>JALGPY010000001.1:81882993-84282993 GCA_023055425.1 Linanthus parryae
GACTATAAGGTATTTCTGTGAAAATAAAAAATAAAACGCAAAATTTGACTAAAGAAAACATAAAAAATGCTTTCAGACATTGCATAAGGATGTCATGCCATCAAATATCAAAGTGTTTCCATTCAAGTTATAACTCGGTAGGAAAATAATCAAAGAGTCAAAATAAGTTTAACCTATAAAACCGAGTAAAATGATGAAGAAGGCACTTGATAAATGATAACATGGTCGTTAAAAGTAGATTTCACAAATGCTTAGGTAGACTTGCGGCTAGTTGAATGAAGCACATGAAATGGTCAAAGGCAGTGGAAAAGACTAATCAATAAAGAACCCCATAAATGATAAGGTTTTTTATAAATTAACAAAGAAGAAAAGAGAACAGACCAGATAAATCACATTGAATATCTAAAAAATATAAATTATGTGTCTGTGCATAAGACACATGATTACTGGACTACAAGTCCTTAGATATGATAATTCAAAAATTACAAAAAGACTAAAAGAACAACATAATAATTAACAAGTTTTTAGCAATCAACACAGGGCAAAGCTCTGCATTTTTGTAATGTATAATCAATTACTCAAAGCAACTTGACATGACTAGCCCCATAAATATTGTAGATGTGCATTATAAATGCGTTGGAGTACTATACTTTGACGGTTTACATATCACATTAGGATGAGTGGTCCACTTGAAGTATATCTAAGCTCATGAAACATGCATCAAAGAGAGATACAATTGCATTTACAGAACGAAGGGTTAATTAACTTAATCCAATCTGAAATCATTTCTGTGAGGGCTCCTTGTATGTTGAGTAAAGGTCCGCCACTTCATCTCCCTTCACGTTATGCAAGCACATCTGACATGACCAACATCCTAGGTAACGTTTAGAACCTGAAGTGATTAGGGGGTTATCTGTATACCAAATGCTTGACCTGTAGCACTAGTAATATGTCAATGCTTTTAACTCAGAAAACAGATGATTGCTTAACTAACTCAAGAATTACCGCAAAATATATTTGGAAACAGAAGATTTGCTGGTCGCATCAGACTCGTGACATGCAAGGATGTGCTGAGTGAGATCCTAATTGGAACTAAATAGGTTCAGGAATTTATGTGTTTTTTAGACATGAACCAGTAACTGTAAGTCTGTAACAGATGATATGATATCAACAACATGGGTCCATCTCCCGCTCCCGCCCTTGACTTGGATTAAATTACCCTTACTAACTGGAAGATCCAAGGGCCTGTGATTCACCTTACTATGTTGGAATTCATGGGGTTCCACATCAAAACCAATATGCAATAAGGGAGATCTAACTAACTAAACAAGTCCCCAATCATCAGGATTGGGGGGAAATGTCAAGACGCCACCTCACGGATGGCACCATACAAGCCAAACAAGTGGACATCAACGGGTGGTGGTGAGCACATCAAATAGCATGTGCTATGATACTATGTTAGCATACATGGGGTTCCACCCCAAAACCAATTTTAGCCATGATGTGAGTAGCCCAGGATCTAGTTAACTACACACAAGGCACCAACATTCTGATGTAGAATAAATTCCAACACACTTAACTTCCTCAGAGAATTTTCTTTTCTGTTGAGCTCATATATGCTGAGGCTCTGCTCCTTCAATCTGGCATGTAGGGCTCCTTTGTGGGTTTCGGTCTTTGAGTGGTGTTCAGCACGTGACAGGATCTTGACAACTTGTCCGGCACGTCAGGTGTTAGTCAATTGGTGTTGTATGTGTAAGTCCAGTTCAGAATCAGTTAATCACCTTCTGCTTCATCGCTCTGCAGTGAGATTGCAGACGGCTAGGTTTAGCAAGGGTTATTTTGTCATAATAATTTATTACATATTAGTCCTTCATGTATCTATATATATATGTGTGTGGCTGATTACATGAATAATACAATTTCCTCTTAACCCTAATTTACAGTTTACATGGTATCAGAGCAGTGCGCCAGCCAAGCGCAGTCTACGGTATCAACACCGATCGGCGTACAACGATCCAAAACACTTTATTCTCCTCTCTTTTTTTCCGATCTTCCTCGCTCTCCCACAAGAATGGCGAGCACCACCAGTTATCTTACCAATCCAAACAATCCCTCTCGGCCGCTTGTGGCAATCTCAGCAACGAGCGCCACGGTCAAACTTCACGGTCAAACTTCAGGCGACCAACTTTGTACCCTGGAAGCAGCACGTTCAAGCAGTGCTGCGCGGACATGGCCTCATCGGCTTCGTCGAAACACACCCACTATAGAACTTTGTAATTGTATTGATATGATTCATGATTACCTAAGCTATTACAAGAGCTTATATATAGGCAACCAATACTTGGTCAACAAGCTACATAAACTGAACCAGGTAACTAAATAATCTAAACTAGGAAACATAATAATATAAACTCCTGATATAGAAACTGAATATCCAAACAATAATCTGCTATAATAATAGTATCTCTAACATCCCCCCTCAACTCAATGTGCCAATATTGAGTTTGAAAGAGAAGTCTTGCATAGTAGGCTCAACTCGGAGCAATGAGGTAGACGAGCAATCAGCAGGGCCGAGCAACCCATATTAGGCCCAATCTAGCGGAAGTAGGGGCAATGAGGTAGCGGCAACATCAGCAACGAAACAGCAATAGTAGGCTCGTGAAAGAGCATAAGTAGCGCCAGCAGTAGTAGGTTCTAGCAAGAGCAAAGATGTAGTAGGCTCGTAGATAGGCTGAACTAGATTAAACTAGCAGAAAGGGTAGTAGGCTCGTAGAAGGTTTGGTAGGCCGCAAATCAAGATAGTTTATAGACATATTGGGTCGTTCCAGGACAGTTTAACGACGTATCGGGTCGTGTTGAGACAGTTTAGCGACATATCTGGTCGAAGTAGGACAGTTTCACGACGTATTGGGTCGTAGTAGGATAGTTTAACGACGTGTCGGGTCGTACTAGGATAGTTTTATGACATATCAGGTCGTGTTGGGATAGCTATACAACATATCGGGTCGTGGTAGGATAACAGTGGCCCTGCTAGCTCACAGTGGTGACTTGAAGCAGAGAGAGCACGAAATTGGCGGCCGCGGTAACATGGCAATACCAAGAAGTTTAAGTGATGTTACAAGGCAAAGTTCTGATGTTGGGCTTGGATACCGCGGCAATACCAAGAAGTTTAAGTGATGTTACAAGGCAAAGTTCTGAAGAGGAAGTACGGAGCACCAACTATAGTAAAACAGCAACAGCAGCAGGAACTTTTCAACAGAGAAAACACGAGCACGAGCTATAAGGGTGGTCCGGCAGGCGACTACTGGCGGCGCCGCCCGCCAGAAAAGCGGTAGCAGTTAACGATGGCACCAAGACCGTGTAGGCTCAGATACCATGTTAAATTTAGGGAGAAGAAAACTATATTATTCAACCTAAAAAATAAGCGAGTACAACGAGCCTTTATATAGGCAAAGTAAACTTGGAGGAAAAGAAACTTAACTTAGCTTGGTGAGCAAGCAATCCTACGAATCTAGATAATACCATAATAAACCTAACAAACTAGAAAACTAAATATTTCGACAACAATATTGAATATAACGATAGTATACCTAATAAACCCTAGTTCTTAGTCGCTGTCTCCAAAATCGGCATTGGAAAAAGCAAAGCCCATGCATGGTTGTCGTCCGCTACCGAAGAGGATCGAAGCTCGTTCCCTCTTAATCGGCAAAAACATGGCGCCGGTAACCATATCAAGACCACTTTGCTCTTCCGCACTACATTGAAGACCAAGATTGGAGTCTCGTCACGACCCTCCATCTTGCAGGGGCGTATAGGGACTAATTAAGCAATTAATTTTGACCTAGCTTCTAGTAGCTTCTCAGTATTCTATATAAACAGATGTAATCTGTCAGTATTATTATTCAATACAATATTATGTTCTATACCCACCACCGTTGCCCTACCTTACGAGTTACGACGTCTATCCAGGCGGCGCAACCCGCGGCTACGCCTACATCTTCTCAGGAAAAAGCTCATGTCCAAGCGTCCCCTGAACAGCCGAGTGTCAAAGTCGATTCGAGTACAGCTGCCTCCTCTCATGAAGAAACTGAAACCTTCAATCCTTCTTACCAAACCTGGTATCAACAGGATCAATTGATCTTTGCCTATCTCATTACAACCCTCTCCAACTGCCCAGGCTCACGTTTCCCGAGCTCAAACGTCGGCAGATATCTGGCAAACCCTCCACAACATCTACGCCAATCCTTCCAGGAGCCACATCAATCAAGTTTTGGAACATCTCAAACGGCCATTGCAGGGCAATCAGTCCATCTCCGAGTTCCTTAAATTTGTGAAACCGAAGGTTGATAAGTTAGCTATTCTGGGCAAACGAATGGACGAGTGTGATCTCACTGACCAAATTCTGGATGGTCTCAACGAAAGCTATACACCGCTGGTCAAAGCCATCCAAGCAAGGGATACAGACATTAGCTATGAGGAGCTTTATGAGAAGCTGACATTTGCTGAACTCACCCTCAACAAAGAACGACTGCAAACTGCTGCCTCCCCCTCCCGTAACTGCTCATGTCACTGTCGGTCCATCTGGCAAAGGTCGCGGTCGTGGCCGCCGTCCGCCTCCAGCTGCCGGCCCTCCAGGGTTTCCTTCATGGCAACCACCGTCACCGGTTGGACTTGCACATGTCCCCAATATGCCACCTGGGTTCTACACTCCCAACAATAACCGACCACCTACCCGTCCGTTTCTGGGATTTTGCCAAGGCTGTGGCACTCAGGGCCATCGTATCAAGCAGTGCCCTCAGTATGCCTGGATGTTTCAGCAGCAATCTAGTAGTCAGTACAACCTAACATATCAGTCACAACCTCCTTCACAGTCGCCTAGCTCTTGCACCCCCCCCCCCTGCCCATGTCGCTGCTGCGCCACAACGATTGTCCGCTACACCGACCTGGCTACTAGACACAGGGGGCACGCATCACATCACTACCGACATTGGCACCCTCTCTCTCCACCAGCCACACCTGCAAAACGATGATGTAATGATTGATAATGGTACATGGCTTCTCATCACCCATACTGGTTCCGCAACTCTATCAGTTCTTCTGTAAACCTTCTTTTTGAGTTTGATACAATTTTATCACCTATCATAAAGATTGTTGCTTGAGGGATTTCTTTCATTAATCTATTTGGCTAAGTCAATCCAGTTTTAAAAGTTAGGAAGTATTGATCTCTCTTTTGTTGCTCATTCAGTATTGAAATAAAGAATATTCACTATATGTCCATCGCCATCGCCAATCAGTAAACTAGAAGATTCTAACAAAAGCATAAATCTTTCAGTGGTTCTCGACTATCCAGATGTCAAAATATTCAAATTCGCTTTTTAACAGAAATACAACATTATATGAACCACATTATCATGGTTGCCAAACAAAAATCTGATAATAAAACTCACTTGAGAGGAGATAGGCAACATATGGAAATCTAACCTTAACTGCTACTTCTTCATGGTTGTTTAGTATCGCGCGGTGTACTTGAGCAATAGAAGCAGCAGCAATGGGATGTTCATCGAACTTCAGAAATCTGCAAGATACATAATCGGATCCTACAAATAAATCTGCCAGATCTAACATGAATATGAGACCCAAAATGCAAAGACAATTTTAACAGAATCTAAACCATCCTCCGTAACTGTTTCTTTTCTGAAAGAAAAATGGAACTTATATCCAAAATAATGGTCCAATGGTCTCTCCCATCAGTGAACAAATTACGAAAAAAAATAAAGCAAAGGATAACTGTGAAGGAAACTTATTCACGCGTACAAATAAATAAAAAATGGTAAGGCGCCAGCATAAAGAACAAAATGTTGAACAACTGGGTCCCATTCTAATACATGAGCAACAATACTAGTAGAGAAGAATGCCCCACGATATCTACTATGTGGGATGTTCATAATCTGAGTGTGGCATGCTTCCATATCCAAATTACTTACATATCTGATAAATCTGCTCCCAGATTGACGGTCAGTACTTCTTTTATCTCTTTGAAACGGCAAGGAACTGCCTAAGAGATTGATCACAGATCAACAGAAGAATCAGAAGAATAATATTTGCAAAAATGAAAAAGCGACTGTGTAAGTGACTGAAGATAGTTAAAACCTGATCCTGTAAAGATGACAAGGTGGATGAGTATTCTTTGGGGACCTGTCTCAAGGCAGCTACAAACTGACCAGCTTTCACATAAAATCCTTTATTAGCTTCACATAAGCGTAAAACTCTCCTAGCTGAACGTAGATGAACCTAAAATGCCAAAGGACAGTTAAATGTTAGTATATTACAGGTAAAGTGGAATATGGCTCTCTACTGAGTATAGACAAAACTAACCAATATTTAGACTTGGCATAGCAGATATTACTGCTTTTGCTATAATAAAAATTATGATTTTTAACAGTTCAAGTTTCTTTTAGTTGGATGATAATATATAAGTTCTTTGTACACATATTGAACTGTACTGAAGAATTGCACCAAAATAGGTGCATCCCAAATACAAGTAAAATAAAATACGGTAACTTCACAGAAGGCCGAAAACGAAGCCAAGATAGAAAGAGCAGCAGGAACAGAATAAAGTAAGCTCGAATATGAAGTTATTATCAAAATTGACCCACCCTTTGGAAGGTATTGAAGCTTCCGACAACTAAACAACTTGAAAATAGTAACTGGCCAGTACTACTACATCAAGACTTGAACACTACGGCAATGGGATATCTAAATAGTTTGAGTGAAATTACTCACCTCGCAAGCAACAACCATGAATGAAAACAAATGCACCAATCCAATTAATCTCGTCTACAGAAAAAATATAGCCTATTTGAAAATCCACCAGCAAGACAACTTCCGAGTTGAGTTACCTTTGGAAACAAATTATTGACAACCAAATAAATGTGGAGCCTTCACAATTCCGAGCCTAATCTGAAAACCTCTCATTAAATACTATCTTAGAAACCATAGGGAAAAAAAAGAATAAAATAAAGTGACACAATATATGCTTCATAATACAAGCTGGCACTTTAGCGAACAACTGTGTGCATCTTAGGTGTGTTCCTGGGATCAACCAGCAGCACTGTCCACATGCCATGATTAGCCACTAAGAGCACCCCATAAATGAGAAAACAATGACTCCCTTCACTAAAATCAGAGACATTTCTTTCCTTCAAGATGATGCACATAATGACAAACGTGGAGAGCTTCCACGTCCTCATGTCCTCCTTTCCCTCACTTCTGGTCCATGCTTGCAAGAAAATTGCGAAAGGGATCATTAAAAAACCTGAATCACAACAAATGTGTCCCCGTGTATTCCTAAAGAGAAGACAAAGAAGTCTATGTAACAGAAGATGAGAAACATAGTTCAAAACTACCTTACACAAACAACGCCACTTAATCAATAACCTATTACTCCCTACGTTTCATTTTATGTGTCCACCTTTCCTAAAATAGGTGTCCCAAATTTTGTGTCCACTTGCACAAAAGTAATTCACTGTTTCACTTCCCTCCATACCCTTTTTAAAGTTCTTTTTAACATCCGAAGGAGAGTACCTCATTTGACAAATGACAATTGAGTAAATCTACCAAGTCAGAAGCATCTCCTTAGGGCATCTCCAACCCCATGAGGGGAGGGGGAGGGGGAGGGGGAAAACCGTATAAATATACGGTTCATGTCCAACCCCATGGGGGGAGGGGGAGGGGGAGGAGGAGGGGGAGGGGGAGGGGGAGGGGGTGCTATGGGGAGAAATTTTGCCTTGGGTGAGGGATGGTTAGGGGGGATTTCCCCATGGACATCCCCTCCCTCTCCCCCTACATGGAGTGATTAATTAATTTGATATTTGACAATATTATTACACTTAGTAATATTTTATGGATATATTATGTATTCTTTTATTATGCTTAATGATATTTTTATTATTTATAAATATTAATAATGTATTCACGATTGCTGAATAGTATATTTACGAAAAGTCATGGTTATCTTATTAGGTTGGAAATTTAATAAATATTATGTTTTATACAGTTGACAATTATAATTATTAAATAATTAAAAAACACGATTAAAAATGCGTCAAATTTATTGAATCATAACGATATAACCTTATTATTTTTTAAAAACCTTATTATTATTATCGTTTTTGTAGATATATATATTGGTATACAATTTTGTATTTACTTTTTAATATTAGTAATTTATTTTAAATCATTAAATAAATATTAAAATTAGTTTTGTTGGGTGGGGGAAAGGAATGGGTTGGAGATGAGTAGTAGTTGGGGGGAGGGGGAGGGGGAGGGGGAAAATGGTGGGCCCGTGAGGGGATGGGGAGGGGGAGGGGAGGGTGGGGGGGGGGGGGGGGGGGGGGGGGGAAATGACATGGGTTGGAGATGCCCTTAATCCACATGAAAAGTCCAATATGACACATAAAATGGGACGAGGAAGTACAAGGAATCAAATTATCGGAGGCAACGCTCCTATTCTGAGCTGCAAGCCAAACAGAGAGAGCCATCCCTTAAGACACCTACTTCAATAGTATAATTAAAACGTCCAGTGCAAACAGAAGCAGGACATATCCGAAGATAATGTGATTTAAACATAAAAGACACCCACGTCAGAGCATCAACGCCACAATAAGTCACCCCCATCAAAACTTTTATGATAAGAAGTTTAATATTTCATTCAATGACTCCTTGCCAAAGGTTATGACCTCATAAAGCTACCCTTACTACCTCAACACCACACTACCCATACAAGTGGCGTCTTGCATAAAAAGAACACAGCCACTCTTCAATTCAAGTTCTAAAGGCCATTTAGCTACCAAAAAGGCTATCAAGAAAAAGAACAAAATTCTTCCGATCATTTTACAAGCATCTACCTTCCTTAAGTAAGCCTTAAAAAAAACATGCAATCACAAGACAGAACAGTGAGAGTGATTCCCCAACCCAACACATGGTTGCCCAATCCGCTAATTGCTGATTACCTCATATCCTCATCATCCACACTTCCCAAAACGAATCACCCGAGATATTCTCCAAACATCCTTACAAAGACATCCAATATCCCACTCTCCTTATACCATTTTATACCGCTTCTGAAGATCCTATCCTATCCTATCCATACACAACCTATACAAACACCTCAATGAAAGGCCTGAATATTTTATGTACAAATTATCAATCTTACAACCCAAACTCACATGTAAATTAATATTTCACCACAGGATCAATGCCATTTCTCCAAGTTCACCTCAAGGCCGAAACAGCTAGAAAGCAAGTAAACAGACAAACGACAGCAGTGCGCAAAACTAATGTGGCAACCCAGAATTGTGAGATAAAGGTTCCAGAATTTCAACGCAATACAAACTAAAGACATATTTGTAATTGAAAAAAAATTAAAAACGATACATATAAACTCAAAACTGTGGTTTCAATCTATACAAAGGACACAAAGATAGGCACACTTTGACTTAATTCTCGCATAATTTACAATTCATCAGAACTTAATCTTATGGACGGAAACATGCCAGAAGAATTTGAATTGGTTGGTCAATGGTTCCAGCCAAAACATTTATTTTCATTCCTCCTGCTTTTAAATTTTGATTTCGTGTAAACTTCAAAGTTCAAACTCAAAGCAATCAGTAACATCTCCGTTCTGTTTTTCTCAAGTCCTTGAGTTCTTGGATAATGAACAGTTTAGCATCTAAAATGGAAAAAATAAACATCCATGAGTAAACTAGTTGTTTGAGGAATTATGGAAAGGCAAGTAAAATCTTCCTTAATTTTGTGGTGTCAACTAACTGGAGCTCCCTTCCTCCCCTACCCCACCCCAACCCTCCACTACATATATGAAAATCCTGCGGACAATTCGCTTCCTGCGCCATTTCCATAGTCCAACTAACAATCTCCATTATCATGCTATAATAGAGAAACAAGAACAAAAGGGAGCCCCAATCTGTAAACCTAGAAGCTAAGTGCTTATAAGCCTCTGCCATGTGAACCGAACTCACCTGCGACCTCAACACCCGAGGGCTCCTGAATGCTCACCGTCTCCTGCTCCATAGAATATGAAAGAGAGAACCACGTCCTTAATCTAAATGATCCTAGAGTTCCACACAGTCATAACGTCATGCCCATTAGGGTGAAATAAACCTAAGGAAGATTCTTCTACATTAACTGGCATATCCCCCAACCTATAGAGTCCTGCTACCACTACTGTTGACTCATCCATCTTGAACACCTCCCCTTCTTCATCCTCAGTTAAAAGTTCCTCCTTGGGGCTCTGTGCTCCTTGCTCACTTGACTTGACACCAAATTCAGAGCCTCTACAGGTTCAGGCCGTAAGTGTTTCCACTCCAAAATATGTAAAATATCAACAATCTGCTGAGAAAAACCACTAAACGACCATCCTCAATCAAATATCCACATTCTCTTCCAACCCAAAGTTATGGTTACTTGCAATCAAGTCCAGTTCCTCGGGTAACCTCTGACCATACACACTCTACCATAACCCCCTTATCAAGAGACAAACTTTAATCTGAAGTCAGCTCAAGCTTAGATGGACTTACCTGAATATGAGGTTCATCAATAACACCCCTGTTGGTCGCTAAGATGACCTCATAACTGTTACATTACAGCATACCAGTTGTCTATGCACAACCAGTTGCAAAGGTCCGCCTTCTATAGCAGAGGCGACTTGCAGATTTCTTTTATTCGTCATCTGTCACTCTTTAAGCTCTTCCATACTAAAGTTTCCCCTATCCGTCTCCAAGTCATTATCTACAATATTCTCAAAAACAACATATCCCGTGCTGGGATAGCTTACTGAAAAATGAAAAGATAAGGCCAGCCTCCTTACAATGTCAACACAAAAAATTAGGTCATAAATAATCTCCCTGCACTTGAATCTAAGTCCATTGTGTGACACATTTGATTCTGAGCATAGCTATCCTCCTCCACGAACTTTCTGCACACATTTCTAGTGACTCGGATGATTAAAGAAGCACGAGGCGGTGAAAATCCACAAACACAGCATATACAAGCAAACAACACACCTCGAGACATACGTGTGGAGAAGTCCACCGGAATGAGTTACAACGCAGATGTGCTAAGCAACCTGTCTAGAAGGAAACCAAAACAATAAAAGCTGCCAAGTTACTGCCAGCTCCGGCAGAGCCCCTTTACCGTCAGCATACTTGTCACATCGAGATTCAGATAGTAAATCGAAATTTACTTTCATTGAATCGAGTCGAATGGTGAATCGTAAGGTTCGCGTGCAATCTGTTAAACAGATAAGCCCATCAAGAGAAGTCTGATATCTTTTCTAAACCCTGAAAAGGATCTCTCTCATAGCCTTCATATAAGCTTCCTTGATAACCAAACTGTTTATGAAAAAGAAACGGTGCCACCGCAGCTCTCTCTCCCTCTCTCCAACATGAACTCTCTACACGCTCTCATATTTCCTCAGAGAATGAGTTCCCAAATATCTCTTGTTTTAAATGATGTACTCTATATTGGTATAATTAACAACAATAATCGAATGAAATAAACTCTAGAGCACACAATGCCATAGACTTTTCAGCAATGTAATAAGTAATCAAGCTAGCAGTGTGTGAAATAAATTACAATCTGATAAACCCTACAAATACAAAGGGGGAGGAAAACAGCTAAACCTCAGATAAAATGCCCTGGTAATCCTCAGATGATTCCGACATCCCGTGTAAGGAATACTTGTAATCCGCAACATTTGAAACAATCTGCAGACAGACCACGTCAATTACATCAGAAACCATACTATAATCAACCAGACTATTAATTTAAGTAGAGCAACGACGCAAAGCGATATCAGACCGTCCAGACGGCTCGGGAAGATCGAACGATGCCGCTGAGTCCAGTTCCAATTGACTCTGGAAAAGGTGCCAAAGTGAGCGGGGAATCGGCGCCTAGGGTTCCGGTGGCGAGGGTGACGGCGCCGGCGGCAGTTATCAGGTAGAGAGAGGTTTTAGCAGCCTTGGCGGGAAACTTGAAAAACGGAAGCTTCCTCGCCATTTGAGAATCTTCTGATGTCTGGGTTGTTTGTCGTATTTGGCTGGCGAAAGTCGCCGGCACTAGTTAGCCATCGGGGATCTGCCGACTAGAAAATTTTAGACTACTGTCATCCGGACCGGACTTTTGGAAATGTTTTGACGGTGGAGGAAGTTGAGACGTAAACATCGCTGTAGAAATGGAAAAAAGTTGGATGAAATGCCCTCACCAGAAAAAGCTTCAGAAAATCGCCCACTGGCTTTAAATCAAAATTAAAATAAATAATTAATACTTAAAACTAAAAAATTGAGATGAAAGCTTTTTGCTACAGACCTATTAGCCTATATATATTCTGTAATTCACAAAGTGGTAGCAAAAGCAATGGCTAACCGAATCAAAACACTGCTTGATCAAGTCGTATCAGAAAATCAGTTGGCGTTTATCCCCGGCAGACTCATTACGGATTATATATTGACACCATTCGAAGTTATCCATATTCTTAAGACGATGAAGAAGGGGAAGAAAGGGGCCCTCGCACTCAAGGTGGACATGTCTAAAGCATATGACCGGGTAGAATGGTCATTCCTTAGTGAAACACTACGACGAGTTGGCTTTGGTCCTAAGCTTCGTTCGATTATTATGTGTTGTGTTTCTACCGTTGAATACGAGTTTGTTCGTGACGGCACCCTTGCTGGGAAGATTATCCCATAAAGGGGATTGAGGGAGAGGTGTTCTCTTTCCCCCTACCTATTTGTACTTTGCTCAAAAGTACTTTCGAGTGTTGTTACATCCGTCATCCAGACAAAACATCTGATGGGTGTGACAGCATCTCGGGGGAGGACCAGTGGCGTCCCACTTATTTTTTGCTGATGATTCGATTTTCTTTTTACAGGCTACGACAAGAGAAATAACAAATCTACAAGCTATCGTAGATGTTTAATTACTGCAAAGCCTCAGGACAGCTCATAAACTTCGACAAATGAGCTATCGTCTTCTCCCATAACGTGTCGGCCTTAGTCAAAGAAGAAATCAAGAGTCAATGTGGTGTCCCTGAAACAGACAAACACGAGAAATACCTCGGGTTACCAACAACTATAGGTAGACAAAAAGTTACTACTTTTCTATTATCTTCTTGATAGAATTGATAGTAAACTTAAAGGTTGGAAAGAAAAATTGCTTTCAGTTGGAGGCAAGGACGTTGTTATCAAAGCAGTTGCTAATGTTGTGCCTACCTATACCATGTCTTGCTTTAGATTGCTGGACGGAATTTGCAACAAAATTGAAAGCAAATTAAGGTAGTTTTGGTGGAGCAATTCGAAGAAAGATAAAGGAATTTGTTGGTTGGTGTGGAACAAAGTCCATAGTCCAATGGAGAAGGGTGGCCTAGCCTTTAGAGATTTTAAAGTGTTCAACCAAGCAATGTTAGCGAAACAAGCTTGGTGAATACTAGTAATCCCTACTCTCTGGTAAGCAAAGCGAAGTACTTTACAAACAATAATTTCTTGGAAGCACGGGAAGGCAACTCACCGAGTTACGCCTGGAGGAGCATCATGTCTGGGAGGCAGCTGCTTGTTAAGGGACTACAGTGGAAAATCGGAGATGGAAAGAAAGCTCAAATCCTCACCCTGGTTATACAGAAAACCAAATTTTCAAACTTGTGACAGACAACAGCATGCTAAACAATCAGAAAGTTGCGGATTTTATCAGGGAAGATTGTAGATACTGGAATGAAGCTAAACTAAGGGAGTACCTGATTGATGTTGATATTCAGGAAATATCCCAGATCTGAATCCCAGACCAGTAAGCACAAGACACAATCAAATGGCACTATACAGATAATGGGCTTTATTCAGTTAAATCAGGGTACTGGCTAGGAATGGAGCTGAAATCAACTCAAGAAGGAACTTGAGAAAGGTCATATCAGAGGAAAGTGCATTCTCAACATTCTGGAAACAAAAATCGAGCGGTAAATCACACACCTGGTATGGAGAGCAGCTCACGATATCATCCCTACAACCGAGAACTGAAGATGAAGAGGAATCAAGCTTGAGGACCGCTGTAGCTCTTGCGGGGAAGGGCCAGAAACAACAAACCACACTCTATTCTCTTGTACATCGGTGGCTGAAGTTCAACGCTCCTGCAAAAATCCAACTCAACGATTTCAGAAAGAATCAAAGCCGATCTCATGCGTTTGAAGGGGAAAGATCTAGCGCAGTACTGTATAAATTTATGGGGAATTTGGCAAGGAAGAAATGAGAAGAAATTCAAGAACACTCAGACCTAGAAGTAATTGCACAATTAATTCGAATAAAGATCTCAGAGCAAGAAATTCGTAAGAACGAATCACTTATCTTGCAGTCTCTTAGCCCAGAAGCTGCCAAACAGACGATGAGCGAGGAAAGCCTCTGTGAGACCCCGAACTTGTAAAACGTTAAAATTAAATTTTTACGTATAATATGAATGTTATGCGGTCATATACTCATATGTATCGTGTGAGATTTCTTGATAGTTTGGTGTTTGCATTTCGAAATGTCATAAAAAATACATAAAATTAAATATTCGTTGAATTTACTAGTATGTGCTTACATTATTGGTTTAGGTGATTGTATTATATATGAAATATTAGAGGAGCTTTTTGAAAGATGAAAAAATATGGTTGGTCATCATTTGAGTGGATAATTGCAACCTATGTGTGTTTCCTTTCTTCACCATGAAGTAAACCTAGAGACTTTGGTGATGGTAAAAAAAACATTAGCACCAGTTGGAAAGAAACAATTAATGATGATGTGTGTTCTAATTCACCATAACACGTCTTGTTTCTTTACTTGTGCAAGATGACTATTACTTTTATACTATTATATATTCTTGCAATTGTAGTTAGTTCTTTTATTACTGAAGTTCACTTTTGGGAAACGAAAGAGGGAAGCAGAGAGTTTTGTTTATGTTTTGTGAGACTTCTGGAGGGAAATCGATTTAGAGGAGAGGGATGATAGATTGTTCTTAACCCAAGCAGAGACTTGGAGGCTGTACTGTACTTGGACTTGCCAAAATTCAGACTTTAATTCTGTCAATTTGATTTCGACTGATTGAATCAGGTAGGGGAACTCTAATTTCTATGTTCCGCAGTTACAGTATATTTCTGTATATCCTGCTGACGTGATTTTTATAGCTTTTTAGCTATTTGATAATTGTCTGCTGATTGATAAATCACGCTGTTTGTGTAATTGGTGCCGCATGATGATGTGTAATAACTGGCTGCTGTGTAAAGTAGATTTTAGATTTCTACGCCAGTTGTTAGGCGGTACCTGCTAGGCTGTTTGGCTCACCCCTCTGTTTTACAGGTTGAGCCGGAGCGCCATTGGCTCACGGAGTAATTTCTAAAATGTGAATTGTTTAGCTAAAATAGATGTTTTTAGTTGTTTGTAGCGATTTGTTTTAAATTATTATTTTGGGTCAGATATTTATAAAAAAGTCGTTTTTGACCAGTTGGTGTAACTTTTTAGTAAGTTGAGTCACGTACTAGTTTTTGAGATATTTGATTAAAAATGTTGTCTGGCGGACTGTGTGTCCTGGTGGTTGAGTTTTGGACGTCTGAAAGTGTCAGATGGGTTGACAATAAACCGTGATTTTTATCGAATAATCAATATTTTGTATTAAAAGTGTGACGGGTCGTCACAGCCTCTACCTCCATTTCGATGCTAGTTGGGATCCCAACACTGGGAAGACCATAGTTGGCTTCACCCTCTGAGACCAAGATGCGAGAGTGCTCGTCATACAGAAAAAGAGGGGTGTCTACAAGCAGTGAAATCTAGCCTTCAATGGAGCTCCCACCATGTTCGATTGATCGGCGATGCTACTCAAGTTATCTCAAACCTGGTTCAGAGAAGAGAAGGAAACAGGAAGATAGATGAAGGAGACATGAAGACGTGATGGATTAGCTCCTCTCTCTACTTAGCAGATTTGACCACCTCGAGATGGAAGCCTGTGGAAGAGACAGAAATGGCGCGGCGCATCGACAAGCGCATCACGCGTTATGGTCGATACATGAAGACGTGTGGTTTGAGGTGTTGCCTAGCTGGCTCATTAAATGAACTGATAAGGATGTAATGCTTCCCCCCTTAGCCGTTTCTTTTAATGAATGGGAATTCTAAAAAAAAGGTCCTAAATCAAAAGCTAGAACATCATCAGCCTAAGATGGTTGTCTGGTGTAAAGACAGTATTGAGGGAGTAATCAAAGATCTACGAGCAAATTAAAAGATGAGCCACCCCCATTACAAGAACGATTAACATGAGTGACAGACAAGTTATTGAAATCTCTAAATTACCATTGATAGGCCCCTAAGCACACCACTGAGTTCCAAAGCAAAGACGGAATGGTTGAACGTGATATGTTCATGTCGACCGACAACAAACTGACATTTGGCATATCTTAACACGCATCCCGTGCCGGCAATCGCTTCGTCCTCTTTCCATGCGGCATCGACGTTAAGTGTTACCCAGCCATCTTGCGACCGAACCCACGACGTGCGGGATGAAGGCGTGGGACTGGGGTCGGCCCTTCTCGAAGTAACAATCTCCTTTTTTAAGAAAGTTAGGTGCTCAAAAGCTTTGGCCACCATATTTTCGACGTTCACTCTAGTGTTCTTGAACCGGTGCTGGTTCCTCCCATACCACAACGTCAATAGACCAATCTCCCACAATTCCTGAACTTTTTTCAGATTCCTTGGAGATTATATGCTCAATCCAGTCCACCAAAGTATCGCAACGAGTATCTAGAAACTTTGGATCCAAGACTGTCGACCATAAATTTTCCACGACTAGGCAATGCGTAATTAAGTGATCCTCCATTTCAGCTGGACCTTGACAAAATGAAAATTCAAGCGGTACTTGAATCCTTCTATCCCGAAGTTTGGTGGCCACTGGAAGAGACCGGTTCGACACTCTCCCTGTAGTTAATATAGTTTTCATAGGTAGCTTTGTGCACCAGATGTTCTTAAGCCAAATTCGTGACTCTTTAGATGATGTCTCCACGTGTTTACTTCCCAAAAATCTTTAAATTTGTATCCAGATGCTACCGAATAGACGATGAGCTCAAACTAGGGAGTTTGCATAACCGAGCGGTGGGAGTGGGAGCTGGGTGATAACCTCGACGTTCTCGCTCCATAAGTAAGTGCGTAGAAGGGGAATATTCCAAGAACCATTAAGAATAACATCAAAAAATTTAATAGAAGCATAATCCAGATTTGGGGTGAGTAACTGTAGGGTCTTGGGATCCACCTATCATGAAAGAGATTGATGTGTTCCCCATCTCCTAACTTCCAAATTAACCCTTGTTTTAGCAAGTTACGCCCCGCATGGATGCTTCTGAAGGAAAAGGAGACTTAAGACTTGGGTTGTACTGCAAGAAAGTTGGAATTTTTGAAGTATCTATGCTTGAGAATTCGGCTAAGAAGGATGCTCGGGTTGGAGTAAACCAGCCAAGCTTGTTTTGCCAATAAAAAAGCGATGTTAAAGTCATGGAGATCTCTAAAACCCAGCCTGCCTTGATTGCGGTCTTCTTTGAGTCTGTCCCAGCTGAGCCAATGAATTTTCCTCTTGTTCTCCACGTCTCCACACAAAAAATCCCTAAAAATCTTTTCAGTCTGCTCACATAAGATTTTAGGGAGCAGGAAGCAACTCGTGGCGTTATTCGAGATAGCGTGGGCCACCAATTTGAGAAGAATCTCCTTTCCAGCAACATACAATGTCTTCCCTATCTATCACTTAAGGATCGCACTGATACTTTCAATACCCTTCTGCAAGGTTACCTTCTTCTTACGGTCGATAGTAGAAGGGAGACATGTAACAGTCGTGCTCGTGAAAAACTGGGACGCCACAAAGTTGTTTTAGCTGGATCCGATCTTGCTTCTGCAAATTATTAGAAAAAAAAGAGTAGACTTTTGAAGATTAAGAGTTGTCCCGATGCGTTTTGTACACCTAAAAAAACATTCAACATATAATTAATCTCCTCTGATTTAGCATTCACAAAGATCAGATAGTCGTCTGCGAAAAACAGATAGGACACTGTAGGGTCCCCACGGGAGGCCACAACTCTGGATAAATCTCCCTCGGCCACATCCTTACAGAGGTTCCTTGAAAGCATTTTATTATCCAGAAGGCACAAAAAGGGGGATAGAGGGAAGCCTTGTCGTAATCCTCTTTGAGGAACGATACGACTCACTGATTTGCGATTAATGATCATACCGTAAGAAGCCATAGTAACACACTTCATAACATTGCTGATCCACCGTATTCTGAACCCCATCTCTTCCATAAATGCACGTAGAAAATATCGTTCTACTCAATCATACGCTTTACTCTTGTCAAGTTTCAAGGCAAGATAGCCCTTCTTCCCTTTCTTCATCTTCATAGAATGTAACAACTCGAATGCAGCTAAGATATTATCAGTGATAAGTCGCCCCTGAACAAAAGCACTTAGATTTTCCGATATCAACTCGGGCATAATGGGTTTCAAACGATTAGCCATGGTTTTGGAGATAATTTTATAAATAGTAGAGCATAAAGAGATAGGCCAGAAATCTGAAACTTTCCGAACATGCTTGAGTCTCGGGATAAACGCAATAATAGTGTGATTGAAGTCCATGATGTCGCCATCCTCATTGAGTATCCTGAGGCATATCTCTATAACTTCCTGCCCAATAGTACTCCAAAATTTCTGAAAAAGTAAAGGAGGGAAGACGTCCGGTTCAGGAGCCTTTTGAGGGGCCATACATTTTGATGCTCCCCACACTTCATCGGTCGTATAAGGGAGATCAGGACTTGAGCGAATTTACTGAATAAGAATCTTGTCAATTGGATCGATGAATGGTTCCATATCTGCTTGTTGGGGATCAATAGATGATAAAATTTTGACGAATATTTAGCAAAAACGTTCACCATTTGATGTTGCTCCTCAATCCAGTTCCCGTTATCATCTTCAACACCCTGGATTGAGTTATGCGCCCTACGAATATTGGATTTCATGTGGATGAGTTTTGTATTCCGATCTCCTTCTTGTACCATAGCATCTTTGATTGTTGCCTCCACATGATTTCTTCTTGCGCGAGCAAGGAAGAAATTTTGTTTCGGCATCCTGTGGCCTCGCAAATAACCCGGAAAAGATTGTGAAATATGACCCAACTCGGACAACCAGTTGCGCAATTTAGTAATCGGTCGCTTGACAGAGCCGAGAACCTCTAAGTCCCAAGTAGAGAGCTTCATTGGCAGAGAATCAAGTTTTCGAGTTATGCTACCCGTTGTATGTTCCCAACTATCAATTACAAAATCCTCGCATTACTCTTTCTGTAGCCACATAGCTTCAAAGAAAAATCTTCTTCTTCGACTAGAACGCCTCCTGAAACTGGCATCAACAATCACTTCATTCGGAGCATGATTCGACGTATCAATAATTAAGTGGTTAACCCGAGCTCTGCCGAACATGTCAATCCAATTATCAGTTGCTAGAGTTGAAGGGAGGCGAATCCCTGGACCTGTTTGATTGCATGTATGCTATACCGATTAAAATATGTTTCAATGCGAATGCTAGAAACCTTACTAGGCAGAATTAGGGTTCATACCTTCGTCCAAGCTATCTGATGTAGGTCTTAATCACTCCGGATGTTCTCCCGTATTCCTGAAGTTCCTCCTGGATGCAAGTGTGGGCTTGCTGCTTCCAGAATCCTTCTTGGCCTCCAGACGTATTGCTCTCACTCTCAAAACTCTAGATTTTAGTGTGTATCTGAAGCATACGAATTATGAAGACTATGGAAACTTATATAGGCTACGGGAGGGACTTGGAGGAGAAAATACGAATCAGGCTCCTAAATTTATTAGGACTTCTGGTTCCACCCGAACCTAGACCAAATAAAGTTAATAACAATTAGTACCACTAAATAACTGTTATTTCACTCATGTCCGTATTCTCATAAAATAATATCTCGAGCTCCAGTTATTAAATACTGATAGATCTGAAGCTCTTTGATATTGATATATGGATGAATATGCAGATTCCTTAGTGATGTAAGCATAGCTACAGTGCCTCAAAAGCTTTGAAGCTTTGACACTTAGAAATATTTTCCAATATGTCCAGCCTGTGTTTTTGGCTTTCATTATCAAGGAATCTAAGCTCCTTCTGCATATTCATCCATATATCAATATCATATACATGTGACTAACTGTTCTGTGCAGGTCTTTGTTTTTTTATATGAACTGAGTTATACAACTCTATATATAACACTATGCAGGCATTAGTAATTCTTGTTTTGAATGGATTAACATTATATGCATGATTGAGTTGGATTGAAAATAAGAGTTCATTCTGATGAACTAGCAGACAAAGCTTCAAAGCTTTGAGATTTACTGAGTACTTTTCACTGCTAAGTTCATCTGATTAAATATGCGTATGCAGACTATTTCTTTGGGATTCATAACTTATTATGGATCTATTATTTTCTATTAATACTGGTTCCATAATGTGTTGATGATATATTCATCAAATTGGATGGATTAGCTGAAGTTTATTTTCAGACAAAACCTAGCCCAGTTTTTCTTATGAACTGTTGGCATATTGCTGATCAGATCTTGATGTTAGTTTGTCTGGATATTGATTGATCTTGTTCGTTGAGTGTATGCAGGGTTGTTGGGCGTTCCAACGTCCCTAAACCAATCAAATAGCTATCTAAGCATAGTTGTTGAAAGAAGCATATCAGGGAAGAGGATTTTTAGGCATTCAGTTCCTAAAATCACTCTGGTTTTTGCAGGCTGTTATTTAAAGAGATCAGTGCTTTTATTTTGAAGAGAGACACAGAGACTGAGACTAATCATCGTGGGATTTGAAGAGTGCTACAAACAGGAGAGATCAGATCATTCAAATCTTCAGATTCATCAGGCCATTGACACTGCATATGTAACACCCATGGATTACTGTCCCAACAACTTCTTTACCTATACCACCGGATAATAATGCTCAAGCCTTGAAGGTGCTAGTAGTAATACACAAGGTATACCATATTTCAAATGTCAAACTCACAAATCACCAATGTGGGACATAAACCCACAATCTCCCAACCATATATACATCCAATCCACAATATCAATCCACTTTTATCTCGATGTGGGACGGGATATTACAATCCCCCACCTTATATACTCGACGTCCTCGTCGAGTGTGCCCAATCACGTATCCCCTTGGCAGGCGGTGAACTGCCACAGAGATATCCCGTCCCACATCGAGATATTGTGGACTGATATTGTGGATTGGATGTATATATAGTTGGGAGATTGTGGGTTTATGTCCCACATTGTGATTTGTGAGTTTGACATTTGATATATGGTATACCTTGTGGATTACTACTAGCACCTTCAAGGCTTAAGCATTTTTATCCAGTGGTACGGGTAAAGAAGTTGTTGGGACAGTAATCCACGGGTGTTACAGCAGAAGTAAGATCATTCATCACAGATTGAAGAACACTTCCAAGCTTTATTGCTTATCTCTATTATCTGTTCTTCACACTTGTACTAAACCTATATTATCATTTTGTGTTCTTACACCTCACAAACTTATAAGTTTAGTTGTTAAAAGTGAACAACAAAGAGCTTCTTATTGTTTCAACAGGTTGTAGCTGGAACTAGATAGGTTGAGAACAACAAGCTGTATAGGTGAAAGGTAGCTCACTTAGGCTTGAGATCTAGGGCTAAATCTGGGTGATTAATAAGAAGTTGTGTTAGAATCCTGGAGGGATAAGATCCCTCAGGCAGAGATTAGGTCCAATTGTGACTGAACTCTGTTAAATCCTTGTGTTCTTGTTGCTTATTTCATTTATATTTTCATTACAGTCAAAACAGAAAGTTCCAAAGCTTTGGAGTTTTCCAAATCTCAAAGCTTTTAAGCTTATGTGTTCTGCAGTTATATCTCTAGTTCCTCAAATCTTTCTCATAGTTTTCAGATATCAACTGCATACTCTACTCAAGTTTTAAAAGACTGCTTTTAACAAAAGTTAGCATACTCTATTCAACCCCCCCCCCCCATTCTATAGTATTTAGATCCTGCTATTTTACTTACATTACAAACTTTCAATTGGTATTAGAGCTTTGGGTCACTATTTAAGGATCTAACAATCATGTGACAATGAGTAATGTAGGTGATGGAGGATTCTCACAGGGAAGAGCAGCAAATAGACATCCACTGTTCTGTGGTTATAACTTTGTGCATTTGAAGGCATTGATGAAAATTTTCATCATAGACCAAGACATGGAGCTATGGTCTATTGTTGTGAATGGCCCAAATTTATTTCATACCTGATGAAGATCTCTCAGTCACTGAGCTGGAAAAGGTATCAAAGAATTATAAAGCTTTGAACTTATTATATTGTGTTCTTAGTGCAGATGAGTTTAACAGGATATCCAAGTGCAAGAGTGCAAAAGAGATATGGGATAAGCTAACTGTTACTTATGAAGGAACTAGCCAAGTCAAGCAGACAAAGATCAATATCCTTTTGAGACAGTTGAACTGTTTCAGATGAATTCTGATGAATCCGCCAAGGATATGTTCAAAAGTTTTACATATATTGTGAACAACTTGGAGTCCTTGGGAAAAGCTTTATCGAATGAGGAAAAGGTCAGGAAGATACTCAGAAGTTTGCCAAAGGAAAAATGGGAACCTAAGACAACTGCAATTGAGGAGGCTCAGGACTTAAGCATTCTGGAACTTGATGGCCTACAAGGAAAATTGCTCACTCATGAGATTTCCATGAAGGAGGTACATGGTGACCTGAGTGAGAACATCAAGAACCTTGCACTCAAGTCAAAGGACAATGAGAAATCTCAAAACCTTGAACAGGTGGATGATGATGATGATGAAGAAGCCTTAGCCTTGATTTCCAAAACCTTGGCCAGAATTCTGAAAAAGAAGAAAAACTTTGGAAACAAGGACTACAGCAAAGAAAAATTCAGATCCTCAACCAGCAAGGATCAGAAAGGTAAATCTAATTCACATTCATATAAACCTAAGTTATGAATTGATATGAATGTGAAGATGAAGATCATATGGTAAGAGATTGCCCTCAAAAGAAGAAAGGCATGCGATTTCCTAAGAAGGAAAATGACAACAGAAGAAAGAAGGCAATGGTAGCCTCATGGAGTGATTCAAACTCTTCAGACTCAGATTCTGATGAAGATCAAGCCAATCTCTATTTGATGGCTTGACATCAGGACGATCACTCTACTGAGAAGGCAATTGAAGTTATGGTAAAGAATCTTTTATCTAGTCCTTCTGATGTTTTACCTGAAATCCTCAAAAGCATGTTTTTGAATGAGGAAAGTTACAGGAATGGTATTGATTCTTTGAAAGTAAGAGTTCATGAGCAAGCAAAGGAAAACTTAAATTTGGTTTTTCGAAACAAATTTCTTGAAGCTACTAAGTTGAAGATTGATAGTGACTTCAAATCCTTGGACAATAGATTCAAAGCTTGGAAATCACAAGTCAAAGAAGTTGTTGATCAAAACTCTCTTTTAACTGATAAATGTGTTGATCTAAGGAGTCATTCAGATGATTTAGAACAAAATAACACTTCATTAACTAGTGACCTTCAAGAATCCAAGAAAATTCTTTCAACCTTTGTTGGCTCAGAACATAAGTTAAATCTGATGCTTGGAGGAAGTATGCATTCTGTATACAAAAGTGGAATTGGTTATGATCCAAATTTTCCAAAAAGAAATCAAACCACATTTGTAAAATTAAGAAGCAGACATTCTCCAAAATGTCATTATTGTGGTAAAATTGGACATGTGAAATTAACTTGCCCCTTTAGAAGGACAGAATCTCATATAATGAGGAACACCTATCCTTATGAGCTTAAGGGAAAAGTGAAACAGATTTGGGTTCCAAAAGGAATAAGACCACCTAACATTGTTGATTCTGAGTATGAATCCAAATTCCACGCTTGGTCTAATAGCCTGTTAAGGCATTGATTGAATTTTGCAGGATGTCACCAAAGCTTTGAAAGATCAGAAATGGATTTTGGATAGTGGATGTTCCAGGCACATGAGTGGAAAGAAATCTTTATTCACTAAGCTTAAAGAGCAATCAGAGGGAACAATCACACTTGGTGACAAAGCAAGGTGCAACATAATTGGTATATGTAGTATTGGTAATAACTCTGCATGGTCAATTTCAGATGTTTATCTAGTTGATGATCTTAAGTATAATTTATTGAGTGTTTCTTAGCTTTGTGATAAAGGAAATAAGGTAGTTTTTGACAAGGAGAAATGTGTGGTGCAAGATGAAAAACCAGGCAATTGTATACTCACTGTTCCCAGGTCACATAATGTTTATGCTCTATGTACTGACAAAGTTGCAGGTGATAATCTGAAATGTCTCAAAGCTTTGAAGGATGACTCAAAGCTTTGGCGTAGAAAGCTCGGTCATATAAGCATGCACACTATGAACAAACTCATCTCAAAAGATATGGTAAGGGGATTACAATTCCTGAAATTCAAAGATGATGAGATTTGCAAGGCATATAGAGTTTACAATAAGATAACTTAAATTGTAGAGGAGAGTATTCATGTAATTTTTGATGAAAGTAGTGATGATTCTCTGAGTGAAAGTTTTGCAGATCTCAATTTGAACAAGTATGAGGCTGATGATGACAATGAGAAAGTCAACAGAAGCAAAATTAAGCAGCAGAAACATTCAGAAGAATCTCAAGGCCTTGAAATCCCTGTTGAGCCAAAATCTCAAAGCCTTGAGACTGAGACTGACTGGAGGAGAAAATACGAATCAGGCTCCTAAATTTATTAGGACTTCTGGTTCCACCCGAACCTAGCCCAAATAAAGTTAATAACAATTAGTACCAGTAAATAACTGTTATTGCACTCCTGTCTGTATTCTAAAAAAAATATTTCGAGTCCCTGTTATTAAATACTGATAGATCTGAAGTACTTTGATATTGATATATGGATGAATATGCAGAAGGAGCTTAGATTCCTTGATGATGAAAGCCAGAAACACAGGCTGGACATATTGGAAAATATTCTAAGTGTCAAAGCTTCAAAGCTTTTGAGGCACTGTAGCTATGCTTGCATATATATATGTGTGTGTGTGTGTGTGTGTGTGTGTGAGAGAGAGAGAGAGAGACTAACTGTTCTATGCAGTTCTTTGTTTTTCTGATATGAACTGAGTTATACAACTCTACATATAACACTATGCAGGCATTAGTAATTCTTGTTTTGAATGGATTAACATTACATGCAGGATTGAGTTGGATTGAAAATCAAAGTTCATTCTGATGAACTAGCAGACAAAGCTTAAAAACTTTGAAATTTACTGAGTACTTTTCACTGCTAAGTTCATCTGATTAAATCTGTGTATCCAGGCTATTTATTTGGAATTCATAACTTGTTATGGATATATTATTGTCTATTAATACTTTTTCCATAATGTGTTGATGATATATTCATCAAATTGGATGGATTAGCTGAAGTTTATTTTCAGACAAAACCTAGCCCATGTTTGTCTTATGGACCGTTGGCATATTGCTGATCAGATCTTGATGTTAGTTTGTCTGGATATTTTCTGATATTTTTTGTTGAGTGTATGCAGGGTTGTTGGGCGTTCCAACGTCCATAAACCAATCAAATAGATATTCAAGCATAGCTGTTGAAATCATCATATCAGGGCACATGATTTTTCGGCATTCAGTTCCTAAAATCACTCTAGTTGTTGCATGCTGTTATTTAAAGATATCAGGGCTTTGAAATTGAAGAGAGACACATAGACTGAGACCGATCATCGTGAGATTTGAAGAGTGCTACAAACAGGAGAGATCATATCATTCAAATCTTCAGATTCATCAGGCCATTGACATTGCAGAAGCAAGATCATTCATCACAGATTGAAGAACACTTCCAAGCTTTATTGCTTATCTCTATTCTGTGTTTTCACACTTGTACTAAACATGTATTATCGTTCTGTGTTCTTACACCTCACAAACTTAGAAGTTTAGTTATTCAAAGTTAACAACAAAGAGGTTTTTCTTTGTTCAACAGGTTGTAGCTGGAACTAGATAGGTTGGGAACCACAAGCTGTATAGGTGAAAGGTAGCTCACTTAGGCTTGAGATCTAGGGATAAATCTGGGTGATTAATAAGAAGTTGTGTTAGAATCCTGGAGGGATAAGATCCCTCAGGCAGAGACTAGGTCCAATTGTGACTGAACTGTGTAAAATCCTTGTGTTCTTGCTGCTTACTTCATTTATTTTTTCATTACAGTCTAAACAGAAAATTCCAAAGCTTTGGAGTTTCCAAAATCTCAAAGCTTTGAAGCTTCTGTGTTCTGCAGTTATATCTCTAGTTCCTCAAATCTTTCTCAAAGCTTTGAGATATCAGCTGCATACTCTACTCAAGTTTTAAAAGACTGTTTTTTAAACAAAAGTTAGCATACTCTATTCAACCCCCCTTCTAGAGTATTTAGATCCTGCTATTTTACTTACATTACAAACTTTCAAATATTTATTATCTCCCCATGTTAAGATTACAAATATTCGCCGATTAAATTAATAATTGACTAATTTATTTAATCGACATCTTCACAATTCCTTGATCCTTACCACTTAACTTTTTGATATGTCCAGATTACCAAGTGATCTACCTGCAGGGTTTGCCATAATCAAAACTTATAAGCTTCATCAAGGGGATATCATCAATCCCATAACCGGGACCTGGATTCCTTCGATATATCAATTTACACCATGGACTCAATAGTATCACCCAACTCATCGAGGTTATTGACTCCATATGAATCTCACTCACTTGACTAGTCAAAGCAATAACTACTAAGTACATGTGCACATTAACTATCTAAGGATTAAGAGCATAAGTAATCATAATAACCATGAGACATAGTTTGTCTTGTTATGTCAGTGCAAAGGCAATGATCTCAACTTGGTCTTGTTCAATATGAACAAAGTATACTAGCACATTGAGTTGAAACTATAGTATGAACTATACTGTTTCCTGTAGCCAAGACAGACCTACTAAAACAATGTGCTACAATCATTCCGATGGTTTGCCTAATTCCATCTAGATTGTGAACTCACAATATTCATTCCACAAGAACCGAAAATAAGATCTTATGTGTGTAAGCTAGACTCTACGCACCAGATCTTCTACTATGTGGAAGAATAGACAACTATGCACAATAATAACATAATGCACAAACATTGTCCAAAACCATTCTCATAAATATCAAATTCAGATAATCCAATACAAAAAGCATGGCTTTTAGTATTCAATCCAACAAGAGTAGAGTCTAGCCTCTCGTGGATGGACTGGTCATCTGGACGGTTATTCGCCCAAGTGAACTGGATACCATGAAACCCCCAATCGCAGAGTTCAAGATAACTCTACGAAAATCTTCAACTAGCTTGAGGTTACTTCACTACCACCCTCATTTTCTGAATGTAGGGTTTTGATGCAGGTTACGCGACGAAATAACAATAAATAGATTCCTTATCAAACCCCTCCACGGATCGTATGGAAGCATTCGTAACGTGATAAGGGATAAACAGTTGTGTACCTTTTTTTGTCTGAATGATCACGATACACAAAATGATTTCCACATCTATATGAGTATCCACACCTATAATTTTATGGGAATCCCCTTCACGTCTTTGTGCTAGCTACGCAAAGAAGGAGGAAGAAGATCACGTAAAACGAGACACCACGGGGCTGCGCGCCACATGAGGCCGATTGTGCAATGGGCGGGGGGGGGGGGGGGGGAGGGGAAGGGGGACGGGATGACTTCGGCCTCCTTGTCTATCTCTCTGTGCTTTTTTACTTTCACACAATGACGACTCTTATGAAAAATAATAAACTAGGAGTGCCTTTACATAGTTAATAACTCCTTATTAACTACATATTTTCCTCAATACTAATCATGTCCATACACGGATTAGTCCTCATTGCAAATTAGTCCTACTAAGTTTGGTTGTGGTCGCGATTTGATACTTTTGCTTAATTAGTACAACTAATTAATTCCAAAATCCAGTTTAATCCATAGGGTTTGTGACCCCATAGGTTTCTACTTAGTTGGTAGTAACAATTACTAACATAGAGCGGTGTTTAGCAACACATCTATGCCATCCAACTAATATAAATAGTTAGTGATACGACAAACCTTGTGGCAAATGTTGCCGCATTGTATTATCCCGTTGTCTCTATATCCAGATTGGACACAAAACATAAATGTCACACTCATATATCCAATCCATAGTTTCTCAATCCTGTGAATAGACTTATTGAAATACCCCGTTATTTAGAAACGGGTAATTTCATATAATCTTGGGTGTTAATATGACATTTGTATAAGTTTGGGTATTAGATGTTACTATTTAGAAAGTTAGTTTTAATGTTATAACCCATTAGGGGTTTTTATGTAGTTTTCCTAACTTAAAGTGTGTCTTTTAATTGAACTTGGGGGCAGTAGTTGTATAATGACTAAACCTGGGGGGGGTGAAAGTGTCTTTAACCCTAAAAGAAGTCATCTTCTTCCTCATCTTCTTCCATGGACGGGAGACTGCATCTCCTACCCAAACACCACCATCACCACTCCAAATCTTCATCAAACGTGTTGATTTTCATCCCAAAACACTCCTATTTCAGTAGAGACCCAATCTTGTTCACCAAGGAAAGTAATTTTGCCGAAAACATAGTCCAATTCGGAATCGGAAAATTCGAAGTGGGTCTCCTCTTTTCGGTTGATTTCTCACCTCTCTACCTATATAAACCCCTTGAAACTCAGAGGAATTCACACCAAAGATCTCCTAAAGCTCTCCCTCTCATTATCTCTCTGTCTCTATCACCGTCGGGCTACCGAGAGGACCCAATCGCCGCCGCTGCCCGCTGATGCTTCCGTGCGCCGCCCACGTCACCGCCGCCGTCACCGCGCCCAGTCGCCTCTCTCTGGCGCCACCGTCGGACTCCCACCCCTCATTCCCGTCGGTTTTTGTCTCTGTTCGGGTATGAAACCCGTTCTTCTTTCTCCTCTTTTTCCTTCTTTGTTTTATTGTATTATTATTATTATTATTATTATTATTATTATTATTATTATTATTATTATTATTATTATTATTATTATTATTATTATTATTATTTTTTTTTTTTTTATTATTATTATATATTTGTTAAGATATCTCTTAGTAGTTGGGAATGAGGTAATAAAGGGCTGCTGGCGCAGTGGTTAAATGCTATCACCTAAGGCTTCGTGGTATGTAGAAGCTAGGTTTTTGGTTTGAATCTCACAAAAGCCATTCTTTATGTACAAGTTTAAAGTAATCTTTTTGTACTCATCTTTACTCGAAAATAAAGATGTAGAATAAGGATGATAAAAGTATATTTTTCTTATTTATTTTTATAAGTTTGTAACAAGTTAGAATAAGTTATTTTCCATAAATAAATTTGTTATTTCTTTAAAATAAAGTTAGTAAGTTTATAATTTATATTCTGTACTAAGGCTTGTTTGGATTGGGAGAAAGTACTCTTAAAATTATAATTGTTTTGGGGAAAATAATATGCTTATCTACCCTAAATAATAAAACAAATAGTTTAGTTGATCTTATAAGTTATATTTATATAAATACAGCTATGCTTTACAATAATAAACGATAGTCCGTATAAATCATGTTTTATTAATAGAAATAATAAACGTTAGATTTATAAAGCGTATTTTTCTGTAAAAGAGGTTGTTCGCCTTAGTAAAGGTTGGGGAGAGTTAGTAAGGGATTTATTTCATTTACCTATAGGAATTCGTGTGCAATGTGTTGATTATGATATTATTAAATTTGTAGGCGACAAATTTCGTTGACGAAGGATATGTTGAGTATTACTAGGAAGTGAATTGCTTTTGCTTGAGATTCAAGGTAAGTAATCATGCCAGGCCTAGTGCCTATATCTTCTTTCGAGTCTAAGCTGCTTTTGTGATTTATTGTCTCAAATTTGGAATATCTACTTGGACTGTTTCTTTGAGAAAGTTTACTGATTTTATAAAGGTGATTTTATCACAACTATCACATGATTAATAAGACGTAATAACGTAAAGTGAAAGAGTTGTACCGGGGAACACTTTATTATTTTGGTATCGGTTGTTGTTGACTACGGTCACTCAACCCACATTTATTTGGTTTCTCGGCCGCCACAAGCCCTGGGTTGCTCCTCGTACTTACTCCTCTGACCGCACGAAGTCTTAGGGGGGTGTCGACACTTATGGTCTTGAGAGTGTGGTATTGGTTCGCACCTAGTTGTGTGAATTGGTTTCTCCCCGTGTCAACATGGTAATATATGTTTTCTGAATGATGGACCTTTATGATTGAGAATTGAAAGTCCCGATTGGACAAATGATGAAGAGTTTGGGAATGTTTCCCCACGTGAAATGCTAAAAGGAAAACTTTGATTTGTACTTATATTCATACTTCATTTCCTTCTTTTCAAACTATTGTGTCTTTTATAAACTGCTTCATAATCTGTTTACATGTCTGGGTGTTGCTTACTCAGTATTTTCCGCTGACCTTGGAAACTGTGGTGTTTCTTTTTATTTCTGCACCACATGTTTATGTGGAAGCTTGGAGTAACGGGAGCGCGACTCGACATACATAGGAAAAGTTTAGTAGATCACATTTATTTACTTTAGCACTTCAGCTAGACTTAGAGAATCTCTAGATTGGAATAATGCCCATGTATGTGGCGAGACAAGTTTCAAAATTTTAATTATTTATTTTAAGGATTTGGTTTGTATTTTCTGTTATATAACCTCCTTGTATACGGGTTAAAATCGGGTACGGAGTGACATCCCCGAGCTTCCGGCTTGGTCGTTTTGGGGTGTTACAGTTGGTATCAGAGCCAGGTTATCCAAAAGGGAAATCTAAATCATGTAGGGAAATTTAAAATGGACATAGGAAAAGAATTTAAAATTTGACAAGCCGTCGGGAATTTGGGTTGTCTTGAATAGGGATGTTATGTGTTTAAATCTTTAGAAAATAGGCTTAGTAAGCAAGTATTCCCACCACCCTCTCTTAACTAAAAAATTTGGCCTACCCAATTAGCTAAAGAATATGGGTTTGAGCCTTTCATTGGAGTATGGGTTAGGTAATCACAAGTTGGGGATTGTTTTCGAAAGCCTTGTGTGATCAGCCTTTGTGCAAATGCATGTGAAACTAATTGTTTGATGATCAATGTGTTATATTACTTGATTAGTTGCTAATTATATGCCATGTATTGCATTTTTTACTTATACTTTAGGGTATTGTATGAATGATACAACATGTTATAGTGTAGGATTATGGCTAATAGACCACATCAATACTACACCATGAGAAGTAGCCAAGTCCCAATGGCAGCCCAAAACAATAACAACAACATGGAGCAGTTCTTTGCCCAATTCACTCAGATGGCTCAGAATATGAACAATAGAGATCATAAGATGGCCAACTGGGCAAAGAAGGTGGCTGACATGAAGCCTGAAAGTTTCATTGGCAATAAGGATCCAGTGAAGCTGGAAGACTGGATCGATGAGTTGGATAAAATCCTTGAATTGGTGGAGTGTCATTACAACCTCAAGGTAGTTTGCGCGACATTCTACCTGAAAAATGATGCAAACATCTGGTGGAGGAACTCGCGTCAAGCTCTCTTGGCTCAACCCAACTTTAATTGGGAAGCTCTTCATACTGCTCTTCGCACTCGCTTCTATCCATATCATATCCAGGATCAGAAGTACATAAAGTTTGTGAACTTGAAGCAGGGAAGTGATTCTGTGACGGAATACTTCAAGAAGTTCATGGAGTTAGCCCAATTCTCAGGTCACCTAATGCCTGATGAGGCAAAAAATGTTAGGAAATTCATGTCAGGTCTGCAACTCCATCTGCAGAAAGACTTAATGTGCAGAACATATGACACTCTTCAAGAGGCATATGATAGAGCTGCAGCTATTTGGCGCATCCAAGAGGCGCAAGATGATGATCGTGGAAAGCGCAATGGTGATAATGCGGGGATCAATGGTAACAACCAAGGTAGAAACAACCATGGTGGTCAAGACAAGAAGTTCAAGCCCAACCATGGAGGATGTAACCAGGTTCAATACTGTGGCAGCAAGCAGAACAATGGAGGTGAACCTCCTCGCCGTTACTATTGCAAGCGGTGCCATCAGGACCATCTCGGAGTGGATTGCGCAGGAAACTTAGTCACTTGAAACAATTGTGGCAAGAAGGACATCGTGATTTTGAATGTCGTTCACGGTCCAATGGAAACCAGCAGGTGAATCAATGAAGTGGGGGAACCATTAACGCTCCAGCTAAAGCCAACGACAACAATGGAACTGGTACAACACAGAATGGGAATGTTGCGCGGATTGCGGTGATGAGCAGGACCCTGGAGAAGTGATATATTAAAGAATTAGCATGGACGATAGTAGTTTCCCGCCCACCCTCGCCTAGAAAGCGTTTTTGAGACTTGTGTCTTTTGGTTTCTTTGTATATTAGAAATTATTTTAGAACCTACCTTCAAGTTTTTAGGAAAAGTGGAATTTTTGAAATTCTAGTTGGAACAGTCTATCAAAGAATATTGGAGTTTTCCTTTTCATTGAAGTATTGTTACTAATTCGAAGCAAGGGATGGTATGAGGAAGAAACGTCCTCACCTTTTTACGAGTTTTTTTTTCTTAGTTTTGAGGACGTCACTCCTCTAAGGGGGAGAGGATGTAATCCTTCGGTTTTTAAATACATAATATAGTACTTATTATAGAATATTGCTCATCGGGCATGACAAAAGGGTTGCATTTAGTAGTTATACCCTAGAATGGAGAATTATACCTTAGTGGTTGTTGAGAATTTGGTTTAAACTTCGAGGACAGAGTTCTCTTTAAGGGGGGAAGGATGAAATACCCCGTTATTTAGGAACGGGTAATTTAATATAATCCTGGGTGTTAATATGACATTTGTATAAGTTTGGGTATTAGATGTCATTATTTAGAAAGTTAATTTTAATTTTATAAACTGAAAGTGTGAGTGTGCAGGTGGTAATGCAGCTAAAATACCCTAGAGGGGGGGGGGGGTTGAATAGAGTATGCCAACTTTTTGCAAACCTTGCTAGGAAGATGAAATCTTGTGAAAACAAGTGAAGTTCAAGGCCTTGAAAACTAGTTCAAGCCTTTGAAAGAGATACAGTTTGTGCTAAAGCAAATAAGCCTTTTTCAAGGCCTTGAAAAGAGTTTCAAACTCTTGAAAAAAAAAACAGTTTTGAGAGCTGCTAGAACTATAAAAAAGAATAAACTGAAAATGCAAGAGACAAATGATTTATAGAGTTCAGTCCACTTGGACCTACGTCTCTACCTCAGGATTAGATCCCTGCAGGATTTTCAACTCAATTTTTATTAATAAAAAGCTAAGCCCTAGATCTCAAGCACAGATAACTGTCTTACTCTGTTACATTTTGTGGTTTTCCCTAACCTATCTAGTACCTGCTCTAGCTAACTGACTAACTAAGAATTCTCTATTGTTCACTTTGAACAATCCTTGAGAATGGATATAGAAGAATTACAGAAATGATCTACCAAAAAAGCAATATTCAGAAGAACACTTAGTGTGTAGAAACTGCAGTGAAGTGTGCAGTGACCTTCTGTGAATGGATTGGGAGATTGATGAACTTCTTTGATGCTTGTCAATTCAGAACTATTTCTCTCTTTTTGCCCGTTGAGTGTTGTGTCTTTTTCTTCATAATTGATCTCTATTTAAACTTCAAACAACTCTGAATATCTTCCCAGATTTTCAGCAACAAATCTCTTATTTTGTAGGCAACAGACTTTGACTCTTTGACAATCTTTTCCAACGGTTAAGTGATCACAATATTCATAGATAATGTCGTGATCTTGCATTTGAATAGGTTGAGAAGCTGTCAAGTCATTCAGATCAAACACAGAATCATCTTCTTGATTATTTCCTTCCCTACATAAGTCAGATTAGGAAACAATCTCTGCAAACTTAGGAAATAAAATCTCCTGCAAAAACATAGTCAAACACATGATATTCTATGTTCAAACGAGTTAGAATGCTTTGTATTTCATCATCAAATAATAGTAAATCAAGCATATGAAGGATAGAAAGGAAATCAACTCAGGAGAGTTTGCAAAAAACTCCCCCTGAGAGTGTTCACACAGGTTAAGCAGTTTCAAGGCTTTGAATCCAGTTTTAAGGCCTTGAAAATAACTAAACTATTTTCAAGCCTATGAGACTTTATTCAAGGATTTGAAAGCTGGTTTAAGGCCTTGAAATAGCCAGACTATTCCAAGCCTTGCACAACCTGATCTTACAATCTCCCCCTTGATGAAAGACAAAACCAAATTCTGTTTGATCCTTAGTCTCTGCAAAAAATACTGGTTAGTTCATAATTTATAATAACACAGTAATTCCAAAAAGATCTAACTTATTCAAATTACCAACAGAAAGTAAAAAGTTCAGTAAACAGCAAATAACACTTAAGAATAAAACCTCAAACCTAGAATTTCTCCCCCTTTTTGACTTTCATCAAAAAGATAGAAGATGTTGGATCAAGTGTCTGGAAAATTTTGAAAATAAAACTTTAAATTATGAAGAGAAAGAATGGGGAAGAAAGAAGAGGCCAGATTAAGGGGTTGGGTCTTCATCTCCATCCTGATATCCTTCTTCTTCCTCACTGTCTTCATTGTTGGCTTGAACTTCTTGTGAAACCACGTCAAGTTCCTCAATGAAGGAACCGATCTTCTCAATAACACTGTTGAACAGGAAGGTGAGTCCTTCCAAGACTTTTCTCCCATGCTTCAGCTTCTTCTTTACAGCTAACCTTTTCTGTTGAGCAGAAAAAGTTTTGTGATCTTTCTTTCTTGTTGCAGTTACAGACTGGGACGGATCCTTCTCATGTCTTCCCTTATTGGCCACAGAGTATACTCCATAAGATCCTGAAGTAGTGTCTGAGTCAGAGTCTTGAATGAGAATTTCTTTTCCTTTTCCTTTGACCTCTGTGACTGTCCTTTTCTTGTCTCTCCTAAGACTTCCAATATGGATTCCCTTCTGATTTTCTTGTGTGGATGCCGTAGTCTGTTTTTTATTTGCTGGACCCTGGTCCTTTTTCACCATCTTCTTGGGTGGTGAAGATTTTTGTTCTTCATCAGTAAAGCTCTTTGAATCTGAATCTTCACTTATAGTTAGAAAATTTTCTTCAGCTATCTTTCTCTTCTTCTCAGAACTAGGTTTTGATCCTCCTACCATCTTGATTATGTCTGAAGTTATCCTTATGCTCATTAGGGTTTGGGAGAAGAATAGAGAGAGGTAGGAATGATACGGAGAGAGGAGAAGAGAAGAAGATAAATACTAAGAGAATTTGAGTTTCAAAAGGAAACTAGAATATCTCTCTGATCTCAAAAGATTTGTCATAATCAGAGTGAATTCAAATCTTTTAGTTCGTTGGAAAATAAAATATTTTAATACTATTTTTTGTGCGGCTAAAACGTTTTTTTGAAAAAGGTAGGGGCTATATTGAGCAAATATCTACAGAGATATCACCCAATACAGAATGATCCATGTTTATTGACTACTAGCATAGCAGACTTATTTTCAAGGCTTTGAAAAGGTTTTCAAGGTCTTGAAATGCTGTAATATTGCAACAGATAAAAATCAAAGCTTTGAAGTGATTTTCAAGGCTTTGAAAGTCAGTTCAAACCTTTGAAAACACATAACTTACCTTTCTTACCTGATGCTCCCCCTAAACCAATGCATATTTATTTAGCATTCTCAATTCCAATCTTAGAGCTGAGAATCTTTCATTTGCTCATGGTTTAGTGAAGATATCTGCAATTTGCATGTTAGTAGCAACAAATTTAAGAACAATATCACCTTTTTCAGAATGATCTCTGATGAAATGGTATCTGACATCAATGTGCTTGGTTCTTGAATGTTGAACTGGATTCTCTGTAATTGAAATTGCACTGGTGTTATCACACTTGATAGGTATGCTTCTGAAATCAAATCCAAGGTCTCTTAACTGTTGAGCAATTCATAGTACTTGTGAGCAACTTGCTCCTGGAGCTATATATTCAGCTTCAGCTGTTGATAGAGCAGCTGAATTCTGTTTCTTGTAATGCCAAATGATCAAGGATGATCCAATAAATTGGCAAGTTCCTGAAGTACTTTTCCTATCAACTTTGTAACCTGAAAAGTCAGCATTTGAAAAACCATGCAATGAGAAGTTAGAATATCTTGGATACCAAAGCCCTAAGTCTTTGGTACCATTGAGATATATGAATATTCTCTTCAAAGCAGTCAAGTGTGATTCTTTTGGATCAGCTTGAAATCTAGCACACATACATACACTAAACATGATATCTGGTCTGCTTGCTGTGAGATAGAGTAATTAACAATCATACCTCTATACTCTTTCACATTGACCCTGTTACCAGTTTCATCCTTGTCTAAGGACAGTGTAGAGATCATAGGAGTCTTGGCTTCCTTATATTGAGCCATGCTATACTTGCTTAACAAGTCTCTTGTGTATTTTCTTTGATGTAGAAAGATGCCCTTCTTCAACTGATGTATTTGAAGTCCTAGGAAAAAGTTCAGCTCTCCCATCATGCTCATTTCAAATTCCCTGCTAATAAGACTTGAGAATTCTTTGCACAATAGATCATTAGAAAGTAGCTCCAAACAAGATATCATCAACATAGATCTGAACTACAAGCAAATCTTTTTCCTGAGTCTTTATGAAAAGAGTCTTGTCTACTAGACCTCTCTTGAAATTATTTTCAAGCAAAAAATTTGACAATCTTTCATACCAAGCTCTTAGAGCTTTTTTTTAAATCATAAAGAGCTTTTTCAATTTTGTAGACATGATCTGGAAAAATGTCATTTTCAAAACAAGGAGGTTGTGCTGCATAAACTTCTTCTTGTAAGTAGCCATTCAAGAAAGCACACTTCACATCCATTTGAAATAATTTCATGTTCTTGTAAGATGTAAAGGCAAGTAAAATTCTAATTGCTTCTAACCTGGAAACTGGAGCAAAAGTTTCCTCATAATCAATACCTTCTTCTTGGTTGTAACCTTGAGCAACTAACCTAGCTTTGTTTCTGATCACTTTGCCACTTTCATCCAACTTATTTCTGAACACCCATCTGGTACCAATGACAGACTGGTTTGTAGTTGGAGAAACCAGGTTCCACACCTTATTCCTTTCAAACTCATTGATTTCACTTTGCATAGCAATGATCCATTCTACTTCTTTTAATGCTTCTTTCACAGTTTTTGGTTCTACAAGAGAGATAGAAGCATTAAAAGCACATAAGTTCTTCAACTGTGATCTACTTTGTGTACCAGTGGTTGGGTCTGAAATGATATTGTCAACTGGATGAGATGAGAGATATTTGAATATCTTTCTTGGAGACCAGGGTTCAGGTTCTCCATAGATCTTCTCTGGTCTTGAAGTAGTGGCTCTGTCACTTGTATCCTTCTGATCATCTTTTTCAAGGCTTTGAGGATTATTTTCAAGGCCTTGAGCACCATTTTCAAGGTCTTGAAAATGTCTTCTGTTTCTTCTGAGCCTTTCTTGAATCCCAGTGGATTCTCAGTCTCTTCCTCTGATTCATGCTTGTTCAAATTCAAGTCTGCAAAACTTTCACTCAAAGAACCATCATACCTTTCATCAAGAATAACATGAATGCTTTCTTCAACCAGTTTGGTTCTTTTATGGTAAATTCTATAAGTTTTGATATTCAGAGAGTAACCAAGAAAGATACCTTCGTCACTCCTTGTATCAAACTTACCAAGATTGGCCTTTCCATTGTTATGGACAAAGCATGTACATCCAAAAGGCCTGAAGTATGAAATGTTTGGCTTACTCCCTTTGAATACTTCATAGGAGGTCTTCTTCACTATAGGTCTGATCAAGCACCTGTTCAGTATATAGTTTGCTGTATTCACAACTTCTGCCCAATAATGTTTTGGCAATTTATTTTCAAGAAGCATTGTCCTTGACACATCTTCAAGAGTCATGCTCTTTCTTTCAACAACACCATTCTGTTGAGGAGTTCTTGGAGCATAAAAGTTGTGAGTAATTCCATGCTTATCACAGAACAAATCAAATTGATCAAATTCTCTACCATGATCACTTCTAATTGGAGCCACAGGTAGGTTTTTCATAGTTTGAAGTTCTCTGCAAAGCTTTGAAAATTCAGAGAGGGCTTCAGATTTTTATTTGAGAAACATGACCCAAGTATATCTAGAAAAATCATCTACAACAACTAGCATATACCTTTTACCTTTTGGAGTAGGAGTTCTCATAGGACCACAAAGATCCATATGAAGCAGTTCAATGGGTCTAGTTGTACTTACAAACTTCTTTGGCATAAAAGAGCTTCTGGTCTGCTTGCCCTGAGCACAAGCTTTGCACAATTCATCTTCTCTGAATTTGATGGATGGCAATCCTCTTATTAGGTCTTTGGAAATCAACTTGTTCAAAGTATACAAACTAATATGAGTAAGCTTCCTGTGCCAAAGCTTTGAATCATATTTCAAGGCCTTGAGGCACTTCAAACTTTCACCTGCAACTTTGTTAGTCTGAAAAGTATAAACATTATTTAATCTAGAGGCTGTGAGAATGCAATCCCTTGATTTCTCATTTTTCACCACACACTTCTCTTTATCAAAGATAACTTTGTGCCATTGTCACAAAGCTGAGATACACTAAGCACATTAAAATTCGAACCATCAACTAGATACACATAAGAAAATAGAGTTTTTAGAATTTGTACTAACTTTACAAATAACAAGAATATTGTATTTTCCTTTGTTACCAAGTGTAATTGAACCATCTGATTGCTACTTCAATTCTAAGAATAGAGATCTATTTCCACTTATGTGTCTTGAGCAACCACTGTCCATAAATCACTTTTGTTCTTTGGTGACACCCTGCAAACACCAATCACTGCCTTACCCAGTTGTTAGGCCAATTTTGGAATTTAGATTCATATTCAAGATCAACCATGTTAGGTGGTCTAACCCCTTTTGGAACCCAAATCTGCTTAACTTGTCCTTTGAGTTGAAAAGGAAAGGTGTTCCTCATTATGTGAGGGTCTCTTCTTCGGAAAGGACAAGTCATCTTAACATGAACAGTTTTACAGCAGTAATGACATTTAGGAAAATTTTTGTTTCCAGCCTTCACAAATCTGGTATTGTTCTTTCTTGGAAAGTTTGGATTGAATCCAATACCAGCTTTGTGAACTGACTGTGAACTTCCTCCAAGAATCAAGTTCAACTTGTGTTCTGATCCAGCAAGCTTAACTTTGACCAATTCAGATTCTTGAAGTTTCTCAGTAAGAGTAGTCTTTTGTTTATCCAATTCATCAACTTGATGTTTTAGATTGACAAGGCTGTTACTCATCACATAGTTCTCAGTGAATACTTCCTTGACTTGTGTTTTCAAGGCTTTGAAACTGGTTTTCAAGGTCTTGAAATCACTGTTAGTTTTCTTCTGAGAGATTTCAAGATTCTGATTTAGACAAACAAGTTGTAAGGTCTCTTTTGCTTGCCCATGAACTTTTTCTTTCAAAAGTTTGATCTCTTTCAGATAATCTTCTTCATTTAAAAGCATTGTTTTGAGATAATCTGAAAGAGAATCTTTTGGTTTAGAAATTAGACAGTTTACCATTACCTCAATATTCTTCTCAGAACTTTCATCATGCTTGGCTATGAAGCATAGATTGGCATGTTCTTCTTCTGATTCAGATTCACTTGAACTATCTGAATCACTCCATGAAGCTATCATAGCTTTCTTTCTTCTGTCATGGTCTTTATTTTGAAAGTTCTTGCTTTTCTTGTGTGGACAATCTCTTATCAAATGTCATGCATCACCACATTCAAAACAATTCATGACCTTTGATTTACTTTTTGAAGAAGACTTACCTTTGTAGTCCTTGCTACTAGATGGTCTGTGTCTTTCTCTGTTGAAGTCTTTGTTTCCAAAGTTTTTCTTCATTTTGAGAATGCTTGTCAAGGCTTTGGAGATCAAGGCAATTGGATCTTCATCGTCACCATCCTCAGTTTCAAGGCTTTGAGTTCTCTCATTTTATTTGGCTTTGAGAGCTAAGTTCTTGACACTTTCTGGTAGCTCTCCATCAGCTTCATTCATAGATATTTCATGTGTCAGAAGCTTCCCTTGTAGGTCATCAAGTTTTAGAGTTGAGAGATTCTGAGCTTCTTCAATTACTGTGGTCTTTTGTTCCTACTTTGCTTTTGGAAGACTTCTTAGAATCTTCCTCACATTTTCTTCATTCAAAAAGTGTTTTCCCAGTGAATCAAGGTTGTTAACAATGTCTGTGAACCATTTGAACATATCTCTGATAGACTCATCTGCATTCATCTTAAACAACTCATATTGCCTGAGATAGATGTTGATATTGGTTTGCTTCACTTGACTGGTCCCTTCAAAAGTTCCCACAAGTTTATCCCAGATTTCTTTGGCAGTAGTGCAGCCTGAAATCCTGTTGAATTCATCTGTACTCAAGTCACAATAGGAGATGTTAATAGCTTTGTAATTGTTAGAGAATTTCTCTAATTTAGAAGAGGAGAGTAAGTCTTCATATTTGGAGTTCTAATCACATCTTTATCTGTGTAGAAAGTGTGAGGTCCATTCTGGATAATGGTCCAAAGCTCTAAGTCTTAATCAATGGTGAACATTTTCATCAAGGCTTTCTAGTGAGCAAAATTTTCTCCATAGAATCGAGGAGGTCTGTTAGCAGCTCTTCCCTGTGAGAAACCACCATCACCTGCAGTACTCATGATCACAAGATGGTTAAATCTATACAGTGATAATGGCTCTGATACCAATTGAAAGTGTGAGTGTGCAGGTGGTAATACAGCTAAAATACTCTAGAAGAGGGGGCGGGGGTGAATAGAGTATGCCAAATTTTTTGCAAACCTCGCTAGGAAGATGAAATCTTATAAAAACAAGTGAAGTTCAAGGCCTTGAAAACTAGTTCAAGCCTTTGAAAGAGATACAGTTTGTGCTAAATCAAATAATCCTTTTTCAAGGCCTTGAAAAGAGTTTCAAACCCTTGAAAAAAAGACAGTTTTGAGAGCTGCAAGAACTATGAAAAAGAATAAACTGAAAATGAAAGAGACAAATGATTTAGTTCAGTCCACCTGGACCTACGTCTCTACCTCAGGGATTAGATCCCTGCAGGATTTTCAACTCAATTCTTATTAATAAAAATCTAAGCCCTAGATCTCAAGCACAGAGAATTGCCTTACTCTGTTACAGCTTGTGGTTTTCCCTAACCTTATTAGTACCTGCTCTAGCTAACTGATTAACTAAGAATTCTCTATTGTTCACTTTGAACAATCCTTGAGAATGGAGATAGAAGAATTACAGAAATGATCTACCAATAAAGCACAATACAGAAGAACACTTAGTGTGTAGAAACTGCAGTGAAGTATGCAGTGATCTTCTATGAATGGATTGGGAGATTGATGAACTTCTTTGATGCTTGACAATCCAGAACTCTATCTTTTTGCCCATTGAGTGTTGTGTCTTTTCCTTCAGAATTGAGCTCTATTTAAACTTCAAACAACTCTGAATATCTTCCAAGATTTTCAGCAACAAATCTCCTATTTTGTAGGCAACAGACTTTGACTCTTTGACAATCTTCTCAAACGGTTAAGTGATTACAATCTTCATAGATAATGTCGTGATCTTTCATTTGAATAGGTTGAGAAGTTATCAAGTCATTCAGATCAAACACATAATCATCTTCTTGATTATTTCCTTCCCTGCATATGTCAGATTAGGAAACAATCTCTGCAAACTTAGGAAGTAAAATCTCCTGCAAAAACATAGTCAAACTGATGATATTATATGTTCAAAAGAGTTAGAATGCTTTGTATTTCATCATCAAATAACAGTAAATCAAGCATATGAAACATAGAAAGGAAATCAACTCAGGAGAGTTTGCAGAAAACTCCCCCTAAGAGTGTTCACACAGGTTAAACAGGTTAATCAGTTTCAAGGCTTTTAATCCATTTTCAAGGCCTTGAAAATAACTAAACTATTTTCAAGCCTATGAGAACTGATTCAAGGCTTTGAAAGCTGGTTCAAGGCCTTGAAATAGTCAAACTATTCCAAGCCTTGCACAACCTGATCTTACATAAACCATTAGAGGTTTTTATGTAGTTTTCCTAACTTAAAGCGTGTCTTTTAATTGAAATTGGGGGTAGTAGTTGTATAATGACTAAACCGGGGGGGTTGAAAGTGTCTTTAACCCTAAAACAAGTCATCTTCTTCCTCATCTTCTTCCATGGACGGGAGACTCCATCTCCTACCCAAACACCACCATCACCACTCCAAATCTTCATCAAAATACACTCCTATTTCAGTAGAGACCCAATCTTGTTCACCAAGAAAAGTAATTGCCCAAAACATAGTCCAATTCTGAATCGGAAAATTCGAAGTGGGTCTCCTCTTTCCGGTTGAATCCCTCACCTCTCTACCTATATAAACCCCTTGAAACTCAGAGGAATTCACACAAAATATCTCATAAATCTCTCCCTCTCATTATCTATCTCATTCACCGTCGGGCTACCGAGAGGACCCAACCACCGCCGCCGCTGCCCGCTGCTGCCGCCGTGCGCCGCCCACGTCGTCGCCGTCGTCACCGCGCCCATCCCCCTCTCTCCAGCACCACCATCGGACTCCCACCCCTCATTCCCGTCGGTTATCTCTCTCTTCGGGTATGAAACCCGTTCTTCTTCATCCTCTTTTTCCTTCTTTGTTTTATTGTATTATTATTATTATTATTTATTTGTTAAGTTAACTCTTAGTAGTTGGGAAGGAGCCAACAAAAGGGTTGTTGGCCCACTGGTTAAATGCTATCACTTAAGGCTTGGTGGGTATGTAGAAGTTAGGTTTTAGGTTTGAATCTTACAAGAGACATTCTTTTTATGCAAGTTTAAAGTAATCTTTTTGTACTCATCTTTACTCAAAAATAAAGATTTAGAATAAGGATGATAAAAGTATATATTTTTTATTTATTTTTATAAGTTTGTAACAAGTTAGAATAAGTTATTTTCATAAATAAATTTGTTATTTCTTTTAAATAAATTTAGTAAGTTTATAATTTATATCTCTACTAAGGCTTGTTTGGATTGGGAGAAAGTACTATTAGAATTATAATTGTTTTGGGGAAAATAATATGCTTCTCTACCCTAAATAATAAAAGCAATAGTTTAGTTGATCTTATAAGTTATATTTATATAACTATAGCTATGCTTTACAATAATAAATGATAGTCCTTATAAATCATGTTTTATTAATAGAAATAATAAACATTAGATTTATAAAGCGTATTTTTCTATAAAAGAGGTTGTTCGCCTTAGTAAAGGTTGGAGAGAGTTAGTAAGGGATTTATTTTATTTACCTGTAGAACTTCCTGTGCAATGTGTTGATTAGGATATTATTAAATTGGTAGATGACAAATTTCATTGACGAAGGATACGTCGAGTATTACTAGGAAGTGAATTACTTTTTCTTGAGATTCAAGGTAAGTAATCATGCCAAGCCTAGTGCCCATATCTTCTTTCGTGTCTAAACTGCTTTTGTGATTTATTGTCTCAAAATTGGAATATCTACTTGAACTGTTTCTTTGAGAAAGTTTACTGATTTTATAAAGGTGATTCTATCACAACTATCACATGATTAATAAGATGTAATAACGTAAAGCGAAAGAGTTGTACCGGGGAACACTTTATTATTTTGGGATCAACTGTTGTTGACTACGGTCACTCAACCCACTTTTATTTGGTTGCTCGGTCGCCACAAGCCCCGGGTTGCTCCTCGTACTTACTCTCTGACGGCACGAAGTCTTAAGGGGTGTCGACACTTATGGTCTTGAGAGTGTGGTATTGGTTCACACCTAGTTTTGTGACTTGGTTTCTCCCCGTGTCATCATGGTAATATATGATTTCTGAATGATGGACCTTAATGATTGAGAATTGGATGTCCTGATTGGACAAATGAGGAAGAGTTTGGGAATGTTCCCCCACGTGAAATGCTAAAAGAAACTTGGATTTGTACTTATATTCATACTTCATTTCCTTCTTTTCAAACTATTGTGTCTTTTATAAACTGCTTCATAATCTGTTTACATGTCTGTGTGTTGCTTACTCAGTATTTTCCTCTGACTTTGGAAACTGTGGCATTTCTTTTTATTTCTGCACCACAGGTTTAAGTGGAAGCTTGGAGTAACGGGAGCGCGACTCGACATACATAGGAAAAGTTTAGTAGATCACATTTATTTACTTTAGCACTTCAGCTAGACTTAGAGAATCTCTAGATTGGAATAATGCCCATGTTTGTGGCGAGACAAGTTTCAAAATTTTAATTATTTATTTTAAGGATTTGGTCTGGATTTTCTGTTATAAAACCTCCTTGTATCCGGGTTTAATCTCGGGTACGGAGTGACATCCCCGAGCTTCCGGCTTGGTCGTTTTGGGAGTGTTACACATATCCTCGCAGATAACATCAAAATTCCATATTAATTTATCTGAGTCTGGTCAGACATTCCATAAGCACTACCCCTCGGGTGGCCGTGTATGTTTACTCCCATTATGTGGGAGGGACAAATCCTCTCTACATCACTACCATCTCTCAGCCTACTTCATATTATGTCCGATAACCGCCTTTATTGCTACCCAGTCACGGTATAGTGTTTGACGAGATTAAAAGATAACTTTCCACAATTAGAGTATCTAGTGACTTCAAGTCTTAGGATTACAATACATTTGTCACTTACGAGAAGCACTTGTGACGTTAACATAATTAATTTAGCCTTCTCGTGGTAGGTCAATCCAGTATGCCATTACTCCTAATGCATACCCATGTGTTAGACTTGATATCTCTATATAAATCTACCCACATACTAGACTGTAGTGATCGTCATTTTAATCAATATAATGGACTAGGGATATCTAAGATAAACAACACATTGCAATCGAATGACTTCATTATATGAAATATCTCCATAAATAATAAATGAATATTCTAGCAAAAAACAATTTTCATACTAAATATAGATTGCATCTAGGACATCTAATCAAACAGTCTCCCACTTGCACTAGAGCCAATCGGTGCATCTCGTATGCCTATAGATCTAGTGTGTCCTTCATGCTTGCGCTGAACAAGTGGATTTGTAAGTGGACCTGAAAGCTTATCATCTAATGGAATATTTCATATCTTCACATCTCCTCCATCGATAATCTCTCAAATAAGATGGAACTTCCTGAGTACATGCTTGGATTTCTGGTGTGACCTGGGTTCCTTGGATTGTGCAATTGCCCCAGTGTTGTCAGAATACAACTCAACTGGATCCAAAATAGTAGGAACCACACCTAACTCGGTGATGAACATCCTAATCCAAACAGCCTCCTTTGTTGTGCCAGACGCAACAATGTACTCAACCTCAGTTGTAGAATCAGCAACCGTCTCTTGCTTGGAACTCTCACAGCTCACAACTCCTCCATTCAAGCAAAACACAAACCCCGACTGCGATATGAAATTATCATTGTCGGTTTGAAAGCTTGCATCAGTGTAACCCCTAAGAGTTAGCTCTTCCTCCCCAACATATATCAAGAATGCATTCTTAGTTCTTCTCAAGTACTTAAGGATATTCTTGGCAGCAATCTAGTGACTCTCACTCGGATCGGACTAGTATCTGCTTGGCATACTTAACGCGTATGCCACATCTGTTCTAGTACATAAAACGACGTACATGATAGATCCTATAGCCGTTGCATATGGGATCTTACTCATACGGTTCTTCTCAATCTCATTGGAAGGACAGTCAGCCTTTGAAAAGGTGACTCCATGCGACATGGGCAAGAATCCTTTCTTGGATTCAAGCATGTTGAACCTTTTCAACACCTTGTCTATATATGTACTTTGACTTAGGCCGACCAGCTTCCTAGATCTATCTCTATAGATCTTGATACCCAGTATATAAGCTGCATCTCCTAAGTCTTTCATTGAGAAACACTTCCCTAGCCAATCTTTAACAGATTGCAATGTACGAATGTCGTTTCCAATGAATAGTATGGCATCCACATACAAGACCAAAAAACACAACAGAGCTCCCACTAACCTTCTTGTAAAAACAAGGCTCATCTTCATTCTTGATGAAGCCAAACTCTTTGAATGCATCATCAAAATGGAGATTCCAACTCCTAGAAGGTTGCTTCAATCCATAAATGGATCGTTGCAACTTATAGCCTTTGTTGCCATGCTCTGGATCCTCAAAACCCTCTGGATGTGTCATGTACACATCCTCAAGGAGGTTTTCATACAAAAACGCTGTTTTGACATCCATCTGCCAAATCTCATAGTCGTGATAAGCTGCAAAGCAAGTAAGATACGAATGGATTTGGTCATCGCGACTGGGTAAAAGGTTTCATCATACTCAATAGCATGAATCTGTCTGAATCCTTTTGCCACAAATCATCCCTTATAGGCAATCACATTGCCATCCATGTAGGTATTGTTGGAATAGATGCCCTAGAGGCAATCTAGTTTAGTATGAATTTGTATATGGCTAGAAAATTCATTTATTATTTATTGGATATTTAATATAATGAAGTCCTTAGATTCACAATTGTGTTATTTATCTTAAATATCCCTAGTCAAGTATAATGATTAATGGGACAATCATCTATAGACTAGTATGGGGTTGGATTGATATGGAGATATCACGATCCAACACATAGGTGTGCATTAGGGAATGTTGCACTGGATTGACCCATCTCCGAGAAGGCTACATACATGTTATGTTGAGTCACAAGAGCTTCTCGCGGTGCAATGGTATTGTCATCCTTAGACTTGAAGTCACTAGATATTCTAGTTGTGGATTATTGTGATCTTGGTAGCGTTAAACGCTACACCGTAACTGGGTAGTTATAAAGGCGTTTACTGGATACAATAAGAAGCAAGCTTAGAGATCGTAGTGGACGTAGATAGGATTTGTCCCTCCCACATAACGGGAGCAAATATCCTAGGCCACTCGAGGGATAGTGCTTATAGAATGTCTGGCCAGACTCAAATAAATCAATATAGGATATTGATGTTATTTGCACGAATAAGGCTATTCCCATGGATCGAGAAACTATGGATTGGATATACGAGTGTGACTTGTATGTCTCGTGTCTAATCCGGATATAGAGAAAAAGGGATGAGACAATTACTTGTACAAAGGTTGTCAAGATGACTATTCTATTAGTTGGCTAGAATGGATGTTTTGCTAGAGACCGCTCCATATTAGCAAATAGTTGCTACCAACTAGATAGAACCTATGGGGTCACACGCTATATAGAGTTGAACTAGATTTGGGAATTAATTAATTGGATTAGTTAATTAGAAGGATCACTTTGCAAAACCTTGCAAACTTAGTAGGGACTAATTTGCAAGGAAGGGACTAAATTGAATTCTAGTTGGACTAGAATAAGTCCTTTAGGTTGTTAACAAGGAGTTGTTGGACTATATAAAGGACCTTCCTTCCTTCCTTCCCACATAACTTATGCTCATTAAGTGAACATAACAAGAGTGGGAGAGAACAAAAGGAGAGAGAGCAAGCAACAAGGAGGCCCGACGCCCCCTTGCTGCCGCCCCGTCCCCGTCGGCCAAAGGAGGCCGATACCCTCCTTTGGGTCTCGTTTTGCGTGATTTCTTCTTCCTCTTCCTCTTCCGGGCTAGCACCAAAGGAGTTGGGAGATCTAGGATCAACTCTAGGCGTGGAACAACTATAGAGAACGTGACATAATTCGCGTTTGAAGTCATCAAGGAGAACCCAAAGGTGTGTTTATGATTTCTAACCCTTACCATCGTTATGTCTCTTGACTTGTGATCCTTGGAGGGTTTTGCATGGTTTTTGTTTGATTATGCTTCCGTTGTGCGATCCATGAATCAAAATCCTATAGTGGTATCAGAGCCACAGGTCGTAGAGCATAAACGTGGTTTATGTGTTACGTTTTAGTTGTTTTACACCTTAATTTGATTGTTTATTGCGTAAAATAAGACAAATCAAGCATGGGATGCAATTTGTCAATAATTAATCATAACAAGACCCAATTTTTGCATTGGATGCATGAATTGGTGAGTTTGAGAAATTTTAGGATCTTAGATCTAGGGTTTGGGCATCCTTGGGGAAGAAGGAGTTCTCCCAAAACAAGGAAACAACCAAACTTGGGCACCAAGCAAGGGAGTTGTTTTGGAAACAACTCCCTCAAGGAGGTTCGGCCCCCCTAGGGACCGCCCCCCTTGCTTGCCGCCCAAGATTGGCCGCCCTAGGGGCCGGGCGGCCCTAACCCTCGGGCCTAGGCTTGTGGGTTTTGGGCCGGGCCGGCCCTAGGGCCTTGTGGTTCACTTTATTGGGCCCGGGCAATTCGATTGTTGGGCCCATGGACCGTTTTAACCCTAGAAATCCTAAAATCAATTAAAATTGACCAAGCGCGTTAAAATTGGATTTTAACTGTTTATGTGCAAATCGCATGGTGATTGGATATGGCCTTAGGATGTGGTTTGATGTGGATGTTTAATTTTGTGGTTTGGTTTTACGGCCTGCGAGCTGATCAATTAATTGTAATAATTAATTAGGGTTTTATGGCCTGCGTGCCAATTTTTTTTCTCAACTTGTGAGATTTATTTTATTTAGTATAGATATTAGCTAGTGCTAGATAAGGTAGATTGTTAGCCAAGATTGGAGAAAAGAAGCCCAAAGCCAAAGAAGCCACAAAAGATGGAGCATGGAGCATGGAGCAATCCACAAGACTATGAAGGATGGACCAAAAGATCAAGACGCATGGAGATGTGTTTGCTTTAGGGTTCATAGATGATTCCATTGGCTTGGAATTATCTTAGTCTAAAAAAGGCCATATCCACATCACGTTTAATTTCTGTTTTGTGGTTGTTTATTTTATTGTCTTATTATTTGTGTGGTTGGTGTATGGATGATGCATGCAATTAGGATAATAAGATAATTAGACAACCCGGATCTATTATTTGGAGTTGTGCCCAAACTCAAATAGATAGATTAGTTGATATTGATCAACAAAACAATTAAAATTGAATTTAAAAATCCCTAAAAATTCAAATATTGTGTTCTTGCCTTCTCGTTATTTAAACACTCATTATCATCATTATTTATCAAGTTCGTGCGTGCCAAAGCATGGCGACTTGGTTCATAATGATGGAATGCGATGGCACGTAACAATGTGCAATTGTTTAGATAAGAGGTTGAACACAACTAGGCTATTAATTTGATTAAGAAACCTAGAGGCAATCAATTGGGATTATCCATATGGATGGATAAATAAGGAGTTATTTGCCCGATTGAACCAAGAGTTGCATATGGGATGCAATTGGAATTGTTCCTACCTAAAGTAGTCAAATTATGGGTGACTTGCCAAAGCAAGCTCATAAGGAGATGAAAGATGGATCTTGGCCCACTAGAAAATATAAGGATATTTTCCGCATTAATATCTTGAGGGTTATTAATCCGTAGAAAAATAGTGGGAGCTATATTTGATAAACTAGCCATTATTGAATATAGTCAAAAATTAACAAATACTAAAACTTGCGTATTTTCCTTTTTGTAGAATTCCAAATGGCAAACAACTCATCGAGTTCACAACATTCCCTACGATCTGTCCTTGAGAAGGACAAGCTATCTGGAACCAACTTTCTTGATTGGTACAGAAACTTGAGAATTGTTCTCAAGCAAGAGAAGAAACTGTACGCAATAGAGGAGTATGTTCCAGAAGGTCCAGAGAACCAAACACCTGCTGCCTTAAAGGCGTATCAAAAGCGTGTTGATGACGCTAATGATGCGGCCTGCCTAATGCTTTGCACCATGACTTCTGAGCTTCAGAAGCAACACGAAAACATGAATGCTATCGATATGATCGAACATCTAAAGCAGCTCTTCCAAGAGCAGGCGAGGGTAGAGAGGTATGATGTCTCAAAGGTACTGTTCAAATGTCATCTGGCAGAAGGGAACCCGGTGGGACCCCATGTACTCCGAATGATCGAGTACTTGGAGAATCTCGCCCGACTGGGGTTCCCGGTCGGCCAAGAGTTGGCAACCGATCTCGTGTTGCAATCGTTGCCCGAGAGTTATGGACAGTTCATTATGAACTATAACATGAACGAGATCGTTAAACCACTGCCAGATTTGCTCAACATGTTGAGGACGGCTGAACAGAGCATCAAAAAGGGTAAGGGCAAGGCCATAATGATGGTACAAAAAGGAAAGGGCAAAAGGTTTGCCTCTTCCTCCAAGGTCAAAGGCAAGTCAGTTGCCAAGTCCAAGGAACATGCCCTTAAGCCTGTTGGTGGTATTGCCAAGGCCGTGACTAAAGGTGAGTGTCACTATTGCAGTCAGCCTGGACAGTGGAGGAGGAACGGCCCAAAATATCTGGAGGACAAGAGGCTTGGAATAGTGATTCCACCACCACCAGGTATTTTTGTTGTAGATGTCAATTTAACTGTCTCTACATCACGGGTATTAGATACTGGATGTGGATCTCATATTTGTCGAAATATGCAGGATCTAAAGAGAAGTAGAAGATTGGCTAAAGGAGAGGTAGATCTGCGCGTTGGGAATGGAGCAAAGGTTGGTGCGTTGGCCATAGGCGTGTGCGAGCTATCTCTGCCTTCAGTATTAGTTTTAGAATTAAATAATTGCTATTTTGTGCCTGCTATGAGCAGAAACATTATTTGTATTTCTTGTTTGGACAAGGATGGTTTTATTATTTCAATAAAGAACAATTGTTGTTCCTTTTATTTAAATAGTATTCACTATTTTAGTGCGCAATTATTTAATGGACTTTATGTCCTTGATCTAAGCAATCCTGTCTACAACATTAATACCAAGCGGATTAAAATAAATGATTTAAATCCTGCTTATTTATGGCACTGTCGTTTATGCCACATAAATGAGAAACGTGTATCTAGACTCCATAAGGATGGATTACTAGACTCATTTGATTTTGAATCATATGAGACATGTGAGGCTTGTTTATTGGGAAAAATGACAAAGTCCCCTTTCAATAAGAAAGGTGAGAGGACTAGTGAGCAATTGGCGCTCATACATACTGATGTGTGTGGGCCATTTGCCACGCCTGCCAGGGGTGGTTATGTCTACTTCATTACATTTACTGATGATTACAGTAGATATGGATTTGTGTACCTTATGAGGGCAAAATCCGAATCCTTTGAAGTGTTCAAAGAATTCAAGAATGAAGTAGAGAAGCAACTTGGCAAAAGTATCAAGGCTCTACGATCGGATCGTGGAGGAGAATACTTAAGCCAAGAGTTTGACGACTATCTTAGAGAGTGTGGGATCGTGTCCCAACTCACTCCACCCGGAACGCCACAATGGAATGGCGTGTCCGAGAGGAGGAATCGAACCCTATTGGATATGGTTCGATCTATGATGTGTCAAACCGATCTTCCATTATCGTTTTGGGGCTACGCTCTATTAAGTGCAGCTTTCACCATTAACCGTGTTCCATCTAAATCAGTCATGAAGACGCCATATGAGATGTGGAGTGGGAGGCGTCCCACACTGTCGTTCATGAGGATTTGGGGCTGCGATGTCTATGTAAAACGTTTACAATCAGACAAGCTAGGGCCTAAATCGGATAAGTGTAAATTTGTGGGGTACCCTAAGGAAACTAAGGGATACTACTTCTACAATCCAACCGAGAACAAAGTGTTTGTTGCTTGGACCGGCGTGTTTCTAGAAAGAGAGATTGTCTTTAAAGAAGCAAGTGGGAGGAATGTAGAACTTGAAGAGGTTCAAGAACCACAAATCACTGAACCGATTATGGAAAATGAACAGGAACCACAATTTGTTGTGGAGCAACTTGTTCAGGTAACACAAGAGCTTCGTAGATCTAGTAGAGTGCGCCAGGAACCCGAGAGGTATGGACTTCTCGTAACCGATTCCGGTGACACGATGCTCATAGATGATGAGCCTACTACCTATGAGGAGGCCATGAGTGGCCCAGACTCTCAGAAGTGGCTGGAAGCCATGAGATCCGAGATGGAATCCATGTATACCAACAAAGTATGGACTTTGGTGGAACCACCCGATGGGGCGCGGCCCATAGGGTGCAAGTGGGTCTTCAAGAAGAAGATCGACATGGATGGTAATGTGATTACCTATAAGGGCCGATTGGTGGCTAAAGGATTCAGACAGATTCATGGTATTGACTATGATGAAACCTTTTCACCAGTCGCTATGACCAAATCCATCCGAATCCTACTTGCGATTGCAGCATACCACGACTATGAAATTTGGAAGATGGATGTCAAAACAGCATTCCATTATGGGAATCTCCTCGAGGACATGTATATGATACAGCCGGAGGGTTTTGAGGATCCAAATCAAGCCAACAAAGTATGTAAGCTGCAACGATCCATTTATGGATTAAAGCAAGCTTCTAGGAGTTGGAATCGACGTTTTGATGAAGTGGTCAAAGATTTTGGCTTCATCAGAAATGAAGATGAGTCTTGTGTCTACAAGAAGGTTAGTGGGAGCTCTGTAGCTTTTCTGGTCTTGTATGTGGATGACATACTACTCATTGGAAACGACATTCCCATGCTGCAATCTATTAAAGATTGACTAGGAAAGTGTTTCTCAATGAAGGACTTAGGGGAAGCAGCCTATATACTCGGTATAAAGATCTATAGAGATAGATCTAAGAGGTTGCTAGGCCTAAGTCAAAGTACATATATTGACAAGGTGTTGAAACGGTTCAACATGCAAGATTCCAAGAAGGGATTCTTGCCCATGTCACATGGAATCACTCTTTCAAAGAGTGGGTGTCCTTCCAATGAGATTGAGAAGGAACGCATGAGTAGAATCCCCTATGCCTCGGCCATAGGATCTATCATGTACGCCATGTTATGTACTAGACCAGATGTGTCATATGCCTTGAGTATGACAAGCAGATACCAATCCAATCCGGGTGAGAGTCACTGGATTGCAGTCAAGAACATCCTAAAGTACTTGAGAAGAACTAAGGATGCTTTCTTGATATTTGGCGGTGAGGAAGAGTTGCGTGTAAGGGGTTACACTGATGCAAGCTTCCAAACCGACATAGATGACTTTAGATCACAATCGGGATATGTGTTTTGCCTGAATGGAGCAGCGGTGAGCTGAAGAGTTCCAAGCAAGAGACGGTAGCTGATTCTACAACAGAGGCTGAGTACATTGCTACAAATGGCGCAGCAAAGGAACTGTTTGGATCAGAAAGTTTGTTTCTGAACTTGGTGTGGTCCCTAGCATTGCGGATCCAGTTGAGTTGTTCTGTGACAACACTGGGGCGATCGCGCAATTAAAGGAACCCAGATCGCACCAGAAGTCCAAGCACGTGCTCAGGAAGTTTCATCTGATTCGAGATATTATCGATAGAGGAGACGTTCGGATATGCAAGATTCCTACATATGTTAATCTGTCAGACCCGCTTACGAAGCCTCTCACGCAGTGGAAGCATGAAGGGAACACTAGGAGTATGGGCATACGAGATGCGCCAAATTGGCTCCAGTGCAAGTGGCAGACTGTTGGAATAGATGCCCTAGAGGCAATCTAGTTTAGTATGAATTTGTATATGGCTAGAAAATTCATGTATTATTTATTGGATATTTAATATAATGAAGTCCTTAGATTCACAATTGTGTTGTTTATCTTAAATATCCCTAGTCAAGTATAATGATTAAGGGGACAATCATCTATAGACTAGTATGGGGTTGGATTGATATGGAGATATCACGATCCAACACATAGGTGTGCATTAGGGAATGTTGCACTGGATTGACCCATCTCCGAGAAGGCTACATACATGTTATGTTGAGTCACAAGCACTTCTCGCGGTGCAATGGTATTGTCATCCTTAGACTTGAAGTCACTAGATATTCTAGTTGTGGATTATTGTGATCTTGGTAGCGTTAAACGCTACACCGTAACTGGGTAGTTATAAAGGTGTGTACTGGATACAATAAGAAGAAAGCTTAGAGATCGTAGTGGACGTAGATAGGATTTGTCCCTCCCACATAACGGGAGCAAATATCCTAGGCCACTCGAGGGATAGTGCTTACAGAATGTCTGGCCAGACTCAAATAAATCAATATAGGATATTGATGTTATTTGCACGAATAAGGCTATTCCCATGGATCGAGAAACTATGGATTGGATATACGAGTGTGACTTGTATGTCTCATGTCCAATCCGGATATAGAGACAAAGGGATGAGACAATTACTTGTACAAAGGTTGTCAAGATGACTATTCTATTAGTTGGCTAGAATGGATGTTTTGCTAGAGACCGCTCCATATTAGCAAATAGTTGCTACCAACTAGATAGAACCTATGGGGTCACACGATATATAGAGTTGAACTAGATTTGGGAATTAATTAATTGGATTAATTAATTAGAAGGATCACTTTGAAAAACCTTGCAAACTTAGTAGGGACTAATTTGCAAGGAAGGAACTAAATTGAATTCTAGTTGGACTAGAATAAGTCCTTTAGGTAGTTAACAAGGAGTTGTTGGACTATATAAAGGACCTTCCTTCCTTCCTTCCCACATAACTTATGCTCATTAAGTGAACATAACAAGAGTGGGAGAGAACAAAAGGAGAGAGAGCAAGCAACAAGGAGGCCCGACGCCCCCTTGCCGCCGCCCCGTCCCCGTCGGCCAAAGGAGGCCGAGACCCTCCTTTGGGTCTCGTTTTGCGTGATTTCTTCTTCCTCTTCCTCTTCCGGGCTAGCACCAAAGGAGTTGGGAGATCTAGGATCAACTCTAGGCGTGGATCAACTATAGAGAACGTGACATAATTCGCGTTTGAAGTCATCAAGGAGAACCCAAAGGTGTGTTTATGATTTCTAACCCTTACCATCGTTATGTCTCTTGACTTGTGATCCTTGGAGGGTTTTTCATGGTTTTTGTTTGATTATGCTTCCGTTGTGCGATCCATGAATCAAAACCCTACAGGTATTTTTCTTGAAGACCCACTTGCACCCTATGGGCCGAGCCCCTTGGGGTGGTTACACCAAAGTCCATACTTTGTTAGTATACATGGATTGAATTTCGGATCTCCTTGCTTCAAGCCACTTTTGAGAGTATGGCCCTTTCATGGCCTCTCCATACGTGGCAGACTCATCATCCATGAGTAAAACGTCACCATGATCAGTTACGAGAAGTCCGTACTTATCTGGCTCCTGACGTACCCTACTCGACCTAAATGTTCTTGTGTTACTTGAGCAGGCTGCTCCACAACATCTTATGGCTCTTGCTCACGTTTCATTGTAGGATCAGTGGTTTGTGGTTCTTGAACTTCTTCAAGTTATACAGTCATCCCACTTGCTTCTTTAGATAAAAACTCTCTTTAAACACACCGGTCCGAGTAACAAACACTTTGTTGTCGATTGGATTGTAAAAATAATATCCTTTTATTTTCTTAGTATATCCGACAAATTTACACTTATCCGACCTGGGTCCGAGCTTGTCTGATAGTAAAAATTTTAATAAACATCGCAACCCCAAATATTCATAAAAAGACACTATGGGACGCATCCCAGTCCATATATCATATGGTGTCTTCATGACTGATTTGGATGGAACACAGTTAAGGGTAAAAGCTGCAGTTAATATAGTGTGTCCCCCAAACGATATTGGAAGACCATTCTGACACATCATAGATCAAACCATGTCCAACAAGGTGCGATTCCTCCTCTCGGACACACCATTCCACTGTGGCGTCCCAGGTGAAGTGAATTGGGACAAGATCCCACACTCTCTAGGATAGTTGTCAAACTCTTGGCTTAAGTATTCTCCTCCACGATTCGAACGTAGAGCCTTGATACTCTTGCCAATTTGCTTCTCTACTTCAATTCTTGAATTGTTTGAAATTTTCAAAGGATTCGAATTCGGCCTTCATAAGGTATGCAAATCCATATCTACTGAAGTCATCTGTAAATGTAATGAAATAAAGATAACCACCTCTGGTGGCGTGGCAAATTCCCCACACATCTGTATGTATGAGTGCTAATTGGTCACTAGTCCTCTCACCTTTCTTCTTGAAAGGAAACTTAGTCATTTTTTTCCAATAAACAAGCCTCACATGTCTCATATGATTCATAATCAATGAGTCTAGGAATCCATCCTTATGGAGTTTAGAGATGCGATTTTCATTTAAATCATTAGTTTTAATCCTCTTGGTATTTATGTTGAAGACGGAGTTATCTAGATCAAGGATATATAATCCATTAGACAATAAAGCATAATGCAAACCGTCAAAATAAACGAAGAAAAATTTGTCCTTTATTGTGACAGTAAAACCTTTCTTGTCCAAACAAGAAATATAAATAATGTTTCTTCTCATAGCAGGTACAAAATAACAATTGTCTAATTCTAAAATAATTCATGAAGGTAAAGATAACCCATAGATGCCTACGACTAATGCAACAACTCTTGCTCCATTCCATACGCACAAGTCTATCTCCCCTTTAGCCAGTCGTCTGCGTCTTTAGATCCTGCACATTTCGACAAATGTGAGATCCACATCCAATATCCAATACCCAAGATGGAGAGATAGACAGATTGACATCTATAAAAAAAATACATGGTGGTGGTGGAATCACTATACCAAGCCTTTTATCTTCCAGATACTTTTGGCAGTTCCTCTTCCAGTGGCCAGTCTAACTGCAATAGTGACAGGCTCCCTTGGACACGCCACCAGCAGGCTTTAAGGCAACTTCATTGGGTTTTGCAACTGCCTTGCTCTTCCCTTTGGAGGTTGAAGAAGCTCGCTTGCTCTTTACTTTATTGTCCATCATTGTGGCCTTGCCTTTGCCTTTGTTAATGCTCTGTTCGACAGTCTTCAAAATATTGAGCAAATCTGGCAGAGTCTTGTTGATCTCACTCATGCTATAGTTCATAATGAACTGGCTATAACTATCAGGCAACAATTGTAAGATGAGATCACTAGCCAACTCTTGGCTGCATGAGAAGCCTAATCTCTCGAGGCTCTCTATGTACCCGGTCTTGCGGAGTACATGAGGTCCGACTAGGTTCCCCTCTGACAGATGAAACTTGAACAGTGCTTTAGATACTTCATACCACTCATGAATTGCTTGCTCTTGGAAGAGTTGTCTCAAATGTGTAATCATATCATACACCTCCATGTTCACATGTTGCTTCTGATGCTCAACGTTCATGGTGCAAAGCATACGGCAAGTCACATCAGTAGAGTCATCAACGATCTTCTGATGTGCCTTCCTTTTGGAAGCAGTAGCATTAGTAGTTGAACAATTAACTACATTTAACAATGGCTAGATTATTAAATATAGCTCCCAATAAGTTTCTCATATTAATAGCCCTCACCATTATTGCGTCAAATTTCATATATTCTCTAGTGGCCAATATCTATATTTCACTTCTTCTTGAGCTTGCTTTGGAAAGTCACCCAAAAATTAACTGTTTAGGTAGGAACATCTTCCAATAGCATCTTATGCAAATCTTGGTTTAATTGGGAAAAACTCCTTAATTATCTATCTCATAGGTAACCCCAATTGCCTTGCCTCTAAGTTTTCAATCCTATTGAAGTAGCTTAGTTGCATTAAACCTCTTACTTCAACAATTGCACATTACTAGTTTGTGCCATTGCTCCATCTCATGATGAATCAAATCACCCTGCTCTGGCAAGCGTGAATTTATTACATTATGATTTTGGCGAGTGTTAAGTAAGAGAAGGCAAAACGCAATATTTATCGTTGATGGATTTACTTTTAAATTTTAATTGTTTTGTTGACCCTTATCAACTGATTACTTATCTAGATTGGGCACTCCTAAATAAAAGATCAACCTTGTTTATTATCTTGTTATGTTTTGCATGCATGAACCATACATCAAAATAAATAACAAGACAATAAATAAATAAATAAATATAACGTGATGTGGATGTGGCTTCCTAAAACTAAGATATTCCCAAGCCAATGAGAATATCTATAAGCCCTAAAAACAGCAAGCTCATCTTCATGTGCCTCCGTCTTTTAGTCCATGCGTTCTAGCTTGTGGAATAACGCCATCTTGTGGTTTCTTCTGTCTTTGATCTTCTTCTCCATGTCTTGACTAAATTCTATCTATATAATACTAGCTAGCATCTATACTAAATAGAGAGACCTCACAAGCGAGGGAGAAGACGACACACAGGCCGCAAAACTTAATTAATTACATTAAATTACAATAAAACCAAACCAAAAAAATAAAACATTTGCATCATCTAAATCTAAGGCCACATCCAATCACCATGCGAAAAGCACATAAAAGAGTTAAAATCCAATTTTAACGCGCATGGACAATTTCAATTGATTTTGGGGTTTTCTAGGGTCAAAACGGTCCAAGGGTGCCACCAATCACAATGGCCGAACCCCAATGGACCGCCCGGGCCGTGACAGACCGGTCGGACCAGCCCGCACGGTCAAACCGACGGCTGGACCGAGCCCGGGTAGTCCACGGCCTCTGTCCGTGCGCCACAAGGACGGGGGGGGGGGGGGGGGGTCAAGTCTTGGCCGAACCCCTATGGGTTGTAGAAAAAATTGCTTATTTCCAATTGTAGGGAAAACCCCTTTTCCCCAATTGTGCACAAACCCTAGTTTTTCAAATCACCAAAAGACACATCACATGTGAACGGAATTTGCTAATTTCAGAACGATACGTAAATTAGCTCATTCTATACTGAATCATATTCAGTTTGTATCATTATGTCAATATCTGTTTTAAGCGAATAATAAAAAAACGGTTTAAAAACTGATAAAACTGTAACACATAAATCACGTTATGCGCTACGACCTGTGGCTCTAATCACTGTAGGGTTTTGATGCAGGTTACGCAGCGAATAACAATAAATAGATTCCTGGTCAAAGCCCTCCACGGATCACTGGGAAGAATTCATAACGTGATAAGGGATAAACAGTTGTGTACCTTGTTTGTCTTAATGATCACGGTAGGCAGAATGATGTCCACGTTTCTACGAGTATCCACACCTAAGATTGTACTGGAATCCCCTTCACGTCTTTGTGCTAGCCACGCGAAGAAGGAGGATGAAGATCACGCAAAATGACGCACCACGGGGCCCTGCGCCATACGAGGCCGATGGCCCAGTTGGGGGGGGGATGGCTTCAGCCTCCTTGTCTGTCTCTCCTTGCTTTTGTTCTTTTCACACAATGATGACTCTTATGAAAATAATAAGCGAGGAGTGCCTTCCTATAGTTAATAACTCCTTATAAACTACATATTTGCCCCAATACTAATCCTGTCCATACACAGATTAGTCCACATTGCAAATTAGTCCTACTAAGTTTTCTTGTGGTTGCGCTTTAATCCTTTTGCTTAATTAGTCGAACTAAATAATTCCCAAATCCAGTTAATCCATAGGGTGTGTGACCCCATAGGTTTCCAATTAGTTGGTAATAAAAATTACTAACATCGAGCGGTGTCTAGCAATACATCTATGCCACCCAGCTAATACAAATAGTCAGTGATTCGACAAACCTTGTGCTCAATGTTACCGCATTATATTATCCATTTGTCTTTATAACCGGATTGGACACGAGACATAAATGTCACACTCTATATCCAATCCATAGTTTCTCGATCCTCGAAATAGGCTTATCCTCGTAGATAACATCAATATTCCATATTGATTTATATGAGTCTGGCCAGAAATTTTACAAGCACCAACCCTCGAGTGGCCGTGGATATTTACTCCCACTATGTAGTAGGGAAAAATCCTCTCTACATCACTACCATTTCTCAGCTTGCTTCCTAGTATGTCTGATAACCACCTTTATTGCTACCTAGTCGCGGTGTAGTGTTAGACGAGATCAAAACATAATATTCCACAAATAGAGTATCTAGTGACTTCAAGTCTAGGGATCACAATACCATTGTCACTTACGAGAAGCATGTGACGTTGACATAATTAATGTAGCCTTATCATGGTGGGTCAATCTAGTATGCCATTATTCCTAATGCATACCCACCTGTTTGAGTTGATATCTCCATATCAATCTACCCACATACTAGTCTGTAGTGATCATCCTGTTAATAAATATAATGGACTAGGATATTTAAGATAAACAACACATTGCAATATAAGGACTTCATTATATTAAATATCTCCGTAAATAATAAATGAATATTCTAGCCAGAAACAACGTTCATACTAAATATAGATTGCCTCTAGGGCATCTAATCCAACATTTAAGCCGGAGCAATCGCATTAAAATCACCTACAATGATCCACGGGGTGGAACTCGATTGTAGCTGACGTAGGCGTTCCCAAGCATGCCTCCTCTCTCTCTCCTAACAGGATCCCCATAAAAGCCAGATACGAAAAAAGAAGACGACAATTATGAGAAGCGGACCGCATTTGAATGTGTGACTAAAATATTTATGAAGTGAGAAATTGACGTCCTCATTCCATAGCAATCCCAGGCCTCCCCTTCTGTCAACACAGTCCGCGAAGAAACCATTTGCATATCGCAACTGAAACTTTATGCTTTCCATCTCACTTGTATACTTACGAGTCTCCATTAAGAACATAGCGAGCTTCTGCCGCCTCACGAGATGGCGAAGAGAAGTAACATTTAAGGGGTTCCCAATCCCCAACACGTTCCAACTTATAAGACTCATTGTGCCTTGTGGTGCTGCTCAGCAGCCACCGCCAATCGTGCACTATGGGTCTTTAAGGCGCCCACCTCTGTTGATTGAATCCGAGAATCGGAAACATGTTTTTTTCTACTAATATTGTTAGCCGAGTTGCCACTCATGGAATCCCTCTTCCATTTGCTTGGACGACGAGATTTTGTTGTGTTCTTCCCCTTCGGATTCGAGCAAACCACGTAATCAAAGCCTTGCGCTTCGACGGAGGATTCGTAGAAGAATTTGGGTTCTTTTTGGAGTCTGCGAGTATTCAAATGGCCTATCTCTGGTCCGGTTGCAACCCATTTTCCTTTGTCCTTTGGATCCGCTGGAGCAACATTGAGGCCGAGATCCAAAGGAGTTTTGTGAAATACTATACCTTCCTTTTTTCCTCAGTCCTTCAACTGGCCATCAGGAACCTTGTCGTCTTCCGAGGTAGAGTTTGAGGAACTATACTCTGATCCAGACCCTTTCCCCCTGCAAAATCATCCTCCTTCTTGTCATCATCCTCGTTAATGGAAGCCGGAATCAAGGCAATCTTATTTGGGAAAGACTTATTATGGGGAGGAAGCTTACAGGTAAGCCATGCACCATAGCCTGACATCTTATCATCCCGTGGTTTGGGTCTGAGCTTACAATGAAATGAAAGATGGTTCACCCGGCTTCACCTTTCGCAGACATGCAGTAAGCGTTCAAACTTATAGTCCAACCAAACCTTTTCAACAAGAACTTTGATAAATCCACCTCTACGGATAGAGTTATGCGCATTCATACGTACTAAGAAATTCATAAAATCACATTCCCTATACATGATTAGATCACCGGAGTCAAGGATCGTACCTAGCCGGCTGATAATATTGCAAGCATCCATAGTGGTAAGAAGGAACGGGGGTAGGTTCTTTACTTGGACCCAAAGATCCATCATGTCAAACGAATATTTATCCACCTGATCCATTATATCCCACTGCTGCATGAGGAGCATGTTTTCCTCGAAGATCCAAGGTCGACCCGCAAGAACACGGTCCATGGCAGGTTTGTTGGGAAATTTAAAGAGGAACACATTAGTTCTGGTTTCGATGATGTTAATTTGGTCTCCTTCCAACTAGACCTTTTCGAAGAGTAACTTCATCGACCATGTATTGATGTGGCCGCCGAGAACGAACGAGCCGAAGAGACAAAAATGGAATTCCTTGATCGTTGTCAAACAGCGCGCTTCATCAAAGTTAAGGACTTCTTCTTCTTCTTCTTCTTCTTCTTCTTCTTCTTCTTCTTCTTCTTCTTTTAGAGCCTGGGACCACTCCCTGCTGAACAGTGGGAGGGTTGGATCGAGGAAGAGGTTGTGGGAATGAATAGCCGCAATTGGTTTCCCGTCAAAGACATGGCTACGGGGTCGTGGTAGACTTCTCTCTCACAAGGAATCGGATCCCTACAAAACTTCGCAACTTTAAAAATGATAATAATAATAGTGTCTCTCTCTTCTTTATGTTTCTTCATACCCCTTTCAATGGGTCTCTTCGCTATGTCTCATTTGTCATCTTGGTCTTGGTCTTAGCTAATACTGCATCTGTATATCTCTTTCTCATCACTTTAAATTTTACCACTATTCACTGAGTCATTCTGGCCTTGTGATTTTGATAGCAAAACGATCATATTTTTTAGATTTTTTCCTTGTGTTGCAGAGAATCACCTGGTTAAAGTGACGTAGTTACAAGTGAAAAAAACAAAGCGATGGGAAAAAGGCGTTACAGAGGAAGTACAAAAAAATTGTCACTACAGCAGATGCATCGGGACTAATGTTGTGAATACTTTATCTTGTATTGTTTTATGTGTATAACAATAGAGAATAGACCTGATCAAGGACTTTCACATATTCTCAACCACCACCTCTTCCACTTCTCGTGGTCGCCCGCTGATAACTCCAAGTTAGGAGTTATATCTATATAGAATTCACTACAAGTTTGCGTGATTTACGATGCATTTATATGAGCTTATGGTCAAATTAAGAGAATGTTGGCATGTTTTGAGTGTTCGAGCATAATTGTGCAATCCAGCGTTCTTGTGTAATTTTGAGCGATTTTTGTCACATTTGATCTTCCGGTATATTTCGTGTTGTGCTTTTCAGGAATCGGGAGCTCGGAGACGTGCATTGACAATAGGAAATTAAATTCGGAACGAATGAAGGCTCAATATCGATGTGTGGAATGGAATATGAGTGAAGACGAGTCCAAAGAAGAAAGGAAGAGTGAAGAAATAAACTTGGACTAGTGCAGCCAATCGTAGGATTGGAGTTCCAATCGTTCCAGTGGAGTACTTAGCCAAAATTCAGCATTTGGAAGACTTCCAATCAGGGAACACCTCTTAGACACTCGTACGAGTGTGGACAGTGCACTCGTACGATTGTGACTGCAGTCGTACGAGTGTGATGTTAAGATTGAGCAGTAAATTTTATTTTAGACGTATCTTTTAGAAACTTTTATCGAAACAATTGATGACATATTTAAGAACTTGTGAGGTTATTAGGGGAATTCTACGCTCACTTTGGAAGAGAAAATAGGAGTACGGAGACGAAGAGAAGATGGAGGCCGAAGCTGTAACACCCCCTTCCTAGAGTGCTGGAGAACTACACTAGGATCCCCAGACTCTCCGGAGATGTCCTCCGCTAAGCACGAAAATGGCTAGCAAGGAGTCTAACCCTAACGGTTCTGTTATCAGAAAGAATTAAAGAAACATAAATTCAAAAGAACTTACTTTTATAGCGTTTAAAACTAGTGTGATGATCCTCTAAGTGATGACATATTTCCCCACACATCCCACATACTCACCTGCCAAGTACAGAAGACAGTGATGTCACCACATCAATTATAACGACAAAGATATAATTCATAATGAAGCATACATGATCTGATTTGAAACGTGTAACCCGTACTTGTATTTCTTATGTTTTAGTAACCTGACCCACGTCAGATAGATAAGGAAACGTTGTACCAAGAATTCAAATTACTCGATTCTCAACTATGACAAATCCACATTATTTCACCCATTCCTGTACCACCAATTAATCCACCAAGACAAACTAGACCTTAAGTATGCACACCCCCTACTGGATCGTCAGTCCAGAGGGTAGTACTAGTTGCCTACAAGTCGGGAGCTAGCAATGTACCGACTTAGCCCGTAGGCCATGAATGTAATGCCCGAAGAACGGGTCCCATAATTGTGTTAAGCGCGTAGTCCGGGTCCCATAGTATTTGACCATACAGAGGTCTAGGGTACATGAATTAGTCCTTAAGTAAGTATTCTCAAACAATTATGAATAATACTCGTACTTACCTGATTCATGTTCGTATATATAATTGTTCAAGATCAGCCTTTCTGTTATACCATTATTTCTGTATCTCCCACTCATAGAGACATGCATACATCCAATATAGCATTCTTCAATAGTAAATAAACATTTGTATGCTTACCTGGTCTCCAAGTAATGAATTGTTCCAGTACTAACTCCTTGTATTGCCTATACAAGTCAAATATGAACTTCCATTACTAATTATCCTTTCTATGCAATTATATTGCACACCTGAATTCCTAGCCCATAACTTCAGTAGTATCCCTTACACATGAGTACCGTTTCTCTGGCAAGACAATGTCCCCAAAGGATCAGTCTAAGAGTCCTAGACTGATTCCATACCCCTTTACTGGACATTTCAATTTATCTGACTATTCAATACCAGATAATTATCCTAGTTATTTGGTTTATACAAATTTTGTAGGTTTGTACTTGGGTCCCCATAAGTTTGGCAATTTGCTATTGCACCTCCCCCTTAATTCTATTAAATGTCAATTGGACCCCCCTTAAGTTTAAAAAAACATATCCATTTAGTCCTTGTAGTTTAACTAATGACCATTGTACCCCCCAAGTTCTAATACATGACGAGTATTACCAATTAAGACAAAAGAAAAAAAATATATTTGTTTTTGCTACCAACCTATTTTATTATTTCCTCCCCAACTGATAGTATTATCAGCTCCACAAATTACACATTTAGAGAGGTATTACCCTCTACTAGGCTCTTATTATTATTATTATTATTATTATTATTATTATTATTATTATTATTATTATTATTATTATTATTATTATTATTATTATTATTATTATTATTATTATTATTATTATTATTATTATTATTATTATTATTATTATTATTATTATTATTATTATTATTATTTTATTTCATTTTTTTTTTAATTTTTTTTCTTGTGTGATTAATCTCCAACTTTGGGTAACCAACTAGCTAAATTAGGACTAGTTGTAGAGTTAAGCAAGCACTAGACAAAACAACAAGAGACATCCAATTTTAATCAAATATTTCAACGTTAAATGGACTTGAATTTGGGAGTTGTGAACTTGAGAATATGCACTTAGTGCAGTTCTTCCTATCCCCTCTTACACATGTTCTAACTAGGGAATTTGAGCCTTGCAATCAATCCAAAAACGGTATGTTGATCCACTTATAAACCTTAGAACTGGTAACCCTTGCCTCAGCGAGTGTCTAGTCTGATCCAATGTTTACAACATCAAGTTTGAAAGAGGAAAACTGGACTGAAACATAATAGTAATATGCTTGAACATGCCTTCACTCCGGTGCATTCTACAGCAGTTTCAGAGAGATTTAGACACAACTAGAAACTAAACTAGGAGATGCAATCTGGATGGACATGTAGCCTACATTGGCAAGATTTCATAAAGCCAATTGGTTTCCCAAATCATAGTCAAAACAGCATGAAGAGGAAGCTGCAACAGGGCCTGAAACTGTGTAGTTTTTGGGTTGAAAGCATGAACAACCCGTGGTCATGAAACAAGAACATTATCACCAGGTCCTTACATAATCCCTAACCTACTGGAATACACTAAGGGCAACCCAAAGAACCCCTAACCAAGATCCCTGACCAAAACATGCAGCGAGAAGGCTGAAAACAATCAAGAACAGGGACAAGTTTCTCGCCGGAAAAGCGTTGGCTGAGGTAATTAAAACCCATTCTATTGAACTTATGGGCTAGTTAAAGGGATTAGAAATTATTCACTACCACCTAAGGAGCATGTAGATGAAAGTTGAATCGAAAATATGTAAGAATTCATGATTTTACAGATTTCCAATGAGAGCTCACAGTTTCCGTCGAGTTACTTGCAGAATCCGGCGAATGGTGCAAAAACCGACGAATTAGCCACTCCAACTTGATGAAATGGAATCCCTGAATCGTTAGGAGAGCGAATCAGATGTTTAATCGGAAAATTTAAGGGTTATAGAGAGTAATTTGAGAATAAGAATTTGTGTTCTAGCGGAAACTTACCCAAATCCGGACAACACTGATAGTTTGGCTGGATTTAGGCTTGTGTCTTCTTCTCATAGGGTAGAAGACAAGCTTCAGTAGCATCAGTTTGCGTAGGTAAGAGGTCAAAGTGTAAATATGGAGGAAGGGTTGAAATGGAGGTGGAGAAATGGTTGGGTGTTAGTGGAGATGGGTGTGGTGGAAGCTGGAATGGGTGCCACCTATGATGGTGAAAGAATTTTCTAGACTACTCAATCATGGATTTGTATTTTGGCATTGAATTCAATTTTGGGGTTATTTTGATATAAGATAAAACTTAGGGATTAAAGTGCAATTTTTCCATGTTTTACAAAAAGTTTATGAATTTCTATTTCGACACCATCACTTTAGGGTTAATCACGTTCCCACCTATCTGTTTCCATTGCTGGCTAGGGTTCAACTACATTGATGAACTAGATAGAGCAACCACATACCAACATTCTTAACTTATTACATTTAAACCCCTATAGAAATTTCAGGATGTTACATTCTACCCCCCTTAAAAGAATCTTCGTCCTCGAAGATCATGCATTTCTTATTAGCTAGTTTTCACTATGCCCTCCTGTTGCTTTCTCTTACTCTACATGATCACCTGCCCCAAATCCTTTCTTCTTTATAATAACTATTCCCCACTCACGTATTATGAGTTCAGACTCCCGTAATGTACTACAATTCGCATTTCCTATTCCAGCATGCCTATAAACCTTCCCCCATCTCATTATACACATACTTGAGTATTGAACTGTCTTGTCTCACTTCTTATTCAAAACATTTTCCTCATTTATTCACACTTATACTTAAAAACTGCGATTCACCTTGCCTAACTCCATATCCCTGAATTCTCCCCATCCCTACGTTAGCCCAATGTATCCCCATACCATTTCTTAAGGCATCCAACCGTGTTTAGTTCATTATGAAGCTTCCTTTCCTGAATATTCTATTAAGTTCATGTATGCCCCAGTTTCTTTTTTTTTCCTGTCTATTATGTTGGAATCCCCTCATCAAAATAGCATTAAAAGTTACTCAATACACTTTATCTTCATCTCTACTCTGATCCCCACATTTCCTTTACCAGAGTACAAACCACATATATACAAACTTCAATTTTCCACCCACAACTTGATAGATGACAATTTTCTACGTTACCCAGGCTCATAATTCAATATGCAAATCTCCCTTAGTCGCTCTTAATACTCGACCTATCATTCATGTTGTCTAAACTATCTCTTTACCTTCCTTATTAATGTTAACAGCACACAACTGCAACCTCTTTTCTTAATACGATCCTTTCCTAATTCTATCAAGTATCCCCAATTACACTTTAATATATACCCGTATCATTCCCACTAATCCGTTTTAAGACATTCTATCGCTTTTCCTCTTAAGGGCCCCTGAACTCCTAGTCAGCCCATCCTGATACAAGCTATTTTGTCTTGCCAAGAATATTATGACCTCCTTGCCATATAACACTTAAAAGTTGACCGATACTTTTTCCCCTTACCACAGCTAACATGATCCGTTCACTTCCTTTACCCCGATACAGTCCATATATGCAGACCCTCACCCATAATCTAATGAACAAAACTTATTTGATAACCTCACACCACACACTTTGAACCTAACCCTGGCATCAGATCCGTATATATCTCTTCTCGTAATTTATTGGCACCCCTCAAACCTAACTTTCTCAATGTATAAACGACACTGCTTCGTTATTCCTGTTATCACACGAACCTCTTTTTCTTGTCATGATTCTCCCTCGATCGACCTTCTTATCCCAAGAATATACCTTAGAAAATTATTACCCTCCTGGTCACCCCATAACCCCTTTTCCTATAACCCCCTTCAATATCACAAGATACTCTTATTGGGACCCCCTAATTTCTTTACATTATACCACCATGTTTCATTTCTATACACATAACCATAGTTCCTTCATCATCGTATCCTAACCACTAATTATTCGGTCCATAAGGGGTATCATCCTTAGGTCTTGGATGCCTGACAAATTTATCCAGCTAAAAATTGTGTTTTAACTCAACTGCTTGCATTCCCTCCTTGTTAAGGAGTTTAACGATAGTTTTTTCTAAGAACATCATATTATAATCACATGCGTTGCCTGAAAAAAACATATCCTCAAATAGTATCATATTATTCCCGGTAGTCTTATCCCATAAATGGTTCATACCAACCCATTTGTCAAGTTTCCGGATCATTTCGGTAGCAGAAGCATCCACATGCTGTTCTCATGTCCATTGTTTCTTCTCATAATATGCAATTACTTTCCTTAACATGCAGAGATTGCAATACTGTGAATCTCTGCCCGAGATTCCAACTACTTAGGCCTATTTGGACCACGCATGCACATACAACTCTCCCGAAGATGCTCTCCCCAACCATCCCATCCCATTTTTATCTTGATTCCTATCCAATTTTAGTTTCAAAATCACTATCCACCTATTATCTTGAGTTTCTAATTCTGTCTTTTCACAGAACCAATGTTCTGATACCATTTGTAACACCCCCTTCCTAGAGTGCTGGAGAACTACACAAGGATCCCCAGACTCTCCGGAGATGTCCTCCGCTAAGCACGAAAATGGCCAGCAAGGAGTCTAACCCTAATGGTTCTGTTATCAGACAGAATTAAAGAAACATAAATTCAAAAGAACTTACTGTTATAGCGTGTAAAACTGGTGTGATGATCCTCTAAGTGATGACATATTTCCCCACACATCCCACATACTCACCTACCAAGTACATAAGGCAGTGATGTCACGACATCAGTTATAACGACAAAGATATAATTCATAATGAAGCATACATGAACTGATTTGAAACGTGTAACCCGTACTTGTATTTCTAATGTTTTAGTAACCTGACCCACGTCAGATAGAGAAGGAAACGTTATACCAAGAATTCAAATTACTCGATTCTCAACTATGACAAATCCACATTATTTCACCCATTCCTGTACCACCCATTAATCCACCAAGACAAACTAGACCTTAAGTGTGCACACCCCCTACTGGATCGTCAGTCCAGAGGGTAGTACTAGTTGCCTACAAGTCGGGAGCTAGCAATGTACCGACTTAGCCTGTAGGCCATGAATGTAATGCCCGAAGAACGGGTCCCATAATTGTGTTAAGCCCGTAGTCCGGGTCCCATAGTATTTGACCATACAGAGGTCTAGGGTACATGAATTAGTCCTTAAGTAAGTATTCTCAAACAATTATGAATAATACTCGTACTTACCTGATTTATATTCGTATATATAATTGTTCAAGATCAGCCTTTCTGTTATACCATTATTTCTGTATCTCCCACTCATAGAGATATGCATACATCCAATATAGCATTCTTCAATAGTAAATAAACATTTGTATGCTTACCTGGTCTCCAAGTAATGAATTGTTCCAGTACTAACTCCTTGTATTGCCTATACAAGTCAAATATGAACTTCCATTACTAATTATCCTTTCTATGCAATTATATTGCACGCCTGAATTCCTAGCCCATAACTTCAGTAGTATCCCTTACACAATAGTACCGTTTCTCTGGCAAGACAATGTCCCCAAAGGATCAGTCTAAGAGTCCTAGACTGATTCCATACCCCCTTACTGGACATTTCAATTTATCTGACTATTCAAGACAAGATAATTATCCTAGTTATTTGGTTTATACAAATTTTGTAGGTTTGTACTTGGGTCCCCATAAGTTTGGCAATTTGCTATTGCGCCTCCCCCTTAATTCTATTAAATGTCAACTGGACCCCCCTTAAGTTTAAAAAAACATATCCATTTAGTCCCCGTAGTTTAACTAATGACCATTTGTACCCCCCAAGTTCTAATACATGACAAGTATTACCAATTAAGACAAAAGAAAACAAATATATTTGTTTTCGCTACCAACCTATTTTATTATTTCCTCCCCAACTGATAGTATTATCAGCTCCACAAATTACACATTTAGAGAGGTATTACCCACTCCTAGGCTTTTTATTTGTGTGTGATTAATCTCCAACTTTGGGTAACCAACTAGCTAAACTAGGACTAGTTGTAGAGTTAAGCAAGCACTAGACAAAACAACAAGAGACATCCAATTTTAATCAAATGTTTCAATGTTAAATGGGCTTGAATTTGGGATTTGTGAACTTGAGAATATGCACTTAGTGCAGTTCTTCCTACCCCCTCTTACACATGTTCTAACTAGGGAATTTGAGCCTTGCAATCAATCCAAAAACGGTATGTTGATCCACTTATAAACCTTAGAACTGGTAACCCTTGCCTCAGCGAGTGTCTAGTCTGATCCAATGTTTACAACATCAAATTTGAAAGAGGAAAACTGGACTGAAACATAATAGTAATATGCTGGAACATGCCTTCACTACGGTGCATTCTACAGCAGTTTGAGAGAGATTTAGACACAAATAGAAACTAAACTAGGAGATGCAATCTGGCTGGACATGTAGCCTACATTGGCAAGATTTTATAAAGCCAATTGGCTTCCAAAATAATAGCCAAAACAGCATGAAGAGGAAGCTGCAACAGGGCCTGAAACTGTGTAGTTTTTGGGTTGAAAGCATGAACAACCCGTGGTCATGAAACAAGAACATTATCACCAGGTCCTTACATAATCCCTAACATACTGGAATACACTAAGGGCAACCCAAAGAACCCCTAACCAAGATCCCTGACCCAAACTTGCAGCGAGAAGGCTGAAAACAATTAAGAACAGGGACAAGTTTCTCGCCGGAAAAGCGTTGGCTGAGGTAATTAAAACCCATTCTATCGAACTTATGGGCTAGTTAAAGGGATTAGAAATTATTCTCTACCACCTAAGGAGCTTGTAGATGAAAGTTGAATCGAAAATATGTAGGAATTCATGATTTTACCGATTTCCGGTGAAAGCTCGCAGTTTCCGTCGAGTTACTTGCAGAATCCGGCGAATGGTGCAAAACTCGACGAATTAGCAGCCACTCCAACTTGATGAAATGGAATCCCTAAATCTTCAGTAGAGCGAATCAGATGTTTAATCGGACAAATTTAAGGGTTATAGAGAGTAATTTGAGAATAAGAAGTTGTGTTCTAGCGGAAACTTACCCAAATCCGGACAACACTTATAGTTTGGCTGGATTTAGGCTTGTGTCTTCTTCTCATAGGGTAGAAGACAAGATTCAGTAGCATCAGTTTGCGTAGGTAAGAGGTCAAAGTGTAAAGATGGAGGAAGGGTTGAAATGGAGGTGGAGAAATGGTTGGGTGTTAGTGGAGATGGGTGTGGTGGAAGCTGGAATGGGTGCTACCTATGATGGTGAAAGAATTTTCTAGACTACTCAATCATGGATTTGTATTTTGGCATTGAATTCAATTTTGGGGTTATTTTGATATAAGATAAAACTTAGGGATTAAAGTGAAATTTTTCCATGTTTTACAAAAAGTTTATGAATTTCTATTTCGACACCATCACTTTAGGGTTAATCACGTTCCCACCTATCTGTCTCCATTGCTGGCTAGGGTTCAACTACATTGATAAACTATATGGAGCAACCACATACCGACATTCTTAACTTATTACATTTAAACCCCTATAGAAATTTCAGGATGTTACAGAAGCCCCCATTGGAGAGCTAGTTTTTTGAGTTCTTCTTGTTCTCTCAATCATCATATGGAGAAACTTCTTAGCTTTGCTAATTTGAATAAGATTAGCTAAACATTTTGCTAGGCGTCTCTACGAGAGAATAGGGTTTATGTAGATGGTTATTTTTCCGGATTTTGGACTTTGTTTCATGCATTTGAATATGATTTTATCAATTGAATGTTCGTTTCTTGAACTTGTTGACAATCCTTGTATATTGAAATGATTAGGGTATGAATTTATCTTCAACAAAACTAGGGGTTATTTTATGAATCACTTTCTTACTTAATGTTAATATCTTTTCTTGTTACATTTTCTTGTTATGTGCGCAATACTTAGTATGAATAAAGTAGCTATCTGGACGTACAAAGTGCACGAAAGTGACTTATCCTAATTGTGATGAGAACTTGAACACAATTCCGGATCCTCGAGGCCGAGAGGAGACGTGAGTAGGATTGGCTTTAGTGGGTAGATTCGGTAGGTGATATTCGACTGTTTCATACAACGGTGGACCGACATGACCCGTTATCGTGTGTGTCATTAGCCTACTAGAACGGACCGGTAGACACATGAGACTGACAAGAGATTGTAGTTAACCGAGAAGTAGAATGACATGATATCGATAGGAGATTGTCAATGCAATTAGCCTGGCTGAACTAGAATACGATTAACATGTTATATAGTTAAACCAGAAATCATCTACAGCACTGGGTGATCTAGAGATCGCTTGGTTTCTCCATATTTGTTTTATTAATAAAAAAATTAAAAATATTAGTTGGTCGTTATTTTAATTCAGTCGGGCGGCAACCTCTTTTATCACAATTCTTCCTCCCTGTTACCGTACTGTAAACTGATTGCTTAATTAAATACTCACGAGTCTGTCCTAGTGGGATCGATAACTCGGTTAAGAAATACCACCCATATATTACTTGACCGTGCACTTGCGCATACGCGTTAAGAAATCGCGTCAAGTTTTTTGCGTCGTTGCCGGGGATCGAACCCGAGTCACCCGCATGACAGGCGGGAATACTTACCACTATACTACAACGATAGAAGGTAATAATTATCATGCAAACCGATAGTAAATTCTATATAGATATAACTCGTAATTTTGAGGTATCAAATACCCCCACACTCTTTGTGCGTCCCGAGCAAGAATTCAACACCGGCCACAACTTCTCCTACAACCGACGCACCCACCGAGGCAATTGCATACTTTTCAAATCACTGTTGCATACAAATCCTAACTAGTTGACTCTATAACAAAATATGACTCAACAATGCAACGAGATGATGCAAATTTATGCTACAACTCGATACTACAAAACACATATTTACACACGCACACACAAATCTTTCTTTTTTTAGATTAGGCAATATCGATAAGCAAACCGGTAAATCATCATGCTCTCATATCCCCTTCGCGAATTCTACAACTTCAGTGATTGGCAGAGTTTTCAGCCAGTTTCATGACACAAAACAAGCATGAGCACTTAATATTCTACTATCACACTCATCAGAAATACCCCTAGAACTTACCATCCGAGCTATTTATCCATGAGTTAGTCTGCTGACGGCTTAGGATAAGTGGGATAGGCTATTTAGAAGCGTAGTCCTAGACATCATGATATACTCACGTAACCCGTTTCTCATACTCCCTCACCGAAATCCATGGAACCCCACCGAATCTCACCTACTCCGGCCCTCATTCCATCAATCCCGGTGCAACACCGTTCTCGCAGCAACAAGTGTGAAAGAGTGTCAGAAAGAATAATATCTAACCTCCTCGGTTCTTCGTAAATTTTAGTGCAAGCTCCTTTATTACCCTTCACTTTCCTTTCTTTCTTACTCTCATTTTTTTAAATCCCACAAACCACTAACATATGGAGCAACAATATATAATGAGTAAACCCGAGGAGGATACAATTATCAATACATATGATGTGGGGGTGGAATGCCAAATCAATGAAATATAAAAATAATCGTCAACACCCCACACTCGATGTAAACCAACTAACAAATCCCGGTAGTCAAAGTAATATGTGCCTTTCAACCGATCCTGCACATCACAAGAGTGTTGGGTTTTGGTCATGGATACGCAGCAGAATAAACAATAACTTATCCATTCAATACCCTCCAAGGATCACAGGAAGAGAATTCATAACGATAGTAAAGGTTCATAACAATTACCTTGTGGTTCTCCTTTGATGACTTCAACGCGAATAGTGTCACGTCTCTACGGTTGATCCACGCCTAGGATTGAGATCTAGATCCTCCAAGTCCTTTGTGCTAGCTAGGAATGATGGAGGAGGAAGAAGAAATCACGCTGTGGAGACCAAAAGAGAGGGGCAGCCTGTCTTCTTTGGCCGACGGGTAGGGGCGGACAAGGTGGGTCCGGCGGCCCTCTTTGTCTTGCTCTCACTCCTTGCTTCTCTCCTACTCAACTTATGTTATGAGCATTAGTTGTAGGAAGGAATCTAGGAGCATCCTTTATATAGTCCAACAACTCCTTGTTACTACATAAAGTCCCTCTCCTAATCCTACTCAAGTTAGGATTAGTCCAACTTGCATATTAGTCCTACTAAGTAAGCAAGTTGTTGCGATTTGATCCTTATAATTAATTAATCATATTAATTAATTCTCAAGTCTAGTTCAATCAATATGGTGTGTGACCCCATAGGTTTCTACTTAGTTGGTAGTAACTATTTACTAGTATGGAGCGGTCTCTAGCAAGACATCCATACCACCCAACTAATAGAAATAGTCATCCAACAAACCTTGTTCAAGTATTGTCTCATCCCTTTGTCTCAATATCCGGATTGGACACGATACATACAAGTCACACTAGTATATCTAATCCATATTTCCTCGATCCAGGGAATATCCTTATTCGGGCAAATAATATCAACATCCTATACTGATTTATTTGAGTCTGGCTAGACATTCTATAAGCACTATCCATCGAGTGGCCTTGGATATTTTCTCCCATTATGTGGGAGGGAAAAATTATATCTACATCACTACGATATCTAAGCTTGCTTCCTATTGTGTCTGATACGCGCCTTTATGACTACCCAGTCATGGTGTAGCGTTTGACGCTACCAAAACACAATATTACACAACTAGATGATCTAGTGACTTCAAGTATAAGGATGACAATACCGTTGTCTCCGCAAGAAGCACTTGTGACTTTACATAACATGTATGTAGCCTTCTCGGAGATCGGTCAATAAAGTACGCCATTACACCATGTTTTGGATCGTGATATCTCCATATCAATTCAAACCCATACTAGTCTATAGATGATTGTCCTGTTAATCAGTATAATGGAATAGGGATATTTAAGATAAACAACACAATTGTAAATCTAAGGACTTCATTATATTAAATATCTCCATAAATAATACAATGAATATTCTAGCCATTTATTGTTCATACTAAACTAGATTGCCTCTAGGGCATTTATTCCAACAGTCTCGCACTTGCACTAGAGCCAATCTGTGCGCATCTCGTATGCCAATGCTCCTAGTGCGCCCTTCATTCTTGCGCTGAACAAGCGGCTTTGTAAGTGGATATGACAGATTCTCATTCGTAGAAATATTGCATATCCGAACGTCTCCTCTCTCAATAATATCTCGAATAAGATGGAACTACCTGAGCACGTGCTTGTATTTCTGGTGTGACCTGGGTTCCTTCGATTGCACGATTGCCCCAGTGTTATCACAATACAACTCTATTGGATCTGCAATGCTAGGAACCACACCAATCTCAATGATGAACTTCCTAATCCAAACAACCTCCTTTGCTGTGCCATTCCCAGCAATGTACTCAGCCTCTATTGTAGAATCAGCCATTGTCACTTGCTTGGAACTCTTCCAGCTCACCACTGCTCCATTCAGGCAAAACACAAACCCCGACTGTGATCTGAAATCATCTCTGTCGGTTTGGAAGCTCGCATCCATGTAACCTCTTACACGCAACTCTTCCTTACCTCCAAATATCAAGAAGATATCCTTATTTCTTCTCAAGTACTTTAGGTTGTTCTTGACTGCAATCCAGTGACTCTCACCTGGATTGGACTGATATCTGCTTGCATACTCAATGCATATGACACATCTGGTCTAATACATAACATGACATACATGATGGATCCTATGGCCGATGCATAGGGAACCCTACTCATGCGTTCTTTCTCAATCTCATTGGAACGACAACCACTCTTCAAAAGAGCGATTCCATGCGACATGGGCAAGAATCCCTTCTTGCAGTCTTGCATGTTGAACTGCTTCAACAACTTGTCTATATATGTACTTTGATTTAGGCCGAGCAGCTTCTTTGATCTATCTCTATAGATCTTAATACCGAGTATATAAGCTGCTTCACTTAAGTCTTTCATTGAGAAACACTTTCCTAGCCAATCTTTAACATATTGTAGCATAGGAATGTCGTTTCCAATGAGTAGTGTGTCATCCACATACAAGAACAGAAAAGAAACAAAACTCCCACTAACCTAGTTGTAGACACAAGATTCATCTTCGTTTCTGATGAAGTAAAACTCTTTGAATACTTCATCAAAACATCGATTCCAACTCCTAGAAGCTTGCTTTAAACCATAAATGGATTGTTGCACTTTACATACTTTGTTGGCTTGATTTCGATCTTCAAAACCCTCAAGTTGTGTCATATACACATCCTCGAGGAGATTCCCATACAGGAATGTTGTTTTGATATCCAACTGCCAAATCTCATAGTCGTAGTAAGCTGCAATAGCAAGTAAGATTCGGATGGATTTGATCATTGCGACTGGTGAAAAGGTTTCATCATATTCTATACCATGAATCTGTCTTAATCCTTTAGCCACCAATCGACCCTTATAGGTAATCACATTACCATCCATGTCGATCTTCTTCTTGAGGACCCACTTGTACCCTATGGGCCGAGGCCCTTCGGGTGGTTCCACCAAAGTCCATACTTTGTTGGTATACATGGATTCAATCTCGGATATCATGGCTTCAAGACACTTCTGATAGTCCGGACCTTTTATGGCCTCTTCATAGGTAGTAGGATAATCATCTATGAGCAACGTGTCACCAGACTCAGTCACGAGAAGCCATACCTCTCAGGCTCCTGGCGCACTCTAATCGACCTACGAAGTTCTTGTGTTACTTTAGGCCGCTCCACAACCTCTTGTGGTTCCTTTTCATGTTCCATAGTAGGATCAATGCTTTGTGGTTCTTGAACTTCTTCAAGTCCTACAGTCCTCCTACTTGCTTCTTTAGAGACAAACTCTATTTCGAGAAACACACCGGACCGAGCAACAAACACTTTGTTCTCAGTTGGATTGTAGAAATAATATCCCTTAGTTTCCTTAGGGTATCCACAAACAAACATGCATTTGTCCGAATTGGGCCCTAGCTTGTCTGATCGCATCCCCAAATCTTCATGAGCGACACTGTGGGACGACTCCCACTCCACATCTCATGTGGTGTCTTCATGACTTATTTAGATGGAACAAAGATGCACTCAATAGAGCGTAACCCCAAAATGATAATGGAAGCTCAGTTTGACACGTCATAGATCGAACCATATCCAATAGATTTCGATTCCTCCTCTCGGACATGCCATTCCACTGTGGCGTTCTGGGTGAAGTAATTTGGGATATTATCCCACACTCTCTAATATAGTCATCAAACTCTTGGCTCAAGTAATCTCCTCCATGATCTGATCATAGAGCCTTAATACTTTTGCCAAGTTTCTTCTCTACTTCATTCTTGAATTCTTTGAACTTTTCAAAGGATTCATATTTGGCCTTCATAAGGTATACAAATCCATATCTACTGAAACCATCAGTAAACATAATGAAGTAGACGTAACCACCCCTGGGAGGCCTGGCAAATGGCCCACATACATCAGTATGTATTAGCGCCGATTGCTCACTAGTCCTCTCACCTTTCTTACTGAAAGGGGACTTTGTCATTTTTCCCAATAAACAAGCCTCACATGTCCCATATGATTCAAAACCAAATGAGTCTAGAAATCCGTCCTTATGGAGTCTAGATATACGTTCCTCGTTTATATGGCCTAAACGACAGTTCCATAGATAAGCAGGATTTAAATTATTAATTTTAATCCTCTTGGTATTAATGTTATAGACATGATTGCTTAGATCAAGGATATATAATCTATTAAATAGTTTTCCACTACAATAGGAATACTATCAAAATAAATGGAACAACAATTGTTCTTTATTGAAATAGTAAAAGCATCCTTGTCCAAACAAGAAATAAAATAATGTTTCTGCTCATAGCAGTCACAAAATAGCAATTATTTAATTCTAAAACTAATCCTGCGCGCAGAGACAGCTCGTACACGCCTACAGCCAATGCATCAACTCTTGCTCCATTCCCAACGCCGAGGTCTATCTCCCCTTTAGCCAATCTTCAAATTTCTCTTTAGAGCCTGTACATTTCGAAAAATGTGAGATCCACATCCAGTATCCAATACCCATGATTAAGAGACAGTTAAGTTGACATCTATAACAAAAATACCTGGTGGTGGTGGAATCACTATTCCAAACCTCTTATCCTCCATATATTTTGGGCAGTTCCTCCTCCAGTGTACAGGCTGACTGCAGTAGTGACACTCACCTTTAGTCACACCTTTGGCAACGCCACCAATAGGATTAAGGGCAGATTCCTTGGGTTTGGCAACTGCTTTTCCTTTCCCTTGGAGGTAGAGGCAAACCTTTTTCCCTTTCCTTTATGTACCATCATTATGGATTTTCCCTTACCCTTGTTGATGCTTTGTTCAGCTGTCCTCAACATATTGAGTAAATCCGGCAGAGATTTCATGATCTCATTCATGTTATAGTTCATGATGAACTGTCCATAACTCTCAGGCAACGATTGCAAAATGAGATCGGTGGCCAACTCTTGACCCACCGGAAAGCCTAGGCGGCCGAGGCTCTCAAGATAGTCGATCATACGCAACACGTGCGGCCCCACCGGGTTTCCTTTTGACAGATGACATTTGAATAATGCCTTGGAAACTCCATACTTCTCAACCCTAGCCTGCTCTCGGAAGAGCTTCTTCAAGTGTGCAATCATATCGACTGCATTCATGATCTCATGTTGCTTCCGAAGCTTATACGACATGGTGCAAAGCATTAGGTAGGCCGCATCATTAGCGTCATTAACACGCCTCTGATACGCCTTTAGGGCTGCATAAGTGTTGTTTTCGGACCTTCAGGAACTTGTTCCTCTAGAGCGTACAGTTTCTTTTCCTGCTTGAGAACAATTCTCAAGTTTCTGTACCAGTCTAGAAAATTGGTCCAAGAGAGCTTGTCCTTCTCAAGGACAGAGCGTAGGGAGTCTGATGAACTCGATGAGTTGTTTGCCATTGGAATTCTACAAAGAGGTAATACACAAGTTTTAGTATTTGTGAACGATTAACTATATTTTATAATGGCTATATTATTAAATACAGCTCCCACTATTTTTCTACGGATTTATAACCCTCAATATATTAAAGTGTAAAATATCATTATATTTTCTAGTGGGTCAAGATCTGTGTTTCACTTCCTTTTGAGCTTGCTTTGGTAAGTCACCCAAAAGTTAGTTATTTAGGTAGGAGCAATTCCAATTGCATCCCATGAAACTCTTGGTTCAATGGGGCAAATAACTCCTTATGTATCTATCCCATATATAATCCCAAATGAGTGCCTATAGGATTTTTAATCTATATTAAAATTACCTAGTTACGTCCAACCTCTTACTCCAAAAATTGCACATTATATGTGCCATCGCACCACACAATGATGAATCAAGTCGCTTTGCTTTGGCATGCACGAGCTTGATTAATCGATTTTGTGATGAGTGTTTAAGTAACGAGAAGGCAAAACATATTATTTAATTTTGAGGGATTTTTCACTTAATTTTAATTATTTTGTTGATCCATATCAATTGATCTACTTATTTGAGTTTGGGCAAAATTAAATAAAAGATCCGAGTTGTTTAATTATCTTATTATCAAATTACATGCATCATCCATACACCAACAACAATAATAAGACAATAAAGTAAACATCCACAAAACAAAAATTAACGTGATATGGATATGGCCTCCTAGACTAAGATATTCCCAAGCCAATGAGAACATCTATGAACCCTACAATAGCAAGCGCATCTCCATGTGCCTCCATCTTTTGGTCCATCCTCCATAGCCTTGTCGAATTCTCCATGCTCCATCTTGTGGCTCCTTCAATTCTTTGGAATTCTTTTCTTCAATCATGGCTATCTATTCTATTTAGTACTAGCTAGTAACTAAAATAAATAAATAAATCTCACAAGTTGAGAAAAATATACCGGATCGCAGGCCGTAAACCCTAATTAATTATTACATCAAATTGATCAGCTAGCAGGCCGTAAAAAAATTACAAAATTTAAACATTCACAACAAACCACATCTAAGGCCATATCCAATCACCATACAAATTGCACATAAACAGTTAAAACCAATTTTTAACACGCTTAGTCAATTTTTAATTGAACTTAGGATTACTAGGGTCAAAACGGTCCAAGAGGCCCAACCAACTAGGTGGACGAACCCCTTGGAGCCGCCCAGGCCGAGCCTAGGCCGGTCGGCCCAACCCGTGGGGTCGGCCGACCGCCTAGGCTTTCGACCTATTTGGATTGGGCGGCAAGGAGTGAGGGGCGGTCTCCCTAGGGGGGCCGAACCTCTTGGAGTTGTTTCCAAAACAACTTCTTCCTTGTTCCCCGAGTCCAAAACGTTTTCAAATTAGAAATTCTTTCCAATTTGTGCCGAAACCCTAGATCTAAGATCCTAAAATTTCTCAAACTCACTAATTCATACATCCAATATAAAAATTAGATATTGTTTGGTTGAATCACATTCAACATGCATCTACTATGCTTAATTTGTCGTTTTAACGCATTAATCAACAATCATAGGTGAAAAACAACAAAATCGTAACACATAAACTACGTTATGCTCTACGACATGTGACCCTGATACCACTGTAGGGTTTTGATCATGGATACGCATTGGAATAAACAATAATTTATCCATTCAATACCCTCCTGGATCACAGGAAGAGAATTCCTGACGATAGTAAAGGTTCATAACAATTACCTTGTGGTTCTCCTTTGATGACTTCAAACATGAACATTGTCACGCTCTACGGTTGATCCACACCTAGGATTGAGATCTAGATCCTCCAATTCCTTTGTGCTAGCTAGGAATGATGGAGGAGGAATAATAAATCACGCAACAGAGACCAAAAGAGAGGGGCGACCTCTCTTCTTTGGCCGACGGGTAGGGGCGGACAAGGGGGGTCGGGCGGCCCTCTTTGTCTTGCTCTCACTCCTTGCTTCTCTCCTACTCAACTTATGTTATGAGAATTAGTTGTAGGAAGGAATCTAGGAGCATCCTTTATATAGTCCAACAACTCCTTGTTACTACATAAAGGCCCTCTCCTAATCCTACTCAAGTTCGGATTAGTCCAACTTCCATATTAGTCCTACTAAGTTAGCAAGTTGTTGCGATTCGATCCTTCTAATTAATTAATCATATTAATTAATTCCCAAGTCTAGTTCAATCCATATGGCGTGTGATCCCATAGGTTTCTTCTTAGTTGGTAGTAACTATTTACTAATATGGAGCGGTCTCTAGCAAGACATCCATACCACCCAACTAATAGAAGTAGTCATCTGACAAATCTTGTGCAAGTATTGTCTCATCCCTTTGTCTCAATATCCGGATTGGACACGAGACATACTACGATATCTAAGCTTGTACAAGTCACACTCGTATATCCAATCCATAGTTCCTCGATCCTGGGAATAGCCTTATCTGTGCAAATAACATCAATATCCTATATTGATTTATTTGAGTCTGGTCAGACATTATATAAGCACTATTCCTCGGGTGGCCTAGGATATTTGCTCCTGTTATGTGGGAGGGAAAAATTCTATCTACATCACTACTCTAAGCTTGCTTCCTATTGTGTCCAATATGCACATTTATGACTACCCAGTCACGGTGCAGCGTTTGACGCTACCAAAACACAATATTCCACAAAATGGATGATCTAGTGACTTCAAGTCTAAGGATGACAATACCGTTGTCACCGTGAGAAGAACTTGTGAGTTTACATAACATGTATGTAGCCTTCTAGAATATTCATTGTATTTTTTATGGAGATATTTAATATAATGAAGCCCTTAGATTTACAATTGTGTTGTTTATCTTAAATATCCATAGTACATTACACTAACTAACAGGACAATCATCTATAGACTAATATGGGTTTGGATTGATATTGAAATATCACGATCCAACACATGGGTTTGAATTAGGTGTAATGGCATACTAGATTGACCCTTCTCCGCATCCATTTATTGTTCATACTAAACTAGATTGCCTCTAGGGAATCTATACCAACACTAAGATATAGATAATAAACATGAAAATCAAGCACGTCCTCCTATAAGCTCAATAAAACCCACCCCATGTCGTTCACAAAGAATGTCACGCACTACGATACTCCACCTGTGATCATGGTATAAGGACACAATTCACCGCCACACCGACGTGTGTTTCCTTCTCTAACTCACCCTCACATCCCCTCGTAAAACGAAACATGTAGGAGTATCCACAACAAATATATCAAATCGGCACACCCTCATTAAATCTCCCTAACTCGACTCCCTCTATCATGACGCATAGGAAAGGGCCATTCTAACAAGTGATGAATGTCACAATGAAAGGTTTCCTAGGCTAGAGGCTGCGAATCAAAGGGGTAAATGGATCAACGGGGGTAACTAGTGGACCTACAAGTTAGAGACGGGACTAGTGGATCCCCATAAATATCACTCGCGCAGCTGTTCCGCTGCCACTATGATGAGGGTTCACGACTACCTAAGTAACGGCAGAGAACCACTCGCTCCTCTCTCTTACGGTCACCTACAAAGCCCACATCGTCTCCAGCTGACTATTTCTTAGACTTTCATGGTTTCAGAGCAAGGGTTTCCGTAACTCTTTCATGGATCGTCTTTTTCTTCTTTTGTTTCCCCTCCACTTATAGCATGTCGTCCTTTCGTGCGACTTCCAACTGTTGCGCACTGCTACAGTCGCAACCCCTGTGAAATGCACTACTTTAGTTCGCCCGCACCACAACTGATGATAACCGCCGGTTACTTCTGTAATATCCCATATTTAAGTTAAGGGTTATTTTGTGATATTGGAAAAAAATATTTGGCGATTTTTAGAAATTAATATTTCAAATTTATTTTTGATTTGTTCTTAGTTTTAAAATTTAAGGGTGTCGTTGGACATCTTTGATTATTAAAATTTTGTTTCGAGGCTATTTTGTATTTTTGGAAACTTGAATATTAATAAATGAACTTATTTTGTGTACTTGGGAGATACTTGTAGTTCTATAAAAGTGAATTTTGACATTTATATACAAGTTGGTTTATTTGAAAATACTTGGAAATTTTATAATTTATGAAAGTTAACTTTTAAGTGTTGTCTATTAATTGGAAATTATACTTTCACCCCTAAACTTTTAGCTTTCATATTTCTACCCCAACTAGCAATTCATCTATTAATTATTTATACTCAAGTCCCCCTCCATTATATTTCATCAACTTTAGCATCTCTCATTTTCCATACAAATACATCAAGCACACTACCCCCATTATACTTCATCATTTTTCTATCACTCCCATCTCCATCAACTTTCCTACTACCTCCACTTTGTATCTACATCTTTTGGGGGATTCTTAACCACCAACTTCCACCATAAATCCCATTTCTTTCTCTTAATTCTTGATATGCTTTTCTCTTCAAGAGCACTTATACAAGCTCTCTTCTCTCTCTCCGAATTTCATTTCTGTTTTTGGGTGTTGACCTCACAAAAACACCATTAATATTCATTTTCTGCTCTCCCAAGCATGAAAAACTTGATTCAAACCTTGATAGGATTATGGTGGGGAGTTCTTTCACCATTTTTCTCAAGGATTGAAGGCCAATTTCACTCTTTTCATCACCATCTTCTTGAATCTTGGGGTAAAGTTTCTTCTACTTTTGAATTCATGCTTCCATTTTCATGTTTAGCTTTGATGGATGAGATGTCATCTTTCATATCCATGCTGGATTCTTAATTTACATGGCTAGATCATGAGTTTGACACTTGAATATTCTATATTAATTTCATAAAACACACACTAGAACACACATGCACTTTGGTGAGCATCTTGTTGGTTGCATGCACATTTTAAGTTGGTTTTGTACTTTTTATAAATATCATTTGAAAAGTATGATTTCATGTTTCAAATTCTGTTATTTGGGTGAAAATCAAGTCTCCATAAGTTTCGTGTCTCATTTGAACCAAACTTGTTGTTTTTTGAAAAAATTGCATGTTGGTACAATCTGCATTTTCAGTGAAAAACATGGCCTATCTTCAATTTTTATCTCTGTGAAATTTTAAATCTTATATGTTATGAAACTAGACTCTGAGATGGTCATTTTTAGAAAAAATAATCTCCATAGCATTCTTAGTAAAGAAGATATGGTCCTTTGAACTTGCATGTTTTCTGAAACTCTATTTCTGGACCAGTCTTGACATTTTTATTAAAAACCCCATTTTTAAATTTTTTTGGCACCTCATCTTTCTTGTGTTATAACTAGACACATTGGGGCTGTTGGATGAGCTGAAAAAGTGAACTTTTGAACTCCAAAGATGATATAATCGGCAAAGTTTGGATACGGTATATCAAATTAGATTAACAATGTTTTTAATCGGAAAAAATGATTTTTTTATTCTTTTTTAGAACCTTGAAATTAAATTATTGATTTTATCCGATAAAAGTAAGCATAGGATAAGTTCGAAACCCCATGAAAGTACTTCGGAAATTACGAATGACAACGTTTGGAATTCCTCATTGAAAATCCGGATTTATAAAATGCTTTATTTTGTGCAACTTTTTCCTATAAATGGCGATGTGGGATGGTCTGTTAGTTCACACACAGCCCCTTGACATGCATGGTCGGCCACAAACACAGGAGATACAAGAAATATTGGAATTATTAATGAATATGTAATTCCTTACTGAATATGTAATTCCTTGTTTAATAAACCCGAAACACTAGCCTCAAATTAGAATTACGAATATCTAGAAGATTATTTGACCACAAATACAGATTATTAAATTTTAATCTACCTCGAGCTTAAATCTCATTCGAACAGCCCCGTTGAGGATTAATTCTGGAGAAGATGAGCATTATTGCTATTCTCCAAGTGGTAGTAATCACATTTCAAACTTGAGATTTGTTTTCAGACTTGTCACTGCACAAAACTTTTGGTAATTTCTATCTTTACTTTTACAATACTTATGTATAAGATTTTTGATGTTTCAAAAACTAGACATATTTATCTATATTATGAATGTGTTTCATAATTTTATGAAATGATTTGATATGGTTTATAGGTATCTAAAGTCAGAGCTATAATTTTGTCCAGTATTGTAGTTTTATATTTTTTTAGAAAACTTAACGTTTTGAATTTTTATGTTGGATTTACTTTGATAAGTGAACATCATTATATGTGCATTTGTGAAATATAGGTCTATGTGGCATGTAGGGTTGCATTGGATTATGTATGTTTAAATTGGTTGTAATGAGTACGTTATACGTGTGATTGTGGACATCAACCTCGTAGGATAGAGTGGTTGTAGTTGGAGTGCTAGACTTACCTTCTTGCTTTTGGTTGTGTTTCATATCAGTGTTAAGTACATATGTGCGACCCCTTACTTATCAAAATGTGACTATTTTTGTGATTTCTCAAATGAACATTTTGTTGATTGAAAAAGTATGAAAATCATGATTATACTTGAAAGTTGTTTGGAGAATCCTGAATCCTTTGAGAACTCTTGAAAATTACTTGTGAATTCTGATTTAGTTATAGTAAAGAGAAGCATTAAAACACTTCTAATAGATTAAGGATGATGTACAGAGTTGTTTTATTTATGGCTCCGGCCCGAGGCGCCAAGCTATGCTCTAATTACTTCTGGCTACAGCCATTGAAGCAATGCCTCGTATTATAGGCTAAACTTTAATGTTCACAAATCTGTCCTCGACGAGCCAAAATGGACCAAGGTATTGCGGCCAAGGGGTTTGTAGAGCTATAGAGTGCTACTTATACTTGTAAGGCTCACTACGGTATAGGGGGGTTGACACTTAAGGCCTTTCAGCTATGAAGTGTGAGTGGGGATTGGCGTATGTGATCCTTCAACGCTCGGGTGAAATAGGGTTTGATAGACCCCAGAAGGAACCCATTATGATTACTTCGTGATCCCCTTGTCTACATCGATCATGCTGATGGCTCTGGACATGCCTCAGCTAAACTTAACGGTTAATTGGACTTGAAAGAAAGCTGACTACTCTATGGGTGTTGTTTGTTGCTCTTGATATGCCCTAATCGAATAAAATGAGTTGAAAAGCATCAACTACTCTTGATTTAATATCATTATCAATTAAAAATAACCTTTTTATTATTGATATTTTACTTGTTTAAGAATTCTTTGAATACTCGTGGTTTATTGATGTTATAAATATGAGAGATACTTGCTACACGATTACTTGTAATTGTTCAGAAATTACCAACTCTTTTACTTATAATTATTTCAAATATCTTAATTTATTTCAACTTATGCTTGTGTGCGAATCCTTGCTTTACACGACGTGGTGTATATTTACTCGGCTTTTATTGATTGTTTCAAATTGTGGTGTCTGCATTTGTTATTTCAAAACCACCACAGGTTATTGAAAACCGGGATGGGAACCCGGAATGAGAAGAGGAAACCGAGCATAAGATTAGATCACATAGCTTATTTTAAACACATTAATTTTAACTTATCTTCTCAAAGATTGTTGTATTTATTAGATAGATTGTAATCTTCGTAAATATATTTCTAATTTTGGTTATCGATTGTCTCTTTCACCCTGAACCAAAATCCCGGGGTGTTACAACGTCCACTGTCAATCTTGTCCCCTTTCTCTCTCTCTCTCTCTCTCTCTTTCTCGCGGTCGCCAGCGAAACCTCCATTCCTCTCTCTCACGGTCACCTATAAAGCCCATGTCGTCTTCAACCAAATTTTTCTTCACATCGGTCACGTCACCCATCAGACGAGTATGTTCTTGTTTTCCTATTCAGTGACTCTACAGATTTGTTGGGACACTAATTCTATGAATGAGCGCCAAGTTTCTGCTATGTGCCTCCGAGTAGTCATCAGTCATGTGGACAAATAGACAGATTGTTGCATCCTCCTTTGAAACTACCAAGGAACCTCTCACCTTATTTTCTTGGTAATGAATAACGAGAAGAAAGCCAGTATAATCATTGGGTCGTGTTTTTCGTGTTGAAACAGATTCGTATAATGTTTCTGATGACCTCGATACGCCTACTGCTACCACACCCACGAGCGACCCTCTGTGGAAATCAAATGATGCCATCATGCTATATTGTATTTTGATAACTCCTTAATAAGAGTTATCCTAAGTACGTTTCACATTGTTATTTGTGTGCGTTTCGGTGCAAAGTGACCAGATTTGAGCCAAAATATAAAGAAAATACACTTTTGGATGGTTTTGAGCTTTAAAATACAATCTGGGCGTTTCTTAATGGTTTTGAGTAGGATTTTGATAATTTACCACATTTGATCTTTGTGGTAGTGTTCGTGTTGTTTTTTGACAGGGATTACGTATGCGGGAGTCAAGGGATAGAAGAAACGAGCTTCGGAATAGAAGTAAAAGGCGTTTTGGATGTTTTCGCCAAGTTTGGGCAATAATTGAGAAAAATGAGAAAATGGTCCGGAAAAGGAGATTTCTCATGGGCGAATTCTACGTCGTAAAAGGAATCCAAAGGTGCAAAAATTACATTCATCGGAGTTCAGGATCAAAATCCGGGTCCTTATTTGCTTTTCAAAAAGCTTAGTTGCTTTTTCCAGGATGTTTTAGAGAAAATTAAGGATGTTTTGAGGATATTTTGAGTTCTACAAAGAAGATGGAGGTGAGACCGGTGGCAATTGAAAGTAGACTTGAAGAGCTTTCCAACGGCGGGTCACGGAGCTAAACGGAAGTCAGACAAGAAAGCTATGGCACAGGGAAAGTCGGAGAAAAAAAAAGCTGAAAATTGGCTAAGGCAAAATAGTCGCATGACTTGTTAACAGAGGTCGCACGACTTGATGAGAGGAGGACAGAATGCTGGAAATATTACAACAAATCGCACGACTTGTTATTAGAGGTCGCATTACTTGTTGAGATATGCTGAAATTTTCTAAGTGTTGGAAACAAGTCGCACGACTTGTTCAAACAGGTCGCACGACTTGTCCGTCAGCAGCGGATTTTGGAAACGTTTTGGGGTTACTTTGTAATTACTCCTAAATTGTTCTAAACACTTGGAGAATGTATTAGACCTGGTTAGGGCTCGTTTTTGGGGGAGGAGACATTGTTTTGGACGTGCTTGGAGCTAAGGAGCGATCGTGGGAGCTTGGAGCTTCGTTTGGATCTTTTCTCTCCTCTTTTTCTCTAGGTTTTGCTTATGATCATGAAAACTTGTATTGTGATCATGTTTATGAGTAGCTAAACTTCTTAATTCGGGATATCTCATAGGGAGCTAGGGTTTGAACACCACATTTGGTGATTTATGGATCTTGTTTCATGCTTTTTAGCCTAATTGAATGCGTTTTGCTTAGCTATGCTTGATTTATGATCTTAATTCTATCGTTTCTATTGTTTGAGCTCGCATAGGATGATTACAGGTAGAGGATGTTATAGAAATCAATATTCGCTACCTGGAAAGTTGAATCAAGCACTAGCCGTATCTGGGGTTGAGAAATCTTGCTAGTTAGCTAGAACTAAGAGTAGATCACAAGAACGTAATGCTTATTTGAACTTGAGTAGGCTAGAGAAATCAGATACAAGAGTTTGAATATAGGCTTTGGTTGAGAAATCTTCAAAGAATAGGTGCTCGTTTGGCTAAGTAGAAGACATTCGTGTTGCTTGAACATAAATCTGAATTGGTGCGAGATCCCTAGTGAACCCGTAGAGATATCCTGAACTTCTCCTCATATTAAGTAACCCAGTTTTTATAATTAGCTTGTTATTTACATTCTTAGATTATTTCAACAAACTCAATGCGATTTTCCACATAAGTTTAATAAGTCTTAACTAGTTTACAAGAAGTCCTTTGGGTTCGACAAACCAGGATTTAGCGGATATTACTACACGCAAAAGCCGTACACTTGCGGTTGGATCGTGTCAGATTTATCAGACAATATTTATTGAATTCTTGATCCCAATCAGTCTACCAACGACAATAAGAGTTCCCGAGTTTCTACAACGGAGCATGATTTTGTCTGTCTCCATTTCAGGTGTTCCCTTGATGATTATCGTAACAAATAGAAATCTCTGGAGGATCGCTTTGGTAATGTTGGCAAACTGGTTGGAAATGAGCGGTCCGTAATCCAACTCACAAATGGTCTGACTCCGACGTTTGGAAACATTCCAATGTTAATACAGCATACCTCCCCTTTGCCCAAATTCCTTGTAGTGGTCTCTTTGCTACGCTTGGAGGACCAAATCCTAGCTCCTGAGGAGGCTACTGACCATGGGTCGCAACAAATCTCATTAGGTCCGTTTGGAGGTCACCTCTCTAACTTCAACATCACCATCGACCTAGTCACAGGGTCACCAGGGGAATGGCGATCTTTACTCATCTGGAAAGAAAGGTCATGCCCACTCTCAATAGAACTCTCATAAGCACATGCACCACGCCTCTCCTCACGGCAGTTTGGTATGGTTCCATGCCCCATCTTTCCTGGCTGCACCATCGTGTCTATTTCCCACGACTTCAGGATGGGCACCATATGGTGCCTCACAACACGTCCGGGCAGCCTCGGTGGGCATTTTTTGCTTGAGACCTTCTCAACATCAACATTATTTTTATGCCACTTTTGGTTCTTCTCCGTCTATAACTGCTTTGGGTAAAGAGTTCTTAGGCATGACACTCAATGTTCGGGACTAGACCCGATATATGAACTTTGGGGCATCCTCTCATCGTACCTCTCAGAAAGGTACTCTCTCCTTTTTGCCATCCAGTTTCCCTATTTCTAATATGAAGGTTAGAAATAACATGAGAATTCTGGTGCGTGGCTCCGGTTAACAGACTATAACTACCCAGCCTGACATTTTCATCTAAAAATGTCCACTATTAAAAATATTGTCTATGTTTTCCAATTCACTATTGATACGAATGTCTCCATATTTAAAAGTAATGGTTTTAAGGTAAAGGATCTTTATTTTGGGAGTCTTTTTTTAAGGAGAAATAGCTCAGAGGACCTCTATCTACTTGTCTTCCGTCCATCTCTGCCAGACCTCAATTCTTGTCCTTTTCCCGCCTCTTGTGTGGCACAACCATCTTGGACCATGTCTGCCACGTCTTAGATCATCTTAGCTATATTCAATTATTTTTTGATAATAAAACTGAGGATGCCAGTTTGTGCCATTCATGCCAAGTTGCTAACCATGTTAGCTTTTCTTATCCAACCTCATTATCTTGCGTTGCTTCTTCTTTTGAGATCGGTCACAGTGACTAATGGACCACACATGTTTTGAACAATTCAAACTATAAACACGATCTTCCCTCATTTTCTCTGGTGTTTCCTCTTAAACACAAATCTAATACTTTTATCAAATTCAAGCAATTCAGTGTCTTTGTTCGAACTTACTTTGAGAAGTCCGTTTGCAATTTACAATGTGACCTTGGGGGTGAGTTTCACAATAGTAATTTCCATGAGTATGTTTTCAATCATGGCCTAGTTCTCCACTTTGAGTATCCTCGAACCTCCCCCCCCCCAAATGGGAAGACGGTACGCAGGATTCGTCATATCATTGACAAATCTAGCCCTCTTTTCTCATGCTTCCCTTCCTCTGTCCTTTTGGATTGATTACCTCCATATGGATGTATACCTTCACAACATCTTTCCCACCAACACACTCAACAATAACATAGCCACTATTATCCTGTAATCACAGCAAGCCCACGTGTGACCATCTTTTCCCTTTTGGGATGTTTGTTGTTACCGAATCTCTCCGCCAGCACATCACACAAGCCCACTCCGTGATCAACCGCACATGTCTTTCTCGGGTACCCCTTACACGACCGGGGCTATTGGTGCCTCAACATAACCACTGGATGGGTATACATACCTTTTAATGTCATGTTCAACGAATCTGTGTTTTCCTTTAAGGGATTCCGGATGGGTACCCTCATACCGTGTCCCGGACTTCTCATCCCATTGATTGTTTTCTTCCTTTCGATAGGGCTCCATTGATTCATAACCCTTACCCTCCTCCCGTCCTTGTATGGTACCTCTATTCCCATTATATTGTTCGTGTCATATATGAAGATTGAATGCATGTATGCAGTTACTGGATCAAATACTCTGGAAGGGGGGGGTGAATAGAGTATGGAAACTTTTTCTAAAAGTGTGGTTTTTAAACAGATTGAAAAGAACTAGAAGTATTTGAAAGCTTTGAACTCAGTTTCAAGGATTTGAAACCAAAACAGACTGTTTAAAAGAAACAAAGTATTTTCAAAGATTTGAACAAAAACCTGTTTTGAAGACAAGTAAAGAACAGTAAATCAAGACAATGAACAAGGTTATTTGTTATGATGTTCGGTCCCAAGTGACCTAATCTTTGCCCGAGGGATCAAATACCTCGAGGATTTCAAAAACTTCTTATTTGTCAAAAGCTAAGACCTAGATCTCAGGCCAAAAGAACTACCTTACTCTTTTTCAGCATGTGGTTCTTCCTAACCTATCTAGTAACAACTGTAGCTAACTAATACAATAATAATACCAGTTTTTCCTCTTGAACAACTTAACTTTAACATATGATTAAGTAATGTAACATAATGATATGCAAATTAAGCTATGAATTAAGAACACTTTGAAGACAGTGGAGCAATGAAGCTTAAAGTGTTCTCCAGGTATCTGGAGTGGATTGAATAAATAATGATATTCTTCAATGATGCTTGTCAATCCGAAAAGTGTATGAATTTCTGTGTAAAGCTTTGTTCTTGTCAATACTCTGAATTCGTTATTTCTGTCAATTTGAATTGCAGACTATATTAGAAGCTTCAACAAAAATCCCTAAAAATCCTATAATCCCAATTGGTTGCCTCTAGGATTTTTATCGTATTAAAATCACTTAGTTCTGTCCAACCTCTTACTCAAACGGTTGCACATTTCTTTCTTGTGCCATCTCATCACATCATGATGAACCAAGTCGCCCTGCTTTGGTACGCACGAGATTGGTAAAACATGATCATGATGAGTGTTTAAGTAACTAGAAGGCAAAACACAATATCTCAATTTGAGGGATTTTTCCTTTCAATTTTAATTGTTTTGTTGATCCATATCAACTGACCTACTTATTTTGGTTGGGAAATCCCAAAATAAAATATCTGGGTTGTTAATTATCTTACTATTAATTTTGCATGCATCGTCCATACACCAACAATAATTAAACAACCACACAAATAAATAAAAAACGTGATATGGATATGGCGGCAAGGAAGACGAGGGGAGGTCCCCTAGGGGGGGGGACGAGCCTCTTAGGAGTTGTATCAAAAAAAAATCCTTCTTTCTTGTTTCCCAAGTTTAGTTATTTCCGAATTGGAAAAACCCCCTTTTTCCAACTTGTGCCCAAACCCTAGTTACCTAGATCCAAAATTTCACATACTATGTGATCCAACTCACAAATGGTCTGACTCCGACGTTTGGAATTATTCCAATGTTAATACAGCATACCTCCCCTTTGCCCACGTTCCTTGTAGTGGTCTCTTTGCTACGCTTGGAGGACCAAATCCTAGCTCCTGAGGAGGCTACCGACCATGGGTCGCAACAAATCTCATTAGTTCCGTTTGGAGGTCACCTCTCTAACTTCAACATCACCACCGACCTAGTCATAGGGTCACAAGGGAAATGGCGATCATTACTCATCTGGAAAGAAAGGTCATGCCCACTCTCAATAGAACTCTCATAAGCACATGCACCGCGCCTCTCCTCACGGCAGTTTGGTGTGGTTCCATGCCCCATCTTTCCTGGCTGCACCATCGTGTCTATTTCCTACGACTTCAGGATGGGCACCATATGGTGCCTCACAACACGTCCGGGCAGCCTCGTTGGGCATTTTTTGCTTGATACCTTCTCAACATCAACAATATTTTTATGCCACTTTTGGTTCTTCTCCGTCTATAACTGCTTTGGGTACAGAGTTCTTAGGCATGACACTCAATGTTCGGGACTAGACCTGGTATATGAACTTTGGGGCATCCTCTCATCTTACCTCTCAGAAAGGTACTCTCTCCTTTTTGCCATCCAGTTTCCCTATTTCTAATATGAAGGTTAGAGCTAAAATGATAATTCTGGTGCGTGGCTCCGGTTAGCAGACTATCACTACCCAGGCTGACATTTTCATCTAAAATGTCCATTATTAAAAATATTGTCTATGTTTGTCAATTCACTATTGATACTAATGTCTCCATTTTTAAAAGTAATGGTTTTACGGTAAAGGATCTTTATTTTGGGAGTCTTTTTTAGAGAAGAAATAGCTCAGAGGACCTCTATCTACTTGTCTCCCGTCCATCTCTGCCACAACTCAATTCTTGTCCTTTTCCTGCCTCTTGTGTGGCACAACCATCTTAGACATCATGTCCGCCACGTCTTAGATCATCTTAGCTATATTCAATTATTTTTTGATAATAAAACCGAGGATGCCAGTTTGTGCCATGCATGCCAAGTTGCTAACCATGTTAGCTTTTCTTTTGCAACCTCATTATCTTGCGTTGCTTCTTCTTTTGAGATCGGTCACAGTGATTAATGGACCTCACATGTTTTGAACAAGTCCAACTATAAACACGATCTTCCCTCATTTTCTCTGGTGTTTCCTCTTAAACACAAATCTAATACTTTTGTCAAATTCAAGCAATAGTGTCTTTGTTCGAACTTACTTTGAGAAGTCCGTTTGCAAATTACAATGTGACCTTGGGGGTGAGTTTCACAATAGTAATTTCCATGAGTATGTTGTCAATTATGGCCTAGTTCTCCACTTTGTGTATCCTCAAACCTCCCCCCCCCCAAATGGGAAGACGGTACGCAAGATTCGTCATATAATTGACAAATCTAGCCCTCTTATCTCATGCTTCACTTCCTCTGTCCTTTTGGATTGATTCCCTCCATATGGATGTATACCTTCACAACATCTTGCCCGCCAACGCACTCAACAATAACATAGCCACTATTATCCTGTAATCACAGCAAGCCCACGTGTGACCATCTTTTCCCTTTTGGGATGTTTGTTGTTACCGAATCTCTCCGCCAGCACATCACACAAGCCCACTCCTTGATCCACCGCACATGTCTTTCTCGGGTACCCCTTACACGACCGGGGCTATTGGTGCCTCAACATAACCACTAGATGGGTATACATACCTTGTCATGTCATGTTCAACGAATCTGTGTTTTCCTTTTAGGAATTCCGGATGGGTACCCTCATACCGTGTCCCAGACTTCTCATCCCATTGATTGTTTTCTACCTTTTGATAGGGCTCCATTGATAACCCTTACCCTCCTCCTGTCCTTGTATGGTACCTCTATTCCCATTATATTGTTCGTGTCATATATGAAGATTGAATGCAGGTATGCAGTTACTGGATCAAATACTCTGGAAGGGGGGTGAATAGAGTATGGAAACTTTGCTAAAAGTGTGGTTTAAAACAGATTGAGAAGAACTAGAAGTATTTGAAAGCTTTGAACTCAGTTTCAAGGATTTGAAACCAAAACAGACTGTTTAAAAGAAACAGAGTATTTTCAAAGCTTTGAACAAAAACCTGTTTTGAAGGAGTTTTGAAGACAAGTAAAGAACAGTAAATCAAGACAATGAACACGGTTATTTGTTATGATGTTCGGTCCCAAGTGACCTACTCTCCGCTTGAGAGATCTAATACCTCGAGGATTTCAAAAACTTCTTATTTGTGAAAAGCTAAGACCTAGATCTCAGGCCAAAAGAACTGCCTTACTCTTTTTCAGCATGTGGTTCTTCCTAACCTATCTAGTAACAACTCTAGCTAACTAATACAATAATAATACCAATTTTTCCTCTTGAACAACTTAACTTTAACATATGATTAAGTAATTTAACTTAATGATATGCAAATTAAGCTATGAATGAAGAAAACTTTGAAGACAGTGAAGCAATGAAGCTTAAAGTGTTCTCCAGGAATTTGGAACGGATTGAATGAATAATGATATTCTTAAATGATGCTTGTCAATCCGAAAAGTGTATGAATTTCTGTGTAAAGCTTTGTTCTTACCAATACTCCGGAATTCATTATTTCTGTCAATTTGAATTGCAGACTATATTAGAAGCTTCAACAAAAATCCCTAAAAATTCTATAATCCCAATTGGTTGCCTCTAGGCTTTTAATCGTATTAAAATCACCCAGGTCGCTCCAACCTCTTACTCAAACGGTTTCATATTTCTTGCTTCTGCCATCTCATCACATCATGATGAACCAAGTCGCCCTGCTTTGGTACGCACGAGATTGGTAAAACATGATCATGATGAGTTTTTAAGTAACGAGAAGGCAAAACACAATATCTAAATATGAGGGATTTTTCCTATCAATTTAATTGTTTTTTTGATCCATATCAACTGACCTACTTATTTTAGTTGGGAAATCCCAAAATAAAAGATCTGGGTTGTTAATTATCTTATTATTAATTTTGCATGCATCGTCCATACACCAACAATAATTAAACAACCACACAAATAAATAAAAAACGTGATATGGATATGGCGGCAAGGAAGAGGAGGGGAGGTCCCCTAGGGGGGAGGGGGGGACGAGCCTCTTAGGAGTTGTTTCAAAAAAAATTATTCTTTCTTGTTGCCCAAGTTTAGTTATTTCCGAATTGGAAAAACCCCTTTTTCCAACTTGTGCCAAAACCCTAGTTACCTAGATCCAAAATTTCACATACTATGTGATCCAACTCACAAATGGTCTGACTCCGACGTTTGAAAACATTCCAATGTTAATACAGCATACCTCCCCTTTGCCCACGTTCCTTGTAGTGGTCTCTTTGCTACGCTTGGAGGACCAAATTCTAGCTCCTGAGGAGGCTACCGACCATGGGTCGCAACAAATCTCATTAGGTCCGTTTGGAGGTCACCTCTCTAACTTCAACATCACCACCGACCTAGTCACAGGGTCACCAAGGAAATGGCGATCATTACTCATCTGGAAAGAAAGTTCATTCCAACTCTCAATAGAACTCTCATAAGCACATGCATCGCGCCTCTCCTCACGGCAGTTTGGTGTAATTCCATGCCCCATCTTTCCTCGCTGCACCATCGTGTTTATTTCCCACGACTTCAGGATGGGCACCATATGGTTCCTCACAACACGTCCGGGCAGCCACGATGGGCATTTTTTGCTTGAGACCTTCTAACCATCAACATTATTTTTATGCCACTTTTGGTTCTTCTCCGTCTATAACTGCTTTGGGTACAGAGTTCTTAGGCATGACGCTCAATGTTCGGGACTAGACCTGGTATATGAACTTTGGGGCATCCTCTCATCTTACCTCTCAGAAAGGTACTCTCTCCTTTTTTCCCATCCAGTTTCCCTATTTCTAATATGAAGGTTTGCAATAACATGAGAATTCTGGTGCGTGGCTCCGGTTAGCAGACTATCACTACGCCGCCTGACATTTTCATCTAAAAATGTCCATTATTAAAAATATTGTCTATGTTTGTCAATTCACTATTGATACGATTGTATCCATATTTAAAAGTAATGGTTTTACGGTAAATGATCTTTATTTTGGGAGTCTTTTTCTGAGGAGCAATAGCTCAGAGGACCTCTATCTACTTGTCTCCCGTCCATCTCTGCCACAACTCAATTCTTGTCCTTTTCCCGCCTCTTGTGTGGCACAACCATCTTGGACATCATGTCCGCCACGTCTTAGATCATCTTAGCTATATTCAATTATTTTTTGATAATAAAACCGAGGATGCCAGTTTGTGCCATGCATGCCAAGTTTCTAACCATGTTAGCTTTTCTTTTGCAACCTCATTATCTTTCGTTGCTTCTTCTTTTGAGATCGGTCATAGAGATTAATGGACCACACATGTTTTGAACAAGTGCAACTATAAACACGATCTTCCCTCATTTTCTCCGGTGTTTCCTCTTAAACACAAATCTAATACTTTTGTCAAATTCAAGCAATTCAGTGTCTTTGTTCGAACTTACTTTGAGAATTCCGTTTTCAATTTACAATGTGACCTTGGGGGTGAGTTTCACAATAGTAATTTCCATGAGTATGTTGTCAATCATGGCCTAGTTCTCCTTTTTGAGTATCCTCGAACCTCCCCCCCCCCAAATGGGAAGACGGTACGCAGGATTCGTCATATCATTGACAAATCTAGCCCTCTTATCTCATGCTTCCCTTCCTCTGTCCTTTTGTATTGATTCCCTCCATATGGATGTATACCTTCAAAACATCTTGCCCACCAACGCACTCAACAATAACATAGCCAATATTATCCTGTAATCACAGCAAGCCCACGTGTGACCATCTTTTCCCTTTTGGGATGTTTGTTGTTACCGAATCTCTCCGCCAGCACATCACACATGCCCACTCCTTGATCCACCGCACATGTCTTTCTCGGGTACCCCTTACACGACCGGGGCTATTGGTGCCTCAACATAACCACTGGATGGGTATACATACCTTTTCATGTCATGTTCAACGAATCTGTGTTTTCCTTTTAGAGATTCCGGATGGGTACCCTCATACCGTGTCCCGGACTTCTCATCCCATTGATTGTTTTCTTCCTTTCGATAGGGCTCCATTGATTCATAACCCTTACCCTCCTCCCGTCCTTGTATGGTACCTCTATTCCCATTATATTGTTCGTGTCATATATGAAGATTGAATGCAGGTATGCAGTTACTGGATCAAATACTCTGGAAGGGGGGGTGAATAGAGTATGGAAACTTTTGCTAAAAGTGTGGTTTTAAAAAATATTGAGAAGAACTATAATTATTTGAAAGCTTTGAACTCAGTTTCAAGGATTTGAAACCAAAACAGACTGTTTGAAAGAAACAGAGCATTTTCAAAGCTTTGAACAAAACCTGTTTTGAAGCAGTTTTGAAGACAAGTAAAGAACGATAAATCAAGACAATGAACACGGTTATTTGTTATGATGTTCAGTCCCAAGTGACCTACTCTCCGCCTGAGGGATCTAATACCTCGAGGATTTCAATAACTTCTTATTTGTGAAAAGCTAAGACCTAGATCTCAGGCCAAAAGAACTACCTTACTCTTTTTCAGCATGTGGTTCTTCCTAACCTATCTAGTAATAACTCTAGCTAACTAATACAATAATAATACAAGTTTTTCCTCTTGAACAACTTAACTTTAACATATGATTAAGTAATGTAACATAATGATATGAAAATTAAGCTATGAATGAAGAACAATTTGAAGACAGTGGAGCAATGAAGCTTAAAGTGTTCTCCAGGAATCTGGAGTGGATTGAATAAATAATGATATTCTTCAATGATGCTTGTCAATCCGAAAACTGTATGAATTTATGTGTAAAGCTTTGTGCTTGTCAATACTCTGAATTCGTTATTTCTGTCAATTTGAATTGCAGACTATATTAGAAGCTTCATCAGAAATCCCTAAAAATCCTTTAATCCCAATTGGTTGCCTCTAGGATTTTAATCGTATTAAAATCACCAAGTTCCGTCCAACCTCTTACTCAAACGGTTGCACATTTCTTGCTTGTGCCATCTCATCACATCAAGTCGCCCTGCTTTGGTACGCACGAGATTGTTAAAACATGATCATGATGAGTGTTTAAGTAACTAGAAGGGAAAACACAATATCTCAATTTGAGGGATTTTTCCTTTCAATTTTAATTGTTTTGTTGATCCATATCAACTGACCTACTTATTTTGGTTGGGAAATCCCAAAATAAAATATCTGGGTTGTTAATTATCTTATTATTAATTTTGCATGCATCGTCCATACACCAACAATAATTAAACAACCACACAAATAAATAAAAAACGTGATATGGATATGGCGGCAAGGAACAGGAGGGGAGGTCCCCTGGGGGGGGTGGACGAGCCTCTTAGGAGTTGTTTCAAAAACAAATCCTTCTTTCTTGTTGCCCAAGTTTAGTTATTTCCGAATTGGAAAAACCCCTTTTTCCAACTTGTGCTCAAACCCTAGTTACCTAGATCCAAAATTTCACATACTATGTGATCCAAATTCACCAATTTCTACATCTTATGTAAAGTTAGGTCTTGTTTGGTTGAATTAATTTTAAATTGCATCAATTATGCTTGATTTGTTCTTTTTTACGTGATAAACAATAATTAAAGTATAAAATTGACATAATCGTAACACATAAACTACGTTATGCTCCACGACATGTGGCTCTGATACCACTGTAGGGTTTTGTAACGGATTACGCATCGGAATTAAAAAATAATTGTGATCCGCACAAGAACCTCCAAGGATCACAGGAAGAGACATCATAACGATAGTAAAGGATTTAGTAACAGTTACCTTGTTTGTCTCTTTTGATGACTTCAAAATAAAAATAGTGTCTATGGCTAGTCCACTCGTTGGATAGTCTCTGGATCCTCCACACCTTTGTACTAGCTAGGGATCAAGTAGGAAGAAGAATAATCACGCAAATCGGAGCAAAATAGGGGCGGCACGCCTCTTTTGAGGCTGACGGGTAGAGGGGCGGACGGGGGGGGGGGGGGGTCGGGCCTCTCTCAGTCAATGTTGAGAAAATAAGCTAAGAGTGTCCTTTATATAGTCTAAAAACTCCTTGTTAACTAAATATTAGCCCCTCTCACAATCATGTCCATACACGGATTAGTCCAACTTGCAAATTAGTCCTACTAAGTTTGCAAGTAGTTGCGTATTGATCCTTCTATTTAATTAGTCATATTAATTAATTCCCTAGTCTGGTTTAATCCATAGGGAGTGTGACCCCATAGGTTTGTACTTAGTTGGTAGTAACGATTACTAACATGGAGCGGTGTCTTGCAGCACATTCATGCCACACAACTAATAGAAACAATCAGTATTCCGACAAACCTTGTGCAAGTATTGTCTCATCCCTTTGTCTCTATATCCGTATTGGACAGGAGACATACAAGTCACACTCGTATATCCAATCCATAGTATCTCGATCCTTGAAATAGTCTTATCCATGCAAATAACATCAATATCCCATATTGATTTATCTGAGTCTGGCCAGACATTCTATACGCACCATCCCTCGAGTAGCCGTGGATATTTGCTCCCGATATGTGGGAGGGACACATTCTATCTACATCACTATCATCTCTAAGCTTGCTTCCTGTTGTGTCCGATAAGCATCTTTATTGCTACCCAATTATGGTGTAGCGTTTGGAGATATCAAAACACAATATTTCACAACTAGAGGATCTAGTGACTTCAAGTCTAAGGATGACAATACCGTTGTCACTACGAGAAGAACTTATGACTTTACATAACATGTATGTAGCCTCCTCGTTGTGGGTTAATCCAGTATGCTATTACCCTTAATGCATACCCATGTGTTGGATCGTGATATATCCATATCAATCCAACCCCATACTAGTGTATAGTTGATCGTCCTACTTAACACATTTTCAGTCTAAGGAATTCATTTTATTAAATATGTTCATAAATAATACAATGAATATTCTAGCCAAAATTAATGTTCATACTAAATAAGATAGCATCTAGGGCATCTATTCCAACATTAACAGTTGGCCAAACGCTTAGGCTAGTCCTATATCTCCTTCTCTGTTGGGTCCATCGGGGTAAGTGCTAAATTATGTATTCTCTTCCTAACCCTAACCAGCCGTTTTTTCCTACCGGGTCGAGTCTGTAGCGATTCAGGGTGATCAAGCCGAGCTTTCATAAATTTTACAATCAAAGACAGAATAACGAGAAAAAATTGCTGATATTAAGATCCTAAGAACATGAATCGATAGTCAAAACAGAACTAAATGCCGAGTATGAAACACTAGATTCACCGAGAACCGATGTAAAGAGTTTAACTATTGAACAACATATTTAACATAACAAAGTTCTGAAATAAAGAGAGAGTAAGATCAAACAATTGTCTTGGAATCTGGGTCCATGCTTCCGTGCTCTGTGAGTATGCTAATACTTTTCCTTGGGTGTATTGTGACAAAACTGCCACTGGCCAAACCGCCTCAGAATTTCTACACTGTATGCGTCCTGTGCGTTACATAATTACACAGACAACATCTCCAACTCTTTAGTCTTCATACTCTATGTGCGTAGTTAAATCATGTTGTGCGTAGATACGCACACAATTACGCACACAGAGGCTCAAGTTCTTCAATCTCATCACTTTTTTCTTCCCTGTGTGCGTAGTTAAATTCTGCTGTACAGAGAGCCTTAAATCTTTTTCCTGCTCCTGCGTAGCTAAATTTCTGTGTGGAGTTAAATTTCCTGTGCATAGTTAAATTTCCTGTACGTAGCAACGCACACAGATAGGCACACAGCAATCTTCAATCTTCAATTTCCAGTAGTTTTCACCCCCTGTATGCGTAGCTAAATTTCATGTGCGTAGCTACGCACACAGGTACGTGACAGCTTGAAAATGTATTAGTCTGGGACATCTTTTTACCATTGGTTTTAACCCTGTGAGAGTTGAGTTTGGCCATTTTCAGCCTATTTTCCACCTGATACGAGGCAGAGATTTATAGATCATGATTGCAAAATTTGAGTAATTTTATGCATACTTTTGTTTGTTGGATATGATCGCGGGTGTGTGTTATGATGTGCAGGTAACAGTGCCGAAAAATGCATGAGATTAACTTGGATGGGAGGCAACGTGTCAGGAAAGTTGAGCAGAAAAAGAGGAAAAAATGCTAAGTGGTGCGTTCAAACGCAGGAGCTGCGTTCAAACGCACAAGATAGGAGCAGCAGGAAAAATGGCAGAATTTGGCTAAGTCCTGCGTTCAAACGCAGGCAGGCTGCGTTCAAACGCAGGAGTCAGAGACCAAAGTGCAGAAAAGCTAAGTCCTGCATTCAAACGCAGGCGATGTGCGTTCAAACGCAGGACTCAACACTCAAGAGAAGAAACGGCCAAGGGGTGCGTTCAAACGCAGAGGAGCTGCGTTCAAACGCATGGGTTCAGGAGACAGAAGAGGAAAAACGGCTAAGTCCTGCGTTCAAACTCAGAAGCGTGTGCGTTCATACGCAATGCGTTTGAACGCAGGAAGTGTGCGTTTGAACGCACAGACGGGTTCCAGAAGCTTCCAGGACGGGTCTTTTCGAGGGTAAAACAGGAATTTCGTGCATCAGTTTTGGAGACTGTGGCAATATAAAAGGAGGTGTCCCAGCTCTGTTTTAGGGTTACGAACACATACACACTCACAGCTATCATCATCAGCAGCCAGTTTCGCAGCAGCCAGGAGTTGGAGCAGAGCAGGATTGGAGCAGTTTTCCAGTATCTTCAGAAAAATAACTAGTTTGATCTTTTATCTCTTTATGAAACATTGTCTTTGAATAATGCAAGCTAGCTAGACCTTTTGCCTAGGTTCTCGGTGAACCTAGGGTTTATGAATTCAGCAGACTTGGTTGTTTTGATTTTCAGATGCATGGCTAGCTAAGTCTTAATACAGGATGGTTTGTTTATTATTCTGTCTTTGATTTTATTTACATACATGAATGGCTTGATCACCCAGGAGTGTTACAGACAGGATCTGGTGCGCGAGAGTGACCAGTGAATGTTAGGAAGAAAAGACAGGATTTAGTACTCTGCCTTGATGGACCGAGAGGTGAAGAGAATCAGGGGACTAGCCCAGAAGCATTAGACCAACTGCTAGACGTTTAGGGGGAGACCGAGAGGAGAACCTGTAACCCTAGCAGACTTAGAACGAACCTGCAGATTTAGGTGGACCGAGAGGACCCGAAAATCTGCAGGAGAGTGATAGGTGCATGAGACCGAGAGGAGATTGTACTAGTGGTATGCTGGCATAAACAAAACCACTGTGTGTTTCTGAAATCAAATATACCATGAAAGCTGGAAGTAACCCTAGGGGATCCTGGAATCTAGATTTTCAGAATTATCGACTTTTACAACTACAACAATTTCTGCAAAATATTCAACAGAAAAATAAAATAAGCTTTTTACTGTTTTTATTTATTACAGTTTAGTAGAGTCAAATCCCAAATCTTCCTCCTTTTTACAAACTCTGTGTCTAATTCTAATTCTAATTGACAAAAAACTTAAACTGTTCTCGTGGGTTCGACAACCAGATTCACAATTACATACTCTATATTACTTGATCGTACACTTGCGAAAAAGCAGATAGGTTTACGCTGTCAAGTTTTTGGCGCCGTTGCCGGGGAACGGTTACAGTTTTTGTTAAAGAGACATTAGAATAAGTTTCAGAGTTTTTCTTTTATTTTTACAGTTACTTTCTTTCGACTTACTGCTCTTGAAATCTGATTTTCAGGCTATTCTAGTTTATGCCCAGATTGCCCCGCAAACTGGTATCACCACTCGAAGATCCCGAAAAACTTTTCAGAGAGCAAAGTCGCAGACACCGAGCCGCGATGTCTGAGCACGGAGAAGACACCACAACCGAAACAGGAACACCCACAGGACAGCCGCAACGTACTCCAGCACAGATGGCTCTTTACATTGAAGAGCTGATAGCAGCAGGTTTTGCTGCCAGGAACAATCAGAGGACTTATAACAGGTCTGGAAGGGCACTGGTCGAAAATTTTGAAGTCCCAACCGGAGGACATCAACCAGCTATTGTAGTGCCTCCCATTACAGCAGAGCACTTCGACCTGAAATCATCCACCATTCAGACCGCCCAGACCCATTGTCCTTTTAATGGGAAAGCAGATGAAGATCCAAACGACTTCCTTGGAAAATTTGAGGATTATTGCAACAAGATTAAATATAGAGGAGTCGAAGCGGACATGCTAAAGCTGATTTTATTCCCATACTGTTTGTTCGGAACAGCAAAGGATTGGCTGGAGGCAAGACCACCGAGGTCTATCACTACCTGGGAGGGGTGTGTTGCTGATTTCTTGGCAAAATTCTACCCTGCATCCCGCGTTATCAAGCTGCAGAGTGAGATCTTATCTTTCAAACAGCAGATGGGGGAGACAGTGGTAGATGCATGGGACAGGCTAATGAGACTTGTTAAAAAATGCCCCAACCACGGCTTCGGGGACGCAAAGATTCTGCAGGTATTCTACCACGCACTTGACAGGGAGAATGCAGACAGAATTGATAGGGAAGCTGGGGGTAACTTTTTATACCATGTGGACAAGGATGGAGCATACGAACTGATGAAGCAATTGGCCAAACAGGATACTCGCCTGTTTGATGACCGCAGGCTCGCAGCAGCAGCAGAACCAGTGGTTGATGACAGGATTGACAATCTCACAAAAGTGGTACAGGACCTCGTCAAAAAGGTGTATACAGAAAAGAAGCCAGTGGCATCAGTGGACGAACCTGATTTTGACGCAGCAATTCTGGAGCTTCAGACCGAAGATGCCAACTATGTTCAGCAGCAGTGGGATCCTAGTCGCTACAGACCAGGCACACGTGACCACCCAGGGTTTCGCTACGGAAATCCCAATGCAGCAGTATATGCACCAGGATTCAAGCACAGGCCACAGGCACAACAGACAGCTCCAGCTCAGCCTGCACAAGCAGCACCACAACTAAACCTGTCTCAGCAACATTTTGAGTCTTATATGGAGAAATTCAATAAGCAGTTGGAAACTAGATTCGCACAGATGGACTCATTAACTGCTGATGTAAGCCAGATGAAGATTGCTATCCGCAACTTGGAAGTACAGAATGGACAGCTTGCACAGAACCAGGCAGAACGAGCCTCAGGGAATTTACCATCTAACACAGTGAACAATCCACGCGCTCAAATCAATGCTATCACAACTCGGAGTGGAATTGCACTGCAGGATCCACCGTATCCCAGTCATGCACGCGCAGAAAAGTCCAAGATTATTGAACAGGAAGTGATTGACCGGGAAGACAGTTCAACCGCTAACCCTCAGAAAAGGGGTTCGGTCGAGCAGGAAGCAGCGCAGATGAATGAGGGTAATCCAGAGACAGTGCCAACTTCTAAGGAGGTTCCTTACCCTCTGAAGACACGCAAGAGAGATGACAGCAAAGACTACGCCAGATTTCTGGAGGTATTCAAGCAATTACAGATAAATATACCTTTTGCTGAAGCACTTGCCAAAATGCCTACTTATGCGAAATTTCTCAAAGACATCTTGTATGGTAGAAGGCGAATGAGTGACTTCGAAACAGTGAATCTGACGGCAGAAGCGAGCAGTTGTGTAAAAAATGGTCTACCACTGAAAAAGAAAGACCCTGGCAGCTTTGTTATTCCAGTGACCCTGGGCAGTGCATACACAGGAAAAGCCTTATGCGACTTGGGTGCCAGCATCAACCTGATGCCACTGACCATCTTTAACAGTCTGGGAGTCGGAGAGCCACGCCCAACAAGAATTATGCTTCAAATGGCTGACAGATCCGTGAAACCTGCCTATGGAGTAATTGAAGATATCCTGGTAAAAGTGGGAGAGCTTATTTTTCCAGCAGATTTTGTGATACTGGATATGGAGGCAGGAGAGGTTCCGCTGATCCTGGGCAGACCTTTCCTGGCGACTGGTGAAGCCATTATTAACTGCAAAAGTGGAGAGCTGTCCATGCAAATTAATGAAGAAAAAGTAAAATTTAATGTTTTCAAATCTCTCCAGCTTCCCGATCATTATGGGCATGAAAACTGTTTTGCAGTAGAGGTAATTGATGACCTGGAAAGCGATGAGATAGAAGATTTATGGGAGGAATTTGAAGACATATTTCCAGAGGAAACAGAAGAGCAACAGGATGAGCAAATCATGGGAACAGAAAGCTGGGTCAAGCTATACAGAGATGAAGGAGGCGAGCAGAAAATGACACTGGTCCCGTCACTCCAGGAACCACCAGCCCTGGAATTAAAACAGTTGCCAGAACACCTCAGGTACGCTTTTATTGGTGAAAATAATACCCTGCCAGTAATTGTTTCTTCTCTTTTATCTCAGTAACAGGAACAAAAGCTACTGGAGGTACACCGAGAGCATAAAGAAGCCATAGGATGGACAATTGCAGACCTGAAGGGAATCAGTCCTGATTATTGCATGCATAAAATACGAATCGAAGACGGGAAGAAGCCAATTATCCAGCCCCAACGGAGATTAAACCCAATTATGAAAGATGTGGTACGTAAGGAGGTCATGAAGTGGCTAGAAGCAGGAATTATATACCCCATATCAGACAGCACCTGGGTGAGTCCTGTCCAGTGTGTACCGAAGAAAGGGGGTATTACAGTAGTGCAGAATGCTGATCAGGAACAGATCGCCCAGCGGACTGTCACTGGCTGGCGAATATGTATGGACTATCGGAAGCTGAAAGATGCCACACTGAAAGACCACTTTCCGCTGCCATTCATGGACCAGATGTTGGACAGACTAGCACACCATGCTTATTACTGCTTTCTGGACGGGTACTCGGGCTACAACCAGATCTACATAAATCCAGAAGACCAAGAAAAGACGACGTTCACTTGCCCGTATGGAACGTTCGCCTTTAGACGAATGCCATTTGGATTGTGCAATGCTCCAGCAACATTCCAGAGGTGTATGATGGCTATTTTCTCGGATATGATAGAGAAAAATTTGGAAGTTTTCATGGACGATTTTTCATTATTCGGGGACAGCTTTGAAGATTGCTTATACCATCTGGCCAGAGTTCTGATTCGCTGCAGGAAAACAAACCTGGTGCTCAACTGGGAAAAATGCCACTTCATGGTTACTGAAGGAATAGTGCTGGGACACAGGATCTCCAGTAAAGGGCTGGAAGTAGACAGAGCAAAAATAGAGGTGATCAAGCAGCTGCCGTATCCAACCACAGTGAAGGCAATCAAGAGCTTTTTGGGCCACGCAGGATTTTACAGAAGGTTTATTAAAGATTTCTCAAAAATTACAAAGCCACTATGTAATTTGTTGGGAAAAGATGTGCCCTTCGTATTTGACGAAGCCTGCAAAGAAGCTTTTGACGTGCTTAAAGAGAGGCTGACGACTACACCCATTATCACAACACCGGACTGGACCCTCCCGTTCGAGCTGATGTGCGATGCCAGTGATTACGCTGTGGGCGCAGTACTGGGACAGAGGAAGGACAAGGTGTGCAGCGTCATCTACTATGCCAGCAGAGTCCTGAATGAGGCGCAGATTAATTATGGGACTACAGAGAAGGAGCTGCTGGCAGTCGTTTTTGCCTTGGATAAATTCAGATCGTACCTGGTAGGCTCTAAAGTCATTATTTTTACAGATCACAGTGCACTGAAATACTTGCTGGAAAAGAAGGATGCAAAGCCAAGGCTGCTGCGTTGGATTCTGCTGATGCAGGAATTTGACGTCGAAATCAGGGATAAAAAGGGAGTTGAAAATGTAGTAGCTGATCATTTATCTCGTCTGGAAAAACCTACAGAAGAAGTGGTGCCCATTCAAGAAAATTTTCCAGATGAACATATTATGAAGATCAAGACCAATAGACGGCCCTGGTACTATGCCATAGCCAATTATTTGGTCAATGGAGCACTTCCTGAAGACATTACCCCTTGGCAGAAAAAGAAATTTATTTCAGATTGCAGACAATATTTCTGGGACGACCCTTATCTGTTCAAGCAAGGGGCAGATAATATTCTCCGTCGATGCATTCCATGTCACGAAATTTTGGAGGTAATTCAGCACTGCCACTCAGCACAGTGTGGAGGACACTTCAGCGGACCGAGAACAGCTCACAAGGTGCTGCAGTCAGGATTTTTCTGGCCAACAGTTTTCAAAGACTGCCATGATTACGCGCAGAGTTGTGATCGTTGCCAACGGACAGGAAATATCTCCCAGCGGAATGAAATGCCCATGACACTTTGGCAGGAAGTCGAGCCTTTCGACGTGTGGGGTATCGATTTTATGGGTCCTTTTCCTTCGTCTCTGGGAAATCTCTACATCTTATTGGCAGTAGATTACGTGTCAAAATGGGCGGAAGCAATAGCCTGCCAGAAGAACGATGCGTCAGTTGTGGAAAGGTTCCTCAAACGCAACATCTTTACCAGATTTGGAACACCGAGGGCCATGGTCAGTGATGAAGGTTATCATTTTATCAATAAAGTCTTTGCCAAGGTTCTAAAGCAGTATGGGGTGTCTATCCATAAGGTATCACTGCCTTATCACCCTCAGGCAAACGGGCAAGCAGAGGTGTCCAACAGGGAGATAAAGAGCATACTGGAAAAAACTGTGAATCCTGGACGCAAGGACTGGTCGTTAAAGCTGGATGATGCGCTTTGGGCATACAGAACTGCTTATAAAACCCCACTGGGAATGTCCCCGTACCAGCTGGTGTTTGGAAAAGCATGTCACTTACCAGTAGAATTGGAGCACAAAGCTTACTGGGCAATCAAACAGCTGAATATGGATCACAGTTTATCAGGAAACAAACGGAAGATGGCACTCCTTGAACTGGAAGAATTCCGTAAAACTGCATATGAGAGTGCCAAAATTTATAAATAGAAAACAAAGAAGTGGCATGACAATCGCATTCTACCAAAGAAGATAGAAATCGGGCAGAAGGTTCTCCTCTACAATTCAAGGATGAAATTCTACCCAGGGAAGCTGCGCTCAAGATGGTCTGGACCATTTATTGTGAAGGACATTACATCATGGGGAGTGGTGGAGCTGGAGAACCCGAGGGATAATACAGTTTTCAAGGTGAATGGGAACAGAGTCAAGCCATACAGGGATCCTCATGAAATCATGGAGGTAGAGGCACTCTACCTCGACATTCCGTGATTACAGCAGAGGTAACAAAGTCGGGCTTTCGACTGTAAATTACAAGCGCTGGTTGGGAGGCAACCCAACATAGGTTAGTTGTTTTTATATAATTTTTACAATGTTCATAATATGAGAGAAAAGTGAGAAAGAGGGATTTAATGTTGAACTCAGTGTTTCAGGAAGCAGAGGCGTGCGTTCAAACGCAGAAGGCCTACGTTCAAACGCAGTGCGTTCAAACGCAGAGACCTTGCGTTCAAACGCAGCCCCACCAAAGGAGAAATAAGCACTGGAAACGGTTAACACTTTTGCGTTCAAACGCAGAAGGCCTGCGTTCAAACGCAGATCACAAGGAAAAATTTTCAGCCACCAAGTGGTGCGTTTAAACGCAACTCATGTGCGTTCAAACGCAAGATGACAAAGAAGAGGTGAAAAATCTAAAGGCATGCGTTTAAACGCAGATCCTGCGTTCAAACGCAGACCCAATCAGCAGAGAATTTCTAGAGAGACAAAGGCATGCGTTCAAACGCAACTCATGTGCGTTCAAACGCAGCTCATCCGAGATGCAAAAGATAAGCGTTGCGTTCAAACGCAACTCATGTGCGTTCAAACGCAACTCATCAGACCCAGAAAATTCAAAGAACATTCAAGCACTGCGTTCAAACGCACATCCTGCGTTCAAACGCAGATCATCAGATCTTCCAATTTTCCAGAAAAACTAAGCAGTGCGTTCAAACGCAGGAGCTGCGTTCAAACGCACATTTGAGCGGGATCAAAAATTTCGGAAAATTTTGAAAAATTTTGAAATTTTGGGGCCATTCTGCAATTTCTGAAAGTTTGCCTATATATACTGTACGGATGACAGTGACTCATTTTCACACAAGTCTTCCAGTTTTCAACTCTCTCTCTAGAAAATTCTCTCTGCCCTAGCAGCCGCCAGAGCAGTCTGCCGCCAGCAGCCTCCGACGACCACCGCAGGACCGCCAGAAGGTCAGGAACAGTGTGGGGGTGATCCAACTCAGCCGATCCAAACACCAACAGATCCACTTCAGAGAGATATTTCCAGATCTGTACCCGTAAGATTCACTCCGGGTACCCAGGTTCAATCTTTTCATTCTCTTTGAGTATTTTCAATTTTTACTGTTTGCATCTTGAAATGGAAGTGGATCAACCCTACATGAGGCCGGATAGGGCAATTGCACCTTTGAATATCATAGACTGCCGATTACTTCGACCTAACCATTTCTGCGACCATAGGTTTGTTAACATGGAGGCTCACCGTTTCTTTCTGCAAGACAAAAAGATTCGGTATGACATACCCGCTGAGAGGACCTTTCCCCGTGATAGGGTAGCCATGGGGGATGAATTGTTCGAATTTACTGGGCAGGATCATTTTGGGTATTTGTTTACTGGGTTTACCAATCTGCAGGTCAGTTCTGTGCTGGCTAAGGAGATTTACAGCAATCTCCAGCAGTGCATGAACAGTGAAGTCCAGTCAATTGACTGGATTTACTGCAGAAAGAGATGGATTCGAATCACCCCAGAGAGTATCCGAGAGAGTCTGGGTCTGGAGTTAGTGCTGGATGACTGTCAGTTCCAGGAACTGAGACGTCATCCATCTGAGCAGTTGAGTGAGCAGATCCTGACCACCCTGTGTGCTGGTGTACCCGGCGCTGCTTGGTACCACCCTGAGAGGAGTCCTTCCTACCGGAAACTGCCATCGACCTACCTGATTCGAGAGGCGAAATGGTGGACAGAGTGGGTGAACAACAGAATTGTGGGTATAAAACACTTTACCCACATTGATTATAATATTGCCCTGCTTGTGTACTGTTTGATGGCCCGTGAGCCTGTGAGCCTCCCGGAGATTATTTGTGAGTTTTTCCGGGAACGGAGGGAGACTCATAGCAAGAAGGGTTTGGGTCTTCTGGGGATGTTAACAAAAATGGCGCAGGATTATCTTGTGGTCATTCCTGGCGAGCTGAGAGATATTCGACCTGTTCAAGTACGTAAGTACAAGAACATGAGATGTGCGCTGCAGGAGGCCATTCACGGCCCTCCTGAATATGTCCAAGTGGACGATGATGATGATGTTGTTCCACCTCAGGGTGGGGGTGGTGGCATGCCACCACCGCCTCCTCCCGGTGATGGGGGTTTTCCAGCCCTACCAGGACCCTTCCCACTGCCCCGTTCTGCCAGTTCCAGCGAACACAGGCAGGCCGACCCTGACTTGGGGCAGTCTAGCAGAGGGGCCAGGCGCAGCTCTTTTGGGCGCCTGGAGAGGACTGAGTATGAGGAGTGGGTCAGAAAGAAAATTAAGGCCCAAGAAAAAGTACAGAACTACCTGGTAAGGACTGTCAAGAAAATGGCCAGGGGTCTTGGCAAATTGTTCAAGACCCAGAAGCATATCTACCACGCTCACACAGCCGCCATGAGAGCTCATGAGTCGGCACTTGCTGAAATTCAGAGTAACATGCGTGGTAAGCGGTTTAATTTTCCAGACCGCTATTCTAGTGATAATTGTCCAAGCTAGACAATGGAGGATAGCCGGCCATATGATAGCTTCTCTGGCCATGACCCCACACCGAGCCCGGAACATGCAGACAGTGTAGGTGACCCCGGCAGACCCGGTACCCAGTACCCACCTAGGAGAGATCATGCAGACCCAGGGGCCAGCAGTGCCCATCCCGGTGCCAGCCACGCTGGTACCGCTGCCGCAGCACGCCATGCTGCGAGGAAACGCGCCAGAGGGCGAACCCCTTCACCATCTCCTGAGCCGACTGACCAGTCTACTCCGGAGAACACAGATTCGAGTTACCGACCAGATCAGTAGAGTCGCGAGGACGCGCCACCTCTAGTGTGGGGGTGGGGAATCGTGTCCTCCTGCATAGCCATGTCAGCATATTTTTGTCAATTTTATTTTTCATTTTATTTTCATTTTTTTTTGAGTCAGCACGTTTTTTAGTTTGAGTCGACCCACCAACCTTTCTGACCTTGCATGATGATAAAAAAAAAATATATATATAATATAAAAATAAATAGGGAAAATTAATAAATATTTTTCAAAGAAAGGGCAACTTAGGACCTAGAAACTGAAGAGAGTCCAATGAAAGAGCTTATGAGAGTAGGAAGCACCGTAGCAGGGATACTTCAAATTTTAGTATTTTGTGCACAATTTTCACGACAGGCTATCCCGGGTATTCAGGAATGTGGAAAGTAGATACAGGCATACTTTTGACTTCTCTAGTGTGCTAGGCAGATTTGGTCTTTAGATAATTGAATATTCTGTTTCCCGTGGAAACTGGTGGACTCTTGGAATCTGGGGTGGACCTTCGTGTAGAGTCGGTTTTATGTGGTACAAATCTGTAGCCTAAGCGAAGTTGGAGAATGTACACCACCATCCCTTAAGGTGGTTCCAAGAGAAAATCCTAAAAAGCCCGCACTCTTAACGCTCTACTGCACAGTTGTAAAAAACAGAGGGGATTATGAAGAAAAAAAAAAGAATTTTTTTTTAAAAAAAAAAAAGAAAAAAATAAATAAATAATATTTTGTGCTTAAAGGAGAAACAGCATAAAGTGCTTCCATTCACATGGAAAATTTGGATTCAATCTAATTTAGAGCTTAAGAGGGAAATTAAAGTCAAGCCGTATTACACAGGAGTTGTGTCTCCCAGCAATGGGACAATTTGCAAATCAAACGCAATAACGGCTAAGAGGGTCTGAAAACCTCAAATGACTTGGCGAAGAAAAATTATTTGTTGACTATAGATGCCTGGACCCTCTAAGTCAAAAGACGTGCCTTATCTTGGTTGGTTTGGTGGATGTTTGGGGATACCTTAGTGAATTTGTGCATAGGATCAGTTTATATCATTTCTTGCTGCGTGTTGTGGAATTTCGAAATAAGCTTGTGAGGATTTGATGATTTCAGTTTATGATAGAGAGGTTGCCCAATTTCAGAAAATATATATAAAATTTATAAAAAAAAAAAAAAAAATTGCTGTGTCTTGAGTCAGTTTGTGTATATTCTGTATCTGAGTCAGTCGTCTATTGAGTGTTTTGGTCTGTGTCTTGAATCTGTGAAAGAGGGGAAGTATGCAATTAAAGTATGCAAAAATGGGTTTGCAAGGCAGTATGCAAGGGTCTGCTCGGGACGAGCAGAGATAAGTGTGGGGGTATTTTGACAGCTTGAAAATGTATTAGTCTGGGACATCTTTTTACCATTGGTTTTAACCCTGTGAGAGTTGAGTTTGGCCATTTTCAGCCTATTTTCCACCTGATACGAGGCAGAGATTTATAGATCATGATTGCAAAATTTGAGTAATTTTATGCATACTTTTGTTTGTTGGATATGATCGCGGGTGCGTGTTATGATGTGCAGGTAACAGGTGCCGAAAAATGCATGAGATTAACTTGGATGGGAGGCAGCGTGTCAGGAAAGTTGAGCAGAAAAAGAGGAAAAAATGCTAAGTGGTGCGTTCAAACGCAGGAGCTGCGTTCAAACGCACAAGATAGGAGCAGCAGGAAAAATGGCAGAATTTGGCTAAGTCCTGCGTTCAAACGCAGGCAGGCTGCGTTCAAACGCAGGAGTCAGAGACCAAAGTGCAGAAAAGCTAAGTCCTGCGTTCAAACGCAGGCGATGTGCGTTCAAACGCAGGACTCAACACTCAAGAGAAGAAACGGCCAAGGGGTGCGTTCAAACGCAGAGGAGCTGCGTTCAAACGCATGGGTTCAGGAGCCAGAAGAGGAAAAACGGCTAAGTCCTGCGTTCAAACGCAGAAGGGTGTGCGTTCATACGCACTGCGTTTGAACGCAGGAAGTGTGCGTTTGAACGCACAGACGGGTTCCAGAAGCTTCCAGGACGGGTCTTTTCGAGGGTAAAACAGGAATTTCGTGCATCAGTTTTGGAGACTGTGGCAATATAAAAGGAGGTGTCCCAGCACTTTTTTAGGGTTACGAACACATACACACTCACAGCTATCATCATCAGCAGCCAGTTTCGCAGCAGCCAGGAGTTGGAGCAGAGCAGGATTGGAGCAGTTTTCCAGTATCTTCAGAAAAATAACTAGTTTGATCTTTTATCTCTTTATGAAACATTGTCCTTGAATAATGCAAGCTAGCTAGACCTTTTGCCTAGGTTCTCGGTGAACCTAGGGTTTATGAATTCAGCAGACTTGGTTGTTTTGATTTTCAGATGCATGGCTAGCTAAGTCTTAATACAGGATGGTTTGTTTATTATTCTGTCTTTGATTTTATTTACATACATGAATGGCTTGATCACCCAGGAGTGTTACAGACAGGATCTGGTGCGCGAGAGTGACCAGTGAATGTTAGGAAGAAAAGACAGGATTTAGTACTCTGCCTTGATGGACCGAGAGGTGAAGAGAATCAGGGGACTAGCCCCGAAGCATTAGACCAACTGCTAGACGTTTAGGGGGAGACCGAGAGGAGAACCTGTAACCCTAGCAGACTTAGAACGAACCTGCAGATTTAGGTGGACCGAGAGGACCCGAAAATCTGCAGGAGAGAGATAGGTGCATGAGACCGAGAGGAGATTGTACTAGTGGTATGCTGGCATAAACAAAACCACTGTGTGTTTCTGAAATCAAATATACCATGAAAGCTGGAAGTAACCCTAGGGGATCCTGGAATCTAGATTTTCAGAATTATCGACTTTTACAACTACAACAATTTCTGCAAAATATTCAACAGAAAAATAAAATAAGCTTTTTACTGTTTTTATTTATTACAGTTTAGTAGAGTCAAATCCCAAATCTTCCTCCTTTTTACAAACTCTGTGTCTAATTCTAATTCTAATTGACAAAAAACTTAAACTGTTCTCGTGGGTTCGACAACCAGAGTCACAATTACATACTCTATATTACTTGATCGTACACTTGCGAAAAAGCAGATAGGTTTACGCTGTCAGTACGCACACATAAGATTCTGTCTTGTATGGCTTCAACTCTGTGTGCGTAGCTGATTTTCCTTTAAGTAGCTACGCACACAGTGGCCCTTTTCCTTCAAGAGTGGCCAAAAATCAATTTTTTTGCTCTCTGTCTGCGTAGCTACGCACATCTTCTGCGTAGCTACGCACACAGCAGACTGCTTCAACTTCGCAAGGCCATATCTCTCTCATCCACACTTTTTTTTGGCTCCGTGACCTATAGTTGGAAAGATCGTGAAGTCTACTTTCATTTTCCACTAGTCTCACTTCCGAATACATTGTATAACTCCATATATATTCAAAAGAATGGAGAATGGTCATTCTAGCTTCTCCAACTTTGCTCCTCTTCACTCCGCTTGAGCGTTTCTTTGTTTCCGAAGTTCGTTTCATGCCTCCAATAAGCCGCTAAGCATTCTTTCCTGTCAAGAAAATATGAAAAACCATAACAAGTGATTATATTTTCCAAATAACATCAAATCATGCATGAAAATGCATGGATTTCACAATTAAGCTCAAATTCCTCTTTTTCATGATACTGAGATTTTGTTGGCTAAAAACATGGTGAAACTTATGATTAATCGTCCAGAAATATTCCAATATAAGCTCACAGATAACTCTTAACTGGAAGTTATCAAATACCCCCATACTAAACTTTACTTATCCCGAGCAAATTCTAGGTATGTACTACCACTGCGTACTATCCCGATTCAATCCACATTGGTGGAACTGCACTTTTTTTAAGAAAAAAAGTATTAGTATTATAAAAATAGTTTATCTTTTTGGTGAGACTGGACAATCTCTTCAACTCAAACTGGACATCAAGCTTTTCATATTCCCCTAGATTTTAGAAAATGCAGTGATCGGAAGATCTCGCGCCCAACCTAGGTTAGGAACAAGTACGAACACAACTTACTTATGCTTTTGCATGCAAACCGAACGTATTTCTAACGCACAACTTTCGTGATTTTACTCCGGGTGTAATGTAAATCTGCCGGTTTTGGGACGGTAGGATAAGTCATTTAGAAGCGATGTCCTAAATGTCACAACACACTCACACATACCCCAATTTCACACTCCCTCACCAAGATGATGAAAACTGACCCAAATTACCTAAGATTTTACACACTCAATTTTCCCAATCTCGGTGTAAATGCCATTCTCGCGGCCACAACTGTGAACGAATGTGAAACCGTTATAAAAATTTTCGGCCTAGCGTTTTGAAAAAAAAAATCAATTAAGCACTCGAAATTTCTGCTTTTATGTTTTTTTCTCCTTTTCAGATTTTTTTATTATTTTTTTTCTCCTTTTTTTTCTTTTTTATTTTCAATGCGGGGCAACACAATAAATAATAATAAAATATACCAGGCCAGTTCTGTGATAAACCAAAAAACGGGGTGGCAAAAAATTACTTAAATAAAACCTGAAATGACCAACCCCACACTAATTTCGAACCATGTAGTCAATATGTAAAATAACGGCCTTTTCCAACCGAACCTCCTCACTCCAAGGATGTCTGAATAGCTGAACGTGTCCTCCAAATAACCGTGTCAATACAGATCCCCATGTCGTGCGGAAAAAATTTCTCGCACTACGGCTCTCCTACTATGCTCACGTTGTAATGTCGTGAGTCACCGCCACATCGAAGTGTGCTGCCGTCACTATCTCACCCTTCCTCACCCTCAGATGCAGGAATACGAAGTTCATCCACTATTAAATATGAAAAATCTGCTCTAACCCAGAAAATCCCCCTCGACCCAACTCCATCGTGCCATGACTCGTAGGAAAGGTCAAAATTTTAACAATGATGCGAGTATAAAAAAAATGGATTCCTAGGTCAAGAGGTTACCAAGAAAAAAGGAGTAACGGATCAACGGGCTCACTAGTGGAACTAAGACGCGAGACAAGACGTGAGGTCCCCTATGGCCTATCACTCCACCAAACAATGTGGTAACCGTGATGGCGGGTTGACAACTACCTGGTGACGGCGGTCTGGCAGCTAGTCGGATACATGGCTCGGGAGACAGCTGCTTGCTTTTTCTGAAGTGCATTGGCTCTATAAACTCCCCTAGACCGATTATCGCAGCTCTTCCTCCCCTAAGTTCGTCGATTTCGGGAAATTTTCTATCACAAAGCTCTCTCCATTTTTAAGCTAAATCATTCGCCCAATCTAAAAAAAAATCAATTTTCAACTTTTTTTTTACAATAAAATAAGACTAATGCAGTTACTACGCCACCACCCCCACACTGGATGGTTCCATTCCCTCATGGTACTAATCATCAGACATACAATCTGGATTCGATGAGCTGGCGTTCCTCATGGACTGGGATTAGCTGGTAGTATACACAGAAAAATAAAGTGAGTGACAGAAAATGAACTTGTGCACGTAGAGTCAGCTCTTACAGGTGCCGACTTTTCTGCAGATTCCGGGAGAGAAGGACCTTTGACCGGTTGCCCGGAAATTTCTCGACGGAAGTTGTCAACCTTTCGGGCTCTGCATGCGCTCTCCAAATGTGCAATCCTCGAGCACCATTGTGTGTGAAAATGTGTTGCAATATGGACGAGTGTATTTTCATACACTGGGTTCGATTGCTCCATTCTGCAGAAAACTGTTCCTGAAGAATCCCCAACTCGTACAAGTCCCTGTGACGGTCGAGTGTGCCCGGGCACACAGGGGTTGATTCTTCTAACTTTTTATGTCTGCTAATTTTTTCTGTCTTCGATCACCTGTTTTTTCATCACATACTCAATAAACATTAAATCACACTCATCTCACCTCTATTACTTCATAAAAAACAACTAAATAAAGTAACAACTTAAACATACTCCTAGGTTGGGTTGCCTCCCAACAATCTCTTGTAATTTAAGCTCGACAGCCCGACCCAGTTACCTTAGGTTTGCTCAAGGGACGTCAAAACAGTCTACCTGAACGAATGCTTCTGGGTCCAAATAAGGCTTGGCCCAAGTTATGTTCACCCTGAAAGTTGAATTTTCTCGCGGATTTTCCAGTTCAACCGCATCCCATGAAAGTACATCTTTGGTGATAAACGGTCCTGACCAGTTTGATCTCAATTTTTCTGGAAAAAACTTTATCCGAGAATTGTAGAGAATTACTTTTTGCTATGCTTGAAGCTGTGTTGGCAAGATTCTCTTATCTCCTGCTGGACTTTGAGGGCTCAGGAACGGTTTAAGCTCCAGATTTGGTGGCTCCTTGAGTGACGGGTCCATGGCTAATTTCTTCCAACCTTTTTCGTCCAGATGTAGAGTGGTCTGTTGTTTTACTTTCATGGCCTGCTCCTTCTGGAACCTCTCCACTTTCTGTCGGTCCACTTTGTCAATCTCTGCCCATAGGTTCTCCAAATCCTCGTTTTCCAGGCTATCTTCGACTACCTCCACAGCGAAGCAGTATTCATGCCCGTACTAATTCAGAAGCCGAAGAGATTTGAAGACGTCGAACTTCACATTTTCCTCATTGTTATGCATGGTCAGTTCTCCGCATTTGCAGTTTATCATGGCTTCTCCAGGGGCCAAAAATGATCTGCCCCTCGTTCCCGAGCTTTCCGTTCCGGACCGGAGAGCCTAGGAGGGTGCTACTTTAAGTGAAGCAGTGGAAATCAAGAACAACACATATCATACTTATATATTATAAACTCTTAATTGTCTCAACATAACATATTATTACACGAGATGAAGTAATACTAAGAGCTCGTCTTATTCAAAAACTAGCAAATACTTAGATGAGTGTCGAATACCGCTACCCCATAATCCAGCTCTTAAGACCTACGGGGGAAGGAAACAAAGACCACAGTTTTTCTAAAGTCAGCAATGAAATACTGAGTAAGTAAACACCCAAGATTGTAAACAGATTATGAGGCATATCTTTTCAAAAACTATCATAAATGAGAATGAAAAATAACAAGAAAAATCCTTGAAAATTAAAGTATGAATACCGGAACACATGAAATTCTCTTTCTTTCTACCTTGCATCTCAATTCTTCTCTTGTATCTCAAACGGGGAATATCATTCCTAATATATCTCTTCTTCCTTTCATAAAAATCTCTTTCTCAAAAAACTTCATATTATTAACTTGTTGATACCAGGAAGATCTATCCTTTCTATCCTTTCACTAGCTACCATGACCATAAGTGCCAGCACCCCCCTAATACCTCTTGCGGCCAGAGATGCAAGTACATGGAGATACCCGGCAGGTCGCGAACGATTTAAAATAATGTGGGTCGAGTGACCGAAGTCAACACGACAATCTATCAATAATAACTATCCCCGCACAAATCTTTCCACTTTACGTTATTTATGTATTATTATTCTCTTGGGACATTCACAAAATATCTATTTAAAAATATAATCTAATCTCGAATTAAGCAGTCATATCATAAAACAAATTTTGAGACAAATAATGAAATCGTGTTGGACACGAAAGAAGCTGGGCATGCTAAACTTGGAATTACCTTCGTCTAAAAACTCGTCACCCTAGCCAAAAATTGCTGAAAACGGTGGAGAAACGAGGCAGTTTGAGTTTGCCGTCGAGTGGGTTGGCGGTGATGTTCGTCGGCGACATTGCCGGTGTTCTTGACTCCTGATGGGTCTGCTTTGGATCTCCTCGAGTCCCTAGGAGTCTTCTGGAACCAATTTGGAGAGGTTGGTGGCTCTCGTTGGGTTTGGCCGAAGCTCCTTGCAGGCAACAATGAAGGTCACGGCGGCGGCGACGCGGAGTAGCTTGTTGCCGGATGCTTTCTCTGCCTTGTTGCTGCTACTGTGAGGGAGGCAGAGCAGAGGTGGTGGGGTTGGCGTTCCCGTCAGCTACGCGGTGGCGGTGGTGGCGTGGCCTTCGGCCACTGCCGCTGCTGCTTCTGTTCCTGTATGACCGAGAGGTAGACGAGGACAAGAGAGAGAGAGAGAGCGACATAGAGAGAGAGAGAGAGGTTGTCGTGGTGGTGGGTGATGCCGGTGGTGGTGGCTGTTCGGGTGTGAAGGAGGAGAAGAAGTAGAAGTATAAGAAGAAGAGGGACGCTTTGGGAGTGAAAAATTCTTGTTCCCCGTAGAAGTGTTGGAGAACGTGGGAAAAATGTTTTTTTTTCCTTTTCCTTTTCTTTTTTTTTTTATTTATTTCACTTAATTTCTCATGAGGTTACAAAAACTCTTCAAACTACAACTTATACCCCCCAACTAAGGGTTTAATTAACTAGTTTAAGTTTATGAAACTACAACTACCTCCCCTCTTATCAAATAGCTCTGAAAATTATCTTATAAACTTTACGAAAACGTCGTCTATTACCCGTATAATAAAAACGGGTTATTACATACTTCTCCCCTTAAACAGAGCTTCGTCCTCGAAGCTCCAAATAACTAATCAACAAAATGAGACTACAAAGTTTTCTATACATCGCAACAGCCAATACACATAATATGATAACTTTATTAATATCTAGTCTGATCCATGTGGAAAGGGAGCGGTACAATGATCAAGGTCGTGGAAACTAAAGGATTACATTCCTCTCCCCCTTAGAGGAGTGCCGTCCCCTGAACTCTATAAGTTGTCGCAACGGATGGTCACACTTGGCGATTTCAAGACGTTGAATACTCTTCTTTTATTGTAGCATATGGACCCTATCACTCTTGTCCTATAGTGAATTCTTAATCTAAATTATTCCTATCTTCCAAAATGGGTTGATTCGGAAATTAAGGTATCCTCCCAAAATGAAGGAAGAAACTAGGATATACTCCCATGATATGAATAACACAATCCCTTTCCGGTTACCCGTCTCCAAAGATAGATCATGACCCAATAGTAGGTTCTTCAAGGATTAGCTAGGTAACAAAACTCCAACCAGTAACGCCTGATGTAACCATTAGCAGCATAGCACTTTATCCATCACAATAGACTTAAGGTATAGCGGACAAGACCTTATGATAATGCGGTCCTTCTTACTCTTTGGAACTTAGCCTTTAACCCAAGATCTACGATGTCGCCTCAAGAATCTCGAGATCCCTCGATAGACAACTAGAGAAAGCATGATGCCCATGTCCCAACTCCCAAGCAATTTATTAACATTCAATCTTCGCGAATAATCTTGACCCAAACATAAGTGGGAAAGCCTAAAAATGGTAGAGAAGTTCAAATAAAACTTATGTGAAGAAGGTATACCGTATCAAGACATTACTAACAAGACTTCGAATAAAATTTATGCTAAGAGTATGTACGAAAAGGAACATAGACAGATATAACATCGAGTAACATGACTCCAAATAACTCGTAAAGGCTTGCCAGTTCACACACTACTGAGAATCATCGACCATACCAATATCTAAAACTTAGTGGGTTGATAATGTGGTATTTGGTCTCACTTCCAACGTCTCTTTAAATTTCCTCCACAATTCCCCATTAGAAGGTCCTCTCATCCGGAAATTCGTTTGCCTGATGTTTGGATTGGTCTTGCCCTAGTTAGTGGGTGTTAAACTGTCTAGGTCGCTTACTTTAGGTTCCTTCATTTGTGGTATCGCATGGGTCTGCTCGTCGTGTCGATGTTGTCAGAGAGATCACTTCCTTAAGATCGTAATTCTAATCCCCCTACAAGTTATCTTGTGGTAAGTTGGTTCTAATTTGGGTAATCTTCTTATCTCATCTGTATTACTAGGAACTTTAAATAACTCTATGATTTCTAACAACGATAAGGATGTATGATTCTTGAATCTTTATGGTGTTTTAAATGTGCAATCTATCGGTCTTGCTCTCTACACCATAATCTATTGCATCCCCTAATCTATCATACAATAGAAAACATAACGTATCATATAAGAATGTAATGTGACACGTGGAACATAATCATTGCTATGCTAACATACAATAAAAATTCTCACATAAGTTTTCTACTATACATCTTTCCTCTTTCTTAAAAATAATTTTGGCCCAAATCGGGTAACCAGATATGTGATTCTACTATGTTGTCATGCCAAATTATCAAGTCAATTTCTTCGAGCAAGCCCGACTGGCTGTCACAATATTATGATCTCAATAATATGTCAACATACTTCTCATCATATCCTTGCCTTTCATCAATTGTTCATACTAGCACATAATCATATACGATTCATACATCTCATATCACATATTGGCAACTCATATGTAAATATCTTATGAAAAGTAAATCATTCAAGCTAATAGAGATCTTTAAATTTATTGCTGGTCATTGGTGCAAATCTGCTACTGAACTGTCTACTCTTTAAATATTTAGCTGTCTTAAGACCATATTTTGGGCATAATTTCGCATGGTAAGTTTTTCTATAACCTAGTACTTGGGAATACCTAGGATAATTATCATTGACCAATTATTGCTCATAGCTGAAATTAAATACTTTCTCTTCCATGCACGTGATCATAACCCTTACGCTTCAATCGGGTGTTTTAATCAAATCCTAAATGACATTTTAAATCCATGACTCTTCATAGTCCAAATTTTTCACTTGACTTGTAATCGTGGATTCACAAGAATTTAATCAAATAAATTGAAACACTGACTGACATCATGCTATATCCAAACAAATATCCAAACGTAAAGCTATAATATGCCTCCAATTTCTACACGAAAATCAATCTTCCATTAACATTTTCTTTCTTAGATACTAATACTATCATCTCTATAAAGTGCATACCACCCCTCATAAGCTAAACAACGCAAAATTGAGGAACGTACAATATTTCCCCTATCTTAACAAAACGTTTGAACCTCAAGTTGCATACGTGAAGCATATAATTCTTAAAAATAATCCACACATCCTGATTATAAGCAAAGCATCGTAACAATACTCCAAGTATTTATGAGATAGTGAAGCAATATAAGAAGCTTCCAAAATTTACCATAGTAGAAAATAACTCCCGAGTCATCCCAATGAAATAACAAATTCCAAATGGGGACTTCTAAAATCAAAGTCAGAACCTTGAAAAATCTCCAGACCGAAATTGTAACATTAAGATAACACAAAATTTGTAACTTGAGAATAAACCTATCTAGATCTGTTATAGGGAACATCCAATTCTTTTAGATGATCATCTAGGAACCAACAATATTTACTTCACATTTTAAATATCATTATTTCTAAGTGAGTGTCGTAACTCCAAAAAATTTCAAGCAATATTAAGGTAACTAGACTCCATCTAACGCCTAACATAGCTAGGTATCCTCAGAACCCCCAAATCATTTATGACGAATTAGTCTAGATTTGTCTCACGATCAAAACCATTCAATAAGTAAGGCTATCAGATTGTAGTTGGAACGCGTCGAAAGCTCAACAAGTTCAGCTTATAGTCACTTGTCTTAGGTGAGGGTGGGTGGGAACTTCCTCGGCCAATTCTAAGATAACTCACTTTGATTATAATAATTAATTCTCTTATCCCCTAACTCCAAATTACCATCCCAACTAGTACCTTGAATACGTCGTCAATTTATTTAAAAGTCTAGTTAATGAAACTAGGGTTCACACGTTAAACATCTTAGCATTCCCGTTACATCTTTTAAGCCCATTGTCTCCTATGGTCGAAATCTGATACTTCGAATTTTTATAAGAGTCACATATCCTAGCAACATTATTATCGAACAAAGATTTACCCCATATGGTTGATGTTTTGAGCCGTCTGTCCATGTGATATCTTACCGGCATAAATAGTAATGCAGTGGTCTATTAATCAAATTTCTAGGCCATTACCTATGGTCTCATGCACAACTATCAGTTTCAGTATCACATATGAAGTGACACACACACACAGATCAAAACATGCAGCATATAAAATTTCTCAGTGATACACATGAAACTCATCTTCTCAAATTTATCATCTGCAGTCCATAATCTAGTTCCCATGTTTCATAATCTTTATTCTCCATTATAGGATTAAAACTTGTCGTGGATACTCATATAACTCGTCTCCTCATATAGGACAACATATAAATTATAGTACAAAATCTAATTACTGTATTCCATTCTCCTCATTGTCTATCACAGGAATAACAATTATAAATCAATCTATCACAAATGAATTTCTCAAATCAAACCAAATGACAGTAACAAAGGATAAGGGTGGGTGGGACCAGTATACTAACACCTAAGCTACCCATAACCCGATCGGATTTTCCGATTTTATTATCTTTCCCTATGTCCATTTTGAATTACCCTTCAGGTTTAATTCCCTTTAATGGATTGTCTGCTCTGATACCACCTGTAACACCCCTCGTTCCCGAGCTTTCCGTTCCGGACCGAAGAGCCTAGGAGGGTGCTACTTAAAGTGAAGCGGCGTAAATCAAGAACAACACATCTCATATTTATATATTGAAAACTCTTAATTGTCTAAACATAACATATTATCACACTAGATGAAGTGATACTAAGAGCTCGTCTTAGTCAAATACTAGCAAATACTAGATGAGTGTCGCATCCCACTATCCCATAATCCAGCTCCTAAGACTTACGGGGGAAAGAAATAAAGATCGCAATTTTCTAAAGTCAACAATGAAATACTGAGTAAGTAAACACCCAAATTTGTAAACAGATTATGAGGCATATCTTTTCAAAAACAATGATAAATGAGAATGAACAATAACTGAGTAAATCCTTGAAGAATAAAGTATGAATACCATAACACATATGAAATTATCTTTCTTTTTACCTTGCATCTCAATCCTTCTCTTGTATCTCAAACGGGGATTATCATTCCCAATCTATCTCTTCTTTCCTATCATAAAAATCTCTTTCTCAAATAACTTCATATTATTAACTTGTTGATACAGGGAAGATCTATCCTTTCTATACTTTCACTAGCTACAATGACCATAAGTGCCGACACCCCCCTAAGACATCTTGCGGCTAGAGAGGTAAGTACATGGAGACACCCGGAAGGTCGCAACCAGGTAAAAATAATATGGGTCGAGTGACCAAAGTCAACACGACAATCTATCAATAATAACTATCCCCACACAACTCATTCCACTTTACGTTATTTATGGATTATTATTCTCCTGAGACATTATCAAAACATCTATTTCAAAAAATAGTCAAATATCGAATTAAGCAGTCATATCATAAAACATATTTTGAGACAAATAATGAAATCGTGTTGGACACGAAAGAAGCTGGGCACGCTAGACTTGGCATGTTTACCCACCTTAAAACGCAGCAAATAACACGTAAGCTTTGACAGGTAGATGTAACCCAATCAAAAAATCGCTAAAAACGGTGGAAAAACGAGGCGGTCTGAGTTCGTCGTCGAGGGGGTCCGCGGCGATGTTCGTCGGCGACGTTGCCGGTGTTCTTGGCTCTGGATGGGTCTGCTTTGGATCTCATTGATTCCCTAGGAGTCTTATGGAACCAATTTTGAGAGGTCGGTGGCTCTCGTTGGGTTTGGCCGAAGCTCCTCGTCAGCAACAATGGAGGTCACGGCGGCGGCGGCGCGGAGTAGCTTGTTGCAGGCTGATTTCTCTGCCTTGTTGCTGCTCCTGTGACTTCTCTGGTTCGAAAGAGAGGGATAGAGACCGTGGGGTAGCGAGAGAGGGAGGGGGAGCAGAGGTGGTGGGGTTGGCGTTCCCGTCGGCTACGCGGTGGTGGCGTGGTCTTCGACCACTGCCGCGGCTTCAGCTGCTGCTTCTGTTCCTGTATGACCGAGAAGGAGGCGCGGCCAAGAGAGAGAGATACAGGTAGAGAGAGAGAGAGAGGTTTTTCATGGTGGTGGGTGATGCCGGTGGTGGTGGCTGGTCGGGTGTGAAGGAGGAGAAGAAGAAGAAGAAGTATAAGAAGAAGAGGGAGGCTTTGGGAGTGAAAAATTCATGTTCCCCGTAGAAGTGTTGGAGAACGTGGGAAATTGATTATTTTTTTCCTTTTCCTTTTCCTTTTCTTTCTTTTTTTTTTTATTTCTTTTACTTAATTTCTCATGAGGTTACAAAACTTCTTCAAACTTCTACTTATACCCCCCCAACTAAGGGTTTAAATAACTAGTCTATGTTTATGAAACTACAACTACCTCCCCTCTTATCAAAAAACTCCGAAAATATCTTATAAACTTTACGAAAACGTCGTCAATTACCCGTATAATAAAAACAGGTTATTACACTCCGAATTTCACTAGAGTATCTTCAATGACTCCATATTCTTGTTTTACGGATCTGTCCGCCATCTAAAGCATGATTCTGGTGGGCTTGATTTCACAGACCTTCAAACTTTTGAAAATTGACAAGAGCATCAGATTGGTACTGGCCCGTAGGTCACACAGAGCCTTTCATGTGTAAGAATTACCTAGGGTCACCGGGATGACAAAACTTCCAGGGTCCTTCCTCTTCCTTGGTAGCCAATTCTTCACACAATTGCTCACTTCTGCCGGCAGATTTATGGTCTCGAAATCCCTCATCCGCCTCCTTCCATACAGAATGTCGTTGAGGAATTTGGCATAAGTTGGCTTATTCGCCAATGCCTCAACAAACGGCATGTTGATCTGAAGCTTTTTGAACATCTCGAGAAATCTGGCGTAGTTCTTGCTATCATCCCTCTTCCGGGTCTTCAAAGGATACAGTACCTCCTTGGATATTGTTACCGTTTCAGTTTCCATCTCATTATGCACTGCATTCTGTTCAACCGAGCCCTTCGGCTTTGGGCTGACGGGTGAATTATCATCCTGGCGAAAAACTTCGTGTTCGATATTTTTTGACTTTTTTGCACGTGCATGGCTAGGGTACGGCGGATCCTGTAGTGCTAATTAGAGCACGTGGATTGTTAATAGTGGTCGAGCGTAAGTTCCCTGGTGCTATCTTGTTCTGCCTGTGCCAACTGTCCGGATTGTACTTCTAGTGTTCGCAGCGCAGTTTTGGTCTGGTGCAGGTCGGCTGTCAAAGTGTTGACAGCTGAGTAAGTATTTGCGTCAGTTTGTGCGAACATGGCATTCATGTATTGAAGCGTGGCATCCAGTTTATTAATCTGTTCGTCGATTTCCTGTGCTGATAATCCGGTTTGGGCTTGTTGTGCCGGTGCTGCTTGCTGCGCCTGTGGTTTGTGCCGAAAGCGTGTGCATAAATCGCATAATTCAGATTCCCGTACCAGAACCCGGGATGGTCTCTCGTGCCCGGTCTGTACCGGCTCGAATACCACTGATGATGTATGTAATTGGCATCCTCATTCCTGAGCTCCTCAATAGCTGCGTCCAAATATGGCTCTCCTACCGCTGCAACAGCTTTCTTTTCCGAATAGACCTTTTTGACCAAATTTGTGACGACTATGGTCAAATTCTTAATCCGATCATCAGGAACTGGCTCGGCTCGGGCGGTGAGTCTAGAGTAATCAAACAGGCGAGTATCCTGCTTGGCTATCTGTTTCATCAACTCATAGGCTCCTTCCTTGTCCACATAGTACATAAAGTTACCTCCAGCTTCTCTGTCAATCATGTCAGCATTCTCCCCGTCTAGGGCATGGTAGAATACTCGCGGAATCTTTGGGTGCCCAAAACCTTGATTAGGGAACTTCTTTACCAATATCATTATTCTGTCTCATGCATCTACCACCATCTATCCCATATTCTGCTTGAATGACAGCATCTCGCTTTGCAATTGGATCACCTGAGAGGCGGGGTAGAATTTTGCCAGAAAATATGTAACACACCCTTCCCATGTAGTGATGGACCAGGGTGCGCTGGATTCAAGCCAGTCTTTAGCTGCTCCGTACAGGCAGTACGGGAGCAGGATTAGCTTGAGTGCCTCTGGATCAACTCCCTTTTACCAGACTTTGTTGCAGTAATCTTCGAATTTCCCGACAAATTCGTTCGGGTCTTCACCAGCTCTCCCATGGAACATGCAGAGAGTCTGAACAGTCTGTATGGTGGGGGGTTAAGATCAAATTGCTATGTGGTGATCTCGGGCACCACAATGGCTGGCGCATGTCCTCCCATAAAGACTTCAAAATTATCCACCAAAGCTTTTCCAGATCTGTTGTACGTCCTCTGGTTGTTCCGGGCAACAAACCCTACTGCGATCATCTACTCGACGTACCAAGCCATCTGGAGTGCGTTCTGGGACGACTGCTGGTTGGTCTCCTGCGTCGTCGGCCATTCTGCTTTCTCTGAATCTGCGATTTCTGGTCTTTGAGAGGCTGTTCCTGAAAAAATGAGATCTCAAGAGGAGTTAGATAAAATAAAAATAAAAATAAAAATAAAAATAAAAATAAAAAACTGAAAATTAATTCTGACTACTAAATTAACCGTTAAAAATGTTCCCGAAAACGGCGCCAAAATCTTGATGAGCAAAGTAGCGCGCTGTTCGCAAGTATACGAATCAAGTAGTATATAGAGTATTTCAACTCGGATTATCCATCCCACGAGGACTTTTTAGGTTTTCTTGAATAGTCAGTTTTTAACGGGCAGAGTGTAAAAAGGAGGAATATTTTGAGAGTTTGTAATTACGAACTAAATACTGAAAGTAAATAACTGAAGTAAATTTTTTTGTGAGAGATTTCTGAATATTTCTTGAGGTTTTAAATCTAGGGTATAAGGTACAAGATTCCTGGATCCCCTAGATTCTCTTCAATTACGTTCCTGTTGAATTTGAAAACATACAACAAATACTTATACGTGCCACGTACCAGTTGTGCAATCACTGTTCAAGTCGAGCAAATGCTTAGGCTAGTCCTATCTCCCCTTCTCTGTTGGGTCCGTCAGGGTAAGGTGCTCAATTCTTTCTTCTCTTCCTAACCCTAACCAGCTGCTTTTACCTACCGGGTCGAGTCTGTAGCAATTCTGGGTGATCAAGTCGAGCATGCATAAACAGTAAAATCAAAGAAAAAGTAAGGAATAAAAACTGCTGATATTAAGATCCTAAGAACATGAGTCCATAGTCAAAACAGAACAAAATACTGAGTACGAAACCGTAGGTTCACCGAGAACCTATGCAACACCCCCTTATCACAATTGATGCCTCCGCCCGAGGTGATGAGCCTCATTGGGAACGAATAAGGATCGTCGGTTCACAGATAGTACAACCATCGACAATTCAAAACATAATTTATCACATAATTCAAGATAAACAGTCATAACTTTTGAAAAGTTATGAGTACATCTGAAATGATAATACTAGGTGATACTCTAATCAACAAGCGTTCATGTCCAGATGTGTCGTGATCGTCCCCCACCTTTAATGATAACCTGCGGTTTTAAAATGGCAACAACCGACACAGTTTTACAGAAATGATAAGCAAATGGCAGAGTAACCTAACACCCATAGTGTAGGGTTTTGATCATGGATAAGCAGCGGAAAAAAAAATTATCCATGCAATACCCTCCAAGGATCACAGGGCAAGAGACATCACGTGGTAAGGGAAGAAATCAAGTTACACACCTTAGGGTTTCTCCTGTGATGACTTGTCATGTGAATTGCGTCACGTCTCTATGGTTGATCCACGCCTAGAGGTGAGATCTAGATCCTCCAACTTCTTTGTGCTAGCTAGGAAGAATGGAAGAGGAAGAAGAAGGAATCAATCAACAATGGAGCACCAAGGTGGCGGCTCCCATTCATGGCCGACGGGTAGGGGGGAGGGTCCCAAGGGGGGTTCGGCCCTTGCTTCGGACATGTTCTCTCTCCTTGATTTATTCTCTCCTACTTTATCATATAGATGTGTGTATGTGTCGAGAAAAAAATAAGCTAGGAGTGTTCTTTATATAGTCCAACAACTCCTTGTCCTACTACATAAAGAACCCCTCTCCTAATCCTACTCAAGTTCGGATTAGTCCCCTTTTGCAAACTAGTCCTAATCATATCCATACATGGATTAGTTCTTTTTGCAAATTAATCCTAATCATGTCTCTACATGAAATAGGCCACATTGACAAATCCTAATCATGTCTATACATGGATTAGTCCAACTTGCATATTAGTCCTACTAAGTTAGCAAGTTGTTGCGATTTGATCCTTCTAATTAATTAATCATATTAATTAATTAATTCCCAAGTCTAGTTCACCCCTATATGGCGTGTGACCCCATAGGTTCAATTTAGTTGGTAGTAACTATTTACTAATATGGAGCGGCCTCTAGCAAGACATCCATTCTAGCCAACAAATAGAATAGTCATCATGACAAACCTTGTGCAAGTAATTGTCTCATCCCTTTGTCCCCATATCCGGATTGGACACGAGACATACAAGTCACACTCGTATATCCAATCCACAGTTTTCTCGATCCTGGGAATAGCCTTATTCGTGCAAATAACATCAATATCCTATATTGATTTATTTGAGTCTGGCCAGACATTTTATAAGAACTATCCCTCGAGTGGCCTAGGATATTTGCTCCCGTTATGTGGGAGGGAAAAATTATATCTACGTACACTACGATCTCTAAGCTTTCTTCTTATTGTATCCAGTACACGCCTTTATAGCTACCCAGTTACGGTGTAGCGTTTGACGCTACCAAAATCACAATAATCCACAACTAGACAATCTAGAGACTTCAAGTCTAAGGATGACAATACCATTGCACCGTGAGAAGCGCCTGTGACTCAACATAACATGTATGTAGCCTTCTAGGAGATGGGTCAGTCCAGTATGCCATTACTCCTAATGCATACCATGTGTTGGATCATGATATCTCCATATCAATCCAACCCCATACTAGTCTATAGATGATTGCCCTATTAATCATTATAATCGACTAGGGATATTTAAGAATATAACACTTATATTCTAAGTACTTCATTCATGTTAACATATCTCCATATCGATAACATAATGAATCGTAAATCCATATATTTGTCACAATAAATTGATTGCCTCTAGGGCCCAATTCTAACAGTCTCGCACTTGCACTAGAGTCTATCTCCTGCATCATATGCCTATTGATCTAGCGCGGCCTTCCACGCTTACACTGTGCTGGGCCGAGACATCTGCTGGTACCTTGCAAATATTCACATCTCTTCCATCAAAAATTTGATTGAGACTGAATATTCTGAGTAAATTCATCTTATGCATTAATTTACTCAGTCCTCTATGTTAGAGTCAGTGACTGAATCTTGCCTGGAATCTTTCCAGCTCACAGTCGCTCCCACTAGGGCAAAACATAAAACTTAATTATAATCTGAAATTTTATTTGTCAGATTTGAAGTTTGCATCACTGTAACCCCTTACAGTAAACTCTTCCTATCTCTATTTATCAAGAATTCATCCTTAGTGCTTCTTCAAGTACTAGAGGATAATCTTGATAATTATCCAGTGACTCTCACCCGGATTTGACTGGTATCTTTGTGTCATACCATATGACACTTCTAGCCTAGTAAATAACATGGCGTATCTCATGAATCTCATTCATACGGTCCCTGCCCAATCTAATTGGAAAGACAACTATTCTTAAAAATACCAATTCCATGTGACATAGGTAGAATTCATATTCTATACATGTTGAACAATTTCAACACCTTTATCCTTTTATGTACTATGACATAAGCCGCACAACCATCTTGATCTATCTCCATAGATCTTCGTAGGTTTCTTCGCCTAAGTCTATCATTTGAAAATCAATTCCCTAGTCTATCTACGTAAGACTACCAAGTAGGGACATCATTCCCAATGATTTAGTATGTCTCCACATACAAGGCCAGATTCATAATTATGCTCCCACTAACCTTCTTGTAAACACAAGTCCCATCTTCAATTTTGATGGAACCAAACTCCTTTGAATGCATCATCAATTTGAAGAATCCAACTCCAAGAAGCTTGACTCAATCTATATACAGATTGCTACAAGCAAGATACGAATGGATCTAAGCCTCACATCTGGGAAATATTTCGTCATAGTCTATACTATGAACTCACAGGAAATCCTTACCCAACTAATTGTCCCTTAAAGGTAATCATATTACCATCCATGTTGGTTTCCTCATAACCCACTTGCACCTTTTAGGTGGTTCCAAAAAGTCCATACTTTGTTGGTATACATGGATTCCATTTTGTATCCCATGACCCCTAGCCATTTCTGAGAGTATGGCCCACACGTGGCCATCTCATAGGTTGTAGCCTCATCACGATGAGCAATATATCATGGGTTATGAGAAATCCTCATTTCTCTAGTCCCTTGACATATCCTACCTGAGCTACGAGGTTCTTGTGTTTTCTGAGTAGGTTGCTCCACAACACCTTGTGATCCTGCTCAGGTTCCATCAGAAGGATCAATGTTCTGTTGTGGTTCTTGAACTTCTTCAAGTTCTACTGTCCTCCCACTGTTTCTTTTAGAGACATTCTCTACCTAGAAACACTGTGGTTCGAGTAACAAAAAGTTTGTTCTCGATTAGGTTGTAGAAATAATATCCTTTTCAGGATATCCCACCAAACATTTATCCGACTTGGGTCCAAGTTTATTTGTAAACTCTTTTACATAAACTTCATAACCCCAAGTCTTTATGAATGACATACTAGGACACTTCCTAGTCCATATCTCATATGGTGTTTTTCATAATCCGTTTTTGATGGAACAAGGTTAAGGGTGAAATTTGCTGTAATTAAAACATAGCCCCCAAAAGTAAACTGGAAGTTCTGTTTGACTCATCATGGACCGGACCGTGTCCTACAAGGTCTGAACTCTCCTCTTAGACACTCCAAACCCATGTGGCGTGCTAGGTGGAGCGATTTTTGGATCATATCCAACACTCCCGTAGATTCTTGTCAAACTCTTGGCTCAAGTACTTTCTTCTACGATCCAATCGTCTACTTCATTCCTGAATACTTTGAACAATTTGAAGGATTCTGATTTGTCCATACATGGATTAGTTCTTTTTGAAAATTAATCCTAATCATGTCTCTACATGAAATAGGCCACCTTGGCAAATCCTAATCATGTCTATACATGGATTAGTCCAACTTGCATATTAGTCCTACTAAGTTAGCAAGTTGTTGCGATTTGATCCTTCTAATAAATTAATCATATTAATTAATTAATTCCCAAGTCTAGTTCACCCCTATATGGTGTGTGACCCCATAGATTCTATTTAGTTGGTAGTAACTATTTACTAATATGGAGCGGCCTCTAGCAAGACATCCATTCTAGCCAACAAATAGAATAGTCGTCATGACAAACCTTGTGCAAGTAATTGTCTCATCCCTTTGTCCCCATATCCGGATTGGACACGAGACATACAAGTCACACTCGTATATCCAATCCATAGTTTTCTCGATCCTGGGAATAGCCTTATTCGTGCAAATAACATCAATATCCTATATTGATTTATTTGAGTCTGGCCAGACATTTTATAAGCACTATCCCTCGAGTGGCCTAGGATATTTGCTCCCGTTATGTGGGAGGGACAAATTCTATCTACGTACACTACGATATCTAAGCTTGCTTCTTATTGTATCCAGTACACGCCTTTATAGCTACCCAGTTACGGTGTAGCGTTTGACGCTACCAAAATCACAATAATCCACAACTAGACAATCTAGTGACTTCAAGTCTAAGGATGACAATACCATTGCACCGCGAGAAGCGCATGTGACTCAACATAACATGTATGTAGCCTTCTCGGAGATGTTTTAGTCCAGTATGACATTACTCCTAATGCATACCCATGTGTTGGATCATGATATCTCTATATCAATCCAACCCCATACTAGTCTATAGACGATTGCCCTATTAATCATTATAATCGACTAGGGATATTAAGAATATAACACTTATATTCTAAGGACTTCATTCATGTTAACATATCTCCATATCGATAACATAATGAATCGTAAATCCATATATTTGTCACAATGAATTGATTGCCTCTAGGGCACAATTCCAACACATAGCACGTAAACAGATTATGATGCATGTAACAGGAATAACGAGTTCGCTAATAAATATCAGAGATATGTGGTAATAACATTTTTGTTGTTTTCTTTTTCCAACTTCGTGACGATTTCAAATTTCTAATTTCCAACCCAAAGATGTGGCCATCTTGGGAAGTCACAGTTAAAGGTACTTTATAATATTTCCACGACTCATCGCTTTAAATCGCAAGATGATAGCATTCTCTTTTCTCAACGATAAGATAATCGAGTCAAGGAGTTCATTTTACCAACTAGTTTATATGGGGCGTGACCATATCCAATCCACAACCTCTATCTCATAATGTGCAAAAGAGCAACCACAACCATAACTCAATCACATGAGGTTCGCATCATAGCGCCTTATAACCATATAATAACCAATCACAGTCACAATCTGTCTGAAAAGTATCGTATGAGGGATATGGCACAAACCCATGCACAACAGCTTCCACTTTACGTCATTTTGAATTTTGCTTCCAAGATATTACAAGATGTAAATAGGGAGCTCCAATTAAAGCCGGAGTTGCACATTTTTATAACATTTGGTAACTGAGAAACATTTGAATTTGAGTAATGTGTGAGCGGTGTGCTCCTCTTGATAATTGCGGCCCGTGAACTAGGTAATCAGGGCCTACTATGGTAGTCGTGTTTGGACGATACTTCATTTTGTAATAGAATTTAGATGTTTTTCTTTCGGATTCTTATTTGGATTTGGATTATCATTTTTCATACAATACTTTAAAAGTAGAATTTTTCGAAAGCACGTAAGTGATTCAAATAAAGCAAGTATGGTAGTAGTTCACAAATAACGCACACGATACACGAAAGAATGAAAGACACACAACGCTAGGCATATTAACTTACCGTAATCCAAAAGCGCTTCCTAGAAGTAGTTCTCGCCTACGAAACCATCACCTACAAATTGGAGCTTCTAACTCATCACAAACCCAAATGTAATGCAACAAGAGCATAGTTTTCAAAACCGGACCGGTCACCGAACAGGCAAGACCCAATTTGTGGTTCAGCCGGTCGGACCGGTGGTTCAACCGGTTCGACCGTTTGTTTATATAATAATATAAAATACTTTTTGGAATATTTAATAAGTTCATTTGTACGAAAATATTTTTTCTATGAAATATACCAAAATTTATCCATTCCTCTCCATTGTTTCGAAATTTGATGAGATTAATTTGGAAGTCAAATAATTTAAAGCAGCATTATCTCATTATCTTGGTCAAAAACTCAAGATATTTTCCTTAAAAAGAGGCAACTGAATTATTTTTTCTCTCTCCATTATCTCCCATTAAACCTTCCTTTATCTCTTTACATGTTCTTCTTAACAAAAATCTCTTTACACGTCTCTCTCTCTCTACAACCTTGTCCATCTACTCAATCTGGGCGGCACATTATATTTCTCTCTCTCTCTCTCTCTACAAAACAACACACGAATTCTCTCTGCTCTTTTCCTCCCTGTAACACTCACTCTACCATGGAGGTAGAAATCTCCATCCCTCTCGGATCTCTCTCCCTCTTCATCCCTCTCCATCTCTCTCGGATCTCTCTCCCTCTTCATCCCTCTCGGATCTCACTCTTTCATACGTTGGATCGAACGCCAGTGTGGCTGCCGGAGAACGCATATGCCGGAAATCGATAGTTAATAAAACCGGTCAAAACCGGTAAACCGTCCGGTTCACTGGTTTCGTTCAAAACCGCATGGTTTTTGACCAGTCTTGACCAGATCTTGCATATACGGTCTGAATTACGAACCAAATCGGTCACCGGCCGGTTCGACCGGTCGACCGGTGAACCGGCTGGTCCGGTTTGGTTTTTAAAACTATGAACAAGAGTCCTACTTATTAATTTAGACTAACCCGAAACCCATTTGTTAATTTCACATATCTCTTTAGTTACACAATATTTACCCCCAACAAATTTATGAAAATGTAGTTATTAATTATAAATATTAATTTAAGCAAATTAAAGAAAAACTAAATTTATTAATGAAACTGAAATTTCAAACTGCACTTAGTATCTCAAAAGTTTAGGAAAAGTCAACTGCCTCCCCCTAAGTTTCTGAAACAACAAAATAACCCTCCAAAAACTTTCTGAAAAATTGCAATTTAACCCCCAATCAAGAACACTCAAACTCACCGATTAAAACATTGATTCAAGGCCCTAAGACACTATTTTGATTAGTTAAAATAACCTAGGAGGAGATTTTGAGCATACCCAGTCCAAGAATCACGAGAAACGGTCGAAAAACGAGACGGGTCGAGCTTCCCGACGGGGCTTCTCCGGCGGCTTCTGGGCGCGGCTGAGCCTGTTGGAATAGATGCCCTAGAGGCAATCGTAGATTTAGTATGAACAATGTTTTGGCTAGAATATTCATTTATTATTTATGGCGATATTTAATAAAATGAAGTCCTTAGACAAATTGTGTTATTTATTTTAAATATCCCTAGTCCATTATATTGATTAATAGGACAATCAAATATAGACTAGTATGTGGGTAGATTGATATGGGGATATCAAGTCTAACACATGGGTATGCATTAGGAGTAATGGCATACTGGATTGACCCACGACGAAAAGGATACATTAGATTATGTGAAGTCACAATCGCTTTTCGTAGTGCTAATATTATTGCAATCCTTGGACTTGAAGTCACTAGATACTCTAGTTATGAAAAATTGCGCTTTGATGTTACCAAACGTTACACCGTAACCGGGTAATTATAAAGGTGGCTATCGGGCGTGATAGGAAGCAAGCTTAGAGATCGTAGTGATGTAGATAGGATTTGTCCCTCCCACATAATGGGGGTAAATATCCACGGCCACTCGAGGGATGAGGCTTATTGAATGTCTGGCCAGACTCAGATAAATTAATATAGAGATATTAATGTTATCTGCAAGTGTAAGCATATTCCCAGGATCGAGGAACTATGGATTGGATACACGAGTGTGACTATTTATGTCTCGTGTCCAATCTGGATATGGAGACAAAGGGATAATGCAATATGACATATTGGGCACAAAGGTTTGTCGGGATCACTGACTATTTCTATTGGTTGGGTGGCATGGATGTGTTGCTAGACACCGCTCCATGTTAGTAATAGTTACTACCAACTATATGGAAACCTATGGGGTCACACGTCAAATAGAGCAGAGCTAGATTTGGGATTAATTAATATAGATTAATTAATAGAAGGATCAATGTGCAACACCTTGCAAACTTAGTAGGACTAATTTGCAAGGAAGGGAATAATTCTAGTTCGTCTAGAATTAGGAAACTCTTTTATGGAAACAACAAGGAGTTGTTGGAGTATATAAAGGAGGCTATAGCTTCCTTCCCACGACATGATTTATTATTTGACATAACATAAAGAGTGGGAGAGAGCAAAAGAGAGAGCAAGACAAAGAGCTAGGGCCGAAACCCTAGCCCCCGTCCGCCCCCTCTACCCGACGGCAAAGAGGAGGCCTCCCCTCCCTCTTGTGCTTTGTTGCTTTGATCTTCTTCCCTCTTCCTCCGGATTCAAGCTAGCACTTGTGGAGAAGGAAGAATCTAGATCTCGCCTCTAGACGTGGATCAACCGTAGAGACGAGGACATCATTCTTCGTGTGATCTCACAAATCAAAAGGTACACATCTTCTATGACCTTAATCATGTTATGATGCCTCTTCCTGTGATCCTTGGTGGGCTTTGAGTAGGATTATTTTTGTTATTCCGCTGCGTTACCTACGTCAAAACCCAACAGTGGTATCAGAGCCACAGGTCATAGAGCATAACATGATATTATGTGTTTACAATTTCAGTTCATACACCGTATTATTGTTTATTACGCGAAAAACTGAAAAATTGGCATAGTAGATGAAATATTGAATTTGATTCAATCAAACAAGACCCAATTTAACATTGGATGTTAGAATTGGTGAGTTTAATCACATAGGATGTGAATAATTGGGTTCTTGAAAAATTAGGGTTCATGGGCACATGATTGAAAAGGGGTTTTCAATTATGGAAACAAAGTTATGGAAATAATTCCATAAGGAAACAACCTTGCTTGGGCATCAAGGAAGGAGGAAGGGGACTAGGGCCGAAACCCTAGCCGCCCGCCCCTCCCTTGCGCTCCAAGCAAGGCCGCGGGCCTCTAGGCGTGCGGCGGTCCTAGGGTTCGGGCCACTTGTTGGCTTGGGCCCTTTGGACCGTTGTAAAACCCTAGTTACCCAATTTCATTAAAATTAAACAAGCGCGTTAAAAATTGGTTTTAACTGTATTATGTGCTTTATTGCATGGTGGATGGATATGGCCTAGGATTGTGGATGTTTATTGTTTTGTGGTTTGGTTTACGGCCTGCGAGCTGATCAAATTAATGTAATAATTAATTAAGTTTTACGGCCTGCGAGTCGTCCTTTTCTCCTCGACATGTGAGGTTTTTGTCATTTATTTATTCTAGATGTTAGGCTAGAATTAGAAGTATTTAGATGATAGCCAAGAACATGGAGAAGAAGACCGGAGAACCAAAGGAGCCAAAAGACATCCCTAGACGCGCAGCTATGGTGGAGCACATGGAGATGAGCTCGGCACTTTAGGGCAATTAGATATTATCATTGGCTTGATAATATCATTAGTCAAGGGGCCATATCCATGCCACGTATTTTTTATTTTGTGGATGTTTATTATTCATGCCTTGTTATTTATTTTGTGTGTATGGCGCTACAAGCAAAACGATAACAAGATAATAATAAACAAGGTTGGTCTTTTATTGTGGATGGCCCAATCCAAATAAGTAGACCATGTTGATAGGATCAACCAAACAACTCAAAAGAAATCCCTCAATTAAATATTGTGTTTTGCCTTCTCTTGCCAAAACACCCTTCATGATCATGGCCTATTAAAATTCGGGCTTGCCAAAGCAAGGCGATTTTAATTTTTCATGATGTGTTGCGGACGACGCAAGCTAGTAATGCGTGTATGTTGAAAGCAAGAGGTTGGACGCAACTAGGCAAGAGTCAATTGGATTGATGAGCTTAGAGGCATGACAATTAGGATTTATCCAATTGGATAAAGAATAAAAGGAATTTATTCACCTAATTGGACCAAGAGTTGCATGGGATGCAATTGGAATGGTTCCTACCTAAATAACCAATTCATGGGTGACTTGCCAAAGCAAGCTCAAGAAGAAGTGAAAAAGGGATCTTGGACCCACTAGAAAGTATAAAGATATTTTCGCTTTAATAGTGAGGGCTATTAATCCGAGAAAAATAGTGGGAGCTATATTTAATGATCTAGCCATTGTTAAATATAGTTGAATTGTTCAAAAATATATATATATATATATATATATATATATATATATACTAAATTGCATATTTCTCGTTTTGTAGAATTCCAAATGGCAAACAACAACGCATCGAGTTCATCCCTACGATCTGTCCTTGAGAAGGATAAATTGTTTGGAACAAATTTCCTTGACTGGTACAGAAACTTGAGGATTGTCCTCAAGCAAGAAAAGAAGTTGTAAGTCTTGGACACTCCAATTCCAGACCCACCACAAGATGAGTCTCTAATAGCGGAAGTAAGGGCACGTCAGAAACATATTGATGATTCTAATGACGTGACTTGCCTCATACTTTGCACCATGACTGGTGAGCTTCAGAAGCAACACGAGAACATGGAAGCCTATGATATGATCAGACACTTGAAACAATTGTTTCAGGAACAGGCAAGGCATGAGCGCTATGAGGTGTCTAAAGCGTTGTTCAAAAGCAGTCTTGCAGAAGGGAATCCAGTAGGCCCTCATGTACTCCGAATGATCGGGTACATAGAGAACCTTGAGAGACTGGGGTTCCCACTCGGCCAGGACTTAGCGACTAATCTCGTCTTGCAATCGTTGCCTGATAGTTATAATCAGTTCATTATGAACTATAATATGAATGAGATCAACAAGTCTTTGCCAGACCTATTGAACATGCTAAGACAGCTGAGCAAAGCATCAATAAAGGCAAGGGCAAGACCATAATGATGGTACACAAGAAGAAGGGCAAGTCAGTTGCATCTACTTCAAAAGGAAAACGCAAGAAAGTTGCGAAATCCAAGGATGCCCTGAAGCCTAGTGGAGGCGTGGCTAAAGGTGAATGTCACTACTGCAGCTAGCCGGGTCACTGGAGGAGGAATTGCCATAAATATCTGGAGGATAAGAAGCTTGGAATAGTGATTCCACCACCACCAGGTATTTATGTTATAGACGTCAATCTCTCTATTTCATCATCCTGGGTATTAGATACCGGATGTGGTTCTCACATTTGTCGTAATGTGCAGGATTTGAAAAGAAGTAGAAGATTGCGAAAAGGGGAGATAGACTTGCGCGTCGGGAATGGAGCAAAGGTTGCTGCATTAGTTGTAGGCGTTTATGAGCTATCTTTGCCTTCTGGACTTATATTAGAATTAGAAAATTGCTTTTATGTGCCGGCTATGAGCAGAAACATTATTTCCGTTTCTTGTTTGGACGAGAAAGGTTTTTCTATTTCAATAAAGGACAAGTGTTGCTCCATTTATTTTGATAGTATGCACTATTGTAGTGCGCATTTGTCTAATGGATTGTATATCCTTGATCTAAATAATCCAATCTATAACATAAATGGTAAAAGGATTAAAACTAATGATTTAAATCCTACATATCTATGGCACTGTCGTTTAGGCCATATAAATGAGAAACGCATATCTAGACTCCATAAGGATGGACTTCTAGACTCATTTGATTTGGAATCATATGAGACATGTGAATCTTGTTTATTAGGAAAAATGACAAAGTCCCCTTTCAATAAGAAAGGGGAGCGGACTAGTGAGTTATTGGCACTCATACATACTGATGTATGCGGACCATTCCCCACGCCTGCCAGAGGTGGTTATACCTACTTCATCACATTTACTGATGATTTCAGTAGATATGGATTTGTATACCTTATGAAGGCCAAATCAGAATCCTTTGAATTGTTCAAAAAATTCAAGAATGAAGTAGAGAAGCAACTTGGCAAGAGTATTAAAGTTCTACGATCGGATCGTGGAGGAGAATACTTAAGCCAAGAATTTGATGAGTATCTTAGAGAGTGTGGGATAGTATCCCAGCTCACTCCACCCGGAACACCACAATGGAATGGTGTATCTGAGAGGAGGAATCGCACTCTATTAGATATGGTGCGATCTATGATGTCTAAAACAGATCTTCCGATATCCTTTTGGGGACATGCTCTAATGACAGCAGCTTTTACCATTAACCGTGTTCCATCCAAATCGGTCATGAAGACGTCATATGAGATATGGACTGGGAAGCGTCCCATAGTGTCGTTTATGAAGATTTGGGGCTGCGACGTCTATGTAAAGCGTTTACAGACAGACAAGCTCGGGCCTATAGCGGATAAGTGTAAGTTTGTGGGATATCCTAAGGAGACTAAAGGATATTACTTCTATAACCCTACCGAGAACAAAGTGTTCGTTGCTCGGACCGGCGTGTTTCTAGAAAGAGAATTAGTCTCTAAAGAAGCAAGTGGGAGGGTTGTAGAACTTGAAGAAATTCATGAACCACAAACCACTGAACCGATAATGGAACATGAACAGGAACCACAAGAAGTTGTGGAAGAACCTGTTCAGGTAACACATGAACTCCGTAGGTCAGGAAGAGTACGTCATGAGCCAGAGAGGTATGGACTTCTCGTGACTGAGCCCAATGACGTACCACTCATGGAAGATGAGCCTGCAAACTATGGAAAAGCCATGAGTGGCCCAGACTCTAAGAAGTGGCTAGAAGCCATGAGATCCGAAATGGATTCCATGTACACCAACAAAGTATGGACTTTGGTGGAACCACCCGAAGGGGCTCGACCCATAGGGTGCAAGTGGGTCTTCAAGAAGAAGACCGACATGGATGGCAAAGTAGTTTCCTATAAGGGCCGATTGGTGGCCAAAGGTTATAGACAAATTCATCGTATTGACTATGATGAGACCTTTTCACCAGTCGCCATGACTAAATCCATTCGAATCTTACTTGCTATTGCAGCATACTACGACTATGAGATTTGGAAAATGGATGTCAAAACAGCGTTCCTTTATGGGAACCTCCTTGAGGATGTGTACATGACACAACCAGAGGGTTTTGAGGATCCAGAGAATGCCAATAAAGTCTGTAAGCTGCAAAGGTCCATTTATGGATTAAAGCAAGCTTCTAGGAGCTGGAATCGACGTTTTGATGACGCAGTCAAAGAGTTTGGCTTCATCAAGAACGAAGATGAGCCTTGTGTTTACAAGAAGGTTAGTGGGAGCTCTGTAGTATTTCTGGTCTTGTATGTGGATGACATACTAATCATTGGCAATGATATTCCTACTCTGCAATCCGTTAAAGATTGGCTAGGAAAGTGCTTTGCGATGAAAGACTTAGGAGACGCAGCCTATATACTTGGTATAAAGATCTATAGAGATAGATCTAAAAGGTTGCTTGGCCTAAGTCAGAGTACATATATTGACAAGGTGTTGAAGAGGTTCAACATGCAAGATTCCAAGAAGGGATTCTTGCCCATGTCACATGGAGTCACTCTTTCCAAGAATGACTGTCCCTCCAACGAGATGGAAAAGGACCGCATGAGCAGGATACCCTATGCTTAGGCCATAGGATCCATCATGTACGCCATGCTATGTACTAGACCAGACGTATCATACGCGTTGAGTATGGTGAGCAGATATCAGTCCAATCCGGGTGAGAGTCACTGGATTGCTGTCAAGAACATCCTAAAGTACTTGAGAAGAACTAAGGATGTATTCTTGATATTTGGAGGTATGGAAGAGCTAAGTGTAAAGGGTTACACTGACGCAAGCTTCCAAACCGACAAGGATGATTACAGATCGCAGTCTGGATACGTGTTTTGCCTGAATGGAGGAGCTGTAAGCTGGAAGAGTTACAAGCAAGGCACAGTTGTTGATTCTACAACAGAAGCTGAGTACATTGCTGCTGCGGAAGCGGCGAAAGAGGCAGTTTGGATAAAGAAGTTTATCGCTGAGCTCGGTGTGGTCCCTAGCATAGTGGATCCCATAGAGTTGTACTGTGACAACTCTGGGGCAATCGCACAGGCGAAGGAACCAAGATCGCACCAAAAGTCAAAGCATGTACTTAGGAGATTCCATCTTATTCGTGATATGATCGATCGAGGAGATGTGAAGATGTGCAAGATTCCGACGGATGACAACGAGTCAGATCCGCTCACGAAACCTCTTGCGCAGCGAAAGCATGAAGGGCACGCCAGATCTATAGGCATACGAGATGCGCCAGATTGGCTCTAGTGCAAGTGGGAGACTGTTGGAATAGATGCCCTAGAGGCAATCGTAGATTTAGTATGAACAATGTTTTTGGCTAGAATATTCATTTATTATTTATGGCGATATTTAATAAAATGAAGTCCTTAGATAAATTGTGTTATTTATCTTAAATATCCCTAGTCCATTATATTGATTAATAGGACAATCAAATATAGACTAGTATGTGGGTAGATTGATATGGGGATATCAAGTCTAACACATGGGTATGCATTAGGAGTAATGGCATACTGGATTGACCCACGACGAAAAGGATACATTAGATTATGTGAAGTCACAATCGCTTTTCGTAGTGCTAATATTATTGCAATCCTTGGACTTGAAGTCACTAGATACTCTAGTTGTGAAATATTGCGCTTTGATGTTACCAAACGTTACACCGTAACTGGGTAATTATAAAGGTGGCTATCGGGAGTGATAGGAAGCAAGCTTAGAGATCGTAGTGATGTAGATAGGATTTGTCCCTCCCACATAATGGGGGTAAATATCCACGGCCACTCGAGGGATGAGGCTTATTGAATGTCTGGCCAGACTCAGATAAATTAATATAGAGATATTAATGTTATCTGCAAGTGTAAGCATATTCCCAGGATCGAGGAACTATGGATTGGATATACGAGTGTGACTATTTATGTCTCGTGTCCAATCTGGATATGGAGACAAAGGGATAATGCAATATGACATATTGGGCACAAAGGTTTGTCGGGATCACTGACTATTTCTATTGGTTGGGTGGCATGGATGTGTTGCTAGACACCGCTCCATGTTAGTAATAGTTACTACCAACTATATGGAAACCTATGGGGTCACACGTCAAATAGAGTAGAGCTAGATTTGGGATTAATTAATATAGATTAATTAATAGAAGGATCAATGTGCAACACCTTGCAAACTTAGTAGGACTAATTTGCAAGGAAGGGAATAATTCTAGTTCGTCTAGAATTAGGAAACTCTTTTATGGAAACAACAAGGAGTTGTTGGAGTATATAAAGGAGGCTATAGCTTCCTTCCCACGACATGATTTATTATTTGACATAACATAAAGAGTGGGAGAGAGCAAAAGAGAGAGAAAGACAAAGAGCTAGGGCCGAAACCCTAGCCCCCGTCCGCCCCCTCTACCCGACGGCAAAGAGGAGGCCTCCCCTCCCTCTTGTGCTTTGTTGCTTTGATCTTCTTCCCTCTTCCTCCGGATTCAAGCTAGCACTTGTGGAGAAGGAAGAATCTAGATCTCGCCTCTAGACGTGGATCAACCGTAGAGACGAGGACATCATTCTTCGTGTGATCTCACAAATCAAAAGGTACACATCTTCTATGACCTTAATCATGTTATGATGCCTCTTCCTGTGATCCTTGGTGGGCTTTGAGTAGGATTATTTTTGTTATTCCGCTGCGTTACCTACGTCAAAACCCAACAGAGCCTTCCAAGAGCTTAGTCGGACCTTTCTGAGGCTAGAGAGACCAGTGGAGAGAGGTGGGTGGCCTTGGTTAACTACACTATCACCCCAACTATTAACTAACTAACATTATCAAAAGAAAAAATGCCTCCCCACTAGACATGTGTTTTGAAAACAAACATTTAAACTTTACGAAAATGACTTCAATTATACTTAGAAAAAGACGGGGTGTTACCCACTAGACATGCGTTTTGAAAACAAACATTTAAACTTTACAAAAAATACGTCAATCATACTTAGAAAAAGACGGGGTGTAACAACCTAGGTAAAAGAGTTTAGCTATTGAACAAAATAATTAATATAACAAGTTTCTGAATAAAGAGAGAGTAAGATCAAATGAGTGTCTTGGAATCTGGGTCCACACTTCCGTGCTCTCCGAGGATGCTAAGACTTATCCTTGGGTGTATTGTGAAAAAAATGAGCTCTTGACATTCCTTTATATAGTACTGCGAAGCTTCCGGAAAAACTGCGTGAATTTACGAAACTGCAACTGGCCAAACTGCCTGAGAATTTCTACACTGTCTGGGTAGCTAATAATTACGCAGACATCATCTTCAACTCTTCAGTCTTCATCCTCTGTGTGCGTAGTTAAATCCTGTTGTGCGTAGCTACGCACACAATTACGCACACAGAGGCTCCAGTTCTTCAATCTCATCATTATTTTCTTACCTGTGCGCGTAGTTAAACTCTGTTGTGTGTAGCTACGCACACAGAGCCTTAAATCTTGTTCCTACTTCTGCATAGCTAAATTTCCTGTGCGTAGTTAAATTTCCTGTGTGTAGTTAAATTAACTGTGTGTAGCTACGCGCACAGGTACGCACACAGCGACCTTAAGTCTTCAGTTTCCAGCAGTTTTCACCTCCTGTGTGCGTAGCTAAATTTCCTTTGCATAGCTACGCACAACTTCTGTCGTGCTTGGCTTCAACTCTGTGTGCGCAGCTAATTTTCCTGTGCGTAGCTACACACAAAGTGCCTCCAGATGCCCATAATTTTTCTCCCTATGTGTACATGCGTAGCTACGCACACAGTTGCCCTTTTTCCTTCAACAGTTTCCAAAAATCACTTTTTTTGCTCTCTGTCTGCGTAGCTACGTGTTTCAACTTCGCAAGACCATATCTCTCTCATCCGGACTCTGTTTTGGCTCCGTGACCTATCATTGGAAGGATCTTGGAGTATACTTTCATTTTTCAGTGGTCTCACGTCCAAAAACATTATAGAACCTCATATATCTTCAAAATAGTGGAGACTGGTCATTTTAGCTTCTCCAACTTTGCTTCTCTTCACTCCGCTTGAGCGTTTCTTTGTTTCCAAAGTCCGTTTCATGCCTCCAATCAATCACTAAGAATTCGTTCCTGTTAAGAAAACATGAAAAAGCATACCAAGCGATTATATTTTCCAAATAATAGCAAATCATGCATGAAAACGCCTGGATTTCACAATTATGCTCAAATTCTTCTTTTGCATAATACAGGTATTTTTTTGGCTAAAACATGGTCAAACTTATGATTAATCGTCCTGAAATATTCCAATATCAGCTCACATATAAATCCTAACCGGGATTTATCACCATCCTATTCCAATTTTAGTCTTTCCCCATTTAGTTTCAGTTTTGAAAACACTAGCCACATAGTAACCCGGTTTCCAATTATGCCATTTCACAGAAATGAAGCTCTGATACCATCTGTAAAATACCACCCTTCAGAGCCGGGAAAACTAGTAGAAGACCCCTAGACTCACGAGAGTGTTCTCTGCTAAGGCACAAAGATTCCCAAGAAATGAGTTACATATTAAAGGTTATTTTACGAGACATGATTAAAGAAAAAGAAAACCCAAAAGTGAAAACTTACTATTATACTTTTTAAGTATTTACGGTAGATATGTGACACTGAAAGCTAAGTGTTTGACTCTACTTCCCATTTCCCCTGTGCTCACCAGCAGAGTTATAGAAGCATATAAAATAATAGAGATCGTTAGAAAATAATTCTTGTAACTGTATAACTTATAAAGAAAAAACGTAACATAGAGTTCTGAAGAGTTTATCTCAGTACTTAAAAGCTTCCGGCCACTACATTGATATTATATCATAGAAAAGATAACCAGAGTTGACTGATATTGTCATAGCTCAGAGAAACCATAACCTCACCGGCCTTATAAAGAGGATTGCAAATCCTACCACCCAGAGGGTCATGAAGACCAGATTCACTTCTGACAAGGAAGGCTTAACATATCTCCTCCCTGAAAGACTAGACCGAGAGTAGTACTATCTGCCCTTAGCTGAGTATAATGAATAATCAAGGTTGAATTAAATGCACGTAGACCAGACTCAAATGTCCCAAGATGTTCGAAGACAATTGTAACCATCCAGATGTTTGATGATATTAAAAAAAAATCATATTGCTCATATATAAGAGCCAATATGACTATAAGCTTTAGAACATGAAATAAGAATACATATTCTTACCAGATATCCAGCCTAGTTTTATGATAAACAAAGCTGATTCCATATTCCAGCAACCACACCTTCCAGTCGAGCATGGAAGATTATGCGGCGTGGGTGCCCAATTTTCGGTGAGCTTCCCTATCCCGTAGTATTTTTGGCTTCATTATGGCTTCTTGAATTCCCAGCTCAACACTCGATAAAATGCTCAATTAAGTTGGGACTATTTCTCAATAGTGCCTCCTGTTGTAGCATGTCAGAATTTGGGTGCGTTGTTGATGGTGTTGCAGTGATGGTGGTGTTTCTCATGGACGAAGATGAAGCTTGGGAGGGAGCTAAAGGGGGGATGTAATTATGGGGAAAGGGTGGCTGGCTTGCTCAACAACAGCGATCGGTGGTGTGGACACCTCATTAGACGAGGTGTTAATGAATTGATATGTTAATACAATGTCATGTTCACATTCGGGGGTTAAGGTAATTAGGAGAAACATTTGGGTAGTCTATAGAATTTAATTTTGGGTAAAAGACACTTTGCTCCCTTCACTTTCGACAAAAAGACAGTATACTCCCTGACAAATTAGCAATTCGTAAAACACCCTTGTAGGCTAACAGAGACAAACAGACGTCTAAGTACCACGTTAAATGACTATTTCACCCCCTTCTTCTTCTTCTTCTTCTTCTTCTTCTTCTTCCATAGCCGCCTCCATAAGAAATTCCATCTCGTCACCACCTCCACCACCGTTCCGCTCTCTCTCTCTGTCCTCCTCCGAGATCATCTGAATCGCCGCTCCCCGTCACGAACCAACATCACTGCAATCGAAACAGCACCACCGCCGCTGCACCTAGCGACCACCAACCCAGTCTGTCTTAGTCTTCTTCTCCTACTCCTCATCCTCCTCCCGTCTTTTTCTTCCTCCAGCCCTAATAACCTTAAGCACCACAACCAGATTCGAGTCAAATACGAGCAGATGATGGATTTCATCTTGGTGATTGCTCCGTGAAGAAGACAAAGATACCAAGTTGCTACCATCCATCTCTTTATATGTTTTGAGGCCAAAACTTGAGACTTTGGCTCATCGTTATTTTGGGTTCCAGTTCGGAAATTAATTTGGGGATGTATTTCATCTTGGTATGCAACTTGGTGGAGCCTTCAATTCATGCTAGGCTTTCTAGCTGTGAAGTTTCCCCCTTCATGAAAGTCATTTGAGGTTAGATAGCAATGAAGTCCTAGCGTGGTTCAGGAGCCAATTTTGTTGTTTGGGTCTTCAATTGAGTTTTTTTGGGTTGTTTGTTTTGGATGGGTTGAATCTACTGGAAACTTCCAATTTTTAAGGTGTTCGTGTAGCTTCAAATTTGGTCAGGCCAAATTAATTGATGTCTTCCAGGGTTTGGGGTGAGGGAAACAAATCAAATTTGCCATCTTTTCAAATCTGGGCAGTAAAGGGGAAAGTGACACTTCATGAGTTTTGCTTAATGCCAGTTTTGGGTTTGATTTGGAGTGAGGAAGCTATTAACTTCTGGTGTTTAGACATTGAAAAACTAATGCGTCACTATTCTGTGAAGATCTTGGTTGTAAAGAAGAAGCTTAATTTGTGTGGTTTTTGAACATGATAGGTTGGGTCTTGATTTCTAAAGCAACGGACTATGAAGAATAAGAACACCAAGAACACAACATCAAGACCATCAAAAAAATAAACGGGGGTAAATTGGTCAAAAATTTTAGGAAAAATTGCTTTATGGACAGAACTTAACAGAGGGGTGCAAAATGTTTCCCTTACAAGGGTGTTTTATGAATTGCTAATTTGTCAGGGAGCGTTCTGTCTTTTCGTCAAAAGTAAAGGGAGCAAAGTGTCTTTTATCCTTTAATTTTTTATTGAAATTTACAAACTGACCCCCTGATTTTATATTAATTCCTTAATCATTCCCACTTCCCTGATATTCATAGTTTGCCAGAGATCAGTTGGTACTGATTTTATAAATAATTACACAATGGCTTCCAAACTTTGAAAAATTCTATAATTACCCACATTCTTCCATCTCCATCATCTGTCATTTGTCCAAAGTCACTTCCAAGTCATACCCAGCTTTAGAAATTTATTTACACATCATACATTCTAAATTGCACTTAAATCCCTAATTTTCTTAAGGTGTTACACTCTCCCTCCTTTTTTACGAGTTGGGAGTCTAAATCTCAATAATATACGGATTATGCCGCCCTATTAGTTGATAGGTTCCTAAAAAAAGAATTTTTAATCACAAAACATGTACAACATCATTTTAATTTCCAAAACTTAATTAACTCGTGCTATACTTTGGAAAGTTTAAGGAGGGACAGAGAAGATATGAAGATAAAGTGCTTTTGCTGTGCTGGAACCTAAAAGAGTCCAATTTATTAATCGGAATGGACACAGAAAAGAGTAACAATTGTAGGTGATTAGAGGCATTAATTAAGGAAGGCTTTATATGCCGACAACAGAAAGTACACGAACCTGCCTTCCATGTTCTTTGAAGACTATTTTACTAGTACTAGCCTAACCACGCCACCCACTACATAAATACCACTCCGTCCCAGCTGAAACACACAATAAAATTGTTTTTATCCGTAATTGAGTTACTTTGATCTGATAATTTAGAACGCAAAATAATACAATTTTTCGTTAATTTTTTTTATTGTCATATAGAATAAGAGTTAGTATAACACTTCGAAAAATTATCTGAAAATCACAAAGTTTTAATATCCAAATTATGAAGTCAAAGTGAATCAGTGAATACTGATAAATGTCCAAATGGTGTGGGACGGAGTGGTAGTTATTTTTCTTGAGAAACACTTGGTAATGCGTATCATCTGTCTTGTAATATATTGCTACTAGCATCAATACTCAAGAGATGTAGAGTTGTAATAAAGAATGTCAACTACCTATTAACCATTATTTTAGTGCAATGATCCACTAATTACGCAGAATCATAAAAATTCTCTTATGAGACCACCCCAGAACGCCAGCGTCATGGGTGATGTGGGCTGACTACTAGATCATAAATTTGTTTTCTGGGAAAGTACCAAAAGTTTTGGTAATTGACTTGTCAATATGTTCGAGGTCTTGTTGTTCGTTCATTTTAGCTGTCAGTCTTGCTAGTGGATTGGAAATCGCTTTGCGTTGGGTTTACGTTCAATTTTGATTTCACATCTCTATTTTCACCTTGTAGTCGGGTTTGTTTAATTTCAGTTTCGATTGTTTCCAACTGTTTTGTTTGGGTTCGGCTTTGGAAAGACATGCGAGGGAAGGTTTGAGATCGATTCTATGGTATGGGATATAGTGACGGCCGTAATTTAGGTGGAGTTGGTGGTGGAGGTGAGTGGATATGGGCTTGGTCGTGTTTCTACATTTCAACCCATTATTCTTATATATATATATATATATATATATATATATATATATATATATATATATTGAGAAATTGTTTTTTGTCGTCAACTGGGATCGTACCCATTACCTCATGCAGGGGCTTCCAACGCTCTACCACTTTTTTTTTTTCTGAAAAGAAAAGAGAAATTTCATAGATAACCAAGCATACAAAACAGAAAAAAACAAACCAAAAAACAGAGGGCAATGCCTGAAACCCTCCTCAAAGTCTACCCAACCAAAACACAAGATCCTAGTAATAAGTTACGTAATCTTGTTCTTAAAACTTTCCATTAGCAAATTACGAGATAAACAGCTGTAGATAGTGCTTTTTAGACAGGCATATATTAGCCACGTGGCGATCATCCAGCCCACCTAGCTGTGCTCCATACACACTGGATCACCACCCGCGCTGATCCACGTGGGGGTTGCGAGACAGGGCCCTCGCATACCACCACACGGGACTTGTAGGGACTTAGTGGTTTGGAGGCTAGAGTGAGTCCTGTCGCGTGCGAGCGACAACCAAGCCCGCGCGCGACCCTTAGTAACTGCTTTGAGAGATTTATTGCATGAGCTCCATAAACCCGGTCAACCTCATAACGGTTCCGATATACACGGTTAACGTGTGTAACGGTCCCTATATACGCGGACGAACGTGCCGTTGTGGTTAAGCTAATTAAGCCGCCATTAATGGGCGCATTAACCCACTACAACGGTCACATTCTCCGTTATATATAGGATCGTTAACCCTTCCATACAAGGGCGAATCACCTGAGATACGCGGAAGCTCTGCCAAAATCCTGTCTCTCTCTCATACAGTACTATTGTCTTACTCTCTCCCTACACACAACCCTACTCCTCCTGTGTTCTCTCTATCCCCTACTCTTGGTGTACATTGAATTCTCCCCGCAGGATTCTCTCGTACACCTTTGGTGAACCCGACGTGAAACTTACCATTGCAAGCAACCATGTCTCATGAAGATGATGTTAGTAACAGATCGCCCTCCACGGAGACCACCTCGGGAAAGGAGACCCGTCACACTTCGGCGGCCGCCAGTGAGACTCCGACGTTGGAGGCTCTAAACGCCACCATTCAGAATCAGGCAAAGGCCCTTCAGGCTCAATCCGCACAGACGGAACAGATAATGGCCATCCTGGGAACCCTTGCCTCGAGTCCTACATCGGGCACCGTTTTCTCTCAGGGAGGGGGAGCCTCTACCACCCAAGGGACTGGGGTGATACCGACACCACCTAACCCTAATCTGCAAACTCCACCAGCAATGGTGCAATTGCCCTCTGTTCAGGGGCAAACGGCCCAAATACCGCCCCTTACTACACATATACCTCAACCACCAACCGTGGCACCCAACCTCTCTTCGCAATACCCCTTGCCTCCTCCGCCAACACTACTGGGCAACGTGACCTACACCCCTAGTCCGACAACGACATATGTGTCCCCGCCGGCTACAACCCTTTCTCCTGCTATTGGGGAAAGTGCACCAGAATGTATGACGTCGCTACGGCGGCGCATAGAGACGTTCTTGGCCAATCAACCGTTTGCGGACACCATTATCCCGAAGGTTGACAATGATCCGCCTATCCCACGCGAGATCTACATTATGCCTAACCCCGCCGGGTACAAGGCTCCCAAGCGGGACAAGTTCGAAGACGTTAACGGGAACGCCCACGAGCATGTCATGCGTTTCATCGATGTGATGGGACCATATGGGGCTGATCCCAAGCTGCTAATGCGCGAGTTCCCGAAATCTTTGGGAAACGTGGCCTACAAATGGTATAGGACGCTGGAAGCCGGATCTGTCAAAACTTGGGACGACATGGTCCATAAGTTCTACACGAAATTCTTCCAAGTGGAAGAGAAGGTCACCATGATTCATCTCTCCCGCATGTACCAGAAAGCGCGAGGAAGATGGAGTCACTTTCATCAAGAAATTCAGGGCCAAATCCTTGGAATGCAGAGACGAGGTGCTTGAGGGCAGGCTCGTAGAGATATGTTTACAAGGTATGCGAGATGAGTACAAAGGTATGCTGATCAACCTGCAGACTCCTACCTTTTCAAAATTGATGGAGTGCACGAAAAACATAGAGCCTATAGTGGAGAGGCAGAAGAAGAAGCACGCTCCTGAACGACCCTCAGGTGGAACCACTTTTAAGATTGGAAGATTCAGTTACAAGAGGGGACGTGAGGCTGAGATTAATACGGTTTCGCCGCAAAAGCAGCCCCGGGTTACAAACTCGGACGCGCCACCTCTACCATGCTCGATAGACGAAGCGACTGACTTGTGTAAGCAATGGCGTAAAGATGGTATCTTGCCTCCGCTCGAAAGGATACCCTCCAAGGAGATGACGAGGGACCCGAAGTGGTGCGAATGCCGCGGGAAAATTATGCACCCCACAGCTGACTGCAAGAAACTCAGGACATGGTAAGCCGAAAAATGAAAGACGGTGAGTTGATTGTCAGCGATCAAAGGCAGGATGTGCGAAGCAATCCACTGCCGGCTCATGCGGAGCAAGAGCCGAAAGGCAAAGAAGTAGCCATGATCGCGATTATGGATCTCGAAGAGATTGCGGAAGATGGCTTTCCTATCATTTCCGAAGTCTAAAATTATGAGGACTACAGTATAGACACGGAGGACGAACGTGCCGATCGGATGAAGGGGTCGCACGGGTTCAGCAGGTTCTTCGATGAAATGAACTTTTCGGAGAAGTGCCGAAAAGAAATGACGAAAGCGATTCTAAGGATAGAAGAGGACTACGAAGAAGACATCCTTGTTTCCCATGGGAAATCTCTCTCTACGGAAAAGGTCATGACCTTCTCAGCAAATGACAAGAAGACAGATTCGAGCCATTAGAAGCCTTTGTATGTAACGGCGGTGATCAATGGTGTCGAATTCAAAAGGGCATTCGTTGGCGGAGGAGCGGCAGTCAACGTGGTCTCGCTCAACACTTTAAAGTTAGCAGGAATCCCGGAGCAGAAGATTTTCAGACGCCCGTCCCCGCTGATGGGATTTGGAAGTGATTCCAGGATGACGATATGATGGATTCGTCTGGGCGTCCAGATAGGAAAGATCAAATGTTCAGCCAAATTCTATGTCATTGATGCGAACACTACGTATCACATGATCATAGGGCGAGCTTGGATTCATCGCTTCGACGCAGTCCCCTCGACATCTCACCAAGTGATGAAGGCTATCTGGAACGACATAATAGTGGAGATACCAGCTTCGGTGAACCCTTTCAATTTGGGCGAGGCGCACCTCATTGAAGCAGTGTGGTTTACTGAAATGGCGGAAGATCAAACGCCAGGGACGTTTAACCCGAACCTATGGGAGGACATCAAGGATCAATCACCAGCAGGAGTGATGGTGACAAGGGAGGAGGCTAAGGAAAAGTCGTCCGTGCGAGAAGAAGCACCGCAGGTCGCCTACCAAAGAAAGAATGTGTACACCCTGAAAAGAGTAGTAAAACATGATCCCGCGGGTAAAGAGATAGAAAGCTTCTACTCTAACGGGAAGAAATGCTACCGCATATGAAGGTGCGCGGGGATAACCCCACACAAGCATGGGGATATCCCTGGGAAAATCAATCAAATCGAGCGTGTCATGGAAGTAGACAAGCCGAGACCAGACGTTTTGGAAGATAAGCTAAAAGAGGCGCCTGAATGCATGGAGGATAAGCCGAAACCTCATAAAAAGGAGCTGAAGGAAGTATTCCTGAACCCAGGCAAAGAAAAGAAGAGGCCCGTCTTTCTGAGTGCAGACCTCACGACCGAGGAAGAAGCAAGATTGTTGCAGCTCCTGACTGAGTACAAAGATGTGTCTGCATGGGAATACGATGAAATTCCTGGCCTGGACGCGAGCATCACCATGCACAGGTTAGATGTAATCCCGGGATCTAAGCCGGTAAAACAAAGCACACGGAGCTTCAAGCCGGAGATAAATGTGAAAATCAAGCAAGAAATCGTCAAGCTACTGACTGCCAGGTTCATCGAGCCAAATCACCATCCCACATGGTTGGCTAACATTGTGCCTGTGGTGAAGAAGAATGGGCAGCTTCGCATTTGTGTAGATTTCAGAGATCTCAACCGCTTCTGCCCCAAGGACGATTTTCCGCTGCCCAACATCGATCTGCTCATTGATTCGACTGCGGGTCATCGTATGTTCAGCTTCATGGATGGTTTCAGCGGGTACAATCAGATCAAAATGGACCCTGAAGATGCACGAAAAATCGCTTTCATCACGCCAGTGGGAGTCTTTAACGACACGGTTATGCCGTTTGGGCTCAAGAACGCGGGCGCGACTTACCAGCGAGCGATGATGGCTCTGTTTCACGACATGATGCACAAAGAAGTGGAGTTTTATGTTGATGACTTGGTTGTCAAGTCCAAAGAGGAAGCGGACCATTTGGGGGACCTGCGGAAAGTATTTGAAACATGCAGAAGTTTCCAGCTAAAGATGAATCCCATGAAGTGTGCGTTTGGAGTAACCTCAGGGAAGTTCTTGGGATGTGTGATACATCGCCAAGGCATCGAGCCCGATCCCGCAAAGGTAGCAGCCATCACTAGCATGACTGAACCACACAATCAAAGCGCTCTGAAAACATTCTTGGGGAAGTTATCTTACTTGCGAAGGTTAATCCCAGCAATCGCAGAAATAACCTTCTGCTTTAGCGATCTCCTCAAGAAGAATGCTGCGTACAATTGGATCGCGGAGCACGAGGCAGCATTCGGGAGGTTAAAAGACTTGCTGACATCACAAAGGGTAATGATCGCACCACAGCTTGGATCGCCGCTTTGCTGTATCTAACGTCGACAAAGAGGCCCATAGGGGCACTTTTGGCTCAAGAGCATGAAGGGCAGGAAAGGCTGATTTACTATATTTCTCGCATAGTGCAACCAGCCGAATCAAGGTACACAGATATCGAACGTCACTGCCTTGCTCTATTCTTCATGATAGAAAAGTGAAGCACTACTTCGCCTCGCATAAAGTGGTGGTGGTTACAAAGAGTGACCCCATAAAGTACCTCTTGACTCATACCTCTCCCGGTAGAAGATTGGCAAAATGGTATATGACCATTTCCCAATACGACATCACGTGCGTTCGACCGCGGGCAATCAAATCACAAGCAGTGGCGGATCTGCTTGCACAGTTCCCGGATAACAGCTACGAGCCCATGATTGAGGAGGAACTAGAGGGACCCGAGATCTACGCAGTCGAGTTACCTTACTAGACGCTTCATTTTGATGGATCGTCAACAAGGAAAGGTGGAGGAATTGGAATCGTTTTGACCAAACCAGATGGGGAGGTCATCCAAATGTCCATAAAATTCGCAGTCACCAACAACGAAGCGGAGTATGAGGCTCTCATCGCAGGTCTCCGTGCAGCTAAGGCACTGGAAGTAAGCAATTTGACGGTTATGGGGGATTCCAAGTTAATTGTCAAACAAGCTTCAGGCGAGTACGGATTAAAAGAGGTAAATCTATTGCCCTACCGGACTTTGGTACAGAAGCTGGTGCAACAATTCTGCGATCTCAGGTACGAGCACACACCTAGAGCAGATAATCGGCATGTTGATGCTTTGGCTACTCTGGGATCTAAAGTCAGTGAGGATAAGTGCCCTGCGAAAATCTCGATTGAAGTACGAATGTCATCGGCGTTGAAAGAGGACGCATGCGAGGATGAGTGTATGGATGATGCAGACATGAGGAAACCGATATTACGCGCCATTGCCGAAGGAACGAGCAAAGAAAATTGGACATCTACTAAGGGGTACTGTATACATGATAACGCTCTCTATTACAAAGGTCCAGCTGGAATACTCATGCGATGCGTCTCGCAGTAGAAGGGTCAAGCACTATTGGAAAAGATTCACCAGCACACTTGCGGAGAAAGTGAGGTGTCAATCTATCGAAAAGCCCAAAAGTATGGAATCCACTAGCCGGACATGTCTACGGCTGCTGCGATAATTCAAGGAAGCTGCGAGAGTTGCGCATTGATCAAGGATTCTTTAACAATTGCCCTGGTCGATGATGACATGGACTGGAGGAAGCCACTCTTCGATTTTCTCACAGAAGGAATCGAGCCTGAGTCAAGAAAGGAAGCCGAGAAACTAAAAAGAAAGGCAGCCCGGTACGTAGTGCAAGAAAACATACTCTGGCGAAGGGGTCACGAGGGTAATCTACTTCGATGTTTAGATAGCAAGGAAGCGCAAGAGGTGATGGATCTCTCTCACCAAATAGAGCATCAGAGAGGTGTGAAACTATGCAGACAGCTCCTCACAGTTGGCTATTTCTGGCCCACCATGGAAGCAGATTGCCGCACTAAAGTAAGAAGATGCCAGGAATGTCAATTCAATGGCAAACTCGTACATGCCCCCGCCGTAGATCTACATGCGTTGGGGATACCATGGCCATTCCACACTTGGGCTATGGATTTTGTTGGCCCCATTCGACCAGCCTCACATGGGAACCAGTTTATCCTTACTGCAACCGAGCTATTTACTAAGTGGGTGGAGGCAATACCGCTCAAGACATCTAATACGCTCGCGATGGTCCATTTCGTCCAAGAAAACATCATATACAGGTTTGGAATCCCCAACACAATCCTTTCGGATAATGGCACACCTTTTATAAATCGTCAAGTAGCCGCAAAGCTAGCGGAATACAACATAAGGCAGGTCTGCTCCACTCCTTATTATCCAAAAGGGAATGGTCAAGCAGAAGCGACCAACAAGACATTGTTAAGAATTCTGAGCAAAATGGTCGCAGACGATCACAAGAAGTGGGCCGATTCTTTGAACGTAGCATTATGGGCATATCGAACTTCGCCGAGGACTCCCACAGGAGTCTCCCCGTTCCTTTTATGCTACGAAGCTGAAGCTGTTGTGCCGACAGAGGTAAAAATTAACTCTGCGAGATTGGCCTTTCATGCGTTATATGACTACCAGCGCGACCACGGCTTGATTTTATTGGAAGAAAAGCGAGAGAAAGCCAAGAGGGCTAACAAACGGTACAAGGAAAGGATCGCTCGCGCATACAACAAAACAGTCCAACACCGAGACTTCGCGGTTGGGACCTGGTTTTACGCGCCTCAGATCATTGAATGCGGGAGGCAGCCCATCCAAAGTTCGCAGCTAATTGGGAAGGACCATTCGAAGTCAAAGAAGTCTTCGTCAGAGGTTACTGGAAAATACAGAGGCTACATGGGACAGCCACAACCCCGAGCTCAGTCAACATGCGCTGGATTAAGAAGTATTATCCTTAACTTCTCTCTTTACATGCATCAGATTATAACGTCTATTTACGTCTAGTATTTTGATAGACTCATGCGTCGGTCCTCCCATATGAGGGATTTGTATTCTTGCCTCTCCCATATGAGGGATTTGTAATTTTGCCTCTCCCATATGAGGGTGCTTATAATAAAATAATTCTCCCAAATGAGAAGAATTTTATGACTTTGGTTGTCTTTCATCGCTTTATTTACTTCTCTGCTTATTTACAATAAAAGCCTATCTGCCGAGATAGCAGCAGTATTCGAATGCGATCTTAAGTGATATAAAAGCCTATCTGCTGAGATAGCAACAATGTTCAAATATGATCTTAAGTGATCTGAAAGCCTATCTGCCTAGATAGCAGCCATAACGCATGATCCTATGCGATCCAAAGCCTATCTGCTGAGATTGCAGCAATGTTCAAATATGATCTTAAGTGATCTGAAAGCCTATCTGCCTAGATAGCAGCCATAACGCATGATCATATGCGATCCAAAGCCTATCTGCTGAGATAGCAGCGATGTTCAAATATGATCTTAGGTGATCTGAAAGCCTATCTGCCTAGATAGCAAACATAATATATGATCTTAATTGATCCAAAATCCATCTATCCAGATGACAGAAATGATCTTAGCTGATCAACAAGACTATATGCCTAGATGGCAAGCTATAGCAACGATGCCCCGTGCGAATGCAAAATTTGTCAAGCTTGAAATAAAAGATTTATTCAAGCACACATTCAAGTGCAAAAGGCGAAAGAAACATAACTTGTTTGAGCCAATACACATGCGATATTACAATTTGTTGTATCAAACAAGAACATAAAATCCTACAAAATGCTTTATTACGAGTCAAAATGAATTACAATTTATCTGTCTAGATAGCATCTTACAAGCGAAAGCTCATATTAAGCTAATTACATAGTCAAAATGACTTACAATTTATCTGTCTAGATAGCAGCTTACAAGCGAAAGTTTTATAGAAAGGAGATTCTTACTATAAAATGATCGGCCTACTGTCCCTAACAAAAGCTATGCGACGTAGTAGCTTGCAAGCAAAAGTTTATAGCAAGAAAAGTCTTGCCGTAAAATGAACGGCCTACAAATGCTACAGAAGCTATGAGACGCAATCTTCGAGATCCTAGATCTGAACAAGGCTTCTGATTGGTCTTCTGCCCAAGAGATGTGCCAGATGAACCACCTGTTCAGACGGATGCGGCGGTGAAGAACTAGTGGAGAACAACTTCTGGGGCAGAAAGCTTATTGTCCACGGAGACGAGTGCCATGGCTCGTCACCCCTGGTTTAAGAACGTGGAGGAAAATAGTTCTCCTCCAGGAAAGCTAGAGGAGAAACACTCCATTCATTACGAGTTGGTAAAAAGGTCATTACAGCACTGCACCTCGCCGGAAGGCAGCCGGAGATACGACCTGCAAACATAATAGACGAAGAAAAATCTTCGAACAAACCTGAGGTATTATGTACATCTTCTTTACAATGGTCATGAAGATCAGTAAGCTTCATAAAGAAGATCTTGGAAGCTATTTCTATGGCACAGGGCACAAACTCAGGTTTCACAACTTGAAATTGCCATGAATCAACAAAAGACAAGCATTGAAGCCAGCAGTCGTAAGGACTCATGGCAACCCACATTTTGGGATGAAGAACCCAAACAGCAAGAGGAAGGGTTTATATAGACTCTACGGAGACTCTTCAGTTCCCTAGCTGAGTCAGCAAACCTTGGAAAACGGGTAAGAATCAATTACTTACGTCTCCAAAAGAGGTAAACTTCAATTACCCTACTAAGGCTATGACGATTCAGTGGCATGCCATAATTAATGATGGAAGGTCATAATACGGATGGGCTTCCCAAGGAAATCGTGCTTATCTAATAAATCGTTAGCACGAAAATCAAGGCAGATCCGTCGCTATGTGACGTCATAATTGATACGCACAAAAAAATATTTGAGCAAATCCCCGGAGGGGAAAAATGGGACATGCAAGTTCTTGATAAAAAAGGGGGGAGAAACCCTAGCAGCATTCATCTCAAAATGGGACATGCAAGTTTTTGTTTTAAACAAATATTTTTGTTTCTTTCTCAAAATAAATCCTTGATCAAAGGGTCATCTGGAGAAAACGAGAGTGATGTCTCTCTCACTTGATCCACTTCTCGCTTCAGCTGCTCGTACTTGGCATTCATGTCATGAAAAAGTTTGACAGCTTCTTCAGCCTTCTGCCTTTGCTCCTCTACATTCCGCCTCTAAGCTGCGAGGTTGTGGAAGCCGCGTTTCAAATTCACAGCTGCGAGAATTTGGGTGATTCTGTTGAGAAGGAACCCAAAGCCTAGCTTGCCTTCAACTTTAGCTTGAAGCCCCTTGCATGTGCTGAAAAGCAGCTGCGCACTATGAGGAGAAACGGTCGCAGGAGTAGCCACAGACAGTTGCTCCAGGATCCAGATGGCTTCGGTCAAGAAAAGTCTCCTGTTATACGGCTCAATCTCTAGAGATCTCGCGAATGACCAGGGGTTTGAGAGTCGCATCTGAACCAGCCACTCCACATCATCTTGCCTAAATCCTGATAAAGTTGATTCAAGTTTAGAGCATGAAAACGTTTAAATAAAAGTGTAGAATGCGAAAAAATGGTAACATACTGGTTCCTTCAAGGATTTCGCGCAAAGAAGGAATGCGCATTTCTGGAAAAAGCTGAAGTCTGTCCCCGCTCCATTGCTCGCCTGTCAGCCGCAAGCTCGAGTTCATCATAGTTAGAAGGAAGAGTATAGGCTGCACCAGGTGCGACAGCAGCTCCAACTTGCGAGCTCCAAAAACTCCATGCTTGGGGAATCTCTGGAAGCTCCACCTCTGTTGAAGGAACGGCAGCAGCAGGAGCGGCCGCTCGACCAGGGACTTCTTCGGCTGCGAAAGGCCCTTGTGGCTCAGGAGCATTCATTTGAACACCAACATTTTCATGTGATGCTACGTCTTCCACGATCTGCTCATTTTCATGAACCTCAGCCCTGACAGCATCTGTCTCCATTTCCTCAAATGCAGTATCAGCATCTCGCTCCATCAGCACGGTGTCAGCTTCGATATCATCAGAGACTTCGATGATATCCTCCACGGGCTCTCCTTCATACTCAGCAGCTGCGACAGGTTTCTCAACATGAGAGCTTCGCTCTGGAGCATAAGAGGCAGGGGGCCAACTTCCTTGTTCTGGCATATCCTCATCAGCGTCACCTGCGATACAAGACAGGAAAATGTTGAGGTAACTTGTATCATATAGCATTATGTTATTTTGATAGATCAAGAGCGAGCACCTCCACACGTAGGTGGGATTGCAGCGCCTTCATCATATGCTAAAGACGCGACACCATATCCTACTAGGGTATCTTCATTAAGCACATCCTTAAGGTGAGCGTGACCTGGGGTGCGAAGAAACTTGTTACGATGAGGATGGGGTTACTAAGCCTAGTTTACAAACACCACTTGAATGATTACCTGAGGGTTCACCACACTTTCTTACTAGCCATCGGCGGATATTAGCTTTTGACAAGCCATGCTTTAACGCACCCGTAATCACTTCCTGGTAAGTCACATCAAGGTTAAAAATCTCACATTGTTTACCACCTGCGATTTCCTCAAAATCTGCTTGAGCTTGTTCCAAAGCAGCCGCATCCAAATCATCAGCTTGCTCAACCAAATCATCAGCTTGTTCCACCAAGTCATCCACATGTTGCTCTTCCAAACTTCTCCTCTTTATGAGCTCGATCTCATCTTCTTCTCGCTTCCTCCTTCTATCTGCAGCCTCCCAAGCTGTTCTTTCAGACTCAGCAAGGATGTCCTCGTCTATGGCTTCGCTGGAAACGCCAGAGTGAGAACCCTTGGTTTTCTTCTGCTTCTTAGCCAGAAGGCCGCTGATGGTTTATGCGTCATCATCTGCGAAAGAACAAACTGTTCAATAAATATGGCGAGAGCTAAAGTACTGAGAAGATAAGTTCGTTTGAGATACCTTCCGAATCTTCCTCTTGTATCTCACCTCTTTCTTCTTCTCTTTCACTTTCGACTCTTTCTTCTTCTTCATCATCATCTCTTTCTCTCACTTCCCTCCTCTCATCTTCCTCTTCTTCCTGACCAAAAGGGACAAAAGTCTCAACTGCGAGCTCCTTCCGCACTTTGCTTGGCATGCGACCTTTGCCTTTGTCCTTAGAAGTAAGAGACTTCGCAGGAGAGGAAGCTGGAGCACTCCTAGGAGAAGAGATTGTAATACCCTTCTGCTTTTGTCTCTTCGCCCTTGGGGCGACGTCTGCTGGAGGAGATGGAGTGTTTCTAGGAGGAGACAAAGCTGGAGTATTTTCTATCAGCGAGTTAGCAAATGCATCCATTACTTCACGAATCCGAGCCTCGACTGCGGGAGCCATTCACATTGTTAGCAGAATTTTCTCGCCCTGCCTTCTCGCAGCAACAATGGTATTGATCAGCGACTTGGAGCGCTCACCAGATGCGAACCTCCTAAGATAGCACTAAAACAGAAAATGTAGTGTAAGCCTCAATGCATCAAAGGAAAGAAACTTAGCACGGACAAAGGAAATTGTTTACCTTGGCAAAATCTTCGCTGTACTTGGTAACATGCGAAGCACCATCCCTAACTGCGGCCATCTTCTCCTCAAGAATGGTGGATGGGCACAAGTGATTCTCATGGTCCAGCAAGGAGTAGCAGCCATACTGGGAGTCATCCAAACTGCAGTTGGGACGGAATGGGAATGAATTTCTCTTGATTATAGAAGCTCTGCTGGGCTGAGGGGTCGACTGTGTTTCGAATCTGGCCTGCTGAGTAGTCCAGTAAGCAACCCAATTTCTGGAGAAGCGACCTGCACGGCCACCTGAAGGTTGAACAAAGGGCAAGTTGCTCCTCAAGATCGTTTGGCACTCGCCAGACAACAGCCGCTTGTAGCAGCCTCTTACAATGGATCTAGGCCAAACTGAGGGCGCCACTGCATCAAAGCCAAACTGGGGAGAAACGCGAGTTGGATCGACATCCACTGTGATCCTCTCATACCTGGGAGTAAGCTCAGGAACATGCTCCACAAGAGCAGGAAGAGAACTTCTTAGAAACCAGCAGAAGAATTCGCGATAGCGCTCATGAAAGCGCTCATGACCTTCGAAAAGGAGCTCTTCTGAGAAAGCAAGATACTTGGTGGGATACAACTTCGGGAACCATCGCACATTCTCAATGCGCGTGGCATAAAGCCTAGCTGTAAACTTGCTTCGGTCATCGCATATCAAGCTCCAGGTGCACTTCGGAAGGTTGGTTCTGAACTATCGAGCAGCTCTCCCACTTGAAAGTTCATCCGCCGCACCTGGGACACACCACTTGTTGGCCTAGAAGGAACATGAGCATAGGAGGGCCATCGCTCAAAGACCCCCATGGTCAGGAATGCGATGTTGACATAAGTCAACACATCAAGACGACCGCGAGAGTCCTTGGTCGCCACTACCAATTGGTCCAATCTATGATACAAAGTACCCAAGACTAACGGCCCGAGTGCGACTCTCTGGCCGAGGGTCAATCTCACAGCAAGAGGGAGGACATGATAGAAAACCCCATCATGAGGGTGACCATCGATCAGGTACCTTGATAACCAGGCACAGAGAAAGTCGCACAAGGTGAGATGGTACCCTTTCCCATTTATATAATTTTTTGCCTTTGGGTTCTGGTCTAGAAGTTTCTTGGTGATACTGCTACTTGCATAGTCGCGAAAGAAGTACTGCACCCATTTGCCCCAGGTGTTCTTCGCAGATGTATCAACAAGCTGCCAGTCAGGAAGAACTTTCGCAGATGCCCACCGCGTGGAAATCTTCTTTACCTCGGACAAGCATTCCTCCATCTGCTTGTATAGGGCAAGTTCCGGATTAGTCCTCAAGGGGCTCAGAGGATCCACCTCACCAACGGGAGAAAGATCATACAACATGTGCACATCCTTCAGAGTGGGAGCAGCCTCGAACTCAGCAAAGTGGAAGGTATGAGTCGCAGACGAATAGCGGGAGAGAAGGTTTAGAGGCATGGACTGATCCAACTTCACGGCAGCACCCTTCATAGCACGAACTGCGAAATAAACGCCAGCATTGTTCAAAGCGATGGCATGGTGGGTCAATACATGGTCGATCCACTCGTCCATGAAGTCCAATTTTTGGACAAACGCTTGGGTAGAAACTGCGGTATGGGGGAAAATCCATTTTCAACCCCTAACCTAACTACATCCTTGGAATCAATCAACTCTAGCATGGCTGCATTCACAGGCGGGGTCAATGTCCGCAACTCTCCAGAGGAAACAGGAGTCGGTAGATTCTTCACCTTGACCCTCGCATGATAGAAATTTTTGCACCCAAATAGGGGGCTTTCCGCCACAAGGTTTGGGGAAGATCAGGTATTTCTTCGGCCTCTTTAATGGGTTTGGATCCTTTTGTCTTTGCCATTCCTGCGGAAGAGCAAGAAAAAAGGGGGGGGGGTGAGAAATATACACACTTTCAGTTTGAATTTCAAAAAGAAACTATGTCTGGTCAAAAGAAGACGAACAGTCCGGGGTCAATTCTGGGTTTGGAAGTTCAGAATCCGTTTATATTGCTCAGAATTTCAGAAGTTCCACATTCAAAATCGTCATAATATGGTGATTAGATCAGTTTTGGATTTTAGAACAGAGTCTCTTTTGGAGTTCTCAACGAACGACATATTTCAAACAGCCATGTGTTTACAGATCCAAGACAGTTCAAAGCATATTTCAGTACATTAAATGGAATTGAGCAAACCCAACCTTATTTTGGTAAAGCTTGTTTTGATGAAGCAAGTTGAAGGAGACGATTGACAAGGGAGAACTGATGATTAATCACTCGAATCTGCTCTTGAAGGCTTCCGGGTATCATTCACTTTAGAAAGAGAAGTGATGCTTTGCAACAATGGAGTGCACAGAGTATTTATCCAAAAACAATGAGGGGTCACATCCTTTCAGTAGTCGAATCGCAACCGTCACCGTCGAATCGCGGAATAACAGGACAAGCTGACGTCATGCCTAAAACCCTAAAACACCAGACGGCACGACTCTAGGGATTTTAGGTTATAATGCCACGCATGGGGGCTGAATTTGCGTGTATTTGAATTGGTGCGTAGCGGCGACGCGTACCTTGGTTCCTGCGCATTGAAGCCTATCCGGCTATGCGTCTTCACGCGCAAAAAGGGGGCTAAAGTAGATAGTGCTTTTTAGACAGGCAGATCTTAGCCACGTGGCGATCATCCAGCACACCTAGCTGTGCTTCATACACACTGGATCACCACCCGCGCTGATCAACGTGGGGGCTGCGAGACAGAGCCCTCGCATACCACCACACGGGACTTGTAGGGACTTAGTGGTTTGGAGGCTAGAGTGAGTCCTGTCGCGTGCGAGCGACAACCAAGCCCGCGCGCGACCCTTATTAACTGCTTTGAGAGATTTATGGCACGAGCTCCATAAACCCGGTCAACCTCATAACGGTTCCGATATACGCGGTTAACGTGCGTAACGGTCCCTATATACGCGGACGAACGTGCCGTTGTGGTTAAGCTAATTAAGCCGCCATTAATGGGCGCATTAACCCACTACAACAGTCACATTCTCCGTTATATATAGGATCGTTAACCCTTCCATACAATGGCGAACCACCTGAGATACGCGGAAGCTCTGCCAAAATCCTGTCTCTCTCTCATACAGTACTATTGTCTTACTCTCTCCCTACACACAACCCTACTCCTCCTGTGTTCTCTCTATCCCATACTCTTGGTGTACATTGAATTCTCCCCGCAGGATTCTCTCGTGCACAACAGCATAGGGTAATTATCCGGAAATCCTTCAGCTTTCTCTTCCACATCCCTGGACACCTCAGCTCCTTCTCCTTCGTGTTCTCTTGCAACTGTTGAAGAAGATAGAAAACACAAGAGTTGTTAATGAAGATAAAATTTCTATCATGAATGTAGCAAACAACAGTAATAATTGCATCCAAGATCATGTTAGGGAAGTCCCACTTGAACTATAATTTTGTGAACAATTGTCCATCATTTTACATGATGATAATTATTTCCAAAATTCGCCAGTCTTCGCCAGTCATCTAAATGTGTCTCGGTTTGGTAAGAAACAAAAAATTTTTTTTTTATTGTATCTCAACTTTTGTCAACCTGCAATAGGAGAAGAAACACAAAATTCTCCTTTTATAATATGCCGAGAACCATTTTTAATTATAATTTGCATAAAAAATGTTTAAGGCCATTGGAGACTAGGCTATGAGGTACAAGCTGGTGTTGTAGTGGTGTATTACGTTGCAAAGATGGAGGATGAGACGAGGGCTAATTAGTTAATATATCATTTCATGTCTCATGGGACAAAACTGTCCGAGAAAATAGTGTTAGGGTGGACTGCTGGTCTCCACGTGTTCCCGGTAGGAATTAGTTGATGATGGAAGGAGATTTTTACCAGATATTTTAGCTAACATAAGGGTGGTTTCATGTAGTATTCAAACAACTGGATGATATTCTGGTCAAGTGACAAAGCACAGGGGGTGTTTTCATTGCAACCAAGAAAAACTTCCTCCTTGCAACTTGACCTGCCCGGCTGGCCCTATAATAGCTTATAAAATGCCTCTCTCTACAGTCCTTCCCTTCCAAACATTCTAACAATTCATTACCATCATTATCATCATCTCCCTCCTCAAACACACGCAAAGAAGAAATCAACACTCCCACCATCGTCATGGTTCTCTCAAAGACAGAATCGCAGAGTGACACCTCTGTCAATTCAACCTTCGCTTCTCGTTATGTCCGCACATGCCTTCCCAGGTATATCTGATCTGATCTGATCTAATCTGCTCTGATCCAATCTTATGTAATGTGATTTTATCGTTTTCTTATACCATGGAATGAAATTTTTGGGTAAATGTTTATAGGTTTAAGATGCCAGAGACTTCGATCCCGAAGGATGCGGCGTACCAGATCATCAACGACGAGCTGATGCTGGACGGCAACCCGAGGCTGAATCTGGCTTCGTTCGTGACGACGTGGATGGAGCCGGAGTGCGATAAGCTCATCATGGCCTCCATTAACAAGAACTACGTTGACATGGATGAATACCCTGTCACTACTGAGCTCCAGGTATGATTGTTTATTTACTAGTATTATTTTATTTGGTGACAATTGTCTAGGTTCTAAGTACACAATAAAATATTATGATTAGTATATGTGAGAATCAATAAATAAAAAAAAATTGGCGAGAGCTGACCGTTGGCTCGGTCTCCGCGCCTATTGGATCTCTCACGTAACAACTCTAGGAGCTGTAAACCTTCACATGAGTGGCTAAATTGACGGTGTGCTAAGCTGTTATGTTACCTAATTATTAAAATGCCCTTGAACATTTTTTGGTGAAATAGAATAAGCCTGTTTCTCAAAATAAGAAAGGGAAAATGTAATACAAATAATCAGTTTACTCTAACTTTTACTTCATCCGTTTCGTAATTTACATTTTAACTTTTAACAATATTCATAGTTCAATAGTGACATGATTACAAAAAAGTTGAAAAAAAATTGCATCGTTTTGGTATTCAAATCACCTGGTCAAAGTGACATGATTACAAGTGAGAAAAAATCAAATTGAAAAACTTTTTACCGAAACGAATGAAGTAGTACTTTTTAAAGGCTTGGACTTTTTATGAGACCAAAAGTTATTGTATTTGACAAATACCCGGCCGATTCGGTGATTATTTGATTAGCAAAATAATGCAAGAATTTGATGATTTTTTTATCGTTTTGTAGTGTAAATTTTACTCTGTAGCACCATGAAAAGATTCCATAATTCTTGCATATTTTGCTAACTAGATCACTGCGCCAAGTGATCCGATAAATAGTGCATAAGAAAACAAAAGAAGAAACATAGTATGAAGTACTAGGAACTCAGAAGAAAACAAAAGAAGAAACACATGAAGTACTAGGAACTAATGGAAAGTACAATAGTCGTTGTTATGAGAATTAGATCCACAAATTTCTACTATGCCATAAAGAGAATTTCGGAAAAAGAAAAAGCAATGTCATAAAGAGAATCTCGGAAAAAGAAAAAGCAATGTCATAAAGAGAAGGGAAAGTTTAATGGATAAAAGACACTCTCAAAGTTTGATGCAAAGTCACTTTTATCCATTATAGTTGGGAAAAGGACAATTGATTCTTTAGTGTGCTAAACTTCAATGCACCTACACTCATTAATTGTGACAATGTTAATCTGTTCGTGCTAGTCGGTCAATGATAGTAACTCAGACAAATCCGTCTAAAATTTCTCCTATTATAGTGTGGAACAACACAGTCAGTGGGTATAAATGTCTTGAATTTTTTTTTTTCACACTAAAATTGTGAAAATGTCTTTTTCCAAACGAGAAGGGTCAAAGTGTCTTTGAGTCAACCGTAGGGGTGAAACTGTGTTTTACCAAATTATTGTATGAATAAGTACGTGCAGCAATTTTGACAATAACATCGACTGGAAAGAGTTTGTATCATTCGATGAAACAAAACAAGGCGTAACCACATCATGCAGTGAGAGAAACATCTCAAATTTTGCCGACATAATGGGTGGATTTGGTGTGGACTTATTTGTGAATTTTAATCCAAAATCAACTTTTTTGTTTTTTAGATTTTTTGTAAAGGTTTTGTGTAGATTTTTTTGAGTGAATTTTGGATTTTCTAGTTGTAGGGTTTTAATTCAAAATCAACTTTTTTGCTTTTTAGACTTTTTGTAAAGGTTTTGTGTGGATTTTTTTGAGTGAATTTTGGATTTTGGATTTTCTAGTTGTAGGGTAGAAATGTTTGAAGAAAAAAGTTGGATTTGGGTGAATTTTTTGTGTCTTTTTTCATCAAGTCATGACAATGACAATAATGTCCACACTAAACAACAAAACTGATACATCACTAATTTTTAATAAATCGACAAAAGAGCATAATGGTAAGTTTGATTAAACAACAAAACTATCACATCACTAACTTTTTAACAGCACCAACTTTTTTTACCAAACTATACATCTTTTTTCTTGAACTTTTGTGTCACGGATTTTTTCCACACTATCTTAAAATTCAGTTTAAAATTCAAAAAGTCCACACCAAATTTACCCAATAAGAAAAAAAATGCATTTAAATTGTCATTATATGTGATATATTTTTTTTTTTTAAGAAACTCATTATATGTGAATTACTAAATGACAAAACGGACAAACCGCTCTAAAAGTTTTACTACTACAATGTGGCCTCAGATTTGATTTGTGCAGGAGTAAATTTTGTACTTATGTCTCCAAATTCTGACGGTATTGTGGCAAGATACAAATAATGTCGTACAACTTCTAGTAAGCCCTCAATGTATTACTCCGTCTGTAACAAAAGAATTGTTGTCCCGTTTGGTTTTGCACGTATTTTATAGAACTGATTAACCAGTAAAATAATATAAATGTTTTTCAATCTTTTTTTCAGTGCTATTATAAGTTTAAAATAATACTTGAATATTATGTTCCTCAAAACGAAGTACTTGAATATTATGAAAATATTAGCAAGTCTGGCTATTGTTTTGGCAGTCGAATAAGGTTTCTAAAATACTTAAACAAATACCCTCAAAAAAAAAAAAAAACTTAGAAAAATATTTTAAAATTGGAAACTGAAGTGTCGTCTTTTTCATTGATTTAAATATCTCCGCGGTGGTAGTCAATGATGGACAGCTAGGTCCATTTTATGTGGTTTACACTTGTTTGTTCTCTTTTTTGATTCATTGGTTGTATAAATATCTTAAATGGTGGTTGGCCACAATGGTGGTTGACCAAGAAGCTTCCGCTTGAGCGCGTTCACATATCTTTCATGAAAAATCAGAAACTTCGTTGGTACCATATCTTAGCTTGATTCTTTTATTTTTTATTCTTTCTAAGTGTTTCTATGGTCGTAAATCACATTCAATCTGTCAGTCCAACGTAACTGTTACTTTCTCTGTTTTTCTTTTATTTCTTCCAGTTTTGAGTTTTACCACTTTTCATCAGACATTTTTGACCCGATGATTTGATTAGCAATACGATGAAAAATTATCGAAAAATTACATTGTTTTGTTATCTAAATTACCGGGTCAAAGTGACATGCTTACGGATAAAAAAGTCAAAACTGGAAGAAAGAGAGGAAACAAACCAAGTACATTGTTTTTTTTGTCAAGCTTTTTGAAAAGATTTTTTTAGTACCGAAATGATGCAATAACTTTTTGATCATTTTATATTGTTGCACCATTGATATAACATCATATAACATTCTGTATATATTGACAAGTCCCTGTTGTTTCACACTAGTCAAATCACTTCCTAAAAATATTTGGAGAAAACTACAAGATACTCTTTTTTGGGACGGGTGGGATTATTATTCTTGTTTCTAATTCCCTAATCCCAGTTAAAAAAGTGCAAGAACACTGAGTAATGAGAAAACAGAATTAATCAACTGCAAAACGGTTTGTGATTGCAGAATCGTTGTGTGAACATAATAGCGGATTTGTTCCATGCACCACTCGGAGAAGGAGAGGCTGCGGTTGGAGTTGGAACAGTTGGTTCGTCAGAAGCCATAATGCTTGCCGGGTTAGCCTTCAAGAGGAAGTGGCAGAACAAGATGAGAGAACTTGGAAAACCAACTGACAAGCCCAACATTGTCACCGGTGCCAACGTCCAGGTAACAGCGCCCACCTTTTTCAGCTCATTTTGGCTTTTTTCCATCGCACGCATTAAAAAAATTAGAGCAGTAGGGTGTTTACAAGGACATGAAATGACATGACTAAGAGGCTATTGCAACACTATTTAGATAACCTGTTTTAATTTTATGTGCGCGCAGGTGTGCTGGGAAAAGTTTGCGAGATACTTTGAGGTTGAACTAAAAGAGGTGAAGCTGGAAGAGGGATACTATGTCATGGACCCTGCTAAAGCTGTGGACTTAGTCGACGAGAACACAATTTGTGTTGCGGCTATCTTGGGTTCCACGCTCAATGGAGAATTCGAAGACGTTAAGCTCTTAAATGATCTCTTGGTCGAGAAGAACAAAGAAACAGGGTACTTATTACTATTTCCTCTCCTACTCCTTCATAAATAGCATGATTGTTTTTTTTAACAAGCTGGTATGTTTATGATTAATATTATTCAAACTTGTGTTTTTGTAGATGGGACACTCCAATTCATGTGGATGCAGCTAGTGGTGGCTTCATTGCACCATTTTTGTATCCAGAGCTGGAATGGGACTTCAGATTGCCCTTAGTGAAGAGCATCAATGTTAGTGGTCACAAGTATGGACTTGTGTATGCTGGTATTGGTTGGGCCATTTGGAGGAGCAAAGAGGACTTGCCTGAAGAACTCATCTTCCATATCAACTATCTTGGAGCTGATCAGCCAACTTTCACTCTCAATTTCTCCAAAGGTCAGGTCTCATCTACTTTTTTCTTTCGTTCCTTAACACAAGCAAGTAGTAGCACTGCAGTATTCTCTCAAAACGAAATAAATCTGAGATAGTGAAATGATTTTTGTTCCTACAGGTTCCAGTCAAATCATTGCTCAGTACTATCAGCTCATTCGCCTAGGCTTTGAGGTGAGTCCTTCGCGTGTAAAACACATTAGTAAGCACTTCTGCTTCTTCTTCATCACGAGATTTCTGAGTTTCCTGTGATTTTTTTTGTACTTTTCCTAAAGGTTTGGTGTGAGTTTTTTTAAGTAGATTCTGGATTTTGAATTTTGAATTGCAGTTTTGAGTTTGTGGAAGAAAAAAGTAGAGGTTGATGAGATATTTTGTGTCTTTTTTTCTTCGAAAATTAAAATGACAATATTGTCCTCATTCAACTGTTTTTCTTAGTTATAAGGGTACAATGGTAACTTTCACTAAACAACAAAATTGTAACATCACGTACTTTCAATAGTACATTTGTTTTTTCACCAACTCACGTTTTTTTTTTCCTGAAATTTTATGTCACAAATTTTTTCACACCATTTTAAAAGACGATTTAAAATCCAAAAAGTCCACACCAAACCCACCCATATTTGGATTAGAATTTTACGCAATGATAATGCATGACGTCATTTTGGAATTAATGCAAACATTGCATTTTTATTTTCCAAAACAGGGATACAAGAACATTATGGAGAATTGTCAAGAGAACGCGATAGTCCTGAAAGAAGGATTGGAGAAGACGGGCCGTTTTAACATCGTCTCCAAGGACCACGGGGTCCCACTCGTGGCCTTCTCCCTGAAAGACAACAGCAGCCACAACGAGTTCGAGGTGGCGGATTTGCTCCGGCGATTCGGGTGGATCGTCCCCGCCTACACAATGCCTCCAAACGCTGAACATATCACCGTGCTGCGTGTCGTCATCAGGGAGGACTTCTCGCGTACCCTGGCTGAGCGCCTTGTTAATGACATTGAGAAAGTATTGCACGATCTTGATTCGCTCCCGGCCAGGGTTAGTGCCAAGCTGGCACTGGCAGAGGAAGGGAGCGGCAGTGCTAATGGGAAAGTGAAGAAGAGTGAACTTGAGGTGCAGAGGGAGATCACTGATGCCTGGAAGAAGTTTGTTCTCACAAGTAAGAAGACTAGTGGTGTGTGCTAAATCATCCCAGTCTTTTCCTCAGTTTCATCCGATTTCGTCAAGTCCGAGTTTGTGTCCGTTTTTCTCGCGTGATGTATGGTGTTCTTGTTCTTTAAACATTTGGAAACTATTTATTGTGTAGGATGGCATTGTTGAACTATTAATGTGTGATTCGAGGTTTTGAGGTCCCCCGCATATGATCTAATTGAACGACTTGTCCGGATGATCTGACTCTGTCTCAAACATTCATTCTACACATGAACATTACTATTCGTGGTATTTTCTTTTGAGAATATTTGTTTTTTCATCTGTTGTCTTGTTGTTTTAACTAAATTCACGAAACAGTCTTGAGAATGTTATTTGATTGGTCAATACAAGGATGATGAATCTTTTTGTACTGGAACAATGAATTACTTTAGGAGTGATAGAGATATTTTTTTAGTCCACTTCGGCAGCGGCCTTTTCCGGGCTAAAGTCCTAAAGTAGCATATTGAAGACGCATAGCTTGGGTTGCGAAAGCCCAATGTTGCTGTGGGCTAGTCAAGTAACTTTCTCAAAATGATTCGTGAACTTAGTTAAAACAACTAGATCACATAAATGGAACGGGAGAGAAAGTTAAATTATGAAGCAGACTAATTTGAATCAACTGTATGGAGTGAGAGACTCTTTATCATTACTATCGTTATGATATGTAAACTAATTGGAGTGTTATGTTATTATGTAAAACTATAAGGAGGTAGGTCGTTATTTCTCTTGTTGTATAGCCCGTAAATATGATCATTGTACAACTTTTCTCACACTTCGATATTGTTATGTCAAACCACCTCACGAACGAAGAACGAAAAATACTTAAGAACACGAGTATTTTACGTGGTTCGCTAGCAAAATATTTACTAACTACCTCCACGGCGGAAAAGCACTCTTTATTCACTTAAGAGGAACAATTACAATGTTTTGCATACCTAATAATGTGACTACCAGGTTCTTTATATAGTTCTAGGAAATCCCTAAAGTTTTCAAATTCGATTTCGAAACAAACTTGTTTCCTAACTAATCCTCTACCGCCTTTGACTTCCAATGTTTCCTAATCAAAGTTGGAAACAATGAGTTTGGCAGCCTTTGACAAATTCAAGGCACCAACTCAACAAATCTCCACCTTGACTTGAATTGTCTCGTCAACAGCAGCTGCTCCTCTTCTCGTAAATAAAGCTACGTCTTCTCCGCAGCAAATGTCTCTCGTCACAGAGACTCACTGGACCCCCACCGGGTCCGACATGCCCCGAAGGGCCTCACTGGCTCAAGATGTTGAGCAATTCCAGACAATGCTGGAACTTGCTCTCAGGAACTGGCTTTGTGAACATATCCGCGGGGTTGTCAGCTGTCCCCACCTTCTTCACCTTGATCATGCTCTCGTTTCTCAGAAAATGATACCTGACGTCGATATGCTTGGTCCTTTCATGATGAACCTGGTCCTTAGTCAAGCAAATCGCACTCAAGCTATCACAGTAGACTATCTCCTGATCTTGAAGTAGCCCTAGATCATTGACCATTCCCTTAAGCCAAATTGCCTCCTTTGCTGCTTCCGTTAGAGCCATATACTCCGCCTCCGTGGTGGACAAAGTCACCGTCGGCTGTAGCGTCGCCTTCCAACTCACAACAGATGCTCTCAGAGCAAATACGTAGCCTGTCATTGATCTTCTACTGTCAATATCCCCTGCATAGTCCGCATCCGAGAAACCAGCTACCAAGATGTCTTCACTAGCCCCATAACATAGGCCAATGTCTGACGTACCCTTAAGGTACCTGAATATACGCTTCACCGCCTGCCAATGGTCCCTACCCGGATGAGCCATAAAACGACTAATCACACTAACAGCGACTGCTATGTCCGGTCGAGTACAGACCATAGCATACATGAGACTTCCAACTGCGCTAGCATATGGAACCTTGGACATGTACTCCTTCTCCTCCTCAGTCTGAACGGTGTACATTCCTAGCTTGCTGTTAGTTGCCATAGGAGTATCTACAACTTTAGCTGATAACATCCCGAATCTTGCCAAGATCTTCTTGATGTATCCCTGCTGTGATAAGAAAAGCTTCTTCTTCTTCCTATCTCTATAGATCTCAACTCCCAGTATCTTCCGAGCAGCTCCCAGATCCTTCATCTCGAATTCCGCACTAAGGGACCTCTTCAGTTCTCTAATGTCCTTGATATTTCGAGTTGCAATCAAAATATCATCCACATATAGAACTAGGTAAATACGTGATCCACTATGCAACTCTTTGTGATACACGCAGCAATCATACTCGCACTTGTGGTAACCTATCTTCAACATGAAGCTGTCAAACCTCTTGTACCATTGCCTCGGCGACTGCTTAATTACGTAGAGATATCTCTTGAGCTTGCACACGTGGTTCTCTCTTCCGGGAACTTGGAACCCCTCCGGTTGGCTCATGTATATTTCCTCCTCAAACTCTCCATGCAGGAAAGCTGTCTTGACATCCAATTGCTCAAGCTCTAGGTCGTGGTGTGACACTAAAGCTAGTAACACCCGGATAGAAGTATGTCTGACCACCGGTGTGAAGATCTCGTTGTAGTCAACTCCCTCTTTCTGACTGAACCCTCTTGCAACTAGCCTTGCCTTACACTTGACGCCCTCTCCAGATGTAGTTCATTCCTTTCTTCTGAAAACCCACTTGCAGCTGACTATCTTCCTTCCCGCTGGCAATTTAACAAGCTCCCAAGTCGAGTTCTTTCTAAGAGACTCCATCTCTTCTCCCATCGCGGCAATCCATTGTGCTGACTCAGAACTAGATATAGCGGCCTTGTAGGAGGATGGCTCGTCCTCTACCTCTTCCGCTACCTGTAATGCATATCCCACCATACTGTCATCTCTGTATCTCGGTGGAGGCTTTATGACTCTCCTTGGTCTTCCTTCAGCAATACTTTGATGAACCGGTTCCTCTGGTGTAGACGCATCCTCACTATCAGACTCTTCTGCTTCTTCCTCTTCTGCTTCTGGCGGCGGTGTAGGGATTTCAGAATCCTTAGGATCAGTAGGATCCGACTCTCCCTCCACCTTCTTCTTCGCACCTCCAAGCTCCACCTCCACGGAGTTCTTCAACATATGAGTCTCATCAAAGTCTACACTTCTGCTAAGCATAATCTTGTTGTCTGCCCATATCTTGTATCCCTTCACACCTGTTCCGAAACCCATGAATACTCCCTTCTTAGCTCTTGGTTCTAGTTTGCCATCATCAACGTGATAATAGGCAACACAACCAAATACTCTCAAATCTGAGTAATCCACTGCATTACCGGTCCAGACTTCCATAGGAATCTTGCATCCTATACCTGTGTGCGGGCTCCGATTTATGAGATAGCATGCCATGGAAACTGCCTCTCCCCAGAAACCTCAAGAAAGACCTGCATTCGAATGCATGCACCTTGCTTTCGCTAAAAGTGTCTGATTCATTCTCTCGACTACACCGTTCTGCTGCGTGTGTGCCGAACGGTGCGATGGCGTGCTATTCCCTGATCCTTGCAGAATTCATCAAACTCTGATGAACAGAATTCTAAGCCGTTGTCCGTGCGCAGCCTCTTCACCTTCTTTCCCACATGATTCTCTACTAGTGTCTTCCACTCCTTGAATCTTGCGAAGGCTTCACTCTTGTGCTTCATCACGAACATCCAAGTCATCCTGGAGTAGTCGTCTATGATGCTTAGGAAATACCTGTATCCTCCAATCGCCTCGAATCGAGATGGACCCCAGCAATCCGAATGGATATAATCAAGAGTACCTTTCGTTCTATGAACCGCCTTAGGGAACTTGCTACGCTGTAGCTTCCCATACATGCAGTGCTCACAAAACCCTAGGCTCTTGGGCGCATGCCCAGTGAGATACCCCTTCTTGTGAAGTTCCTGCATTCGACGTTCACTCATATGACCGAGCCTCATATGCCACAGCTTGGTTAGATCAACTTCCTTAATCTCGGCTGAGACAACTCCAGCAGAACCTGTGATCGTCGAACCTTGCCACATGTACAAAGTCCCGCTCTTAACTCCCTTGAGTATCACCTTAGAATCCTTGCAGACTTGTAGATCTCCACCTTCACCTTTGAAACGGTATCCCTTGCTGTCGAGTAGACTCAAGGAGATCAGATTCTTCTTAATATGTGGTACATTCCTGACTTGCTCTAAAGTACATAACTTCCCTTCATTCGTCTTCAATCTAACTGAGCCGCTCCCAATCACCTTACAGACGGCTCCGTTTGCCATGTAGACAGACCCTCCATCTGTTTGGTTGTACGTCGAGAATAGCTCCTTGTTAGAGCAAATATGATAGGAAGCTCCGGAATCAAGGACCCACGCATCCTGAGAGTGCGTGACAACATCCTCCATTAGAACGTAATCATCCTCAGACGAGTTACCTTGTTCTGCTACGGCTGCGGATCCATTCTGCCCCTGTTGACCTCGTTTCGGGTAATCTCTCTTCCAGTGCCCCTTTTCCTTGCAAAAGGCACATACATCCTTGGGTAACTTAGAACCTGAGAACTGCTTCTTCTTGTTCTTCTTACCCTTCTTGCTTCCCCCCGTTGCCATCAGTCCGGAAGCATGGTCCTCTATACCTGTGCCTGCACCCTTATGGCGTAGTTCCCTAGCATGGAGTGCCGATCTCACCTCCTCTAGGGATAAGTCGTCCTTGTTCACAATGAACGACTGCACGAAGTTCTCATATGATGGAGGTAACGAGATCAATAACAAAATTGCAACATCCTCATCCTCCACCTTCTCGCCAATATTACGCAAATCTAACAGAATTGTGTTCAATTGATCAAGATGGTCCTTGAGAGCCGTACCTTCGAGCATCCGCAGGGTGAAGAGCCTTTGCTTTAGCATCAACTTGCTAGTGAGACTCTTCGTCATGTAGAGAACGCCAATAAGACCCAAAAGCCTTTTTGGGACTCTCCAACTTGAGCCAGAGCTTCGCTGCTTCCTTCTGATCTGCGATCTCGATGATCACGTCATCCGATAAGCACAGCATAATCGTTGCGTGTGCCTTATCCTCCATCTCCTTGAACTCCATAGATGCAACATTCATGTCTCCCTTGTCCGCGGTCAAAGGTGCCCACAAGCTTTGCGATTTGAGCAAAGCCTCCATCTTTATCTTCCACAGACTGAAGCTATTCCCTCCTGTGAACCTGTCGATCTTCAACATCGATCCGGACATCGTTCTTGGTGGATCTTGAACCCTAGTCGCGTGCCCCACCTAGATCTCAAAACCCTAGCTTTGATTTCACCAAGTTGTGAAACCCTAGCTTTGCTCCGCCTTGATCTTGATCTTGATCTTGAAAAACCGCCAAACCCGAGCACTGATACCAGTTTGTTGTAACAAAAATCCTGTTTCAGAGCTCTGATACCAGTTTGTTATGTCAAACCACCTCACGAACGAAGAACGAATAAAAGAAGAACATGAGTATTTTACGTGGTTCGCTAGAAAAATATTTGCTAACTACCTCCACGGCGGAAAAGCACTCTTTATTCACTTAAGAGGAACAATTACAATGTTTTGCATACCTAATAATGTGACTACTAGGTTCTTTATATAGTGCTAGGAAATCCCTAAAGTTTCCAAATCCGATTTGGAAACAAACTTGTTTCCTAACTAATCCTCCACCGCCTTTGACTTCCAATGTTTCCTAATCAAAGTTGGAAACAATGAGTTTGGCAGCCTTTGACAAATTCAAGGCACCAACTCAACATATATAAAATTTATACTCTACAAACACTTTCGTACCATGGTATCAGAGCTTAAACGATCCTAAGGTTTTAGTCTCGAGACCCAACTTGTCTTTTTCCTCTTTTCTGCCGTTTCTTGTCAAGAGTCCTCACAGGCTGCTTGCGATTCGACCATCTAACAATAGTCGGGCGTTTTCACCCACCATACCAAAGGACTCGGAATTGAATTCGGAGTACGGACGCAGAAAAATCTCGCTGATTAGCTGTCGGACGTGCCTTCACGATCCACCAGGAGACGCAGCTCCACCGCCTGCCAGATCCACGCGCCTCCACTCTCGGATCCAGCTTGCGCTTTACGGCTCCTGTTCGGCTCAACACAAGACGCGGATTCTGCATGGGCCGATGGCTTCCCCACGAGCCGCATATTTCACAAGATTGACCAACTCTTTTCTTTAACCGCTGACTCAGCATATATTCCGTTTCATTATGTTTTGTTTATTTACCCGTAAGTCGCATAGAAACAGTGTTCTAGTCGTATTTTCCTTTGGATTTGAATTGGATCTCACCGGTCCCCTTAAGGTTTTTTGACCTCCTGATTCTGTTTTTGCACTCCCTTTTTTTTGGACTTTTAGTATCTGCTTCTTCGTATTTAGGGTTATTTTACACGTGTTTTTGATCCTTTCTTATGTTATTGGGTTCGTGACTTGTCGATATTGATAGATATGATAATTAGCCTATATTGACTGTTTTGGATGACCCTAACTGTAGAGTTTTGATGCATGTTACGTAGCGGAATAACAATAAAAACATTTCTGATCAAGACCCTCCATGAATCGCATGACCAGCCATCATAACGTGATAAAAGAAGACAATGTGTATCTTTTGAGTTTGTGTGATCGCAACGAAGAATAGCGTCCTCATCTTAACCGGTATCCACACCTCAGATTGCTAGTTGGAATCTACTTCACGTCTTGTGCTAGCTACGCGAAGAAGGAGGCGAAAGAATTACGCAAAACGGAGCACAATGGAGGCCGAACCGCCAAAGGAAGCCGACGGGCAGGGGGCGGCTCCTTGCTTGGGGTCTCTCTCCTTGCTCTCTTGTTTCTTAATGAAGAATCATTATGAAATAATAGCTGAGGTTGTCCTTTTATAGTTAATGGTAAACGACATTTTGCACCCTCCGACTATGGGGAAAAAGACATTTTGCCCCCTGATTTATGGAAAAATACCTTTTTCACCCCTGTCAGTGGACGGAGGTTAGACACTTTCACCCTTCTGTTAGTGGTGGCTAGGGTTAGCTTTTTTATAACCATTTTACCCTCGGGAGGGTGCAATGACTTAAATACCCTCACCCCTTAAAGGCAACTTTACCCTTTACCCTAATGTTAAAATAAAGGGTAAAAGACATTTTCCACCCTTCGATTATGGGGAAAATACATTTTGCCCCGTGATTTATGGAAAAAGACCTTTTGCACCCCTAATAGTTTTTTTGTGACCATTTTACCTTTGTAAGAATGGAATGACTTAACTACCCTCACCCCCTTAAAGACCACTTTGCCCTTTACTCTAATATTTAAATAAATACTAATTAAATAAATTTATGACATCACCTATTAACAAGATTACATCACACCTGGTACTGTGAAATGACCATTATACCCGCGGTACTGTTCACATGAACAGTTACCACCCCTGGTACTGTTCACGTGGACAATTACCACCCCTGCTACTGTTCACATGGACACTTTCCACCACTATTTTCTGGAAAATTTGCACCCCTAATTTTGTGGACACTATGCACCCCTAATTTTGTGTACACTTTGCACCCCTAATTTTGTGGACACTTTGAACCCCTCTGTTGTTTTAAAACCAGTTGTTTTTTTTTTTAACCTGTGAGTATGATCCTTACGCAATTACTACTTTTCCCCCAATAATTCCCTCCAATAAACCTTCGTCCAAAAAAGTCCTATATATAGACATCCCATCTTCACAATGATATCCACTCAAACTCTTATCCACTTGTAGCTGCAATCATACTTCCCTAACAATTAGGGCAAGGTAATAGTAGTAGTTTTTTTAGAATGAAGCTCTTTATTTTAGCTAGTATGGTGTTTTGTTTTTTTTGTTGTAATAATATGTTTTTGTTTGTTTAGGTAGAATGCCTAGCTCAAGCAGAACAACAAGACGGGGAGAAGAGTTCCTAACGTACCAGAGGAAGTATTACTTCTGTGAAGTTCCCCTTACGGCAGATATACGAGTGACGGAGTCTAACATATACGACAATCAGGGTAGACTCTACTATGTTTTTAGGAACAATTGTTGTAACTTATGGAGTTGGTGCGACCCTATTGGGCAGGGAGCTACGTCTTCCGATTCACTTTTGAATGGATGTGTATACGGATTGAAAAGGTCGTCGAAACACAGTCTCAGAAGTCAAACCAAGCCCCATTAAATTTGAATATCTGAATTGCCTTGTTGTTGGCACTAGCTCCTTTACTAGTGAAGTAGTAACTAGTAAGATGTAGAGATTAACTACGTCTAAGATGCACTTTTTGGAGGGGTTTTTTTTGGAGGAAAGTTATTGGAGGGAAGCTACAGGAGGGAAAATAGTAATTGAGTTAGGATCCTACTCACAGCTAAAAAAACAGCTGGTTTTAAAAAAACAGAGGGGTGCAAAATGTCCACAAAATTAGGGGTACAAAGTGTCCACAAATTAGAGGTGCAGAGTGTCCACAAAATTAGGGTGCAAATTGTCCATAAAATAGGGGTGCAAAGTGTCAATGTGAACAGTACCAGGGGTGGTAAGTGTCCACGTGAACAGTACCAGGGGTGGTAACTGTCCACGTGAACAGTACCATGGGTGGTAACGGTCCATGTGAACAGTACCAGGGGCATAATGGTCATTTTCGAATACCAGGTGTGATGTAATCTTGTTAATAGGTGATGTCATAAATTTATTTAAATATTAGAGTAAATGGCAAAGTGGTCTTTATGGGGGTGAGGGTATTTAAGTCATTCCATCCTTAAAAGGGTAAAATGGTCACAAAAAACTATTAGGGGTGAAAAAGGTCTTTTTCCTTAAATCAGGGGGCAAAATGGGGTGGAAAATGTCTTTTACCCTAAATAAATACTATTTAAATACATTTATGACATCACCTATTTACATGATTACATCAACCTGTGTGTTGTGAAATGACCATTGTACCCCTGGTACTGTTCACATTGACATATACCTCCCCTGACACTGTTCACCTGGACATTTTACCCCCTTGGACACTTTGTGTAATACCCTGTATTTTAGTTGGGGGTTATTTTGTAATTTTGAAAAAAAAAATACTTGTGAATTTCAATAAATTTATATTTCAAACTTGTTCTTGAATCCTTCTTAATTTCAAAGTATAAGAGTGTCATTTGACATTTACGATAATCTAGAACTTTATTTTGAGTTATTTTGTAATTTTAGAAAGTTGTGTAATACTATATGAACATTATTGCGTATATTTGGGACTTCTTTGTAGTTATTTAAAATGATGGATCTTGACATTTATATACGTAATATATTATTTTGAATTGCTTGATCAATTTTCTTGTTCATATAAACTAGATTTTATGTGTTATATATTAATTAAAAGTTTATATTTTCACCCCTCAACTTTTAGCTTTCACATTTCTACCTTAACTAGCAATTCATCTATTAATTATTTATACTCAAGTACCCCTCAATTATGTTTTGGTCAACTCTACTAAAATATGGAGATTTTCTTTTTACAAGCATATTTCAATTTTCTCTACTACTACATCAAGCACATCACCCCCATCTCCATCAACTCCATCAACTTTCACTACTACCTACCCACATATATGTACATTATCATGTGGATTCTTCACCACCAACCTCCACCATCAACTTCATTGCTTCTATTCTCATTTCTTTTCATTTTCTCTCTTCATGAACACTCAAATACTCTCTCATCTCTCTCCAAAAACTCCATTCCCGGTTTTGGAGGAACACCTTCACTAAACACCATCAAATCTTCATTTTCAAGCCTCCAAAACATGAAAAACTTTAGTCCAAGCATAGTATGATCATGGAGGGGAGTTATTTCCAGGGGCGGAGCCATGTAGGGGCACGGGGGGGGGGGGGGGGGGGGGGGGGAAAGGCGGGGCACGTGCCCCTTCAAAATTTTTCGAAAACGCTAGATATCTCCTAATTTTTCAAATAATTAACTGTTTCTTTATAAAAATATAAAAGTGCCCCCCTAATTTTAAAAGTGCACGCAGCACAGTTGGTAAAATCGCCCACTTAAAATCTTATGCGCGTTTAAAATTTTTTTGCACAAATTTATACAAAAAACAATAAAATATGCCCAAGACTCGAACCCTGGTGGCCAAATCAAAAGGGAGCATTCTACCAGATGACTACCAGCTGAGCTAGAAGGCCTTTACAAATATTGTCGATATTTAATGTTAAAATAACTTTAAATAAAAGTATAAATACTAGAATTGTGCGCCCCCCCCTTTGACGGAATCCTTGCTCCACTGGTTACTTCATCATTCTTCTCAAGAATTGAAGGCCAATTTCACTCTTTTCATCCCCATCTTCTTGAATCTTGGGGTAAAGTTTTCTTCTAGCCTTCAATTCATTCTTGCATGTCTATGTTTAGCTTTGATTGATGAAAATCCATCTTTGATTTCTTCATATCCAAATTTGATTCTTCATTTTCTTGTCTTGATCATGACTTTGATACTTGAATGTTCTCTATTTCATGAAATCCACCCTAGAACCCACATGCATGTTGTGAATGTCATCTTCTTTGCATTGTTACCCAAGAGGGTTTTGATCATTTGTGTCAAGAGCATGTAAATGTCTTACTTAATGACAAAAATGATGTAATTTTGGGTGAAAATTAAGTCTCCATAAGTTGCATGTGTCATATAATTGATTTGATCATGTTTTAAGTGCTCTAGGTGAAAATTGCACATTTTTACAATCTGACCAGTTTGTGAAAAATGTATATTATCTCTAAATTTTGTCTCTGTAGGATTTTTAACTCTTTCATATTCTGAAACTAGACTCAGAGAGGGTCATTTTGAAAGAAAATTCAACTCCATAGCCTTTTTTGTTAGGGAGATATGCTCATTCTAAGTTGCATGTTTTCTGAAACTCTGTTTTTGGACAAGTTTTACCATTTTTGTTAAAAATCTCATTTCCAGAAACTTATGGCACCAAATATTTCTTGTGATAAAACTAAACACATAAGGTATTCATTCTGGAGAATATGGGCATTTTTCCTATTCTCCAAGTAGTAGTAATTGTTCTTCAAAGTTGAAACTTTCTTCCAAACTTGTATCTGCATAACAGTGTTTGTTATTTTTGTAACTTGAGTTTTATAATAGCTATGTATGATTTTATTGGTATTTTCTGAAAGTAGACACATGTAGGTTCATCATACATTAATTTCAAAATTTTAGGATATGATTTGATATGGTAAATATGGCTCCAAAGTCAGAGCTACAATTCTGTCCAGAATTGTTGTTTCACATTTTTTAGAAAACTTGAATTTTTGAACTTCTAGGTGTTTTGGTTGGACTTAGTTTGATAATTAAACATAATTATATGTGGATTAGTGACATTTAGGACTATGTGACATGTAGGTTTGCATTTTTATTATAAATGTGTAAATTGGTTATAACGAGTAAGTCATACGTGTGATTGTAGACATCGACCTCGTAGGAGAGAGCGGTTGTCGTCGGAGTGCTAGGCTTAGTTTCTTGATTTTAATTGTTCTTCATCTTAGTGGTAAATACATATGTACGACCTTTTCATATCAAATGTGCGCATGTGTGTGATGTTTCAAATGAATGCTTGTTATATGAAAAAGTATGAGAATGCATGTTTCCCACTCGAATGTTGTTAAACTATTTTATACATATCCTTTTATAACTCTCGGAAATTACTTGTGAAATGTTGACATTCTGATTCTAGTTATGTGAAAGAGAAGAAATAAAATACCTCTAATAGACTTAGGACTATGTACAGAGTACTGTTATTAATGGGAGGCGTCAAGCGATCCTCCATTTTCTTATGGCTAAGACCATTGAAGCAATGCTTCTTGTTATTGGATAGAACGTTAATGTTCACAAATCCGCCCCCGATGAGCCAAATGTATCAAGATATTGAGGCCAAGGGTTTTATAGAGCTATAGAGTGCTACTTATACTTGTAAGGGTCACTACGGTATAGGGGTGGTGACACTTAAGGCCTTTTAGCTAATGTTATGAGCGGGGTTGACGAATGGGCTCCCTTAACGCTCGGGTGAAATAGGGTTTGATAGACCCTATAAGGAACCCTTAGTGATTATTTCGTGATCCCTTCGTCTACATCGATCCTGCTGGTGGCTCTGGACATGCCTCAGCTAAACTTAACGGTTAACTAAACTTGAAAGAAATTTGTATACTCTATTGATGTTGTTTGTGGCTCTGGATATGCCCTAATATATGAAATGATTTGAAAAGCATATGCTATTCGTGAATAAATATAGTTATGAGTCCAAAATAACTTGTTTATTCTGGAGTTTCTACTGATTTAAGAATTCCTTTAATACTCCTGGTTTATTGAAGTTTTAAAGTCGAAAAGTTCTCGCTACGTGATTACTTATAATTGTTCATGAATTCCCAACTCTCTTACTTATTAATGTTTCAAATTTCTTGGTTTATTTAAACTATTCTTGCGTGCCACTCATCGCTTTACATGTCGTAGTGTGTATTTACTCAGTTTTTACTGATCATGTTCTTCAAAACTGCGTCGACTTTTGCCATTTTAAAACCGCAGGTCGTCAATCAAGGTGGGGTTATGGGAACGCGGATCGAGACGAAGACGTTAAGATCACTTAGTAGATCACCTAGATTATTTCACACATTGATTTTGTAAACTTATCGTTCAAAAATTTTTGTATTAAATAAATTGTAATATTTGTAAATATAGTTCTACTTTTGGTTATCGATTGTCGCATTAACCCTGAGCCGAGATCCCGGGTCGTTGCAGATGGTATCAGAGCATCGGTTCTCCGGTTAAAGTGTCTTTTCGATTTCTATTAGTAGGGAATAAGAAAGATAACACGTTTTCAAAATTTTAAAATTTATTAGGATAACCCAATTTGGTAATAACAAAGTAAACAAGCCGCCGGGAGTTGGGGTACTTACCTGTCATTAATATTGATTTGTTCCATATTTTTTGATTAATTATTAACGGCTATTTGAGATGTGAACCGTATAAATTTTACTTGCTTATTTTCATGCTTAGTACTTATGCCCATGCTTATTTAAATCGAGATGCTTGCTATAGTTGTGTGATACGTATCTATGAATCTTTATGTTTCTATGTTATTTTGTCGACGAGAAAGTAACGACGCTTTGACTTAGAAGAACATGAGACCATTCTTTTCCTACCTATGAGTGCGACTTTTAAGATAATACTTTATTTTATCTCATTTTGAGTTAATTTGACATGGTCGCTTCCAATATTAGAAAGCTTTGACAAATATATATATATATATATATTCTTTTTAAAAAATAATTTTGAAAAAAATGATTGGTGCGGAGATACCAAATGCCAAGTGATATGGACCACTTTGTTTAGCAGTCCGCTGGCGTGACTCATAGTACGACGGTACTATGAGTTGTACCCGCTGTGTAGACTAAAGTTGGAACATTTGAAACACATACGAGTTGTGATGGAGAGACACGTTGTGTGACGACACATAGTGTTCTTTTCTCCCTCGTATGCGTAGAACACTTGAGGTGATTGGTTTACCTAATCCTATACAGGTAAGACAATATTTTTCATGCGGATAAGCAAAGCAAAATGACAAGTTATTTCGATCAAAGTATTGTTTTTCTAAAAAGTTTCGAGATTTGTTTAAATGCTAGAAATCTTTTTGAATCGCTTTGTAAACGTGATAACTTGTATGTTGGTCTAGACCTTTCAAAATTTGATGTCGGCCTTTTACTTGAGCTAACTGTATTTGAGTCCCTACTATTGTACGAGTGAGATAAGGCGTAACCGACCGAGAGCGCATTTCTCGTTAATTAAAGCGTCGCATATGCATTAGCCCTTCATACAATTCACATGTGCATTAGTTGCATTCTCATGAAATATGTTCGTAGTTTTACGCAAAAGTTTTTTTAAGCTTCGGGGACGAAGCTTCGTTTTAAGGGGGATATAATGTAATACCCCGTAGTTTAGTTGGGGGTTATTTTGTAATTTTGAAAAAAAAATACTTGAGAATTTCAATAAATTGATATTTCAAACTTGTTCTTGAATCCTTCTTGATTTCAAAGTATTAGAGTGTCATTTGACATTTACGATAATCTAGAATTTTATTTTGATTTATTTTGTAATTTTAGAAAGTCGTGTAATACTATATGAACATTATTGCGTATATTTGGGACTTCTTTGTAGTTATTTAAAATGATGGATCTTGAAATTTATATACGTAATATATTATTTTGAATTGCTTGATCAATTTTCTAGTTCATATAAACTAGATTTTATATGTTATATATTAATTGAAAGTTTATATTTTCACCCCTCAACTTTTAGCTTTCACATTTCTACCCCAACAAGCAATTCATCTATTAATTATTTATACTCAAGTCCCCCTTAATTATGTTTTGGTCAACTCTACTAACATATGGAGATTTTCTTTTTACAAGCATATTTCAATTTTCTCTACTACTACATCAAGCACATCACCCCCATCTCCATCAACTCCATCAACTTTCACTACTACCTACCCACATGTATGTACATTATCATGTGGGTTCTTCACCACCAGCCTCCACCATCAACTTCATTGCTTCTATTCTCATTTTTTTTTTTTTTCATTTTCTCTCTTCATGAACACTCAAATACTCTCTCATCTCTCTTCAAAAACTCCATTCCCGGTTCTGGAGGAAAAGCTTCACTAAACACCATCAAATCTTCATTTTCAAGTCTCCAAAACATGACAAACTTTAGTCCAAGCATAGTATGATCATGGAGGGGAGTTATTTCATCATTCTTCCCAAGAATTGAAGGCCAATTTCACTCTTTTCATCCCCATCTTCTTGAATCTTGGGGTAAAGTTTTCTTCTAGCCTTCAATTCATTCTCGCATGTCTATGTTTAGCTTTGATTGATGAAAATCCATCTTTGATTTCTTCATATCCAAATTTGATTCTTCATTTTCTTGTCTTGATCATGACTTTGATACTTGAATGTTCTCTATTTCATGAAATTCACACTAGAACCACATGCATGTTGTGAATGTCATCTTCTTTGCATTGTTACCCAAGAGGGTTTTGATCATTTGTGTCAAGAGCATGTAAATGTCTTACTTAATGACTAAAATGATGTAATTTTGGGTGAAAATCAAGTCTCCATAAGTTGCATGTGTCATATAATTGATTTGATCATGTTTTAAGTGCTCTAGGTGAAAATTACATATTTTTACAATCTGACCAGTTTGTGAAAAATGTATATTATCTCTAAATTTTGTCTCTGTAGGATTTTTAAATCTTTCATATTCTGAAACTAGACTCAGAGAGGGTCATTTTGAAAGAAAATTCAACTCCATAGCCTTTTTGGTTACGGAGATATGCTCATTCTAAGTTGCATGTTTTCTGAACTCTGTTTTTGGACAAGTTTTACCATTTTTGTTAAAAATCTCATTTCCTGAAACTTATGGAACCAAATATTTCTTGTGATAAAACTAGACACATAAGGGATTCATTCTGGAGAATATGGGCATTTTTCCTATTCTCCAAGTAGTAGTAATTGTTCTTCAAATTTGAAACTTTCTTCCAAACTTGTCTCTGCATAGCATTGTTTGTTATTTTTGTAACTTGAGTTTTATAATAGATATATATGAGTTTGTTGGTTTTTCTGAAAGTATACACATGTAGGTTCATCATACATTAATTTCAAAATTTTAGTATGATTTGATATGGTAAATATGGCTCCAAAGTCAGAGCTACAATTCTGTACAGAATTGTAGTTTCACATTTTTTAGAAAACTTGAATTTTTGAACTTCTAGGTGTTTTGGTTGGACTTAGTTTGATTATTAAACATAAATATATGTGGATTAGTGACATTTAGGACTATGTGACATGTAGGTTTGCATTTTTATTATAAATGTGTAACTTGGTTATAACGAGTACATCATACGTGTGATTGTAGACATCGACCTCGCGTCGGAGTGCTAGGCTTAGTTTCTTGATTTTAATTGTGCTTCATCTCAGTGGTAAGTAAATATGTAAGACCTTTTCATATCAAATGTGCGCATGTGTGTGATGTTTCAAATGAATGCTTGTTATATGAAAAAGTATGAGAATGCATGTTTCCCACTCGAATGTTGTTAAACTATTTTATACATCTCCTTTGAGAACTCTCGAAAATTACTTGTGAAATGTTGATATTCTGATTCTAGTTATGTGAAAGAGAAATATAATACCTCTAATAGACTTAGGACGATGTACAAAGTACTGTTATTAATGGGAGGCGTCAAGCGATCCTCCATTTTCTTATGGCTAAGACCATTGAAGCAATGCTTCTTATTATTGGATAGAACGTTAACGTTCACAAATCCGCCCCTGATGATCCAAATGTATCAAGATATTGAGGCCAAGGGTTTTATAGAGCTATAGAGTGCTACTTATACTTGTAAGGGTCACTACGGTATAGGGGTGTCGACACTTAAGTCCTTTTAGCTAATGTTATGAGCGGGGTTGACGAATGGGCTCCCTTAACGCTCGAGTAGAGTTTGATAGACCCTAGAAGGAACCCTTAGTGATTATTTCGTGATCCCTCTGTCTACATCGATCCTGTTGGTGGCTCTGGACATGCCTCAGCTAAACTTAACGGTTAACTGAACTTGAAAGAAAGTTGTATACTCTATTGATGTTGTTTGTGGCTCTGGATATGCCCTAATATATGAAATGATTTGAAAAGCATATGCTAACGTGAATTTATATCGTTATGAGTTCAAAATAACTTGTTTATTCTAGAGTTTCTACTGATTTAAGAATTCGTTTAATACTCCTGATTTATTTAAGTTTTAAAGTAGAAAAGTTCTCGCTACGTGATTACTTATAATTGTTCATGAATTGCCAACTCTCTTACTTATTAATGTTTCAAATCTCTTGGTTTATTTAAACTATTCTTGCGTGCCACTCATCGCTTTGCATTTCGTAGTGTGTATTTACTCAGTTTTTACTGATCATTTTTTTTCAAAACTGCGTCGGCTTTTTCCATTTGAAAACCGCAGGTCATCAATCATGGTGGGGTTATGAGAACACGGATCGAGACGAAGACGTTAAGATCACTTAGTAGATCACCTAGATTATTTCACACATTGCTTTTGTAAACTTATCTTCTCAAAGATTTTTGTATTAAATAAATTGTAATATTTGTAAATATAGTTCTACTTTTGGTTATCGATCGTCGCATTAACCCTGAGCCGAGATCCCGGGTCGTTTCACTTTGCACCCCTATCTTTGTGGACGCTTTGCACTCCTCTGCTGTTTTAAAACCATCTGTTAGGTGTGAATATGATACTTACTCAATTGCTACTTTCCCTCCAATAGTTTCCCTCCAATAGCTTCCCTCCAAAAGCTTGCCTCCAAAAAACTTCCCTAAAAAAAGTCCTATTTATAGGCATCCCATCTTCACAATGATCTCCACTCAAACTCTTGCTCTCTTGTAGCTCCAATCATACTTCCCTAACAAGCAAGGCAAGGCAAGCTAATACTAGTAGTTGGAGCTCTTTATTTTAGCTAGTAGTTGAAGGTGTTATTTTAGTTAATTTTTTTCCCGTTGTTGTAATAATATGTTATGTTATTGTTTTTTTAGGTACAATGTCTAGCTCAAGCAGAACAACGAGACTGGGAGAAGAGTTCCTAACGTAAGAAAGAAAGTTTTGCTTCTGTGAAGTTCCCCTTCCGGCAGACATACGAGTGACGGAGTCTAACAGATACGACAATCGAGGTAGGCTCTACTATGTTTGTGGGAACGATTGTTGCAACTTATGGAGTTGGTGCGACCCAATTGGGCAGGGAGCTACGTCCTCTGATTCACGTGACCTTGAATGGATGTGTAGCAGGGTTGAAAAGAGCGTTGCACAAATGCAGTCTCAGAAGTCAACCCAAGCACCAACAAATTTGATTTTGTCAATTTCCTTGTTGTTGGAACTTTCTGTTTTACTAGTGAAGCAGTAATTAGTAAGATGTGGAGATTATCTACGTCTAAGATGCACTATTTCTTTATGTCTAAGAAGAATGGTACTGCAAGGAGTTGGTATGTACCTTGCCAGATTTGCTTGTAATGTTTCCAAAATGACAAGCACATCTCAAGTTATCTACTGCAATTCTACATTAACCATTTGTACATCTCTATTCACAACACATTAGGAAATAATAAACAATATGAAATAATAATCCTTAACAAAGAAAACATATATATTGGCAACTCAAGATATCGTAATTTCTTGTTGCCACCAAAATAATATGTAGCTTTAATAATCTTTACAATACCTCCCAACACTATTAAAAGTTGGAGGCAAGCTAGGTAGATATGCAGAAACCTCCAAACACTAGCAAGTTTGGAGGAAACCTAGTTAGCCTTACAAAAACCATCCAACACTTCACATACAAGTGTGGAGGACACCTAATTTAGCTTCACAAAAACCATCCAACACATAGCACTTGTGCGGAGGAAATAAGTAGCCAAGTACGTTTTTTTGAACATAGTTACAAAATACACCAAAATATACCCACGTACACATACAGTGGTCTATCTCACTACAGTCTCTCACTACACAGACCTACACAGACCATTGAATGTGTACCAGAATGTATTACATCCTTCCTTGAAGCTAAGGCTGGGATGAACTCTGTGGTGCAGCTGCTGGAATTTTGTTGCTCCTAGTCACCTGCAATGGGGTTCAATGAAAAAATAGGGTATCAAATACTAAGTACCTCAAAAAAAGTGTGTCAAACATTGAAGGTGCTATTACCCTTGTAGGCTGTGATTGAGCAATTCCAGAGTTCCCCTTTTCCCTCTTCTTCGCTTGCCCTTGGGATGATCTAGGTGGATTAGTTTCCTACAGGTAGAGAATAAGAATTTTCTGTAAAGAAATTGGACATCAAACTGCCTTTTGGTTGAGGCAAAAGGAAGACAGAAACACAAAAGTCACAATGTCAAACATGTGTATATGGGTGGTTTATGTCCTGTGTTAGCAATCTAAGTTAATAGGCAGGTTTTAATGGACAGAAACCACCCCTGTCACATAAAAGTGTGCAAATTGTGTCAAAAAAGTGTGAAAAAAGCAGCCACCAGTATTACCAGCTATTACAAAGTTGAGTCACTTAATTCAGCATATAACTAAAAAAATCAATCACACACTTATAAGTAATTTCAATCAGCATATAACTAAACAAATCAATCACACACTTAAAGCCATTTGTGTTTGATGTGGTTTTGGTGACAGTATTACTAGCTCTGTGATTTCTAGCTCTGTGATTTCTTATTTTTATGTGCCTAATGGCGCCTTTTCTAGCTCTGTGATTTCTTTTGTTTTTATTTGGACATGAAGAATAAGGTCAGGTCCATAATTTGTTTAATTCCAATGACTTTGGGGAGGTCTTATTTGGGTCCAAACAACAAAGGGACTTAGTCAGACTCATCACTTAGTTAATAATACTGCTAATAATGTGAATATGCCAATTTGGAGTGAATTTTGTATACTAGGTTCTGTTTACTTCATTTTAAACCCCATGAGAACTATGTACTGACTTGGGTCTCACTTCTTTTGTAGGTTTATTCAAGCTCATCACAGTCTTCATGTTATAATCTTACTGACATATTGACATGTTTGTCACTTAACTGCATATATATTTTCTCTACAAACAAAATTAATTCGTCTCACTTTACTATTCCCTTATGGAATGGTGGCTATATACTAGCCCGTAGACTGAATTCGGAGATAGGCAAAGTTGAGATAGACTGACACTGTCAAATTCAATAGTATAGATTCTGTAATTTCATTGCTAAACTTACCAAAGCTTTCTGTATTTGCATTTAATACATAAAGATTGCAGACTTATACCAGTTATCGTAAACACAATATCGCCTTCGATTTTGACACAATACGTTGTTTTTCAAGCTCAAATAAGAAATAAACTCAGTGTGCATAGGTTTAGTTGACACAGGGGTATAAGTACACAGTGAAAGCAGTGTTAGATTGCTCAGGGGTGGTTTTTCTCCACTATAACTTATCATAGGAGAGAAAAAATTTTCTTAACACATTTTGGAGAGAAACCACCCCAGACACTACAGAACGTTGACTCATCAGAAAAGAGGACAGAAACCACCCCTCAACAATTATCAATTTGCTGTTTTGAATAACAGGGGTGGTTTCTCTCCACTTTCATAACCACCTTCAAGTAATCCATACAGACCAAATTCTTATGATCAGATATGAAAAAGTAAAAATAAACAAATGGGAAGTCATACCCTATGAGATCTCTTCTCCATCTGTCATCTTGTGGATGGGTACCCTTCCACAAGTCCTAGCATTGTGTCCAAAGCCCTTACATTTTGCGCACTGCAGTACCCCCCTTGGACGTACAACAGCAGGGTCCTCCACATTGCGGTCTCTTCTTCTGACATTCTGGGGCCTTCCTCTTTCTCTCTTATTCTCCGGTGGATCTGGCACTGTCCCTGGACCCCAATATTGTGGATCGTGGATTGGGTGCACTATGTACTCTCCGTTGGCCTTTTGAAAGGCTTCCTTGTAGTATCTTCTAGCAACAAGGATTAACATGGGTACATAATAAGTGCTATAGAGCAGAGACAATGAACCTAAAATAAAATTGAATATGACATTGTAAGAAGATAAGGTAGAAATACCTATCAACATAATCCACCACATCAAACCTGGAGTATGCCATGCAAATGGCACTATGCTTGCATGGAATATTTGTGGGCTCCGAAAACCCACATCTACAAGTCCTATTGTTTAGATGAACACTGAAGACCTTGTTGTACTCATCAACCACTTGAAATTCAAACTTACTTCCTGCACTTATCCTGTATTTTCTACCTTCCTCCACAATCTTTAGCAACTTCTTCCTGATGTTCTCACATAAACACCCTCCCACTTTTCACTTAGCGAAAATCTGGTATGGGTCCTAATCATCAACTTCTTCCTCATACCATCAACCAGTGGCACAATGGCCTTGTCCCTCAGATCAGTCAACCAACCATTGAAGCTTTCAGTGTGGTTGTTTATAACATGATCACTCTTGGTCCCCTTCCCAAATGCGTGTCTACTCCAAAGCTTGGGGTCCATCTTAATCAACCACCCATGTGCGTCAGGATTAATGTCATAGATTTTCTTCATTTCACTCTTGAAGTCAAACTCAGGGTATGCCCTTACAGAAACCCAGAAATATTTTCCTAGCATCACACCCGAGTACTTTCCTCTAAAGTTGTTGAACAAGTGCCAAGCACACCTCCTGTGCTCTGCGCCGGGAAAGTTGTCCTGCACCACCTTATCCAACCCCTACAAGACGTAAATAGACATTATTTAATAAGGTATCCACTTTCCACATGACTAGACAGAAACAACCCGTGTATGAAGCCACTGTTTTGTTTACAGGACTGGACACTTAGCACCCCTGTGTTTTCGCAACAAACATTACAGGACAATTACCACCCCCACCAGTGGTGGGGGTGGTAATTGTCATGGATACGCAGCGGAAAAACAAATTTATCCATGAAGTACCCTCCAAGGATCATAGGACAAGAGACATAACGATGGTAAGGGAAGAAATCAAGTTACACACCTTAGGGTTTCTCCTGTGATGACTTGTAACGTGAATTGTGTCACGTTCTCTATAGTTGATCCACGCCTAGAGTTGGGATCTAGATCTTCCTTCTCCTTTGTGCTAGTCCGAAACGGAGGAAGAGGAAGAAGAAATCATGCAACACGAGGCAACAAGGAGGTGGCGTCCTCCTTGTTGGGCCGACGGGACGGGGGCGGCGGCAAGGGGGGCGGACGGCTCCTCTTGCTTGCTTGCTCTCTATCCTTTTGTTCTCTCCCACTCAAGTTATGAACTAAAGGATCATAAGTGTGGGAAGGAAGGAAGGAGCATCCTTTATATAGTCCAACAAATCCTTGCCAACTACCTAAAAGACCCATTATAGTCCTACTAGAATTCGGTTTAGTCCCTTCCTTGCAAATTAGTCCTACTAAGTTTGCAAGGTGTTGCAAAGTGATCCTTCTAATTAATTAATCCTATTAATTAATTCCCAAATCTAGTTCAACTCTATATAGCGTGTGACCCCATAGGTTCTATCTAGTTGGTAGCAACAGTTTGCTAATAAGGAGCGGTTTCTAGCAAAACATCCATTCTAGCCAACTAATATAATAGTCATCCGAAAAACCTTGTACAAGTAATTGTCTCATCCCTTTGTCTCTATATCCGGATTGGGCACGAGACATACGAGTCACACTAGTATATCCAATCCATAGTTTCTCGATCCATGGGAATAGCCTTATTCGTGCAAATAACATCAATATCCTATATTGATTTATTTGAGTCTGGCCAGACATTCTACAAGCACTATCCCTCGAGTGGCCTGGGATATTTGCTCCCGTTATGTGGGAGGGACAAATTCTATCTACGTCCACACGATCTCTAAGCTTGCTTCTTATTGTATCTGGTACACGCCTTTATAACTACCCAGTTACGGTGTAGCGTTTGACGCTACCAAAATCACAATAATCCACAACTAGAATATCTAGCGAATTCAAGTCTAAGGATGACAATACCATTGCACCACGAGAACCACTTGTGACTTAACATAACGTGTATGTAGCCTTCTCGGAAATGGGTCAATCCGGTGCGCCATTACCCTTAATGCACACCCATGTGTTGGATCATGATATCTCCATATCAATCCAACCCCATACTAGTCTATAGATGATTGTTCTATTAATCATTATACTGGACTAGGGATATTTAAGATAAACAAAACAATTTTAAATCTAATGACTTCATTATATTAAATATCCAATAAATAATACAATGAATGTTCTAGCTAAAATAAATTCATACTAAACTACATTGCCTCTACGGAATCTATTCCAACAGTCTCCCACTTGCACTAGAGCCAATCTGACGCATCTCGTATGCCCATGCTCCTGGTGTGACCTCATGCTTCCACTGCACAAGCGTCTTTGTAAGTGGATATGACAGATTCTCATCTGTAGGAATCTTGCATATCCGAACGTCTCCTCTATCCATAATATCTCGAATCAGATGGAACTTCCTGAGCACGTTCTTGGATTTCTGGTGAAACAACCCGGGATCTCGGTTCAGGGTTAATGTGACAATCGATAACCAAAAGTAGAAATAAGTTACGAATATTAAAATTTAGTTAATGAAAAAAAAAACAATCTTGAGAATATAAGTTTATATTTGTAATGGGATTGAAATAAGCTATGTGATCTACTAAGTGATCTAGCTTAATCTAAACGTCTTTGTCTCGTTCCGTATTCCCATCCCCCACCTTGAGTGATGACCTGCGGTTTTAAAATGGCAAAAGCCGACGCAGTTTTGAATAAATGATCATTAAAAACTGAGTAAATACACACTACGACATGTAAAGCAACGAGTGGCACGAAAGCATGAGTTGAAGCAAATAAAGAGATTTGAAAATCAATGAGCAAAAGAGCTGGAACAATTCGGAACATTTATGAGTAACCGCATAGCGAGAACCATCATATTTAAAACATTTATAAACCACAAGTAGTCAACATATTCTTAAACAAGTAGAACATCAACAGTAAACAAGTCCATTTGACCTGATAATGATATTAAATCACAAGTAGCCAAAGCTTTTCAAATCATTTGATTAGATTAGGCAATCAAGAGCCACAAACAACATCAATAGAGTAATCACACTTTCTTTCAATTCCAATTTAATTGTTAAGTTTAGCTGAGGCATGTCTAGAGCCACCAGCAGGATCGATGTAGACAGAGGGATCACGAAATAATCACTAAGGGTTCCTTCTAGGGTCTATCAATCCCTATTTCACCCGAGCGTTAAGGGAGCCCATTCGTCAACCCCGCTCATAACATTAGCTAAAAGGCCTTAAGTGTCGACACCCCTATACCGTAGTGACCCTTACAAGTATAAGTAGCACTCTATAGCTCTATAAACCCCTTGGCCTCAATATCTTGATACCTTTTGGCTCATCGGGGGCGGATTTGTGAACATTAACGTTCTATCCAATAATAAGAAGCATTGCTTCAATGGTCTTAGCCATAAGAAAATGGAGGATCGCTTGACGCCTCTCATTAATAACAGTACTCTGTACATCGTCCTAAGTCTATTAGAGGTATTTTATTTCTTCTCTTTCACATAAACAGAATCAGAATATCAACATTTCACAAGTAATTTCCGAGAGTTCTCAAAGGAGATGAATAGAATAGTTTAACAACATTCGAGTGGAAAACATGCATTCTCATACTTTTTCATATAACAAGCATTCATTTGAAACATCGAACGCATACGGACATTTTGATATGAAAAGGTCGTACATATGTACTTACCACTGAGATGAAGCACAATTAAAATCAAGAAACTAAGTCTAGCACTCCGACGACAACCGCTCTCTCCTACGAGGTAGATGTCTACAATCACACGTATGACGTACTCGTTATAACCAATTTACACATTTATAATAGAAATGCAAACCTACATGTCACATAGTCCTAAATGTCACTAATGCAGATATAATGATGTTTAATTATAAAAATAAATCCAACAAAACACTTAGAAGTTCGGAAATTCAAGTTTTCTAAAAAATGTGAAACTACAATTCTGGACAGAATTGTAGCTCTGACTTTGGAGCCATATTTACCATATCAAATCATCTCCTAAAATCTTGAAATTAATGTATGATGAACCTATATGTGTCTACTTTCAGAAACATCAAGAAAATCATGCATAGACATTGTAAAACTCAAGTTACAAAAATAACAAATACTGCTATGCAGAGAAGAGTTTGGGAAAAACTTTCAAGTTTGCAAGGGTATTACTAGCACTTGGAGAATATAAATAAAGCTCATATTCTCCAGAATTAATCCCCTATGTGTCTAATTTAATCACAAGAAAGATTTGGTGCCATACGTTTCTGGAAATGAGATTTTTAACAAAAATTGTAAAACTTGACCAAAAACAGAGTTTCAGAAAACATGCAACTTAGAACGAGCATATCTCCCTAACCAAAAAAGATATGGAGTTGAATTTTCTTTCAAAATGACCCTCTTTGAGTCTAGTTTTAGAATATTTAAGAGTTAAAAATTCCACAGAGACAAAATTTAGAGATAATATACGTTTTTCACAAACTGGTCAGATTGTATGAACATGCAATTTTTTCAAAAATCAACAAGAATGGTTTTAATGATACATGCAACTTATAAAAACTTGATTTTCACCCAAATAACATCATTTTAAGCACGAATTAAGATTTTATATGCTCTTGACACAAATTATCTAAGTGTTCTTGACATGCAAATGCAAATAAGAAGGCATTCACAACATGCATGTGGGTTCTAGTGTGAGTTTCATGAAATAGTCAAAATTTGGAAGTTTAACTCTAGATCAAACCATGAAAATGAAGAATCAAGCATGGAAAGTAGAAATATAAGATGAAATGTCGTCAATAAAAGAAAAACATGAACGTGCATGTATGAATTCAAGACTAGAAGGAATATTTACCCCAAGATTCAAGAAATTAGAGGAAAATGGTGAAATTTGGCTTCAATCCATGAGTAGAATGGTGGAATAACTCCCCTCCATGGTTACACCAAGCTTGGAATCAAGTTTTTCATGGTTGGAAGAGTAGAAAATGAGTTTTTGATGGTGTTTTTGTGAGGTCAACACCCAAAAACGGGATAAAATTTGGGAGAGAGAAGAGAGCTTGTATGAATGCTCATTAGGAGGAAAGATGTAAAAAAATGAAGTGATGGAGATAGGGAGTGATTGGGTTGATGGAGATGGGAGTGTTTGATGGAGTATGTATATGAAAACCATATTATAATGGGAGTTGACCAAGTTGGTGGGTGAGGAATTAGGGATCAATTAAAATCTCCCAACAAGTTAGATGGGGATAGAAATGAGAGATGTCAAAGATTAAAGGATGAAAATATCAATTTCATAAGTTGATGGATGGAGTTAAATAATCGATAGCCAAAAATTAAGGGGTAAAAGAAATGCAATTAAAAAGTCTCCCAACACCATAGTTGGGGTAGAAATTGGATTACCAAGAGAATGAGGGTTGACATGCAAATACAAGAAATGTAAGATAACTACAAAATTCCATATGCAAGAGGGGTATAAATGAGAAGTGCCAAAAATTGAGGGGTGAAAATATAATTTCTAATTAATGGCTAACCCATAAAAGTCAATTTTCATAAATTACAAAATTGCAAAATAATTTCAAATAATCCACTTTGTAAATAAATGTCAAAATCTATTTTTTTTTAGGAAATTACAAGTATCTCCCACGTATACAAAATGAGTTTCCTATCGTATTATCCAAGTTTTCAAAACTACAAAATAAGCCCAAAATAGAAAATATATATCATCATAGATATCAAATGACACACTTATATTTTAAAACTAAGAAGAAGTCAAGGACAATTTTGAAATGTAAATTTCTTAAAATTCTCAAATATTTTTCGAAATTACTAAATAACCCCAACTAAAATACGGGGTATTACATCTGGTGTGACCTGGGCTCCTTTGATTGCGTGATCGCCCCAGTGTTGTCACAGTACAACTCAACTAGATCTGCAATGCTAGGAACCACACAAAGTTTAGAAACAACCTTTCTGATCCAAACAGCTTCCTTTGCTGCGCCATTCACAGCAATGTACTCAGCCTCTGTTGTAGAATCAGCCACCTTCTCTTGCTTGGAACTCTTCCAGCTCACCGTTGCTCCATTCAGGCAAAACACATATCCCGACTGTGATCTAAAGTCATCTCTGTCGGTTTGGAAGCTTGAATCCGTGTAAACCCTTACACGCAACTCTTCCTCACCGCCAAATATCAAGAAAGTACCGTTAGTTCTTCTCAAGTACTTTAGGATGTTCTTGACTGCAATCCAGTGACTCTCACACGGATTGGACTGGTATCTGCTTGTCACACTCAAGACAGATGACACATCTGGTCTAGTACATAACATGGTGTACATGATAGATCATATGGCCGAGGCATAGGGAATTCTACTCATGCGTTTCTCTCAATCTCATTGGAAGGACACCCACTCTTCGAAAGAGTGATTCCATGTGACATGGGCAAGAATCCCTTCTTAGAATCTTGCATGTTGAACCGCTTCAACACCTTGTCAATATATGTACTCTGACTTAGGCCTAGCAGTCTCTTATATCTATCTCTATTGATCTTTATACCGAGTATATAGGCTGCTTTCCCTAATTCCTTCATTGAGAAACACTTCCCTAGCCAATCTTTAACAGATAGCAGCATTTTAATGTCGTTTCCAATGAGTAGTATGTCATCCACATACAAGACCAGAAAAGCTACAGAGCTCCCACTAACCTTCTTGTAGACAAAATACTCATCTTCGTTTCTGATGAAGCCAAACTCTTTGACTACTTCATCAAAACGTCAATTCCAACTCCTAAAGGTTTGCTTCAATCCATAAATGGATCGTTGCAGCTTAAAGACTTTGCTGGCTTGCTTTGGATCTTCAAAACCCTTCGGATGTATCATATACACGTCCTCGAGGAGATTCCCATAAAGGAATGCTGTTTTGACATCCATCTGCCAAATCTCATAGTCGTAGTATGCTGCAATTGCAAGTAGGATTCGGATGGATTTGGTCATAGCGACTGGTGAAAAGGTTTCATCATAGTCAATACCATGAATCTGTCTGAATCCTTTAGCCACCAATCGGCCCTTATAAGTAATCACATTACCATCCATGTCGATCTTCTTCTTGAAGGCCCACTTGCACCCTATGGGCCTCGCCCCTTCGGGTGGTTCCACCAAAGTCCATACTTTGTTGGTATACATGGATTCCATCTCGGATCTCATGGCTTCTAGCCACTTCTGAGAGTCTGGCCCTTTCACGGCCTCTTCATAGGTAGTAGGCTCATCATATATGAGCATTGTGTCACCGGAATCGGTCATGAGAAGTCCATACCTCTCGGGTTCCTGGCGCACACTACTAGATCTACGAAGCTCTTGTGCTACCTGAACAGGCTGTTCCACAACTGCTTGTGGTTCCTGTTCATGTTCCATAATCGGTTCAGTGATTTGTGGTTCTTGAATCTCTTCAAGTTCTACAGTCCTCCCACTTGCTTCTTTAGAGACAAACTCTCTTTCTAGAAACACGCCGGTCCGAGCAACAAATACTTTGTTCTCGATTGGATTGTAGAAGTAGTAACCCTTAGTTTCTTAGGATACCCCACAAATTTACACTTATCCGACTTTGGCCCTAGCTTGTCTGACTGTAAACGTTTTACATAGACATCGCAGCCCCAAATCTTCATGAATGACAGTGTGGGACGCCTCACACTCCACATCTCATGTGGTGTCTTCATGACTGATTTAGATGGAACACGATTAATGGTGAAAGATGCACTTAATAGAGCATAGCCCCAAAATGATAATGGAAGATTGGTTTGACACATCATAGATCGAACCATATCCAATAGGGTTCGATTCCTCCTCTCGGACACGCCATTCCATTGTGGCGTTCTGGGTGGAGGGAGTTGGGACACGATCCCACACTCTCTAAGATAGTCTTCTAACTCTTGGCTCGAGTATTCTCCTCCATGATCTGATCGTAGAGCCTTGATACTTTTGCCAAGTTGCTTCTCTACTTCACTTTTGAATTCTTTGAACATTTCAAAGGATTCAGATTTGGCCTTCATAAGGTACACAAATCCATATCTACTGTAATCATCAGTAAATGTAATGAAGTAGACATAACCACCCCTGGAAGACGTGGGAAATGGCCCACACACATCAGTATGTATGAGCGCTGATTGCTCACTAGTCCTCTCACCTTTCTTATTGAAAGGGGACTGTGTCATTTTTCCCAATAAACAAGCCTCACATGTCTCATATGATTCAAAATCAAATGAGTCTAGTAATCCATATGGAGTCTAGATACACGCTTCTCGTTTATATGGCATAAATGTCAGTGCCATAAATAAGCAGGATTTAAATCACATATTTTCATCCTCTTGGTATTAATGTTGTAGACAGGATTGCTTAGATCAAGGACATACAGTCCATTAAATAATTGCGCACTAAAATAGTTAATATTATTAAAATAAAAGGAACAACAATTGTTCTTTATTGAAATAATAAAACCTTCCTTGCCCAAAGAAGAAATAGAAATAATGTTTCTGCTCATAGCAGGCACAAAATAGCAATTATTTAATTCTAAAACTAATCCTGAAGGGAGAGATAGCTCGTACACGCCTACGGCCAACACAACAACTTTTGCTCCATTCCCAACGCGCAAATCTATCTCCCCTTTAGCCAATCTTCTACTTCTCTTTAGATCCTGCACATTTCGACAAATGTGAGAACCACATCCAGTATCTAATACCTATGATGTAGAGACAGTTAAATTGACATCTACAATAAAAATACATGGTGGTGGTGGAATCACTATTCCAAGCCTCTTGTCCTCCAGATATTTTGGGCAGTTCCTCCTCCAGTGTCTAGGCTGACTGCAGTAGTGACACTCACCTTTAGTCACACTTTTGGCAATGCCACCAACAGGCTTAAGGGCAGGTTCCTTGGACTTGGCAACTGACTTGCCTTTGCCCTTGGAGGATGAGGCAAACCTTTTGCCCTTTCCTTTTTGCACCATCATAATGGCCTTGCCCTTACCCTTGTTGATGCTTTGTTCAGATGTCCTCAACATATTGAGCAAATTTGGCAGTGGTTTTACGATCTCGTTCATTTTATAGTTCATGATGAACTGTCCATAACTCTTGGGCAACGATTGCATCACGAGATCGGTTTCTAACTCTTGGTAGACCAGGAACCCCAGTCGGCGAGATTCTCCAAGTACCCGATCATACGGAGTACATGGGGTCCCACCGGGTTCCCTTCTGCTAGATGACACTTGAACAATGCCTTAGAGACCTCATACCTCTCAACCCTTGCCTACTCTTGGAAGAGCTGCTTCAGATGCTCGATCATATCGACAACATTCATGTTTTCGTGTTGCTTCTGAAGCTCAGAAGTCATGGTGCATAGCATAAGGCAGGCCGCATCATTAGCGTCATCAGCACGCTTTTGATACGCCTTTAGGGCTGCAAGGGTATTGTTCTCTAGACCTACTGGAACTTGCTCCTTTATTGCTTACAGTTTCTTCTCTTGCTTGAAAACAATTCTCAAGTTTCTGTACCAATCAAGGAAGTTGGTTCCAGAGAACTTGTCCTTCTCAAGGACAGATCGTAGGGAATGTTGTGAACTCGATGAGTTGTTTTCCATTTGGAATTCTACAAAAGGAAAATACGCAAGTTTTAGTATTTGTGAATTTTTGACTATATTCAATAATGGCTAGTTTATCAAATATAGCTCCCACTATCTCTCTACAGATTAATAACCCTCAAGATATTAATGCGGAAAATATCCTTATATTTTCTAGTAGGCCAAGATCCATGTTTCATCTCCTTATGAGCTTGCTTTGGCAAGTCACCGATAATTTGACTACTTTAGGTAGGAACAATTCCAATTGCATCCCTTATGAAACTCTAGGTTCAATTGGGAAAATAACTCCTTAATTATCCATCCGCATGGATAATCCCAATTGATTGTCTCTAGGTTTTAATCCTATTAAACACCTAGTTGCGTCCAACCTCTTACTTAAACAATTTGCACACGAGGTGTGCCATTGCACCACATCATTATTAACCAAGTCGCCATGCTTTGGCATGCACGATCCTGGGAAAACATGATGATGATGATTTTTTAAATAACGAGAAGACAAAAATGCAATATTTGAATTTTGAGGGATTTTTCAATTCAATTTTAATTGTTTTGTTGATCCATATCAACTAATCTATCTATTTGAGTTTGGGCACAACTCCAAATAATAGATCCGGGTTGTCTATAGTGATCATGGATTGTATGCTAAGATATAGAGACTTGATATCTCTATATCTATCTACCCACATACTAGTCTATAGTGATCGTCCAATTAATCAATATACAGGGCTAGGAATATTTAAGATAAACAACAAGTTATAATCTAAGGACTTCATTATATTAAATATCTTCATAAATAATAAATGAATATTATAGGAAAAAACAATGTTCACACTAAATATAGATTGCCTCTAGGGCATCTAATCCAACACTAACTATATGCTATGGTCTCGTGAGTTCTCTAACTTCTTGCTTAGCATGAAATTATGGTGTATGGTCTTGGGAAAAATTCCCAGACCTACTAATGTTTCCCCTCCAAAGGTCCCTGCAACTGAGCCTCTTGTCAGTCTTGAAGATCTTTAGGAAGAATGTGATGTTGTTAGTGATCTGATTATCACTTGGAACAGTAATACACCGTTTCCCTCGATAGGGAACCAATTGGGTCACTTTGAGACGACCCAATAAGTGTGGCATTTTCTCATCTCGCGATACATTACTTCTGATCTTTCTCATCAGTATCAGCATATGCATGAAATTTCAAAATGATACTAGAACCAGGGCAATCCATCCTTGCATCCTTGGCTCAATGCATGCCGTGTGAGATTAGTTAGTTCAATATGATCCCAAATGGAAGTGTTATGAAGATGTTGCTGTTCACTAGGTATCGAGATCGCATGCGACTTATTCAGTTTCTTATGGGTCACGCAAATTCATATGAGCATGTCCGTCCTTCTCTCCTCCAAAGGACGCCACTTCCTACTCTTAATCCTGTTGTTGCAGGAATTTATTTTGATGAACTTCGTCTTGGTTTGGTCCGTCCTCAGCGACAAAGTAACATGGTGCTGGCTATTCCTCACATTATGCTCCTACATCTCGCTCACAGGGTAATAGCAGGGAGTGAGACTATTATCATGATATTGGTCATCATATATTTTCTGTCAAGTACTTCCTTAAAGGGGGTGCAACCATTGTCATGAAACTCGTCATCACATCTGTGTTTGTCCGACTATACTATGCCAAAGTTGTAAGCTAAGGGACAGAGAGGTAGCTTCAAACAGAACAACAAAGGAGGTAAACCCAATGCATCAAGGAATACGTTAACTGCAACAATCACTAATGCTCCGCACAACCTGATCTTGTTGAGGTAGCCAATTCCTTGAAGCAACTTCTATCATTATCATGCTCTAAACCTACTCTCTCGGTAAACTCCGGTAACTCTTCATAGTACTTTGATTCTGGATGATGTAGTAATATGACATCTGATGCATCTATATTCACATCGAAATCTGTTCCTCTTCATGCTCCCCTCATCCACGCTGCTAATGGCTCTAACATGCATGTTATACATAACGAATATGTTCTTACTCCCAGTTTATCACTTCCTGGAACATACTTGGTTCCTAAGCTTTCTTTGATTCTCATATCGGTGTGGGAAGTTATGTGAACTTGGATTTGATGTTACTTTCTCTGTTAATGGTTGGCGTGTGCATGATACATGGGCGGGGAAACTTCTTCGAATCATTCATAGGGTTGGACGATTGTTTGAGCTCACTAATCTTCATCTTCCGATGCATCTTTTCGAGTCTCATCACCCAGTAGCTTCTACAATTCCTTCTTCGTTTAGTTTATGGAATTCTAGGCTAGGTCATGCTTCTTTCTGGTGTAACAAAAGAAGCTTGTTTCTAGTGGTAATCTAGAACTATTTGAGTCCGATCATTTGAATTGTCTTCCTTGTTAGCTCCAAAAGCGACCCCCATTGTCACTTAATAAATGTAATTTAATTTCTTCAGCTCCTTTTGACTTGGTTCACTCTTATGTTTGTGGTCCATCTCCTCAAACCACTATAGGAGGGTCTTAGATATTTTTTCATATTTATCGATGATTTTACTCGTGACACTTGAATATATGTTATAAAAAGTCGTTATGAGATACAACTCTTTCTTGAGTTTGTCCCCATGGTAAAAACTATGTTCGCTCGCACTATAAAGACTTTAGGGCTAACAGTGCCGGAGAATACACTAAAACTTAATTCATTGGCGCTATTCTTTTCAAGGTACTTTGCCTCAATGTTCTTGCCTGAAATTTACCAACAAAATGGCTGTGCGGAGTGCGAACATCGTCACATCGTAGACTCTGTCTGAGTTCTTCTCTTATCTTCCTCTTTCCCAGAACAACTGTTCGAGGGGGGGGGCAACTCTTACTGTTGTGTGTCCCATCCCCTACAATTCGAAATATGACACTATATGAGAAACTTATGCTGTTTAAAAAAATAAAACTCTATGGAGTGCCTACTGATTACTCTCCTTTTAGTGTTTTTGGGTGTGTTGTTTTTATTATCCTGCAACCCCGAGAACACAACATGTTGAAACATAGATCTCACGTTTGTTGCTTCCTTGGATGCCATTGAGCACTAAGAATGCCGTATTTGGGACCTAATCTCCAAGTGTCTTCGTATCTCTCTGCATGTTCTCTTTTAGGGGCATAAACTGTTCTCATGTGTACTCATCCACATTGGTTGATAATCATGCCTTCGCTGATCCGTACTATGATTTTTCCCTGAGGATCCCTCATTGAGCTTGTCTGAGCTCTTACATGACAATACTACAACACCGAACCCAACTTTTGAGATAGATTATCCTTCTAAAGATTTTAGGACCACATTGACTGAGCTTGCAGATGATTATAAACCCCTAGACGAGCCGCTAGTGGATAATAATTATCCTCCCATGGAAAGACATGGATAATCATGTTGTATATACAAATGAGGATGTGGAACTACGTTGATACACTAGATAGAAAACAATTCTAGTACGATTTCATGACTTTTTATGAGCACTATTCTTAAACACATGAGCCTCAGCCATATATAGAAGCAAAATCTGGTCCACGTTGGGTGAAGGCGATGGAGGATGAGCTGATGCTTTACAAAAACTCTCACTCTTGTTCCGTTAACGCCTGGTAAAAAGACAGTTGGGTACAGATGGATGTATATGATTAAGACTCGTTCTGATGGTACTATTGAAAGATATAAAGCTCGCTTGGTGGCTAGAGGTTTTACACAGGAATATGGTACTAATATGAAGAGAGTTGTGCTCCAGTGGCCCGACTCACCACCGTACACACTCTAATACCCGTATCTTGTTAGACGCGTTGGAATATGTTTCAAATGGATGTTAAGAATACATTTCTTAAGTGTGATCGCCCGAAGGAGGTGAAGGAGGTGTATATGTAGCCACCACCTAGTCATTAGGTTTCTAGAGCACACGTGTGCCGCCTTCGTCACGCGCTTCATGGACTTAAGCAATCCCTACGAGCGTGGTTTAATAATTTCGCTCTACAAAACTCTAGCTTGGGTTCTCTTATATTTCATATGACTCTTCTATATTCATCCGTCATACGGATCGTTTAATTACTCTCCAGTTGATTTATGTTGATGATATGATAATAATAGGAGATGATTGTGCTGGTATTACTGAACTAAAAGAGTTTCTAAACCGTCACTTTAAGATGAAAGATTTCAGGGCTCTCAGTTACTTCTTGAGCCTTGCAGTTACTTATGATGCAAGTGGATACTCTCTCTCTTTCTCTCTCTCTGAGGCCAAGTATTCCTGTGACGTTATTGCTCGTGCATGAATGAATGATCCCAAGGTTTCCTCGACCCGTTGGATCTCAAACTGAGGTTCATCCCCTGCAAAGGAAGCCACTATCTAATCCTACTCGATACCGACAACGTCTAATAGGTAACCTAGTATACCTTACAGTCACCCGTCCTGATATAACATATGTTGTTCATCAGACCAGTCAATTTCTAACTGCTCCGCGCTCGTCATTATGCTATTATTCTTCGGATTCTCCGATATGTGAGGTATACTATGTTTTCTGGTCTCCATTTTTCTACGGAGTGTACCCCCATCCTACATGGATTCTCTGATGCAGATCGGGATCGCGATCTAACTGACAAAATATCTACGACTGTATATAGTTTCTTCTTGGCTGACTCGCTTATCTCTTGGTGCAGCAAGATGCAAACTGTTGTTGCTCGGTCGAGCACAGAAGGCGAATATCGTGCAATGGTTGATGCCACACATGAGCTCATTTGGCGTCGATTGTTACTAGCCAATATGGGAATGTCGTAGTCCTCTGCTACTACTTTATGTTGCGACAACCGCGATGCTATCCAGAGTGCGCACAATGATGTCTTTCATGCCAGGATCGAAACACACTAAAATAGACTGCCACTTTACTCGTCATCATCTTCGTGCTAGCATAATTCCTCTAAAACGTAATTTCAACACATTAAATTGCAAACATTCATACAAAGTCTATCCGCTTGGACGTTTTCGTGACTTGGTTTTCAAACTTGCGGTTATCAGAACAACTTCAGTTTGAGGGCACTGTTATGATATGTAAACTAAATTGACTTTTATATTATTATGTAAGAATATAAGGAGTTAGGTCGTTATTTTTCTCTTATTGTATAACCTGTCAATAAGACCATTGTACAACTTTTATCACGCTTCGATATACAATTTATTCTCCACAAAGCTTTCGAATCAACTATAAAAGAACAATTATGCTTCGAATGGAATCATTCAACATCTATATTGTTCTAACATAAACCACCACACATTCATTAACTTACGTCTAAATTTTCACAAGCACACACACAGAAGATCGGACATCAAAAGTAGCACACATCTATCTGAAAGTTCTTTGATCCTGTTCTCCACACATTCTCTTTTTCTCTTCTTTCCCCTTGAATCTGAAACTGGGGTTAACAAGATTCCTAAGGCTTGGAGGCAGGTGGCCCCTTCACAACTGTTACTGGACATGTAGCATTTTGCACCACGTAGTTACTCACACTCCCAAGCAACACTCTGAAAAATCAAAACAAAAATACTTCTTAGTATATGATTGAGATGAGTAGGTTAACGATTCAAGTACTTTCACTCCTTCTCTGCTATTTGTTCCCGTATTTGGGTCATTTTGACCGGGTGATTCGAATAGCAAAATAATGCGATTTTTTGATAATTTTTTCACCGTGTTATAGAGTAACTTTTAGTCTCTGAAAAAATTATCAATAAATTGCATCATTTTGTTATCCAAATTCCGGTCAAGTGACCAGGTGAATTGTGTATAAAAAGTCAAATTAGAACAAGGAACATAGAGATATTTAGTAAAGAGATGAGTTCATGAGGCCTACCTTGACACCAAAGCATGCCATTTTAGCATAACATACATGACTTTCAATTGAGCCTTAATAATGAATGCATGCCAAATGTAGTATTTTATTGGGAAGACATCTTCATGGCTATCATGAGTGGTTAAAAAAATGACACCATATTTTGCCCATCACCAAACCATTAAATCAACCTAATCCATGATGTAGCATCCATGAATGGACATGGAACTAACTCCACTATGAATGTCTAATGTGTAGGCTCTATGATCTGTAACAAATTTATTTGGGGGCTGATCTTTTTGACATTTTAGGACTTGTACTCTTGGCACTAGCGCCACAAGTCCACAACATATGTTTGTTTTGATCTCTATACTAAGATTAGCCATAAATATGGAGAAGTAGTACTATAGGTGAGTTTGGTGTGGAATTTTTTTTGCATTTTAATCCAAAATCCATTTTTTTGGCTTTTCTGGCTTTTTTCTCATGGTTTGGTGTGGGATTTTTTGAGAAGATTTTGGATTATGGATTTTGAATTTGCAGTGTAACGTTGGTGAAAGAAAAAAAATTAGGGTTGAGGAGATTTTTAACAACAAAACTGTCACATCACTGACTTTTTAATAACACCAACTTTTTTTTACCAAACTCATACATTTTTTTCCCTGAAGTTTTGTATCACGGACTTTTTTCACACCATCTTAAAAGACAGTTTAAAATTCAAAAAGTCCACACCAAACTCACCCTATGTCGATTGAAACATGTCATGTTTACTAAACGCTCGTTATTTTTTGTCGATTTGTTTCAAACTTGTTCAATAACTAGTCACAAAATCCTACTGTTTGTTTGAAAATATATAAAACCACACATAATGTCATAGTTCTGAGGCCAAAAATTGTAATGTGTTTGGAAAATGACATGCTGCCCAAAATTATAACAGATAACAACAGTAAACTTCCTATGACCTATGACCACTCTTAGGCAGTGAAGCATCAAAACCACACAAGACCCCATATTAATATGTGATTGTGATGCTCTGCATGATCATAAACCATTGAAAAGTCTCTCCTAACAACTTCAAATAATTCATGAAAGGCAATTTCCTTTATACAGTAAGTAGAATGATAAAATTGGCCTGTTTGAATGAGGTTAAATCAGAGGTAGATGGAGGTTAAAGAATGTGAAATTTTGGTCAAATTCATCCCAAATTTCAAAAAATTCGAAAAATTTGGGAAAAAATCGGAATTCCATCTAAAAACCCGGAGTTTCGGATCTTTTACCGAAATTCTGGAATTTTAGCCGGAATTCCCGACTTTTTTTCGGATTTGGAGTAAATGTGTGGAATTCCGGAATAATGGAGGAGATATCCAAATTGTTTTTGGGTGTTCCGGATTATTTAGGGGTAAATTCTGCAATGTAAAAACGAAATTACAAATTTAACAACAAAATTACTAATAAAACTACTTCAATCTAGCTCATTCAAACACCCCAGAGTTAAAAGACTTTAATCTAGCTCATTCAAGCCCCAATGTATAATCTAACAAATAAACATAGCAATCGAACAAATCACTGTGCACTTGTGCTTACCTTTTAAGCACTCCCAAGCCTCTGCTTCCAAGTACGAGTGAATCAAGCTTGTGATCCTCCACAGCATCACACAGTTTCTCCCTTGGATCACCCCAATAGATTTTCGCCACCACTATAGCCTGTTTAATCATAATCGCATCAATCCATATGTCTCGATAATACATGAAAAGACTGAAGAGTTACCAGACAGTAACAAAAGAAAAATTTACCGATTTGGTTCTCGAAACAGTATCGAGCATGTCTAGAACCTCAGGGTCATGAGTCAAACCATACTTCTTTGCCACGTCAATTTCTCGAAACTCTATCAGTGGTATCAGAGCTGAACAGAGAAACGAGGAAAACAGAGAGACATAATTAAGCTATAGAAGAAGTTAGAAAAGTACGATGAAGTTGAGATTGTTGGTAAAATTACGTGATCCTGTGTCTTCAAAGAGCTGCTTATTTGTTGGTCCGGATTTGGGAGAAAGAACATGAATGAGAACGATGCGATCGCCGGGCTCGATAAGATTGTCGATTGCCCATTTGAGAGCTGATTTGCTTGTTGCTGAATAGTCCATGCCAATACCCACTGTACGTCCATCCTTTCCCATCTCTCTCTCTCTCGATCTCTCTCGCAAATGTGGCAGATGAAGCAAAGAACAATAAATTTCTGAGAGATTTGTGCTGCTGCGAAAAGCACTTTTATAGAGGGGTTTTGGATTCTTTTGCAAGAAGGAAGAGTAGTACCTTCTGGAAGGGACTAGTAGAAGTTAGATTTCATTGTTCTTTTATTCTGGCAGATTATGGAATATTTTTATTTTTTGGCTGTCAACTTTATTCTTCTTTTGTTTTTAAGGAACAACTTTATTCTTCTTTGTGAAACTTCTAAGTTGGCCTTTTACTCTTGATTTAAAGAAAAATAACTTTCAAATGCAAAAATGTAGGTCCCTTCTTAAAACGGTGGGCGCAAAAAACTAAGTGCGTGTTTATATTTTAAAACTAAGTGCATGTTTGGAAAGTCTGTTGACTATTTCTCAAAAACATGTTTAGGAAACACTGTTTTTGCAGTGTTTAAAAACAAAAACAGTGAAAAAACAAGTTGTTTCTGGAAACACCAATTTTGGTAATTTTTTGTTGTTTTTTCTTACTTTTGGTGGTTAAACACATTTATTGTTTTGATAAATGCATAAAATGACAATTATATGTTGTTATTGTATGTAAAAAATGATGTTAGAGTAGATTAACACTTAAATTTAATGGTGTTGCAAATTGTGTTTTTAATTATAAACAGTGTTTTTAAACACACACCAAACAGTTTCTTGATTTTATTTTAAACGTGTTTTTCCAGCATGTTTTTTTTTTCCACTGTTTTTCTGTTTTTAAACGGATACCAAACATGCTCTAAATGCATGTTAAAAGGTTTGAGATCTAAGTTTTTAGGAAAGAGTATTCGGAGGCGAACCCTAGGGAGGAAGAACCGAGTGCAAGCGGCGGTTGATGGTGACGACGGAGGAGAAAAAAAAAACTATAGTTCACGACGAAGGAGAACTAGACGGCTGTTCTCGATGATGATCACTGCGACCAGGCAGACTGCAACTTCCATTTTGCTTAATCAGCATGTTTTCCTCGGAGGAACCAGTTCAAGCAAGGACTATGCGTAGATGTTCCGTAAGATCTGGACGGATGGAAAAAATGTTTCAGTCATGGAAGTTGATGTCCACACATTCTTGTTCTGTTTCCCTGGCCAAGTTTGCGTGAAAAGGGTTGCACCTGAGGGTCCTTGGATCTTAAAAAAAAAGTACTTCTACTTAAACCTTGGGAGTTAGGCGATCAGACCGAGGAAGTAGCTTTCGAGGGTTTTGAGGTATGGATTCATGTCATGGGACTACCAATCCAGTTCGTTAATGAAGAAAAAGCAAAGAAGATGGTGGGTATGGTAGGGCAGGTCACTGATTCTGACAGCAGAATTCAAAGTGAAGGAGATGTTAACTACGTGCGGATCAGAGCTCGCCTTCCGATAAAAGAATTGTAGGGTTTTGATGTAGGTTACGCAGCGGAAAAACAAAATTTTATGCTCAAAGCTCTCCATGAATCGCAGGTGAAGCATTCATAACGTGATAAATGTGATAAGGTTACCTTGTTAATCTGACAGATTACTACGTAGAATTGATGTCCACGTCTCTGCAGATATCCACACCGTAGGATGAGCAACTAGATCTTCCTCTACACTTTGTGCTGGCAGTGTACGGAAAGAAGCAATCAGGACCTTGAACAATTCAAGCACCGGTAACAATGGAGGAGGAGGGTGTTTGAATAGATGCCCTAGAGGCAATCTAGTTTAGTATGAATTATTTGTGGCTAGAAATTCATTTATTATTTATTGGATATTTAATATAATGAATTCCTTAGATTTACAATTGTGTTGTTTATCTTAAATATCCCTAGTCCGGTATAATGATTAATGGGACAATCATCTATAGACTAGTATGGGATTGGATTGATATAGAGATATCATGATCCAACACATAGGTGTGCATTATGGAATGTTGCACTGGATTGACCCATCTCTGAGAAGGCTACATACACGTTATGTTGAATCACAAGCGCTTCTCGCGGTGCAATGGTATTGTCATCCTTAGACTTGAAGTCACTAGATATTCTAGTTGTGGATTATTGTGATTTTGGTAGCGTTAAACGCTGCACCGTAACTGGGTAGTTATAAAGGCGTGTACTGGATACAATAAGAAGCAAGCTTAGAGATCGTAGTGGACGTAGATAGAATTTGTCCCTCCCACATAACGGGAGCAAATATCCTAGGCCACTCGAGGGATAGTGCTTATAGAATGTCTGGCCAGACTCAAATAAACCAATATGGGATATTGATGTTATTTGCACGAATAAGGCTATTCCCATGGATCGAGAAACTATGGATTGGATATACGAGTGTGACTTGTATGTCTCGTGTCCAATCCGGATATAGAGACAAAGGGATGAGACAATTACTTGTACAAAGGTTGTCAAGATGACTATTCTATTAGTTGGCTAGAATGGATGTTTTGCTAGAAATCGCTTTATATTAGCAAATAGTTGCTACCAACCAGATAGAACCTATGGGGTCACATGCTATATAGAGTTGAACTAGATTTGGGAATTAATTAATTGAATCAATTAATTAGAAGGATCACTTTGCAAAACCTTGCAAACTTAGTAGGGACTAATTTACAAGGAAGGGACTAAATTGAATTCTAGTAGGACTAGAATAAGTCCTTTAGGTAGTTGGCAAGGAATTTTTGGACTATATAAAGGACCTTTCCTTCCTTACATCCTACAACTTATGCTCATTATTGAACATAACAAAGAGTGGGAGAGAAAAAAAGGAGAGAGAGCAAGCAACAAGAGGAGCCGACCGCCCCTCTTGCCGCTGCCCATCCCGTCGGCCACAAAGGAGGCCGAGACCCTCCTTTTGGGTCTCGTTTTGCGTGATTCTTCTTGCTCTTCCTCTTCCGGGCTAGCACCAAGAACTTGGGAGATTCTAGGATCAACTCTAGGCGTGGATCAACCATAGAGAATGTGACACTATTCGCGTTTGAAGTCATCAAAGGAGAACCCTAAGGTGTGTTATTGATTTCTTCCTTTACCATCGTTATGTCTCTTGACTTGTGATCCTTGGAGGGTTTTGCATGGTTTTATGATTGTTTGTGTTTCCGTTGCGCATCCATGAATCAAAACCCTACAGTGGTATCAGAGCCACAGGTCGTAGAGCATAAACCTGATTTATGTGTTACGTTTTAGTTGTTTTACACCTTAATTTGATTGTTTATCGCGTAAAACAAGACAAATCAAGCATGGGATGCAATTTGTCAATAATTTATCATAACAAGATCTAATCTTTGCATTGGATGCATGAATTGGTGAGTTTGAGAAATTTTAGGATCTTAGATCTAGGGTTTGGGCATCCTTGGGGAAGAAGGAGTTCTTCCAAAACAAGAAAACAACCAAACTTGGGCACCAAGCAAGGGAGCTGTTTTGGAAACAACTCCCTCAAGGAGGTTCGGCCCCCCTAGGGGACCGCCCCTCTTGCTTGCCGCCCAAGCTTGGCCGCCCTAGCGGCCGGGCGGCCCTAACCCGCGGCCTAGGCTTGTGGGTTTTGGGCCGGGCCGGCCCTAGGGCCTTGTGGTTCACCTTATTGGGCCCGGGCAATTTGATTGTTGGGCCCATGGACCGTTTTAACCCTAGAAATCCTAAAATCAATTAAAATTGACCAAGCGCGTTAAAATTGGATTTTAACTGTTTATGTGCAAATCGCATGGTGATTGGATATGGCCTTAGGATGTGGTTTGATGTGGATGTTTAATTTTGTGGTTTGGTTTTACGGCCTGCGAGCTGATCAATTAATTGTAATAATTAATTAGGGTTTTATGGCCTGCGTGCAATTTTTTTTTCTCAACTTGTGAGATTTATTTTATTTAGTATAGAAGTTAGCTAGTGCTAGATAAAGTAGATTGTTAGCCAAGATTGAAAAAAAGAAGCCCAAAGCCAAAGAAGCCACAAAAGATGGAGCATGGAGCGAGGAGCATTCCACATGACTATGAAGGATGGACCAAAAGATCAATACGCATGGAGATGTGTTTGTTTAGGGTTCATAGATAATTTCATTGGCTTGGAATTATCTTAGTCTAGAAAAGGCCATATCCACATCACGTTTAATTTCAGTTTTGTGGCTGTTTATTTTATTGTCTTATTATTGTGTGGTTGGTGTATGGATGATGCATGCAATTAGGATAATATGATAATTAGACAACCCGGATCTATTATTTGGAGTTGTTCCCAAACTCAAATAGATAGATTAGTTGATATTGATCAACAAAAACAATTAAAATTGAATTTAAAATCCCTCAATATTCAAATATTGTGTTCTTGCCTTCTCGTTATTTAAACACTCATTATCATCATTATTTATCAAGTTCGTGCGTGCCAAAGCATGGCGACTTGGTTCATAATGATGGAATGCGATGGCACGTAACAATGTGCAATTGTTTAGGTAAGAGGTTGAACACAACTGGGCTATTAATTTGATTAAGAAACCTAGAGGCAATCAATTGGGATTATTCATATGGATGGATAAATAAGGAGTTATTTGCCCAATTGAACCAAGAGTTGCATATGGGATGCAATTGGAATTGTTCCTACCTAAAGTAGTCAAATTATGGGTGACTTGCCAAAGCAAGCTCATAAGGAGATGAAAGATGGATCTTGGCCCACTAGAAAATATAAGGATATTTTCCGCATTAATATCTTGAGGGTTATTAATCCGTAGAAAAATAGTGGGAGCTATATTTGATAAACTAGCCATTATTGAATATAGTCAAAAAATTCACAAATACTAAAACTTGCATATTTTCCTTTTTGTAGAATTCAAAATGGCAAACAACTCATCGAGTTCACAACATTCCCTACGATCTGTCCTTGAGAAGGACAAGCTCTCTGGAACCAACTTTCTTGATTGGTACGAAAACTTGAGAATTGTTCTCAAGCAAGAGAAGAAACTGTACGCAATAGAGGAGCATGTTCCAGAAGGTCCAGAGAACCAAACACCTGCTGCACTAAAGGCGTATCAAAAGCGTGTTGATGACGCTAATGATGCGGCCTGCCTTATGCTATGCACCATGACTTCTGAGCTTCAGAAGCAACATGAAAACATGAATGTCGTCGATATGATCGAGCATCTGAAGCAGCTCTTCCAAGAGCAGGCAAGGGTAGAGAGGTATGAGGTCTCTAAGGCACTGTTCAAGTGTCATCTGGCAGAAGGGAACCCGGTGGGAACCCATGTACTCCGTATGACCGGGTACTTGGAGAATCTCGCCCGACTGGGGTTCCCGGTCGGCCAAGAGTTGGCAACCGATCTCGTGTTGCAATCGTTGCCCGAGATTTATGGACAGTTCATCATGAACTATAACATGAACGAGATCGTGAAACCATTGCCAGATTTACTCAATATATTGAGGACGGCTGAACAGAGCATCAACAAGGGTAAGGGTAAGGCCATTATGATGGTACAGAAAGGAAAAGGCAAAAGGTTTGCCTCTTCCTCCAAGGGCAAAGGCAAGTCAGTTGCCAAGTCCAAGGAACCTGTCCTTAAGCCTGTTGGTGGCATTGCCAAAGGTGTGACTAAAGGTGAGTGTCACTACTGCAGTCAGCCTGGACACTGGAGGAGGAACTGCCCAAAATATCTGGAGGACAAGAGGCTTGGAATAGTGATTCCACCACCACCAGGTATTTTTGTTGTAGATGTCAATTTAACTGTCTCTACATCATGGGTATTAGATACTGGATGTGGATCTCATATTTGTCGAAATATGCAGGATCTAAAGAGAAGTAGAAGATTGGCTAAAGGAGAGGTAGATCTGCGCGTTGGGAATGGAGCAAAGGTTGCTGCGTTGGCCAGAGGCGTGTGCGAGCTATCTCTGCCTCCAGGATTAGTTTTAGAATTAAATAATTGATATTTTGTGCCTGCTATGAGCAGAAACATTATTTCTATTTCTTGTTTGGACAAGGATGGTTTTATTATTTCAATAAAGAACAATTGTTGTTCCTTTTATTTGAATAATATTCACTATTTTAGTGCGCAATTATTTAACGGACTTTATGTCCTTGATCTAAGCAATCCTGTCTACAACATTAATACCAAGCGGATTAAAATAAATGATTTAAATCCTGCTTATTTATGGCACTGTCGTTTAGGCCACATAAATGAGAAACGTTTATCTAGACTCCATAAAGATGGATTACTAGACTCATTTGATTTTGAATCATATGAGACATGTGAGGCTTGTTTATTGGGAAAAATGACTAAGTCCCCTTTCAATAAGAAAGGTTAGAGGACTAGTGAGCAATTGGCGCTCATACATACTGATGTATGTGGGCCATTCGCCACGCGTTCCAGGGGTGGTTATGTCTACTTCATTACATTTACTGATGATTACAGTAGATATGGTTTTGTGTACCTTATGAGGGCAAAATCCGAATCCTTTGAAGTGTTCAAAGAATTCAAGAATGAAGTAGAGAAGCAACTGGGCAAAAGTATCAAGGCTCTACGATCGGATCGTGGAGGAGAATACTTGAGCCAAGAGTTTGACGACTATCTTAGAGAGTGTGGGATCGTGTCCCAACTCACTCCCCCCGGAACGCCACAATGGAATGGCGTGTCCGAGAGGAGGAATCGAACCCTATTGGATATGTTTCGTTCTATGATGTGTCAAACCGATCTTCCATTATCATTTTGGGGCTACGCTCTATTAAGTGCAGCTTTCACGATTAACCATGTTCCATCAAAATCAGTCATGAAGACACCATATGAGATGTGGAGTGGGAGGCGTCCCACACTATCGTTCATGAGGATTTGGGGCTGCGATGTCTATGTAAAACTTTTACAATCAGACAAGCTAGGGCCGAAATCAGATAAGTGTAAATTTGTGGGGTACCCTAAGGAAACTAAGGGATACTACTTCTACAATCCAACCGAGAACAAAGTGTTTGTTGCTCGGACCAGCGTGTTTCTAGAAAGAGAGTTTGTCTCTAAAGAAGCAAGTAAGAGGAATGTAGAACTTGAAGAGGTTCAAGAACCACAAATCACTGAACCGATTATGGAACATGAACAGGAACCACAAGCAGTTGTGGAGCAACCTGTTCAGGTAACACAAGAGCTTCGTAGATCTAGCAGAGTGCGCCAGGAACCCGAGAGGTATGGACTTCTCGTGACCGATTCCGGTGACACGATGCTCATAGATGATGAGCCTACTACCTATGAGGAGGCCATGAATGGCCCAGACTCTCAGAAGTGGCTAGAATCCATGAGATCCGAGATGGAATCCATGTATATCAACAAAGTATGGACTTTGGTGGAACCACCCGATGGGGCGCGGCCTATACGGTGCAAGTGGGTCTTCAAGAAGAAGATCTACATGGATGGTAATGTGATTACCTATAAGGGCCGATTGGTGGCTAAAGGATTCAGACAGATTCATGGTATTGACTATGATGAAACCTTTTCACCAGTCGCTATGACCAAATCCATCCGAATCCTACTTGCAATTGCAGCATACCACGACTATGAGATTTGGCAGATGGATGTCAAAACAGCATTCCTTTATGGGAATCTCCTCGAGGACGTATATATGATACAGCCGGAGGGTTTTGAGGATCCAAAGCAAGCCAACAAAGTCTGGAAGTTGCAATGATCCATTTATGGATTGAAGCAAGCTTCTAGGAGTTGGAATCGACGTTTTGATGAAGTGGTCAAAGAGTTTGGCTTCATCAGAAACGAAGATGAGTCTTGTGTCTACAAAAAGGTTAGTGGGAGCTCTGTAGCTTTTCAGGTCTTGCATGTGGATGACATACTACTCATTGGAAACGACGTTCCCATGCTACAATCTGTTAAAGACTGGCTAGGGAAGTGTTTCTCAATGAAGGACTTAGGGGAAGCAGCCTATATACTCGGTATAAAGATCTATAGGGATAGATCTAAGAGGTTGCTAGGCCTAAGTCAAAGTACATATATTGACAAGGTGTTGAAACGGTTCAACATGCCAGATTCCAAGAAGGGATTATTGCCCATGTCACATGGAATCACTCTTACGAAGAGTGATTGTCCTTCCAATGAGATTGAGAAGGAACGCATGAGTAGAATCCCTATGCCTCGGCCATAGGATCTATCATTTACGCCATGTTATATACTAGACCAGATGTTTCATATGCCTTGAGTATGACAAGCAGATACCAATCCAATCCGGGTGAGAGTCACTGGATTGCAGTCAAGAACATCCTAAAGTACTTAAGAAGAACTGAGGATGCTTTCTTGATATTTGGCGGTGAGGAAGAGTTGCGTGTAAGGGGTTACACTGATGCAAGCTTCCAAACCGAAAGAGATGACTTTAGATCACAGTCAGGATATGTGTTTTGCCTAAATGGAGCAGCAGTGAGCTGGAAGAGTTCCAAGAAAGAGACGGTGGCTGATTCTACAACAGAGGCTGAGTACATTGCTGCAAATGGCGCAGCAAAGGAAGCTGTTTGGATCAGAAAGTTTGTTTCTGAACTTGGTGTGGTCCATAGCATTGCGGATCCAGTCGAGTTGTTTTGTGACAACACTGGGGAGATCGCGCAATAAAAGGAACCAAGATCGCACCAGAAGTCCAAGCACGTGCTCAGGAAGTTTCATCTGATTCGAGATATTATCGATAGAGAAGACGTTCGGATATGCAAGATTCCTAAAGATGAGAATCTGTCAGACCCGCTTACAAAGCCGCTCACGCAGTGGAAGCATGAAGGGCACACTAGGAGTATGGGCATACGAGATGCACCAGATTGGCTCTAGTGCAAGTGGGAGACTGTTGGCATAGATGCCCAAGAGGCAATCTAGTTTAGTATGAATTATTTGTGGCTAGAAATTCATATATTATTTATTGGATATTTAATATAATGAAGTCCTTAGATTTACAATTGTGTTGTTTATCTTAAATATCCCTAGTCCAGTATAATGATTAATGGGACAATCATCTATAGACTAGTATGGGGTTGGATTGATATAGAGATATCATGATCCAACACATAGGTGTGCATTATGGAATGTTGCACTGGATTGACCCATCTCCGAGAAGGCTACATACACGTTATGTTGAGTCACAAGCGCTTCTCGCGGTGCAATGGTATTGTCATCCTTAAACTTGAAGTCACTACATATTCTAGTTGTGGATTATTGTGATTTTGGTAGCGTTAAACGCTACACCGTAACTGGGTAGTTATAAAGGCGTGTACTGGATACAATAAGAAGCAAGCTTAGAGATCGTAGTAGACGTAGATAGAATTTGTTCCTCCCACATAACGGGTGAAAAAATATTAGGCCCATCGAGGGATAGTGCTTATAGAATGTCTGGCCAGACTCAAATAAATCAATATGGGATATTGATGTTATTTGCACGAATAATGCTATTCCCATGGATCGAGAAACTATGGATTTGATATACGAGTGTGACTTGTATGTCTCGTGTCCAATCCGGATATAGAGACAAAGGGATGAGACAATTACTTGTACAAAGGTTGTCAAGATGACTATTCTATTAGTTGGCTAGAATGGATGTTTTGCTAGAAACCGCTCCATATTAGCAAATAGTTGCTACCAACTAGATAGAACCTATGGGGTCACACGCTATATAGAGTTGAACTAGATTTGGGAATTAATTAATTGGATTAATTAATTAGAAGGATCACTTTGCAAAACCTTGCAAACTTAGTAGGGATTAATTTGCAAGGAAGGGACTAAATTGAATTCTAGTAGGACTAGAATAAGTCATTTAGGTAGTTGGAAATGAATTGTTGGACTATATAAAGGACCTTTCCTTCCTTCCTTCCTACAACTTATGCTCATTATTGAACATAACAAAGAGTGGGAGAGAACAAAAGGAGAGAGAGAAAGCAACAAGAGGAGCCGACCGCCCCTCTTGCCGCTGCCCATCCTGTTGGCCACAAAGGAGGCCGAGAGCCTCCTTTAGGGTCTCGTTTTGCGTGATTCTTCTTCCTCTTCCTCTTCCGGGCTAGAACCAAGGACTTGGGAGATTCTAGGATCAACTCTAGGCGTGGATCAACCATAGAGAACGTGACACTATTCGCGTTTGAACTCATCAAAGGAGAACCCTAAGGTGTGTTATTGATTTCTTCCTTTACCATCGTTATGTCTCTTGACTTGTGATACTTGGAGGGTTTTGCATGGTTTTATGATTGTTTGTGTTTCCGTTGCGCATCCATGAATCAAAACCCTACAGAGGGGGCGTGCTCCTCTTGCTCTCCTCTCTTACTTTCTCTAATTATTTCATCCAAAGAAATATTAGGGTTGGACTAGCCTTTTATAATTAGTAACTCTTTATTAATTACAAAACTGCCCACTACTAATCCAATCCATACTTTGATTAATTAGTAATTTAGTCCACTTAGCTATTTAGTCCAACAAAATATGCACGTTGTTGAACTTTGATTCATGATTATTTTTTAATGTTAATTAGTCCAACTAATTAACATCTACATCCAATCTAATCATTTTGTGTGTGACCCTGTTGGTGGTAACTCTCTATTAGAGTTATAATTCTTGCACGTTTTATATCGTTTGCGTGCTTTCCGGGTTGATAATCTTAGTTTTACACTACGAATAGATAAAACGTAGAAGTTTAGCTTTGAGCGTTAATTTGTAAAGCTAAGTGTTTCTCGCGATATTTTATGTATTTTTGTCACCTTTGATCGCACGGGGTTTGTTTTGTGTTGTTTTGACAAGAAACAGAGCTTTGGAGATGAAGCGAAAAGGAGAAACGAGTGTTGGATATTATTGGGGAGCTAAAACGAAGAAGAAATCGTGAAGAAAATGGTTCAAAGACATGGAGAAGAGAGGCAAGTTTCATTTAATCAAGTTTGTGTAATCATGCTTTAACCCCCTCCCCATACTTAGCTAAAATTCAGAGGAGAAAGTTTTACCAACTCACTATTTTCACGATCAGAGGAGCAAATCGCATGATCTGAATGTCAGATCGCACTGTAGGGTTCCGATAATGGATACGCAGCGGAAAGATAAATTATCCATTCAAGACCCTCCAAGGATCACAGGAGAATCATAACGATGGTAAAGGAAGAATCATGTTACACACCTTAGGGTTCTCCCGTGATGACTTGTAACGTGAATTGTGTCACGTATCTACGGTTGATCCACGCCTAGGGTTGATGTCTAGATCTTCCTACTCCTTTGTGCTAGCTTGGACCGGAGGAAGGGGAAGAAGAAATTACGCAACGAGGATCAAAGAGAGGGCTTCGGCCTCTCTTTGTGGCCGACGGGTAGGGGGCGGACCAAGGGGTCGGGTTCGGCCTCCTTGTGTCTTGCTCTCTCTCCTTTGTTCTCTCCTACTCAACTTATGTTATGATCACTCGTATGGGAAGGAAGCTAGGAGCATCCTTTATATAGTCCAACAACTCCTTGTCAACTACCTAAAGGCCCTTCCTAATCCAACATGAGTTCGGATTAGTCCCTTCCTTGCATATTAGTCCTACTAAGTTTGCAAGGTGTTGCAAAGTGATCCTTCTAATTAATTAATCATACTAATTAATTCCCAAATCTAGTTCAACCCTATGTTGCGTGTGACCCCATAGGTTATATCTAGTTGGTAGCGACAATTTGCTAATATGGAGTGGTCTCTAGCAAGACATCCATTCTAGCTAACTAATAGAATAGTCATCCGACAAACCTTGTGCAAGTAATTGTAACATCCATTTGTCTCTATATCCGGATTCGACACGAGAAATAAAAGTCACACTCGTATATCCAATCCATAGTTTCTCGATCCTGGGAATAGCCTTATTCGGCCAAATAACATCAACATCCCATATTGATTTATTTGAGTCTGGCCAGACATTCCATAAGCACTATCCATCGAGTGGCCTCGAATATTTTCTCCCATTATGAGGGAGGGACAAATTCTATTTACGTCTATTACGATTTCTAAGCTTGCTTCTTTTTGTATCCGGTACGCGCCTTTATGGCTACCTAGTTACGGTGTAGCATTTGACGCTACCAAAATCACAATAATGCACAACTACACAATCTAGTGACTTCAAGTCTAAGGATGACAATACCGTTGTCACCACGAGAAGCGCTTGTGACTTTACATAACATGTATGTAGCCTTCTCTGAGATGGGTCAATCCAGTATGCCATTACCCCTAAAGCATACCCATGTGTTGGATCATGATATCTCCATATCAATCCAACCTCATACTAGTCTATAGATGATTGTCCCATTTAATCATTATAATGGGCTAGGGATATTTAAGATAAACAACACAATTGTAAATCTAAGGAATTCATTATATTAAATATACAATAAATAATACAATGAATGTTCTAGCCAAAACAAGTTCATACTAAACTAGATTGCCTCTAGGGCATCTATTCCAACACACACGACCAGAAAAAAGATCGTGCGATCTGCTGGCGAATTTTCTCACAGTCATTATATCCATATCGCACGACCAGAATGAACTGAAGGTAGAGACACGAGTTTGCTTGTTTTGGCCAAAACTACGTTGTTTCGAGTTGATTATTTCGTAACCTAGTTGTAGAATACTTAATAAATGATTCATTCATTCATTCATCATTCACTCACGAAGGATGAGAAGCGAAGGACGACGGAGACGAAGCCAAAGCGACCATTGGAGGTCTCTAGGTTTTGAATTGTTGCTGTTATTCTTCTTATTCTTCTTCTTCTTCTTCCTTTCAAATCTTTTATGGAGAAACTATTATACTTTGTTTGGTTAATCGTTATTAGCTAAAAGTTTTGCTAGGCGTCTCTACGAGAGCCTAGGGTTATGTAAACGATACTTTTTTGGATTGAATCTTTGTTTCATGCCTATTGATTTCTTCTATTGAATGAATTTTAGTTCTTGAATCTTGTTAACAATACAACAAATATGACCTTTGTTGACAGTTTTTTTGTCGACAGACGGTTTTATGTAGCTAGTTGTGCGATTAGTCGATAATATTTGTTTTTGTCGATGCATATGATTTTTTTTGTCGACATTTTGGTTTTTCTTTTATTCTACCCAAAAATTTAGTCAAAGATTGTGACTATTTATTTAAGATTGACAACTAATTATATGGTGACAAACCCAATTGTCAACTCCTGCAAAAAAAATGGAGGGTAAAAAATTAGTGTTTCCCGCACTCCCAATTTCAAAAGACATTTTGGAGAGACATTTTCAATCGTCGGATTATACTTTCAGTAAATATTATCATCCATAGGATTAGAACTAAACAGCCTCCAAAAAACTTCTGTATCGCCGCCCTAATCATAGACCACGATCTCTCACTCTGACAGCCGCTCCTTCTCCCCGTCGCCGTCCTTCCCTGATTATGGCTCCCTCCTGAATTGATTTACGGTAAGTTTTCCACTCTATTTCAATCTTTTCATCTCTTTGTCGGTTTCAATCTCTGTTTTCCAGGTTATTTGATTTCATTTTTTGACTATGTGGTCTTCCTGATTGGAGTGTTTACTTGCGTTGGATTGTAACAGGGAGGACTCCCTATTGACTTCTCTCTTTGTTTTCTTCCTCTCTCTCAATCAGCACCGGTAGCAGCGCTGGAAAGACATTAGGGTTCGTTCTCGCATATGTATCCCATCTCGCTCACTCTACTCCTTTGATCTCTCTTATGCTTCTCTCTCCCTCTATCATGATCCAGGGTTCAGAAATTTTTTTGTTCGAAACTACTCGCGTTGTTCAGTATTCCTCTTCTTTATCGAGGGTTTCATCTTAATGTTACTGTTTGGGGATTTTGGTACTTAAAATTACCTTGCGACCAAAAAGTCTACCAAACTTAACTGTTTTCTTGATTTTGATTTGCACGCTTATACTTCTACAGGCTACAACCTTGGCCTCACTCTCTTGATCCAGGTATACTCCAAAACTTACATCTTACTATGTTTAGCCTAAACGGTTTAGGTTAGTAATCCGATGTTCTTGGGTTACAGATATGATAGTATCAATAGAATCCTAGATCATGAAACACGGTCAAATGATTACTGTTAATAAATATCTCAAATACTCCATACAGCATTTTACTTTCTAGGCTGACCGAGAATTCAATCATTTTCATGTACTATTCTCTTGCATTTGTTACTTTAACATATAAAACCTTCCCAACAGCTGATGTGACACAAATAGGTTGATGGCAACGTTCTGCAAATAACATGATCTCTGTGCTGACATCCTCTCCTTCTTTCACATACAAGCGGTGGAATCCAAAATCAGCCAGTGACCCTTTGTTATCTGAATTTGGCTTAGATTTCTTCTGAGGCTTGTCCTCTGTGCCAGCTGACTTTCTTCTTTGCTGTTTCTGAACTGTCGGTGGTGGAGCAACGGGTGTAGGTGATTCCATCACCAAATGTGCTCTCTCCTGGGCCGGGTTGCCGCTACTTGTCCCAGTGTCCTTCCTGCTTCCGTCGCCAGCCATTCCACTCAGCCTCAGCCATTCCATCACCAACAGTACTTTCCTCACCCATCTGGCAATTATGCTTCAATGTCAGCATCTAAACCTGGAAATGGCACAATGACCAGCATCTTTAGTCCAACGGCTGGCATGTTTGGAGAGTTTATTTATACAAGGATGTTTGGTAGTGATTTGCACCTTATGATCATTTTCTTCTGCTAAAACGAAATCCCTCCAGGCCCACCCGCAAATTCAAAACACCCCCATGTCCTTCAATCTTTGCAGAAACATTTGAAATTATACATTTGTAATGTACTATTCTCTTTCTATTCTATCTATTTATACATGATTATTTTCCCCTGTGATATCCCCCCCCAACACACACACACATGAAGAGCAGGTGAAGGTGTATCTCCTATGTGCTACTGGAGCGCAGATGTAACTTTCCATTGGACCATCTAAACCATTTTTTATCGTTGTAGTTGATGCAGGGCCAGTACTTAACCATCTCCCTTGCTCAATGCCGCTGGCCAGTGCCTACCTAAGTATTTCCTTTGCTCTCTCTCCTCTTTTCTCAATTGATATCCAACTTTTTCAGACTCAATATGTTGCCGGAGTTAATGTATAGAACGCACTTAATACTACTGTTACGCTTTTTGTAATGCCATTTCATGTTACCATTTGATACTGATTTTCATAATTCTTTGATATACGAGACTTTTTAGTGTTTGATGAAGATATCTTGATGTAGATTACAAACTGATTTGCTTAAATGGTTTGATTTTCATATATTGCTTACTGCTTAAGGTAGTAGCAGTGGTGATGGTGGTAGGTTAGTCTGGTGGGAAGTAGCAGGGGTGTAGTGTACTGGTGGTTCTGCTGATCATGGAGCAATGGGGCAGGTAAGTAATGGCTTTTCTGTTTGTTTTGTGTAGGCAGTATGTACTGCTGACCAGGTTGAATGGAATAAGGTGATTATGGTGGTTAGAGTGGCTGCTATGTGGCTGTGGTGGTTATGTGGGGAAGGTGAAGATTTATTTTCCGGTTTATTTACTCATGCCGTGCAGTTTCTAGGGTTCATCATGGACCTATTCGTCACTTCTGATTTTGCCAGGGTTTAATCGCTGTATCTCTCCCGTGGGAGTGTATTTCCGATGCACTGTGTGCCCTTGGCTCCAACAACCCAACTCAAATCGTGGGTTCCAAGAGCCCGATGAACATCAGTTTTGTGCTTCTTCTACCATCCATCCTGAGCAGGTTGGTCATTTAACTACTATTTTATTTCTCATATGATCTTGAGTAATGCATCCATGTTATTATCAGAAAAACTCAATTTTAAATTCTCAAATTGGGTATTCAATGTGTATTTGCTCGGTTTACATGGATCGCGACTATGCTTCTTCTTCGATTTAACTGAGTTTAGTTTGGGTATGTTGATTTTGGGTACTGATTTATCTGTTAGGTAAATCTCAAATTCGGTATTGCTGATTTCGGGTACTGATTTCTGATATTTGGTTCCGTAAACTTCTAATTGGAGATTGCTGATTTTTGGTTCTGCAACTCAATGGTGAGCAATGCTTCTAAAAGCAAGAGTTTCGGAAAATTTAACTATTGGTGTCATGTGATATCTATAAGCAAGAGTTTCGGAAATTTAACTATTGGATGCACAATCCAATAAAATATCCCATCTGTAAGAAAGCGAGTTATCAAGAGTAAGAGATCAAATAACAATCATAGGAAAAATATCTAAGCGAAAACGGAAAAAGCCATACATTCTTCAAATTCCTAGCGAGGTGTTATGATTTTTATAATTATTTTTGCCCTGGATACTTCTACTCAGTCAGTTTGTTAACATTTTAAATTTCATAACATTTTTCTATCACATGTCATTTAAATAGGCAATCAATCAGTTTGTTCAAGAAGATACGCAAACTGCTGACAAAGGCAAGTTAAACCCAGGCCCTCCTATCTCTCATTTAATTATGATGTTCATTGAAATTTAACTACAGGTGTCATGTGATATCTGATGCACAAATTTTACATTATTTTTTTAAATCTATGTTGTATTTTAGGTTGGAAAGGAATTGGCACTACTTAGCTGAGACACCATTGCTTTGTCATTAACAGATTATAATGGAAGCTCATATAATCTAATTTCAAGTAAATATTAGCATAAATATCTTCCATATCTAGCTTTGTATATGTTATTTGTATATGTCTCGAGCTGCCGATTGCGATCAGTCATCACACATCTGTTGGAATCACAAGCTCTGGTGAAGAGATGGACATGCCTGTACCAAATACAAATGCAATATTCACTGTAAATTTTGACGATGTACTATTCTCATCCTACTAAGATGTGCTCTGCTCCTGAGAGCTTATTCATTGCTACAATATCTTTCTGATTACTAATTTGAAGCTGCTTTTGTTTGAATTTCGCGGAACCTTCTTTTACCTCCTTTATCCTTGTTCCACTTTGCTGGTTAGAAAGAACCATGATCTTAAAAGCCTAATGTATGGAACAGTATACCAAATCAGGTTGTGTTTGTTTCTTTTTAAAAATGTATGTTCTCTCAGTTTCTGATTCGGGTTACTTGATAGGCATGGTTTGTTTTATTAGGTGAACTTCTCTAATCTCAGATGCTTCAAAGTGATTTCAAGCTGAGAAGCTTGCTAGGTCGGAGTAACAATTATTCGTCGAGTTGAAATATTGTACCTAACTTTATGACTGGATATCTTGCAGGGGTTCGTGAATTGAATACGTTAGCTTTTTGGGCCAGATGGGTAGTTCGATAGCTCAGGCCATGGAAACAACCACTGGCGGTCTACTTCTCTTTTTTTGTTAAACAAGACTAGAATATGTTACGAATTTAGAGTTTTTGAAAGAGTACATATGGTGGAGTATGATGCTTAGTTTTTGCAGTTCAGAACGATTTGTTATAGATTAGAACTTGGACAAAATGACTCTCAGTTGTTGATGGAAAACACTCGGCTTAAGGATGTAAAAACTTATTATGCAGTATTATTTTTGTTTGTAATGTAAAAATCCCACTTTTGGAGGGCTGATCTTGGAATTGAGCACAATTGTGCGTATATGTTTATGAGTAGTGTTTGAATTTTGGGTGCATGTATGCATATATGTAAAAATTTCCATTTTTTTTATTTGGTCGTGATACTGGCGACAAACATGTGTGTCGCCAGGTAGATGTAAAAGTGAGAAACATATCTACTGGTGACAAATATTTTTGTCACTTATCTACATAAACTACTAAATTTACTTGTCGGTAGTTGTACTAGCGACAGAAAAGGTTTGTTGTTAGATTTAAACTGTCGACAAAAACTGATGTCGCCTTTTTTTTTTCTGCCGACGTAATTGAGATTTGTCGGCCTTAATACTAACGACCGACTTGTAGTGACCATTTTCCGTCAAAAAATTATTTGTCGGTAGAATTTCTACCGACATATTTGGCCTTTCTAGCGACAATTTTTGCTGTCAACGGAGGCAGAATTTGTTGTAGTGTAAGGATATTAGTATATTGACACGAGTAAGATAAGGATTGATAATCAATGAACTATGATTTATTCGTTAGGATGAATCATGCTTAGTTTTTGTTTTGCCCTAATTCAATTGTTCATATTCTATGTGTAATTATCTACGGGGATGGATTAATTAACCGGACCCGTTAGTTAGCTAGTGAAGTGCACGACAATGAATTTAACTAGTGTAGATGGTGCTTTCTGGACAGACTGAATAAAACCACGTGACAGCAATCTAGCACGCCCAGCTGTGCTCCATACACATCGGATCACTATCTATGCTGATCCACGTGTGGGCTACGAGATAAGGCCCTCGCGTACCAACACGGGACCTGTAGGGACTTAGTGGTTTGGAGGCTAGGGTAAGTTCCGTCGCGCGTGGGCGAAAAACAAGCTCGCGCGTGACCTCTGGTAACTGACTGAGAGGTTCTAGGCTTACGTGTCCCATAAATGCGTCTGATCTCATAACGATCTCCGATTCTGGCGGGCAGATACGTACGGTTCTTATATACACGGTCGAACGTGTCGTTGGGGGTCTATCATTAAGCCGCCATTTATGGTGCATTAACCCCCTCAATGGTCACTTCCCCACTATATATAGGATCGTTAGCTTTCCATTACCACACTGAGTACAGACCAATAAATCTCAGCTCTTGGAACGCTAAGCAACCTACTCTCTATCAGCCTACTGTCTCTCTATCAAGTAGTTTCCATCGCATACCCTCTCCCTACGCACACCCTACATCTCTCTGTGTTCCTATTCTCTACTTGAGGTGCACACTTGGATCTCTCCGAGGGATTCCTGTGAGCACAATTCGGTGAACCCGACGTGAAACATCCACCTTTAATCCTTTTTAACCCTTCCATAATATCTTCTGATGCACACGTTCGTGACGGCGAGAGGTCCCCTTCCCATGAGGAGACCTCAGGAGAAGAGGGACTTCTCAATACCACTGCCAATCCCAGCGTCCGTGCGCAAGTATCTGCGGGAGGAGGTCCCTCTTTAGAGGCACTCCAAGCCACGATTCAGAGTCAAGCCCAGATGATGCAAGCCCAATCCGTCCAGATTGCTCAAATCATGACAATCTTGGGAAGGATTTCTCAAAACACCACCACTGGGACTTCAGTCCCACCACTGACAGCCCCCTTACCTCTACCCATGGCGGAAACCGCATCCATAGTGCATACATCTGTTGCACAATCTTCTTTTTTCGGTGGTTTTGGGCCTCAGGCTTCGGGCGTCCCAACAAGCTCTTCCTTGATGATAATGGGGAACCCTACGTCGTACTCGGCGATGCCTTACCACGCAGGTGGGAATCTAGGCAGCCATGCACTTCCACCGCCACCTACCTATGATCCAAAAATGCCCTACATTCCGGGCTTCGCGGCCTTGGCACAGCGTATAGACAGCATCATCGCGAACCAAAGCTTAGCAATGGCCGTCATCCCAAAGGTTAACAGCGCGCCTCCTATTCTGCGGGACATCTATCTAATGCCCAATCCTACTGGATACAAAGCGCCCAAGTGGGAGAAGTTCGATGAGGTTGGCGGGAATGCCACGAGCATGTGATGCGATTTGTTGACATGATGGGCCCACGCGGGGTGGATACCAGACTATTGATGCGTGAGTTTCCCAAGTCTTTAGGAGTTGTCGCGTACAAGTGGTATAGGACCCTGGAAGCAGGGTCTGTCAAGACATGGGAAGACATGGTTAAGAAATTCTACACCAAATTCTTCCAAGTCGAAGAAAAGGTTACTACTATCCATCTCTCACGCATGTACCATAGGAATGACGAGGAGGGGGGTGCCTTCATCAAAAGGTTCAGGGCCATGTCCTTGGAGTGTGTAAACGATGTCCTGGAAAGTCGACTAGTGGAGATATGCCTCCAGGGCATGCGCGATGAATACAAAGGTATGCTTATTAATTTAAATATGCCTACCTTTTCCAGATTGGTGGAAAGCACCAGGAATGTGGCGCCTCTGGTAGAAAGAATGAAGAAGAGGTACGCTAACGAGCGTACACAGGCGAATCCCAGCTTCAAGGTGGGAAAGTACGACTACAAGAGGACTCGAGGCGTCAGCGTCCATGCAATGTCATCCCTTAATAAACAGCAGCGGCCCGCGCCCCTGGAAGAACAACCTTTGCCATGTTCAATCGAGGATGCAATAGACCTTTGCAAGAGATGGCGCAAAGATGGGATCCTCCCGGTCCTGGAGCATTAACCCCACGAAAGACAGTTGCAGGATCCAAGGTGGTGCGAGTTCCACGGGAAGGTACTACACCCAACCAGGGAGTGCAAAAAGCTCTGGTGGTTGGTGGACAGGAAGATAAAGGAAGGCCAGTTGGTGGTCGATGAGCCAAACAAATATGTGCGCAACAACCCACTGCCGTCTCACGCAATGCAGGAGCCAAAAGGAAAGGAGATAGCTATGATATCGATTACGGACCTTGAGGAGGTCACGGAGGAAGAGGCCCCGGTGATCACGAAAGTTTATGAAGAAGAAGACTATGGTATCGACACAGAAGATTCACGTGCTGAGTGGATGAAGGACTCTGCCAAGTTTGTTAAATTCTTCGAAGAGATGAACTTTTCAAACAACTCCAGGCATGAGATGATAAAGGCGATCTTAAGGGTAGTTGAGGACCATGGAGAAGAATTGGTCATCTCCAACGGATGGGTTGTAACGGCTGCGCGATTAGGAGGCTTGAGCATAACGTTTGACGAATCAGACAAGAGAACTGATGCCAATCATCAGAGGCCGCTGTACGGAACTGCCACTATCAACCATGTGGAGTTCAAGAGGGCCTTTTTTGATGGAGGAGCTGCGGTGAATGTCATTCCTCTCAGTACCCTGGAACTCGCAAGAATTCCCCGAGACAAGATTTCCAAGAGGCCGTCACCACTAAAGGGTTTTGGAAGCGACTCCAGAATGACAGTTGGCTTGATTCGATTGGGGATTCAGATCGGCCAGATCAAGTGTTATGCCAAATTTCATATTATCGAAGCCAACACCACTTACCACATGATTATCGGGCGGGCATGGATCCATCGCTTTGACGCTGTACCCTCCACGGCTCACCGGTTATGAAAGCCATTTGGAAAGACAAAGTGGTTGCAATACCTGCCTCAGTGAACCCCTTAAATTTAGAAGAAGCACATTTGTCAGAGGTCGTGTGGTTTACAGAATTAGCAGATGAGGCTACTCCAGCCCCATTCCGGCCAACTCCCTTACGCAAGTGGGAAGATGTTAAGGAGTAGTCACCAGCCGGAGTCATGGTGATGCATGAAGAATCTGAGAGGGAGCCCACACGGGAGGAGATTCCCAAAGTTGCTTACAAAAAGAGTGTCTACACCCTAAAAAGGGTTATCGAACATGACAGTGAGGGCATGCAGGTAAGTAGTTTCTACTTCAACGGCAGGAAGTGCTATCGCATCTGAGGACTGCTGCGGGACTACTATAACTCCAACGCCATCCAAGAACGCGACGGTATTGTCCTTGGCTTTCCCTTTACTGGATTTTGCGACTAACAATAGTACATTCCCATATGATGGTCTCGGGAGTAATAATAACCCTCTCATAACGAAATCCTTTTCTTCTGACTATCAGACTCATTTTTCCGCCTTGCAGCAGAATGCAAACGTAAGCCTATCTCATATGATAGCAGCTAAATCGCAGATTGAAAAGCCTATATGTTTAGATAGCAGCCAAGCGTGAGTATAAGCCTATCTCATACGATAGCAACCAATTGAAACTCACATAGCCTATCTGCCTAGATAGCAGCAAAATGAAAAGCCTATCTGTTTAGATAGCAGCCAAACGCGATCAAAGCCTATATGTCTAGATAGCAGCAAAATAAAAAGTCTATATGTTTAGATAGCAGCCAAACGCGATCAATGTCTATCTGTCTAGATAGCAGCAAAATAAAAAGCCTGTCTGTTTAGATAGCAGCCAAACGCGATCAAAGCCTATCTACCTAGATAGCAGCAAAGTGAAAAGCCTATATGTTTAGATAGCAGCCAAAAGTTTTATCAAAAAAAAAGATAGCAGCCAAAAGCAATGAAAGCCTATCTGTCTAGATAGCAGCAAAATGCAAAGCCTATCTCTCCAGATAGCAACAGAAAGACCTACCTGTTCAAATAGCAGCCAAGCGCGAACAGAACCTATCGGTTTGATCGATTGGCAAGTCAATATGCGATTTAAAAGTCTACTGTAATAGACAAAATAGAAAATTAAAACAAAAAAACATACTTGCATAACAGTCAAATCTGGTTTTCAATTTATCTGTCTAGATAGCAGCCTAAAGCAAGGCTTACAAACGGAAAATATGGATCGCAACTGAAAATCAAAGTGTTCTTTAAGAACACTCTTACATGACTCTACAACTACGAAGCGTGATGCTGCCATCGATGTTCTCGACCAGAACAGAGCTCTTGTCGATGCCCCTAACATGGTGAGATGCCAGATGAACTTCAATCCATCAATGTTGTTGATGTGAAGAACAAATGGGGAACAGCTCATGGGGTAGGAAGCTGATCGTGCGTAAGAGAAAGCACACCCGTTTGTTGTTCCCTGGTTGAAACAATGGTGGCAAATAGTTCGCCGATGAAAAGCCGACGGAGATGCACACCGCTCATTACTTGCTGGCATAATAATCGGCATGAAGATCCTCTTCGCCGGAGGACCAACGGAGGTGAACCCTACAAACATGATAAAGGAAAATATGTCTTCATTCAAATACAAGAGTTTACACAGCTTTTATTCGAAAAGACCATGACAACTCGGGGATTCTTCAGCTAAATCCTTGGGAGTCAATTCTATAGCACAACGAACGGATTCAAAGCCGATGAGCCAGAATCGATGCGGATTGAAAAGGAGTGAAGAGCAATGGAAAGAAGGGCAAGTACCCAGGAAAGATAGCATTTTGCCAATCACAGGAGCCCAAAGAGAGGGGGTTTTATATAGGGCTCAGAGGATACTCTTCACTTTCCCGGCCGAGTCAGCAGCATCTCGAAAATGAGCAAGAATCAATGCCCCTATTAAAGACTATGATGATACAGTAGCCCTAGGAAATAATGAGGGTTCAACCTCCTGTGTAACGGTCGTACCTTATCCAGACTCCACGCCTGCACGACAATTCAGATGATGATGACAGCTTTTGGGGACTTGAACCGCCACCATTAAGATATTCAGAACATCGAGAATCAAAAGTTTTTGAACCACTAAAAGACGCGACATACCTGCATACGCGACATACCTGCATAAGCCTGTTCGTCTTCAATAGCGGCAAAATGTCAAGACCAGTGTAAGCCTACATTTTAAGTAGCAACAAGAAGCACATATAAGCCTATCTCACATGATAGCAGTAAACATGCATCAATGGGTAAGCCTATCTCATATGATAGCAATTATATGTAGCAATGCGCGAGCCTATCTTTTGCACGGACTATAACCTACAGATCGCAGCAAAATGCTATCCGATCTAGTTAAAGTTTTTGCTTAAGTAATGGCAAAAATCCTGTTTACAGCTTAGCACTTGTGTAAGCAAAGACATAAGACAATAAAAAGCACGAAAGAATGCATCTTATAAGGCGCAAAACTAGCGCGCGCCAAAATAACAATGTCACACATGTTCAAATGACCCGAGGATCGCGACCACAAGTTGCACAAAAGTTACATCAAAATAAAGTTCAAAAAGCAATGGAGTAGCAGTGCTCGTATTTCAATCTTCGAAGAAATCCTTCAGGATGGAGTCTCTCGCTGACAACTTGAGTGAATTAGTAGCGGCTTCTCAATGCGATTCTTATTTTCATCATGATGCTTCACGGCAGCCTTATATTCCTTAGCCGTTTGTTCTAGCGCTTCCCTGCTTGCATTAAGAACAGCTGCCTCCTCCTTATAAGCAGTGTATTCAGACCCAAGAATAGCAGAGTTGCTGACTTTGATTAATCTTTTCACAAGAAAGTTCAGGTATAGTCGCCCTGCGCAATATGCTGAAGTTTATGCGCGCTTGCAAGAAGGTCTCAGGCGCTGACAGCTCTGGTGCTCGCAGGAGTAGTTTGGTGCGTCCTCTCTAAAAGGGTAGTCATCTCCTTGAGAAAGTCTCCTTTTTCCTTTAGTTCCAATTCCATTACCCGAGCGAATGCAGTAGGGAAAGAGACACGCAATTTCATCAACCATTCAATGCAAGCTTGATCAATTCTTGTGCACGTTAAGACGACAATACTTAGCCAAATATGGGTTTAAGAATTGAATTGTCATAAGTAAAAGGGGGGGATGAGCTTACCAGTTCCTTCGACAATTTGCTGAAGAGGAACAATGCGCACTGATGCCTGCGAACTAGCAATGGCTGCCTCAGCCAACCTCTGATCTGCTCGGGACTCGCGGGCAAAATACGCCTCGGGAAACAAAAAATTCCGCTCAATTGAAACAGGGCTTGCAGTTTGCGAACCCCACACTTCGAAAGGATTCTCAGAGAAGAGAGCTTCCAAATCAAAATGATGCCTCCCGCAGGGTCAGCACTTCTCATCACACTTGATGTAGGGGATGCGGTGTGATCGACCTCTTCATTATTTTGAGTAATAGGAGGATCGTGTTCAGACAAAGCAATTTTGTTGAATTACCCTCAACAGGAGCGACACGCTCAGCTAACCCAACATCACGCTCAACCTCTTCAACATTCTTCTCAGAGAACACATCATCAGTGGCCGTCACGGCCCGCTTAGGACTTGCTTCTTGCTCAGCATCCGCTTCATCTGAAGAAATGGGTATTACTTGAGTAAGGGGAGCAATAACATTCTCCTGCCCCTGATGGTTCTCTTCTTCCTGCTCGATAATGGGATCCTCACCCAGATCACCCTCCACTATTGGAGCATCCTTTGTCAAGACTTGTCCTGAAAAGCCTGCACCAAAATCGTTGCCAGCAGACTCAGGAATCGCTATGGCACTGCGAACGCGACGACATATCAAAGGGCAAGGGTCGGGCTCTTTAAAACTGATATGTCGCTAATGTGCTCTTTGGAGAAGGGAAAGAAGGACTCTAACAAAAGGAAAGACTCCAAACAAGGAAAACAAGACCTCTACTGCTATCATGAACGGTACTTCCCCACTTATATGGGGTACCCGTGCTATCATCGATACTCTTCAGCCTCGAATGACCTGCTTAAGATCAAAGGGTTACACACTGATACAAAGAAAAGAAAAGGGGACATCATGTGCGCCTAGAGCAGTGACTTACCTGAAGATTCCCCACACTGATCACTTATCCATTTACGGATATCACATATAGGCACACCATGGTATAATGCGCCACTCACAATTTCATGGTTTGATAAATCAAACTTAAAAATTGTACCTTCTTCGTCTTCATCTTCGACGATTCCATGAAAGGCTAGCTGCGCTTGATGCAGCTCATCCACGGTTTTTAGAGCAGGACGAGAGGAGCGCGAACGCTCATGACGCGTACGCGGACTTCGCAGCTCAGACCTTTCTTGGCTAAAAATATCTTCAAGAATTTGTCTCTTGGCCATCTCGATGCGCTCCGCCTCTGACAAATTCTCCTGTAAAGATCTTTCCTCTTCCATACGCCTGGATTTTCGATGGCGACTTCTTCAGTCATGATCACCTTCCCTATGAGTGGGATACCATCATCATCTAAAAGAAAAGGAGAACAGGAGGTGAGTAAGATATATTCGAAGGGCCTCTAATAAGCAAGAGCATTTTAGCCAACATTCTCTCTCCTCCTGGGAAACAGGATATGCGTCTCGTTCTGCGGTCGATTTCTTCTTGGATGAAGCAGTCTTTCTCTTCGCAGGAGAAGCCTTCTTCGCGGCTGGCTCATGCCGTGCACGCTTTGGTTGCTGGGCCGTCAGATCATCAGTCGCGGGGGCATCATCACTTCTCTTCTTCATCCCTTTAAGTAAAGCGACAAGGAAAATCGCGAGCTTATCTGAGATCGCTTTCTCTATTTCTTTTTTCATGGGCATGACCGGAGAAATGGTGTCGTCAGCATTGATTTTCTTTCATCGACAAAGATCTACAAGCCCCCCGCTGCGATCCCCTGAAGCGAAGCGCCTTAAGCAGCACTATCATGGCAAGAACAAAATGATTTTGTAAAGAAAAATGGGGAGAGAAAAGCAAACAGTAAAAAAAAAAGATGATTATGACAATACCAGTTGAAAATCTCTCGCATACTGAGTCCTCGAGTTGAGTGAGGCCTGCACTACAATGGCAATTTTCTCAGTCAGGATTAATTGCGGACATAAATGAGCCTCAGTTGACAGCGAGAAGTACACATATGGGGCCAGGCCTCGCAAAGAGTTGATATGAAGGGATAGTCTTTTGACAAGGATGCAAGGGCCTTGTTAACTTGAAGCCGAGTACGCGGATTCGTCAAACGACGAACCTGAGTCTTCCAAAAAGCCACCCAATTGGCTGTAACCCTACCTTGTCTTCCTCTGGAGGGCTGAATGAGAGGGAGTTCGGCAACAAGCAACTAGCTGCTCCTCCCGAAGAGCGTCCCATTGTAGCATCCTCTGGCAATAAGTGTGGACCAAATGCCACATGGGAGGCGCGAAAGCATCAAATCTCAGCTGAAGGACCACACGAAGGGGATTAAAGGGAACCGCTATGCGTTCATAATTGCAAGACTCAGTACCGGGGGCATGTTACACCAAGGCAGGCAGAAAGCCTCTTCTGCACCAATTCACATACTGTCCATAGCGTCGGGGTCCTTTGAGAATATGCCACTCCTGGAAAGGGGTATCGATTTCAGGTACATGTCTGAAAGAAAAACGATGTTGTCTCGCTCCACCACATATGGCCTGGCCACGAAGAGTTTGACATCATCACAGACTAGGGAAACATTACGGCGAGTACCCTTGGTGTTAAACCAACGCCATGATCTAGGACACTGGTGAACTACTTCGCAGCTTGGGGGATTCCACAGTTCGACGACAGAAGAAAATGGAGCATACGAGGGCCCCCGCTCAAAAATCCACATGGTTAAGAACCCAATAATAAAAAAAGAAATAACATTGTCCATTCCCTGTGACTGCTCGACATTTGTCACTGCTAAATCTAAACGATAGAACAAAGAACCCAAGACAAGGGGTCCCAGGGCAAATTTGTGACCAAGCGCGAGTTTCACTGCGAGAGGGAGTACATGAACAAAAACACCGTCACGGGGGCTACCGTCTATGAGAAAACGGGACAACCAAACGCACATAAAGCCACACCGAGACCACTCGCATCCCTCTCCATCAGTAAAATTGGCGCTCCTAGCCTTTCCTTTTTTATCTTGGGGACGATAGCGGGTTTGGCGTAGTCCTTAAAAAATAACATAATCCATTTAGACCATATATTCTTGGCACTGGAAGGACTAGTCATGAAGGATTTTCAAGGTTTGATCGCGTCAGGTGCCCAAATCGTGGAGACTTTCTTTAAAGACGCAATACACCCTTGCATTTGGGTAAAGAGAGAAAATCCCTTGTCGGAAGTAAAATTCCCCAAAGGATCAAGGGATCCCATGCTTGGTAAAATCAACAGATTTTCCACATCTTCCAAGGTGGGCGCGGCTTCAAAAGAGGAAAAATGGAATGTATGGCTTTTGCGAAAATATCGCGAGAACAGAACCCTTAACATGTCATGGTCAGCTCTGAGATTAAAACCCCTTGCCGCGCTAATAGCGTGATAGATTCCAGCTTCCATCAACACCGCTTCATGGTTTCGAGAATAAAATCGGTCCATTCATCCATCCCATCCATTTTCTCCAGAAAGGCCTGAAAAGAGACATCATTATATGGGTACAGACCAGCTTCAATGCCCAGTCTCTGTATATCATGGGCATCTGCTAGATCCCAATCTTCTCTGTCTGGTTTGGGCTTCAATTGAAAAGCGGTACATGGAGGAGATTCTTGGGGAGTGCTTCTTTGGATAGAGGCCAAGTAGAAATCGTCGCCACCGAAGTAGGGGGCTTTGTACCATGAATCACCTGGGAGTTCCGACACTTCAGTAACTTCTTTAGCTACCTTCTTGGGGGCCATTGCTGCGAAAGGAAAAGAATACTAGATATAAACAATCGATTCACATGCATAAGGCAATCTAGCACACCAAGCTGTGCTCCATACACCAGATCACTATCTATGCTGATCCACGTGGGGGCTACGAGACAGGGCCCTCGCGTACCAACACGGGACCTGTAGGGACTTAGTGGTTTGGAGGCTAGGGTAAGGCCCGTCGCGCGTGGGCGACAACCAAGCTCGCGCGCGAGCTCTGGTAAATGACTGAGAGGTTCTAGGCTTACGTGTCCCATCAATGCGGCTGATCTCATAACGGTCTCCGATACTTGCGGGCAAATACGTAACGGCTCCTATATACACGGTCGAACGTGCCGTTGGGGGTCTACAATTAAGCTTCCATTTATGGTGCATTAACCCCCTCAACGGTCACTTTCCAACTATATATAGGATCGTTAGCTTCCATTACAACACTGAGTACTGACCAATACATCTCAGCTCTTGGAACGCTAAGCAACCTACTCTCTATCAGCCTACTGTCTCTCTATCGAGCAGTTACCAGCGCTTACCCTCTCCCTACACATACCCTACATGTCTCTATGTTCTTATTCTCTACTTGAGGTGCACACTTGGATCTCTCCGAGGGATTACAGTGAGCACAACTAGCTAGGATGAGATATGAGCATCAATCCCGAATCACCGAGACCAGTAGGAGAAATGAGTAGGATTGGCTAGTGTGGGTAGATTCAGTAGGAGTATTCAGTTTTTCCGTGAAACAGTGGACCGACAGGACCCGTTATCGTACCAGTATATGACCTGCTAGAATGGACCGATAGACAACATGAGACCGAGAGAAGAGTGTAGTCAACTGAGACGTAAAATGACATGAGACCGACAGGAGATTGTCATAGCCTATTACCCGTCTTGATTATGATAGATTAACACATTGACTCAGATAATTCAGAAATCGTCTACAACCCTAGGTAATCAAGATATTGCCTAGTTTCTCTATATATTTTCTCTTAAATAAAAAATACAAAAAAAAATATTAGATTAGTTTGTTATTTCAATTTTCCGTCACTTGTTTGTGGGTGGCGAACTTATTTTATCACTATTATTCCTCCTCTACCATTTTCTAAATTAAATAATTAATTAAATAACCTCAAGTATGTCATCGTGGGATTGATAACTCGGGGTTAAAATACCACCCCTATATTACTTGACCGTGCACTTGCGTATACGCGTTAAGAAATCGCGTCAAGGTTTTGGCGCCTTTGCCGGGGACAGCGGTAGATATTTAGTTAGGAATTATTTTAGAGTATTTTTCTTTTAGTTTAGTTTTTGTTTGTTCTATTCTTTATCTTTGTGCTTCACGATTATTTTGTGAGCTTTTTTTCGCATGTATGTATGAAGCAGGAGACAGTGAAAGCATGTGGAGCACTATTCTTGATTCAAGGACAATTGAGTCCCTGAATCCCTTCTATTGTGACCGCTGCATAGGCTGGCACAAAGAAGAGGAAGCATGCAAAATTATCTGGTGATCTCGATGCCCGTGGTATCATGGTTATGAAGACGCGTGTATATTTTATCAACCCCAGCTTCATCACAACCACGAAGAGGATTCATGGACAACTATGACGTATTTGTGGGAGATGATAAAGATAAATACGAAGCATGTAGAGGAGTGGGAGTTGTAGGTGGCACGGTTATCACATACACAAGAGCTAAAAAAGGATCCCTTTCCGCATGACATTGATCCCCAACTTGGGCCTCCATCATCTCCACCACAAGAAGAAGATTTAGATGAACCTCATTGGCTACCAGCAGTGCGAGAGATGCATCAGGGCTAAAATGGAGCAAGAACGAGAGTATGCATTGCGTGCTACACCAGTGTAAGAAGAGATAACTGAACTGAGCGAAGAATGCAGTGTCCATGAACCAGTGATGGACTCTATCATTTATGAGGACTCAGACTCTAATTCAGATTGGGGTGGACCTGTGTTCCCGACCTGTCGTATTGCGAGCAAAAATCGCAGGCGCTCTCAAATCCTTGGCATGAATGGGAAGACACCAACATTTAAAGCATGTGGTGTGCCGATGATGAAGCTCGTGAAACACTTGTACTCAGTGCTGTTGAGGTAAAAGCCCCAACTTTGATTAATGATGAATTCTCCGTATCCTATGTCACGCAAGTCTGCGACGAGCTAGAACAGTTACTGTATGGACATTATTTTGTGGAAGAACGTGATGAGAAACTTCAAATCTCTTGTTCTTAAAATCAATTCTATTGATGATCCATATTCCATATTCAAGGAGTTGTAAATCAATTAGTTTTTGGGGTGTGGATAAATTGCTTGCGTTTACTGAAAAACATCTAGCACATAAGAGGTACTACTGGGATGACTTTATGGAGAATGGTGAATTTAAGCCCAGTTGTACTTGGTGGAAGTTGATTAAGAAGATAAAATACAAAATGAAAAGAGTCATCTTCTACAACTCCACCATCTGCACAGCACAAGGGTGCACTTGAAGTCATTGAATAGAGATGGTGGAAGAAGAAGAACTGGTGGTATAAATCAGCCTCCGGTATCCTTTTCAGTTGAGATAGCCGGGACGGGCCGTCGACCTTAAATAAGAAGCACTATTTGGGAGGCAACCCAATGTAGAGTAGGATTCTAATTTAATTTTATTTTTGCTTTAACTTCTCCATATCTGATTTTGAGGGGTGAGAGAGAGTTGCTTTAATTCTTCCAATAAGTGTGCAGGGACACATGTACAGAAGACACTCTGGGCTCCCCTTCTTGATCCGCGTGATAGATAATGTTGAGTAGGCTCATCGGAATCCGGACGTGAGGTGAGACTTCTCCAGAAAATGGCAACGGTCCACAAGACCCCTTCTTGTTTTCGCAGATACAGTGCCCATGTGGGTCCGGGTACCATAGGTACCTCTAACTTTCTCTCTCGGCTTCTACGTTTTGAGTATTAATTATGGATATCCACCACCAAAACATTTAAGCGATGAAACCTCCTTCATTATCTCTAAATTCGTTGAGGCCAAAAAATGCTTAAGTGTGTGTTTGTGTGTGGGGGGAGGGGGGGGGTTGTGTCTACTTTCGCTAGCCATGTTTTGTTCTTGCATAGCCCCGACACATGTATCATGTGTAGTATTGTGCTAGACTGGTGTGTTAGTCTCGTACTGTGCTAGTTTTAAATTCCTGCATTGTTTGGCACGTTTAATTTATTGAGTCTCCTACCCAATCTTTGTGATTGTTCGAGTTGGCCAAAAGCATATAGAGTCTAGGAAAATATGAGAAAAGAAAGAACACGAAAAAAAAACAAAAAATCCATAAAATTCAAAAAATTGAGTTTTGGGCAATTGATGAGGCTTGAAATCAGAGAGAGTTCCGTGAAAGAGTATCAATGAATAGGAAGAGGCGTGGTAGGGAAAACCTTAATTTTTAGTATCATGCGCACCGGTTTCACGAAAGGATGTCTCGGGTATTTAGGGGAAAGTGGAATGTATATTTTTGGGCATACCTTTAGTTCCTATTGTTTTCTAGGAGGATTTGGTCTTGGGGTAGTCGAATAGTCTATTTTCAGTGGAAACTTATGGCCTCTTGAAATATGAGATGGACCTTCGTGTAGAGTTGGTTTCATGTCGTGCGCTGCTCTAGCCTAAGTGAAGCTAGGTAGTTTACACTACCATCACTTACGGCGGTTTCAAGAGCTAACCGAAAAAGCCCACACTTAGTTGCTCTAACTACACGACTGAAATAAAAAGAAGAGAATAAAAAATTAAAAGAAATCAAGATCTTCTCTTTGGCTAGATACGGTGAACAACCTAATGTTCCCCCGTTAGCGCAAGGAATTTGGATTCAACCCAATTAGAGTGATTAAAGAAAATTAAAATCAAGCCGTATTACATAGAGTTGTGTCTCTCGTCACTAGGAAAATTTTCATTCAATGCAATAATGGCTAAGAGGGTCGAAACACTTCATATGACTTGGCGACGAAAGACTACCATAGGACTAAGGATGCATAGACCCTCTGAGCTAAAGGACGTGCCTGAATCTTGGATTAAGTTTGGTGGATGTTTGGGGACCCCTTAGTGAGCTTGTTTGTAGGATCATCGTATTTTCAATTCCTTGCTGCGGTTGTATGAATTGCAAAAGAGACTTGTGAGAATTTGATGATTCTCGTTAGTGATAGCAAGATTTCCCCTCTCTGGAGAAAAGAAAAAATATGCGTTGTTTTAATTCTTGTATTGTTCTATAATCGAGTTGCATTGTATAGTCATGTCTAGTGGAGTTGTATGCAATTCGGTGGAGTAAAACGTAGTGTGAAACGGGATTTTGCTCGGGACGCGCAAAAAGGTAGTGTGGGAGATTTGATAACTCTCTATTAGAGTTATAATTCTTGCACGTTTTATATCGTTTTGTGTTCTTTCCGGGTTGATAATCTTAGTTTTACACTACAAATAGAGAGAAAACGTAGAAGTTTAGCTTTGAGCGTTAATTTGTCAGTCCAAGTGTTTCTCGAGATATTTTATGTATTTTTTTCACGTTTGATCGCACACGTTTTTTTTCGTGTTGTTTTGACTGGAAATAGAGATTTGGAGATGAAGCGGAAAGGATAAACGAGTGTTGGAGATTATTTGGGAGCTAAAACAGAGAATAAATCGTGAAGAAAATGGTGTAAAGACATGGAGAAGGGAGGAAAATGTCATTTAATAAAGTTTTGTGTAATGAAACTTTACCCTCTCTCCATACTTAGCCAAATTTCAGAGGAGAAATTTTTACCAACTCACTGTTATCACAGTCAAATGAGAAGATCGCGCCATCTGAATGTCAGATCGCACGACCAGAGAAGCAGATCGTGCGATCTGCTGGCGAATTTTCTCACGGTCATTATACCCAGATCGCACGACCAGAATGTGCAGATCGTGCGATCTGCTAAAGGCAGAGGCACATGTTTGCTTTTTTTGGCCAAAACTACGTCGTTTCGAGTTGATTATTTACTAACCTAGTTGGAGAACAATTAAGACACGATTCATTCATTCATCATTCATTCACGAAGGAAGAGAAGCGGATGACGACAGAGACGAAGTGAAGACAATTCCAAAGCCACCATTGGAGGTCTCTAGGTTTTGATGTCTTCTTCGTCTTCCTTTCAAATCTTATATCGAGAAACTATTGTACTTTGTTTGGTTAATCTTTATAAGCTAAACATTTTGCTAGGCGTATCTACTAGATCCTAGGGTTATGTAAACGATACTTTTTCCGGATTGAATCTCAGTTTCATGCCTGTTGATTTCTTCAATTGAATGAATGTTAGTTCTTGAATCTTTTTAAGGATATTAGTATATTGACACGACTAAGATAGGATGTAACACCCCCCCCCCCCCCTGAATGACCAATCAGGAAGTCCGGGGGTGTCACTCCGTACCCGAGATGAAATCCGGATACAAGGAGATTTAAACAGTGGATCCCAAGTAAAACATCCATATACTTCGTACAATCGAAATCTTTGTGCCTCAAACCCGTCTAGGGTTTCAATCATGGATACGAAACGAAAAATAAATTATCCATTTAATACACTCCAAGGATCACATGAAGAGAATCATAATGATGGTAAAGGCAGAAACAAGTAACACACCTTAGAGATCTCCCGTGATGGCTTCTAACGTGAATTGTGTCACGTCTCTACGGTTGATCCACGCCTAGGGTTGATGTCTAGATCTTCCTACTAATTTGTGCTAGATTGGACCAGATGAAGAGGAATAAAAATAACGCAACAAGGATCAAAGAGAGGGCTCGGCCTCTCTTTGTGGCCGACGGGTAGGGGGCTGACGCAGGGGTCGGGTTCGGCCCTTGTGTCTTGCTCTCTCTCCTTTGTTCCTCTCCCACTCAACTTATGTTATGAGCATTAGTGTGGAAAGGAATCTAGGAGTATCCTTTATATAGTCCAACAACTCCTTGGCAACTACCTGAAAGCCCTTCCTAATCCTACATGAGTTCGGATTAGTCCCTTCCTTGCATATTAGTCCAACTATTGCAAAGTGTAGCAAAGTGATCCTTCTAATTAATTAATTGTAGGGTTTTGAATCATGGATGCGCAACGGAAACAAAAACAATCATAAACCATGCAAAACCCTCCAAGGATCACAAGTCAAGAGACATAACGATGGTAAAGGAAGAAATCAATAACACCCCTTAGGGTTCTCCTTTGATGACTTCAAACTCGAATTGTGTCACGTTCTCTATAGTTGATCCACGCCTAGAGTTGATTTCTAGATCTTCCAATCCTTGGTGCTAGCCCGGAAAGAGGAAGAGGAAGAAGAATCACGCAAAACGAGACCGAAACAAGGAGGTCTCGGCCTCCTTGTGGGCCGACGGGGACGGGAGGCGAGCAAGGGGGGCGGCGGCTCCTTTTGCTTGCTTGCTCTCTCCTTTGTGTTCTCTACCACTCAAGTTATGATCAAATAAGTTCATAAGTGTGGGAAGGAAGGATGGAGTGTCCTTTATATAGTCCAACAAATCCTGGCCAACTACCTAAAGGACTTATTCTAGTCCTACTGGAATTCAATTTAGTCCCTTCCTTGCAAATTAGTCCCTACTAAGTTTGCAAGGTGTTGCAAAGTGATCATTCTAATTAATTAGTCCAATTAATTAATTCCCAAATCTAGCTCAACTCTATCTAGCGTGTGACCCCATAGGTTCTATGTAGTTGGTAGCAACTATTTGCTAATATGGAGCATTTTCTAGCAAAACATCCATTCTAGCCAACTAATAGAATAGTCATATTGACAATCTTGTACAAGTAATTGTCTCATCCCTTTGTCTCTATATCCGGATTGGACACGATACATACAAGTCACACTCGTATATCCAATCCATAGTTTCTCCATCCATGGGAATAGTATTATTCGTGCAAATAACATCAATATCCAATATTGATTTATTTGAGTCTGGCAAGACATTCTATAAGCACTATCCCTCGAGTGGCCTAGGATATTTTCTCATGTTATGTGGGAGGGAAAAATTCTATCTACGTCCACTACAATCTCTAAGCTTGCTTCTTACTGTATCCGGTACACGCCTTTATAACAACCTAGTTACGGTACCGTTTAACGCTACCAAAATCACAATAATCCACAACTAGAATATCTAGCGACTTCAAGTCTAAGGATGACAATACCATTGCACAGCGAGAAGCACTTGTGACTTAACATAACGTGTATGTAGCCTTCTCGGAGATGGGTCAATCCAGTGCGCCATTACCCTTAATGCACACCTATGTGTTGGATCATGATATCTCCATATCAATCCAACCCCATACTAGTCTATAGATGATTGTCCCATTAATCATTATACTAGACTAGGGATATTTAAGATAAACAACACAATTGTAAATCTAAGGACTTCATTATATTAAATATCCAATAAATAATAAATGAATTTTCTAGCCACAAATAAATTCATACTAAACTAGATTGCCTCTAGGGCATCTATTCCAACATTAATCATATTAATTAATTCCCAAATCTAGTTCAACCCTATTTAGCATAAGACCCCATAGGTTCTATCCAGTTGGTGGCAACAATTTGCTAATATGGAGCGGTCTCTAGCAAGACATCCATTATAGCCAACTAATAGAATAGTCATCCGACAAACCTTGTGCAAGTAATTGTCTCATCCCTTTGTCTCTATATCCGGATAAGAAACGAGACATACAAGTCACACTCGTATATCCAATCCATAGTTTCTCGATCCTCGGAATAGCCTTATTCGGCCAAATAACATCAACATCCCATATTGATTTATTTGAGTCTGGCCAGACATTCCATAAGCACTATCCATCGAGTGGCCTCGAATATTTTCTCCCATTATGTGGGAGGGACAAATTCTATATACTTCTAATATGATTTATAAGCTTGCTTCTTAATGTATCCGGTATGTGCCTTTATGGCTACCATGTTACGGTGTAGCGTTTGACGCTACCAAAATCACAATAATCCACGACTAGTCTAGTGACTTCAAGTCTAAGGATGACAATACCATTGTCACCACGAGAAGCGCTTGTGACTCAACATAACATGTATGTAGCTTTCTCGGAGATGGGTCAATCCAGTATGCCATTACCCCTAATGCATACCCATGTGTTGGATCGTGATATCCCCATATCAATCCAACCCCATAATAGTCTATAGATGATTGTCCCATTTAATCATTATAATGAACTAGGGATATTTAAGATAAACAACACATTCGTAAACCTAAGGACTTAATTATATTAAAACTTCAGTAAATAATATAATGAATATTATAGCCAAAATAAGTTCATACAAAACTAGATTGCCTCTAGGGCATCTATTCCGACAGTCTCCCACTTGCACAGGAGCCAATCTGATGCATCTCGTATACCAACGCTCCTAGTGTGCCCTTCATGCTTCCGCTGAACAAGCGGCTTTGTAAGTGGATCTGACAGATTCTCATCTGTAGAAATCTTGCATATCCGAACGTCTCCTCTATCGATAGTATCTAGAATAATATCGAACTTCCTTAGCACGTGTTTGGATTTATGGTGTGACCGGGGCTCCTTTGATTGCCTGATCGCCCCAGTGTTGTCACAGTACAACTCTAAAGGATCCGCAATGCTAGGAACCACACCAAGTTCTGGAAAAAAAATTCCTAATCCAAACAGCTTCCTTTGCTGCGCCATTCGCAGCAATGTACTCATCCTCTGTTGTAGAATCAGCCACCGTCTCTTGCTTGGAACTCTTCCAGCTCAGCGCTGCTCTATTCATGCAAAACACAAACCCCGACTGTGATCTGAAATCATTTATGTCTGTCTGGAAGCTTGCATCTGTGTAACCCCTTACACGCAATTCTTCTTCTCCTCCAAATATCAAGAACGCATCGTTAGTTCTTCTCAAGTACTTTAGGATGCTCTTGACTGCAATCCAGTGACTCTCACCTGGATTGGAGTGATATCTGCTTGTCATACTCAATGCATATGATACATCTGGTCTAGTACATAACATAGCGTACATGATGGATCGTATGGCCGAGTCATAGGGAACCCTACTCATGTGTTCCTTTCCAATCTCATTGGAAGGACAACCACTCTTAGAAAGAGTGAACCATGCGACATGGGAAAGAATCCCTTCTTGGAATCTTGTATGTTGAACCGTTTCAGCACCTTTTCTATATATGTACATTGACTCAGGCCGAGCAGACTTTTAGATCTATCTCTATAGATCTTTATACCGAGTACATAGGCCCCTTCGCCTAAGTCTTTCATTGAGAAACACTTCCCTAGCCAATCTTTAACGGATTGTAGCATGGGAATGTCGTTTCCAATGAGTAGTATGTCATCCACATACAATACCAGAAAATCAACAGAGCTCCCGCTAACCTTCTTGTAGACACAAGACTCATCTTCATTTTTGATGAAGCCAAACTCTTTGACAACTTCATCAAAACTTCGATTCGAACTCCTGGAAGCATTCTTTAATCCATAAATGGATCGTTGCAATTTACAGACTTTGTTGGCTTGCTTTGGATCTTCAAAACCCTCAGGTTGTGTCATGTACACATCCTCGAGGAGATTCCCATACAGGAATTATGTTTTGATATCCATCTGCCAAATCTCATAGTCGTAGTATGCTGCAATAGCAAGTAAGATTCAGATGGATTTGGTCATTGCGACTGGTGAAAAGGTTTTATCATAGTCAATACCATGAATCTGTCGGAATCCTTTAGCTACCAATCGGCCTTTATAGGTAATCACATTTCCATCCATGTCGATCTTCTTCTTGAAGACCCGCTTGCACCCTATGGGGCGAGCCCCTTCGGGTGGTTCCACCAAAGTCCATACTTTGTTGTTATACAAGGATTCCATCTCGGATCTCATGGCCTCAAACCACTTCTCAGATTTCGGCCCTTATAGGGCCTCTTCATAGGTAGTAGGCTCATCATATATGAGAATCGTGTCACTAGACTCAGTCACGAGAAGTCCATACCTCTCTGGCTCCTGGTGCACTCTACTAGATCTATGAAGCTCCTGTGTTACTTGAACATGCTGATCCAAAACCTCTTGTGGTTCCTGCTCATGTTCCATAGTAGGATCAATGCTTTTTGGTTCTCAAACTTCTTCAAGTTCTACAGTCCTCCCACTTGCTTCCTTAGAGACAAACTCTCTTTCTAGAAACATGTCGGACCGAGCATCAAACACTTTGTTCTGAGTTGGATTGTAGAGATAATATCCCTTAGTTTCCTTAGGGTATCCCACAAACTTGAATTTGTCTTACGTAGGCCCTATCTTGTCTGATTGTAAACGTTTTACATAGACATCGCAGCCCCAAATCTTCATAAACGACACTGTGGGACGCCTCCCACTCCACATCTCATGTGGTGTCTTCACGACTAACTTAGAAGGAACACGGTTAATGGTGGAAGCTGCACTCAATTGATCATAGCCCCAAAATGATAATGGAAGATAAATTTGACACATCATAGATCGAACCATATCTAATAGAGTTCGATTCCTCCTCTCGGACACGCCATTCCATTGTGGCGTCCCGGGTGGAGTGAGTTGGGATATTATCCCACACTCTCTAAGATACTCATCAAACCCTTGTCTCAAGTATTCTCCTCCACGATCCGATTATAGAGCTTTAATACTTTTGCTAAGTTGCTTTTTTTACTTCATTCTTGAATTCTTTGAACTTTTCAAAGGATTCAGATTTGGCCTTCATAAGGTATACAAATCCATATCTACTGAAATCATCAGTAAATGTGATGAAGTAGACATAACCACTCATGGCATGTGTGGCGAATGGCTCACATACATTAGTATGTACTAGCGCCAATTGCTCACTAGTCTTCTAACGTTTCTTATTGAAAGGGGAGTTTGTCATTTTTCCCAATAAACAAGCCTCGCATGTCTCACATGATTCAAAATCAAATGAGTCTAGAAATCCATCCTTATGGAGTCCGGATACACGTTTCTCGTTTATATGGCCTAAATGACAGTGCCACAAGTAAGCAGGATTTAAATCATTTATCTTAATCCACTTGGTATTTATGTTATAGACAGGATATCCCGACTGTGATCTGAAATCATCTCTGTCGATTTGGAAGCTTGCATCCGTGTAACCCATTACACGCAACTCTTCCTCACCACCAAATATTAAGAAAGCATCCTTAGTTATTTTCAAGTACTTTAGGATGTTCTTGACTGCAATCCAGTGACTCTCACCTAGATTGGACTGGTATCTACTTGTCATACTCAAGGCATATGACACATCTAGTCTAGTACATAACATGGCGTACATGATAGATCCTATGGTCGGGGCATAGGGAATGCTACTCGTGCGTTCCTTCTAAATCTCATTGGAAGGACAATCACTCTTGGAAAGAGTAATTCCATGTGACATGGGCAAGAATCCCTTCTTGGAATCTTTCATGTTGAACCGTTTCAGCACCTTGTCTATATATGTACTTTGACTTAGGCCTAGAAGTATTCTAGATCTATCTCTATAGATCTTTATACCAAGTATATAGGTTGCTTCCCCTAAGTCCTTCATTGAGAAACACTTTCCTAGCCAATCTTTAACAGATTGGAGCATGGGAATGTCATTTCCAATGAGTAGTATGTCATCCACATAAGACAAAAAAAGCAATCGAGCTCCCACTAGCCATCTTGTAGAAACAAGACTCATCTTCGTTTCTGATGAAGCCAAACTCTTTGAATACTTCATCAAAACATCGATTCCAATTCCTAGAAGCTTGCTTCAATCCATAAATGGATCGTTGCAGCTTACGGACTTTGTTGGCTTGCTTTGGATCTTCAAAACCCTCAGGCTGTATCATATACACGTACTCGAGGAGATTCCCATAGAGGAATGATGTTTTGACGTCCGTCTGCCAAATCTCATAGTCGTAGTATGTTGCAATAGCAAGTAGGATTCGGATGGATTTGGTCATAGCGACTGGTGAAAAGGTTTCATCATAGTTAATACCATGAATCTGTCTAAACAATTTGTTCTCACTTGGATTGTACAAATAGTAACCCTTAGTTTCCTTAGGGTACCCCACAAACTTACACTTATCTGAATTGGGCCGCAGCTTGTCTGATTGTAAACGCTTTACATAGACATCGCATCCCCAAATCTTCATGAACGACAATGTAGGACGCCTCCCACTCCACATCTCATGTGGTGTCTTCATGACTGATTTAGATGGAACGCGGTTAATGGTGAAAGCTCCGCTTAATAGAGCATAGCCCCAAAATGATAATGGAAGATCGGTTTGTCACATCATAGATCGAACCATATCCAATATTGTTCGATTCCTCATCTCGGCTTTCCATTGTGGCGTTCCATGTGGAGTGATTTGGGACACGATCCCACACTCTCTAAGATAGTCGTCAAACTCTAGGATCAAGTACTCTCCTCCAAGATCCGATCGTAGAGCCTTGATAATTTTGCTAAGTTGCTTCTCTACTTCACTCTTGAATTCTTTGAACCTTTCAAAGGATTCGGATTTGGCCTTCATAAGGTGTACAAATTCATATCTACTGAAATCATCAGTAAATGTGATGAAGTATACGTAACCACCTCTGGCAGGTGTGGCAAATGGCCCACATACATCAGTATGCACTAACGCCAATTGCTTAGTAGTCCTCTCACCTTTCTGATTGAAAGGGGACTTTGTCATTTTTTCCAATAAACAAGCCTCACATGTCTCATATGATTCGAAATCAAATGAGTCTATAAATCCATCCTTATGGAGTGTAGGTACACGTTTCTCGTTTATGTGGCATAAACGACAGTGCCATAAGTAAGCAGGATTTAAATCATTTATTTAAATCCTCTTAGTATTAATGTTTTAGACAGGATTGCTTAGATCAAGGACATACAGTCCATTAAATAATTGTGCACTACAATAGATAATATTATTAAAATAAATGGAACAACAATTGTTCTTTATTGAAATAATAAAACCTTCCTTGTCCAAACAAGAAATATAAATAATATCTCTCCTCATAGCAGGCATAAAATAGCAATTATTTAATTCTAAAACTAATCCTGAATGCAGAGACAGCTCGTACACGCCTACGGCTAATGCAGCAACCTTTGCTCCATTCCCAACGCGCAGGTCTATCTCCCCTTTAGCCAATCTTCTACTTCTCTTTAGATCCTGCACATTTCGACAAATTGAGATCCACATCCAGTATCCAATACTCATGATGTTGAGATAGTTAAATTGACATCTACAACAAAAATACCTGGTGGTGGTGGAATCACTATTCCAAGCGTCCTCCGGATATTTTGGGCAGTTCCTCCTCTAGTGTCCAGGCTGACTGCAGTAGTAACATTCATCTTTGGCAATGCCACCAACAGGCTTAAGGGCAGGTTCCTTGGAATTGGCAACTGACTTGCCTTTGCTATTGGAGGATGAGGCAAACCTTTTTCCCTATCCTTTCTGCACCATCATAATGGCCTTGCCCTTACACGTGTTGATGCTTTGTTCAGCTGTCCTCAACATATGGAGTAAATATGGAAGTGGTTTCATGATCTCGTTCATGTTATAGTTCATGATGAACAGTCCATAACTCTCGAGCAACGATTGCAACACGAGATCGGTGGCCAACTCTTGGCCGACTAGGAACCCTAATCGCGCGAGATTCTCTAAGTACCCGATCGTACGGAGTACATGAGGTTCCAAAGGGTTTCCTTCAGCCAGATGAAATTTGAACAATGCCTTAGAAACTCCATACCTCTCAACCTATGCCTGCTCTTGGAAGAGCTACTTCAAGTGTTCGATCATATCGACTGCATTCATGTTCTCATGTTGCTTCTAAAGCTCAGAGGTCATGGTGTAAAGCATGAGGCAGGCTGCATCATTAGCGTCATCAACACGCTTATGATACGCCTTTAGGGCTGCAGGAGTATGGTTTTTTGGACCTGCTGGAACTTGTTCCTCTATCGCGTACAATTTCTTTTCTTGCTTGAGAACAATTCTCAAGTTTCTGTACCTGTCGAGGAAATTGGTTCCAGAAAGCTTGTCCTTCTCAAGGACAGAGCATACGGAATGTTGTGAACTCGATGACTTGTTTGCCATTTTGAATTCTACCAAAGGAAAATACGCAAGTTTTAGTATTTGTGAACTTTTGACTATATTTAATAATGGCTAGGTTATTAAACATAACTCCCACTATTTTTCTACGGATAAATAAACCTCGAGATATTAATGCGAAAAATATCATTATATTTTCTATTGGGCCAAGATCCACGTTTCATTTCCTTTTGAGCTTGCTTTGGCAAGTCACCTAAAATTTGACTACTTTAGGTAAGAACAATTCCAATTGCATCCCATGCAACTCTTGTTTCAATTGGGCAAATAACTCCTTATTTATCCATCCGTATGGATAATCCCAATTGATTACCTCTAGGTTTTAATCATATTAATAACCCAGTTGTGTCCAACCTCTTATTTAAACAATTTCATATTACTTGCTTGTGCCATCGTACCACATCATTATGAACCAAGTCTCCTTGCTTTGGCATGCACGAGCTTGATAAATCATGATGATGATGATTGTTTAAATAAAGAGAAGGAAAAAACACAATATTTGAATTTTGAGGGATTTTAAAATTCAATTTTAATTGTTTAGTTAATTCATATCAACTGATCTATCTATTTTGAGTTTGGGCACAACTCCAAATAATAGATCCGGGTTGTTAATTATCTTATCATCCTAATTGCATGCATCATCCATACACCAATCACAAAATAACAAGACAGAAAAATAAAAAACCACAAAATTAAATAAAACGTGATATGGATATGACCTTTTCTAGACTAAGATACTCCCAAACCAATGGGAACAACTATGAACCCTAAATAGCAAACACATCTCCATGCGCCTCAATCTTTTGGTCCATCCTTCATAGTCATGTGGAATGCTCCATGCTCCATCTTTTGTGGTTTCTTTGGCTTTGGGCTTCTTTTCTCCAATCTTGGCTAACAATGTATTCTATCTAACACTAGCTAACAACTATACTAAATAACATAAATATCACAAGTTGAGAAAAAAAATCGGCTCGCATGCCGTAAACCCTAATTAATTATTACATCAAATTGATCGGCTCGCAGGCCGTAAACCAAAACACAAAATTAAACAATCACACCAAACCACATACTAAGGTCATATCCAACCGCCATGCAATTTTCACATAAACATTTAAAATCAAATTTTAATGCGCTTGGTCAATTTTTAATTGATTTTAGGATTACTATGGTCTAAACGGTCCAAGGGGCCCACCTATACATGGTCGAACCTCCTTGGAGCCACCCCAGGCCGAGCCTAGGCCGGCTGGCCCAACCCGTGGGGTTAGCCGACTGCCTAGGCCTTCGACCTAGGTGTCTTTGGCCGCAAGGAAGGAGAGGGGCGGTCCCAGGGTCCGAACCTCTTGAGTTGTTCCAAAAACAACTCCTTCCTATTTGCCCAAGGTCAAAACGTTTCCAAATTTGAAACTAGTTTCCAGACTTGTGCCCAAACCCTAGATCTAAGATCCTAAAATTTCTCAAACTCACTAATTGATGCGTCCAATGCACAAAATAGGTCTTGTTTGTTTGAATTATTGAAAAATTGCATCATATGCTTGATTTGTCCATTTTACGCGATAAACAACAATTTTGAAGTGTAAAACTATCAAAATGTAACACATTAACCACGTCTATGTTCTACGACTTGTGGATCTGATACCACTGTATGGTTTTAATCATGGATACGCAGCGGAAAAAGAAATTATCCATTCAAGACCCTCCAAGGATTACAGGAAGAGAATCATAACGATGTTTAAGGAAGACTTGTAACGTGAATTGTAACGTGAATTGTGTCACGTCTCTACGGTTGATCCACGCCTAGGGTTGATGTCTAGATATTTCTACTCCTTTTTGCTAGATTGGACCGGAGGAAGAGGAAGAAGAAATCACGCAATGAGGATCAAAGAGAGGGCTCGAGGCCGACGGGTAGGGGGGGGACGCAGGGGTCGAGTTCGGCTGTTGTGTCTTGCTCTCTCTCATTTTTTTCTCTCCCACTCAACTTATCTTATGAGCATTAGTGTGGGAAGGAAGCTGGGAGTATCCTTTATAAAGTCCAACAACTCCTTGTCAACTACCTAAAGGCTTTTCATAATCCTAAATGAGTTCGGATTAGTCCCTTCCTTGCATATTAGTCCTACTAAGTTTGCAAGGTATTGCAAAGTGATCCTTCTAATTGATTAATCATATTAATTAATTCCAAAATCTAGTTCAACAATTCCCAAATCTTGTAGCGTGTGACCGCATAGGTTCTATCCAGTTGGTAGCAACAATTTGCTAATATGGAGCGGTCTCTAGCAAGACATCCATTCTAGCCAACTAATAGAATATTCATCCGACAAACCTTGTGCAAGCAAGTTTCTCGTCCCTTTGTCTCTATATCCGGATTGGAAACGAGACATACAAGTCCCACTCGTTATCCAATCCCTAGTTTCTCGATCCTGGGAATAGTCTTATTCGTGCAAATAACATCAATATCCCATATTGATTTATTTGAGTCTGATCAGACATTCATAAGCAATATCCCTCGAGTGGCATAGGATATTTTCTCCCTTTATGGGAGGAACAAATTCTATCTACGTCTACTACGATTTCTAAGCTTGCTTCTTATTGTATCCAGTACGCGCCTTTATGGTTACCCTGTTACGGTGTAGCGTTTGATGCTACCAAAAACACAATAATCCACAACTAGACAATCTAGTGACTTCAAGTCTAAGGATGACAATACCGTTGTCACCACGAGAAGCGTTTGTGACTCAACATAACATGTATGTAGCCTTCTCGGAGATGGGTCAATCTAGTATGCCATTACCCCTAATGCATACCCATGTGTTGGATCGTGATATCTCTATATCAATCAAACCTCATACTAGTCTATAGATGATTGTCCCATTTAATCATTATAATGGACTAGGGATATTTAATATAAACAACACATTTGTAAATCTAAGGACTTCATTATATTAAAAATTCAATAAATAAATACAATGAATATTCTAGACAAAATAAGTTCATACTAAACTAGATTGCCTCTAGGGCTTCTATTCCAACAACCTGGGCATAAAACATTCTAAATTCAATGAAAATAAATGGGGTTAAATTATTAAAGTGAAACTACTAAACGTCTAAGTTATGATTCGCGTCCCCGCTAATCTATGCTCCCATCATCTAGACATGTGGTGCAAAAAACAAAAAGAGAACATGACAGTTCCAAAATAACAATAAATACTTAGCAAATAAACACCCAAGCATGTAAAATGATGATGAATCAATTTACAAAACAGCAAGCAATTTGTAGTAGTTTAGCTAAAACAAATTGGAAGTAACGGATTTGACACTTATAAGAAAACAAGAGAGATTCCAATTTCATTAGTTAAATCTTACAGTTTCCATTTACAAACTTCAATTCCAAAATCACATTGTTAATTTGTTGATACGGGGGAAAAGAACCAACCATCTCGCAAGCATCCAGGACCTTAAGTTAGACACCCCCTTAAGACTCGTGCGGCCCGAAGAGTGAGTACAAGGAGCTATCCGGGGCATTGCAACCGGATTAAATAAAATTAATTGGACGAGTGACTGTAGTAAACACGCCCAAGGCGATAATAACCATGTAACAACCCCGTACAAATCTTCCACTTTACTTTATCATCAATTATTAGATTCTTGTGATGTTTTCACTACAATATTTAAACAAGTGGAAATCATTGTTCAAATAGCTCATACATAAATTCACTTGGAGGCAAGTAGGAAGAAATAATTTGACACAAGAGGGCGTTAGGCACACTAGGCCTGGCATGTTTACTCACCTCAAACAAAAGCAACTACAGCAACTCAATCGTAGTACTCATTGTAACCTTTTTCTAAGAACTCGTCGCCTACAAGTTAGCAGTATTCTAATCAACATATTTCTAACACGACAATAATACACACAAAGTCCTACATGTAAATGCAAGTGCAACCCTCAATTATTTTCCCATTTTTTTTTTGGAAAGTTATATATAGAACTAGGCCGAAGGCCCAAACCGAAGAGCTACATCATTTTCCAGTTGGCTAACATCCCAATCTGGCGAGGTAAGGAGCCAAGAGCTATTAAATTGATATATGAGAGCCTGCAGCAGAAATAAGTGAGCTAATATGTTCCACTTACGTGGTAGATGAACCACCACGCGTCCCATTACGTTACCGAGGAGCTCGGTGCATTCATTCACAATTAAATCCACTTCCGCTACATCTTCTAGAGGCTTTCCGAGTAATCTCCGATTGACTTCTCTCTCTAGATGATCAGTTTCACACCATAGTTGGGTAAAACCAAGCTCTTTGGCGAACCTGATTGCTTCTCGCAGAGCTTCTGCTTTAGAGACTTTAGAATATGGGGAGAGGGGGGGTTAACGAGGCTTTACCGGAGATGAAGCCACCGCTCGCTTCCCTGAGGATTACTCCCGTCGCTGTCACTCCTAGATATGGGTTCTAGGCGGCATCAGAACTCTCAACGACCCACCCCTCCGAAAATTTTGGTGGAGGTACCACTGAAGGAGGGCTTGTCTGAGCCGGCCATGCTCTATCTGATCCATGCATAACAGTCTTGATCTCACTCAGGTACTTTGTGATTTCAATGACTATTGCTTCTGGATCCTTCTTGATGTTCTTGAAAACTAGGTCATTTCTATTCTTCCAGAGTCCTGCAATCATTAGAATCATCTTCTTCCTTTCATCTGAATCTGAGTTCAAGAAGGTTTGGGGGAACCAGATCTTAAAATCGAACTGAATATTCATCAAGAAAACTTCCCCAAACACCAATTTCCAGCAGATGTGAGCAAATTTACACATTAAGAACATATGGGTTTCTGTTTCAATATGGTTTTTACAAACTAGGCACCACCTCTGTGTGGATACGCCTCTTATTTTAAATTATCTTGGACCCGTAAGCTTTTGTTAAAAGCTCTCCAAATTGGAAACAAGTTTTTCTTTGGGAGCTTTACTTTCCACCAGTCTGGGGGTGAATCCGAGGATGAACCACCTTGAAAATTAGCTTTCTGTAACTCGTTTTGAACTTGAAGTTTGTAACCTGAACTGACCGAATACTTCCCGTCATAGGAATAGTGCCATATTAATCTAGATTTTAAATATGGTTTATAAGAACTAGATTTTGTTATTATGAAAACATACTAAAATTATTTATATATATTTTTTTTTAGAAAAGAATATTTTATAAACCCCTAAGGGGGAAGAGAACCAACTACATCACTTTCAGCTTTTTCTAAATTAGCTAACCAAATTGAAAAAATTCGTACCCACTCAACATTTGCATCTAATCCACTTCTAAACTGGGCTAAACTATGATCAACCTTGTTGGTCTCTCTTCTATCAAAAGTTACTAAGAAATGAGTTAGTTTCTTGGCTTCTAACATTGCTCTGTTTAGCTCGTCTTCCACTCTGTCAAGTCCATGGGGGCACCACCAAGCATCTTGCGGTTGAATTCTTCAATGAGAGATTTTTCGTCACCTTCAAAAACACTGTGTGTTATGGCCAGATTGGCCGCGAGATAAATAGCTTTGTTTAGGGATCTTGCCTTGGAGACTTTAGCTAATGAAGAGGTTCCAGTGTCAAAAGAGCACCACGAACCATCAAATTTCAGTTTGAACCATGGGTGAGCTGGGGGATTCCAGTTAAATCTAGAACTGGATGGTATTGGGATCGCTGATTTGTCTTGCGCTTCCATATACTCTTCTACTCGATCGATGACATTGGCTGCGATTTCCATATTAATAAACCCCTTATAGATTTAAATTATAAGAACAATAAGAACTTATTTTAATGATACAGAACTTAATTAATTTCTATTAATAAATACTAGTTTTACGGAAAGTAAAACAAATAAAGCGAATCCTACAACAAGCTCCCCTCATAACAAACTATTTGAATAAAGGCAAGAGCTTCCCCTTACAGTTTGATAACAGCCAACCAAACCCCTACAAGTTTTATAATGTACAAAACGACCCCTTCTAATTTGCAACTAAATCCAATTGAGTTTCTTCCTCATCTAAAACCCACTGGAACCATTTTCACCCAACACAACAAATTGAGTTCAAGGAAACCAAACCAAAAATTTGAAACAAAAATTGAGTTGGGTTTTACCGGAAGAAGAATAGGAAGGCGATGACGGCGACGGCGCACGACGACGGCGAGAAGGACGGCGGAACAGCGGCGATGGTCGGGATTCGGCGCTCGTCGGACCCGGCTGGGTCTTCTTCGGCAACCCGAATGGGAGAGAGAGGGGGAGAGAGAGAGAGAGAGAGCGAAATTGGGAGGTGGGATTGGTGTGAAAAAATCTGAGAATTTGAGAGGGTTTATATAGGCAGGGATTGGTGATTCCGGAGAGGATTAGGAGACCCATTCTCGTTTTTTATTTTTCGATTTCGAATCGAACCATTATTTGGGAGAAATTGATGTTCTTGGTGCAAAAGTTTGGTCTTTGTCGAATTTATAGTGGATGCGGAGTGAATCGGGACGATTTTGGTGGTTGGAGGCGATGTCGCAGTTGGAGGTGTGGGTGGCGGTGTTGGAGTCGGAGTAAGAGAAGAAGAAACTCTCCTGCAAATGAAGAAGATGAAAGGTGAAGTGCTTGGTGTGGCGGGTGTACAAGGTGACGCAGTGGTTGGTCACGTAACTCTAATTAAAAAGTCACATTTTAGTCACGTTAAAAATGTTATACGACCCGTTACATTTTAATAAATAAAACACTAAGTTAACTACTAAACTAAAATAAAATAAAATAAAATAAACTATATATGAAAGACACTTATCTCCCCCTTAATTTAGGTAAAGTCATCCACTACCCCCTAATTTAGTAAAAAGACACAAATTAATTTAGGTAAAAGTCACAAAATCCCCCCAAGACTTTAATAACAATACAAATTAACTCCCAAAGCTTATAATTATTTCACAAAATGCCCGTATCCACAAAACGAGGTATTTCATCTTTCCCCCCTGAAAGAGAGCTTCGTCCTCGAACTTTAAACCAACTTCATATCTACTTAAATTCAAACCTAAGGTTATGTACGATGAGCAATATACTATAAGGAGCATTAACATGATGTATTTAAAACCGAAGGATTACATCATCTCCCCCTTAGAGGAGTGACGTCCTCGGAACTCAAAATACCTCGTCAATAAGATGACGATACTTCTTCCACTAATCATCCACTGTTTCCCATGTTGCCTCTTCCGTGAGGTGATTCGTCCACAAGACCTTTACCAGCTTGAAACTCTTATTCCGGGTGGCACTTGTCTTTGATTCTAGAACATTAATAGGATGCTCCTCATAACTCAACGAAGGATCCAATTCTACTGGTTCGGGATCTAATACATGAGACTGGTCAAGCACCTACTTCTTCATTTGAGATACGTGGAATACATAGTGAACACGACCGAAATTTGATGGTAGATCCAATCGCTAAGCCACTTCCCCAATCTTCTCTATGACTTTTTATGGTCCAATGAATTGGGCTCAACTTTACCTGCTGATTGAACCTCATGACTCCCTCGGTAGGGGAAACTTTAAGGAACGCATATTCTCCAATTTGAAACTTCAATGGCCTCCTCTTCTGATCAGCATAGGACTTTTGCCCATCCTGAGCTGCTTTCATTCGCTGCTGGATAAGTCTCACCTGATCTGTCATCTCTTCAATTAATTGTGGACCAATCACTACCGTCTCGTATATGTCACTCCAACACAGAGGTGTTTGGCACTTTCTTCCATACAACGCTTCGCGAGGTGCGATGCCAATGCTGGTGGTAACTGTTGTTGTAGGAAAAACTCTATCATAGGTAATCTATCACCCATGAACCTCGAAAGTCAATAGCACAAGCCCTTAGCATATCCTCCAACGTCTGAATTGTCCTCTCGGTTTGTCCATCTGTGGCAGGGTGGAACGTTGTATTGAATTTCAACTGGATCCCAATGCCTCCTAGAGTGCTTTCCAGAAGTGAGAGAGAAAGTTGGGACCCCTTTCGGAAACTATAGAGCTTGGGACTCTAAGGTACCTCACAATGTTTTTCATATAGGCCTCAGCCCTTTGTTCCATGTTCCATGTATCCTTCATTAGAATGAACCTTGTTGTCTTGGTCAATTTTTAAACCATGACCCATATTTGATTCAGTCCATTCTTTGATGTCGGCAACACAGTCACAAAATCCATCGAAATTGAATCCCACTTCCAAAATGGAACATCCAATTGTTGAACTAAGTCTCCCATTCTTTTATGCTCGAATTTTACCTTCTGACAAGTTAGACATCTTGCCATGAACTCTGCTACTTCCCTTTTCATGTTGGGCCACCAAAATGTCTTCTTAAAATCCTTATAAAGTTTGTCACCTCCTGGATGTACTGAATAGGGTATTTTTTGCGCTTCACGCATCAACTTCTCTGTGGTTTCCGCACACTTATGTGGTAGACACCATCTTCGCATGTAGCGGATACTTCCATCTTCATGGATCTTAATATCCTTTTTTTGTCCTTCTAAAATCTTCTTCTTTATCCTTTCGAGCTTCACATCTCCTGTTTGGTTACTCCTTATCTATCCTATGTTATCGGGCACAAATTTCATATTCCCAAGAAAGTTCTTCACTCCACCTAGTTCCACCACTTCAATTTAGAGCTTTCGAAACTCATGGCGTAGCCAGTCTGGCAAAAATAGCATAGCATCTAAATTATGGCTTTGTTTCCGACTTAACGCATCAGCTAATATGTTTGCCTTTCCCTCGTGATACTGGATACGCAAGTCGTAAAATCCTTTATTATCTCTAACAAACGTCTTTGCCGGTTGTTAAGCTCTTTCTGCGTGAAGATGTATTTGAGACTGCTATGGCCCGTATACAATCTACACACTACCCCATATAGATGACGTCTCCATATCTTCAATGCGAAAACTATTGCTGCAAGCTCTAAATCATGCATAGCATAGTACTCTTCCTGAGTTCTCAGTTGTCTTGAGGCATAGGCAATAACCCTTCTTTCCTGCATAAGCACACATCCTAGACCCTTCTACGATGCGTCGCTGTAAACATCAAACTCGCCAGAATCATTGGGTAAAGCTAACACAGGTGTTGTAGTCAACTTTTCCTGCAATGTCTGGAATGCTTCTTCACAGCCTTCGCTCCGGTGATACTTTACCGCCTTCTTGGTTAGTGTAGTTAGCGGTCTATCTATCTTTGAGAAGTATCTCACAAAACGCCGGTAATAACCTGCTAATCCCAAAAAACTGCTTAGGGCTAGTTTGGGAATGCTGTGGCGGTGGTAGAAAGCTGCTGTGTGAAAACACAGTAGAAAGCTGTTGTGAGTTCTTGATAAAATGTTGTTTGGTAAATATTACGTAAAAGCTGCTGTGAAATATTGATATAGTAATTTTGTGTTTGGTTAATCAACTGAAAAGTTGCTGTGAGAGGGTAAAATGACAAAAATATATGACACGTGTCATTTCCGGAAAGATAACTATTGATATTTTAAAAAATTGTAAGGTCAAAATCGGTTATAGATAAATTAGTCAAAAGCACTTTCTGGAAAAGCATCTCCCCCCTTGCTTCCTGAAAACTGCTGTGGGACAGCAGAAACTGTCCGAAAAAGCAGAAATTTTATTTTTACCAAACACACTAAAACTGCTTCTGCTGTCGGAAAGCAGCTGTGCTGGCAGCAGAAGCATTCCCAAACTCACCCTTATTTCTGACACATTCTTCGGAGTTGGCTAGTCTTTAACTGCTGAAATCTTTCCTGGATCCACTGATATCCCTTCATTCAAGATTATGTGACCCAGAAATGGAACATGATTTAGCCAATACCCACACTTCGAGAGCTTAGCATATAACTTCTCGTGTCTCAAGGTCTCCAATACTTCCCTGAGATGTTCTTCGTGATCTTCCTCGCTCTTTGAGTAAACGAGGATGTCATCAATAAAGACGACTACAAATCGATCCAGAAAAGGCCTCATAACACGATTCATTAGATCCATAAACAATTCAAGAGCATTAGTTAAGCCAAAGGGCATCACAGTAAACTCGTAATGGCCATACCTCGTTCTAAAGGCTGTCTTCGGGATGTCCTTCTCGGCTACCCGAAGCTGGTGATACCCTGATCTCAAATCTATCTTTGAGAAAACACTCGCCCCTTGCAACTAATCGAACAAGTCGTCAATTCAAGGTAAAGGGTATTTGTTCTTGATTGTTGCACTGTTCAACTCTCTATAGTCAATGCACAACCTCAAACTTCCATCTTTCTTACAAATAATACTTGTGTTCCGGAAGGTGACACATTTGGCCTTATGTACCCTTTCTCAAGAATTTCTTGTAACTGATCTTTTAGTTCCTTTAATTCCGGTAGTGCCATACGGTACAGCGCCTTCGAAATTGGAGTTGTTCCTGGTGCTAAGTCCAAAGTGAACTCAACCTCCCTTCTATGTGGCATTCTTGGAATCTCATCCGGGAGTACATCTGGAATATCCTTGACCACCGGTATCTATTCTAGCACATTCTCCTTCTTAGACACGTCTTGGACATAACACAAATAAGCGGTATTCCCCTTCTTCACTTGGTGGACTATGGTCAAAGCTGACACTAGTCGGATGTTTGGTTCCCTCGTGATGCCACGGTAAGAAACTTTTCTCCTTTTGGACCCCTAGGCCTGCTTTTTTGATCGTGACAGTCTATGACTGCTCGTTATTTGCTCAGCCAATCCATTCCGAATATAACATCTATTCCCCCAAGGTTAAATTGTATCAAATTTGCTGGCAAGGTACTAGAAAGGGTCTTAACTTCTACCCTTTCGAAAATGGTGTCACACACTATTACCTGTCCGGTTTGGGTAGCTACAGTGATGGAAATTCTAGACGACTTATTGAGACTCAAATTCTCCCCAAATGATGATGAAATAAACAAATATGATGCTCCAGAATCAAATAGAGAAAATGTTGTTTGATCATGGACAAGAAATGTACCAGTGACTACTCCATTTGCTGCTTCTGCCTCAGTTCTGCTCATCACATCAATTCGCGCAACATTCCCATTCTGTGTTGTGGTTCTTGCTGTATGAGTTCCATTGTTGTTGTTGGAATTAGCTGGAGAATTTTTTCCATTCCTATTCTGAACTCCATTAGTTCCCCCATTTCCTTGGTTGTTCCTATGCTGTCCTCCATAGTTGTTGCCCCTCGTTATTCTGGTTGTTGCGGTTTCCATAGTTCCTATTTCCGAACTGTTGGTTTCCGCCCCTGTTGTTGCCATTGAACTGTCGTTTTCCCTGATAGTTTACTCCTTGGTTCACCTGTTGGTTTCCATTTGGTCGAGATCGGCACTCATAAGCACGATGATCCTTCTTGCTGCAATTGTGAAAAATGACAAGGTTCCCTTGATAGTGAGCTTCGGGGTTGTTCTGCTGACACTTTTTTGCTGATATAACAGCGAGGTGGCTCATCTTAATTATTCTACTTGTTTCCACGGTATTGACCCTGGTTACCTCCTCCATGGTTTGACTTGAACCTCTTGTCCTGAACACCATTGTTGTTTCTACCCTGGTTGCTACCATTACCCCCAGCATTCTCAATTTTGCGCTTTTCACGATTCTCATCTTGCGCCTCTTGGATGCGTCAAACAGATCCAGCTCTATCATATGCCTCTTGAATAGTATCATATTTCCTACATAGCAAGTCTTTCTGTAGATGGAGTTGCAAACCTGCCATGAACTTTCTAACCTTGGTTGCCTCATTAGGCATTAGGTGGCCTGAGAATCGGGCTAACTCCATGAAATTCTTGAAGTATTCCGTCACAGAATCACTTCCCTGATTCAAGTTCACAAACTCTATGTACTTTTGATCCTGGATATGAGATGGGTAGAAGCGAGTGCGTAGAGCAGTCTTAAAAGCTTATCAATTGATGATGGGTTGAGCCAAGAAAGCTTGACGCGTGTTCCTCCACCAGATGTTTGCCTCATTTTTCAGATAGAATGCCGCGGAAACTACCTTGCGGTTGTCTGGGCACTCAACGAATTCAATAATTTTGTCCATCTCATTAATTCAGTCTTCAAGTTCCACTGGATCCTCGTTTCATGTGAAACTTCCAGGCTTCATGTCAGCCACTTCTTTGCCCAGTTGGTCGTATTATGTTCCCCATTGTTCATATTTATGTGCTATTTGAGTAAATTGGGCAACCAATTTCTCCATGTTGTTGTTGCTGTTTGGGGCTGTCATAGGGACTTGACGACTTCTCCTGGTGTAGTATTGATGTGGTCTATCAGTCGTAATCCCTACACTATAACCTATTGCATCATTCATATAATAACCTGGAGTAAAAATAAAAATAAATACATGGACTATCATGAGACATTTAGCAAGTAAGATAACACATTGATCATCAAACAATTAGTTACACATGCATTTGCACACAGGCTGATCACATCTTATTTTTCATCCTTCTTTGAAAATCATAAAAATGGTCAATCGGGAAAGTAAAACTTATAAATTTTGTTGTAGAACATTCTCTCTGAGTCCTATTTCATAATAAAAAAGAATCAACTCAAAATAAATTATAGAACTCAAGTTATGCAGAGAATAGCACAGCTGCTGTCACAGACCACTAGAACAGAAACTTCAAATTTACCAGGTCTTAAACTGACATTAAATTTCTAAAAATGGGCTAGGATTTCACTCAGAGTTATCTATATGTGTCTACTAATCATAAAAAAAATTGAGACTCATCAAAGATACCAAAGATAGGTTAAAAGGAAAAAACCAGAGTTGGTCACTTTACAATTCTGCTATTGTACAACAAACTTTGGAAACTTGTATCTAAGTCTCCATTACTCATTTTGGGCTGAAATTTTTATGGAAGATACCTGAACATGTCTTCTAACTGAAAACAAATAAGATAAAATAATTTAAAATTTAAACATGTCTGCTACATCAAATACTAACTGATGCGCAAATTCAAATGCCACAACTCAACGTTCTCGCGTTCTAACTCTTTGAACGCTTTCTATGTACTAATCAACAATAACAAAACACAATACAACCTAAATTTTCAAAACATGCTATAACTAAATAAAACACAAACTTATTGAATTCCAAAACGGATCCTCAAAACATGAGTATTGTTTTTTATCATGGAAGCAAAATTATGCTAAGCAAAGTAGCAATAAATCATCTCTAGCCCAAAAGTGGCTATTCAAAATCACTCTAAGAAACTTTAAAGCATTGTTTGGACATGGAATTATTCAAAACCCAAACTTCAAAAAGCATTAAAAGTCTAAGAAATCAAATAATTCTAACACGCCTACTCCTCGTCGTCATCCTCACATGCTTTCGTCTCCATGTCCTCACTAGGGTCTTCCTTGAACTCATCATCCTCACTAGGATCTTCCTCAATATCATCATCTTCCCTAGGTTATTCCTCGATCTCATCATCTTCTCTAGGATCTTCCTCGACCTCATTGTCTTCACTAGAATCTATATCGATCACCGTGTAAGTTTGCCATTTACCATGAGCCTCATAATCCTTACTAGGGTCTTCCTCAACCTCATCGTCTTCGCTAGAATCTACATCGATCAACGTGTAACTTTGCCATTTAACATGAGCCTCCATCAAAAAAATCACATAAAGTTGGCATCCACCTTCCACTCATCTTGATAGAAAGAGTCTTTAGAGTTTAGTTTGTTGAACCTAGTCATAATGTTGTTATACTTTGCGATGATCTCCCCAAACAGAGCCCTCTAGGTAGAGCCTTCACCATGCAGTAAGCTTGGAAAGCAGGATTCTGATATCGAGGAAATTCCAACGCATTAAACCTTCTCTCACAAAACTGGAGCACGCGATCACGAAAAGCTGTTAGCGTCTCGTCCTCCACCCAAGGATTCACGACCGGGTGTTTCTCAATTGGCAACACACGCTTCCTTGCGGTTCTCTTGGTTTTTGCCATCTATAAAAAAAATCCATAAGTCTCTTACTCCACAAAGTATATATTATAAAACTAAAATGACTACCATCATAAAAGAAGTAATACTCCCAAGACCTCAATTTTTTATCACATCAGACTTTCGGAAACAATCCCCAACTTTTGATCACCCAAACAATAGACACCTAACATAAACTCCAATGAAAAGCCTCAAACCCAAATACTTAGCTAATGGGATAGGACAAAGCTCTTAGCTAGGAGAGGGTGGGTGGGAATACTTGATTCCTAAGCCTATTTTCTAAAGGTTAAACACATAATACACATATTCAAGGCTACCCAAATCCACAAAGGCTTGTCAAATTTTTATTACTTTCCCATGTCCATTTTAAATTTCCCTACAGGTTTTAATTTACTTTTGGATTGCAGGATCTGATACCACCTGTAACAACCCTCCCCCCCCCCTGAATGATCAAGCCGGAAGCCCGGGGGCTTCACTCTGTACCCGAGATGAAACCCGGATACAAGGAGATTTCCGTAGTGGATTCCATGCAAAACATCCATAAAGTATTTAAATAGCACTTAGTACAATCCAAATCTTGTGCCTCAAACCCGGGCATAAAACAATCTAAATTCAATGAAACTAAATGGGGTTAAATTGTTAAAGTGAAACTACTAAACGACTAAGTCATGATTCACGTCCCCGCTAAGCTATGCTCCCATCATCTAGATCTGTGGTGCAGAAAGCAAAAAAGAGAACACCACAGTTCCAAAATCAGCAATAAATACTGAGCAAATAAACACCCAAGCATGTAAAATTATGATGAAGCAATTCGCAAAACAGCAAGCAATTTGTAGTAGTTTAGCTAAAACAAATTGGAAGTAAAGGCTTTGACACTTATAAGAAAACAAGAGAGATTCCAATTTCATTGGTTAAATTTGGAAATTCCCAAAATCACATATTCTTACATTTTCCAGTTACAAACATCAAGTCCAAAACCACATTGTTAAGAATACGGGAGAAAAGAGCCAACCATCTTGCAAGCATGCATGACCTTAAGTGTCGACACCCCCTTAAGACTCTTGCGGCCCGAAGAGTGAGTACAAGGAGCTATCCGGGGCACTGAAAGTGGATTAAATAAAATTAATTGTACGAGTGACTTTAGTCAACACGCCCAAGCCAGTAATAACCATGCAACCCCGCACAACTCTTTCATCAATCATTAAATTCTTGTGATATTTCGATACAATATTTAAACAAGTGGAAATCAATGTTCAAATAGATCATGACACATACATTCACTTTAATACAAGTAGGAAGAAATCATTTGACACGACAGGGATGTTAGGCACACTAGGTCTGACATGTTACTCACCTAAAATAAAAGCAACTACAGAAACTCAGTCGCTGTTTTAGCTAAACTACTACAAATTGCTTGCTGTTTTGCAAATTGCTTCATCATCATTTTACATGATTGGGTGTTTATTTGCTCAATATTTATTGCTGATTTTGGAACTGTGGTGTTCTCTTTTTGCTTTCTGCACCACAGATCTAGATGATGGGAGCATAGCTTAGCGGGGACGTGAATCATCACTTAGACGTTTAGTAGTTTCACTTTAATAATTGAACCCCGTTTAGTTTCATTGAATTTACATTATTTTATGTCCGGGTTTGAGGCACAAAGATTTGGATTGTACTAAGTATTATTTTAATACTTTATGGATGTTTTGTTTGGGATCCACTGTTTAAATCTCCTTGTATCCGGGTTTCATCTCGGGTACGGAGTGACAACCCCGGGCTTCCGGCTTGGTCATTCAGGGGGTAGGGGGTGTTACAGTGTGACGCGATTTTTGGTCACGTAACTCTTATTACAAAGTCACATTTTTGTCACGTTAAAAATGTTATACGACCCGTTACCTTTTATCAAATAAAACACTTAGTTAACTTCTAAACTAAAATAAAATAAACTATATATGAAAGACATTGTCTCCCCCTTAGTTTAGGTAAAAGGCATCTATCACCCCCCCCCCTAATTTAGTAAAAAGACACTAATTAATTTAGGTAAAAGTCACAAAATCCCCCAAGAATTTAATAATAAAAAAAATAACTCCCAAAATTTATAATAATATCACAAAATACCCGTATCCACAAACACGGTATTTTTACCCTGCTTGATTCGGATAGAATTAACGTGTTACTCTTATAATACGGAAATCGTCTACAACCCTAGGTGATCTAAAGATTGCCTAGTTTCTCTATATATTTTCTCTTAAATAAAAAATACAAACAATAATAGATTTGTTTGTTATTGGAATTTTCAGTCACTTGCTTGTGGGTGACGAACTTGTTTTTATCACTCTTATTCCTCATGTACCGTATTCTCAATTAAATTACTAATTAAATAATCTCAAGTCTGTCCTCGTGGGATCGATAACTCGGGGTTGAAATATTACCCCTATATTACTTGACCATGCACTTGCGCATACGCGTTAAGGAATCGCGTTAGCAGCTTCCTATTACGTTGGCAGTAAGAATTACAAACATTGAGTGGTGTCTAGCAACACATCAATATATGCTACCCAACTAATATGAATAGTCAGTGATCTGACAAACCTCTATGACCAATGTTACCCTGTCGTATCGTCCCTTTGTCACAATATCCAGATTGGACGCGAGACACAGATGTCACGCTCGTATATCCAATCCATAGTTTCTCGATCCTGGGAATAGACTTATATGAGTAGATAACAACAATATCATATACTATTTTACCTGAGCCTTGCCAGGCATTTATAATTACTACCATCGAGCGGCCGCGGATACATACTCTCGTTATGTGGGAGGGACACATCCTATCTACATCATTGCCATCTCTCAACTTGCTACATATCATGTCCGATTATCGCCTTTATAGTTACCCAGTTACGGTGAAACGTTTGACGATATCAAAACATGATAATTCACAACTAGAGTATCTAGTGGCTTCAAGTCAAAGGACCACAACATCATTGTCACTTACGAGAAGCACTTGTGACATTCACATAACTCCCATGTAGCCTTCTCGTGGTGGGTCAATCCAGTATGTCATTACTCCTAATACATACCCATGTGTTAGAGTTGATAGCTCCATATCAATCTACCCACATACTAGTCTCCATAGTGATCGTCCTACTAACTAATATACTTGACTAGGGATAATTTATGATAAAAACAATTGAAATATAAGACTTAATTATATGAATATATCCATATATAATATACTAAATATTCTATCCAAAACAATGTTCGCACTAAAAAGATTGCCTCTAAGACATCTACACCAACAAGAACCTCTACCGCGAGGGGTGCATGTGTTGATCCACAAGGAACGGATCTGGGTTGATTTTCGTTATGAACGTATTCCGAATATTTGGTATCAGTAGTATCACGCACGGAGGGAAGCATTGCACGGAAGTGGCCAAGGAAATCGAAGACACGTATATGGAAGGTTATGAGGACTGGGCGGCATTGGGAACCTTGATAACCAGCGGTAAGATTCTGAAGGTGGGTCCATAAGATAAAAATAAGCAGGAGAAGACAATGAGATGGAGCAAAAACATACAGAGAACTCCCATACGAGTGTTACAAAAACTCGTTAGCAGTGCTTGAAGGGTGTAGGCCCAAGCAAACCTCATCGATTTTGAAAACCAAAATAATTGAGATTGGGGAGGGGGAGGTGTAAGCAAACCCTACTCAATCATTGGACCTAATTGTAACAACAGTTGCTGACTTATTTACAACCCCTACAGTTGTCAATATGAGCCAGAATGACTATGGCCCAGCAACAAAGAGTACAACAGATCCTCCTAGTGGCACAATCAATTATCGAATAAGTCGACTGAATATAGGTAACTAGAAGGATCATGCGAGGAATAAGGCTAAAGTAGCCATGCTACAACATGCGACAGAGCTTCAGTAGCGGAAAGGGTCAACTACCAACTTCAGTCCACCTCCAAACAAGTCCACTTTGGAGGTTTTCACGCATAATAAGGTTAGAGTGGTAAACTTTAAAAATGGGAAGACAATGACCTTAGTAGAAAGGGGTAACAATCTAGAAAAGAACATGCATGCATCTCTCTTGAATTTTTCGCTGGTGGCTGCTGAGCAGCACCACCAGCCGTAATGAATCTACTCAGCTGGAATGTGCAAGATTTGGCAACCCTTGCACTGCAATACCCCGTATTAATATCAGGGATAGTTTAATAACTTAACGGGTGAGATTATTTACGCGCACATGCATTTAGATACTACTAAATATTACCCAAAATTTTTAGTGCTAACTTTACCTATTTTCTCAACCCGATCTTTTTTGCAAAATAAACTACCAGCAAATTATTTCCCCCCTACCCATTTGGTAGGGCTGAGCAGAAACCCGAAAAACCTTTGTGGGGCTAGGTATTAAACCCCGGATTTACCCGAACCAACCCAATTGCCTCATATAAATACATAGCATACCATATTTGTAACCCTGGTTTCATTCGCACTTCATTAGCCGCTTCTCTCATCTCACACGAGAGATGTAGTGACCGTCGTGTCTGAGTTGAGTACTCACCCAGATAAGCAGAAACCCACCATCGGCACCTTCAAGGCTTTAAGCCATCAGAGCTAACTTTGCGGTAAGTCTTCATATGTTCATCCTTCATCGGTCCATCACTTTCAGTTTGAGATAACTGAGTCACAAGATTAACTGACTTACTTTTCATCTCTGACATCGATTTTGAGCCAGCGTTCTTCGTTTCTCGGTTTATTCGTTGGTTAATTCAAGTGCATGTCCTTGGCTTCTTCAATCATCTACCCATTTACAGAATTGACATGGTAAGTTAGATGATACTATTTTTGTTGTTTGCTCCTTGTTAATCGGTTTCTAGTTGCTACTTTGTGTTATTTTCATAGTATTTTCACAGATTTTATCTCTTTGAGCTCTCAATGAACATGGACTTCACATTTCTCTCTGTTTTGGTATGCTGAATGATGGGCTGTAGGTTGTAGTTATACAATGATACGAGATTCCAAGCTAACTTTGATTATGTTTGTTGGTGGATTTTGTAGTTACTTCCTGATAGTTTGTTAATTGTCTTCTTTTTCCTTTATAAGGATTGAGAAAATGATTTTCTTACTGTGAAGTAGGGTTTGAACTACTAAGTGTTGATCTTAATACTCTGATTGTGAATAATTCACACCCCTCTTTAGGGTAATGAATAATTCCCGTATGCACAAATTAAATTGACTGTTTGTTTTGTAGGATGATATCACCGATCTCATAATTGACAATGGAGTTTTTGAAGAACACGATCCAGTAATTATCGTTGGGGCTGCTCCGAACCTAGCTTCTAAGAGGATAACACACGACCACATGGACGGTAATACTAAACCACCCCCGGTTCCTCCTAGAAAAAGAACTAAAAAGGCTGAGAAACTACAAAATGATGCTGATTCAAGGTCTACGTCAGAAATCTGGGCCATTTCACTGGAATTGAGGGTACACTCAAGTGTAGATGTAATTATTGTCCAGAAAAAATGTATTCTACTGATCCAAGCCAACAAGGAACTACCACTTGTGGTCTCATTATAATAATTATAAGAACCATCCTCACTATAAAGAAGATAAGAAACAAAAGACATTTGCTTTCACTCCTGGTGTTGCTTATGAGAAGTGCATACTTGCTGGTAGCTTAAAATCTATTGTATTTAGTATTGACGAGAGTAGGAAAGATCTTGAAAAGATGGTGATGATTGATGAACTTCCCTTTAGAGTTGTTGAGGGGGCATGTTTCAAGTTATTCTTCCAAGGGATACAACTGCAGTTTATCATTCCTTCTAGGTGGACGGTGGCCTTTGACTGTCTTAAGATTTACCTAGAAGAGAAATCAAACATAAAATTAATGTTAAGGAACCAACGAGTCTGCCTTAACACAAATACTTGGACATCCATTCAAAATTTCAATTACATGTGTATCACTTGTCACTGGATAGATGATTTGTGGAACTATCAAAAGTGAATTACGATTTTGTGCCAAGTACCTAATCACAAAGGTGAGACCTTTGGTAAGGTTATTGAGGCTTGTTTGAAAGAGTGCGGAATAGGCAACTTATTAACTGTTACTGTTGACAATGCAAGCTCCAATGACGGAACAATTCGTCACCTCAAAAGGAAAGAAAAGATTGGATGGGTACAATAAGTGGGCACGAGTTTCTCCATCTGAGATGTTGTGCTAACATTCTTAACCTAATTGAGAAAGGCACTCTAGAAGAGATTGAGGATACAATTGTTAAAATTAGAAATGATGTATTGAAACAGTCCGGGATCTCGGTTCAGGGTTAATGCGACAATCGATAACCAAAAGTAGAATATTAACAATTAAGTTTACATTTCGGTTAAAATACATAACAAAATTTCGATAATAAGTACAATTTAAAACAAAACTTATGTGAACTACTAAGTAGTCTAACTTAAGCTAAACGTCTTCGTCTCGATCCGCGTTCCCATTCCCCAAACTTGATTGACGACCTGCGGTTTTAAAATGGCAAAAGCCAACGCAGTTTTGAAGAAAATGATCAGTAAAAACTGAGTAAGTAAACACTACGACATGTAAAGCAACGAGTGGCACGGAAGCATGAGTTGAAACAAATCAGAAGATTTAAACAGTAAAACTATCTTATTGGAGAATTTGGATCAACTTGAAGTAACCGAGTAACAAAAACCTCTCAATTTAATAACATGGAGAAACCACGAGTAGTTGGTAAAATATCCAGCGTAAACAAGTTCATGAGTAGCCAAGATTTACAATTCATTTCAATCGATTAGGGCATATCAAGAGCCACAAACAACATTAATAAGTAGTCAATTTTTAATTTCGACTTCAATCAACAGTTTAATTTAGCTGAGGCGTGTCAAGAGCCACCAGCAGGATCGATGTAAACAGAGGGATCACGAAATAATCACTAAAGGTTCCTTCTAGGGTCTATCAAATCCTATTTCACCCGAGCGTTAAGGGAGCCCATTCGTCAACCCCGCTCACAACATTAGCTAAAAGGCCTTAAGTGTCGACACCCCTATACCGTAGTGACCCTTACAAGTATAAGTAGCACTCTATAGCTCTATAAAACCCTTGGCCTCAATATCTTGATACATTTTGGCTCATCGGGGGCGGATTTTTGAACATCGACGTTCTATCCAATAATAAGAAGCATTGCTTCCATGGTCTTAGCCATAAGAAAATGGAGGATCGCTTGACGCCTCCCATTAATAACAGTACTCTGTACATCGTCCTAAGTCTATTAGAGGTATTTTATTTCTTCTCTTCCACATAACCAGAATCGGAATATCAAAATCTCACAAGTAATTTCCGAGAGTTCTCAAAAGAGATGAATAAAACAGTTTAACAACTTTTGAGTGGAAAACATGCATTCTCATACTATTTCATATAACAAACAATCATTTGAAACATCAAACGCCAACGCACATTTTGATATGAAAAGGCCGTACATATGTACTTACCTCTGAGCCAAGAACGGAGAAAATCAAAGCTAGCACTCAGGCTATAACGCTCATCTCATATAAATTCGGGACGTATAGTCAAAGCGGCAGTACGAGCACATACGTCTATCGTGGAACAGTCATCAACACCGGCTGGTTATAAACAAGTCAAGTATACAGTCTATTAGCATTTACCCTCTATATGAGGTTGTATGCAATAATGCGATGAAATGTAGGTTATGCAAGCTAACTGTCCAAAACGTCCCTGATACTCCAAAACTGTCTAGTGCCCGGACACCAAATTATACTCATATTCGCCCAACAACATGCAAGAATGATTCTTAACTCTCCCATATGAACTTAGCATCGAAATCTACAACTTTCAGTAAATTACACTTAGGCCCCTAAAGTTTGCTAAAATTACAGAAAGACCCCCACCATTGATTTGATAACTCCCGAGTCAAATACTTCCTTCTTGAGACTTCAAATATCCTTCTAAGTCAGGTTGTTGCTCTCAAAACATTAATCTAGTCTCAAGTAGTTCAAGTGTGAAGTTTTAATTAAATGCACATAGGCCCCCGAAGATTAGTAAAACTGCAAAAAGACCCCAACATTTGACTTGGTCAACACTAGCCCAAAATTACATAGAACTACCCCAAATACGCATACAGGACATGCTGACAAACTCCAAGTTACTAAACGAATCTCAATTCAAAGTTTAAGTGAAATTACTATTTTGCCCCTCCTACACAGTTCAGTCAAACTAGGGATTTCGAAAAGTCAAACTTGGTCAAAATTGATATTTAGACTCAGAATATGAATATGAACAAGTTTCGTGAAGAACGCTAAGGCCAGAAATGTCATTTAGAGTGTCGAATTCAAAAGTCAAAAATAGAGGAAAATCGACTCAACTAGTCAACTTTAGAGCTGATTTGTGATCAATTGAGGGGGATACTTGGAAATATAAGAATATGGTTTTGAAGATGGTAGATCAAAGATTCCAGAACATATTTGAACTCCTAGAAACTCTATGTATGCAAAGAGATATCGCTACTCAAAGTTGGACAAAAATTCCGATTCAACACTTCGAAAAATTCACTTGTGCTTCATGAGTTCAAACTAGCAACTTTAGGCTCGTTTTGTGAGAAATCCGTTATAAATTTGAAGATGACCCAGAGACGATGAAATGAAGTATTATATACCAGCTACACATAGGAGAAAACAGATCTAAATTTCATTAAGTTTTGAAGAAGATACAAAGGTTACAAAATGGATGTTTCACCATATTCTTTTATACTTAGAAAATTTTTGAGTATTTGGCAGCCAAGAACATAGCAACCACAATTCTCACTGGCCATGTTCAAGCTTGATTTCAGGGGCGATAGAGACTGAATTGAAGGACGAAATTAAGACAAAACGTGTAGACAACACACCCAGGAGTACACTGGAAGAAACCACGCATTATTTGGTCAAGAATTAAGGGAGTTACAGGCCGACGAACAGGGCAGGTTTTCAAACCGTAAAACTCAACATGCACGAATCAAACCCGTATAATTTGTTGTTACAGTCGTGTTTTGATGATCTAAACGTGTTCATGACATATTCAGGAGCATGCTAGGGCTTAAAATCAATCAAAACAAGCAAGATTGAAGGTCGTACCGGTCTGCAACAGTTTCCGGCGGCCATGGCAGAAACTGGCGGCCCGCCGCTCAGTTCCCGGCGATTCAACGCGTCCCCTGGTGCTTCTGGGTTCGCCTGAATTGTCCACGACGCTCAGAGGCCTCGAAGCAACAGCTGGAACGGAAAGAGATTGCCAAGAATGCCAAGAACGGAGAGAACCACCAAGTCCATCGTCCGCCGCCGTCCCCGTCGGGTTTCAAGCCCAGTTTCCGGCGAATGTCTGATTCCGACGAATTAAAGCACAAATTTGGACTCCCCAGACTCCCCTTGACCTCGCGAATCACACAGAGGAGGTGAGAAGAGCTGAATCGCGACGTACCCAGATAATTCAAGCAAAACTTAACTAGGGTTCTTGAGTGAACTTACCGAAATTCTCACTGATTAAGGATCACATCCACGAACGGATTGAGAGCTTTTGGTCCTCGTGTCGTGGGCTTCTACCAGCAGTAGCAGAAACGTGAAAGGAGTGGTGACTGCTGGTGGTTGTGTTGGAGGTGGTGGTTGTATGGTGGAGAAGAAGAAGATGATGATGAAAATGATGTTGATGATGTCTCTCTCTCTCTCCACAATCTGATGGTGGGTAAGGTGAAGAAGATGTTGCCACCTCACCTATAGAGGTGTCAAATTGGAGTAGACAAGTGGCAAGCATGCATGTGGGTGAAAGTGTAATTTTCTAAAATTTGGGGTACAAACTAGAATTAGAGGTTCTACTTAGTTGTAGAGAATTGCACAACCACCCCGAACATCTCTAGTGCCTCAAAATCATTCTAACAACGTCCAAATATCACCAACACTCCAGAATGCACACTTTAAGACGTGACAAACTATTTACAAATTCGCCCCCAAAGTCTTGATATTGCACTAAGAATTCTCTCAGAAATGAGGGGTGTTACAATCTACCCACCTTAAAAGAATCTTCGTCCTCGAAGATCTCATCATATAATTACCCACATACATGAATTGCAGATGAAATGCAGCACAGTGACTCAGTCTATTTGACTTAATCGGACAAGTACATAAACCACCCTCGTCGGACGTTCTGCTCCAAATATATGGCTTCCTTAGGTTGGTCCGCTAAAAACATCTTAACTGGAAGAAATTTCTCATTCTTACTCTCCGCATGACGGGGTCTATTATGGGTCTATATATTACTATCCATCCTAGAATCGCATCACAATAGGGTTTCGTATATGATTAGTACAAGTAAAGGTTCGAAACAAGATTTTGAAAGTTCGACAACAACATACAAGTTCTCAATTTTAGAAACAACTCAAAAATTTGCTAGAATTTATACAAATCTCGAAACTTTTAGACAAATACTTTTATCAAGGCTAATATGTCGTTTTGCTTGAATCATCCGCGTTAAAAATGTTGTCTTACCTCTATAGGTTTAGATAAACCAATCACCTAAAGTGTTCCAGGCATACGAGGGAGAAAGAACAATATGTGTCGTCACACAATGTGGCTTTCTAACACAACTCGCATGTGCTTCAAATGTTCCAACTTAGTCTACACAGCGGTTACAACTTATAGTACCGTCGTACTAAGAGTCGCGCCAGCGGATTGATAAACAAAGTGGTCCACATCAATTGGCATTTGGTAGCTCGAAACGTCAATAATTTTCAGAAACCATTTTTTTTTTTAATAAACACTTTATTTTCAAAAGTTTCTAATTTTGGAAAGAACCACATCAAACTGACTCAGAATAAACCAAATTCAAACTAATGTTTTAAGGTCCGTCACTCGTAGGTGAGAAAGAATGGTCTCGGGGTCTTCTAAATCACAATGTCGTTACTCTCTCGTCGAGAAATTACTTACAAAAATAAAAAGTCAAAGATACGCATCACACAACTACGACAAACAATTCGATATAAATAGGCATGTCACACAAAAATTGCGCCTGTAAATAGGCAAACAAACTTTGCATGGACATCTCAAATTTTCATTAATATTTAATCAACATATACAGTACAAGTCGAGTTTCATAATACGTAAGTACCCAAACTCCCCGCTTGTTTACTTCTTATTGCCAAATTGGGTTATCCTATTCAACTTTAAATTTTGAAAACGTTTTATCTTTCTTATTCTCTACTAATGGAAATCGAAAAGTCACTTTAACCAGAGAACCGATGCTCTGATACCATCTGAAACAGTCCGGGATCTCGGTTCAGGGTTAATGCGACAATCGATAACCAAAAGTAGAATATTAACAATTAAGTTTACATTTCGGTTAAAATACATAACAAAGTTTCGATAATAAGTACAATTTAAAACAAAATGTATGTGAACTACTAAGTAGTCGAACTTAAGCTAAACGTCTTCGTCTCGATCCGCGTTCCCATTCCCCAAACTTGATTGACGACCTGCGGTTTTAAATGGCAAAAGCCGACGCAGTTTTGAAGAAAATGATCAGTAAAAACTGAGTAAGTAAACACTACGACATGTAAAGCAACGAGTGGCACGGAAGCATGAGTTGAAACAAATCAGAAGATTTAAACAGTAAAACTATCTTATTGGAGAATTTGGATCAACTTGAAGTAACCGAGTAACAAAAACCTCTCAATTTAATAACATGGAGAAACCACGAGTAGTTGGTAAAATATCCAGAGTAAACAAGTTCATGAGTAGCCAAGATTTACAATTCATTTCAATCGATTAGGGCATATCAAGGACCATAAACAACATTAATAAGTAGTCAATTTTTAATTTCGACTTCAATCAACAGTTTAATTTAGCTGAGGCGTGTCAAGAGCCACCAGCAGGATCGATGTAAACAGAGGGATCACGAAATAATCACTAAGGGTTCCTTCTAGGGTCTATCAAACCCTATTTCACCCGAGCGTTAAGGGAGCCCATTCGTCAACCCCGCTCACAACATTAGCTAAAAGGCCTTAAGTGTCGACACCCCTATACCGTAGTGACCCTTACAAGTATAAGTAGCACTCTATAGCTCTATAAAACCCTTGGCCTCAATATCTTGATACATTTTGGCTCATCTGGGGCGGATTTTTGAACATCGACGTTCTATCCAATAATAAGAAGCATTGCTTCCATGGTCTTAGCCATAAGAAAATGGAGGATCGCTTGACGCCTCCCATTAATAACAGTACTCTGTACATCGTCCTAAGTCTATTAGAGGTATTTTATTTCTTCTCTTCCACATAACCAGAATCGGAATATCAAAATCTCACAAGTAATTTCCGAGAGTTCTCAAAAGAGATGAATAAAATAGTTTAACAACTTTTGAGTGGAAAACATGCATTCTCATACTATTTCATATAACAAACAATCATTTGAAACATCAAACGCCAACGCACATTTTGATATGAAAAGGCCGTACATATGTACTTACCTCTGAGCCAAGAACGGAGAAAATCAAAGCTAGCACTCCGGCTATAACGCTCATCTCATATAAATTCGGGACGTATAGTCAAAGCGGCAGTACGAGCACATACGTCTATCGTGGAACAGTCCTCAACACCGGCTGGTTATAAACAAGTCAAGTATACAGTCTATTAGCATTTACCCTCTATATGAGGTTGTATGCAATAATGCGATGAAATGTAGGTTATGCAAGCTAACTGTCCAAAACGTCCCTGATACTCCAAAACTGTCTAGTGCCCGGACACCAAATTATACTCATATTCGCCAAACAACATGCAAGAATGATTCTTAACTCTCCCATATGAGCTTAGCATCGAAATCTACAACTTTCAGTAAATTACACTTAGGCCCCTAAAGTTTGCTAAAATTACAGAAAGACCCCCACCATTGATTTGATAACTCCCGAGTCAAATACTTCCTTCTTGAGACTTCAAATATCCTTCTAAGTCAGGTTGTTGCTCTCAAAACATTAATCTAGTCTCAAGTAGTTCAAGTGTGAAGTTTTAATTAAATGCACATAGGCCCCCGAAGATTAGTAAAACTGCAAAAAGACCCCAACATTTGACTTGGTCAACACTAGCCCAAAATTACATAGAACTACCCCAAATACGCATACAGGACATGCTGACAAACTCCAAGTTACTAAACGAATCTCAATTCAAAGTTTAAGTGAATTACTATTTTGCCCCTCCTATACAGTTCAGTCAAACTAGGGATTTCGAAAAGTCAAACTTGGTCAAAATTGATATTTAGACTCAGAATATGAATACGAACAAGTTTCGTGAAGAACGCTAAGGCCAGAAATGTCATTTAGAGTGTCGAATTCAAAAGTCAAAAATAGAGGAAAATCGACTCAACTAGTCAACTTTAGAGCTGATTTGTGATCAATTGAGGGGGATACTTGGAAATATAAGAATAGGGTTTTGAAGATGGTAGATCAAAGATTCCAGAACATATTTGAACTCCTAGAAACTCTATGTATGCAAAGAGATATCGCTACTCAAAGTTGGACAAAAATTTCGATTCAACACTTAGAAAAATTCACTTGTGCTTCTTGAGTTCAAAATAGCAACTTTAGGCTCGTTTTGTGAGAAATCCGTTATAAATTTGAAGATTACCCAGAGACGAGGAAATGAAGTATTATATACCAGCTACACATAGGAGAAAACAGATCTAAATTTCATTAAATTTTGAAGAAGATACAAAGGTTACAAAATGGATGTTTCACCATATTCTTTTATACTTAGAAAATTTTTGAGTATTTGGCAGCCAAGAACATAGCAACCACAATTCTCACTGGCCATGTTCAAGCTTGATTTCAGGGGCGATAGAGACTGAATTGAAGGACAAAATTAAGACAAAACGTGTAGACAACACACCCAGGAGTACACTGGAAGAAACCACGCATTATTTGGTCAAGAATTGAGGGAGTTACAGGCCGACGAACAGGGCAGGTTTTCAAACCGTAAAAATCAACATGCACGAATCAAACCCGTATAATTTGTTGTTACAGTCGTGTTTTGATGATCTAAACGTGTTCAGGACATATTCAGGAGCATGCTAGGGCTTAAAATCAATCAAAACAAGCAAGATTGAAGGTCGTACCGGTCTGCAACAGTTTCCGGCGGCCATGGCAGAAACTGGCGGCCCGCCGCTCAGTTCCCGGCGATTCAACGCGTCCCCTGGTGCTTCTGGGTTCGCCTGAGTTGTCCACGACGCTCAGAGGCCTCGAAGCAACAGCTGGAACGGAAAGAGATTGCCAAGAACGCCAAGAACGGAGAGAACCACCAAGTCCATCGTCCGCCGCCATCCCCGTCGGGTTTCAAGCCCAGTTTCCGGCGAATGTCTGATTCCGACGAATTAAAGCACAAATTTGGACTCCCCAGACTCCCCTTGACCTCGCGAATCACACAGAGGAGGTGAGAAGAGCTGAATCGCGACGTACCCAGAGAATTCAAGCAAAACTTAACTAGGGTTCTTGAGTGAACTTACCGAAATTCTCACTGATTAAGGATCACATCCACGAACGGATTGAGGGCTTTTGGTCCTCGTGTCGTGGGCTTCTACCAGCAGTAACAGAAACGTGAAAGAAGGAGTGGTGACTGCTGGTGGTTGTGTTGGAGGTGGTGGTTGTATGGTGGAGAAGAAGAAGATGATGATGAAAATGATGTTGATGATGTCTCTCTCTCTCTCCACAATCTGATGGTGGGTAAGGTGAAGAAGATGTTGCCACCTCACCTATAGAGGTGTCAAATTGGAGTAGACAAGTGGCAAGCATGCATGTGGGTGAAAGTGTAATTTTCTAAAATTTGGGGTACAAACTAGAATTAGAGGTTCTACTTAGTTGTAGAGAATTGCACAACCACCCCGAACATCTCTAGTGCCTCAAAATCATTCTAACAACGTCCAAATATCACCAACACTCCAGAATGCACACTTTAAGCCGTGACAAACTATTTACAAATTCGCCCCCAAAGTCTTGATATTGCACTAAGAATTCTCTCGGAAATGAGGGGTGTTACATGTATGTTATGTGATGTCTTCTCCAAGTAGGTTGGAAAGTTTTAAGAATTGTGTTGAAGAAAAAACCATCCAAAGTATAAAGTTACAGAGTTTAGATATTTAAACAATATGGAATTCAACCTATATGATGCTTGAAGCTGCTGAAAAGTTCGAGCAATCTTTTGTTCGACTTGAGGAGATTGATTTGAAGTACTCATCACACTTCAACAGTGAAGCAAATGAAGAAACCGGGGTTAGAAAGGCAAAGGGGAGGGTTAACAAGATACTTGGTTCTCCTAAAAAGGATGATTGGAAAAAGGCAAGGTTCTTTAATCAATACTTGGAAGTATTTTATCATGCAACCTTTCAGTTTTCCGGTTAATCCTATGTGACATCAAATCAGTTTTTCGATGAAGTTGTGGTAATTCTGTCCACTTTATCCAAAATGATTGAAACTGATGATGTTGCTTTGAAAGCAATGGCCGAGAAAATGAAAAGGAAGTTTGATAATTATTGGGATAACCTCGATAATATCGACTTCTTGCTTTATATTGCTACCGTCTTAGATCCTCAAAGAAAAAGGAAAAATGTGAAGTTTTGCTTTGATAAAGTTCATGATAGTGCTAAAGCGCTAGAAATAACAAAGAGAGTTGAGACTACCATGACCAGATTACTCGATATCTATGTACAACGGGAAAATAGTACTAATGGTGCTAGTCAAACGTCGAGGGAAAAAATAATTTTTTATCTGATTTTGCTAAAAGGAGATCTGGTTCTAATTTTCATTCCGAATTTTCGAAACAAATAGAAGATGAAGAGTGCATGGAAACTGATAATGAGTCGGGGAGGTACTTGAAGGAAAGTTGTGTACCAGATGGAGATTCTTTTAGTATCCTAAGTCGGTGGAAACTTAATGAATCTTAGTATTCACTTCTTTCTAAAATTTCCAAGGATGTGTTGGCAATTCCGGTTTCAACTGTCGCTTCAGAATTTGCATTCAGCACAAGTGGGAGGATCCTCGATGCATCCAGGTGCTCTCTATCAGCTAAAATGGTAGAGGCTCAATATGTGGTCAAAAATGGTTGAGCACAGGGATGGAACAAGTTGATATGCGTGAGTCAATGTATTTTGTGAGTGAAAGTGTGTAATGTAGACTAAATACAGGAGCTAAATACTCTAGAAGGGGGGGTTGAATAGAGTATGGAAACTTTTTGCAAAACTTAGATTTGAACTAATTAGCTTTGTGTGAAACTCAAATCTCAAGGCCTTGAGATTTTAGAAAACTGTCAGAAACTTTCCAAGGCAAAATAGAAACCTTCAAGGCCTTGAAATATTACCAGTTCTAAACAGCGTATAAACCCTAGTTTGATTTGAGTTGTATGCAACAGAAAATAACAAAACTATAAAGTAAAAAACACAAAGAAATTTACAGAGTTCAGTCCCAATGGACCTAATCTCTGCCTGAGGGATCTAATCCCACCAGGATTGGGCAAACACTTCTTATTACTCACACAGAAACAACCCTAGATCTTCAAGCCTAAGTGATTTCCCTTACACCTGTACAGCTTGTGGTCCAAACCTATCTAGTATCAGCTACTAACTGTTGAGCTAACAAGAACCTTTTGTTGTTCACTTGAACAACCAACCACTAGGTTTAGTGAGGTTTTAGATATACAAAAGATAAGCAGATTACAAAGCATATGAAGAACACAGCAGAAGAATAAGCTTGTGAAGGCCTGGTTGTGTTCTTCTGGAAACTGGAATGATTGATCTTCTGAAATCTGGAATTGAAGCTTGAATGTCTGTGTGTTTGAATGAATGATCTCCCTTGAATTTTTCACACTTCTCTCAGTATTCTGCAAGCCTCTTTCTTTCAACCAGTCTTTTATCTACCCACTGCAACTGAATGAGAGATTTTAGGATCTCAGTTCCTACAAATCCTCTTTCTGTTTTCAACTGCAATTCAAACAGCTCTGAGTACATATCCGTTGGAGTTTTTTGAGATTGCGTTTGCACGTTTAACAAACCTGCAACAACATTAAAACATAGCAACAACAAAATCCAGAAATATAGCAGTACTAAGACTGTTTGGTTTTCCAGTTTTGATAAAAACTGGATAAAAGATTAGAACAATAATCTGATTAACTTCTGACACATATAATTCATGATAAACTAGTTTAAGACTCTCAGAAGTCATTAGACAATCACAATAATAAGAATCAAACCCTGCAAGAAAGAATCAAGTTAGTTCTGTAAAACTGTCTGCAGCTCAAGGCACATCTCAAGGCCTTGAAGCTCTGAACATGCTTCACAGTCTTTCAAAGTTAAGTCCATAAATCTTTAATTCTCTCTGATCAGGAAATCTGCAATTGTGTTAGATATGTAGACAATATAAAACATAAGTATTTACAGCAAATCTCTGATCCATATAATCAGATAGCCAATCTGCAACACAAGATTGTTAGAACATTCAGCACAATAAAAACTACTCTCAAGGCTTTGAATCTCTGTCAGTATCTCAAGGCCTTGGAGTATCAAAAATGCTTGTCCTTTGTCTTTGTCTTTCATCACTCAAAACAATTACTTCTAAAACACACTCAAGGGTCTTTGAGTCATCAATCTCCCCCTTGATGAAAGACAAAACCCATAATCTTGTGTAGATATTCCTGCAACTCCTTGTAAGAATTAGATAACAATATATTGCAGATACAATAGACAATAATACCAGTCAAACCATCTTAACACAGATAATCAGTGTAATACCATAACACAACTGATTAACAAAACAACTGATTATCAAAATTCAAGTAACTGAAAGTAACCATAATAGCCACAAAAACACATAAATTATCCCCATTTTTTACTTTCATCAAATAAAGGTGAAGAAATGTTGGATCATTACTCAGAGTCTAAAAATTAAAACAAAAAGATAATTTATTCCTAGAAAGTCAAGGCCTTGAGAACAGAAAAGAAGAAAAGAAATAGATAGAAGGAAAGGTTCAAGGCTTTGGTCTTCTTTGATCTTCAGTTCTTCTTTGATGTCTGGCCTTTCTCTGAGCCTTCTCCAACTTCTTCATCACTTTCAGCATCATCAGCAGACTGATTTCCTTCTTGTTCAGCTTCCACCTCTGCAACAACTTCTTCAATGATCTCATCCACCTTCTTGTTCTTAACCTGCACTGAATCCCCCTCTGTAGCTGCATCAACACTTGTGTCTTCACCAGCATCTTCTTCATCAGTTTGCTCATACAAATTTTTTGAAGTGAGCACCACTGGAATTGGCTTCTTTTTCTTCTTCAAGAAATCACCTAGCCTTTCATCTGAGTCAACACTGGTGTCATGACTAGTAGCAGAAGGTATCTTCTCCAAGTTTAAACCCTTGATGAAAACATCCAATTTTCCATTCATCACATTCATCAAACCCTTGAACTGGTTAAATTCAGAAGACAGATCAAATAACCTTTGTCAGCTTAATCTCAATCTGCTGATCTTCAAATTTCTCAACCAACAAAGAGTAATCCTCATTTGTTTGTCTTTTTCCTGATGTAACCCCCTTTGGCTTAACAAAATCCTTCTCCAAGCTCATCCTTTGACAACTCTGAATAAAATTTCCAATGACCTTTGCCAGTTTGAACTACTCCAATCCTCTGTAAGGCAGTCTCATCAATCAACCCCAAACCTCCAGTAATATTTTCCTCCCATTTCACAGGTACATCAAAGTTCTCAAAGAAAAGAGGTAAAAGGTTGGCATAGGGAAGAGGATAGTTTCTAGTTCTAGTAGCACAATAGATCATATGCTCCATAACCACTGTTGTCAAGTCTATCTCAAACCCTTGACATATCAGATACATCAGTATGAGAACTTTATCAGTAACCAACTCCCTTGAGTTCTCCCTAGGAACAACACTCCTCATCAGAATTGTAAACAAAATCTTAGCTTCACAGTTGAGCACAGAGTGTGTCAACTGCTTTGGACCAGAGGGTACACCATCAATGAAAAACATTTCTTTTGCCTTTTCCGGACACTCCTTCCTATCAAGGTAATCTCCAACATTATACTTCCTAGGAATGCCCAAGACTTTGGCAAAAGTCCTATGATCTAACCTCAAATTTATCCCAGCAACTTTAGAAGTCAATACCATCTTATCATCTCCTTCATGAACCAGATTCAGATAGAATAATCTAGTTAACCTAGGATAAGCTTTTGAACTAGGATTTAACACCTTCCAAACTGTAGTTTCTCTTAAATTTCTCATACAATCAATATCCAGTTTATCCAATAACTCCTCAGAAACCATACTAAAAAAAGCAACATTAGAAGAAGCATATCCTTGCATCCACACAGTCCTAACTTCAGAACTAACAAACCAATCTGAAGGAAGTGCATTTTTACCTTGATAACCCTTTTTGGTTGCAGCAGCAACCTGCTTAACCCTTGTTTTCTTCTCAGTGGGTTTGCTCTTCTCATGTTCTCCTTCAATTGGATTCTTCTTGCTTTCTTGAGCAGATTTCCCCTTTTCTTCTTCTCCAGCCTTTTTCTTCTCTCCCCCTTTCTTCATGTCTGACCTAGGTTGATCACCACCCTGAGTCTCTGTCTCCTTCTGTGGATTAATGCTTGAGCCTTCATCTCCCTTTTCTGTTCTGGTCTTCTTTGCACGAGGAGTGTCCTCATACAAACTCTGAGTATTCTCTGAATTCGAATCAGAGATCACAATCTTCTCCTTATTATTTTCCCTCTTCTTGGATCTGCCAGAAGGCTTCACCTGTAGTTGAATCCTGGCTGATTTGCGCTCCATTGGGTTTAGGGTTTTGAGAAGGGAATGAGATTGAGAGAAATTGAGAGGGAGTAGAGAGATGTAGAGAATTGAGAGAGAATGAAGAAGAATAAGCCCTGACTTTCATCTTAAGTAGGTTGAAAAGGACGAGTCATAAAAGGACTCTACTGAAATCAACATGAAAAAAGAATCTTGGAAAATATTTTTGGATATTTTATAAAATTCTCTGAGTAATTCAAATATTATACAGTTATCTAAAAAGATAATATATAATCTTTGATGATCCATTTTTTTTAAAAATAACACAGATGTTTCAAGACTTGGAGAACAATCTCAAGGCCTTGAGATTTTCTGCAGTTTGAGAAACTTCAAAGCTTTGAGCTATACTTTCAAGACTTTGGAAAGTATAATCTCAAGGCTTTGAGATTTCAACACATAAACACATTTAAGTACCAATACTCCCCCTAAACCAATGCATCCTTGTTTAACATCCCCAATTCAAACCTTAGGGATGAAAACCTATCATCTGGAAAAGGTTTAGTGAAAATATCAGCAATCTGTATTGAAGTAGAAATAAAAGATAAAACAACATCACCTTGTTCTGCATGATCTCTAAGGAAGTGATGTCTCACATCTATGTGCTTGGTTCTTGAGTGCTGGACTGGATTCTTAGAGATTGACATAGCACTTGTATTGTCACAATGAATAGGCACGTTTCTGAAATTATAGCCAAGATCTCTAAGTTGCTTAGCAACCCATAACACTTGTGAACAGCAAGCTCCAACTGCAATGTATTCAGCTTCTGCAGTTGATAATGCTATAGAATTTTGCTTTTTAGAATGCCAACTGATCAATGAAGATCCAAGAAACTGGAAACATCCAGAAGTACTCTTCCTGTCTACTTTATATCCTGCAAAATCTGCATATGAATAGCCACTCAACATAAAATTAGATCTCCTTGGATACCAAAGCCCCAAGTCTCTGGTTCCATTCAAATATTTAAAAATTCTTTTAATAGCATTTAAATGACTCTCCTTAGGATCTGATTGAAATCTAGCACACATACAGACACTTAACATAATATCAGGTCTGCTAGCAGTTAAATACAAAAGTGACCCAATCATACCTCTGTATTCCTTTTGATTCACACTCTTACCATTTGAATCCTTGTCTAATGAGAGTGATGAACTCATAGGGGTTTTATGCACCTTGGACCATTACATATTGTACTTGATCAATAAGTCCTTGGTATACTTTCCTTGATGTACAAATATTCCTTTCTTCATTTGTAAGATATGAAGTCCAAGAAAGAAATTTAGTTCTCCCATTAAGCTCATCTCAAACTCCCTGCACATCAGACTAGAGAACTCTTTTGAAAGAGCATCATTAGTAGTACCAAACAAAATATCATCCCCATAAATCTGAACTACTAACAAATCACTTTCATGATGATTAATGAAAAGAGTTTTATCAACTAGACCTCTCTTGAAATTGTTGTCAAGTAAAAATTTTAAAAGTCTATCATACCAAGCCCATGGAGCTTGTTTTAACCCATAAAGAGCTTTGTATAGTTTGTAAACATGATCAGGAAAGTTTTCATCTTCAAAAACAGGAGGTTTTGCTACAAAAACATCTTCTTGTAAATAACCATTCAGAAAAGCACATTTGACATCCATTTGATAAAGTTTTATGTGATTGTGATATGCAAATGCAAGAAGTATTCTAATAGCTTCTAACCTGGCAACAGGAGTAAAAGTCTCCTCATAATCTATAACTTCTTCCTCATTATATCCATGTGATACCAGTCTGGCTTTGTTCCTTACCACTTTGCCATTCTCATCAAGCTTATTTGTGAACACCCATCTGGTTCCAATAACTGATTTCTATTTAGGTCTGGGAACCAGATTCCATACCTTGTTTCGTTCAAATTCATTCAGCTCACTCTGCATTGAAATGATCCAGTCTTCATCTTCTAGTGCTTCCTAGGTATTTTTAGGCTCAATCAAAGATACAAATGCACTAAAAGCACACAAGTTCTTCAACTGTCCTCTTGTGTGAGTTCCCGTTGATGGATCAGATATGATATCGTCAGCTGGATGATCTGCACGGTACTTAAACTTCTTCCTTGGTATCCAGGAATATTCTCCTTCAAGGCTTTGAGTTCTTGAAACACTAGAGGGAGCATCATAGAAAGTTTCAGCTTCTGTCTCAAGGCTTTGAGATTTTGGTTCTGCAGGAGGTTCAAGGCCTTGAGATTCTGCTGATTGATTCTGCACATTAGTTTTGCCTTTGTCCTCTTTCACAACATCATCATCAGACTCATGCTTGTTCAAATTTAGATCTGCCAAACTTTCACTCAGAGAATCCTTAGTACTTTCATCAAAACTCACATGAATACTCTCTTCCACAATCTTGGTTTTTCTATTGTAAACTCTATAAGCTTTGCTAGTTTGAGAATATCCAAGAAATACACCTTCATCATTTCTAGCATCAAATTTACCAAGATTGTCTCTACCATTATTATGTACAAAACAGATACAACCAAAAGGTTTGAAATAAGAAACACTAGGCTTCCTACCTTTAAACAGTTCATAAGGGGTCTTTTTCAAATAGGCTTAATCAAGCATATATTTAGCACATAATTGGCAGTATTAACAGCTTCTGCCCACAAGAACTTTTGCAAATTACTTTCAAGAAGCATGGTTCTAGACATATCCTCAAGTGCCCTTTCAACTACTCCATTTTGCAGTGGAGTTCTAGGTGCAGAAAAGTTGTGTGAAATGCCATGCTTTGCACAAAACAAATCAAAGTCAAGTTGATCAAATTCCCTACCATGATCACTTCTAATGGATGCAACAGGTAAATTTTTTAAAGTTTGAAGCTCTTTGCACAATCTAGAAAATTCAGATAAGGCTTCAGTTTTGTCTCTAATAAACATCACCCAAGTAAATCTAGAATAATCATCTACTATAACAAGCATATACCTCTTACATTTTGGGGTCTGAACTCTCATAGGACCACACAAGTCCATATGCAATAGTTCTAAGGGTCTGGAAGTACTTACAAAGTTCTTCGGCTTAAATGAGCTTCTGGTTTGTTTACCTTGTACACATGCCTTTCAAACCTCATCATCTGAAAATTTCTGTGATGGTAAACCTCTTACCAAATCCTTTGAGATGATTTTATTCAAGGTGTGTATGCTAATATGCCCAAGCTTTCTATGCCAAAGCTTTGAATCTTCCTTCAAGACCTTGAGGCATTTTAACTTGTCACCTGCAACACTGTTAGTACTCATAGCATATATATTATATGATCTAGGAGCAGTGAGTATGCAATCACCAAATTTCTCATCTTGCACCACACATTTCTCCTTGTCAAATATAGCTTTATAACCTTTATCACATAATTGAGAGATACTAAGCAGATTATACTTAAGTCCATCCACAAGATAAACATCAGAGATAGAGTTGGTAGAACCATTACCAATACTACCTATACCAATAATATTGCATTTTGCTTTGTCACAAAGTGTGATTGTTCCTCCAGATTTTTCTGTAAGCTCAGTAAAGAGATATTTCTTTTCACTCATATGTCTGGAACATCCACTGTCTAATATCCATTTCTGATCTTTCAAGGCCTTGGTGACATCCTGCAAAAGTAAATCATTGCCTCAACCGGCTGTTAGACCAAGTGCAGAACTTTGATTCATACTCAGAATCAGCCATGTTTGGTGGTCTAATTCCTTTTGGAACCCAAATCTGCCTAACATGTCCCTTAAGCTGATAAGGATAAATATTCCTCATAATGTGAGATTCTGATCTTCTGAAGGGACAAGCTAATCTGACATGACCAATTTTTCAACAGTAATGACACTTTGGAGAATGTCTGCTACCAGATTTGACAAAAATAGTTTGGCTTTTCTTTGGAAAATTTGGATTATATCCAATCCCACTTTATGCATTGATTTCAGACTTCCTTCAAGAATGAGATTTAGATTATGTTCTGAGCCTGTAAAACTAGCTAGGACCTTCTTAGACTCTTGAAGTTTCTCAGTCAAAGAACAGATTTGTTGTTCTAAGTCTTCAGAATGAGTATTTAGATCAGCATATCTTTCAGTCAAAAGAGTGTTTTGGTCAACAATCTCTTTTATCTGTGCCTTCAAGGCTTTGAACCTGCTGTCCAAGGCCTTGAAGTCCTTTTCAAATTTTGTCTTAGAAACTTCAACAGTTTTGTTGGTAAAAACAAGTTCCAGGTTTTCTTTTACCTTCTCATGAATATTAATCTTTAAAGAAGAAATCTCATTTCTATAACTTTCCTCATTTAAAAACATACTCTTGAGAATTACAGGAAGTACATCAGAAGGACTAGCAAGAAGATTTTTTACCATTTCTTCAATATGTGTGTCTGATGACTTTTCTTCATCATGTTTGGCCATGAAGCACAAGTTTGCTTGATCTTCTTCTGTGTCTGAGTCACTTGATGAATCAGAATCACTCCAGGAAGCCATCATGTCTTTCTTCCTTCTGTTGTCACTATCTTTCTTCTGAAAGTTCATGTTCTTCTTCTTTTGTGGACAGTCCCTTACTAAATGATATGCATCACCACACTCAAAAAAATTCATTACTTTAGTTTTATGTGACTGTGATGAAGATTTACCTTTGTAGTCCTTGCAGCTTGAAGGTCTTGATCTCTCTCTTTTGTAGTCCCTGTTATCAGAGTTTCTTTTCTTCTTGAGAATCCTGGCCAAGGCCTTGGAGATCAATGCTAAAGCCTCTTCATCATCATGCTCATCTTCAGTCTCAAGGCTTTGAGATTTTCCATTGTCCTTAGCCTTGAGTGCTAAGTTCTTGATGTTTCACTCAGATCACCTTCTACATCCTTCACAGACATTTCATGAGTGAGCAGCTTTCCTTGTAGATCATCTAGCTGAAGAAGAATTAAATCATGAGCTTCCTCAATGGCTGTTGTTTTTGGCTCCCACTTGGCTTTTGGCAAGCTTCTCAGAATTTTCCTGACCTTTTCCTCATTTGAGAACTTCTTTCCCAAAGACTCCAGATTATTCACCACATTAGTGAATTTTTTGAACATCTCCTTGATGGTATCATCTGAGTTCATATAAAACAACTCACATTGCCTCAAAAGTATGTTGATTTTGGTCTGCTTAACCTGGCTTGTTCCTTCATAAGTCACCTCTGGTTTGTCCCATACTTCTTTGACACTTTTGCAATTGGACACTCTGTTGAACTCATCTGCATTAAGAGCACAGTATAACAGATTCATAGCCTTGTAATTTTTTGATACCTTTTCCAGTTCAGTAACAGAGAGATTTTCCTCAGACTTGATACATCTGACTCCATCAATAGTAGTGTAGTACTCACGAGGACCATTCTGAACTATTGACCATAGTTCCATGTCTTGATATATGATGAACATCTTCATCAATGCCTTCCAGTGCATGAAGTTATCACCACAGAACAATGGAGGTCTGTTGGCTTCCCTTCCTTGTGAGAATCCACCATCTCCTACATTACTCATAGTCACAAGATTGTTAGATCTATATCAGTGACCCAGATCTGATACCAATTGAAAGTGTGTAATGTAGACTAAATACAGGACCTAAATACTCTAGAAGGGGGGTTGAATAGAGTATGGAAACTTTTTGCAAAACTCAGATTTTAACTAATTAGCTTTGTGTGAAACTCAAATCTCAAGGCCTTGAGATTTTAGAAAACTGTCAGAAACTTTCCAAGGCAAAATAGAAAGCTTCAAGGCCTTGAACTATTACCAGTTCTAAACAGCTTATAAACCCTAGTTTCATTTCAGTTGTATGCAACAGAAAATAACAAAACAGTAAAGTAAAGAACACAAAGCAATTTATAGAGTTCAGTCCCAATGGACCTAATCTCTTCCTGAGGGATCTAATCCCACCAGGATTGGGCAAACACTTCTTATTACTCACACAGAAACATCCCCAGATCTTCAAGCCTAAGTGATTTCCCTTACACCTGTACAGCTTGTGGTTCCAAATCTATCTAGTATCAGCTACTAACTGTTGAGCTAACAAGAACCTCTTGTTGTTCGCTTGAACAACCAACCACTATGTTTAGTGAGGTTTTAGATATACAAAGATAAGCAGATTACAAAGAAGATGAAGAACATAGTAGAAGAATAAGCTTGTGAAGGCATGGATGTGTTCTTCTGTAAACTGGAATGACTGATCTTCTGAAATCTGGAATTGAAGCTTGAATGTCTATGTGTTTGAATGAATGATCTCCCACGAATTTTTCACACTTCTCTCAGTATTCTGCAAGCCTCTTTCTTTCAACCAGTCTTTTATCTACCCACTGCAACTGAATGAGAGATTTTAGGATCTCAGTTCCTACAAATCCTCTTTCTGTTTTCAACTGCAATTCAAACAGCTCTGAGTACATATCCGTTGTAGTTTGTTGAGATTGCATTTGCATTAAAACATAGCAACAACAAAATCCAGAAATATAGCAGTACTAAGACTGTTTGGTTTTCCAGTTTTGATAAAAACTGGATAAAAGATTAGAACAATAATCTGATTAACTTCTGACACATATTATTCATGATAAACCAGTTTAAGACTCTCAGAAATCATTAGACAATCACAATAATAAGAATCAAACTCCACAAGAAAGAATCAAGTTAGTTCTGTAAAACTCTCAGCAACTCAAGGCACATATCAAGACCTTAAAGATCTGAACAGGCTTCACAGTCTTCAAATTTAAGTCTAGAAATCTTTGATTCTCTCTGATCAAGACATCTGCAATTGTGTTAGATATGTAGACAATATAAAACATAAGTATTTACAGCAAATCTCTGATCCATATAATCAGATAGCCAATCTGCAACACAAGATTGTTAGAACATTCAGCACAATAAAAACTACTCTCAAGGATTTGAAGCTCTGTCAGTATCTCAAGGCCTTGGAGTATCAGAAATGCTTGGCCTTTGTCTTTGTCTTTCATCACTCAAAACAATTACTTCTCAAAACACACTCAAGGGTCTTTGAGTCAACAGTGAGATCGTTTGACGAGTTTGAACCTGGTTCAGGTATTCTATGTTTTCTTACTTTTTTTGAGTTTTTATGGCTTTCATGCATATTAATTATGTGCTTCAGTTACCTTCTTGCAGAGTTGGATGGTCCCATCTCTATCGTAATGACCACAGGTTTATATTTATGCATACTCTTTGTGAATTAACATTTGAATTGGTACAATATTCATTTTTCTAGATAATATCTAAGCAGGTTTGTAACTCTTTTTGGGAATAATCATGCCTCTGCTTGGTTTAATTTTTGGGAGAAAATTCCAGGTTTCAAGTTATAAGGTAGATTTATTTTCATAGTCAGAATGATGATAGAGGGCAGGGGACGTACGCTCAAGTAGTTTATATGTCTTCTTGTACTTTGCTTGTTCTTAACAGATTACTTGTACTTGCCTTGTGGGTTTTATGTTCATTTTGAGGCGAATCAGACATTCTTTTGGCCTTATATACTAATATGTTGAGGAAGAGCAATCAATGTAAATTCTCGTCATCATATTTGATTTCACGAATCTTGTTTTCCTTGCTAATGATTCATATATTTTTCTATTCATGCATGTTTTTATGCTACATGGGATACTTTTCTTCAGAATAACTACTTTTTTCAAATCTATGGAATATTTAACGCCTTATTCACTTCTATTGATGCTTTACTCTGTATGTCTTTATCATTATTTTCTTATCATAAATCATGAGAATAGCTGACATATTTTTTTCTTAGAATATATAGTTGCATTTCATTCATCTTATAATTTGTTGATAATTTGCTAACTGTGCAAACCCTTTTTGATGCTATATTGGGTTACTTGTGTATTCAACATAACCTTTTGAGATATCTATACGGTACCTTTTTCATATTTAGTTTTTAGATGTATATTTATGTGATGTCTGAATACGCTATTAATGTGTTTTAACTTCCTCGTTGTAGCAACACGTCGTGTAGCAACATAACATTTCCTTAAAGGTCCTCATACAAGGTTGCAGTTGGCAGGTCCAAGCTATTACTTGCGAAAGTAGTGACATAACTCACATTTTATCCAAGCAAGGAGCACACCAAAATGAAAGTTTTGCTGAACTAATTATCAGTGTTGGAACACCCCAGAGAAAGTAGTGAAGTAAATTATTTTCCATCTTTTCAGCTTTATTTAATCAAATCATCGATCAATGGTATTAAATATTAACTTCCAAATTATCATATGGGGCTACTCTGTCTTCGTTCCCACTGGTTGACCTCCGTAATTCTTCAATGGATTCATGATCAATGGTACTCTAATCATTCAAGCACAAGTTGGTATTTCCTTCTCAGGAATGTCTTCATGTAAGTAATGCCTCTCAGTTCTTAGTTCATTGCACATTTCTTATTTTTTTTCCTCTTCTTATTTGGAAACTTAACCATTCTATTCATGAAATGAAATCAAGTACATATTTATGTTTGATCTGGATTTATATTCACTTTGTATCATGACAACCCCAAGTGTTGTTTTTTTCCTATTTTCTTTAAATCTTCATCTCAATATGTACTCATGTGCTTGGACTTGTGCCTGGACTTATTAGAAAACGCAGCATGCGTTTCCTTCCTTCAAAATGAAGTGCTTTTACCTAATGTAGGTTCGAACTTGTTGCTCATGTCTTTGTTATAATGTTGCAGCTTATGCGAGACAAGTACTATGCCAGGAATCAACTCAAGATGCATGGAGGAATGTACAACCACCTGAAAATAGTCCCTACTAGCTTCCCTTACCATCTGCACTGTGCCCAACTATCCATTGTTGAAACCTGCTCATCAAATGGATTATTTGTCATATTGTAGCATATTTGTTTTGTATGTAGTTTTGTACTTAATTTTAGGATGCGAAGTGATAACTTCTTTTGGCTGGATGTCGATATCAGATTGTAATAGTGTTTATTTGTTCGCCAGATTGTATCAATATTATTTTCTGGTTTGGACATGTATTATTCAATTTATGTGTATTTTTATGCTTACATATTGTAGATTTTGAACCCATTAAACCTGAGGCGGTCCAAGTCGAAAGGCATGATCGGGTTTGGGTTTTGGAGTTACTTGATCGGGTTTGGGCTGTGATATGTCTAACCAGGGATCATTGGGTTGGGGCATAAATAGAACGTTCACCCAGCCGACCCGGTCCGTGCTTTGCCTTACCATTTGGTACTTCCCTAACACCATATCCCTTATTATTATTGTTGTTGTTGTTGTTGTTGCTGGAGTATGCCCTAGAGGCAATTTATTTATCGTGAACATTTATAAAGGCTTTCTATTCGTTGTATTATCGATATGAAGATATGTTAATATAATGAAGTCCTTATGATATCAATGTTGTATTCTTAAATATCCTTAGCCAAAGGAATACATCTAAATGGGACAACAATAGTACATCGAGACTAGTATATGGGTAGACTGATATGGGGATATCAAGTCTAACATATGGGTACGCATTAGGAGTAATGACGTACTGGATGACCCACCATGAGAAGGCTACGTGGGGATTATGTTAATGTCACAAGTGCTTCTCATAGTGACAATGGTGTTGTGATCCTTCAACTTGAAGTCACTACATTCTCTAGATGTGAATTGTCATATTTTGACGTCGTCAAACATCACGCCGTAATATGGTTATTATAAAAGCGATAATTGAGCATGTTATGAAACATGCAGAGAGGTGTGAATGATGTAGGTAATATTTGTCCCTCCTACATAACGATATTAAATATCCAAGTCCAGGTCCGGCCCTATAGTTAGGAGGCTGAGGCGGCCTCGTTAGGCCCCCGGCTGGGCTCCTGTGTTCTAACTGTAATTTTTTTTTAAGATATCTATAGTTCAGTTAATTATATACTTCAACGTAAAATTGCAATCAATTTTATGTTAGTTTAATGGTTACCAATACTTTTGTCAGAAGTTTGATCCAAGTACGAATCTCATTGTTGTCGAATGTGAAATGCATGGCCATGTTCAAATAAATCAATATGAGATATTGATGTTAATTGTTTGTCTAATTCTACTCATTGATCAAGACATATAGATTGGATATACAAGTGGAACACTCCATGTCTTGTGTTTAATCTTGATAGAAAAGACAAAGTAATTATACAACGCGGTGACATTGGTCACAAAGGTTAGTCATATCACTGACATTCCTATCACTTGTGTAGCCTTGATGTATTGCTAGATGTCGCTCAATGTTTGAAATTATTATTACTGCCAATGTAACCAAGTCACACACAAGAATAGATCAAACTGGAATCAGTTGCTCATTAGATGGACTAAGGAGCAATAATGAATATCTGACCAAGGTGTAAACAGTGCTCAATTAGTTGGACTAAAAAAACAATTGTGGACTAGAATGCAAACATATCCTAATTTTAGGGTTAAAGGGAAAAGATGAATTATCTAGCCTATAAATATGATTTATAGGCTATGAAATTCAGTCTTAACTCATTCTATACACACATACACGCATAAGAGAGATTCAAAACTAGAGTTTTGACTTCCCTAGGGTTCGGCCACCAAGGAGTTGTCGCCCCCTCCCTTTGCTCCTCGCGGATTGGGTTGGACCCGGTCATCGTGTGCGTCCAGATTTGTTCGTCTTGTGTGACAAGATCCTCCTTCTTCCTATAATTTCTAGAACCATTGGAGAATAAGTCGAGTTCAAATCTATTCGTGTGGATACCGTAGAGGCGCAATAAGTGTAATACCCCGTGTGCAACTATATATGGGAAATATGTAATTTATGGGTTATGTGATATTATTTTTTGTGTGTGGTTGTTGATGTTATAATATTTAATCAATTTTGATAATAATGCGACCATGTTTGGAATAGAAATAGTGTATCACAAGTCTTGTAAGTATCCATGATAGTACTTTTGTGTAGTGTTTAAAATGTGGTCCAGTAGATTGTAGGAGAGACTTTCTCGTGAGAAAGTTCTTGATTTTTTTTACGTATATGCATGTGTACCTCTATAGTTTGCACATGTTAGTCCCACATGGCACTAAGGTAAAAGCTAGCTTTCACTATAAGATAACTAATGTGTTGAAGGTGATCTTGACGATGCATGTATGTATTATTTTATATGCTAATTGTTAGAAAGAGGGTTTGTTAATAAAATTTTAATTGAGGGTTTTATTTAATTTAAACAAAATTGATTTCTCTTGTGGACTGCCACGTGCAGATTGTTTGCATGAAAGTGATGACTAACCTTTATTAATCGGTGTAGTCATTTGTTAAAATTTCTTATGTAACAAGTTATGTTTTATTATTTAAATTCATGAGTGTAAGGAAGGTCGGTTTTCTAGCATCAGAGGCTAGTTTTGCAGAGTTCATATTTTTGTTCTTCTCCCGTTGCCGTCAATTATCATTTTAGTCAGCATGAGTAACTCAGTTTGGATCTCAGTTAATATTTGAGGTAGGAGAACTCTAATCTCCAAATTTCCTCCATTTACTGTCTATTTCCGTATATATTGCTGGCGTAATTTTTTACAGTTAATATGATTATTTTCTGGTGATTGATTAACCACGTTGTTTGTGTGTTTGGTACCACATGCTGATGTGAAATAACTGACTGATGTGTTAAGTAGATTTCTACGTCAGTGGTAAGGTAGTACATGATGCGCTTTTTGTCTCACACCTCTGTTTTGCAGGTTGAGCTGGAGCGCAACTAGATCGTGGAGTAGTTGCTACCTGAAAGATAAGTCCCAAATGGGTGTACTCAACTAGCTAAGTGAGTTACACTTACGCCCTCCGTAGGTTTGAACATTGAAAATGCTAATTTATACCATGGACATGAATTAAATCATTTCATAAACTTGAGAATATTTTATTACATAGAAATTAAAGGCGTAACATGTGTAACTAAGAACATATTTCCATGAATAAAATTAGTTTTTTATAAGCCCGTGATAAGCTTCGTGACTTACTTAAACGTTTGATGTGTCCGTACGCGACAACCCGTGAGTCGACGCGTGTGCCTGTTTATATTTCTCCGAAGGGCCATAGCCTGCCTATACCCGACAGGAGTTTTCACACCAGTACAGGGCATCAAAAATGTGTCTTGAGTCATAAAGAATTTTTTTTAATTGTTTATTGTGTCTATGAGGTCATAACAATCATTTGGGAGATTCAATCGCGTTGAAAATAATTGGACATTTTTAACTTGGAACATTCACTATAAAAATTGAAATATGTAAATCGCATAATGGGACAAATCTAAAACATATACGAATTAAAATAATAAGTGAGATTGTGTACAAACTTTAGGAGATTAGATAGGTCCTAACTTGATCTTGACTCATATTACATAAAATATATTATAATAACCTAAGTATCGCGAATCACATATAATTTATATTACATACAAGGAAACCTAAAAGGTTCTATTTGCATTATGAGGGTGTCATAATTAGTGATTATCCGAACTAACATAAGTTGTTACTAGTAAGAAATACTTACAAAATCCATAAAATTTAACAACTATCACAGTTAAAATATTTTATAAACATGATAAAAATATAAATTTAACCCAAGCTTAAAGTTTGCGGAACCTAAGTGACAAATTTCTAAATCTTCTTATGGGCAACGTCTAACTATCTATAGGTCTAAAATTATTAATTAATTCAAAATAATTATCCAGATGCCAAAATTTTGGCATAATATAGATAAAGAGTTCACCCAAAACATATAAAAAAATCAAGAATTACAAAGTCTTATATGTATTTTTAAATATTTTATTTTGGATATGTTTGGGTGTAAAACAGAGGCTACTAGCCTTGGTATTATATTCATGAAATATTCATCTAAATTATAAAAATTATGAAATTTTGGCTGTAGATAACATGTTCTGGAAATAAAATATACAAATTTGGTAAGAATTAAAGTATTATAAATATATGAAATTAATAAATTAATGGACTTGTTAAATAGAGTATTAAATAGTTCCGGTTCGTTGTCAATTATAAATTCAATGTAAGTCCAATGGTTTTGGAAAATTATATTGTAATAGTATCATATAAAAATACACAAACATTATGATTTTCTGAATAGTTTAAGTATTTTTCCCAATTTTGTGAAAATATGCTCAAAACATGAGTTTTGTGATTTTTATACTTCAAAACTGGTTGCATGAAAAAACTACTCTACCAAAACCTGAAATTATACCAACACAAATTCTAAATCATATACATATCACTACTCATAACATAGTCTTCTATGATTCTAAAATGATTACTCAATATGATTATTTTTGTTGTCATGCATGTATAGTATACATGTATGGAAGTGAAATTAAAATCAAAAGATGAATTTTAATATCAAATGATGATGGTGAGGTTGTGCTTGTACCTTCTAGACTTATAGCTCTTAGAATAACTTGATAGAGATTGAGAAAAAGTAGATAATCGATTTTCTAGACTTAAGAAATTGGAGGAAGAAGAGTCATTTTGTTTTGTTAAACTGAGAGGGAGCAAATCCAAAGAGAAGAAATGGAGGGGAAAGGTACGGATGTAGGTGGAAAAGGAAGTGGAGAAAGAAATGGGAGAGAAAGAGGCGTGTGGGGTGTGGAGTGACAAGTTTGGAGTGGAGTGACAAGGGTGAGGTTAGCTCATGCACATGGGTTGGGATTGATTTGGTTCAACAATTGCACCAATTATACCATTCTTTGCGGTTCTAAATTCGAAACGTATAGGCATGTGGCTATGTACTTGTATACCTAAATCACACTATCATAATTACTAAATAATTTTTAATTATTATAACACTCATCCAACTTTATTTTTGGTTGTACGTAACAACAAAATGAACTTAGTAATTAACAACTTAGCACCCAAAAATTAACTATTTTTATCATCTAGTCATTTAATCAAACTAGGCACATACTAATATTAATACTCTTTAACTATTACTACTAACAACAATTAAGAAATAATTTTCTAACTTAAATATTTGGGTTACCGCATCGATTTGCATTTTCAATTAAACAACTACGGGAGACATTGAAGTGCAAACCCTTAAAAGTTATGTTTGGCCATTTTGAGAATTGGGAACATTGAGAACTGTATATGAAATATTATGAATATTTAAGGGTTATTATTCTTGACATAGTTGACTTAGTTGACCATTAGGGGTCTTTCTGCAGCCCTGAGAACTTCAAAGGCCTTTGTGCAATATCTTGAGAATACATGATACGTGTTGTTTGACAGTGTGAGTTTATCAAGGATGGTACATGAGCGTTATTGAAGTTATCTAAGTACAACTATCGGTACCCAGTACCCCGATAGACTTACACAACCTTAATCCCATAGGTTACCACCATAGTGGGGGTTAGGGAGAAGTGTAGATCTCTACTTCCAAATCATGAACCCTTGCCTTTACCCTGAAGATGCATCCAATCCATAAACAATGTCGAGTGACCTTTCATATTCAAGATTGATCCAGTATATGGTATTGTTTACATTTTCAATTCATTTCCACATTTTTTTATATGATGTTGTTTTAATCAATTTTGTCATTTTACACGCATTTCTTGTCATTTTTATATGTGCATCTTACCTCAAATACAAGATCAATAATGATTGTATGCATGTTACACTCATGTAGATCAAGTTGGTGTGGAGGATCAACAAATCAAACATGGTACTTGGATTACTATGTTGAATCAGGTGAGTTGTCGTACCAGACTTTAGCTTATTTTGCTATATTTCCTAAACAAGAAATGTCTTTTAATACAATGTGGCTTGGAAATATTTAATCTCTTACAGTAAAATGTTATATTTTATTTTAGTCGTCGCATGTTTTGTTATGATAATTCAGAAATGCAGAAATGATATGGAAATGTGAACAATATTGGATACTGGGTGGATCTGGAATATGAATGGTCACTGGACATTGTATATTGATTGGATGCATCTTTCAGGGCACAAACATGGGTGTGGGGGCTGGCAGTAGAGATCGACACATCTCTCTAACACCCACATGATGGTAACATATGGGATCAAGGTTGTGTAAGTCTATCGGGGTTTTACTGGGTATCGATAGTTGTACTAAGATGAGGCGCTAGTACCACGTGTCTTTAGGGGTTAGTCCCTTCCGAAGGGGTGTCGACACTTATGATCTAGATATAAGGTTGGTTGGTCATGGACATTATTATCGGATGTGAATATGGTCTTATTGACGTTATACGTCACGAGATTTGGGATATGTTGGATAATGATGGACTTGTCAGATCCAGTCTTAGTAAACAAAATAACTATGTTTATATTTCATAACTTGGACACGCAGAAACCTTTCTAAAGGCATATGAAATAATGATTTCTCATAATTTCCTTATTGTGATATACTTGATTTACTTGACGACTGTCCACTCTGTTTTCATTGACATTTTCTCCTTCGACTTTACTTGTTTTCAAACCTCCGCAGTTAAGCAAGCTCAAGATGGTATATATGATCACATGTGTTTATCATTCGACTTGTAATCATTCCCCATTTTGGTGTGTAACTCAATACAATTATGTGAATGTGATGTAAGTTTTTTCAACCTTTACTTTTATGTTCCCGTGAAACTTATCCAGATTAAATTCTTGCATGGGTTTTCCAACACTCGCAGTGGAGATCACTCCCTTTTGTCCAGGAACCTGTCTAGTTATCCATCTCAAGATTTGGGGGGGTGTTACATCTATTTTAAGAAAATATTAACGAATCTCAAAATTGTCTAGAACCGTTGATAATACGAAAGTTCAAAACTGTTGTGAAAAACGAAAAAAAAAATATGCAGAAAGAAAGAATCGAAACACACAGATTTACGTGGTTCGGCAAAACAGCCTACTCCACGGAGTTGCAGAGATTTCACTAAAACAGACGAATCGTCTCAGAGAGAATTACAAGCGAAATCAGAACGCTCAACATAACATGCTACGAACCCTAAGAACTCTATAAATTGACAACCTATCAAACCGGGCCGGATCCAAGCCCAAACGGGTCAAAACGGGTCAAAAATATTTTTTTCGGGGGCGCTGCCCCCGAACCCCCGAAGACATGTTCGTGATCGCTACGGCTTGGGCCTACCGGCCCAAGCCTTCGCTCCACGAATCATGTCTCCCTTTTCGGGTCGTAGCAAAACATGAACCGGGTCGATTCATAAAACGGGTCGCCCATGAACCAGGGCTCCACCCCAACAATTCTCCCACTTGGAGACTGGTTCAACATCATGTACCAGAACCACATCCCCTAACATAATCAAGCTCCATCCCTGCAACTCAACTCATCTTCTTCAAGAAAGAAGACCCACTGAGGCTGCGCACAGCTTCAGTTTCTCAACAGTAACAACCTTTGTGAACATGTCTGCTGGATTCTCACTTCCACAAACCTTCTCAAGCTGAACCTGACCATCATCAAGTAACTCACGGATGAAATGATACTTTTTCTCAATATGCTTGGTCTTAGAATGGAACGCTGGATTTTTAGCAAGAAAAATAGCACTCTGACTGTCACTGTGAAGCGTGCCATTCTCCTGTATCTTCCCCAACTCTCCTAAGAACCTCTGCAACCATACCATCTCCTTTGCAGCTTCCGTGATAGCAATATACTCAGCTTCCGTTGTTGAAAGAGCAACAACCTTCTGTAAGTTAGAACCCCACGACACTGCCGTACCACCCAAGGTGAACACATACCCTGTAGTACTCTTCCTCTTATCCAGATCACCAGCAAGATCAGCATCAACAAAACCCTTAAGTTTCAAAGAACCTCCACCGAAACATAAGCACGTGTCTGAAGAACCTCTCAAGTACCTTAAGATCCATTTAACTGCCTCCCAATGTTGCTTTCCTGGATTACTCATGTACCTGCTCACAACTCCCACTGCATGGGAAATATCTGGCCTAGTACAAACCATAGCATACATCAACGAACCAATAGCCGAGGCATATGGAGTCTTACCCATGTGTTCCCGTTCTTCAACTGTCTTTGGTGAATCATCTTTACTCAATCTAAAATGACCCCCCAACGGAGTGTTCACAGGCTTAGCCTGATCCATGCTGAATCTGCTTAGTACCTTCTTCACATACTCTGTCTGGGACAAATACAGAGTACCTCTGGCTCTATCTCTGACTATCCTCATACCAAGAATCTGACTTGCAGGGCCCAAGTCCTTCATGGCAAACTGTGTAGACAATTTCTTCTTCAAGTTGTTAATCTCATCCAAACTAGATCCTGCAATCAGCATATCATCAACGTATAACAACAAGATAATGTAGGAGCCATCAAACTGTCTAACATAGCAACAATGGTCTGCATGACATCTCGTGTACTTTAAGCTGCACATAAAACTATCAAATTTCTTGTTCCACTGCCGAGGAGCTTGTTTCAGACCATACAAGCTCTTCTTCAACCTGCACACAAGATTCTCATTTCCCTGTACCTCGAAACCCTCTGGCTGATGCATATACAATTCTTCCTCCAAGTCACCATGAAGGAATGCAGTATTTACATCTAACTGCTCAAGATGCAAGTCTTCTTGAGCAACCATACTCAGCACCAACCTAATAGTTGTAAGCTTCACAACAGGTGAAAATATCTCAGAATAATCAATTCCCTGCTTCTGCTGGTACCCCTTCACAACAAGCCTTGCCTTATATCGTTTACTTCCATCAGATTCATTCTTCACACGATATACCCACCTGTTATGAAGTGCCCTCTTCCCTGTTGGAAGTTCAGTTAACTCCCATGTCTGATTCCGAAGTAAAGAATCCATCTCATCATTCATTGCTGACTCCCACTTGCTAGAGTGAACATCCTGCAAAGTCTCTGCATAAGTCTTAGGCTCACCAGCATCAGTCAACAATATATAATTAAGACTAGGGGAGTAACGCTCTGGGACCTTTCTGTTCCTAGTCCCCACCCGAGTTCTAACATAGGTCTTCAGAGGAGTGTTCTTGTCCTTTGCAACTGGCTGTGACTCAGTAGTGTCAGGCACACTAGACTGATCCTGCGGAACATCATCACTGGGAGTGACATCCTCAAGAATATCAGGACAAACATACGAAGGAGTAGCTGGGACTTTATCCTTTGTATCAATAGCAACACTCGCCCTATCCTTATACATCATCTTCTCATTGAAGATCACATCTCTGCTTCTTATAATTTTCCTGTTCTCAGCATCCCAGAATCTGTAACCAAATTGTGCATCTCCATAGCCAATAAAGAAACAAATCTTGGACTTTGCATCTAGCTTACTACGTCTGGCAGCATCAATATGAACATAAGAAACACAACCGAAAACTTTCAAATGATCAAAACTAACCTCTTTTCCGCTCCATACTTCTTCAGGCAATCTGAATTCCAACGGAACTGAAGATCCACGGTTTATGCAATAAACCGCTGTGCTAACTGCATCTGCCCAGAAAGTCTTCGGTAACCCAGAACAAAGCCTCATGCTTCTAGCTCTCTCATTGATGGTCCTATTCATGCGCTCAGCCACACCATTCTGTTGTGGTGTCCCGGGAAGAGTATTTTCGAGTCTAACTCCATGTGTAGCACAATAATCCTTTAGTCCACCATCAATGTATTCTCCACCATTATCAGATCTCAAACACTTCAATTTCAAACCCGTTTCAGTCTCAACCATGGCTTTCCACTTTTTAAAAGTTTAAAATACATCAGATTTATTTTTCATAAAATAAACCCATACTTTCCTACTGAAATCATCAATGAAAGTGACATAGTATTGAGATCCTCCTAGCGACGCTACTGGTGAAGGACCCCACACATCTGTGTGCACGAGATCCAGCTTGCTTGATCTCAAGGCACGACCGCCTTTCAAGAAACTGACTCTCTTCTGCTTTCCCATAATACAGCTCTCACAAATACCCAGATCAACAGACTTCAGCTTTGAGAGCTTACCTTTGGACTGCAATATCTTCATACATCTATGACTCATATGACCAAGTCTGCGATGCCACAAATCAGCGTCTTGCTCAGCTTCAGCAACTGCTACTGTATCACTCGGTCCCGAAGTCATGTACAAAGTTCCTGTTTTCTTACCACGAGCAAGTATCATGGAACCTTTCAAAACCTTCCATGCACCACTTGAGAAGACCACAGAGTTACCATCATCATCAAGCTGTCCCACCGATATCAAATTCTTCTTCAGTTCAGGAACATGTCTCACCTTCCGCAAAGTCCATACAAAACCACTTGCTAGCTTGACATCAATATCACCCTGACCAACAATATTCAGCGGCTCCCCATCTGCCAAGTACACCTTTCCGAAATCCCCAGCAGTATAGTTCTGCATAATTTCACGGTGCGAGGTAGTATGGAAAGAAGCACCCGAATCTAATATCCAATCATCAACGGGACTATACACAGCAAGAAGTAAAGCATCTTGAATTTCATCACTGACTGCATTCACCGAATTCCCAGACTTTCCTCTGTTTTTCTTCGGTGCCTTACAATCACTCTTAAAGTGACCTGACTTACCACAGTTCCAGCAATTAACCGTGCTTCCATCCCTTGTCTGCGATTTTCCACGACTGGTACCTCCATGCTTAGATTTTGATCTTCCCCGATTATTATTATCATTCCTTTCGTTGCTTCTGCCACGATTATCAACATTATAGGCTGAACCCGAAGGTTCACCAGAATCTTTACGACGCACTTCCTCAGCCAGAATTAAATCACGTATGTTATCATACTTCAACTTTTCTTTTCCAGCAGAATTACTAACAGCAGTTCGCATAGATTCCCAACTATTAGGTAATGACGCTAATAGTATCAAAGCCCTAACCTCATCATCAAAGTTAATTTCAACAGCAGACAATTGATTCGTAATTGTATTGAAATCAGTAAGATGTTGAGCAACCAACATACCTTCTGTCATCTTCAGATTGAACAGACGCTTCATCAAGTACACCTTGTTATTAGCAGACGGAGTCTCGTACATTCCTGACAACGCCTTTATCAGCGAAGCTGTAGTAGTCTCCTTAATAACGTTGTGCGCAACCGACCTTGACAGCGTCAACCGAATAATGCCCAGAACCTGTCGATCCATAACCTTCCAGTCTTCCTCCTTCATGGCTTCAGGCTTTACCCCCTCCAGTGGAGCGTGCAGTTTCTTCCCATACAGATAGTCCTCTATCTGCATCTTCCAGTACGCATAATTTGTGCCGTCGAACTTTTCAATTCCAGAACCTTTCATCTCATCTGCCATCGTTTTTCCCAAACCCTAGCGAACCTGGCTCTGATACCAGTTGTTGTGAAAAACGAAAAAAAAAAATATGCAGAAAGAAAGAATCGAAACACACAGATTTACGTGGTTCGGCAAAACAGCCTACTCCACGGAGTTGCAGAGATTTCACTAAAACAGACGAATCGTCTCAGAGAGAATTACAAGCGAAATCAGAACGCTCAACATAACATGCTACGAACCCTAAGAACTCTATAAATAGACAACCTATCAAACCGGGCCGGATCCAAGCCCAAACGGGTCAAAACGGGTCAAAAATATTTTTTTCGGGGGCGCTGCCCCCGAACCCCCGAAGACATGTTCGTGATCGCTACGGCTTGGGCCTACCGGCCCAAGCCTTCGCTCCACGAATCATGTCTCCCTTTTCGGGTCGTAGCAAAACATGAACCGGGTCGATTCATAAAACGGGTCGCCCATGAACCAGGGCTCCACCCCAACAAAAACCACGACTGGCTTCCACAATTTTGATTCACTAAGAGGTGTAGGTTTGGGTAAGAGATACAACCTTTTTGTTTATATTTTAACCGGGCGTCAAGAAGACTTCTTCAATTAGCCTCGGTAGGGCCATGAGGAGACAATGGTGATGGTGGTGAGGCATTCTTCTATCTTTTTGCTTCACTCTACCTAGAAAAAGTAAGTCTATACCAGATAATAGCGGTAGTGTGCGTAAGAGAAAAATTATAAAGAAATTGGAAATTTATATTCAATTGTTTCTGATATGATGTGACTTATTTAAGTCCTTAGGATGAAGACAAGATTAAAATTTCAAAGGAACCAGTACAATGACAAGCCCTAAGAAATGATGATAAGTAAACATGATTACCATTTGTGGGAAGACGAAATTTCATATGTGGTACGCATAGTTTATTTTTTCCGAATTTGATACCAATAGTTCTAAATTAAGCACCCGCAATACCATAGTTCTATTTTCTTGCATTTGCTGTACCCCTTCGTGATGGTCGTTTATTTTTCTGGACAGAGTTAGTCACGTACGTGGCACATGCCTTATTTGCAGGGCATTATTGTGTTGTACGTCCATCCACTACACAAAAAACACACATGAGGCTACTTAATCGAATTTTAAGAACTAGAAATCCCAATTTCGTCATCCATGGTAGATTCGGTACCAAACACGCAGCCTACCCAGATTCTATAGACTCTACTGTTGGAATAGATGCCCTATAGGTAATCTTATTTAGTATGAACATTATTTTGGCTCGAATAATCATTGTATTATTTATTGAGATATTTAATATAATGAAGCCCTTATATTATAATTGTTATTTATCTTAAATATCCCTAGTCGTTTATAATGATTAATAGAATGATCAAATATAGACTAGTTTGTGGGTAGATTGATATAAAGATATCAAGTCTAGCACATGAGTATGCATTAGGGGTAATGTCGTACTGGAATGACCCACAAAAAGAAGGCTACATATAAGTTATGTCAAAGTCACAAGTGCTACTCGTAGTGACAATGGTGTTGTGGTCCTTAGACTTGAAGTCACTAGATACTCTAGTTGTGAAGTATTATGTTTTGATATTGCCAAACGATGTGCCGTGATTGGGTAGCAATAAAGGCAGTTATCGGACATAATAGGAAGCAAGCTTAGAGATGGTAGTGATGTAGAGAGGATGTTTCCCTCCCACATAACGGGAGAAAATATCCACGACCACTCGAGGGGTAGTTCTTATAGAATGTCTGGCCAGACTCAGATAAATCAATATAGGATATTGATGTTATCTGCATGGATAAGCCTATTCCCAGAATCGAGAAACTATTAATTGGATATACGAGTGTGACTCGTATGTATTGTGTCCAATCCAGATACTGAGACAAAGGAATGATAAAATACGGTAACATTGGTCACAAGGTTTGTCGGATCACTGGCTATTTCTAGTAGTTTGGTGACATAGATGTGTTGTTAGACACCGCTCTATGTTGTTAATTGTTACTTCCAGTTAAGTAGAAAACTATGGGGTCACACGCCCTATGGATTAAACTGGACTTAGTAATTAATTAGTAGGACTAATTAAATAGAATGATCAATACACAACCACAAGCAAACTTAGTAGGACTAATTTAAAAAGTGGACTAATCCGTGTATGGACAAGATTAGTATTGGGGCTAATATGTAGTTAAGAAGGAGTTATTAACTATATAAAGGAACTCCTAGCTTATTTTCTCATATGTGCGTCATTATTGAGTGAGAGAAAAAAAACAAGGATAGAGCAAGACAAGGAGGCCGACCCCCCCCCCCCCCCCCGTTCCGCCCCCTCCCTGCGTCGTCGGTCTCGTGAGGCGTGTGGCCTTTGGGTGTCCCATTTGCGCGATCTTCATCTTCCTCCTACTTGGTGTGAGGTAGCACACAGACACAAGGAGGAATCCAGTGCAATCCTAGGCGTGGATATTCATAGAGACTTGGATATCATTCTACGGGGAGTGATCTTTCAGACAAACAAGGTACACAAAGATTCTGCCCTTACCACGTTATGATGGCTTGTCCTGCGAATCATGGAATGTCTTGAAAGGAATTAATTTATTGTTTTCCACTGCATAATCCATATCAAAACCCTACAGTGGTAGAGCCACGGGTCGTAGCGCTTAACGTGATTTTATGTGTTACTGTTTTTTGTCAGTTTTACACCATAACTGTTATTTTTTGTGTAAAACTGACATTGGCATAATGATGCAAACTGAATATGATTCAGTAGAGAATGAGCTAATTTTACCTATCGTGTAAAAAATAGTGAATTCGTTCACATATGATGTGTCTTTTAGTGATCTAAACAATCTAGTGTTAGGGTTCAATTGAGGAAAAGGGGTTTTTTTCTCATCAATTGGAAACAAGGTGATTTGATTCTTTATAGGATGGCGCGATGGCACAAGCAAGTAATGTGAAAATATTGAAGTAAGAGGTTGTACGCAACTGGCTATTCCAATAGGATTGAAAGCCTAGAGGCAAGGCAATTGAGACTATCTACGGGATAGATAAATAAGGAATTATTTGTCCAATTGAACCAAGAGTTGCATAGGATGCAATTGAAAACTGTTCCTACCTAAATATCTAATTCTTGGGTGACTTGCCAAAGCAAGGTCAAGAAAAGGTGAAATATGGATCTTGGCCCACTAGAAAATTACATGATATTTTCCGCATTAATAGTGAGGGTTATGTTCGACGAAAATAATCCCAAGTATAGGATATCGTCTCAAGTAATAATATCCGGTAAGACCGGAGTCGAATCCATAAGGACAGGAGGGTTAGAGAATGACTTGCTAAACTATAAAAGAGAGTAGAAAACGTCTAGCTAAGCGATAAATAAATCTCTCAATGGCTTTAGAGCTTGTCAAGCTATCAAATCCACCAAAATTAATTGATGGAGCAAGTTGAGATTTGAGAATTCGCTAATCTAAATAACTAAGAAAGAAGTGAAATGACAAGTAGAGAGGGGCTAGGGATAATCGGTTTCTCCGGTGACCAATCCTCCTATTAGATTCAAGCCCGGTTCTCAAATTACATGCAGCAATCCACAAGACAAGTATGTCGAGAAGAGATTGATTATTGCACTCCAACTCGCCACAAATGAAGTGTAATCCCAACACGCTAATCAAGCACTAAGGAGGCTATTCAAATTAGATTTCCAAATTTCAAGTGTTTCAAGCATCAACCATATGTAAACACACATAGGTGTTTTCACATGAAATATCAAGCAAAAAAGGAGATTTGTAAATTCTCACTCAAATCACCTAACTAGAACTCGATTTCTCAAAGTTAGGATTGACGAGTTTCTCTCACTCAAGTGAAACTTCAAATCAAACAAGTCAAGAGTATTCGCACATCTACCTATTCAATGCATCAAATACTTCAACAAGAGAAATCCAAACATTGCATTAAGCATTTAAGTGAGCCCAATTCAACCCATTTATCCTTGAAGTTCAACTTGAATCGAGAGGAAGATTAGGGCACTATATAGTCCCAAATCACCCAAGAAATTGAATTAGCTAGACATTATAGATTCAAGAGAGCTAAAGATAATAAATTTCATTCATCATACTTGAATCCAACTCTTGCTTTCACCAATTCAACCTCACAACTTGATTCAAATACACAAAACTAAGCAATAATCACTTCTAAGTACAAAATTAAGCTACCAAAATGAAAAAAAAAACTATCAAACTAAGCTTCTAAAGGTGAAGAAATTGCCCAAGATGAAAACATATAACAACTAAACAGTTGCTGCTGATACTGTTGCTACAGTAACGAACCCAAAACAGAGCACATCAGAAGATTGTTGACGATTCTTGATGTGACTTGCCTGATGCTTTGCACCATGAACTATGAGCTTCAGAAGCAACATGAGAACATTAAGGCGTATAATATGATCATACATTTGAGGCAGCTCTTCCAAGAGCAGGCAAGGCATGAGCGGTATGAAGTATCTAAAGCATTGCTCAAGTGTCATCTGTCAGAGGGAAACCCGGTGGGGCCTCATGTACTGCGCATGATCGGGTACTTAGAGAGTCTCACGCGTTTGGGGTTTCTGGTGGGTCAGGGGTTGGCCACTGATCTCATCTTGCAATCTTTGCCTGATAGTTATAGCCAGTTCATCATGAGCTATAACATGAATGAGATCAGTAAGCCTCTGCCAGATTTTCTTAATATGTTTAGGACAACTGAACAGAGCATCAACAAAGGGAAATGCAAGGCCATAATGATGGTCAATAAAGGAAAGAGCAAGCGAGTTGCATCTACCTCCAAAGGAAAGAGCAAGAAAGTTACATAATCCAAGAAAACTGCTTAAATCCCTCTGGAGGCGCGACTAAGGGTGAGTGTCACTACTGTAGTAAGTACGGACACTATAAAAGGAACTGACCAAAATATTTCGAAGATAAAAGGCTTGGAATAATGATTCCACCACCACCACCACGTATTTGTTGTTATAGATGTCAATATGTTTGTCTCTTCATTTTGGGTATTGCATACTGGATGTGGATCTCACATTTCTCAAAATGTACAAGATCTAAAGAGAAGCAGACGACTGGCTAACGGGGAGATAGAATTGCGCATGGGAAATGGGGCAAGGGTTGCTGCATTAGCGGTAGGCGTTTATGACTCATCTTTACCTTCAGGACTTATCTTAGAAATAGAAAATTGTTATTTTGTGTCTGCTATGAGTGGAAACATTATTTCTGTTTCTTGTTTGGACAAGAAAGGTTTTTCTATTAAAATAAAGTACAAGTGTTGCTCCATTTATTTTGATGGTGTGCATTATTGTAATGCTTTATTGTCTAATGGGTTATATATCCTTGATCTAGATAACTCCGTCAATAACATTAATACTAAGAGAATTAAAACTAATGATTTAAATCATACTTTTTCATGGCACTGTCGTTTAGGCCACATAAACGAAAGTCGCATCTCTAGACTCCATAATGATCGATTCCTAGACTCATTTGATTATAAATCATATGAGAAATGTGAAGCTTTTTATTGGGAAAGATGACAAAGTCCCCTTTCAAGAATAAATATGAGAGGACTAGTGAGCAGTTGGGTCTCGTCCATACTGATGTATGTGAGCCATTTGCCATGCCACCCAGAGGTGGTTACCTTTATTTCATTACATTTACTGATGACTTCATTAGATATGGATTTGTGTACCTTATGAAAGCCAAATTCGGATACTTTGAAAAGTTAAAAGAATGCAACAATAAAGTAGAGAAGCAGCTTGACCAGAGTATTATGGCTCTACGATCGTATCATGGAGGAGAATACTTGAGCCAAGAGTTTAATGACTATCTTAGAGAGTGGGGGATCTTGTCCCAAATCACTCCACCCGGAATGCCACAGTGGAATGGCGTGTCTGAGAGGAGGAATCGAACACTGTTAGACATGGTTTGATCTATGATGTGTCAAAATGATCTTCCATTATCATTTTGGGGACACACTCTATTATGTGCAGCTTTTACCCTTAACCGTGTTCCATCCAAATCTGTCATGAAGATTCCATATGAGATGTGGAGTGGGAGGCGTCCCATCGTGTCTTTTATGAAGATTTGGGGTTGCTACGTCTATGTAAAGTGTTTACAAATAGACAAGCTCGAACTAAAGTCGGATAAGTGTAAGTTTGTGGGATACCCTAAGGAAACGAAGGGATATTACTTATACAATCCAGCCAAGAACAAAGTGTTTGTTGCCCGAACCGTTCTGTTTCTAGAAAGAGAATTGGTCTCTAAAGAAGCCAGTGGGACGACAGTAGAACTTGAAGAATTTCAAGAACCACAAACCACTGTTCCTACTATGGAACATGAACATGAACCGCAAGATGTTGTGGAGGAACCTATTCAAGTAACACAAGAACTTCGTAGGTTGAGTAGGGTGCGTCAGGAGCCAGAGAGGTATGGACTTCTCGTTACTGAGCCTGGTGACGCATTACTCATGGATGACGAGCCTACTACCTATGGAGAGGCCATGAAAGGGCCACACTCTCAAAAGTTGCTTAAAGCCATGAGACCCGAAATGGAATCCATGTTATACCAAGAATATCCTTAAGTACTTGAGAAGAACTGAGGTTGTACTCTTGATATAAGGTGGAGAGGAAGAGCTAAGTGTAAAGGGTTACACTTATGCAAGATTCCAAACCGACAGAGATGATTTCAAATCGCAGTCAGGATTTGTGTTTTGCCTAAATGGAGGAGCTGTGAGCTGGAAGAATTCCAAACAAGAGACGGTTGCTGATTCTACAACTGAGGCTGAGTACATTGCTGCATCGGGCTGCAGCAAAAGATGCTATTTGGATTAGGAAGTTCATTACTGAGCTTGGTGTGGTTCCTAGTATTGTGGATCCGATTGAGCTGTATTGTGACAACACTGGGGCGATCGCACAATCCAACGAACCCAGGTCACACAAGAAATCCAAGTACGCACTCAGGAAATTCCCTCTTATTCGAGAGATCATCGATAGAGGAGATGTCAAGATATACAAGATCCTACAGATGAAAATCTGTCAGATCCACTTACGAAGCTGCTTGTTCAGCGCAAGCATGAAGGGCACACTAGATTATAGGCATACGAGATGCACCAGATTGGCTCAAGTGTAAGTGCGAGACTCTTGGAATAGATGCCCTAGAGGAAATCTAATTTAGTATGAACATTATTTTGGATAAAATAATCATTGTATTATTTATGGAGATATTTAATATAATGAAGTCCTTAGATTACAATGTTCATCTTAAATATCCCTAGTCCTTTATATTGATTAATATGACGATCAAATATATACTAGTATGTAGGTAGATTGATACGGATATATCAAGTCTAGCACATGGGTATGCATTAGGGGTAATGGCGTACTGGAATGACCCACCACGAGAAGGCTACATATAAGTTATGTAAAAGTCACAAGTGCTTCTCGTAGTGACAATGGTGTTGTGGTCCTTAGACTTGAAGTCACCAGATACTTTAGTTGTGAAGTATTATGTTTTGATATCACAAAACGCTACACCGTGATTAAATAGCAATAAAGGCGGTTATCGGACATAATAGGAAGCAAGGTTAGAGATGGTAGTGATGTAGAGATGATGTGTCCCTCCCACATAACGGGAGCAAATATCCACGACCACTCAAGGGGTAGTGTTTATAGAATGTCTGGCCAGACTCAGATAAATAAATATGGGATATTGATATTATCTGCATGGATAAGCCTATTCCCAGGATTGAGAAACTATTTATTCGATATACGAGTGTGACTCGTATGTCTCGTGTCCAATCCGGATATTGAGACAGGGATGATACAATACGGTAACATTGGTCACAAGGTTTGTCGGATCACTGGCTATTTCTATTAGTTGGGTGACATAGATGTGTTGCTAGACACCGCTCTAAGTTGTTAATTGTTACTGCCAACTAAGTAGAAAACTATGGGGTCACACGCGCTATGGATTAAATTGGACTTCGTAATTAATTAGTAGGACTAATTAAATAGAAGGATCAATACACAACCACAAGCAAACTTAGTAGGACTAATTTGCAAAGTGGACTAATCCGTGTATGGACAAGTTTAGTAATAGGTCTAATATGTAGTTAATAAGGAGTTATTAACTATATAAAGACACTCCTAGCTTATTTTCTCATGTGTGCATTGAGTGAGAGAACAAAGCAAGGATAGAGCAAGACAAGGAGGCCTCCCCCCTCACCCCCCCCGTTCCACCCCTCCCTGCGTTGTCGGCCTCGTGAGGCGGGCGGTCTTTTGGTGTCCCTTTTGCGTGATATTCTTCTCCCTCCTACTTGGCGTGAGCTAGCACACGGACGTAAAGGATGAATTCAGTGTAATCCTAGGCGTGAATATTCATAGAGACGTGGATAGCATTCTTCGTGGATTGATCTTTCAGACAAACAAGGTACACAAAAATTCTGCCATTACCACGTTATGATGGCTTGTCATGCAATTCAAGTAGGGTCTTGAACGGAATAATTTATTATTTTCCGCTGCGTAATCCGTATCAGAACCCTACATCTACCACCCACCAAACCCGACCCCTCACATAAATTGAATCATATGAATTCCAAAGAGGATCTTATAGTTCTAAGCTGGAATGCTCAAAACACGTCATTCCACATCGTAGAGAGCTTCAAATTTGCACACACTTTGATGAAAACAAATAGATCTACACATCAAGAACCCAAACTCTAACTCACTTCAATCAATTTTTCACCCCACCAAATTTGAACCGAAGAGAGGAAGAGAATTATGGTCACACACCCAGACCCCCGAGCCTCCAGGAGTCCCAATTAACATTTCGCTGACCGGCCAACGCCAGAGAATACCCTCTCCGGAGAACATACATCTTTTCATCTCCTATCCTGTAGAGCTTGTGTACGTAGCTAGGAGATATGAGGTCCTGAATAACCCCCGACATAGCCGTCACAAAATTTAAGCCCAATCCAGAATTGGGGATACTTATTCTTCAACTTCGATACAATGCGCTCCAAAAACGGCAAAAGCCATACACGTGACTAACTCCGTCCAAGAAAATTAACGACTGTTGAGAAGGGGTACTAGGATTGCAACCAAATGGAACAATGGGGTAATGTGGATGCTTGATGAAGAACTACAAGTGCAAAATCCGCACCAGGAACAAACTATGGGTATCGTGGATGCAATTTTTGCCTCTGTGGAAATGTAAATTACAATCAAGGGGGAGACATCTTCATTTCAAAGGAGAGTTCGTTGAACACACCTAATCAAAGAAGCAGTAGCAAAGTTTGTTAATCACATGGATCGGAGTAAATGAATTCTTTGCTTACAAATCACTCTATTCATTCAAAAGTTGTTCTTTTCTTTTTGATTCATCCGAAATCATTCAAAAGTTGTTCTCATGACGAAGAAGTGCAACTACCTACTTAAACTAATACTGCTTCTTCTGCCAACAACAGGTAGGTGGATCAGTGAATGCAACAAAACACACTTTTCTTTCCAAATACCAAAACTAATCAATTAACCTCAATTTAGTAAAATATATTAAATTATATTTATGTGAGAAAATGAACTGAAATACACTCTTGATGCAACCAGACGTGCTTGTCTATAGTTATCAATGCTCACCTTATAAAACCCTCTGTTTCTTCAATTTATGTTGACTTTTTTACCCGTATGTAAGTCACTTTGACACGGTGATTTGGATTGTGAACCGGTGTAATTTTTTGCCATTCTTTTTATAGTATTGTAGAGTAAGGTCTACAAGATCATGTAAAAATTACAAAATTCGTGTATGGTTTTGCAAACCAAATCATCGGGTCAAAATAACCCAGTGAATATGGTCAAAAAGCGAAGTAAACTGAAAGAGAAGAAACAAAGGTAGTATGAAGTGGGAGAAAGTATTCATTGGGTGCAGCCCCACCACTGTGGCATGCCTTCGTGGTGGGGCGCACCATTCACCTTCAAACAAATATGCACTCGTCAGATGGAACCCACCAAATTGTGCATATTTGTCAGAAAGTGAATGGCGCGCCCCACCACGCAGGCATGCCACAGTGGTGGGGCTAGACCCAATGAATAGTTTCTCATGAAGTGGACTATATTTTGAAGTCAACAACTTCTTAACTTCCACAACCTCGTTTAGACACAAAGACTTGGATATTCGTGATTTGTAATAAACTGGTATCAATTTTAATATCTACCTATTGCATAGGATCTGCAGTAAATTAAGATTACAAAGTAAACAAAAATCGCACCAGAAGACGGACTGAAACCCAACACTATGACTCACAACGTCGCCTAAAAGGGAAACAACTAATAGACGTGCCATGGCAAGAGAGCGGCTAGCAACTTTGACTACCTAGGCTTGAACTTGGCAGTTTTAACATCATTAAGTTTCAGCTCCCATCTATGAAATTAAAAGTGCTGGAAATTCAATGTCACAAATGTCAAACTGCATATATATTTAATATAATTTGTCTTATGATTTATATTATATCTCATAGTAGGAAAATTATCATACCACTCTGTGAGATGTGCGTCCGATTGAAAAATAAGCCTTTTACAAGATTTGACTTGCAGCTTTTACGAAATGGTGCGGAGTACAGAAAAAAAAAAAAAAAAAAAAAAAGAATCGAAATGAGCCTCAGTGGCGACATGAATTACAAGCCTCAAAACAAAGAGGCGAAGAGTCAAAAGAAACTAAAAAGCCCTAGTTTATTTTTTTTTAAATAACATCATACGCCTGGATTCGAATCCAGAACGCTTGCCAATGTGCTAGCACTCATTTGCTGAGAAACCCTAGTTTGTCGCTTGCCAATGTGCTAGCACTCATTTGCTAAGAAACCCTAGTTTGTCGGTCACGTTGATTGTTCTCGACTCTCACGTTGAAATTCCACCTCAAATAAAAGTCCACCAACAAACGAATACGTACACCAAATAAAATCTCACTCTCGGTTTCACGTTTACATACTGCCCCCCTCCTTTTCAGGGCTCTTCACTGCGTCCTCCTCGCAGGCGCAATCGAGATCCGCGCTCTCCCTCTCTCTCTCTGGGTTGCTACTTGTCCACCCACACTAGAACTGTTCTGACTTTGAGGGAAACAAAATGGAGAAGCTCATGGGGTGTTTCATAGTCGTAGCATTGCTCTTGTCGTGCGGCGGCGTATCGGAGGTAAGATCCGACGGGTCTGATCACCGGTACAAGCCCGGCGATCCGGTTCCCCTCTACGCGAACAAGGTCGGCCCATTTCACAATCCAAGGTATGAATGATCTCCTTTCCCTAATTTATCTACTCAATCCTGGATTTCAAGCGATGTTACTAGTGATTCCAAGTGTTTGATAGTGCGAGAGTACCTGAGTATGGCCACATTTTGCCAGTTCAACTGATTTCTTAGGTTTTGGATAGCAATTAGATCTAATGGTTACGTGATGTTCTTCTGAGTTGTACGAAGTTTACTGTGGAGAGTAGACATTACATTGACCCTTAAAGCTAGGAGTGTTGTACATAATAACAATGGTGTAGTTTCAGTTCTTTCTATTGAATTCTCTGGTCTTGGATTGTGGATGATGAGGGAATGAATGTTTTCTGCTGAGGATTGTGGGTTGGGCGACGCGATCGTTGAGATGCTATATTTGGTTTGGTGTATCATGTCATGTACTCATGTTCTACAGATGTGGAACCCAGGTGCTTTAGTCGACATTCCATGGCAATTTTCCATCCAACGTTCCCTACTTTGCCTGTGCTCTCATGTAGTGAGCTGTTTCAGTTCAACTTGGGAGTAATGCTTATGAATAATGCCTGTGGTTAAACTACGGAAAATTGTAGAAGTGAGTTTGTTATAGCAAAAAATTGTAACATGTTTAAGTGTGGAAACTGATTAATTTATAATCTTGGGAGGTGTATATATTCTCCTATGTTCTCGATATCTCTCCTCACATAGCTCTACACGACAACGATCAACACTAACAGATTTTTTTTTGTTTTATAAATAAAGAACAGCAAATAAAGGATCAGTTGATTCATTCTTATGGCTCTTCAAGGCTTAGTTACATACCTTATTTTCCTACACAAGTAACAGAAGAAGAAATAAAAGAAATCGGTATCCTATGTTTTGTAACTCCTCAGGTATGCATCTCTGGTATATCGGGTACTGATTCATATTCAGAAGAACAAAGTAAATATCAAAATCAATCGATCCAGATCTATGAATCTTGTAGAAATATGCAAATAATCGTTCGTATACCCGAATATCCTTGAACTACAATGGGATTTCAGCTGAAATGAATTTTTGACTCAACATCGAACTAATAGTAGGTTTGAACAAATCATCCGATCACAATGTTTGAAACCTACACCATTGTTATTGATCGGATGATTTGAGCAACATTAATATTACAATCACAATGTTTCTATTTTTGGCTTGGTTTATTTGACTAATTATTAGGTTCACGTTATACGGTACTTTTAACTTGCTTGTATCCACTGTCATAATTAACTAACTACAAGTGCATCTGTTTGTTTTCCAGTGAAACCTATCGCTACTTTGATCTCCCGTTTTGTTCACCAGGTTTGCTTAACAATCTCATCTTATGTTGTTCTCGTGAGATTTTTGTCCACATGTGAGGTTATATTCATTCGATTCAAAATTGCAGGCATTGTAGAAGACAAAAAGGAAGCCTTGGGTGAATTACTGAATGGGGATCGTCTGGTCACTGCACCATATAAACTCGACTTCTTAGCAGATAAAGAATCTGAAACTGCTTGCAAGAAGAAGCTGAAAAAGGAAGAAGTTGCTCAGTTTCGAAGTGCAATCACTAAAGATTATTATTTCCAGATGTACTATGACGACTTACCGATCTGGGGTTTCTTGGGGAAGGTAGATAAAGAAGGAAAAGCTTATCCAAACGAGTTCAAATATTACCTATCCAAGCATCTACATTTTGAGATATTTTACAACAAGGATCGCGTCATTGAGATCAATGTGAGGACTGATCCTAATGCCCTTGTCGACCTGACTGAGGATAAAGAAGTTGATGTGGATTTCATGTACACTGTCAAGTGGAAGGAAACTAGCACTCCATTTGAGAAGAGGATGGAAAAATACTCTCAGTCTTCCTCGCTACCACATCATCTAGAAATTCATTGGTTTTCGATAATTAATTCCTGCGTAACAGTTCTTCTCTTGACTGGTTTTCTTGCCACAATCCTGATGCGAGTCCTAAAGAATGATTTTGTTAAGTAAGGATATGAGTATTTTTGTTAATGTTATTTCTCTATGCTCTATATTTCTTTTACTTAAGTGCACATATGAAATTTGTTTCTGAAGGTATGCTAACGATGAGGAGGCCGCCGATGACCAAGAAGAAACTGGTTGGAAATACATCCATGGAGATGTGTTTAGGTTTCCAAAGTACAAGTCATTGTTTTCTGCAGCTGTTGGTTCTGGTACCCAACTATTTACTCTGTAAGTGTGATATCAACTATTCCGTTTGGCCACATTCAGCTTTCTTAGCAAGTGCCTTTCATCTGTTACTCAATTTATGTCGCAATATCTTCCTGCAGCACAATTTTTATCTTCATACTTGCACTGGTTGGTGTTTTCTATCCATACAACCGGGGAGCTCTTTTCACAGCTCTGCTTGTCATATATGCCCTTACATCAGGGATTGCAGGCTATAGTGCTACCTCCTTTTATTGCCAGCTGGAAGGAACCAACTGGGTATGTTAAACTAAATTTGCAATATTGCACACTATTTCAGATTAACAATTTTTGAACTTCTGAAAGTACAAGTATTCAAATTTTCTTCTGAAGGGGTTCTTTGTTTGGATTTACAGCATGAAAACGAATTCGTCCAGCATGGAACCATTTTTTTATGTAATTAGACTACTATAATAGAGCTTTAACTATTAAGTTAACGTCATTGCCTCAGTTCTCATATCATCTGATAGATTCTTGCCATATTCGTAATGGTAAACGCATCAATGTGCAACCATAGTTAAACTTAACGTCATTGCCTGAATCCTCATATCATTTGATAGATTCTTGCCATATTCTTAATGGTAAAAGCATCAGATGTGCAACCAAGCTTTCTAATTCTTCTGATATTTCACCCACAAGGATAAGTTGTATCGCTTTGACATCGAATGGATCTTATGGTTTTTCTTCTTTTGACTTATTTTATTTTTATAGAAACTGGTGAAGTTCCCAAAATTAGGATAAAGGAACCTGGTTCATAAAGGCTGATCAAAGATAGCATGATGATCCCATTCTGTTAACCAGTGATGTAATAGCAATCCAGATTCGCGCTTTATAATCATATTACATACTAGTCATTATCTTAAAGATAAAGCAGAAGAATGCTCATGTAATTTTGAATTCCCATATTTGCAGGTGAGAAATTTGTTATTGACCGGAAGCCTCTTTTGTGGACCTTTGTTTCTCACATTCTGCTTCCTCAACACAGTTGCAATTTCCTATAGCGCAACAGCTGCTCTGCCATTTGGCACCATCGTAGTGATTGTTCTTATTTGGACTCTTGTCACATCACCCTTGCTTGTATTGGGTGGTATTGCGGGCAAAAACAGCAATCCCGAGTTTCAAGCTCCTGTCCGCACGACAAAATACCCTAGGGAGATCCCTCCTTCTCCTTGGTATCGTGGAACTATTCCTCAAATGGCAATGGCCGGGTTTCTTCCTTTCAGTGCCATCTATATTGAGCTCTATTACATATTCGCCAGTGTTTGGGGCCACAGGATTTACACAATATATAGCATCTTATTCATTGTCTTCATCATTCTCCTAATTGTGACTGCTTTTATCACTGTGGCATTGACGTACTTTCAGCTGGCTGCTGAAGATCACCAGTGGTGGTGGAGGTATGTATTACTGTTTGTTCTATTTCAAAATCTACTCAGCTAGTCTCTTTTGTTATGCTTTATATGCTGTCGTCCGGCAATGCTTGTGTGTATGACTTATATTCCAGATATAAGTTGGTAAATTATTTATTCTTCATTATCGGATTATCAGTCTGTTAATTGTTTAGGCGGATCCTATTTACAGGCATATAAAGATTGCTCCAGTTCTCGAGTTGTTCTGACGTGTCTAAAATGTATGGGCTGGTCTACCTACTTGCTAAATTCTCTGAATCTTGGAAATCCTTCCATCTGATTCAACTTTGTATCCATGTATAATGGCCACTTATTTTGAACTATTTCTCGGTAGTCTGGAAACAAATTATACCTATTTTAGTTGTCGCCTGTATTATGTTGCTGAAAAACTATCTCTAATCAATCAGATTAGAAAAAGTAAAAGATTTGGTTGTCATTTTGGGAGTGAATTATAGGATCCCGCCATCTACGAAACGAGAACAGTAAAAAGGCACAAGAAAGTGCTTTGAAGTAATATGGAAATGTATATAACACCTGTTAAGCTTCAAAGTATAACTTTGTCCTAAGTATTCCACACCCACCTCAATTTACTGGGACTAAGGTTTTTTAAAAGAGGACGCGATTGCCACAGAAGTAACCGCTTGGACCCAAAATAGAAACGGTAGCACCATAAGGGGAACTAAAGTCATGATTTTTTTATCTTTTCTGGGGGAATTGTATGTTAGTCGTGAACTTCTCTTCAGAGGCCTGCCTAATGCTGGATAAATCTCAGTGGTATTTGTAACGGTTATAATATTATAGTCGTAAGACCCAAATTTAGATACAGGACTGGTAGATGAAGAGTTATGCAGCCCTGAGAAATTTCTATACTCTTTGAATCTACATCTCCGCCTGCAAGTTTGACCGCCTTAGCATCAGCCATTCGTAAGTTGATCAAGTTCCTGAAGCCACCTGTAGTATGACCAATTGGCCATGTTCTGATTGGCTACCCGCACTATCAGAGATTCAAAAGTGTCACATTGGGCTGACACCATTTATCAGGTGTCATACTTTATCCTGGATAGGACTCAGCTACCATCACCAGTGATCACTGCCCCTCTTCTATCTTTAACGCACTCTGTTGAACCAATGAACCAAGCACGACCTCAGTTGTGCCCCTTGTGTGAGTTGCTCCATCAATCACCGAACTTCTGAAAGAACAATCACTGTAGGCATTGCACCATGTACAACAAAAAACTGGCAGTGAGATCGACATGAGTATTCAGTTTATAAACTGCTTCTGAGAGGTTGATTTCAATGATTTTTCAGAGGTCTTGGTGGGGACTGAAGGCTAGGGTCTTTTATGGAGTTTCGATTAGAGCAAAGAGATTGATTTGGGAGGACAGGGGCTAGATAATGCCTAAGAAGTTCAGGTACTCCTGATGAGTTAGGGCAAACAGATAGATGAGCAACTGGAGGATGGAGCAGGAGGTTAAATCCCATTTCTGCTTCTCTGGAAAAACTATGTTTTCTTTAATTGTGTCGAAGTTGTTGCTTACTGGAGTTTAATTTTTGTTTTCTGCTGAGGTAAGAAATGCATCTTACAGAATCCAACAGTAATGGAGACCTAATACACTAAGGGATATAAAAGAGAAGCACCAATAACCTCCATATCCATCACTGAATCTTCCTGCCCATTCATAGAGTTTGCTCTCCACCTCCCTTTCGGTGATCTGGCAACAAGCCATCCTACCCCAACTCTTCTCTAGCTCCTGAAAATAAACTGCATCTATTGAGGCACTAGAGTAATCCCTTTTTCCTTTTCACATGTGCAAGGAGGCATGAGAGTAATCTCTTTGCCTTTTGATATTAATGAAATCGAAACCCTTTTCCACATCCACCATACCTTTATAAAGGGTTGGGATAACAGGAGATTTGGTTCATATGCCGTTCACCAAGCAAACTAACATACCTTTCACTACCAGTAAATAAATCTGACCCGCGACCAGCATATGAAGATGTGTTATCCCAATCCCACCCGATATAACATCAGAAACACTAAAACAATGAGCTAACTGATAAGACAAATCTCTCAATACAATATTAGAAATCCTTCTCATAAAACCATGATTTATACTGAGCCACCCTAAAAAAGAAGCTGCGTCTTTTTTGGCATTGTTATCTCACCAGTCACGAGGCACCTCAGCAAGCTGAGAATGAGAGCCAATTTATTCTCCTTCAGATGGACCAGCGGATGAAAATTCAAACATATTTAGAAGGATCTCTGTCTACCACTCATTCCAAGTGAATAACTGGTCGAGCAACCATTGCATGAAAGCAACCATAACCTGGACTCTAGCAATAGTAGCAATTTTATTTCTAGAGCTTCAAGAGGGATACGCAAATAAGAATCAGGATTATGTCTTTTCCCAACTTGAAAGATATATACAAAGACTCTATTAAGATGAGGGGCATATTGAAACTGCAAATGCTTAAATATTTTTGTAATTTCAAAGATAGACCAGAGACTGTCAAAATTTGTGAAAGCACTTAATACCTCACATGGAATGAAAGAAGGTTGATGAAACATACAGTCATCAGACCGACGTAAAAGAGTTACTCAAAGACTATGACTGCCAATATATGTATCAGGAGTTCAGGAATTAAATTTGATGGGCCTAGGAAGGAAAAAAGGGAAGGTATAAGCTCTCAGCGGAGTAGAAACAGGGAGGGAGATACTAAATCACCCTGCCTTAGCCCTTGAGATGCCAAGAACTTTCTGCACAATCTCCGACTATGTTGATTAGTGGTGTGATGCTGCATTTTCTACACTCCGACTGCAAGCCTTCTCTGGTGCCTGCCATGTTGATGCTTGCGAGCATCAGCATCTCATAAGTTGCTTGATAAAATAATTAAGTAACTCAAACTGGACTGTTCAGCAAAAAAATATTCCTTAAGTCATCTGTTTTAAAACGCTGTCTCACTATGTTAAAACCAAGGCAGGGTCTGAATCAATTTATATTGTTTAACAGCTTGCTATTCTTCTCCAATAACCCTGTAAATTCACTTGATAGAAACTTGCATCATTCGAGAATATTACAAATCAGTTTCTGCTAGAATCTTTAGGAAGATGTTTATAAAATTTACTTCTGTTACGTGAGCGTCAAGGAATTGTATGGTATGAGTGGTGAAGGTTAATTCAAATTTAAAGTATTCATAAGCTTCACAAATTACTAATCGATTTGAACTCTGCTTGTTCCTTTTATCAGGTCATTTCTTTGTGGTGGATCAACTGGTTTATTCATCTATGCATACTGCTTGTACTATTACCATGCGCGATCAGATATGTCTGGCTTCATGCAAACCTCGTTCTTCTTTGGCTACATGGCTTGCATATGCTATGGCTTCTTTCTTATGCTTGGGACCGTGGGTTTCCGAGCTGCTCTATTCTTTGTTCGACATATATACCGCTCCATCAAGTGTGAATAGAGACAATTGGATGTTTAGACTCTTATCGCCAATGGGTACATTTCTCAAAGGACGGATGCATAATGAAGAAACATGTAGAATGTGGAACTATGTGAAAGAAAGAAAGTTTGATCCAAAAAATCTCTTCTTTTGGTATCTTCAGGTCCATTATTTTAGCAGCGATAGATGTTTGTAGCTGTTCTTTATCTTTTACATTTTGTAACTCTGAATCTTGTTTCTTCCATACTATACAGCAGAAATTGCTTTAAATAAAACTAATTCTATCAGTTGTGAGACATCAACTCGTCCAAAAACGTTTTCGACCAGTAGACTTGTAGCCTAACAGCCTCTATTGTCGTCCAAATCTGCGTCGTGGGCTCAACGCTTGAATTTCTTCTGACAACATGCAATGGCAAAGCCATAATCGAATTTAAATGATATAGAAGTTTATTAAATAAAGTCATTATATATCATGATTTCTTTAAGGATATGGCGGACATTTTTAATTCCAGTCGGAGTGTTTATATATTTTTCTTAAGGATCTTAGTGTAAAATAGCTATTATTAGAAGGGTATTAGTAGGGTTTCAAAAAATTAAGGATGACAATTGCCATCATTTGTCCTCAAGTCCCTCCACCCGTGGTGACATGTCATATCCTGTGGCAAATACTGTTCTTGGTTGGAAGATTTCTTCTGACATTTCATCCTATGCAAATATTGTTGTCGGTTGGAGATTCATGTAAATCTATTCGAACAACGATTGTTATGGTAGTTCCCTATCGAGCATAGGGCTGTTAACGATTCAATCCGCTCACTACTAGATTGATATTTAGCTCAAAAAAGCTCGTTCGCGACCAACTCGTATTTAAAGGAGTCAAACTTGGGCATGATTTCCGAGTTCGTGTTGTAGATGAGCCGAGCTTGAACACATACTCGGCTCGATGAAGTTTGTTAACTTATTTGTTTATTGACTCGTTCATTGAGCGTGTAAATTTGTTAATTGAGCATGTTCGTGAATACAACTCAAGAATAACCTCAATTAGGAGCTTATAAACATGCATGCTTAGAAGCTCAGCATTCAATCTTTGTATATATTTATTATTATTTTATTTTTTTGGAAGAAATCTTTGTATAATTTTTAGTACAAAATGTGATTACAAAACTCAAAATTTGACACTTCCTTATTCTCTTCATGTTCTTATGCATGTAAACGTATGAAATTGTAGTATTTTAATTAGTTTTTGCTTAATTAAATTCAGAAAAGACTTGATAGGAACTAGAGATCGATGTCATGTATAACTAACTAGCCAAGTTAAAATTGAGACAAGCCCGGGCCAGATGAAAGATTAAATGAGGCAAATTCGAGCTTCATTTTTTGGCTCGTGGAGATCTCGAGCTCGAACAAGTGTGTGTAAAATATGATGAGCCGAGCTTGAGCACCATAACTCGACTCGACTCGGCTCTAATCGAGCAAGAAAATCTAGACTGCTAGAATTTATGTTGCGAGAACATCATGTTATAGTTAATTTTTCATTTTCAAAGGCAAATTAGCAAATATGACTGACAGTCTTTTTCAAGAATAGTATGGGAGTATTAACAAACTGTATATTTTTATTCAACGTATGAGTTTCTCTCAGTAAGTTTTGCTCTCTCTAGAGCTATGCTTTGAGCTGCTTGTTTCAGCTTCCAAGCCATCACTTTTCATCTTTGGTTTCTCAAGAGCTTTTCAAAAACTTTCCAGAATTTTTCTAAAAGATCTTTTCAGTCTCCAATCTCCATCATGATTGCTCTTATTTGCCAGTCCAAGTTAGTGGTAGTTTTAGTCTATGTTGTTGTGTTGTTTTGTTTGCCCAACTATCTTTTGCATTAGGCATCTAGGTAGCCAGGGTTTGCATGCCTATTTCCACTTTCACTCTTCTTCATCTGCTCCATTGTTTTATTTTTCCTATATTTACCTTGTTAGCTCTGTTTCTCTTTTTTTCTGTGATGTCTCACATTCCTGTATTCTAGTTCTCACTTAGGAGTGTTTAATCCATCATTTGTTCCATGAGCATGTAGAGGTCCAATCTTTTATGTTAATCCTACTACTATATCCTCCCTCAGAAATTTGTGGGCTAACAGTTTCTTAGGGAAGTTCCTGGATAATCATCCTCTTACAGTCTTTGTTATCCAAGAGGCTATTCACCACTGCTGGGGTTCTAATAATTTGGTGGTGGTGGATAAGAAGCATGATTTGTTCATCATTCATTGTCTAAGCCCAGTTAACTAAGAAGAGCTTCTTAAAGAGAGTATTGTTGCCAATCGCAGGTAAAGTTTAACAAAGATCCTTTTACCTAACACCATTCTTTCTGAAGTCACTTTCCCCACCATCGATGTTTGGACCCATGTCCATGGAATTCACATGGAATATTTTGGTTTTCAATTGGCGGATGACTTGGGGAAGTTGGTAGGGAAAGTTCTTGAAATCGATTGGAATCACAAAAGAGTTGTTAATATGGATTTTTTTTTCCGCGTCAACGTCCGTATAAACCCCTCTGAGCCTCTAGGTCATGGTGATTTCCTTCATCTTATTAATGGCCCTTCTACCTGGGTTTATTCTAGGTATGAAAGAATTTTTCAGGTTTGCATGAAGTGAGGGAGGGTCATAAGTTAGTTGCTTGTGACTGGGACGAATGGCAAGTTATCAACAATATGAATGATAGATTTCTCATTGCTGGTTTTTCTCAATCCCTACCTCTCATCATAGAGGCTAAAGCACCTCTTTTCACAACCATAATAAGAGCCTTTCAGCTTTATGGTCCTAATAGATCTACCAAAATCACATCTGAAACCCTAATGAACATTTGTCTCATGTTTTTGTAGAAAATGACCAGAATCTTGTCTTAATACGGATTCATTCGATTCTTAATCTTCATGTTAACTATGATTAGGCTATATACATATTTATATATAGTTTTTATTCTCTCATAAATTAGCTAAGCTTACTGGTTAAACTGATTTGTCAAACAGGTCATTATACTTATGCTATACTTTCTGGATTGTACCTTAACTTGTTTTCAAGTTTTGCAGGGCTAGACTTTGGTCAAACCTGCATAACAAAATCAAAACAACCGTTTGAATATAGCTGTTGAAAGAAGCTATTAGGTGGTTGAGGATTTTTAGGAATTCAGTTCCTAATCTCTCAGGATGTTGCTGTTATTCTCTTGCAAACTGGATTTTAATTTCAAGAATAAAGGAAGTTGATCAGCAGTGAAAAGAAAGGGGATCAGACGTCGATAATCATTTTATCAAATCTTCAACTATTCAAACAGATTGAGGGCTAGTTTAGGAATGCTGTGGCGGTGCTATAAAGCTGTTGTGTGAAAACACTGTGGAAAAGCAGATGTGAATTCTTGATAAAATGTTGTTTGGTAAATATTACATAAAAGATAATGTGAAATATTGATATAGTAATTTTGTGTTTGGTAAAATCAACTGTGCAGCTGCTGTGATAGGTTAAAATGACAAAAACATATGACACGTGTCATTTTGGTAAAGATAACTACTGATATTTTAAAAAATTGTAAGGTTAAAATCGGTTGTAGATAAATTAATCAAAAGCACTTTCTTGAAAAGCATCTCCCCCTTTGCTTCCTGAAAACTGTGGTGGGACAGCATAAACTGTCCGAAAAAGCAGAAATTTTATTTTTACCAAACATACTAAAATTGCTTCTGCTGTCGGAAAGCAGCTGTGCTGGCAGCAGAAGCATTCCCAAACTCACCCTGAAAGCTCAACATTGGAGAAGATCAAATCATCTCAGTCAATCCAGATTCCTGAAGAACACTTCCAAGCTTCACTGCTTATTCTGCATTATGTGTTCTTCATTTTTGTGTCTTAATTGTAAATGTCATTAGTTCTTCTATACCTCACCAACTTTAGTAAGTTAGTTGTTCAAGTGAACAACAAGAGAATCTTATAGATGTAACTAGATAGGTTTGGAATCACACGTTGTATAAGTGTAAGGCAGTTCACTTAGGCTTGAGATCTAGGGCTAAGTTTGTGATTAATAAGAAGTTGTTCAAATCCTGGAGGGATAGTATCTCCCACGCGGAGAGTAGGCCCATTGGTATTTGAACTTCGTAAAAACTCACTATGTTCATTCTGCTCACACAACTGCACAACACAGAGCAGCTCCAAAGCTTTGGAGGATTTCCTGCTTCAAAGCCTTGAAGTTCTAAACTGTTTCAAACTATTTCTTTACTTGTCCAAAGCTTTGAGATTCTATTAGATATTTTTGTTAAAGTTTCAAAAGTTCAATTTTAGACAACGTTTGCATACTCTATTCGACCCCCCCCCCCTAGAGTATATTGATCCTGTTTTATACCTGCATTAACACTTTCAATTGGTATCAGAGCTTGGGTCACTGTAAGGATCTAACCATCTTGTGACAATGAGAAATGTAGGTGATGGAGGATTCTTACAAGGAAGGGTAGACAACAGACCTCCGCTGTTCTGTGATGACAACTTTGTTCATTGAAAAGAATTGACAAGATGTTCATCATAGATTGGGACATGAAATTATGGCCAATCACTCAGAAAGACTAATTTATATTATATTCCACTGCAGATGGAATCATAAGTGTCAAGATTGAAGAGGATCTTTCAATTACTGAATTAAAAACGGTATCAAAGAATTATTAAGCAATGAAATTTTTATATTATGCTCTTAGTGTAGATGAGTTCGACAGAATATCCAACTGCAAAAGTGCCAAGGAGACTTGGGACAAATTAGTTGTGACATATGATGGAACTAGCCAAGCCAAGCATACCAAAATCAACATTCTTTTGAGGCAGTATGAGATATTCAAGATGAATTCTAATGAATAATTCAAGGTACTATTCAAAAGGTTCACAGACATTTTGAATAATTTAGAGTCCTCGGGGAAAGCATTATTAAATGAAGAAAGAGTCAGAAGATTCTGAGAAGCCTTCCAAAATCCAAGTGAGAACCAAAGACCACTGCAATTGAGGAAGCTGAGGATTTGAACCTTCTGGAACTAGATGATCTGCAAGGCAAGATGTTCACTCATGAGATTTCTATGAAAGAAGTGGATGGGGATATGAGTGACAACATCAAAAACCTGTCACTCAAGGTAAATGACAATGAGAAATCCCAAAGCCTTGAACAGGAATATGATGATGATGATGAGGAAGCCTTAGCCTTGATCTCCAAAGCTTTTAACAGAATTCTGAAAAATGAAGAAAATTTTTGAAAACAAGGACTACAACAAAGAAAAATCCATATCCTCAAGAGGAAAGGATCACAGAGGTAAGTCTTCTTCACATTCACATAAATATAAAGTGATGAATTGCTTTCAATGTGGAGATGCAGATCACCTGGTAAGGGATTGCCCACAAAAGAAGAAGAATGGGCATTTCCCTAAGAAGGAAACTGACAATAGAAGGAAGAAAGCTATGGTTGCTTCATGGAGTGATACTGATTCATCAAGTGATTAAGAGTCTGATGAAGGACATACCGATATTTGTTCAATGGCTGAGAATGAAGAAGAAAACATCTCAGACAGACACATTGAGGAGATGGTAAAGAATTTACTTGCTAATTCTACTGATGTTTACCTCAAATCCTTAAAAGAATGTTTTTAAATGAGGAAAGCCATAGAAATGAGATTGAATCTTTAAAGGTTAAAGTTCATGAGCATGCAAAGGAAAATTTAGATTTGGTTTTTTTCAATAAGACTCTTGAAGTATCTAAGTCAAAAATTGACAATGACTTCAAATCCTTGGTGCAACACCCTCCCGAATCGCAAGGTCGGCCCGACTCCACGTTCAGGAGGAGATGTCTCCGCCCGAGGTGATGAGCCTCATTGGGAACAGATAAGGATCGTCGGTTCACAGCTAGTACAACCATCGATAATAATTCAAAACATAATTTATTACAATTCCAATACAAACAGTGATATAATTTGAAAATCTTGAAATACACTTTTCAGTGGAATAATATACTATGTGATAATCCAACTAGCAAGTCTTCCTGTCCAAAGTGTCGTGAACGTCCCCCTACCTCGATAGCCAACTTGCGGTTTTAAAATAGCAAAAGCCGACGCAGTTTTTACAGAAAATGGTCAGCAAACGGCTGAGTAAGCTAACACCCATAGCACGTAAACAGATTATGAGACATATGACAGGAATAACCAATTCGCTAAATAAATATCGCATATTCGCGGGAAAGGCGTTCACGTTGATTTGATGTGTCAAACTCCGTAACGATCTCAAATTCCGTATTTCCAACCCAAAGACGTGGACCATCTCGGGCAAATCTCTGTTAATATCAATTCACAATATTACTTTAATCTCAAGATAATAACATTCTCATCGATATGAATCGAGTCCAGAAATTCATTTTAGTAACTAGTTGATACGGGGCGTGACCATATCCAATCCACAACCTCTTTCTCATATGTGCAAAAGCACCCACATAACCATAACTCAATCACAGGAGGTTCGCATCACAGCGCCTCATAACCATAACTAATCAAAAGGAGGTCAGAGCCTCATAATCTCATAATCTCATAATCAGTAACCAAACACAATATCTCAGAAATGTATCGTATCAGGGATATGGCACAAACCCACGCACAACGGCTTTCCACTTTACATAATTACGAATTCTCTTTCAATATGTAGAATCGTGTAAGGAGCTCCGAACTAAAGCCTATGTGGCACAAACTAATAATAATAATCGCTGTACGATTGAGAGAGAGATATTATGATTTGACCAATAAGTGAGCAGTGTGCTACTCTTAGTAACCGAGGCAACGATTTCAAATTCGTACTTCCAACTCAATGACGGGGTCCGTCTTGGGAAATCACTTTTACAAGAATTTCGCAATATCATTTAGATGTTCGTCTTTCGGATTTTTATGTAGATTTGGATACCAATTTCGTGCAACACTTCAAGAGGAGTATTTCAAAACAAATAAACAACTCAAATAAATCAAGTACGGTAGTATTTCACAAATGACACACGCGATACGCGAAATGAAAGAATGGCACGCGAGGCTAGGCATATTAACTTACCAAAATCCAAGCACGTCTTAGAAGTCGTTCTTGCCTACGAAATCGTCACCTACAAATCGGAGCCGCTAACTTAATACAATCTCAACAAATATACATCATATATATATATATAGCTCATTTTATTTTTCTCAATAAAATACTCATTTTAACTTATTTATTAACCCGAAAATATATTTTCTTTAATAATATTTATCCCCAAAATATACTTATAAATAATAATCTAAATAAATTTAAGAGAAACTAGTTTTATAAATGAATCTGAAATTAAAACTGCATTTAGTATTCAAAATTTTCTGAAATGACGTCAGCATCTCCCTAAGTTTCTGAAAAGACATTATAACCCCCCTAGAAAACTTTCTGAAAATGACACTTTAACCCCCAAATCAAGAACACCCAAACTCAATGATAAAAACATGGATTTAAGGTCTTAAAACTTGACTTTGATCACGGAAAACAACTTAAGAGAAGATTTTAAGCATACCCATATCAAATTTTGCGAGAAACGGTCAAGAATTCGTACGGGTCAAGATCGCCGTCGGGTCGCCGGAGGTGGAGCTTTGTCGGGGCTTCTCCGGTGGTTCTTGGCCTCGGTTGAGGCCTCCTATAGCTCGGTCGGACTCCTCTGAGTTGAAAGGAGCTAGTTTGGTGGCTTGTGTCGTCATGGTTGAACTCCGCCGAGAAGCTCGCCGGAATCCATAGAGGTCCGGCGGCGTTCTCGGGCTGCTGCTGCTATTTCGGTTTCGTCCTCCGGTGGTTTCGTCGAGCAAGTAAGTGATGGGAGAGAGGGAGAGATCTGGGGAAAGAGAGAGAGATAGATGGCAGTGGTGGTGGCTGCCATTTTTTTTTGGCGGCCTTCTCGTCGGGAGGGCAGCGGCCATGATGCCGCTGCTGCTGCTGTGTCTTCTCGTCGGCAAAACAGAGAGAAAGAGGGGGAGATTGAGAGCTTCGAGAGAGTTGGAAGTGTTGGTAGCTTCGGCGGTGTTGGTGCCGGAGATGTTGGTGGTGGCGGGCTGCCTTCTTGCAACTGCTGCCGCCGCTGCTGTTGTTGTTTCTTGGCAGAGAGGGTTGAGACAGAGGGTGAGAGATGGAGGGAAGGAGGGTTGAGAGGTGGGAGCTGGTTGTGGTGGTGGCCGTGGTGTTGGTGTCGGGTGGTGTGAGGAAGAAGAAGAAGAAAAGAAAATATATAGAGGGAGGAAGGGGATGACGTGAAAGAGAGGAGAAGGAAGTGTTGGGGGTGGTGAGTTTGTTGGGGATGGAGAAATGTCAAGAGAGGGTCTGTTTTACTATTATTATTTTTATTATTATTTTTTATTATTTTTATAGTTATTGTAATAGTATAAACGTAGTATAAAATATTTAGTATTATACGGTATAAAATACGTGTAGGTAGGAGTATAGATACGATATAACAATATGTATACTATAAATATAAAATACAAGTATTAAATACTACAAGTTATGTAAAAAGACAAGTAATACCCCCAACATCAACTATTTAATATTATCAAAATTACAACTACCTCCCCGCTAGTAATATATTTCAAGAATAATTTTATTAAACTTTACGAAATATACATTCAAAAAAAATCGGGGTGTTACACTTGGACAGCAGGTTCAGAGCTTTGAAGGCACAAGTCAATGAGGTTGTGGATCAAAACTTTCTTTTAACTGATAAGTATGTTGACCTAAAACATCATTCATAAGATTTAGAACAACATAACACCTCCATGACTGAGAAACTTCAAGAACCAAGAAAGGTTTTATCAGGATTTGCAGGCTCAGAAAATATCATTAATCTCATGCTTGTAGGAAGTCTGCATTCTATACACAAGAGCGGAATTGGTTACAATTCAAATTTTCCAAACAAGAACCAAACCACCTTTGTGAAATCAGAAAACATAAATTCTCCAAAATGTCATTACTGTGGAAAACTTGGTCATGTGAAGTTAGTTTGCCCCTTAGAAGGACATAAGCTCACATTATGAGGAATACCTATCCATATATTAGCTTAAGGGACAAGTGAAGCATATTTGGATTCCTAGCGATCAGACCACCTAATATGGTTGATTCTGAATATGAGTCCAAATTCTACACTTGGTCTAATATCCTGTTGAGGCATTGATTGAATTTTGCAGGCAGTCACCAACGATAAAGATCATAAGTGGATATTAGACAGTGGTTGCTCGACGCATATGAGTGGAAAGAAGTCTCTATTCACAGAACTTAAAGAGCATACTCGAGGAACGATGAAACTTGGTGACAATGCAAAATGCAACATTATTGGCATATGTAGTATTGGTAATGAATTTGCAAGTTCAACTAGTGTTTATTTGGTAGATGGATTGAAATATTAGTATCTCTCAATTATGCGATAAGGGTAATAAAGTCTTTTTTGACAAGGAAAAATGTGTGGTGCAAGATGAGAAATCTAACAATTTCATACTCACTACTCCAAGGTCATATAATGTTTATTCTATGAGTACTAACAAATTTGCATGAGAAAATATGAAGTGTCTCAAAGCTTTTAAAAGGACACAAAACTTTGGCATAGAAAACTTAAGCGTATAAGCATGCATACAATGAACAAGCTCATCTCAAAGGACTTGGTAAGCGGGTTACCAGCTATGAAGTTTAAAGAAGATGAGATATGCAAGGCTTCGACCCAAGGTAAACAGATAAGGAGCTCATTCAAGCCGAAGAACTTTGTAAGTACTACCATACCCTTAGAGATGCTACATATGGACTTATGTGGTCCTATGAGAGTTCAAACTCCTAAAGGTAAAAGGTAAATGCTTGTTGTGGTAGATGATTATTCCAGATTTACTTGGGTTATGTTTCTTAGAGAAAAATCTGAAGCACTATTTGAATTCTCAAAGCTTTGTAAAGAGATTCAAACTTTGAAAAAATTGCATGATGCATATGTTAGAAGTGATCATGGTAGAGAATTTGATCAACGGGATTATGATTTATTTTGTGCACAGCATGGCATCTCAGACAACTTTCTTGCACCTAGAAATCCTCAGCAGAATGGAGTTGTTGAGACGAAGAATATGACACTTGAAGATATGTCTAGAACAATGCTTCTTGATAATGATTTGCCAAAATATTTTTGTGCAGAAGTTGTTAACATTGCCAACTATGTGCTAAATAGATGCTTAATTAAGCCTATTTTGAAGAAAACTCCATATGAACTTTTCAAGGGTAGAAAGTCAAGTGTTTCTTATTTTAAACCTTTTGGTTGTACTTGTTATGTGCATAATAATGGTAAGGATAATCTCGGTAAATTTGATGCTAGAAGTGATGAGAGTGTGTTTCTTGGTTATTCTCAATGTAGCAAAGCATATAGAGTTTTCAATAAAAGAACTAATATTGTATAAGAGAGCATTCACGTGATTTTTGATAAAATCTATGATGGTTCCTTGAGTGATAGTTTTGCAAATCTCAATCTGAATAAGTATGAGGCAGATGATGACATTGAGAAAGAGAAAAACAGCAAAACCAATTTGCAGGAACAACCAAGAGAATCTCAAAGCTTTGAACAATCTTTTGAACAAAATTCTCAAAGCTTTGAGACTGGACCTAACATAATCACAAAATGTTCCAGCCATTGCATCAAGCTCACAAATGATTGAAAATATTACTGCAGAGCCAGAACCCTGGACACCAAGGAAGAAGTTCAAATGCGTGTCAGCTCAATCAGTTGACAACATTATCTCTTATCCAACCACTGATACACAAACCAGAGGACAAGTTAAGAACTTATGTGCCTTCAATGACTTTGTATCACTTATAGAGCCTAATAATGCATAAGAGGCATTACAAGAAACAGATTGGATCATTGCGGTGCAGAATGAGCTTAATGAACTTGAGAGGAATAAGGTATGGAACTTGGTTCCTAGGCCAAATACTCAGTCATTTATTGAAGTCAGGAGGGTGTTCAGAAACAAGCTTGATGAGAATGATAAGATTGTCAGAAACAAAGCCAGATTTGTGGCTCAGGGGTATAATCAACAAGATTCTATTGATTATGAGGAGACATTTGCTCATGTTGCCAGCTTAGAAGCTACCAAAATACTTCTTGCATTTGCATCTAACAAACACATAAAGCTTTATCAAATGTATGTCAAATGTGCCTTCTTAAATGGATATTTATAAGAAATAGTTTATGTAGCTCAACCTCCTGGTTTTGAATATGACAATTTTCCTGATTATGTTTACAAACTTGAGAAAGCTCTTTATAGACTTAAACAAGCTCCAAGGGCTTGGTATGACAGACTTTCAAAGTATTTACTTGAAAATAATTTTAAGAGAGGCCTAGTAGACAAAACTCTTTTCATAAAGACTCATGAAAAGACATCTTAGTAGTAAAGATTTATGTTGATGATATATATTTTGGTGCTAGTAATGATGCTCTATCAAAAGAGTTTTCAATGTTAATGTGTAGGGAATTTGAGATGAGCCTGATGGGAGAATTAAATTTCTTTCTTGGACTTCATGTACATCAAATGAAGAAAGGAATTTTCGTACATCAAGGCAAATATACCAAGGACTTGCTGAATAAGTATAACATGTCTCAGTCCAAGTTAGTTAAAACTCCTATGAGTTCATCATTATCCTTAGATAAGGATATAAATGGTAAGAGTGTGAATCAAAAGAAATACAGAGGTATGAATGGTTCACTATTGTATTTAACTGCTAGTAGACCAGATATCATGTTTAATGTCTGTATATGTGCAATGTTTCAATAAGATCCTAAGGAATGACCCGTAGTTGCTGCTAAAAGAATTTTTAGATATCTGAATGGTACCGAAGACTTGGGGTTATGGTATCCAAGAAGGTTTAATTTCTCTATAAGTGGTTATTAAGATGCAGATTTTGCAGGATACAAAGTTCACAGGAAGAGCACATCAGGATATTGTCAGTTTATTAGCTCATCACTGATTAGTTGGCATTCAAAGAAGCAAAACTCAGTAGCCTTGTCAACTGTAGAGGCTGAATACATAGCAACTGGAGCTTGTTGCTCACAAGTGTTGTGGATTGCTCAACAAATGAGAGAACTTGACTATGAATTCAGAAAATTGCCTATCAAATGTGACAACACAAGTGTCATTTCAATTACAAAGAATCTTGTGCAGCACTCCAAAACTAAACACATTGATGTGAGGCACCATTTCACAAGGGATCATGTTGAAAAAGGTAATGTGTCTTTATCTTTTGTATCTACAGCTATGCAGATTGCTGATATTTTCACTAAACCATTTCCAGATGAAAGGTTTGCAGCTCTAAGACTTAATTGTGCATGCCAAACAAAGAAGCTATGGTTTAGGGAGAGTATTAGTTTACATGTATTATGTGTGTGAAATTCTCAAAACCTTGAGACAATACTTTCTTAGCCTTGAAAGTATTCTTCAAAGCTTTGGAATTTTCTGTCAGCTTTGCAGTTTCTCAAAGCTTTGAACATATACGTCAAAGCTTTGGCGAATAAGCCTGCATATTTTGTTCAATAATTGGATCAGTTAATATTTTTCATTATCTTAATAGATAACTGCATAATATTATAAATTTTCAGAGAATTTTTCAAAATATCCCAAAATAACTTTTAGATACAATTTACACAAAAATTCAAAAGAGTCATTTTTTACTTCAAACTCTTTTCCTACTTAAGTCAAACACTCCAGGCTTTAACTTCGATCTCTTCAATCTCTATCTTTGTGTCTCTCTCTCTCTCTCGTTCTCTCTCCAATCTCTTCTAAAATCCTAATTCTCAATGGAGCGAAAATCACTAGGAATCCAGCATCAGAGCCAAGGATCAACAATGCGGAAGAAGAGAAGGACTAACAGAAAGACTGAGATCACAATCTCTGACTCAGAATCAGAGGGAACTCCAAGCATGCAAGAGACTTCTCCTCCAACAAAGAAGGTTAGAAAGGATAAGGATGTACAGAAAAAAGGATATGGGTATGGAAAAGAATAGGGGGAAAGCAAGAAAGACAAGGGAGGAATCAAGAAGGAAGAAGGGGATCAGAAGAAGAAGAACCCAGAAGTGGAGAAGAAAGATGAGCAAAAAAAGAAGAAATCGGTGGATAAGAAGGATGATCAGACTCCTGTGAAGAAAACTAGAGTCAAGCACAGCGCCTTGAAGACTAAGAAATCAGGTTTTGGTAAGAATCTACTCCCTGAGTCTTGGTTCATTAATTCTGAGGTTAAATGTGTATGGATGGATGAGTATGCATCTTCTAAGATAGTCTATTGTAGTATGATCTCTGAAGAGTTACTTGATAAGTTGGACATAGATTGTATGAGGAAACTTAGAGATTCATCTGTTTGGAAGATTCTGAACCCTAGTACATTGGCTTACCCTAGGTTAACTAGACTTTTCTATTTGAATCTTGTGTAAGAGGATAATGATGTTTTAACCTCAAGGGTTACTGGTGTAGACATAAGGCTTGAGCACAAGGTGTTTGCCAAATTTTTGGAGATTCCTAAGAAGTTTAAGGTTAATGAATATCCTGAAAGGAGGGAATGTTTAGAAAAGCCCAAAGTTGAGTTCTTTCTGGATGGTACACCATCTGAACCAAAACAATTGACTCACTCTGTGTTGAATTGTGAAGCCAAAATTTTGTTTTCTATCATCATGAGGTGTGTAGGTCCCAGGGAGAATTCAAAGGATCTGGTTACTGATAGGGTTTTGATTATGATTTATCTGATATGTCAAGGCTTGGACATTGATTTACGCAGTGTTGTGATGGAGCATAGGGTTTATTGTGGTACTTGGACCAGAAACCATTCTGTGCCCTATGCAAACATGTTGCCTCGTTTCTTTGAGTATTTTGAGATGCCAGTAAAGGATGATGAAAATATTACCAGTGGTTTTAGATTAGTTGATGAGAGTTCTCTCCAAAGGATTGGAGTAGTGTAGACTAGCAAGGGGAGTTGGAAGTTTTACTCTAAATTATCTTCTGCTGAGCTTAAAGAGAAGACCCATATCAAACCCCCAAAGCAGCAACCAAACTCACAGCTTCAACCAACCTAGACTTTTCCCTGATCATTGATAAGCTGGATTGTCTGGAAGATGGACTTGAGGATTTGAGACAAGGTAAAATCGATCTGTACAAGGAAGTTGGGAAGTTCAACTCTTCAGTGGAGGCAAAAGTTGGATATGATCATCAAAGGTATGAATCTGGAGAAGGTACCATATGTTGAGAGTCAAGATGATGATAGTATAGATTCTGATATGGTTATTGGAGAAGTAGTAAAACTAAAGAAGAAGAAGAAAGTGGCAGTGGTGCTCACTGCAAAGGATTTGTTTGAACATAGCGATGATGAAGCTAGGAACGATGAAGCTGGTAGATATGCTGGTAATAAGACAGATTTTAAAGAAGTTTATGTTAATGAAGTTGCTGGAGATAAAGAGATTGCTGGTGATGAGGAAGAATCAGGTGATGATGAAGCAGAAGAGCAAGAACAAGAAGAAGCTTTAGGATATGAGGAATCAACAGAGGAGGTACAAGAAGAAGAATCTGAGAGAACCAAGAAAGAGGAAAAAAAGAGCAAGGATAAAGGTGGAAAGAAAGAAAGCCAAGAAAGATGTTGAAGCTGAAGCCACTGTTTCAAAGCCTTGAACCCCTTCTTCTATCTATTTCTTTCTTCTATTCCAAAGCCTTGGACTCTTTTTAAATCTGTTTAGTATTTTCTTTTCTTTTAAAACTCTGAACAAGATCCTACATTCCTTCAACTTTTTTGATGAAATTCGAAAATGGGGAGAGGATATGTGATATTTGATTTGATTTGGATGATTTTCTATAATAATTTGGATGTTGTAGGTTTATCTATGTTAGTTCAGTTTGTGTTTATATGTGTTTATGTGATTTGTGCTATAATTTTATATGTGTTTATGTGATATGTGCTACAGTATTATACTGTTTGAATTTTTATATTGTTGGTATTTTAACTGATATTGAGGTGCAGGATCTATGAGGCAGCAAAGAACATTTGTTTTTTCTTTCATGAAGGGGGAGATTGATAATTCAATACATTTGAATTAAGGATGTGTATAAACTTAGGGGGAGTTGCACTTTGAAGATTATGAAAGATATATTTGGTTGAGAGACATGTTCAAAGCTCCAAAGCTTTGAAGCTCAACATTGCCATAGTCTTGTTATATATTTGCAGACAGATTTCTGTGTTGCAGATTGAGCACTGGATTAAATGTTGTTTCTAAGTTCTTTATTGTCTCTTACAAATATTCTTGAGCCCATACATTGAGGTTATATAGCTGGACAAGTTATTAAATTGTTATGTCTTAAGAATCACAGCTTGCAGGTCAAAGCTTTGAAGGAAAGCCAAACCTCCAAAGCTTTAGAGATTATACTAGATTATGGCCAAGTTATTATGGCTAACAAGTTCTTGTTGCAGGCTAACTTGTCTGGCTATGTGATTGGTTATTGACTTGATCTAAGTCTTAATCTTGAAGTTAACTATCATTGGGCTATATATAATGATTTATATACAGTGTTTATTCTCTCAGTAAATAGCTAAGCTTACTGGTTGAACTGATTTGCCAAACAGTTCATTATACTTATGCTATTCTTTCTTGATTGTGCCTTAACTTGTGTTCAAGTTTTGCAGGCTAGAATTTGGTCAAACCTGCATAACAAAATCAAAACATTCGTTTGAATATAGTTGTTGAAAGAAGATGTTAGGTGGTTGAGGATTTTTAGGAATTCAGTTCCTAAAATCTCTCAGGATGTTGCTGATATTCTGTTGCAAACTGGATTCGAATTTCAAGCATAAAGGGAGTTGATCAGCAATGAAAAGAAAGGGGATCAGACGTGAAAAATCATTTTACCAACTCTTCAACTATTCAAATATATTGAGAGCTCAGCATTGGAGAAGATCAAATCATCTTAGTCAATCCAGATTCCTGAAGAACACTTCCAAGTTTCACTGCTTATTCTGCATTATGTTTTCTTCATTCTTGTGACTTATTTGTAAAATCTATTAGTTCTTCTATACCTCACCAACTTTAGTAAGTTAGTTTCACAAGTGAACAACAAGAGGTTCTTATTTTTTCATTAGATTGTAGCTGGAACTAGATAGGTTTGGAACCACAAGTTGTATAAGTGTAAGACAGTTCACTTAGGCTTGAGATCTAGGGATAAGTCTTCGTCTCTACTAGTATCCATACCTTGGATTACTAGCTGGAATCCTTCTCCATGTGTAGTGCTAGCAACAGAAGAAGGAGGCGAGAGATCACGCAAAACAGAGCACCAAGGTCGCGCGCCACAACGGGGGCCAACAGCTTGGAGGGGGCGGACGGGTTGGGGCTTCGGCCTCAACTCTCTCTCTCTCCTTGCTTTATTATGTTCTCTCCATAATGACACTTATATGATAAAATAACAAGCTAGGCAGTCTTTATATAGTTCATAATTCTTTATTAACTACATAATTGCCCCAATACTGATTCTGTCGATACACGGCTTAGTCCACCTTCAAATTAGTCCTACTAACTTTGCTTGTTGTTGCGTTTAGATCCTCTTGATTAATTAGTCCTACTAATTAATGCACATATCCAGTTTAATCCATATGTTGTATGACCCCATAGGTTCCTACTTAGTTGGTAGTAACTATTACTAACATAGAGCGGTGTCTAGCAATACATCTGTGTCACCCAACTAATAGAAATAGTCAGTGATCCAACAAACCTTGTGCTCAATGTTACCGTATTGTATTATCCCTTTGTCTCAATATCCGGATTGGACATGAGACATAGTAGTCACACTCGTATATCCAATCCATAGTTTCTCGATCCTGGGAATATGCTTATCCGAGCAGATAACATCAATATCTCCATGTTGATTTATCTAAGTCTGGCAAGACATTCTATAAACACCATCCCTCGAGTGGCCCATGGATATTTGCTCCCATTATGTTGCAGGGAGAAATCCTCTCTACATCACTACCATCTCTCAGCTTGCTTCCTATCATACCCGATAGATACATTTATAGTTACCTAGTTACGGCGTAACGTTTGATAATATCAAAGCATGATATTTCACAATTAGAGTATCCAGTGACTTCAAGTCTATGAACTACAATACCATTAGCACTACGAGAGGTACTTGTGACTTTGACAAAATATAATGTAGCCTTCTCGTTGTGGGTCAATCCAGTATGCCATTACTCCTAATGCATACACATGTGCTAGACTTTATATCTCTATATCAATCTACCCACATACTAGTCTATAATGATCGTCCCGTTAATCAATATAATTGACTAGGGATATTAAGATAAAGAATACATATTTTAATATAAGGACTTCATTATATTAAATATCTCCATATATAATAAATGAATATTCTATCCAAACAATGTTCATACTAAATCTAGATTGCCTCTAGGACAACTATTCCAACAAAGTTTGTGACTAATAAGAAATTGTTCAAATCCTGGAGGGATAGTATCCCTCAGGCAGAGAGTAGGCCCATTGGTGGCTGAACTTCGTAAAAAGTCATCGTGTTCATTGCTTTTCATTACTGCATTTCATTTTGCTCACACAACTACACAGCACAGAGCAGTTCCAAAGCTTTGGAGGATTTCCCGCTTCAAAGCCTTGAAGTTCTAAATTGTTTCAAACTATTTATTTACTTGTCCAAAGCTTTGAGATTATATTAGATCTCTGTGTTAAAGTTTCAAAAGTTCAATTTTAGCAAAAGTTTGCATACTCTATTCACCCCCCCCCTCTAGTGTATATTGACCATGTTTTATACATGCATTGCACACTTTCAGAGATTGTTGGACCTTTTATATTACAAGTGAATGCCCGTGCCCGAAGGCACTACCACGGCCATCGGGTGGCTTCTATGCATGACAATATATATCTCGAATGAAAATATTTGAGCAATTTATTCATTCTTTAAAAATAATATAATTGAAAAAATTATTGAACTAGAAATGATTGTAGAAAGTAAAAGAGCTTTAAAATTCAAAGTTCAAACAGAGGAGAAAGTGAAGAGGTGGATGGGTCCACAGGAGGGAGATACTATTATCTTTTCTTCTATATTTTATGGATAAGGGATGGGATAAAGACTTAATATATTATTTTGGAGGGATGGACTATGCTTGATTGTTGTATGGTAGAAGGTGTCACATTTTTGGGATATGTTAATTCCCATAGCTCCTTATTATGTAGATATATGTTAAAAAAAGGTGAAAGGATAAAGTAGATATGTGATGTGTTGGCAAAACTGTTTGGAATTTTATTGTAATGCCACGATGTTGGCGGTTCAAGTCTCCTGCTTGCCTGTTATATTTTGTATATTTTCCATACTCTAGATGGATAATAATTAAGATTCAACATATTTTTTGGTCGGTTATTTGACACCAGAGGATTTGTTGGCGCAGCGGAATGGGCACACATCCAACTGCCTACCCGCTTCTGTTTGATCCGTCTGGCCATCCAGCAATTATATATTTTTGTACTGACACAATTATAAATTACAATAGGAAACCCCCAAATGTTCCATAAAATGCACTCGCCTCCCCTGGAGATCCCCCCTTTAAATAGACCTCTCCTACCTTCATTTCAACTTACACCTTCATCCCCCCCCCCCTCTCCTCTAAATTGTTATATTGATAATTACTTCTTCAATTATTTTTCTAGATTCAAAAGTTAGATATTGTTATTAGTTTCTCAACTCACTTGAGAGTCTAAAAAAATTGTCAATTTTATTTGCGAGATTATAGTCGGGTTATTATTTGAGACACGCCGATTTATTTCAAAAGGAGATTTTGATCTCCGATAAAGGTAGGGAAAATGTAGTTTTCACGTCTATTGTAATTATGATCTATCATGATTTTATATGTTAACTGTTAAGCTATTGAATGCTATTCGTATGATATTTCTAAAGAATGATAATTATGCGATTGATGATCCATGTTATTGTTTGATAACCCGTTACAGTTTCATTGATTGTTATATTCCTACGCCAGTGGTTAGGCGATATCTATTGGACTTTTTGCTCACCCTAAAATATTTACAGGTATTGGACCGGATCAATTCGAGACTGTAGAGAGAATATATTTTAGCTATTTAGAGTTAACTGTAATATTTGTTAAGATTCGTGTTTTCGATATTCATACACGATTATTGCTCAAATGAATAGGAAAAGTAACGTCATTATTCAAATTAGACAAATTGTATATTTCTCAGCTTCCGCTATCTTTTATGGAAAAGCGATACAGTTCGTGTTTCCGTCGCGGCCGAAAAATCACATGTTTACTCTGATAAATCTGTAATTAACTTAAAGCGAAAAGTCGGGTTGTGACATTAACCCACCGGGTATTTGTGCTATATATCATCCTTATCCTTTCATTAATCATATTTGGTCTCGAAATCGCTCTGTTTCTCATCTACTTGATTTAGATGAATGCATGTTGTCATAGTCTGGTTTGAACGATCAATTATTATGTCACCCTCCTCCTATGGTTTTTCGACAGGTTGTCCCTCAACAACCTCCCAAGTTGTCATGAGTCATTTTATCTTGGAAATTTAGAGGAATTGGCCAATCCTCTACAGTTCGGAAATGTTTTAGGCTGACTAAATTGCATAATGTTAACTTGTTTTTTTCTAAGTGAAACTTAGCTAGATCCTGATTCTGTATCTTTTTAAACTTCGTAAGTTAGGGTTTTCAACAGACGGTGTTTGTCTTTCTGGCTTTCTGTAGGGCTTCGGGTTGGGTGGCGTAGTCCCTTTTCAATTTCTTTTCCCCATAAATCAAAAAATTGCATGCTTCTACCTGTTTCTATTCCTTTCCTTACTCCATGGTTTTTTTAGGTCTAGTTTATGGCACCCTCAATCATCCCTAAGGACTGTTGTCTGGGAAGAGATTGATGGTCTTTTGTGTTCTCTGCCCGCTGATAATCATCTTCTGCTTATTGGTAATTTTACTCAAATTGTTTTTCCAAATGATAAAGCATGAGAAGGGGTGATTCAATCATGCTTGTGCCACTGTTTTACTTAGTCACTAGCACAAATGGGGGTTGGTTGATTAAAGCATCATTGTCCTTGGTTTAGTTGGTTTAATAACAAGACCACCTCTCAGCCCACGTGTGAAAGGCTATATAGCGATCTTAAAAAAATAAAAAGGCTAGATAGGGCATGGTTGTCTTGTGATTGGCTAAGTTTTTTGAACCAAGATATTCAAAGAAACTTAGGCATTATGGTTTCAGATCATACCCCATTTTGCTCTCTTGTCTTCCTCCCAAGATTTTCCTACCTAGGCCTTTCAGGTTTGGGACATGGTGGACTAAACACAAAGCATGTCATGAATTGGTGAACTTTGTATGGTCTTTGCGGTTATTTGGTCTCCCATTTTTAGAGCACATCAATACATGAAGATTACTGTCAAGACTTTGAATTTTTGGAATAAGATGCATGGATCATTAAACAAACATATTGACTGGATCCGTGACGAGCTTGTCTTATATCAAATTCAATTCTGAATGCAGTTCATTCATTTTTCAGAACAAAACAAACTCTTGATAAGCTGCTTTCGGATCATGAAATTTTCTGAGCTCAAAAAACACATTGTAGTTGGTTAGCTGTGGGGGATAATAACACCAAGTTTTTTCATGCTAGTACTAAGACTAGGAGAAGTAAGAATTAAATTTGGAGCATTATTACCAGTTCCAAGGGAGTTTACTCAAATACTGAAAATGATATAAGACATGCTTTTATTGAACATTTCAAAGATGTTAGTAAAGATCATGGCCCTAGCATTGAAGCTCTATCATTGGAACATTTGTTGTGCAGTTTTTTAAACGAAAAAGCAATATAATAACATTTTCTTAAAATTTTGTGTCTACATTGACGCTACGGGAATAATCCTAGACTTAGGAGTGACTCAAAAACTTCTAGGAAAATACATGAACTCCAAGGATCACATAACTGATGATATCTGATGAATCTTTTTGGACTAGATTCAAGAAGCCTGAATTGCTTGCAAGAACATGTGTTTGCATCACAGAGAATCTAAATAACCATACCCATATAATCATATAGAATGCACTACATAATCAGAGTTATTTTGTTCTTGAATTGACAAACACCATGAAATAGTGCGGGATCCTAGATTGAACACGTTTAGAAATATCCCGTTGCAAAGATTAATTATGACGGACCATGATAACCTGCAATAAGTGTTGGAATTGTGCCCTAGAGGCAATCAATTAATTGTGACATTTATGGATTTACGATTCATTATGTTATCGATATGGAGATATGTTAACATGAATGAAGTCCTTAGAATATAAGTGTTATATTCTTAAATATCCCTAGTCGATTATAATGATTAATAGGACAATCATCTATAGACTAGTATGGGGTTGGATTGATATGGAGATATCACGATCCAACACATGGGTATGCATTAGGAGTAATGGCATACTGGATTGACCCATCTCCGAGAAGGCTACATACACGTTATGTTGAGTCACAAGCGCTTCTCGCAGTGCAATGGTATTGTCATCCTTAGACTTGAAGTCACTAGATATTCTAGTTGTGGATTATTGTGATCTTGGTAGCGTCAAACGCTACACCGTAACTGGGTAGTTATAAAGGCGTGTACTGGATACAATAAGAAGCAAGCTTAGAGATCGTAGTGGACGTAGATAGAATTTGTCCCTCCCACATAACGGGAGCAAATATCCTAGGCCACTCGAGGGATAGTGCTTATAAAATGTCTGGCAAGACTCAAATAAATCAATATGGGATATTGATGTTATTTGCACGAATAAGGCTATTCCCAGGATCGAGAAACTATGGATTGGATATACGAGTGTGACTTGTATGTCTCGTGTCCAATCCGGATATTGGGACAAAGGGATGAGACAATTACTTGTACAAGGTTTGTCATGATGACTATTCTATTTGTTGGCTAGAATGGATGTCTTGCTAGAGGCCGCTCCATATTAGTAAATAGTTACTACCAACTAAATAGAACCTATGGGGTCACACGCCATATAGGGGTGAACTAGACTTGGGAATTAATTAATTAATATGATTAATTAATTAGAAGGATCAAATCGCAACAACTTGCTAACTTAGTAGGACTAATATGCAAGTTGGACTAATCCATGTATAGACATGATTAGGATTTGCCAAGGTGGCCTAATTCATGTAGAGACATGATTATGATTAATTTGCAAATAATAACTAATCCATGTATTGACATGATAAGGACTATTTTGCAAAAGGGACTAATCCGAACTTGAGTAGGATTATGAGGGGTTCTTTATGTAGTAGGACAAGGAGTTGTTGGACTATATAAAGAACACTCCTAGCTTATTTTTCTCTACACACACCACACATCTATATGATAGAGTAGGAGAGAACAAAGCAAGGAGAGAGAGCAAGTCCCAAAAGAGGGCCGAACCCCCCTTGGGATTGTCGCCCCCTACCCGTCGGCCTAAAGGGTGCCGCCCCATCTTTGGCACTCCATTGTTGGCGATTTCTTCTTCCTCTTCCATTCTTCCTAGCTAGCACGAGGGAATTTGAGGGTCTAGATCCCACCTCTAGGCGTGGATCAACCGTAGAGATGTGACATTATTCGCGTTTGAAGTCATCAAGGAGACCCCTAAGGTGTGTTTATGATTTCTAACCCTTACCATCGTTATGTCTCTTGACTTGTGATCCTTGGAGGGTTTTGCATGGTTTATGATTTTTTGTGTTTCCGTTGCGCATCCATGAATCAAAACCCTACAGTGGTATCAGAGCCTGGTTGTAGAGCATAAACGTGGTTTATGTGTTACGTTTTAGTTGTTTTACACCTTAAATTGATTGTTTATCGCTTAAAACAAGACAAATCAAGCATGGGATGCAATTTGTCAATAATCTATCATAACAAGATCTAATTTTTGCATTGGATGCATGAATTGGTGAGTTTGAGAAATTTTAGGATCTTAGATCTAGGGTTTGGGAATCCTTGGGGAAGAAGGAGTTCTTCCAAAACAAGGAAACAACCAAACTTGGGCACCAAGCAATGGAGTTGTTTTGGAAACAACTCCCATAAGGAGGTTCGCCCCCCCTAGGGACCGCCCCCCTTGCTTGCCGCCCAAGCTTGGCCGCCCTAGGGGCCGGGAGGCCCTAACCCGCGGGCCTAGGCTTGTGGGTTTTTGGCCGGGCCGGCCCGAGGGCCTTGTGGTTCACTTTGTTGGGCCCGGGCAATTTGATTGTTGGGCCCATTGACCGTTTAACCCTAGAAATCCTAAAATCAATTAAAATTAACCAAGCGCGTTAAAATTGGATTTTAACTGTTTATGTGCAAATCGCATGGTGATTGGATATGGCCTTAGGATGTGGTTTGATGTGGATGTTTAATTTTGTGGTTTGGTTTTACGGCCTGCGAGCTGATCAATTAATTGTAATAATTAATTAGGGTTTTATGGCCTGCGTGCCATTTTTTTCCCTCAACTTGTGAGATTTATTTTATTTAGTATAGAAGTTAGCTAGTGCTAGATAAAGTAGATTGTTAGCCAAGATTGAAGAAAAGAAGCCCAAATCCAAAGAAGCCACAAAAGATGGAGCATGGAGCATTCCACATGACTATGAAGGATGGACCAAAAGATCAAGACGCATGGAGATGTGTTTGTTTTAGGGTTCATAGATAATTCCATTGGCTTGGAATTATCTTAGTCTAGAAAAGGCCATATCCACATCACGTTTAATTTCAGTTTTGTGGTTGTTTATTTTAATGTCTTATTATTGTGTGGTTGGTGTATGGTTGATGCATGCAATTAGGATAATAAGATAATTAGACAACCCGGATCTATTATTTGGAGTTATGCCCAAACTCAAATAGATAGATTAGTTGATATTGATCAACAAAACAATTAAAATTTGAATTTAAAATCCCTCAAAATTCAAACATTGTGTTCTTGCCTTCTCGTTATTTAAACACTCATTATCATCATTATATACCAAGCTCGTGCGTGCCAAAGCATGGCGACTTGGTTCATCATGATGGAATGCGATGGCACGTAACAATGTGCAATTTTTTAGATAAGAGGTTGAACACAACTAGGCTATTAATTTGATTGAGAAACCTAGAGGCAATCAATTGGGATTATCCATATGGATGGATAAATAAGGAGTTATTTGCCCAATTGAATCAAGAGTTGCATAAGGGATGCAATTGGAATTGTTCCTACCTAAAGTAGTCAAATTATGGGTGACTTGCCAAAGCAAGCTCATAAGGAGATGAAACATGGATCTTGGCCCACTAGAAAATATAAGGATATTTTCCGCATTAATATCTTGAGGGTTATTAATCCGTAGTAAAATAGTGGGAGCTATATTTAACAAATTAAATCCTTGTTGAATATAGTTATACGTCACAAACTTTGCATAATCCTATTATGTTAAACACCCATGGCATTAAACAAATAAAAACGCGACTCTATCTATTTCCTAGACTGGTATAAAATTGAGAATTGTTCTCAAATAAAAGAGAAATTGTTGTACATCGTAGAACATAAAGATCTCTTCCTACCAACTACCCAAAACACACTAAAACCCAATGGAAGGGACATCAAAGAATGGTTCTTTGGATGTGACTTGCCTCATGTTAGCTGCCATGAACTCTGAGCTCTAGAGGCAAGAAGAGAGACATGGAGAAGTATGATATGATCATACATTGAAAGAAGCTCTTTCAAAAGAGGGAGCTAGACATGAAAGGTTTGAAGTGTTGCTCTACTTTGGGTTATGCAAATATACTAATTCAATATGATTGAAACATTAGTGAATATGCATTATCTATGAGATAGATAAAGAATAAAATGTTATTCACCCAAGTAGACCAAGAATTGCATTGGATGCAATTATAGTTTTGTTTTATAGTTTATTTACTCAATATGATTGAAAAATCACTAAACAAAACACTAATAATGGACATGGGCAAAGTTGTTAATGGATAACAACATGGGTAAGGGCAAAAACAGTTTGCGCCGACCCCATGGGTATAAAGCAAGCTTGTTGCTAAAACCAAGTTGCCTCGAAGTCCCATAGGTAGTGTAGAGGAAGAGAAACTACCCAAAATACCTGGAAGTAAATAATAAAGGAATTATGAATTCCAATATAGGTATTTTGTTATAGAAATCAAAGTGTCTATCTCATCATCATAAGTATATGATACTAGATGAGGATCTCACATTTATGGAAGTGTGGAGGATCTCAAGAGACGAAGACAATTGGATAAGGAAGAAATAATCCTACACGTGGGGCTATGAAGCAAAGGGTTGCTGAGTAAGCCGTAGTGAATTATTTCTATATTTAAGAAATTGTTCATGAATTAGACAGACCATTATCATAGTTTCTTGTTTGGACAAGAAAGCTCCTTATCATAATAAAGGACAAATGTTGTTCCATTTATTATGATATGCATTATTGTAATGCAATTTTGTCTAAGTGGATTCTATATCCATGATCATGATAATTTCATCTATAACATTAATACCTAGAGGTTTGCATATAATGATATGAACTTCACTTATCTTTAGCATTATCGTTTAGGCCCCATAAATAAGAGATACATATCTAGAACCCCATGAGGATGGATTTCTGGAACTCATTTGATTATTGAATCATTTGAGACGTGTAAGACTTATTAGGCAAAGATATGATCTTTTGGGAATCATACATATTGATGTATGAAGGCCGCTAAGCACAAATGTTAAAGATGGTTTTCAGTACTTCATCAAATTTACTGATGGGATCAGAGAAATATGGGTTTGTGTATCTTATGAAGAAACAAATCAGAATCCTTTGAATTGTTCAAGGTATTCAGGAATGAAGTAGAGAACCAGCTTGACAAAAGTATTAGGGCTCTACGATTGGATCATAGAGGAGAGTACTTGAGCCAAGAGTTTGACAACAATCTATGGGAGTGTTGGACACTCGCTCCACCTAGCACGCCACAAAGGTTTGGCGTGTCTAAAAGGAGATTTCGGACCTTGTAGGACACGGTTCGGTCCATGATGAGTCAAACAGAACTTCCAGTTTACTTTTGGGGCTATGTTCTAATTACAGCAAATTTCGCCCTTAACCTTGTTCCATCAAAAACGGATTATGAATAACGCCATATGAGATATGGACTAAGAAAGTGTCCTAGTATGTCATTCATAAACATTTGGGGTTATGAAGTTTATGTAAAAGAGTTTACAAATAAACTTGGACCCAAGTCGGATAAATGTTTTGTGGGATATCCTGAAAAGGATATTATTTCTACAACCCAATCGAGAACAAACTGTTTGTTGCTCGAACTACAGTGTTTCTAGGTAGAGATTGTCTCTAAGAGAAACAGTGGGAGGACAGTAGAACTTGAAAAGTTCAAGAACCGCAATAGAACATTGATCCGTTTGATGGAACATGAGCAGGATCACAAGGTGTTGTGGAGTAACCTACTCAGATAACACAAGAACCTCGTAGGTAAGGTAGGATATGTCAAGGGACTAGAGAAATAAGGATTTCTCATAACCCGTGATATATTGCTCATTAAGATGAGCCTACAACCTATGAGATGGTCACATGTGGCCATACTCACAGAAATGGCTTGGAGCCATGAGATACGAAATGGAATCCGTGAATACCAAAAAAGTATGGACTTTGGTGGAACCACCTAAAAGGTGCAAGTGGGTTATGAGGAAACCAACATGGATGGTAATATGATTACCTTTAAGGGAAAAATTGGTAGGAAAGGGATTTCATGTGAGCTCATAGTATAGACTATGACAAAATCTTTCCCCACTTGTGATGCTTAAATCCATTCACATCTTGCTTGTAGCAATCTATTTATAGATTTGATCAAGCTTCTAGGAGTTCGACTCTTAAAAAGGATGATGTAATCAAAGGAGTTTGATTCCATCAAAATTGAAGATGAGACTTCTGTTTACAAGAATGTTAGTGGAAGCACAGTTATTTTTCTGGTCTTGTATGTGGAGACATACTTAATCATTGGGAATGTTGCCCCTACTTGGCAGCCTTACGTAGATTGACTAGGGAGTTGACTTTATAATGGTAGACTTAAGCGAAGCAACTTGTGAAGATCTATTGAGGTAGATCAAGATGGTTGTATAGCTTAGGTCATAGTACACAAATTGACAAAGGTGTTGAAATGGTTCAACGTGAAAAGAATATTGATTCTTACCCATGTCACATGGAATTAGTCTTTAGAAGGCTAATTGTCTTTCCAATTAGATTGGGAATGGACCGTATGAATTAGATTCACGAGATACGCCATGGAATGTACTAGGCCAGACGTGTCATAAGGCATGACACAAAGATACCAGTCGAATCCGGGTGAGAGTCACTGGATAAATTATCAAGATTATCCTTTAAGTACTTGAGAAGCACTAAGGATGAATTTTGATAAATAGATAATATGAAGAGTTTGCTGTAAGGGGTTACAGTGATGCAAACTTCAAATCTGACAAGGAAGATTCAGATTATAAGTCGAGTTTTGAGTTTTGCCCTAGTGGGAGCGACTGTGAGCTGGAAAGGTTCCAGGCAAGATTCAGTCACTGATTCTAACATAAAGGACTGAGAAATTAGGGCATAAGATGCATTTATTCAGAATATTCAATCTCAATCAAATTGTTGATGGAGGAGATGTGAATATTTGCAAGGTGCCAGCATATGTCTCGCCCCTACGCAGTGTAAGCGTGGACGGCCGCGCTAGATCAATAGGCATATGATGCAGGAGATTGACTCTAGTGCAAGTGGGAGACTGTTGGAATTGTGCCCTAGAGGCAATCAATTAATTGTGACATTTATGGATTTACGATTCATTATGTTATCGATATGGAGATATGTTAACATGAATGAAGTCCTTAGAATATAAGTGTTATATTCTTAAATATCCCTAGTCGATTATAATGATTAATAGGACAATCATCTATAGACTAGTATGGGGTTGGATTGATATGGAGATATCACGATCCAACACATGGGTATGCATTAGGAGTAATGGCATACTGGATTGACCCATCTCCGAGAAGGCTACATACACGTTATGTTGAGTCACAAGCGCTTCTCGCGGTGCAATGGTATTGTCATCCTTAGACTTAAAGTCACTAGATATTCTAGTTGTGAATTATTGTGATCTTGGTAGCGTCAAACGCTACACCGTAACTGGGTAGTTATAAAGGCGTGTACTGGATACAATAAGAAGCAAGCTTAGAGATCGTAGTGGACGTAGATAGAATTTGTCCCTCCCACATAACGGGAGCAAATATCTCAGGGCACTCGAGGGATAGTGCTTATAAAATGTCTGGCCAGACTCAAATAAATCAATATGGGATATTGATGTTATTTGCACGAATAAGGCTATTCCCAGGATCGAGAAACTATGGATTGGATATACGAGTGTGACTTGTATGTCTCGTGTCCAATCCGGATATTGGGACAAAGGGATGAGACAATTACTTGTACAAGGTTTGTCATGATGACTATTCTATTTGTTGGCTAGAATGGATGTCTTGCTAGAGGCCGCTCCATATTAGTAAATAGTTACTACCAACTAAATAGAACCTATGGGGTCACACGCCATATAGGGGTGAACTAGACTTGGGAATTAATTAATTAAATGATTAATTAATTAGAAGGATCAAATCGCAACAACTTGCTAACTTAGTAGGACTAATATGCAAGTTGGACTAATCCATGTATAGACATGATTAGGATTTGCCAAGGTGGCCTAATTCATGTGGAGACATGATTAGGATTAATTTGCAAATAAGAACTAATCCATGTATTGACATGATAAGGACTATTTTGCAAAAGGGACTAATCCGAACTTGAGTAGGATTATGAGGGGTTCTTAATGTAGTAGGACAAGGAGTTGTTGGACTATATAAAGAACACTCCTAGCTTATTTTTCTCTACACACACCACACATCTATATGATATAGTAGGAGAGAACAAAGCAAGGAGAGAGAGCAAGTCCCAAAAGAGGGCCGAACCCCCCTTGGGATTGCCGCCCCCTACCCGTCGGCCTAAAGGGTGCCGCCCCACCTTTGGCACTCCATTGTTGGCGATTTCTTCTTCCTCTTCCATTCTTCCTAGCTAGCACGAGGGAATTGAAGGGTCTAGATCCCACCTCTAGGCGTGGATCAACCGTAGAGACGTGACATTATTCGCGTTTGAAGTCATCAAGGAGACCCCTAAGGTGTGTTTATGATTTCTAACCCTTACCATCGTTATGTCTCTTGACTTGTGATCCTTGGAGGGTTTTGCATGGTTTATGATTGTTTGTGTTTCCGTTGCGCATCCATGAATCAAAACCCTACAGTAAGAACCACCCTGACTGAAGTAGCAGTACGAGATTCAACATGAGATTGCATACGGGTGACATCGATTAAGCTAGGACGAGCTACATCAGCGATGGAGGCGGAAGTACAGGCGGCATGGGAAATGACCATATTAGTACATCCCTTAGCTCGCCACAGGAATTAGAGGGAGATTCCAAATGAGCCGCTTGTGGAAAGTATCGGGAACGACAACGACCTTTATTAGGGAGTGGTCAGAGTGGGTGCAAACACAATAAATAGAGATAGACCATCGGTATCTGAGCGTGTGCAAGCACAATAAGAGATAGACCATGCGTACCTCATATTAATTCCGATAATATTTTTGAGATTTACTGTTTATCGTCTTCTGTGTTCGAACCTAAGACCTCATGTCTGTGTTTTTAAACGCTCTACCACTTGTCTAGTACCTCAAAATAATTCGAGTGAGGTATAACATTTTTTTTTTCTAAAAAACCACATGAACCCCAAATTCAAGTAAAGGATATTTCTTTTGGACGCAGGGAATTCACATTAGTAGTAATTTTTGCAAGTTAGTAGCCACTTTTGCAAATAAAGGACGTTACACATCGTCTTGGACGGCAACTCCGTTAAAATCAAGTTTATCTTCTCGCTCTATCGGGTCCCCGATTTGCCGTTCACGAGTCACGTCGAATGTGTTCCCATTCTTAGATTCACTACCTGGACCAGACCTCGCGGTGTTATAGAACTCTCTCTCTCTCTCTCTCTCTCTCTCTCGATACACTCTCAGCAGCGGCCGCTTAGATTCACTACCTGGACCAGACCTCGCGGTGTTATAGAACTCTCTCTCTCTCTCTCTCTCTCTCGATACACTCTCAGCAGCGGCCGAGCTAGACGGAAGCACGGAGGGGATGATGCGGTTGTTCGTCTTGGCACTGCTCCTCGCGAGCACTGCTACGCTGGTGAGATCAGATGCGTCCGATCACAAGTACAAAGCTGGAGATCCAGTCCCTCTCTATGTCAACAAGGTCGGTCCGTTCCACAACCCCAGGTATGGATCTATTGCTCTCTTCAACTGATTCGATGTTTGTGGTCTTAGTCTCGGCTAGAATTATGCTGGCTTGTCCTTTGATGTGGCTTTCAAGTTATGGATCAGCTCTTTTTTAAGCTTCGAATTGGGTTTCTTTTTGTTCAATTGTCTGGCTACTAGTGAATTAGAGTTTTGTTGGTTAAAGGTTTGCATCTTTGTGGGGTTTTCACGAGCTCGATATCAGAAAAAATGCTGAATTAAGTGACATTATAGGGTAATTTATGGTCTTGGCTTAGTTGATTAACTTGAGTTTTCTTCAACCATAGGGTAATTTAAGTGTCACTATAGGGTAATTTATGATCTGGGCTTAGTCGATTAACTTGAGTTATCTTCAACCATCATATATGGACATGACTTCAGCTATACCATTGGGAAAAAGATGTGGCTATTCAGTGAAATTATAAATGTCAAGTGTGTCTGTGTGTGTATTTGTATAAAAATGCTATATAATCACCCTGAACATGGTTTGTACTTACTCAACGTTCGCGGGGAATGAATTAGCTGCGAAAAGAATTTGGAGATTCAGTGTGCAAATTAAGATGATCTGTGTGTGCTTTTAGGTAAATGAACGAGGAGCAAGAACATAGCTTTTGTTGATAATCTGCGGAAGAATATGCCAGGGAATAAGAAGGATTTATGTTACTTTAGTCATTGATAAGAATACTGTGAAAGAAAAAAAAATAGCATTACAACCACCTTTTCGTAAATTTGAGTATGTAACTTGCTAAAACTCTGGAGTTCATGTTCGTGGATCTGTAAAATTATGGTTTTGGCTTCGATATGGAGTTTAAATTGCGGATCGGTTTCTTCGAGTTCTATTTAGGGAATCTCCAGTTGAATTATCTGGATGGTTGTTAACTAGGGGTTTATTGGTTAAAACCCCATCTTTGCCTTTCCCGATGAGAATGATAGCAAATTTAATGTAATTATGTGGCAGGATACGGTTATTTGTGGTCTCGGCATTCTTTATTAGCTGCAATTACTGTGAACTATTTCGCGTTGACATACTTTGGGCCATTAATGGATATAGTTGGAAGCAATCATGGCAATTCATGGAAATATCATACAAATGTGAATTATCTATTTATAACTCATAAAAAAAAATGTGAATGGACATATGACACTAAACCTCTAGCACTTTAAATTTCATAGAAACCCCCCTGCATTTGTCATTTTGAGACAAATATCCTCCAATCGTTACACGGGTTAGATTAAATGAATGGAATTTTCTGCAATACCCATCACGTAATACCCATCTCGTGAGGGGTATTACAGTAAATTTCGTTAATTTAATCTAAGCCTGTTAAGGATTGGAGGCTATTTGTCTCAAAATGAAAAGTGCATGAGGTTTTTCTATGAACTTGAATGTGCTGGAGGTTTAGTTAGTGTCACAAGTGTCAAACTGCATATAGGTTAGTGTCATTTGTCCTATTTGAATTATGTATTTATATGAAAGAATGTGATCAACCTCGACATGGTGTGTATTTACCGCCCCAGCTTTAAGTGGGAAACTAAGTAGCATTCAGAAGATTATGGCAATCTGCAAATCAAATGATTAATGCGTAATGTTTGCAGAAAACCAAACCATGTTGGAGGGTTAATTACGACTACATTATGTATCTGAATTTATTTGTATGCAAACATCATATTCCCAATTAGAGGGGCCTTCTTGGTAGTGGTATGAAGGATATGTTGTTCGGATCGATTATAGAAATGAAATAAATTCTCCAGCCTTTTCCTAGATTTGCCCGTGTAACTTGCCAAAATTTTAGAAAAAGTTATCAAGGGTGTTTGAACACCTGTTTTTCTCTTTGAATTATAATCAATTTGCGTGGCTGTGGTGCTGTGAAGCACCGGAACGGCATGTAGGCCTCCGTCCCCGTTTCGTACCCGTCCGGAACGCTGGAACGCCCCAAAACGTCCCCGGGTCGTCAGCTGGCGTTCCCCAAAAAAACTGAGATTCGGAACACGTCTGGAACGGTGGAGGGACGCGTTCCAGCTTTTCTGAAACTGTGCGGGAACGTCCCTGCTTTCACCAACCTCCAACAGATCGGTGACTTGAAGTCCGATCTGTAAGTTACTTACCTTTGACGACGTCGGCGACTTCGAACTCCACCAGATCGGTGACTTCAAGTCGCTGCGTCCTCTTCTCCTTCGTCTTCTTCTTCTCCTTCTCTTCTCCTTCGTATTATTCTTCCTCTTCTGCTTCGTCTTCCTCTGTTAGTCTCTGTTCGCGATCCAAAATCGAAGGTAGCGAGTCTCTGTTGCTGCGTGGTTGACTAAGAGAGAGAGAAAGTAACATGAAGTGCAGGGGTTTTTGGATCCAAGGGTTCAAAATACACTCTCATAGTGTGGTTGGAATGGAAGGCTCAGATTGATTATTGTAGACCCCATTTTTTTAGTTGTATTTGTAGACCCCATTGTATACTCAGCAACTGAACAAGTTGCCACTACGGTTTGTTACTTTTTTTTTTAGAATACAGTTTGTTTCTTTTATTAAGTTTGGTCATTTTATTTTTTTATTTTTTTTCAATAAAGCTTGTTCTTAGTTTATATGTATTTACATATATATAATTAAAAAAATAAGGTTTATATATAAAAATATGTATTTATACATATACAAAAATTGCCGTTCCCACGGCGTTTCGTCTCCAAATTTTTTGAAAAACGCCGTTCCGGCGTTCCCGTCCCCGTCCCCGTTTCCGTGCTACATAGCTGTGGTGAAATGAGAGAAGAGATTATTAATCACAGCCACACAATAAAAAAAAACTAGATTATAATTCATACCAAGAACCAAGTGTCAAAATAACCTTTTCATGTATGTTCATGCACTTCAAACCCTAAGTTGTTAATGCAACCTCATATTTGTTCCTATGTGAAAAATCAAAACAGAACACATGTGAAACCAAAAACCAACCTAAATGTTTTTTCTTTGAATTATAATCAAAAGCATCTCCTTAATCAATGTGAAAAATCAAACAGGCCACATAAAATTAGCCGAAGGGGGTAGTAAATAAATGAAGCAATCAAGAAACCTAGTCCACATACGTTCACAGTACAAATTCATGTCAACGACTAGCGTAGTAAGCTGATAACTGCTGACAAACAGTGCCAGTGTCTTTCTTCACTGCCGTTGGTCAAGAATTGTCGATTCATTTTTACTTCCTCTTTGTCTGGCAGTTTGATGACATAGTTATAGGAGCTGTTATGATGCAATAGTCTCTTTTCAGCTCATGATGTGGTGGATAAGAGGTTGATCCATATCCTTCAGTGTCTCTTGTTTGGTCATAGTTTTTATCAAAAAACTATCACCAGCTTTCAGGTCGGGCAGTAATCCACTGTGCTTTTTACCAAGTACTTCATGTTGTAGACTCCAATTTTCATAATCAAGGGGTCGTTTATATGAAGTTTGGTTCTTTGATAACAATTTTTGTTGTAGAGTTCGTAATACTCACACACACACATTTGTGTGTTTAGGAGATGTAATGGTGTTTATGAGTTTATGTCTGCTGATGATGTCTTGGTGTTAACTTTGTATTGCAGTGAAACATACCGCTACTTTGATCTCCCATTTTGTTCCCCAGGTTTGTTCATTGCTAAATTTCTTTTATGTTTTGAACTTGATACTTCTTGTGTAGCCCTGCCTGTCTCACGGGAGTCAAATGTGCAGGTGTTGCGAAAGATAAAAAGGAAGCCCTTGGTGAGTTGTTGAACGGGGACCGTTTGGTTACTGCACCCTATAAACTTGACTTCTTAGTCGAACGGGACTCTGAGATTGTTTGCAAAAAGAAGTTGCAAAAGGAGGATGTTTCTCAGTTCAGAAATGCTGTCACAAAGGACTATTATTTCCAAATGTACTATGATGACTTGCCCCTTTGGGGTTTCATAGGGAAAGCTGACAAGGAAGGCAAAGCTGATCCCAGCGAGTTCAAATATTACCTTTTTAATCACCTCAATTTTGAAATATCTTATAATAAAGATCGTGTCATTGAGGTTAATATGAGGACCGACCCTAATGCCCTTGTTGACATTACTGAGGATAAGGAAGTTGATGTAGACTTCATGTACACAGTGAAATGGAAGGAAACTAACATTCCTTTTGAGAAGAGAATGGAGAAGTACTCACAGTCGTCATCCTTACCGCATCATTTGGAAATCCATTGGTTTTCAATTATCAACTCATGTGTGACAGTTCTTTTGTTAACTGGTTTTCTTGCCACAATCCTAATGCGAGTCCTGAAGAATGATTTTGTCAAGTAAGAAATGTTTCTCAGTAATATATATATCTGCATTTTTTATGAAATTCGTTTGTACTATACATTTTTTTTTGTATTATTTAAAGGTATGCTCACGACGAGGAGGCGGCAGATGACCAAGAAGAAACTGGGTGGAAGTACCTTCATGGCGATGTTTTTAGGTTTCCAAAGTACAAGTCTTTGTTAGCAGCAGCCCTTGGGTCTGGCACTCAGCTGTTTACTCTGTAAGTCATTTGTCTAAGTTGTTTTACTCGTTTAGAATTGAAGTAATTATTTTCCTCTATTTAGTTTTTTGTATAAGTATTAGAAGCAATGTGGGAATCTTATACGGTCACTTTTCTTCCCAGTACGCTCTTTATCTTCATTCTAGCTCTGGTTGGTGTCTTTTATCCATACAATCGTGGAGCTCTATTCACTGCTCTGGTGGTTATATACGCTCTTACATCTGGTATTGCTGGCTATACGGCAACCTCTTTCTATTGCCAGCTTGAAGGAACAAACTGGGTATGTTGTCATTTTTATTCTTCTAACAGCTGTTCTATCACGTTTTTTGTTAGTTTAGTTCCAGACTGCCATTCTCTAGATATGATTTCTTACCAACTTTGTTGTGCATATTGATCCGTTTGTTGATACATTGCAAATGTCTTCTTTGAACATACTGGCATCCTTCCATACAGTAGCTGGATTTGGTGTCACGTATCACAAGTTTGCATGAACATTTAACTACTTATTATTTTTGATCTCTAGCTTATTTAACTGTCACACATACCTTCTATGATTTACATATTGTGTTCCAAGATCATTAATTAAGTTTTAACCACACCTTACTCCAGAGTCATTCAAATGTATGAAGTGACTGGCTATCTGTGAATCGTACATAGTCTGATGCTTTGTCAGAGAATTGAAACATCAACATTGTGTGAGATCTCGTTTGTGTCGCGGACGTAATTCCTGATATAAATTCATATGTAACACCGCATTATACATTCCGATTTGACTAAAACATTATACGCCGTTTGCTTTTTCCACAATCTCATGGGTTGCCATCAGACTGTGTATTAGTATACGTATAGACTACAACACAATCTTGCCTTTGGCACACTGCTGAAACACCATGATCTTTACACTGGAAATTGGAAATTGGAAAATATGCATGAGCATGTAGTTCTGTGATTAGTATGTATCTTACTGTGGGGTTTTCCGATTACCAATTGTAACTAAGCCATAAAATTTCGTCATGTATTTACTGGGTCCTACCATAATCATTTAGAGAAAAGAATCCTTGCGGAATGGTTTTTTGACTATGTAAGTAAGCATTCATTTACAACCTTCCCGTTGTGGGGCTCCCCATGCTATATTAACTTAATTGTGGCGCCATCACATGGTAGTGCTTGCACATATATCTTGGAAATCCCTCCTTGTTTCTTTCAGCATGGAACATGATGCACGTTTTTCGTGGCATTTTATTTTGGGTTTGAGAAGTAAATGTTTGTGTTTTTTGTTTTAAAGAAAGGTCAATATTTAGGAACAAAATAACTCACCTCCAATTGTTAACTCTCTTTTTGTTAGGTGAAAAAATGAATCCGATTAGCTATTGCTTAAACCCATATATACCCATATGCATATGGGTTTCTGATTCTGACAAGGAATATACATCACGCTAACTAATGCCCGAAGTTAGCCAATAAGCATATTTCAAGAATATTGATCAAAGTTATGGTTTCACTACGAGTTTTAAACAGTTCGCCCATCCGAAATTTTGTTGTTGATTGACATCTATGGTCAATATTAATCAAATAATAAGGCCATCCTTCATCTAAATGCGGTCTCTTTACAGCCTACGTTTCCTGACTTGGTTGTGGATGTCATGTCGGGTGTGTATCCCAGAATCGGATTTGCTCCCATGTGAAAATTGAGGATTCGGGGACTCGCCTAAAAGGTGTCCAACTTTTGGACACGCTTGTGGGGGTACGGTGTCATTCCAATTATTTTACATAGTATGTACTTGTGCTCAACTGAACTTAAACCTGAATGATCATTTTTACCCATAGAAGGACATGAGTATGTGCGACTCATCAGTCAATCACAAATAGGGACAATGTTAGTGAGGTCAGAGGATGGTCACTTCGATCAAGGTGAAGATGATTAATTGAAGGAGAAGGAATCAAGGGGAAGAAAGAAACCAAAGCACCAATATCCTATCTGACCATGATTTAAAACATTGGAGTATCCGATTGATAGGTGCCAAAACTGTTGCATATCCCATACCCTTATCCGCAAAATTATGTCCGATACGGGTACGATGCCGAGATTGAAGTGCCCGGGTTACTTAGTTTACAGCCTTTCTGATATCCATTGAAATTTTCTTTTCTAATACTCCCTATTAAACCTGGCAAAATGGATTTTTACCCAATGGGCCAGACTGTTAACCACTTTTTAAATAGATTGGGTCCTAATGTTGAGTATCAGCTTTCACACTTCCCAATGTTGATAAACTAGTTATGCTATGTACTGTGAAGAAGCATACAAAGACTATCAGATTGCAATGGCAATTTTTTTTAAAGGAGAGTAGTCATTGCATCTCTCCTGGAATAATTTTGGGACACCGTACATTTGTGAGAAATGTAGTGTGATTTCTCACTTACTGTCTAGAAGTATTGAGCCATACTCACCGATTTTGTTTCTCATTGATATGATATGATATGTAGCAAACCATGGGAGTATTTTCTCCACCACATATCCTCTAAGGTGTATACTGTATATATTTCATGCCCCAAGGATTCTTTGGTGCTCTTTGTTGCGTTTTAGGAGTTTGACAGGGTCTTCATTTGGTGTTTGATTCGACTGTTATGAGGACAAAGAACCATAACAAATAAAATCCTAAAGGCAGGCCTTATTTCTTATGCCGAAACCACAGGTCCTAGTCTAGATGTCAACCTTATCATACTTTTACCTGTTTTGACTATTACTGATTAACGGTTTTGAGATTTAAACACTGCTGGCCCTGCTCAAGTGGGTGGAGGAACAATTTCTCTGTAAAAGATATATTCTGGGTACACTAATTGTTCCCGACCAGAGTCCTATTTGTTTGGGTGGCATACGACTGAATAGAGAGAGAGGGAGAATTTGCGTCTGGCTCCTTTGGTTATCATGTGGACCATTTCAAGGGTGCGTAATAGGCAGACTTCTGATGGGATTCGTATGTTGATTCTTTTGTTAGAGGCTTGTCATTTAGATGCTTTTGCAGTGCTGTTCCTACATACCACTTGGTTCCTTAATCATTTGTTCTATTTTCTGGATTCCATAGCTTAGTTTGTGTTATTTTTCAGGCTTTTATTCATCTGTGTGACATATCAGTTCCTCTGTATGTGTTCTTTTTTAGCTCTATAAAAGTTTGTTGTCTATAAAAAAAGGTATATTTTGTGGGTTCACGGTATTAATTATTTGCATCATGTTCTTCTCACTTTCTTCTTCTTTCAACATTTGAAGATCCCTTAAATGTTTATAATGTCACTTGACTCATTCATGTATAACTATCTCTTCCTTGTCCACCATATCTGGCTGATAATGAGGAGACAGCAATGGATTTCCCAAGTCGAGAGAAATTGACCTCATTCTTATTCTGATGTTACTATTTTGATATGGAGCTGACCTTTGCATATTTCGTCGGTGTCAATATACTACAATCTTGATTCTCTCTGAACTAAGCTTGTACTTTTTGCTTGACAGGTTCGAAATTTGTTATTGACTGGAGGCTTGTTTTGCGGACCACTGTTTCTGACATTTTGCTTCCTTAATACCGTTGCAATTGCCTACAATGCGACAGCAGCTCTGCCGTTTGGTACCATTGTCGTTATATTTCTTATATGGGCTTTAATAACATCCCCTCTGCTGGTTTTGGGTGGGATTGCTGGAAAGAATAGCAAAGCTGAGTTTCAAGCCCCTTGTCGCACAACAAAGTATCCCAGAGAAATTCCAACGTTGCCTTGGTATCGTGGAGCTATTCCACAGATGGCAATGGCCGGGTTTCTACCTTTCAGCGCAATCTACATTGAGTTGTATTACATATTTGCAAGTGTTTGGGGTCACAGAATCTACACTATATACAGCATCTTATTTATAGTGTTCATCATTCTTCTGATTGTTACTGCTTTCATTACTGTGGCGTTGACTTACTTCCAACTTGCTGCTGAAGATCATGAATGGTGGTGGAGGTATGTATGAATGTTTGAGTTACTGCTAAATAATCTTTGCTTTGGTGCTTTATAATTCTGATTTTATGTTGGTCCATTACTGATTATTGAATTCTTTGTTTGGAACTGTGGCTCATGCATACCTTTTTTTGACTGCTCGGGGTTTATTTAGATTTCCCATAGTAAGTTAGAGTGCCTCTAGTCTATTCAACCAATGATATAGCTGCAAAAAAATGTTTTGTAATGTTTGCATCTGACACGAAACTCGTACAAGCCTTATTTTAATCCACACCCAGTTAAGATTAGTGTAATATACTGAGGAGCCTAGACAACATTTGATATAAACTATTACACCTTATTAGTTTCTCAAGTAAGGGAATGATAGTGAGATGAAACATACAAAGAAATTGATTCAAGGTAGCGTAGTCTATTTTCTTGGGAAAAGATGTTTGAATACGGTGCACACTGTCTCATCTTACAGAAAATTTGGCTAGTCCTGTACATTGTCCAATATACAAATGCCCCTTACTATGAATCAGTTGGTAGAGGAGGATTCACTTGGTCTTTTGCTATATTATCCTTGAAGGTCTTGATGCAGCAGAACTCGACATTATATATTGTATAGATGTAATAATCTTAAAGATCTTGGATGTCACATGTTGTTTAGGAGTTGTGCAGATAAATTTGTGGTATCCTCATTCAGCAATAGCAAATCTTAAAGTTCTTGACTCACTCTTAATTTGTTAGGCTAGAAATGCCTTCTTTCTTATTCTATTAATCTGATATGATTAGCTTTCAATCACTAAACTTAGAATTCATCATTTGTGTCAGGTCTTTTCTCTGTGGTGGATCAACTGGCTTGTTCATATATGGTTATTGCCTATATTACTATCATGCTCGATCAGACATGTCAGGATTCATGCAAACTTCGTTCTTCTTTGGGTATATGGCCTGTGTATGCTATGGTTTCTTTCTCATGCTTGGAGCAGTTGGGTTCCGTGCTGCGTTGTTCTTTGTCAGTCACATATACCGCTCGATTAAGTGCGAGTAGTGAGTTCAATCAGACATCTTTGTTCAACAGGTATGCCTTATTTTTTAATTCATTTTTCTTTGAGGTTGTTTAGTTTGTAGAGATATTCCCGAGTTATATCTTATTTACACTCTCTAATTTGAACTCTCAGGATTGATGGATCGTTTTTCCAGAAAGTTATAAGTTGTGTAGTAATATGGTGGCCGGGAAGCCTAGCACAATCTGTGGACTTGATGGTGGCAGTGTTAGTGAAAGCCTTGCACATCCCTTTTGTTGCAAGGACAGAGTAGATTATAGTACTAGTAGAATAGTCGTGAACTCTTTATTTTCCTTTCTCTGGGTATTGAAGTACTTCTTGGTGGTACAATCTTGTACTTGAAATGTAGAAGCTGTCTATTTTTTTGGATTGTTGTTTCTTTTTATGATCTTGTTGCGGTACTGTTCAGGTGCGAGCACTGCATTATATCTGCTCTTGTCGGGATGTGTTTTTCATCTTGCAGGGCCTCGCATTCTCAATTTTGGTGGTGTTTTTCCTTTCTTTATATGCAGAACCGGACTCTTGGTTCTGGGCATTGGTATCTGAAGATTGACATATTTTTTGGTCAAAAGGAGCATTTTATAGAAACAACCCACAACAAAACCTCATTACACATTCTTCCCTACATCTATGTCAAAACCTGGACACTTACATCTGGATGCTTTTGTTTCCAGTCCATCGTCAAAACAAACCCAGCTGCAGCTTTAGCAACCCAATCAGCCCCCATGTTCACCTTTTTGGTGATCAAATTGCAGCTAACATCTCTTATCTTGCAAATACATGTCACAATCCTGAAGGATAAAATTGATTTGCTCGTCTCTATGGCTCTCCCCAGCTAATATGAGCACCAATACTTTGTTTTCACATAAACAAAGAACTTCTCAAAAAATTGGATTCCGTGCTTTATAGAGAGAAAGTTCTCTCTTCTCTCTCCATACTTTGGGAATCCTAATACTATCTTTGCCGCTGCCGCCGCTGCAACAATAGGTTCTCCATAGCCATCGTCATCATACCCCCAATCTCTGGATCGGGCTCAGATCCTTCATATCCCGCTGTTTCAAACTTGATTTTTGACTAGTTTCTTTGTCTTAGTGTTTCTCCATTGAAATCTCGCTTTCCTCCTTTTCACAGAAGCTCGTATTCCTTCTGGTTAGTTGCTTCCTCAAATATTGGTCGTTGCTACACGGTCAATTTGCTCGAAGTTCTGCCCTTTTCTCTCTCCCTTTCATCTTTTCTTACCTGCTCCAGTTTATTGAGAAATTATATTTTTCTTTCGTCTTTTGTTGCCAGATTCAATCTGGTCTTCTTCAAATTCTAGTAGTATTCTAGTTCTCTTTACCTTTGTTTTCTTATATTCATCGAATCTGTTTGCTTTATGCAGTTTCAATCGCCTATATCTTGGATCTGTCTTCGCTTGTCTTAATTTCCGACTCCCCTATGTGCTTGTTTCTGTTTTTATTCATTTGTTCCAGAAATTTCCAGTTTCTTTCCATCTTTTGGTCTTTTGATTCCCATGAGTGTCTATCAGTTTAGCTACTTACCTACTGAAGCATCACTGCAAGAATAAGCTAAGGAGATTGTTCAAAGCACCACAGTTTCATGCTAGCCTCCCACAGTCGAAGAAGCTTATCTGAAACGACGTCGTTCTTGCGTTTTGGAGGCTCCAGGACCAAAACGACGGAAGGAAATAGGGTGTTTTCAAAACTTGGTTTGCAATTTCTTCAGAGAAAGTTTGTTTTTACACAAGATCGACTCTGCTCAGTCTCCGCTTCTTCCATCCGCCATCAAACGAGATAAGAAATGTCTGCAGAAAGGATAATGAGTCGTTGGGTTTCTTTTGTGCTCCTGACCAGGAGACGGGTCTTGGTCTCGTTAATCAAGAAAGACTAATCAGGTGGTCCATGTAGATAGATCGTGGTATTTGAGGCAAATTCGACGATGTTGTCAGCCTCATGAGAATATGACGGTGTCATTTCGGATCAAGTATTCTACCTTACGTCGGATCCTCTTGGGTAAGAAAGGGGTTCGAAAGATCAAGTTTGCTCAATCTCATGCTTCCACTAAGCATGTTACAATGCAGTCATCCACTTGTACCCAACCCTCTTCATGTGCAAATGATGATGATCTGGCTAATGACCCGGTCCACTTCGTAACCCAGTTTGAGAACCTCACTTTTAAATCAACCCATTCCCAAGGCCCCATCCAGGAAGTAAGCCTCAACCCATTTCGCAACCCGACCCAGTAACATCCCATTAACCCGACCCGAAGCATGACATCGAATCGCGAGCCTCGACCCATTTCTGACACAGGGCATACAGATTTCAACATGATGGACGTTGACACTCCAGTGGTTTCTCGAAGGATACATGTCAAGAAACGACTTTGTGATGTCTCGTGGGAGCTGCCTTATGACTGTTCTCGTGCCGCCAAAAAGCTCAGGCTCTCTTTCAAGTTCTGGTCGCCCACTGTTCCATGGCGTTTTGGTGCCCTTCCTTTTTTCCAGCATCCCAGCTTCAGAGATCGTGTGGTTAGTGGTTTGGTCAAGTTTGTTGCTTGGTATGATGTTTGTTTTTTTGCTTTTCAGGTGGTGTTGTTTCCCCGAGTTTGCGTTGAAGGGGTTGTGCCTGCTGCTGCTTTTGTCTCCTTGTCATCTTGCTTTAGGTGTTTTAGGTGTTCCTATGTAGATTTAGGCTTAGTTTGTTGATGTTGTAATCTTAGTATTGTTAGATATGTCTATTTGGCTAGTGTATCTTTATTTGTAATATCCTATGATGTTTGAACTGTCGTTCTCTATGGAATGCAAAAGAAAAAAAAAAAGAAAAAAAGAAAAAAAAAGAAGAAATAAACTTTGTTATAATTTTCCAGAAATTTGATATTTGGGTTAACATGCACCATTTCTGATTCCCTCAAAGCAAAAGCTTCGTCAACAAAAGTTGAGCTAGCTAGACACACACATTTTTTGTGTTTTGGGAGCTGTAATGGTGTTTATGATTTTATGTCTTCTGATGATGTCCTGGTGTTAACTTTGTAGTGCAGTGAAACATACCGCTACTTTGATCTCCCATTTTGTTCCCCAGGTTTGCTCAGTGCTAACTTTCTTTTATGTTTTGAACTTGATACTTCTTGTGTAACCTTGCCCGTCTTACTGGATTGAAATGTGCAGGTGTTGCGAAAGATAAAAAGGAAGCCCTTGGAGAGTTGTTGAACGGGGACCGTTTGGATACTGCGCCCTATAAACTTGACTTCTTAGTTGAACGGGACTCTGAGATTGTTTGCAAAAAGAAGTTGCAAAAGGAGGATGTTTCTCAGTTCAGAAATGCTGTCACAAAGGACTATTATTTCCAAATGTACTATGATGACTTGCCCCTTTGGGGTATCATAGGGAAAGCTGACAAGGAAGGCAAAACTGATCCCAGCGAGTTCAAATATTACCTTTTTAATCATCTCAATTTTGAAATATCTTACAATAAGGATCGTGTCATCGAGGTTAATATGAGGACCGACCCTAATGCCCTTGTCGACATAACTGAGGATAAGGAAGTTGATGTAGACTTCATGTACAAAGTGAAATGGAAGGAAACTAGCATTCCTTTTGAGAAGAGGATGGAGAAGTACTCACAGTCGTCATCCTTACCACATCATTTGGAAATCCACTGGTTTTCAATTAACTCATGTGTGACAGTTCTTTTGTTAACTGGTTTTCTTGCCACAATCCTAATGCGAGTCCTGAAGAATGATTTTGTCAAGTAAGAAATATTTCCAAAACACAGGGTACCGGAATGGAATTAAGACTAAACCCAGGGGTGGAAATAGACACTCCGCACCCAAATATTGAAATATTCCGTGGACAGTTTGCACCCTTCTGTTAAGTTCCGTTAAAAAGTGGGCGATATAATTTTTTCGGACCATATTATCCCTGTGTTTTTTTGCCCATGTGTATCTTCAAGAATAACAAGAACACTGAAAGATTGTTGAAGAATCTCCATGGAAACACAGAGATGAATCGAAGAAGAGAGAACAACTGTATTGAATCAGTGAAAATGGTTACATAAAGAAACCCTAGAGACAACATAGGGTATTATATACAAGCATCAATAGCACCGTTAGATTGTACTGCCCTCAATCTAACGGTAGCAAACAAACGGCTCTTTGAGCTGTCAAAACCCTAAAGCTATAGCAGGCTTGTTGCTGGGCTTTTGTGGACTTTGGGCTTCAGCAGCTTTGTGGTCTTTTGGGCTTTTAGCATCCTTTGGGCCTGAGTGATGGACTTGGCTATTATTCCCCCTTAAACTGAGGGTGTTGAACAAACCATCAGTTTACTCTTGAAGCGATCAAATTGAGCAGCAGGTTAAGACTTGGTGAAGATATCGGTGATTTGATCTTTGCCTGAAACAAAAGCAACAATAAGTTCTTTCCGGAGAACTTTTTCACGAACATAATGGTAGTCTAGTTCAATATGTTTGGTACGGGCATGAAATAAAGGATTTTGAGTAAGAGAAAGTGCGGAATAATTATCAGTCCATATACATGGAGGATTGGGTATACAAAAACGTAGTTCTTTGAATAAGTAACGAAACCAAGATAAATCAGCGGTAGCAGTGGCGAAGGCCCGATATTCGGCCTCGGTGGAGGACCTAGCGACCGTGGGCTGTTTCTTGGCTACCCAATGGATGGGATTTGGGCCAAGGAAAACAATAAGCCCAGTGGTGCTTCAACGATCAGTTGGGTCACCAGCCCAGTCCGCATCGGTGAAGACCTGGATCGGTAAATGGCCACTTTGGTAGAACAAACCTGTGGTTTTAGTGCCTTGGAGATAGCGCAGAATGCGTTTAGCTCCAGTTAAGTGAAGATGAGTAGGAGAGTGCATGAATTGACATAGGTGGTTAACCGCAAATGCTAAATCGGGACGGCTGAAGGTTAAGTACTGTAAAGCCCCAAGTAATTGGCGATAGATGGTGGGATCAGGGAGTAAATGCCCTTGATTAATGTGGTACTTAACCCCAGCAGCCATTGGAGTTGGACATGGCTTACAAGTGGACATATTAAAACGAGCAAGTAAATCGACAATGTATTTTTCTTGGTTGATCAATATACCGTTCGAAGAACGATGTATTTGTAGGCCAAGAAAATAAGTAAGAGGACCTAAGTTGGTCATTTTAAATTCTTTGCCTAAATTAGTAACAAGAGAAGAAATGTAGGAAATATCATTTCCGGTTAATATAATGTCATCGACGTACAAAAGTAAAATGGTAAGTTTACTATTGGGCTTGTTTGGATGAGAGTAAGTAGAGAGGAACTAAAAAGTCAAAAATATGAGAAATTCGGTCAAACCTCTCCGAACAAACAAAGGAAACGAAATTCCGCCAAGAAAATTCCGGAATTCCGGCTTGAAATCCGGATTTCCGGATTTTCAGCCGGATTTCCGGATTTTTCGGCGGAATTCCGGACTTTTTTGGAAAAATTTCGAACTCTTTAATGTAATTTTTTATTCTTTTCACACAATGTTGGGTTATCACAGTGGTAAAGTGTTTGAATCCATTACATGAGGTCTCATGTTCAAACCTCACCATCTCTATTTTTTTTACCCATAATCTATAATAATCTACCCCATCCAAACACTACAAATAAAAAGGAGCTTTTGAGCTCAACCTCTCACTTATTTCAGCTCATCCAAACAGCCCCATTGTTATGTCGAATAAACAATGAAGAGTCTGCCATTGAAGCAACAAAACCAAGTGATAACAAATAAGTGGTGAACCTCTCAAACCAAGCACGGGGTGCTTGTTTGAGTCCGTAAATAGATTTGTGTAAGTGACAGACATGATTAGGAAAACGAGGATCCACAAACCCAGTAGGCTGTTTCATATACACAGTTTCGCGGAGAAAGTCGTGTAAAAAGGCATTCTTTACGTCTAACTGCTGCAGTGGCCAAGAAAAACTAGCAGCTAAGGCCAAGATAGTACGAACAGTGCCGTGTTTTACAACGGGACTGAAGGTCTCGTCATAGTCAAGGCCAGGGGTTTGATGGAACCCTTTGGCTACTAGACGAGCCTTATACCGAGACACAGAGCCATATAGGTCAAAATTGGTTTTATACACCCATTTATTGCCAATGATATTGGCATAGGGGGTGGTGGAACCAAGGACCAGGTGTGCTGTTTAGTAAGACTGTCAAATTCATCGTACATGGCATTACGCCAAACACCTTGTTTGACAGCTTGTGTGTAACATGTGGGATCAGTGTGTGAAGTGGTAGAGAGAACAAAAGTAAAACCAGAATGAGAAGCAGTTGGTGAAGTAACAGCAGTATGAAAATGTAACTTCTTTTTGCTAATGCCAGATTTACTTCGAGTTTGCATAGGGTGAATTGAAGAAGTCAGAGGGGGGGTGGGGGGGAAGGAAGGGGGGATCATCATAGGGTTGAGAGCAGGTGCCATACCAGAACTGGGTGGCTCACTAACTTCAGTGGGTGGTGAGTCCAAAGAAGCTGTAGTATCTGTTCTAGTATCTGTTCTGGGTGTGAGCACAAACCCAGGTTCCGGATGCTCCTGTCTCAATCCCTCAGAAAGGGGTCCAGAACCATGGAGGGTTCTGGGTCTAGCGTCTGTTCTATCAGGTGTAGAATCTGTTCTTAGGGAACCATCAGTGATATGTGTTGGAGAGGCATCTCCAGAAATAGGGACAGAACCTGAAACCACATCAGGAACAAACTGTGAGGGAGGTGTAGTAGCAGCATCAAAATGAGAGTGATGTTGATAAGGAAACTGGAATTCATCAAGTATAACATCACGGCTAATATAAAACTTGTTTGCAGCATTATCATAGCACAAATATCCCTTATAGCCAACAGCATAACCAAGAAACACACATTTTGTAGTTTTAGGATCAAGTTTGGATTTCATGTAAGCCTTCGAACAAGGGAAGCAAGCACACCCAAATACACGAAGAGTAGTATAATCAGGTTTAATTCCAAACAAAAGTTCAAAAGGTGATGTATTATGAGTGTTTTTGCTAGGCATCATGTTAATCAAGTAAGTGGCAGTAGCCACATCATGAAACCAAAATCTTTTAGGTAAAGAAGCAGAGTTAAGTAAAGTAACAACAGTCTCTATAATATGACGATGTTTACGTTCAGCTACCCCATTTTGTTGAGGGGTGTGAGGACAACATTTCTGATGACTAATGCCACACTGTCTTGTAGAATTTTTTTTGAAAAGTATGAGCAATATACTCACCCCCTCCATCAGACCTTAATATTTTGATGGGATACCCAAAAAGTTTCTAAACAAACAGTTTGTAAGTAGAAAAAGTAGAAGCAACTTCAGATTTGAATTTAAGAGGAAACAGTCATGTATATCTTGAATAATCATCAATGAAAAGAAAATAATATTTATAGCCACTAAAAGATATTGATGAGGAAGTCCCCAAGACATCAGTATGAAGTAATTCAAGTGGAGCAGTAAAAGCAGATTTAGACAAAGTAAAAGGTAATTTAGTCATTTTTCCTGCTAGACAGGATTCACATATACTAACAAAAGTTTGAACATGTTTTGGACAAGACACACATTTTGATAAAACAGAGTTAGAGGGGTGGCCAAGACGCGAGTGCCACAAGCTTGATTGAACTTTCTGACCAAGGTAGGCTTGAGGACCAGTCTGAAAATACATGGATGACATGGGGTAAAGACCATTTTTACTGATACCCTGAAAAAGAGTTTGTCCCGAAGCAGTGTCCTGAATATAAAAGTATTCTTTGTCAAAAATAAATCTGCCATTGTGTTCATTGCAGAATTTGTTGACAGAAAGCAAATTGGCAGATAGGTTTGGGACATGTAACGTATCAGATAATTTAAATGAATAATTAGTAGTTGTGAGAAAGGCAGTACCAGAGTGTTGTATAGGCAGTGAAGAACCATTACCCACAGTGACTTGTTTAGTCCCAGAGTATGGCTCAGAGAGAGAGAGAGAGAGAGAGAGAGAGAGAGAGAGAGAGAGAGATTTCTTAGCTCTGAGGTCATATGATTTGTTGCGCCTGTGTCAGTTAACCAAATTTATGAAGAGGGAGCTTGCTAAAATGAAGAGGAGGCAGCCATAGCAGATAACTTTTCTGGAGGGTGTCGACCCTGATAAGCATAGTCCATACGATGGTAGCAGACTAGAGCTGAGTGGTAATCGAGACCACATATTTGACAAGTGACTGCAGCTGAACCACCTCCTCGACCCAAACCACCACGGCCTCTGTTACCGCCCGAACTCCGACCCGAACCACCTCGAACAGATCTGAACCCGGGACCCGAACCAGATCCGGATCCATAACCCATGGAGGAGCTGTGACCCGATCCGTACCAGCCTGACCCAGAAGAGGAACCGGTTGAGTATCCAGAACCCGAATGGGCACAGCCGCCCCGAGAGTAGTCAAAACGGCCACCACCCCGTTGACTACCTCGACCAGCACGGACACCGTTAGGGTTATGGCCGCCACGGCCTGTTCGACCGCCGTAGAAGGCGGAAGAATTGGGATCGGCTAGTAAGGCCTGGGAGGCGAACATCTGCTCTTCAGCTTTCAACAGCACATGGAGCTCCTCGAATGAAATAGGGTTGGAGTGGGTTCGGAGAGAGGAACGGAAGGAGTTATATTCAAGAGGAAGGCCGTTTAGGGCGTATAATAACATATCTTCATCTTCGATGAGAACATATGAGATAGCTAATTTGTTGCGGATGGTGGTGAGTTTCTGCATGTAGACATCAATCGAATCGGAGCCTTTTTTGGTGGTTTGGAGGTCGGAGTTGAGTTGTAGTATGTTAGATGTGGTGAGAGAGGCGTAGCGGCGTTGAAGGGCTTGCCAGGCCTCTCCAGATGTAGAACACCCAATAACATGAGTGAGCGCCTCTGTAGAGAGTCGCATTTAAAACAGTGAGACCGCCTGATCTTGTAAGATCCAGGCAGAGAAGGCCGGATTAGAAACCGGACCACTCTCGGAAGTGATATGCGATGGAGGACAAGGTGTAGAACCATCTAGATAGCCGAAAAGACTATGTGTGCGAAAAAGATATTGGATCTGGTGATGCCATAAGACGAAGTTGGAGCTTTCAAGCTTAAAAGGGACAACATTGTGTATATTGGCCAATAGGTATAGCGGCGGTGAAGCCGGAGATGTCGGTATAATCGACATCCTCTGATACCATGAAAGATTATTGAAGAATCTCCATGAAAATACAGAGATGAAGCAGAGAGAACAACTGTATTGAATCGGTGAAAATGGTCACATAAAGAAACCCTAGAGACAACAGAGGATATTATATACAAGCATCAATAGCACCGTTAGATTGTACTGTCCTCAATCTAACGGTAGCAAACAAACGGCTCTTTGAGCTGTCAAAAACCTAAAGCTATAGCAGACTTGTTGCTAGGCTTTTGTGGACTTCGGGCTTCAGCAGCTTTGTGGTCATTTGGGCTTTTAGCATCCTTTGGGCCTGAGTGATGGACTTGACTATTAAACACCAACACCAAAAAAAGATCAAACACCAAGTTCTTGGTGTTCTTTAGCACCACCTCCACTACCACCAACACCAACACCAAAGATGAGGCTAAACCAAACTCAACATCACCAAACCAACATCACCAAACTCACTGTAATGTTCATAGTACTATCCAAAATAACTTCATTTTAGGGTAAAAGACATATTGCACCCTCTTTAAATGGGTTATATACAAAAACTGTTGGAATTGTGCCCTAGAGGCAATCAATTAATTGTGACAAATATATGGATTTACGATTCATTATGTTATCGATATGGAGATATTCTAACATGAATGAAGTCCTTAGAATATAAGGTGTTATATTCTTAAATATCCCTAGTCAATTATAATGATTAATGGGACAATCATCTATAGACTAGTATGTGGTTGGATTGATATGGAGATATCAAGATCCAACACATGGGTATGCATTAGGAGTAATGGCATACTGGATTGACCCACGACGAAAAGGATACATTAGATTATGTGAAGTCACAATTGCTTTTTGTAGTGCTAATATTATTGCAATCCTTGGACTTGAAGTCACTAGATACTCTAGTTGTGGAATATTGCACTTTGATGTTATCAAACGTTACACCGTAACTGGGTAATTATAAAGATAGCTATCGGGCGTGATAGGAAGCAAGCTTAGAGATCGTAGTGATGTAGATAGGATTTGTCCCTCCCACATAATGGGGGTAAATATCCACGGCCACTCGAGGGATGAGGCTTATTGAATGTCTGGCCAGACTCAGATAAATTAATATAGAGATATTAATGTTATCTGCAAGTATAAGCATATTCCCAGGATCGAGGAACTATGGATTGGATATACGAGTGTGACTATTTATGTCTCGTGTCCAATCCGGATATGGAGACAAAGGGATAATGCAATATGACATATTGGGCACAAAAGGTTTGTCGGGATCACTGACTATTTCTATTGGTTGGGTGGCATGGATGTGTTGCTAGACACCGCTCCATGTTAGTAATAGTTACTACCAACTATATAGAAACCTATGGGGTCACACGTCGAATAGAGTAGAGCTAGATTTGGGATTAATTAATATGGATTAATTATTAGAAGGATCATTTTGCAACACCTTGCAAACTTAGTAGGACTAATTTGCAAGGAAGGGAATAATTCTAGTTCATCTAGAATTAGGAAACTCTTTTATGGAAACAACAAGGAGTTGTTGGAGTATATAAAGGAGGCTCTAGCTTCCTTCCCACTAGATGAGTTATTAGTCATAACACACAAAGAGTGGGAGAGAGCAAAAGAGAGAGCAAGACAAGGTGCTAGGGCCGAAACCCTAGCCACCCGTCCGCCCCTACCCGACGGCAAGAGAGGGCCGCCCCCTCCCTTGTGCCTTTGGTGATTTGTTGCTTTGATCTTCATCCCTCTTCCTCCAAGGTTCAAGCTAGCACTTGATTGAAGGAAGAATCTAGATCTCACCTCTAGACGTGGATCAACCGTAGAGACGAGGACATCATTCTTCGTGTGATCTCACAAATCAAAAGGTACACATCTTCTATGTCCTTGATCATGTTATGATGTCTCTTCCTGTGATCCTTGGTGGGCTTTGAGTAGGATTAATTTTTGTTATTCCGCTGCGTTACCTACGTCAAAACCCAACAGTGGTATCAGAGCCACAGGTAGTAGAGCATAACATGATATTATGTGTTTACGATTTCAGTTCATACACCGTATTATTGTTTATTACGCGAAAACTGAAAAATTGGCATAGTAGATGCAATATTGAATTTGATTCAATCAAACAAGACCCAATTTAACATTGGATGTTAGAATTGGTGAGTTTAATCACATAGGATGTGAATAATTGGGTTCTTGAAAAATTAGGGTTCATGGGCACATGCTTGGAAAAGGGGTTTTCCAAGTATGGAATTAATTAAACTTGGGCAACAATGAATAAGTTGTTTTGGAAACAACTAAACTTGGGAAACAAGTAAGAAGTTGTTTATGGAAACAACTAAACTTGGGAACCAAGGAAAGAATTATTTTGGAAACAATACTATAAGGGTGTTTTGGAAACAACCCAACAAGGAAGGAATTGTTTATGGAAACAATTCCATATATTGTTTTTGGAAATAATTCCATAAATTGTTTATGGAAACAATTCCAAGAGGAGGTGTGGCCCATGTAGGGACCGCCCCTCTCTCTCCTTGCCGCCCAAGTAACACACGGCACAAGAGGGGCCGGCACACCCTCGCACACGGCCTAGCCGTGTGGGCTAGGGGCCGGCCGGCCCGGGCCTAGTGTGGCGGTTCCTTGATTGATTTCGGCCATTCTTTGGTAAATCCTTTGGACCGTTGTGAAACCCTAGTTGCCCAATTTCATTAAAATTAAACAAGCGCGTTAAAAATTGGTTTTAACTGTATTATGTGCTTTATTTCATGGTGGATGGATATGGCCTAGGATTGTGGATGTTTATTGTTTTGTGGTTTGGTTTACGGCCTGCGAGCTGATCAAATTAATGTAATAATTAATTAGGTTTTACGGCCTGCGAGTCGTTCTTTTTCTCCTCGACATGTGAGGCTTTTGTTATTTATTTATTCTAGATGTTAGGCTAGAATTAGAAATATTTAGATGATAGCCAAGAACATGGAGAAGAAGACCGGAGAACCAAAGGAGCCAAAAGACATCCCTAGGCGCGCAGCTATGGTGGAGCACATGGAGATGAGCTCGGCACTTTAGGGAAATTAGATATTATCATTGGCTTGATAATATCATTAGTCTAGAGGCCATATCCATGCCACGTTTTTTTTCTTTTGTGGATGTTTATTATTTATGTCTTGTTATTTATTTTGTGTGTATGGCGATACTAGCAAAACGTTAACAAGATAATAATAAACAAGGTTGGTCTTTTATTGTGGATGGCCCAATCTAAATAAGTAGACCATGTTGATAAGATCAACCAAACAACTTAAAAAAAATCCCTCAATTAAATATTGCATTTTTCCTTCTCTTGCCAAAACACCCTTCATGATCATGGCCTATTAAAATTCGGGCTTGCCAAAGCAAGGCGATTTTAATTTCCATGGTGTGTTGCGGACGACGCAAGCAAGTAATGCGTGTATGTTGAAAGCAAGAGGTTGGACGCAACTAGGCAAGAGTCAATTGGATTGATGAGCTTAGAGGCATGACAATTAGGAGTTATCCAATTGGATAAAGAATAAAAGGAATTTATTCACCTAATTGGACCAAGAGTTGCATGGGATGCAATTGGAATGGTTCCTACCTAAATAACCAATTCTTGGGTGACTTGCCAAAGCAAGCTCAAGAAGAAGTGAAAAAGGGATCTTGGACCCACTAGAAAATATATAAAATATTTTCCGCATTAATGGTGAGGGCTATTAATCCGAGAAAAATAGTGGGAGCTATATTTAATAATTTAAATCCTTGTTGAATATAGTTATACGTCACAATGCTTTGCATAATCCTATAAGTGTTGAATACCCATCGCATTAAACAAACAAACGCGACTTTATGTCCATGAGATGGACAAGATGTCTGGAATCTATTTTCTAGATTGGTATAAAATTGAGAATTGTTCTCAAATAAAGGAAATATGTTGTACATTGTAGAGAATAAATTTCTCTTCCCACCAACTACCAAAACACACTAAAGCCTTATGGAAGGAACATCAAAGAATGGTTCTTTGGATGTAACTTGTCTCATGTCAAGCTCCCATGGACTCTGAGCTTTGGAAGCAAGATGAAAAATATGGAGGCATGTGATATGATCGTACGAGCTTGTCATGAAAGGCTTGAGGTGTTGCTCCACTTTGCAATCTCTTGCTTAGCACTCGTCATGGTCAAGATGGAATAAGTTCGGGTTTGCCAAAGCAAGGCGACTTAGTTCATCGAGATATGACGCGACGACACAAGTCAGTAATGTGTGGCTGCTGAAGCAAGAGGTGAAACGCAAACTAAACTAACTCAATAGGATTGAAAGCTTAGATATTGGGAGTTATCTATAAGATAGATAAAGAATATATAGTTATCCTCCCAAGTGGACCAAGAATTGCATTGGATGCAATTACAGTTTTGTTTTAAAGTTGATTTACTCAATATGATTGAAAAATCACTAAACAAAACACTCATAATGGGCATGGGCAAAAACTATTAATAGTTAACAGCATGGGTAAGGGCAAATGGTTGCGCCGAACCCATGAGTATAAAGCAAGCCTGTTGCTAAAACCAAGTTGCCTCGAAGTCCCATAGGTGGTGTAGAGGAAGAGAGACTACCCAAAGTACATGGAAGTAAATAATAAAGGAATTATGAATTCCGACTTGGGTATTTTATTATAAAATTCAATGTGTCTATCTCATCATCAAGAGTATATGATACTAGATGAGGATCTCACATTTATAGAAATGTGTAAGATCTCAAGAGACGAAGACAATTGGATAAGGAAGAAATAATCCTACACGTGGGGCTATGAAGCAAAGGGTTGCTGAAAAGCCGTAGGAAATTATTTCTACCTTTTTAGAAATTGTTCATGAATTAGACAAAAGGGATAATGTCCCTGCTATGAGTAGGACCATTATCATAGTTTCTTGTTTGGACAAGAAAGCTCCTTATCATAATAAAAGGACAAATGTTGTTCCATTTATTATGGTATGCATTATTGTAATGCAATTTTGTCTAAGTGGATTCTATATCCATGATCATGATAATTTCATCTATAACATTAATACCTAGAGGTTTGCATATAATGATATGAACTTCACTTATCTTTAGCATTATCGTTTAGGCCCATAAATAAGAAATACATATCTAGAACTCCATTAGGATGGATTTCTGGGACTCATTTGATTATTGAATCATACGAGACATGTAAGACTTATTAGGCAAGGATATGATCTTTTGGGAATCATACATATTGATGTATGAAGGCCACTAAGCACAAATACTAAAGATGGTTTTAGTACTTCATCATATTTACTGATAAGATCAGAGAAATATGGATTTGTGTATCTTATGAAGAAACAAATCAGAATCCTTTGAATTGTTCAAAGTATTCAGGAATGAAGTAGAGAACCAACTTGGAAAAAGTATTTAGACTCTACGATTGGATCATAGAAGAAAAATACTTGAGCCAAGAGTTTGACAAGAATCTATGGGAGTATTGGATATGATCCAAAACTCGCTCCACATAGCACGCCACATGGGTTTGGCGTGTCTAAAAGGAGAGTTCGAACCTTGTAGGACACGGTTCGGACCATGATGAGTCAAACAGAACTTCCATTTTACTTTTAGGGGCTATGTTCTAAATACAGCAAATTTCGCCCTTAACCTTATTCCATCAAAAACGGATTATGAAAAACACCATATGAGATATGGACTAGGAAGTGTCCTAGTATGTCATTCATAAATATTTGGGGTTATGATGTTTATGTAAAAGAGTTTACAAATAAACTTGGACCCAAGTCGGATAAATGTTTTGTGGGATATCCTGAAAAGGATATTATTTCTACAACCTAATCGAGAACAAACTGTTTGTTTCTCGAACCACAGTGTTTCTAGGAAGAGATTGTCTCTAAAAGAAACAGTGGGAGGACAGTAGAACTTGAAAAGTTCAAGAACCACAATAGAACATTGATCCGTTTGATGGAACATGAGCAGGATCACAAGTTGTTGTGGAGCAACCTACTCAGATAACACAAGAACCTCGTGGGACAGGTAGGATATGTCAAGGGACTAGAGAAATAAGGATTTCTCATAACCCGTGATATATTGCTCATCAAGATGAGCCTACAACCTATGAGATGGCCACGTGTGGCCATACTCTCAGAAATGGCTTGGAGCCATGAGATACGATATGGAATCCATGTATACCAACAAAGTATGGACTTTGGTAGAACCACCTGAATGGGTAGGACCCATAGGGTGCAAGTAGGTTATGAGGAAACCAACATGGATAGTAATATGATTACTTTTAAGGGAAAACTGGTTTGAAAGGGTTTCATGAGAATTCATAGTATAGACTATGACGAAATCTTTCCCCAGTTGTGATGCTTAAATCCATTTGCATCTTGCTTATAGCAATCTATTCATAGATTGGATCAAGCTTCTTGGAGTTGGACTCTTCAAATGGATGATGCAATCAAAGGAGTTTGGTTCCATCAAAAATTGAAGATGATACTTGTGTCTACAAGAAGGTTAGTCGGAGCATAGTTAAAATTCTGGTCTTGTATGTAGAGACATACTAATCATTGGGAATAATGTCTCTACTCTGCAATCTATTAAAAACTTGGCTAGAGAAATTGATTTCCAATAATTGACTTAGGCGAGACAATCTATAAAATCTATAGAGATAGATTAAAGTAATTGTTCAGCCTGAGTCATGGTACATATATTGACAAGGTGTTGAAATGGTTCAACATGAAAAGAATATTGATTCTTACCCATGTCACATGGAACTAGCCTTTGGAAGGCTAATTGTCTTACCAATTAAATTGGAATGGACCGTATGAATTAGATTCACGAGATACGCCATGATATGTACTAGGCCAGACGTGTCATAAAGCATGACACAAAGATACCAATCAAATCCAAGTGAGGTGTCACTTGATAATTATCAAGATTATCCTTAAGTACTTGAGAAGGAATAAAGGATGAACTCTTGATTAATAGAGGATAGGAAGGGTCTACTGTAAGGGGTTACAGTGATGAGAACTTCCATCTGACAAAGAAGATTTCAGATTATAGTCGAGTTTTATGTTTTATGCTAGAGGGAGTGACTGTAAGCTGGAAAGGTTCCAGGCAAGATTCAGTCACTGATTCTAACATAGAGGACTGATTAAATTAATGCATAAGATGCATTTATTCAGAATATTCAATCTCAATCAAATTGTTGATGGAGGAGATGTGAATATTTGCAAGGTGCCAGCATATGTCTCGCCCCTACGCAGTGTCAGCGTGGAGAACCGCGCTTGATCAATAGGCATATGATGCAGGAGATTGACTCTAGTGCAAGTGGGAGACTGTTGGAATTGTGCCCTAGAGGCAATCAATTAATTGTGACAAATATATGGATTTACGATTCATTATGTTATCGATATGGAGATATTCTAACATGAATGAAGTCCTTAGAATATAAGGTGTTATATTCTTAAATATCCCTAGTCAATTATAATGATTAATGGGACAATCATCTATAGACTAGTATGTGGTTGGATTGATATGGAGATATCACGATCCAACACATGGGTATGCATTAGGAGTAATGGCATACTGGATTGACCCACGACGAAAAGGATACATTAGATTATGTGAAGTCACAATTGCTTTTTGTAGTGCTAATATTATTGCAATCCTTGGACTTGAAGTCACTAGATACTCTAGTTGTGGAATATTGCACTTTGATGTTATCAAACGTTACACCGTAACTGGGTAATAATAAAGATAGCTATCGGGCGTGATAGGAAGCAAGCTTAGAGATCGTAGTGATGTAGATAGGATTTGTCCCTCCCACATAATGGGGGTAAATATCCACGGCCACTCGAGGGATGAGGCTTATTGAATGTCTGGCCAGACTCAGATAAATTAATATAGAGATATTAATGTTATCTGCAAGTATAAGCATATTCCCAGGATCGAGGAACTATGGATTGGATATACGAGTGTGACTATTTATGTCTCGTGTCCAATCCGGATATGGAGACAAAGGGATAATGCAATATGACATATTGGGCACAAAAGGTTTGTCGGGATCACTGACTATTTCTATTGGTTGGGTGGCATGGATGTGTTGCTAGACACCGCTCCATGTTAGTAATAGTTACTACCAACTATATAGAAACCTATGGGGTCACACGTCGAATAGAGTAGAGCTAGATTTGGGATTAATTAATATGGATTAATTATTAGAAGGATCATTTTGCAACACCTTGCAAACTTAGTAGGACTAATTTGCAAGGAAGGGAATAATTCTAGTTCATCTAGAATTAGGAAACTCTTTTATGGAAACAACAAGGAGTTGTTGGAGTATATAAAGGAGGCTCTAGCTTCCTTCCCACTAGATGAGTTATTAGTCATAACACACAAAGAGTGGGAGAGAGCAAAAGAGAGAGCAAGACAAGGTGCTAGGGCCGAAACCCTAGCCACCCGTCCGCCCCTACCCGACGGCAAGAGAGGGCCGCCCCCTCCCTTGTGCCTTTGGTGATTTGTTGCTTTGATCTTCATCCCTCTTCCTCCAAGGTTCAAGCTAGCACTTGATTGAAGGAAGAATCTAGATCTCACCTCTAGACGTGGATCAACCGTAGAGACGAGGACATCATTCTTCGTGTGATCTCACAAATCAAAAGGTACACATCTTCTATGTCCTTGATCATGTTATGATGTCTCTTCCTGTGATCCTTGGTGGGCTTTGAGTAGGATTAATTTTTGTTATTCCGCTGCGTTACCTACGTCAAAACCCAACCCTCGCTGTTCGGGAATATACAAAAACCCCCCTAGAAACTAACGGTGACTAACAACAACTAACATAACACACTAAATACCAATTTTGCCCTCGAATGAAAAAAAATTACCCTACTATATAATCCTTATCTTCTTTCTCTCTCTTTCTCTTCTCCCACTTTCTCCGTCTCTCTTCTCTCTCTCGGTTGTCTCTCACTCTCCTTCACCAACCCACCTATTCAACACCGGAATCCCTCATCTTCCTCGTCACCAGAATCAAATCACCGGAATCCCTCATCTTCCTCGTCTCTACCCAGATCTCCCCACTTCGCACTCCGTCTCTACCGAAGAGGACGGCGAAGCCGGTGGCGTCGGCGCCAGGGCTCGCTGCTTCTGTGTCCGCTGCCACCGCCGACGCCATGACTCCTTCACCGCCTTCTCTCACTCTCCTTCTCCGACCACATAAGAAATCGGAAAACAAAGGTCTAGACTTTACCTGGTGGCTCATGGATGCCCCAAACCAGATCCAGTACCAACCATATCTACACAAGCCGAGACCCAAAGACCACTACCAAAGCTCGATTTGTGGATGGGAGCGAAGGAGATTGGGGGGGGGGGGGGGTTGTTCTGGGTGGTTTTTGCCCTGTTTTTTGTTAGCAGAGCCCTCTGTTCTTGCCGAAAGATGCAAGACAGAGAGGTTTGACATTTTTATTTTGTGTGAATTTTTTACTGGATGAAGATGGACTCGTGGATGAAATTTTTCTGGTGTGTGAAAGCCTAGAGGTCACCAGTAGTCTAAAGGGTCTAAGTCGTTGGCGCAGATGGCGGCGTGTTTGAAGACGACCCAGATGGCGGCGGCGGCGGCGAAGTCGTTGGTGCTGAAGTTCTCGCAGCAGGCGACGGCGTAGCCCATCACCGCCATGTCCTCCTCTCCTTCTGCAAGAATCAAGCTCTAGCCGCCTGTTCTTCTTCCTACCCCTTCTTCTTTGTCTCCCTCAACAAGGGCACGGGTAGGTGAATCAGCGTGTACGGTAAGGAATTAGGTGCGCCGCTGGGCTGTTCTAGGCACCACTGTATCAAGATTTGGTTTCTTTTTGCCCTTCACCATTCTGCTGTTTGGTACTTTGCCGAATCTGTGCTATTTTGAAAGTTTGATCGATTTAGTTCAGCTTCACATCTGTTAGATTGTTCGTATATCCATTGAGTGTGATGATTTGTTGTGATTTGGTCTCGTTCATCGTAGGAGCGAAGTGTGTGTTTGAACATTCAATTTCATTTGAAGTTTGGGTAGTGATGGTGTTGTATTGTAATGGTGATGGTTAGTAATTTAGGTGGTGAAGTTATTTGGGTTTATTGGTGTTGATTTGATTTTGGACCATCTAAATTTGGGTACTAATGGTGATGGATGAATTTGTATTTTGATTTTAGACTATGGGTGGTGGTGGTGTTGCTAGTTGGGGTGAAGAACGCCAAGAACACCAACAACACCAATCAAGAACACCAAGAACAATGTGGTATGGATATATATGTAAATTCACCCTTAAGGGTATAATGGTCCAAAAAAAATTGATTTAACAGAAGGGTGTTATTTGTCTAACGTCCATCCAGTGACAGGGGGATTTTTGTATATCCCCGAACAATTAGGGTGTTTTTGTATATGATCCAAAGTACGAGGGTTCAAAATGTCTTTTACCCTTCATTTTATTAAAAAAAATGCAGACTACAAACAATTGAAGCCATCAACTTACACACTCGGTTCAACTTATGATTAACAAAAAGTACTAAATCAATCACCAGGAATAGACAGAAATCAGAACAAACTCTTCAAAATCACAAAAAACCCTTCTTAGCTTCCAAGCAAACACCAACTTTCATTCAGGGACTGGAAATCTACCAAACAGAAAACGTAATTTCAAAATCAATATTAAGTATTCGAACCCAGAAAACAAACTGCGCCTAATTGAATTACCTAGAAAAAATCGAAATCAATACTACTAGTAATTAACAAACCCAGTTAAGAACTAGAGGACCCATCAACTTCAATTAGCATTTGCAGTGAAAAAAATTGTGAGATCTAAGCTGATTGGGGCTCACCGGTGCTTTGCTTTTACGGTTTCCGTTGGTATTTCAATAGATGATGGCGTAGTGAGGAAGATGAAAATGATGATGAAGAAACCTCACTGTTATGATTTTGAATGGTTTGTTTAGGTTTCTCATCGAAAAAGAGAAACTCCATCTTTTTCAATTTGTAATTGGTCGGCAGCGATTTCTTGGCTGAAGGAAGACGAGCCCTGTAAGTGGGTCTAGACGACAATGCCGGCGGCAAGTCCCTGGGATTCTCTTCTACGTCTCTTCGCCGGAGGGAATCAAGCATTTCCTCTAACGAACTCCGTGACTGATGTCGCCGGCGACAACGGCATCATCATTCTCTATCCCCACAAATTTGTAACCCAGAATCAACTCGAATCAAGCATTCTTTGTAACCCCTCAGATCCGCAACACCACGCCCCACCATGGATGGAACAACCCACATCCACCATCACTCCTCTAATTTCGCCCAGATCCGCAACCACCCACAGCCGCCACCTACTAGGTTTCAATCTGGTGAGGTGGCGATGGATTTTGTGGTGGGTGTGGAGAGAAAGAGAGAAGAGACCGAGGGGGAGAGACGGTGGGAGACCCGTCGGTGGTGCCGCCTGCTGGTCGGGGTCCTCTTCGCCGGCGGCGATTTGGGTTTTGTGTTGGGTCTAGAGAGAGAGGTGGAAGAGTGAAAGAGGGGAAGATAGAGGAAATAGGTTTAGAAATGAGGTCAATAAATGGAAGAAGTAATATATAGGGTGTAATTTTATAATATTCAAGGGGTAAAATAGTCTTTCTCTCATGTCTGTTAATCTACCGTCAGCTCCATCCAAAAAAAGGTGCAAAGTGTCTTTTTTCAAAACACAGGATAGCGGGGTGGAATTAAGCCTAAACTCAGGGGTGATTAGTATCTTTTACCCATATATATATATATATATATATATATATATATATATATATATATATATATATATATATGTGCATTTTTTATGAAATTCGTTTGTCATATACATTTTTTTTGTATTATTTAAAGGTATGCTCACGACGAGGAGGCGGCAGATGACCAAGAAGAAACTGGGTGGAAGTACTTTCATGGTGATGTTTTTAGGTTTCCAAAGTACAAGTCTTTGTTAGCAGCTGCCCTTGGTTCTGGCACTCAGCTGTTTACTCTATAAGTTATTTGTCTAAGTTGTATTACTCGTTTAGATTTGAAGTAATTATTTTCCTCTGTTTAGTTATTTGTATAAGTATTAGGAGCGATGTGGGAATCTTATACTATCACTTTTCTTCCCAGTACGCTCTTTATCTTCGTTCTAGCTCTGGTTGGTGTCTTTTATCCATACAATCGTGGAGCTCTATTCACTACTCTGGTGGTTTTATACGCTCTTACATCTGGTATTGCTGGCTATACGGCCACCTCTTTCTATTGCCAGCTTGAAGGAACAAATTGGGTATGGTGTAATTTTAATTCTTCTCTTTTAGGAACTGTTCTATCAGATTTTTTTGTTTGTTTAGTTCCAGGCTGTCATTCTCTAGATATGAGTTCTTACCAACTAACTTTGTTGTGCTTAGAGGCTCATCTGTTTGTTGATAAATTGCAAATGTATTCTTTGAACATACTGGCACCCTTCCACGCAGTAGCTGGATTCGGTGTCACGTATCACAAGTTTGCATGAAAAATAACTACTTATTACTTTTGTCTCTAGCTTATTTAACTGTCACACTTACCTTCTATGATTTACATATTGTATTCTATGATTGTTACAAGTTTTAAGCACACCTTACTCCAGAGTCATTCAAATCTACAAAGTGACTGGTTATCTATGAATTGTACATAGTCTGATGCTGAACATCAACATTGTGTGAGATCTCGGTTGTGTTGCGGACATCATTCCTGATTTAAATTCATAGGCAACGCTGCATTATACATTCCCATTTGGCTACAACATTATATGCTGTTTACTTTTTCCATCATCTCACGGGTTGCCATCAGACTGCAAATTAGTATACTTATAAACTACAACACAATCTTGCCTTTGGCACACTGCTGAAACAACAGATCCTTCCACTTTACACTGGAAAATATGCATGAGCTTGTAGTTCTGTTATTAATATGTATCTTTTTGTGGGGTTTTCCGATTACCAATTGTAACTAGCTACGCCATAAAATTTCGTCACATATTTACTGGGTCCGACCATAATCATTTAAAGAAAAGGATCATTGTGGAATGGTTTTTGACTATGTAAGTAAACATGAATTTACAACCTCCGCGTTGTGGGGCTCCCCATGCTATATTAACCTAATTGTGTCCCCATCACATGGCAGTGCTTGCACATATATCTTGGGAATCCCTCCTTGTTTCTTTCAGCATAGAACATGATGTATGTTTTTAGTAGCTTTTTATTTGGGTTCGAGAAGTAAATGTTTGTGTTTTATGTTTTAAAGCAAGGTCAATTTTGAGGAACAAAATAACTCCTCCAGTTGTTAATTCTCTTTTTATTAGGTGAAAAAGTGAATCCGATCAGCAATTGCTTAAACCAATATCAACCCATATGCTAAAATATGCACATGGGTTTCTGATTCTGACTAGGAATATGCACCACGTTAACTAATGCCCGGAATTAGCCAATAAGCATATTTTAAGTATATTGATCAGAGTTATGGTTTCACTATGAGTTTTAAACAGTTTGCCGCCTGAAATTTTGTTCTTGATTGAAATCTGTAGTCAATATTAATCAAATAATAAGGCCATCTTTCATCTAAATTCGGGTGTCTTTACAGCCTACGTTACCTGACTTGATTGTGGGTGTCATGTCGAGTGTGTATCTGAGAATCGAATTTACTCCCTTGCGAAAATTGAGGATTCAGGGACTCGCCTAAAATGTGTAACTTTTGGACACGGGTGTGGGGATACGGTGTCATTGCAATTTTTTTACATAGTATGTACTTATGTTCAACTTAACTTAAACCTGAATGATTATTTTGACCCGTAAAAGGACATGAGCATTTGCGACTCATTAGTCAATCACAAATAGAGACATGTTAGTGAGGTCAGAGGATGGTCACTTTGATCTAGGTGACGATGAAGGAAAAAGGAATCAAAGGGAAGAAAGAAGCCAAAGCCCCAATATGCTTTCTGACCACGATTTAAAACATTGGAGTATCCGATGGATAGGTGCCAAATCGCTACATATCCCATACCCATATCCGCAAGGATCATGTCCGATACGGGTACGATGCCGAGATTGAAGTACCGGGATTACTTAGCTTACTGCCTTCTATATCCATTGAAGTTTTCTTTTTTAATACTTGCTATGGATTTTTATCCAATGGGCCAGAACATTAACCACTTATATATAGATTGGGTCCTACCTATTTATTAAATATGTATTAATGGTTACACCCATTTAAGCCGATAAGATAGATAGATTTCTTGGGCTTCATCCAATAACCCAATAAAGCCCAGTTAAAAATTAAAGTCGCAATCAACACATTCTATATTCATCCTCTACCAACCTTTCTCTCCCTCTCCATCGCTCTCTCTCCATTTCCGTCCACTGCTTTTTCTCTTCTTTGCAAACCCACGCTCTCTCTCTCTCTCTCTGCGCGGTAGATCTCCGCGCGCTGTGTTGGCATGGGTTGGAGATGGGGTATGGGAAGAGGACCGTGAAGAGATGTACAGATCGGTGATGATGTGGATGAACACCGGTAGACGGCGACGACAACCGTGAGATCGGGTGTTGCTGCTGCTGCAGATGTGTGCACAACTGCTCACTAAAACTAGGTTCACACATTAGCGATAGGGGTAGTTTAGGTATATTAGTAAAAGTGAAGGCTAGTTTGATAAAATTACATACTCCCCCAGAGAAATTCCGAAATAATTGTTATACTATTAAAAAGTTACATACTTTTCACTTCATTTCTTTACATGCAGTTTTCACTTCACTTCCGTACATACCCTTGTCCTCTCTCTTACTTTTTCGCTTTTCAAGAAAATAGCATATGAGAGAAATGACAATTCATTAAATTTATCAAGTCAAAAGAATCTCCTTAAACTTTATGAAAAATCCACCAAGACAATAAAATTGGGACGGAAGTGGAAGGCAGTACCAGTAGCATTCAATAAGCAAGTTGACTACCTGACTACCGTTCGATAAATAATTGTAGTAATAATTTGAACAGTAAGAGGAGAAGAAAATAGTAAAGTTTCTGTTTGGTACCAAAAACTACCCAGTCCATATATATCTGGACCATTAAAACCCATGTAATAATGGACTTATTTGGTTCTATACGTTTAGGTACAGACCAAATAAAAACTAATCCAAATCCGTTCAACCCGACCATTTTGCTAGGACTACTCCCAATGTTCATGATTATGGTCGTTTGTTTTTCCATATTTGAATTGGGGTTGGGGGGAGGGGGGGAGTATTTGGACATATGGTTTTTTTCTTTGTGTTTTTTTGAAATGCGTGAGGTGAGGAGAGAGAATATATTGTATACTCTCTTTCCTTAGAAAACCAAAATCAAATGTCCAAAAAACTCCGTTATTCTGAAATTAAATTTATCTATGTGGATTCAAAGAATCAGCATTCACACTTCCCAATGTTGAGTAAAACAATTATGCTATGTACTGTAAAGAGAGCATACAAAGACTATCAGATTGCAATAGCAATAATTTTAAAGTGAGAGTAATCTTTGCATCTCTCCTGGAATAATTTCTGGACACCGTAGGTTTGTGAGAAATGTAGTGTGATTTTCACTTATTGTCTAGGACTATTGGGCCATACTCACTGTTTTGGTTTCGCATTAGGTCCTAGTCTAGATGTCAACCTTATACTTTTACCTGTTTGACTATTACTGATTAACGGTTTTGAGATTAAGACATTGCTGGCACTTCACAAGTGGGTGGAGGAATGATTTCTCCCTAAAAAATAAATTCTGCGTACACTAATTGTTCCCGAATGTCATTCAGAGTACCGAGTCCTTTTTGATTGTCATGTGGACCATTTCAAGGGTGCGTAATAGGCAGACATCTGATGGGATTCATATGTTGATTCTTTCGTTAGAGGCTTGTCATTTAGATGCTTTTGCAGCGCTGTTCTTGCATACCACTTGGTTCCTTAATCATTTGTTATATTTTCTGGATTCCATAGCTTAGTTTGGGTAATGTTTCAGGCTTTTATTCATCTGTGTGACATATCGGTTCGTCTGTATGTGTTCTTTTTAGCTCTATAAAAGTTTGTTGTCTATAAAAAAAGTATATTTTGTGCTTTTACGGCATTAGTTATTTGCATCATATTTCTTCTCACTTCCTTCTTCTTTCAACATTTGAAGATCCCTTAAATGTTTATAATGTCACTTATCTCATTCATGTATAACTTTCTCTTCCTAGTCCACCATATCTGGCTGACATATGAGGATACATCAATGAACTTCCCAAGTCGAGAGCAAATGACCTCACTTCTTATTCTGATGTTACTATTTTTGTTAGCAATTGGTGCGCCCATGTGGGGTGCCCAATGCAATTATCGTAACCTTATGGGGTTAGTTGCACTAATGCACAAACTAGAGGGGTTAGTAGCTAAGGCTCAAACCCTAGGGGTTTATGTGCAAACTTAGGAGAAGTTTTGCCTATATAAGGAGGCAGCCTCCTACACATTATGCTAAGGCTAATTGCTATTCCACACAGTAAAGTTACTCTGTCTAGATTCATACTAGTTGTAGAGAACCCTAGTCTCTCTCCAATTTCATCCAAGGAGGTGGAACGTGGTGTGGATCAAAGTGTTCGTCCTCGAGATTTACACTAGATTGGTGGGAGCAAGATCAAGAAGAAGGCGCGTGAAAGCAAACAACAAACGATCATCCGCTGCATTAAAGGAGCTTAGGAAGACAAGGTAAACACATGAATCTTCCGCTATAATTCATGTTGTAGATCTGTACTGTATGTGATAAATCCTTCCTGCGCTTCAATTTTGATATGGAGCTGGCCTTTGCATACTTCGTCGGTGTCGATATCCTACAATCTTGATAGTCTCTGAACTAAGCTAGTACTCTTTGCTTGACAGGCTTGAAATTTGTTATTGACTGGAGGCTTGTTTTGTGGACCACTGTTTCTGACATTTTGCTTCCTTAACAGTTAACACCGTTGCAATTGCCTACAATGCCACAGCAGCTCTGCCGTTTGGTACCATTGTAGTTATATTTCTTATATGGGCTTTAATAACATCCCCTTTGCTGGTTTTGGGTGGGATTGCTGGAAAGAATAGCAAAGTTGAGTTTCAAGCCCCTTGTCGCACAACAAAGTATCCTAGAGAAATTCCACCGCTGCCTTGGTATCGTGGAGCTATTCCGCAGATGGCAATGGCTGGGTTTCTACCTTTCAGCGCAATCTACATTGAGTTGTATTACATAGGTGCAAGTGTTTGGGGTCACAGAATCTACACTATATACAGCATCTTATTTATAGTGTTCATCATTCTTCTGATTGTTACTGCTTTTATTACTGTGGCATTGACATACTTCCAACTTGCTGCTGAAGATCATGAATGGTGGTGGAGGTACGTATGAATGTTTGAGTTAAGGCCAAGTAATCTTTGTTTTGGTGCCTTATTGTTCTGATTTATGTTGGTCCATTTCTGATTTTTACTGTGGATCATGCATGCCTTTTTTGGCTGCTCGGGGTTTATTTAGATTTCCCATAGTAAGTTAGTGTGACTCTAGTCTATACAACCAATGATATAGCTGCAAAAAAAAGTTATTAATGTTTGCATCTGACACAAAACTCGTACCAGTCTTGTTTTAATCCACACCCAGTTAAGATTAGTGTAATATACTGAGGAGCCTAGACAACATTTGACATAAACTATTACACCTGAATTAGTTTCTCAAGTAAGGGAATGATAGTGAGATGAAACATACAAAGAAATTGATTCAAGGTAGCGTAGTCTATTTTCTTGGGAAAAGATGTTTGAATACGGTGCACAGAAACTAGGGGTAGTCCTGTACATTATCCAATATACAAATGCCCCTTACTATGAATCAACTGGTAGAGGAATTTACTTGGTCGTGTGCTGACTTATTATCCTTGAAGGTCTTGACTCTTTGTGTAGATGTACTAATCTAAAAGATCTTGGATGTCGCATGTTTAGGAGTTGTGCAAATAAATTTGTGGTATGCTGGTTCAGAAACAAATCTTAAAGTTCTTGACTCGCTCTGAACTTGTTAGGCTAGAAATGCCTCCTTTCCTATTCTATTAAACTGATATGATTAGCTTTCAAGCACTAAACTTAGAATTCATCATTTTTGTCAGGTCTTTTCTCTGAGGTGGATCAACTGGCTTGTTCATATAATGTTATTGCCTATATTACTATCATGCTCGATCAGACATGTCAGGATTCATGCAAGCTTCGTTCTTCTTTGGGTATATGGCTTGTGTATGCTATGGTTTCTTTCTCATGCTCGGAGCTGTTGGATTCCGTGCTGCGTTGTTCTTTGTCAGTCACATATACCGCTCGATTAAGTGCGAGTAGGGAGTTCGATGGTTAGACTTCTTTGTTCAACTGGTATGCCTCATCTGAATTCGGTTTGCTTTGAGGTTGTTTAGTTTTTAGAGAAATTCGCGAGTTATATCTTATCTACACTCTCTAATTTGAACTCTCAGGATTGATGCGTCGTTTTTTAGAGAAAGTGATAAGTTGTGTAGTACTATGGTTGTTGAATTTCTGGGTTTCATCATGAATCGAAGAACTGAATTGAGGAAGAAGAAAAGAAAGAATGAATGAAGAAAATTTTCATTAATTCTGAAGAGTAAAGGGTCTCTCCCTTATACAACGTTTAGATCTACTTTCTGCCAATAGAACAGCAACACGTGTACAAGAGAGGACAAACTAACATAACAAATTTTGTCCTTTAGGGTTACGGAAGAACCAGCAGCAATACGGTGTCGTAATACTTAATAGGAGGACTTATTTATATTTAGCTAAAATAAACTTATTTCATAAACTACCCTTGCTTTTCTCCATATTTCTAATAGTCCCCCTCAAGTTGGAGGGTGCTGATCTGCCACCCCCAACTTGCTACTGAGAAATTGAAAAGTGTGTGGAGGCAAAGGTTTTGTAAGGATGTCAGCTAACTGTTGATCTGCAGGGACATATTCTAGCTGAATGATACCATATTGAACAAGATCTCTCACAAGATGGCAATCTATCTCAATGTGTTTAGTCCTTTCATGGAAGACTGGGTTACTAGCTATGTGGATGGCAGGAGCACTGTCACATTTGATGATAGGAATCCCTTCAATGGTAATGTTCAACTCTCCAAGTAGAGACAACACCCATTTAATCTCACAAGCAGTAAAAGCCAAGCTTTTGTACTCTGCCTCTGCAGAGCTTCTTGAGACCACATGCTGTTTCTTAGATTTCCAACTAATTAAAGATGTGCCAAGATATAGCAAAAAACACGAGGTTGATCTTCTTGTATCCACACAACCACCCCATTCAGAGTCTGAATATGCCAATAGTTTGATATAGCTCTTCATGTGGAACCAAAAACCTTTTCCAAGAGAGCCTTTCACATACCTTAATATGTGATGAACACCTTTCATGTGTGCATCTGTAGGCTTTGAAATGAATTGGCTCATTTTGTGCACTGCATAACACAGATCTGGCCTTGAGTTGCACAAATAAAGTAACTTCCCTATCAACTTCCTGTATTGAACTGCAGCATGATCATCTAGGGGGCTCCCATCATGCATACTGTACTGACATGAAGCTTGCATAGGAGACTGTGATGGCTTACAATTGAGATATCCAGCTTCAGAAAGAGTGTTGAAAGTAAACTTTTGCTGGCACATGAAAAGATCTCCATTCTCTTTTTGAATTCAAACCTAAGAAATAATTTAGATCTCCAAGGTCTTTGAGCTGAAATCTCTCATTTAGCAAATGCTTGAAATTAGATAATCCTGCTTCATTGTTTCCCACTAGTAATATGTCATCTACATAGACTAGCAGGTAAATGACCATGTCTCTAGAACTCTTGGTAAAGAGTGTATAATCAGCTCTACATTGGACAAACCCCATATCCAGAAGAGTGTTATAGAATTGTTGAAACCACTGTCTAGATGCTTGTTTTAGGCCATAAATGGCCTTTTTGAGCCTACACACCACATGACCATTAATCTTGGCTGGTTTGTGTCCAGGAGGTAGCTCCATGTAGACTTCCTCTGCTAGAATGCCATGGAGGAAGGCATTATTCACATCAGTTGCATTATGAAGTATTGATGAGATACAGCAAGAGCCAACATACATTTTAGAGTGGGAAGTTTTTCCACATGTGAGAACGTCTCAAAGTAGTCTATGCCTTCTGTTTGTGTGTAACCCTTTGCAACCAACCTTGCTTTGTGTCTTTCTATACTTCCATCAGCCCTATACTTGGTTTTATATACCCATTTGCAACCAATTGCTTTGTGTCCGGGTGGTAATGGAACCAGTTCCCATGTATTATTGACTTCTAGAGCATGTATTTCTTGCTTCATTGCTTGTATCCATTCTTGGCATTGAACTGCTTCTTGATAACTTGAAGGTTCTGGTGAGTGAAACAGGTGGTTCTTGTAGCCAGCATTGGGAACTGTGAGGAAAGAGGAAACATTGTAGGTGTATGAATGAGCTACTTTGGAGGTGGTTCTTGGCATGATATAGTCTTGAAATAAGGCTGGCATCTTGGTGGTTCTGCTTGATCTCCTTAGTGGTGGTGGAGTCATAAGCACACTTCTGTAAGAAGCTGGTGATGATGATTCTGGGTTGGTATGAATAAAGGAGAGGATGTGTCATCATTAACAGGATTTGGCAATACATGAGGGTCAATAAAGGTATCTGCAACACTGTCCTTGTATGGAAAAATACTTTCAAAGAAGGTGACATCTCTGGAAACATGTATTTTTGAGATTATAAGATCAAGTACCTTGTATCCTTTTACTCCAAACACATAGCCAAGAAAAACACACCTTGTAGCTCTTGAATCAAATTTGGATCTCCCATGTGTAAGAGTAGAGACATAGCATAAACACCCAAAGACTCTCATTTGGGTGTAATCTGGTGTTTGTTGATGTAGGCTTCATATGGTGATCTGTGCTCGAGCTTGGGAGTTGGGAGTCTATTTATGATGTATGTAGCTGTGAGTACACACTCACCCCAGTATTTTGTAGGAATATTTGATTGAAACATCAATGACCTGGCTATATTTAGAAGGTGCTGGTGTTTTCTTTCCACAACAGCATTTTGCTCTGGAGTTGCAACACAAGACAGTTCATGTATCACACCTTTTGCTTTGAAAAATTGATGTATGGCAAGCTCTGGAGCATTGTCACTTCTGAACTTTTGCACATTCTTGTGAAACTGAGTCTGCACATAGAGATAGAAGTCTTGTAAAATTTGAGAAGCTTCAGACTTGCACTTCATAAGGTATAGCCATGTCATTCTAGAGGCATCATCAACAAGAGTGAGGAGGAATTTGTATCCATCAAATGTGGGTGTCCTATATGGACCCCATGTGTCACAATGGACAAGGTAAAAGGGAGTGTCTGAGATATGACCAAGCTTGGGAAAGCTCTTCTTCTTCTGTTTTGCCATGGGACAGACAGTGCAGTAGCTGTCAATTGGCAAGTTACCACAGTGAAGAAGACTTTTCATGGAGTTTTGCTTCTTAGATGATAAATGTCCCAGTCCAGAGCTGGGGTGCAGATATATGTGTTGAGGAGATAACATGATTGGCTAAATTTGAAGAACCAGTCTTGTTAAGAAGATATAAGCCACCATCCTTACTACCATATTCTATATTTGTGTCTTTGTCATAGAACTTACAATAAGAACCTTCACAAGTGAAATTACAGTTACTCTTATCAGTGAGCCGAGACACTGAAATAAGATTAAACTGAAATTCAGGTATGCACATCACATCTTTGAGAAGCAGTGTATTGGTGAGTTGAATGTCACCCTTGTGTGTTACCTGAGCCTTCTTACCATTTGGAAGATGTACAACAGCATTAGGCACTCCATAATAGTTGGTAAAAAGAGAGAGGTCTGAGCACATGTGGTCTGTGGCGCCATAATCTATTATCCATGAATTGCCAAGTATTGGATCATCTTTGCAGATAGTCTGTAGTGAATATAAGTTCACAACCCCAGCCATAAAATGCAAACTATTAGGACTGTTAGGAGATGGACTTCTTGAAGGTTGGTGCTGAATAGGGTTGTCATAAGAAAGATTTGTGTTAGAAACACTATCATAAGGTGATATAGATCCAACTTCACTGGCATTCAACACTTTGGTATTAGACAGAAGTGACACAATGTGGCTGTATTGTGCAGTAGAAAAAGTAATTGAGCTGGGCTGTGCCTTTTCTGGACCTGGGAGAGATGATGGGGAAACCATAGCTGCATTGTGAGCTTGTGATTTTCCTTTTGCTTTGATATGTGCTGGATAGCCATGTAGCTTCCAACACTTTTCTTTGACATGTTTAGTGTAACCACAATAAGTACATGTTAGCTTACTTCTCCCTGATATGGGGTTATTGTTGTGTCCATTTCCAAAATGGTTATTCACAGAAGCAGCCATAGAAGGAGAATGACCTCCATGAGAGCTAGATGCATTAACATTAGTCAAACAACCCATCATAGCCACATTTTGGTTACTGAGTATTCCAGTTTGAGAAGAGATTTGTAACTGCCTCTCATGTTGCACAATCTTAGAGAAAATTGCATTGAATGAGGGTAGAGGATCCATGAGCAGAACTTGCTCTCTAACAGGTCTGAACTCTTGATTTAGACCCATCAAAAATTGCATAACACATTTCTCATCTTGTTTGGCCTGTAGCTTCCTCAGAATCCCACAAGTGCAACCTCTAAGTACACAACAATCACAAACAGGAATTGGATCATAATTGCTTAATTCATCCCACAGGGTTTTCAATCTAGTGTAGTAAACAGTCACACTTGCATCACCTTGCTTGAGGTTATTAATCAATTCAGATAATTGATAAACTCTAGGTTTACTTCCTTGTGAAAAACGATCAGCTAAATCAACCCAAACAGCTCTAGCCGAGGAATGAGAGACTATGCTACAAGCAATTTCCTTACTTACAGCATTTAGAAGCCACGACTTCACCATACTGTCACACCGACGCCAGAGAGAGGCCATATCGGAGCCTGCAGCTGGTGGATGAAGATTCCAATCAACAAAATCCATCTTATTCTTCGCTTCAAGAGCAACAGTCATCGCTCGTTGCCATGAATAAAAATTCTCCCCTGTGAGAACTTGAGTGACCAGTACAAAACCTGGATTATCAGAGGGACAGAAACTTAGGCGAAGAAATATCAGAACCAGGAGGTAAAACTCCTCGAGTAGATCCGGTAAGATCCATGATCTACAATGATGAGATGAGAAATCAGAAAAGGAGAAAAAGAGGATAGAGAACCCAAAAATGGATCGAAGCCACGGTAGAAGCCAGATTACACAAATTGCTTCAATTCTGTGATAACCTGGCTCTGATACATTGTTGAATTTCTGGGTTTCATCATGAATCGAAGAACTGAATTGAGGAAGAAGAAAAGAAAGATTGAATGAAGAAAATTTTCATTAATTCTGAAGAGTAAAGGGTCTCTCCCTTATACAACGTTTAGATCTACTTTGGCCAATAGAACAGCAACACGTGTACAAGAGAGGACAAACTAACATAACAAATTTTTTCCTTTAGGGTTACGGAAGAACCAGCAGCAATACGGTGTCGTAATACTTAATAGGAGGACTTATTTATAATTTAGCTAAATTAAACTTATTTCATGAACTACCCTTGCTTTTCTCCATATTTCTAATAATGGTGGCCATGGGTGGACATGGTGGCAGTGTTAGAGAAATGTGACATCCCTTTTGTTGGATGGACAGTAGATTATTATAGTACTAGTAGTATAGTTGTGAACTTTTTATTTTCCTTTCTCTCGGTATTGAAGTACTTCTTGGTCGCACAAACCTTGTACTTCAAATGTAGAAGCTGTCTATTTTTTTGGATTGTTTCTTTATTATGATCTCGTTGCCGTACTGTTCAGCAATTGCATTATATCCCCTCTTGTCGGGATGTGTTTTTATCTTGCAGGACTGGCATTCTCAATTTCGGCCTTGTGCTTTTTTTTTTCTTTAAAAGCAGAATCGCACGCTTGTTTCTGGGCATTGGAAGACATCTTGTTTGATCGAACTGCCACTTGCAAAGTTGGCAATTGTTTGTGGGCTGTAGACATCAGAGTATGGTAAAATGGACGCAAGTAAGACAAATTCAGTGCACGACCATTCTCTCAGTAATCGAAATCACGCACGAAGGGAGCAAAGTGATTTAAGATAATTCAGTGCATGACCATTCTCTCAGTAGTCAAAATCAACGCTCAAAGGAAGCGATTTGATTGGCACTCCTGCAATGCAAATACAATGACATTCAATGTGTCATGAAAACTGGGGAGGGAACGGTTCCGATTGTGTCTTTTAAGTATAAACCTTCGTATAAAAAACAGAAAAGAAGAAGGAAACTTGGGAGAGACATATGACGAGCACCTCAGTGCTTGCAATTCTAAGAATAACCGTACTATGATTCGAGAACTCCTAATGAACCGAGCGAAAACAATTTTCAGATGAGCGGTGTTAGTTACCGCATTATAGTGAAGACTAATTGAAATTGATTTTTCGGGGTAAAATGATGCAGAATATCATTTTTTTTTCCAAGGAGAAAATTTGTATTAAAAGGAACAGAACTATTACAACTCTCCTTAGCTAAAATTGGCTCCAACAGTGAGCAAACTTTTCGCAAATCAATTCTACTACAGACTACCAACTCTTTCTCAACTAATTTGACAAAATTATCAACTAGACAATTTGCCAACTAGGGATCCAACAGAATTTAACTCTCCTAGAGGCAACCAAGAACTTGACATCAGATATAAGAGTAGTCACTCTCCATGAGCAGTTGTCACCTTCAATAATAATGGATTAATGGGCAAGCCTCCCCATTGATCTAGGTTGCTACACGCCAACCTTACTGCAGCAGCTTCAACTTCTATGGGGAAACTTACCCAGATTTTTCTCCGACCTTCTCTTCTCCAATCCAATCACCATTATGGTTTCTACCTGTTATGACAAACCACCTCACGAACGAAGAACGAATAAAACAAGAACACGAATATTTTACGTGGTTCGCTAGCAAAATATTTACTATCTACCTCCACGGCGGAAAAGCACTCTTTATTCACTTAAGAGGAACAATTACAATGTTTTTGCATACCTAATAATGTGACTACTACGTTCTTTATATAGTGCTAGGAAATCCCTAAAGTTTCCAAATCCGATTTGGAAACAACTTGTTTCCTAACTAATCCTCTACCGCCTTTGACTTCCAATGTTTCCTAATCAAAGTTGGAAACAAAGAGTTTGGAGCCTTTGACCAATTCAAGGCACCAACTCAACAAATCTCCACCTTGACTTGAATTGTCTTGTCAACAGCAGCTGCTCCTCTTCTCGTAAATAAAGCTACGTCTTCTCCGCACCCTATGTCACTCGTCAGAGAGACTCACTGGACCCCCACCGGGTCCGACATGGCCCCTAAGGGCCTCACTGGCTCAAGATGTTGAGCAATTCCAGACAATGCTGGAACTTGCTCTCCGGAACTGGCTTTGTGGACATATCTGCGGGGTTGTCAGCAGTCCCCACCTTCATCACCTTGATCCTGCTCTCGTTTCTCAGAAAATGATACCTGATGTCGATATGCTTGGTCCTTTCATGATGAACCTGGTCCTTAGTCAAGCAAATCGCACTCAAGCTATCACAGTAGACTATCGCCTGATCTTGAAGTAGCCCTAGATCATTGACCATTCCCTTAAGCCAAATTGCCTCCTTTGCTGCTTCCGTTAGAGCCATATACTCTGCCCTTGTGGTGGACAAAGTCACCGTCGGCTGTAGCGTCGCCTTCCAACTCACAACAGATGCTCCCAGAGCAAATACGTAGCCTGTCATTGATCTTCTACTGTCAATATCCCCTGCATAGTCCGCCTCCGAGAAAACAGCTACCAAGATGTTTTCACTAGGCCCATAACATAGGCCAATGTCTGACGTACCCTTAAGGTACCTGAATATGCGCTTCACCGCCTGCCAATGGTCCATACTTGGATGAGACATAAAACGACTAACCACACTAACAGCGAATGCTATGTCCGGTCGAGTGCATACCATAGCATACATGAGACTTCCAACTGCGCTAGCATATGGAACCTTGGACATGTACTCCTTCTCCTCCTCGGTCTGAAAGGTGTACATTCCTAGCTTGCTGTTAGTTGCCATAGGAGTATCTATAGCTTTAGCTGATAACATCCCGAATCTTGACAAGATCTTCTTGATGTATCCCTGCTGTGATAAGAAAAGCTTCTTCTTCTTCCTATCTCTATAGATCTCAACTCCCAATATCTTCCGAGCAACTCCCAGATCCTTCATCTCGAATTCCGCACTAAGGGACCTCTTCAGTTCTCTAATGTCCTTGATATTTCGAGTTGCAATCAAAATATCATCCACATATAGAACTAGGTAAATACGTGATCCACTATGCAATTCTTTGTGATACACGCAACAATCATACTCGCACTTGTGGTAACCAATCTTCAACATGAAGCTGTCAAACCTCTTGTACCATTGCCTCGGCGACTGCTTAAGTCCGTAGAGAGATATCTTCAGCTTGCACACGTGTTTCTCTCTTCCGGGAACTTGGAACCCCTTCGGTTGGCTCATGTATATTTCCTCCTCCAACTCTCCGTGTAGGAAAGCTGTTTTGACATACAATTGCTCAAGCTCTAGGTCGTGGTGTGCCACTAAAGCTAGTAACACCCGGATAGAAGTATGTCTGACCACCGGTGAGAAGATCTCGTTGTAGTCAACTCCCTCTTTCTGACTGAACCCTCTTGCAACTAGCCTTGCCTTATACTTGAGGCCCTCTCCAGATGTAGTTCCTTCCTTTCTTCTGAAAACCCACTTGCAGCTGACTATCTTCCTTCCCGCTGGAAATTTAACAAACTCCCAAGTCGAGTTCTTGCTAAGAGACTCCATCTCTTCTCCCATTGCGGCAATCCATTTTGCTGACTCAGAACTAGATATAGCGGCCTTGTAGGAGGATGGCTCGTCCTCTACCTCTTCCGCTACCTGTAATGCATATCCCACCATACCATCATCTCTGTATCTCGCCGGAGGCTTTATGACTCTCCTTGGTCTTCCTTCAGCAATACTTTGATGAACCGGTTCCTCTGGTGAAGACGCATCCTCACTATCAGACTCTTCTGCTTCTTTTTTTTTCTGCTTCTGGCGGTGGTGTAAGGATTTCGGAATCCTTAGGATCAATAGGATCCGACTCTCCCTCCACCTTCTTCTTTGCACCCCCAAGCTCCACCTCCACGGAGTTTTTCAACATATGAGACTCATCAAAGACTACACTTCTGCTAAGTATAATCTTGTTGTCTGCCCATATCTTGTATCCCTTCACACCTGTTCCGAAACCCTTCTTAGCTCTTGGTTCTAGTTTTCCACCATCAACGTGATAATAGGAAACACAACCAAAAACTCTCAAATCCGAGTAATCCACTGCATTACCGGACCAGACTTCTATAGGAATCTTGCATCCTATACCTGTGTGCGGGCTCCGATTTATGAGATAGCATGCCATGGAAACTGCCTCTCCCCAGAAACCTCTAGAAAGAGCTGTATTCGAAAGCATGCACCTTGCTTTCGCTAAAAGTGTCTGATTCATTCTCTCAGCTACACCGTTCTGCTGCGGTGTGTGCCAAACGGTGCGATGGCGTGCTATTCCCTGATCCTTGCAGAATCCATCAAACTCTGATGAACAGAACTCTAAGCCGTTGTCCGTGCGCAGCCTCTTCACCTTCTTTCCCACCTGATTCTCTACTAGTGTCTTCCACTCCTTGAATCTTGCGAAGGATTCACTCTTGTGCTTCATCACGAATATCCAAGTCATCCTGGAGTAATCGTCTATGATGCTCAGAAAATACCTGTACCCTCCAATCGCCTCGACTCGAGATGGACCCCATCAATCCGAATGGATATAATCAAGAGTACCTTTCGTTCTATGAACCGCCTTAGGGAACTTGCTACGCTGTAGCTTCCCATACACGCAGTGCTCACAAAACCCTAGGCTCTTGGGCGCATGCCCGGTGAGATACCCCTTCTTGTGAAGTTCCTGCATTCCACGTTCGCTCATATGACCGAGCCTCATATGCCACAGCTTGGTTAGATCAGCTTCCTTAATCTTGGCTGAGACAACCCAGCAGAACCTGTGATCGTCGAAACCTGCAACATGTACAAAGTCCCGCTCTTGACTCCCTTGAGTATCACCTTAGAACCCTTGCAGACTTGTAGATCTCCACCTTCAGCTTTGAAACTGTATCCCTTGCTGTCGAGTAGACTCAAGGAGATCAAATTCTTCTTAATATGTGGTACATTCCTGACTTTCTCTAAAGTACATAACTTCCCTTCATTCTTCTTCAATCTAAGTGAGCCGCTCCCAATCACCTTACAGACGGCTCCGTTTGCCATGTAGACAGACCCTCCATCCGTTTGGTTGTACGTCGAGAATAGCTCCCTGTTAGAGCAAATATGATAGGAAGCTCCGGAATGAAGGACCCACGCATCTTGAGAGTGCGTGAAAACATCCGCCATTAGAACGTAATCATCCTCGGACGAGTTACCTTGTTCTGCTACGGCTGCGGATCCATTCTGCCCCTGTTGACCTCGTTTCGGGCAATCTCTCTTCCAGTGCCCCTTTTCCTTGCAAAAGGCACAGACATCCTTGGGTAACTTAGAACCTGAGAACTGCTTCTTCTTGTTCTTCTTACCCTTCTTGCTTCAACCCGTTGCCATCAGTCCGGAAGCATGGTCCTCTATACCTGTGCCTGCACCCTTATGGCGCAGTTCCCTAGCATGGAGCGCCGATCTCACCTCCTCTAGGGATAAGTCGTCCTTGTTCACAATGAACGACTGCACGACGTTCTCATATGATGGAGGTAACGAGATCAATAACAAAAGTGCAGCATCCTCATCCTCCACATTCTCGCCAATATTACGCAAATCTAACAGAATTGTGTTCAATTGATCAAGATGGTCCTTGAGAGCCATACCTTCGAGCATCCGCAGGGTGAAGAGCCTTTGCTTTAGCATCAAATTGCTAGTGAGACTCTTCGTCATGTAGATACTCTCCAACTTGAGACAGAGCTTCGCTGCTTCCTTCTGATCTGCGATCTCGATGATCACGTCATCCGATAAGCACAGCATAATCGTTGCGTGTGCCTTCTCCTCCATCGCCTTGAAATCCGCTGATGCAACATTCATGCCTCCCTTGTCCGCGGTCAAATGTGCCCACAAGCCTTGCGATTTGAGAAATGCCTCCATCTTTATCTTCCACAGACTGAAGCTGTTCCCTCCAGTGAACCTGTTGATCTTCAACATCGATCCGGACATCGTTCTTGGTGGATCTTGAACTCTAGTCGCGTGCTCCACCTAGATCGCAAAACCCTAGATTTGATTTCACCAAGTTGTGAAACCCTAGCTTTGCTCCGCCTTGATCTTGATCTTGAAACACCGTCAACCAGGCTCTGATACCAGTTTGTTATGACAAACCACCTCACGAACGAAGAACGAATAAAAGAAGAACACGAATAGTTTACGTGGTTCGCTAGCAAAATATTTGCTAACTACCTCCACGGCGGAAAAGCACTCTTTATTCACTTAAGAGGAACAATTACAATGTTTTTTCATACCTAATAATGTGACTACTACGTTCTTTATATAGTGCTAGGAAATCCCTAAAGTTTCCAAATCCGATTTGGAAACAACTTGTTTCCTAATTAATCCTCTACCGCCTTTGACTTCCAATGTTTCCTAATCAAAGTTGGAAACAAAGAGTTTGGAGCCTTTGACCAATTCAAGGCACCAACTCAACACTACCAATCCTCACAATTATAGAAGAATTTTTAACTTTATGCCATGTAGCATCAACATTCACTTTAATCCAGTTGTGGGGAGGTTTAATCCACCTATCACTTCTGTGTAGGTTGGTTAATGTTAACCAGTTAACCTGCGATACTACATATGCAGTTCACTCAACCCAATAAACACTTTCAGTTAGGGCTGTAAATAAACTCATTTCTAGATATCCAAATATGCCACATCACCCAAATAAGTTTTTTTCACATGGAATTCATGTTTTCTATGAGCTATTGTCTCTTCCCATTCTTGTAGCAACCAGGTTCTTAAACATTGGATTTGACCAAATCTAGCCATATCCACACACTGGGTTGCAAACCACAAAAATTTACTCCAGCTACACTTGCTCACTAAATGGACTTCATCTTATATATCAGAATCACATAGCTGACATTGTGGACTATGATTGCTCAACCTCTTTGGATATTCACTCTTGTAGCCAATGAGTTGTTGAGCAACCTCCAATAGAAGAATTTCTGTTTAGGGGGAACAGAGCAATTCGAGAGCCAGGACCAGAATTTCTTGTTAATCGTATAAGTAGAAGGTCTGAGACTTGTAAAAGGGTGAAAAACTCCCCCAATATGCAAGACAGTACACCCTACGAACATGCAGCAGCATAAACACATAGAGAAGCGTGCATGATCTAACCTGCAACAAACATACTACTAAATAGAAAACACAAACACTGGGCCTTAAATAAAGATAAAGATCACAATGGCCCATCATCGTAACAGGCCCAAGCCGGACATCCAGCTTGGAAGAAGGCTCCAGAACCACCAAGAGGCTGAAGCTAAGGCGGTGGCAGAAGGAGCGGCCAGCTGGAGCGGTGGCCGTGGGCGGCGTTTGGTGCACGCACCACCAAACGGCTATGTGAACTGGTGCAGCAACATCAAGAAATGGAGAGAAAGCCGGAGAAACTTGAAGATCCCCAAGATGATGAGGTCGGAAGAGGGCTGAACGCCAAGGGGGACCGAAACCTGCAAAATCCCAAAAAAGATCTAACCCAACCTGGCAAACACCACCGGGGAAGACATAACACTCCGTATCCCAATAAAAGATGACTGAAAGATAAACGACCACCATGGGAGATAAACTGCAACCAGAGGGAAAGAGACGAGTCTGAAAAGATATGGCGGCTGAAATCGCAGTGAACACAGAAAGATGCCCCAGAACAATCGACCGGGGAGCGGCCCATAGCATAGGGGGAACGGAGGACTGAAGAAGAGCCATCCGAGATCAGACTGACCCGAGAGAGACCAGAAAGAGGTTGACAGAGCCACAGCCAGAGAGGCGGTGGTTTTTCTCTACATTTCTGGCTTTGATTTGATAGAAGTGCCAAACAATCTTCTGTTCCTTCAGAGTTCTATTCGGCGGCTCTCGCCATGGCCTATCACTCCAGTGGAATGGTCGATCTCTATGTTCCTCAACTCCCTCTCTTTTTTTTTGGTACAAAAGAGAGTAAAAAACACTAAAACAAAGAGCAAATACTCCCTAAACCAGAAACATTTCAACTAAACACAAATTTGCAGAAATCTGGACAAGTAAACAAGAAATTCTTCTGATCCACCATAGTGATCCCCTGCTCGGCCAACTTGTTAGCAACAACATTACATTCTCTAGGAATGTGAGAGACGGAGCTAGCAGTGTCACCCAATAGAACTGCAATAGCCTGCAGCAGATAAGAATGGAGGGTGTGCTGATTATGTTGTAATACCAGGTCAACAGCATCCCAAGAATCTGACTCAACCAGAGCATGATCCATATCCATCTCTTTAAGATCTAGCAACCCTTCATGAATTGCCCAGAGCTCTCCATGCAGCACAGAAGTTGCTACCACCTTCTTCTGCAAACTCCATAACCATTGACCCTCATTATTCCTACAGATAATGCCAATAGCAGAGCCAATCTCACCACATTGAGAAAAGTCAACATTAATCTTGACTTTCCCAGAAGGAGGACAGATCCATTTAACCAACTTAGGAGGAAGCACCACTTTGGAATGAGAAAAGCTCACCCCAACCATGACTCTCCTGCTTGAGCACACAAATAACCAGCCATATCAGCAGGCTTCTCCACTTGCTCTTGATGTATTTCCAGGTTATGCCATAACCACACTTGAGAAGCAGCAACCAGGAATAAAATTTGCCATTCTAATTCAGGAAAAGCACTCCAGTTCTTCACCAAATTCAGTCCAACCACTGAACAAGATTAGAACTGAAAAACACATTCCAATACTCTTTATGGACAATAAGTTTCCAAATCCAAGAGACTGCAGCACAGTCTCTTAAAGCATGAAGAGAAGTTTCAATTTCCACTCCACATAACAAGCACATGGGGTGATTACTGATACCTATTTTGAATTTCAAATTCTAGGTAAGAAGCTTATCATGCCTTACCAACCACATGAAAGTTTTCCATCTTTGAAAACCTCTTAATTTCCAGACATTCTTCCACCCCTTATCACAAGAAGGTTGATTCACATGACTAGTACACTCTAGATAAGCAGAGGCTACAGAGAATTTACCTTTATTCTGCAACCAAGAGACTTCATCTTATTTAGTACAGGGCTCTTTGAGAGAAACAACATCAAGAAGCTCCAACACAGCTGCAGGTAATCTATTCTCCAACCATTGCAGCTGCCAACCAGTATCACAATTCCAAAACTCCTGAACAATAGTAAGCAAATCATCATCACTAAGACTGACAAGAGAAACATCCATAAGTCTAAATTTGCCCAACCATTGATCAACCCAAAAAAGGGTAGATTTCCCCGAAATCACATTCCTCCCAATACCAGAAGACACAGCTATAAGGCTTTTATCAATGTGTTTCCAGACTCTAGAGTGATAAGACTTCACATGGCTGGTTGCATGAACACACTTACACTTACCATATTTAGCAGTCAACTCCTTTGAACATAAAGATTTATTGTCTGAAAGCAACAACCAACCAGCCTTGGCCATAAAAGCAGCATTAAAGTCCCTAATTCTCTTCAAACCAAGCCTCCCCACAAGCCTTGGGAAGAAGAACAATATTCCAATTCACCAGAGAGAGTTTAGCTTTACCAATAGTACCCCCCACAGGAATCTTCTACATATCATATCAATCTCATTCAAAACAGAACTTGGAAGCAGCACAATTTGCATAGTATAAGAAGGAATATCTTGCAAAACAGAATGAATCAGTTTCACTCTCCAAGCCAAGGACAATTGGGAGGCTTTCCAAGAAGAAAGTCTGGCCATAACCTTATCCACCAAATATCTGTAGTGAGCTGCCCCAAATTTTTTGTGAATGACAGGGACTCCTAAATGAGTACCAAGATCCTCAGTAAGCTGAACAACTAACATGGAACTCAACTCCTTAGCCAAAGCCTTAGAGACACAAGGGGCCACAAAAAGTTTTGACTTCTCAAAACTTATATTCTGTCCAGCTTCCTCACAGAACTCTTGCAGAACTTGCCTCATGACCTTCACCTGCTTCTTAGTAGCCACCCCAAAGAGAATTAAATCATCAGCAAAGAACAAATGGGTGAGAGGGATACCACTCCTGGAGAGTTTAATACCTTTCCACTTACCAGCCTCCACAGCTAACTGAATCTTTTGAGCTAACAACTCCATAACCAATAGAAATAAGTAAGGAGATATAGGATCTCCTTGCCTCAACCCTCTTTGTGGGGAAAACTCTTGTTGTTGTTCCCCATTCCACAAAACCCTAAAAGAAGTAGAGGTTACAGAATCCATAATCAAGCTATGAATATTAGGAGGCAAGCCTATGGCAGCTAAAACAGAATCCACACAAGCCCATTTGACTTTGTCATAAGCCTTTGCCAAATCCACTTTAAAGGCAAGACCTCCTTTCTTTCCTTTCTTGGAATTTAAACAATGAAAAGCTTCTTGAGCTATGAGAATGTTCTCACTAGCTAGTCTCCCAGGCAAGAAACTAAACTGAAGAGGGTGTACAATCCTTTGCAACATTGTTCTCAACCTGAGGGTAATACACTTAGTAATGATTTTTAAAGAAACATTACACAAGCTTATTGGCCTGAGATGTGAAAAAGAAGTTGGATGATCAATATTTGGAATAAGAACCAATAAGGTCTTGTTGATATTCAAAGGTAATTTACCAGTTTGGAAAGCTTCTTGCACCATGTGAACCACCACACCACTTACTGAAGCCCAAAAATGGATAAAAACCAGGATTAATTCCATAAGGCCCTGGGCTCTTAAAAGCCCCCATAGAAAAGACCACATCCTTAACTTCTTTGCTAGAAACAGGAGCAGAAAGAGAACACTTCTCCTCACCAGTAAGAGAGCTGCCTTGCCAAGAGATAGGTCTACCAGCACCATCATTCAGCAGAGAATAGAGCTCGTTAAAATGATACGTCACTGCAGCTTTAAGAGTGGGGAGATCATCACACCACTCACCATTATTGAGCGTGATAACTTCAACATTACTCCTTCTTCTTCTAGCAACTGTAGATAAATGAAAGAACCTGGTGTTCTTGTCACCAAGAAGCAGCTTGCTCAACTTAGCTTTTTGGAACCAAAACATCTCCTCTTGTTGTAACACCACACTCAGCTGATCCTGCAACTCAACCTCCAAATCACTGAGATAAGGGTTTTCTCTGAGAGAGAGTGCTCTCTGAATCCCATCCAACCTAGATTTGAGTCTCCACTTCCTCCCAAAAATGTTCCCAAAAAACTGAACATTCCACTTTTTGACTTCAACAGCAAAATCACCTACAATGTTAGCAATAGCTTTGTTCTGCAACCAGTGGTGATCCACCAAGTGAGCAAAGCTATCCTCCCAAAACCAACTGGCCTCCAATCTAAAAGGTTTGAGAGTGGAAGAGGGAAGTGGAATACCATCTGTGTTGATCAATAGAGGGTGGTGGTCAGAACTCACCCTAGTCAAATGCTTCATAGAAGCTTCAGCAAACAACAGCCTCCAACTGTCATTACACATAGCTCTGTCTAATCTCTGTCTAATCAAACCACCACCATGATGTGAGTTAGTCCAGGTGTAAAGAGGATCATAAAAACCCAAATCCTGCAAGTGGCATTCATTAAAACAGTCCCACATCTGACCACAATGTCTCTTGTTCACAGGTCTCTGAATTGGCACCTAATTGGTTGAAGTCCCCGGCAAGCAGCCAAGGCAAAGAATGAAGTTGAGCAAGACCAGCTAAATAAGCCCAAAGATCTTCCCTAGAAAGAGGGACAGGGCTAGCACAAATACCTGAAAACAACCAATCTGGTTGATCCTTTCTCCTAACAATGCCGGAAATGACTTGGCTAGTGCTAGAGATAACATCTACCTCCATTACAGAGCTGTCCCAAAGGAGCCAAATGCCTCCACTAAAACCTTGTGCTTCAACACAGAAATACTTATCCAACCTGGATCTACGACTAATTCTAGTCCAATGAGAGCTATCCACACGTGGTTCCACTAATACCAACATATCAGCTTCTGAAGAAGATATCAAGAACTGCTCTTACCGTTTCTGCATTCCCAATAACCCTGCAGTTCCAAGAAACAATCTTCATTGCTTTAGCATTGGTTGTGGAGTCGATCAACCAACTCAGCAGGTCATGAGGCATGAAGCCCCTTGTCGATCCCCAATCTCGGATCTCCTGGATAAGAATCCTCATTCGCAAAGGAATTCAGAGCTCCAACTCCATTATCTCCGATGGCTCTATCTCCGTTACCAGGCACTGGGAAATCTGGAAGTGGATTATGTCCAGCTATGGCGCTCCTGTAATGAGTGTTGGGGGGAGCCAATCGAGTCCTATTAGAACCAGGACCTCTTCGAATATTAGCGAGATTCGCCGGAGATCGACCATCACCACCGCTACTACCCGCTGGAGTATCCTTTGCCGCCTGAAAATTAAAGATGGCTGGAAATTGATTGAAATCCAACTTCTGAAGAGGTTTACGAGAATTAGGGTTTTCAGCCCTTTTTCCCCTAATCGATTGATTGACTTTTGCCTTGCCACGTGTCCCATTCTCATTGGCTACTTGTTGACCCTGTGACCTGTTCTTATCCACCGTGGATCCCTTCTGGGGGCCTGATCCCCTGCTTCGTGGCCCTCCTGCAGAAGATTCACCATCCAATGACAAGACGCCAAATCGAGACCCGAGTCCGATTCCGTATTTCTGGACCTCCGGACCCGTAAACCCGAATAATCCACCCGTCCCAAGATCCGGACTCTGCAACTCCGACCCCCGCCCCTCAGGCTCCGGTAATGAACCACCACTTCCTCTCCGGTGATTCGGTTTCTTCTTTCGACGAGAAGGAATCATCCAAGCACCAAATCGAGGTTCAACAACCTCGACTGGATCAGAGATATCAACATCACCAACCGACGTACCTGGAACCTCCTTATCCCCCACCGGATTGACAACCCGGATCAACAGCTCGCTGCGGGAAAGAGTCCCTCCGGTGACCGTAGGTTCCACACTCGAAACAAATCTGGTGAAGCCCTTCGTATTCAACCAAAATTTTCAAACCATTGATCCAGATCCAAGGAATTAAACTCCTCCCCAAGTCTATCTCAACACAAACCCTAGCAAATTGGCCTCTCGCCGCTGCTAGGGTAGTCGGGTCCACCTTAATGGCCTTGCCAAATTTAGCTCCGATGCTCATAAGAGTGTCCTCGTCATAATGCTCCACCGAGATCCCACACAATCGGACCCACACCGGCGTCGACTGCACCGCCGGACTAGAAGGATCGAAGTGAGGAGTCCAGGTCTGGACCGTGAGATAGTTCCCTTGGATTATCCACGGTCCACACAGAAGAACCCGCTCGTAATCCTCCTTCAGAAAAAATCTTACGCAGTAAAAGCCATTCGCAAGGTCAGTAAGCTCGAAACCCTTTCTTAAATCCCCCTGATCCTCCAATCGGTCGCGCAACAACCTGTAGTTCATATCGCGCCCTAATACCTTCACATTTAGAGCTCTACTCCATGGCCGATGAAGCCGCCGGAGAGAGGAACCTCCAATTCTGATATGGATCTGGCCATCATACGTGACCTCTGATTGGATCTCAATACCTCCCATGGAATCATCCTCCAGATCTCCCTCCTCCATGTAGATCCCCTTTGGAGATCGGAGAAGAGTCTCTTTGAAATTACGGTTCCCTGTGAGAGATTCGTCCTCATCAGAGAGCGAAGAACTAGCTAGGAACCGTCGCTTGAAGTTCACTTGACTTCGCCGGAGATCGGCGGAGCCCCCTGCCGAAAAATGGGGTGGCGGTTGAGTCGGTGGTTTGAAAAGAGTGGCGGGAGAATTCTCTGGAAAACTCATTATGTTCTCTATTATCACCCCTCAACTCCCTCTCTTGATTTTGTGCAAATTCGAACGAAAAATCTTCTATATCCTACAATTGTGATTTTGAAACACTCTATGATTTTGAAACCTTCCAGAGTACTAAGAAGAATACAACAACTGCTAAGTTTGTGTTCAATTGAGCTTATCTTGACATGCTAAGAGAACCACCGAAAAACTACATGATTATAAGACCATTAGGTCGATTTATAGTTCAGCTCAAAATATCCCCAAAATTCTCACACTATGGGAAGTCCAAAGAGATATGTAACATGTCGATATAAATTCCCACGCTCTAGAAACCCTAATGACACATATCACATGTCGAATGGGAAGATGATTTTTTCTCTTCAAACTTGAATGACAACAAGACTATAACATCAAAAACTTGACACGTATTCTTACGTGTATACGCAAGTGCACAGTCGAAGTAATATATGGTAATATTTCAACACCGATTTATCGATCCCACGAAGACAAGCTTAATATTATTTAATTAGTTATTACATAGAGTACGATACGAGGAGGAAGAAATTGTGGTTTAAACATTTTCCACCCTCAAACATGTGGCTGACATAGAATAAACAACTAAACTAATATTTTTGGATTTTTGGATTTTTTAAGAAACAATTATGGAGAAACTAGGCTATCTCTAGATCACCTAGGGCTGTAGACGATTTTCGGAATAGCAAAGTAACACGTTAATCCTATTCTAGTTAAGCCGGGTAATAGTACTGACAATCTCCTCTCGGTGTCATGTCGTTCTACGTCACGGTTTACTTGGTGTCCTGTCAGTTCACCTACTTCTACCGGTCCGTTCTAGTAGGCTAACGACAGTGCACAGAATGATGTCCTCTCAGACCACCACCACACAAACACCTCACTATCTCCTACCGAATCTACCCACTAAGGCTAATCCTACACACTTCTCTTCTCAGTCTCAGTGATTAAGGATTGTTGTTCATATCTCATCACAACTAGGTATAAGTTGTTCTCACGCACTCGCTAGCTAATTAACAAGTCCGGATGATTACTCCATTCTTGCCAAGGATTACGCATAGCATATGAACAATAACTACCATATATATTAACTTTAAGCAAGATCACAATCTATGAAGAACATGAAGATTCATGAGTTATCAATTCCTACCCTAGCCGTGTCAATAGACTAAGATCTTCAACAAGCTCATGAAATCAAATGCCATCTAATAGACCAAATCAAAAAGCATGAAACAAAGTCTTAAATCCGGAAAACATAATCGTCTACATAAACCCTAGGCTCTCTAGAGATGCCTAGCAAAACGTCTAGCTACTACTTCAAATCTTAGCAACACAACAAAGTTTCTCCATAAAATTGATGAAAAGAGAAGAGAAAGAAATCAAACGTGAAATCTTCGGTTTGGGGATGATCCCAATCGATCTCCTCAGCTCCCTTGCGTCTCTCTCTTCCTCCGTATGCGTGTATGATGTGTTTTTGCGTCCCTAGGTCGTTCTTTAATAATAACCCGCATAAGTCTTCAGTAATTGCACAATAGCCCCCTGAAATCTGCTCCTGACTTCGATGGGCCATAACTTCATCGTCCGAACCCGGATTAAGCTCCGTGGCCTATCGTTGGAAAGATCTTTAAGTCTACTTTCAATTGGCACAGGTCTCACTCCCAAATTAATTGTAGAAATCCAGCTATGACTCCAACTATGATCGAAATAGTGCAAACTGGTCATCCAAGCTCCTCCAATTCGGCTTCTCTTGACTCCACTTGAGCTCCTGTTGTTTTCGAAGTTCGTTCCATGCCTCCTATCAACCGATTAGCATCCGTTCCTGCCAAGACAACATGAGCAAACATACCAAGCGATTATATTTGACAAATAATAATGAAATATGCATAGAAAACGCCCGGACTAACAATATAGCACTTGGTGAGGAACAAGTGATAAAAAGAATCATATTCTCTAACATGGGGCTCAAATCACTCTCAAAATACTTATTAACATGTGGTAAATGCTAAAGAATTATAGCTCCTAAAAGACTCTATCAAATTCCCCCATTTTTACTCTTTGCTCGTCTCGAGCAACAATGACGCTCAAAACCCCCACACTTGAGACATTGCATACATATACCACTACACAACCAAACCAATGCATACCCCACCGCTTTGCATACTTCAGTTTCCGCTAGCCAACACGAATCACGACTCAATACACAAACACGACTATGCAAACTACATGATATGTATAATGCAACTCAAGTATGTATAATACAAGGAATTAAAGATTTTTTTTTCTTTTAGTTAGAGATTGGGCAACCTCGAAGAACAAACCAGCATGTCATAAGGCTCTCACATCCCCTAGAAGATTCTATGACTTCGGTGATCAGTAGAACTTGCGCCCAGTCTATTTAGACAGAACGGGCACAAAAACTCAATAAGTTGCTCTTGCACACTCATCAAACGTATCCCTAGCACCTACCATCCGAGCTATTTATCCACAGGTTTCAAAGGTTGACGGCTTAGGACGGGTAGAACACGATATTTAGAAGCGCAGTCCTAGACGTCATGTACAACTCACCAAACCCGATTCTCACACTCCCTCACCAAAATTGAAGGAACCCCACCGAATCTCACAACTCCGGCCCTCATTCCCTCAATCTTGGTGCAGAGCCGTTCTCGCGACCGCAAATGTGAAGAAGTGATCAATGTGATCAAAACTCATAGCTCATCTCCTTGGTCTTTATGAAGTTTAATTTCTGGCTCCCTATTCCATTTCACTTTGAATTTCTGTTTTGTATTTTTTTCAGTTTCAACATATAAGCACATGGAGCCACCAATGATGATAACAATATCCAAGGATATCAAATATCAAGATAGATGACGTGGGGGTGGAATAGGGAGCCAGAAATTAAACTTCCTACTCCAGATTCTCGCGTCTACCTCACCTCATGTTGTCCTACTTCTAGGGAATTTTTATCATCGAGCCCTCTCCACGCTCACTCTCTTCAATTGCCCTTTCTCCAAAATTTCAATTTTTAGGGTTTTTATTGTTTTTTTTTTCTTTCTTTTCTTTTTATATATTTTTATTCTATTTTATTAACTCTATATGCTTGGGCCAACTCGATTAACTAACAACGTTTGGGTAGGTGGACTCAATAATTAAACGTGCACAAATAATATATACAATGCAATATAGAAACGTGCACATGCAATCCTAAGGACTAACTCTATATGCAAAACTGACTCACTAATCTATATGTAACATGGTTAACCTAGTTTATACTAGTAAAGATATGTGAACCCCCCCCCCCCCACACTTGAGATAATCATTGTCCTCATGAATTTAGAGGGTACCCCCAAAGGACATGATCTCAAAGTGTAAGTATTAGATGACAAAATTACAAGTGTTGCAGGGCACTTCGCATAGAGTGACTAGAAAAGAATTCTAAAGTGAGAGAGAAAAAACGTACCTAGGGTCCCGGAGTACCGTTCTTACGGTACGGGTTTCGCGAAAATTGGTCAAGAAGGACCGAATCGGTCGACCAAATTTTTCAAAAACTCAAGCAAGTCGAAGAAAGACTACATCGTTATGCTCCTTGGTGTTCCCGTTGCAAGTCTCTCTTGGAGCTTTGGCCGAATCCCCCTCCAAAGCGATGAATTGGAAAATTTAAGTCCTTGGATTTCTTCCTCTTTGAATTCCCCCACACTCAAACCGCTCACTATCTCTCAAAACTCTGCGAGTTAATGTTGATGGTGATCTTGCAAGGAGCAAAACCCACCAAAAACTTTTTTATTTGGAGAAGTTTAGGGTTTCGTGTGTGTGAGTGTTCTTGAGAGTTTGAGAGGAATAAGATGAAGATGAGTGTTTTAATCCGAAATTGTGGTTGGAAGTGTTAAAAATCTGGATTTTACCTTTAAATAGTAGCTCCGGAATGCCCAGAATGCCCCCAATTAAGGAGGTGTTCATACCATTTCGGCCCGAAATGGGTTTGATTTCGGCCCGAAATGGTTTCGAAATTTCAAAACAGAACCCCCTTTTCATTTCGGCCCCAAATCAGTGGATTTCGGCCCGAAGTGATTTCATTTCGGCCCGAAATGCACTGGAACTTACCAGTTTTTGTTTTTGCTCTAGTTTCTTTGTCCGATGTCCGATTCCTTCGGTTCTCGCGCTCAGGGACTCGTCATTGAACGTAGAATCCAATGTTGGCTGAAAAATTCCCAAAGTCCGGGGAATTTTTCATCTCCTCTCCAAAATTTCTCTCTAGCGCAAGAATCGTGCCCCTTTAAACTTGTGTTTTCTTCATCCCTCTTCGGATTCTGATGCGTGCAACTCCGGGCCACAACTAGCTGCCAAATTTCTCGTTGTGCCTCGTTTTGCTTGCAATGTAGTGCACGTGCATCAAGAAGGGGAATTCAAAAGGTTCTTCGGTACCTGTGTCCTGCACACTCATAGGAAATATTAAAACAACTCTCTCTCAACCCTCAAAATCAAATATGGAGAACTAAATACAAAAATAAAATAAAAAAATATCCTAATCTACATTGGTTTGCCTCCCAATAAGATCTTGTAATTTAAGGTCGACGGCCCGACCCGGTTACCTCAACCGTCTAGGATAGTGAAGGCTGCTTAACTCTCCACTTCTTCTTCCACCATCTTTTCTCGATAAGCTTTTTCTCTCGAGCACACATGCTCTTTGGACATGGTGGAAAGCTTTGGAAGTTAAACTCTTTCATCTTGCACTTTTTCTTCTTGATCAACTTCCATAGAGTATCACTAGGCTCAAATGAATCTCTCTCCAAGAAATCATCCCAGTGGTACACCTTTGGTGATAAATGATCTTCATTAGACACATGCATCTCATCTATATCCCCACACTTGACGATTTTCAACTCCTTGACTATGGAATATAGATCGTCAATAGGATAGCCAATTGAACAATAAATAGGAAGTTTCCCATCATGTCCTTCCCCAAAAGGCTCTCCATACACAAGTCTTCTCAACTCATTGCGGACTTGATTTACATGAGATATGGAAAAGTCTTCAAGAATATGAGTAGGGGCTTTTACCTTAATTGTAATGGACAGTATTTCTTCGCCAGCTCCATCATCAGCATACCACAAGCTCCCAATGTTGGTTTCATCCCAATCATGCCAAGGATGTGAGATAATTGGAGGTTGCCTTGCAGAGAGCATCACCTCCTCTATTGTTGGACACACAAGGCCACCCCAGTCTGAATCAGAGTCCGAGTCCTCATAAATGGAAAAGTCCACAACTTGTTCAGGGACATTGCAATCTTTATTCGGCTCAGGTACCTCTTCTTCCATTACTGCAGCTTGTGATTCGGATTCTCGTTCTTTCTCCATCCTAGCCATTTAGTGTCCTTTGCATCTCTAGGACAGCTGGTAGCCAATGAGGTTCATCCAAACCATCTTGTGATGGTGACCATAGAGGCTCGATTAGGGGATCAATGTCTGGCATAGGCTCCTCTTGTGACTCTGGTGTATCCAGGGACATCCGTGTGATGCGCGCTTGGATCTCCCCCATAATATTGTGCAAGTGTTCCATGCTTGCTGATGAGTCCTCTTGATGCTAATGAAGCTGTGGTGGATCGAATATGCATGCGTATTCATACTTGTGATCCTTCTTGCATTTTTAGCACAAAATCATTGAGCATGTGTCATCATTGTGCCAAACTCTGCATTTAGCACAATAGTAGGGGTAATCAGATATCCCCGCATAATCCTCGTCGCTCCACAAGCTCATTACGTCTCCTGCTTCCTGCGTTCATGCAAAAACAAACTCACAAGAAACCCGTGAAGCACAGAGATAGAAACAAAATAAAATAAACTAAAGGAAAATTATTCTAAACTAATGTCTAACTAAAGAATCTACGACTTTCCCCGGCAACGGCACCAAAAACTTGACACGTATTCTTACGTGTATACGCACGTGCACGGTCGAAGTAATATAGGGTATTATTTCAACCCCGAGTTATCGATCCCACGAGGACAAGCTTGAGATTATTTAATTAGTTATTAGATAGAGTACGATACGAGGAGGACGAAATTGTGGTTTAAACATTTTCCACCCTATAACACGTGACTGACATAGAATAAACAAGTAAACTAATATTTTTGGGTTTTTTTTTTTTTTTTTTTTTTTTTTTTTTTTTTTTTAAGAAACAATTTTGGAGAAACTAGGCAATCTCTAGAGCACCTAGGGCTGTAGAAGACTTCCGGAATAGCAAAGTAACACGTTAATCCTATTCTAGTTAAGCCGGGTAATTGTACTGACAATCTCCTCTCGGTCTGATGTCGTTCAATGTCACGGTTTACTTGGTGTCCTGTCCGTCCACCTACATCTACCGGTCCATTCTAGTAGGCTAACGACAGTGCACGGAATGATGTCTTCTCAGACCACCACCACACGAACACCTCACTATCTCCTACCGAATCTACCCACTAAGGCCAATCCTACACACTTCTCTTCTCAGTCTCAGTGATTAAGGATTGTTGTTCATATCTCATCACAACTAGGTCTAAGTCGCTCTCACGTACTCGCTAGCTAATTATTAAGTCCGGTTAATTACTCCATTCTTGCCAAGGACTACGCATAGCATATGAACAATAACTAAAACATATGTTAATTTTAAGCAAGATCACAATCTATGAAGAACACGAAGATTCATGAGTTATGAATTCCTACCCTAGCCGTGTCAATAGACTAAGATCTTCAACAAGCTCATGAAATCAAATGCCATCCAATAGATAAATCAAAAAGCATGAAACAAAGTCTTAAATCCGGAAAACATAATCGTCTACATAAACCCGAGGCTCTCTATAGAAGCCTACGTCTAGATACTACTTGAAATCGTAGCAACACAAAAAAGTTTCTCCATAAAATTGATGAAAAGAGAAGAGAAAGAAATCAAACGGTGAAATCTCCTGTTTGGGGATGATCCCAATCGATCTCCACAGGTCCCTTACGTCTCTCTCTTCCTCCGTATGCGTGTATGATGTGTTTTTTCGTCCCTAGGTCGTTCTTTAATCATAACCCGCATAAGTCTTTAGTAATTGCACAATAGCCCCCTGAAATATGCTCCTGACTTCGCGGGGCATAACTTCTTCGTCCGAACTCGGATTAAGCTCCGTGACCTATCGTTGGAAAGATCTTTGAGTCTACTTTCATTTGGAACATGTCTCACTCCCAAATTAATTGTAGAAATACAGATATGACTCCAGATATGATCAAAATAGTGCAAACTGGTCATCCAAGCTCCTCCAATTCGGCTTCTCTTGACTCCACTTGAGCTCCCGTTGTTTCCGAAGTTCGTTCCATGCCTCCTATCAACCGATTAGCATCCGTTCCTGCCAAGACAACATGAACAAACATACCAAGCGATTATATTTGACAAATAACAATGAAATATGCATAGAAATCGCCCGGACTACACATGGTGAGCAACAAGTGATAAAACGAATCATATACTCTAACATGGGGTTAAAACACTCTCGAAATACCTATTAACATGTGGTAAATGCTAAATAATTATATCTCATAAAAGGCGCTATCAACAGCCCTCATAGGGGAGGGGGGGGGGGGGGACTCTGTGTAGTTTTTTTATAACTGTTTTCTTGTTCACAATGAACTCGCGAGTTTAAAGTGTATAATGCTAATGAGGATCAAACCCCTGCTGGGTTAGAGTTCTTGAGCTACCAATTTAGTATTTAACTATTGAGATATAATTTAACCACGTGATTTTTTGAGTCTATGCTGAAATTGATCTTTAAAAATCACTCATCTACAATGTGGTTATTGGTAGCAAAAGCTATTGGTTGAATATGAACAACTGAATCTCATTATTTTTAATGTGGTAGGGTGGGGCATAAAAATACCAACATTCCAGAGATAAAAGTTAAAAGATATTAACTGTCAGGATGATAACCACCTGAAAACCTTGACGAAGCTGGTGAAGAAGAGCACGACTGAGAACCACATGAGAGTAAATTTACGAACGAAATGGAATGCAAAGGCAAAGAAGGCTAGGCCTATCAACCGTACGTGACAAGAAGAAACAAGAAGCTATTATGCCAAAAGACAATTAGACGAAGGAAATCGCAACTTTGAGGCGCGAACCTTTGCGCAAACAAAGGCCAATCATCACGAAGAGCAAGTACACCCTCAAAAGGACTCTAGACGCAAGATAGGACGCCAACACATCCCAATTAAAGGTAAACAAATTATGGAGCTGAAAGTGCATGGGGTCATCCATTTCCCCAAGAAAGGGTGTCCCTGAAATTTGGGAAGTGACACGTAAGAACGAAACCCAAACAAACGTGGAGCAAAAAGTGCAAGGAGCCCCAAAATGCTTCCAAGACACTCCTAGGCCGCAAAAAGAAGAACTTGAGCAGGTAGAATTGGATCCTGAAGGCCCAAAAAGAAGACCTATCTTCATTGCGGCGCAACTTGAAATAGAAGAAAGGCGCAACACCATCGAACTACTACAAGAATACAGAGATGAGTTTTCATGGGATTATGAAGAAACGCCAACACTGGATACATAAGTCACTATGCACATGTTAAACGTTCTTCCGAGTGTGAAACCAGTAAAGCATACCGCGAGAGTCTTTCGCACAGAGCTGGGAGTCCAAATTAAAAAGGAGGTAAAAAAGCTACTTGATGCCAATTTCATCGAATGTCGGCATCACGACACCTGGTTGGCAAAAATGGTTCCGGCCTCTAAGAAGAACTGTGGGCTCCGTATTTGTGTGGACTTCAAGGACTTGAATAGGTTCTCTCTCAAAGAAAATTTCCCTATGAAAAACATTGACTTGTTCGTAGATTCCACGACTGGGCACCAGATATTAAATTTTATGGATTCATTCAGCGGCTTTAACTAGATTAAAATAGCCCGAGAAGTCATAGAGAAAACCACATTCATAGCCCCCTTGGGTGTGTTCTACTACACGGCCATGCCGTTTGGCTTCAAGAGCGCAAGAGCAACTTATCAGAGGGCCATGATGGCCCTGATCCATGATATGATGCACAAAGAAGTGGAATTCCACATGGACGATCTTGTAGTCAAATCGGTAGAAAGGGGGACCATTTGAAAGATCTACGAAGGGTCTTTAAAGATGTAAGGCGTTCTAGCTCAAAATGAACCCTATGTAGTGTGCATTTGGGGTCACGTAAGGAAAATTCCTAGGATGCCTTACACACAGACATGAGATCGAGCCAGATCCCGCCAAAATTTCTACAATCACGAGTCTGTCAATCCTGAAGTCACAAACCAAATTCAAGAGCTTTCTTGGGAAACTGTCATACTTGCGGCGATTCATACATGCCGTAGCCGAACTCTCCCATCCGCTCAACGGCCTGCTAATAAGGGAGAAGTTTTCTTTAAAAAAAAAAGGAAATCCGTGTTGACATCTCCTTGCGTCATGACCACACCTCAGATATGAAGTCCACTGATCTTGTACCTCATATCCCACACCGAGATCAATTGGGGACCTACTCGTGCAAGAATTGGATGGCCATGAGCGACCGGTCTTCTACATCTCAAGGGTAGTTCAAACCGCATAGAAAAGATATTCACCCATAGAAAGGCATTTCCAGGCGTTGGTTTCCATGGTCCAAAATCTGAAGCACTATTTCATATCTCACAAATTAATTGTGATGCCCAAGAGCGACACAATCTAGCATCTTACGGTCCATCACGCACCAAGTGGAAGGCCCGCCAAATGGATGCTAATCCTATCAGTATACAATACCACCTACGCTCGACCCAAGTCCCTCAAATTGCAGCCAGTCGTTGATCTTCTCACACAGTTACCTGATGATTCACATGAACGCGAACACGAGGAAATTCCAATGGATATGGAGATCTATAACGTTAAAGGAAGGTGGCCGCTTCACTTTGACGGACCTTATAAAAGAATATGAGCGGGTGCAGGAATCGGGTTGACCTCACAGGTTGGGGAAGTGGTGCGGATGTCGTATAAGCTGGACTTTAAGCTTTCCAACAACAAAGCAGAATACAAGGCTCTCATAGCATGTTTATTCGGAGTAAAGTGTTTAGGAATTAAGCAATTGGTCATCATGGGAGATTTCAAGCTCTTAGTTAAGCATTGCTCTGGCAAAATTTTACTCAAAGAAATGAACCTGCTAAGCTATTGCACCAATGTACCTGCAAATTTTTACTCAAGGAATGAACCTGCTAGGCTCGAGGCCAGTTTTGACACCATCTTCTACGAGCATAAAAGACATGGGGATGCCTTGGAAACTCTATGATCCAAATTCAGTGAAGACAAATTCCCAGCTAACATCACCATCCAAACCAAGACACTACCCAATTCAGTTGGAGAAGTAGCTGAGCCCCGCGAAGAAATCAAAGAAAGTGACTTGAGGGAGAAAGTCATTAAAATTGTTAAAGAGGGTGCGAGCAACAAATATTGAATCACTGTCAAAGGTTTCCTCAAGCACGATGACATGATCTACCATAAGGGTCCTGGTGTCCTCCTAAGATGTGTTACAGAAGAAAAAGGCGCGACCCTACTGCAAGAAATGGAAAGAAAGTGCTACGAACAAAACAAGATACCCCTCTATAGAAGGGTACAAAGACAAGGATACTTCTAGCCATATATGAGTTCGCATGCAGCCCTAATCCAGGCTCAGTGCAATAAGTGCAGCCTGAAACGCAACAGACTCGAAGCCTGCGTCATTTAGAACTGTGATGGATGGAGGAAACCTTTTGTGGACTACTTGCAGGACGACGTGCTTCCCCAGACAAGAAGCAAGCTTTTATAGTAAGAAAGGAAGTTTGCAAATACGAGCTCATGCACGACATTCTGACAAGAAGAGGTGTCTCACGAGCTCCCCTTAGGTGTCTTGCAAGGAAAGAAACGCACAATAACGGAAGCTACTCATGCCCAGGAGCACCAAGGAGGGGAAAAACTTTTCCACCGTCTCTTGACCATGGGATAATTTTGGCCATCCATGGAATCCAACTGTCGCGAAAAGGTGCGGAGATGCAAACGGTGCCGAATCCATGGAAATCTCATACATGCACCATCTACCGACCTCCACGCCTTGAGCCCACCATGGCCTTTCCATACATGGGCTCTGGATTTCATAGGCCCCATTGACCCTCATCATATTGGCTAGATATGGATTCTAATGGGCAACAAGATGCTCACCAAATGGGCCAAGGCAGTGCCACTAAGAATGTCCTCGCGTGAGACAATTCTCAATTTCATTCGGGACAACATCGTCTTCTATTTTGGGATACGAAACACCATCCTCTTCGATAACATCACCCCCTTATATAGCCAATATGCCGAGGGAAAGCTCAGCAAATACAACATCTGCCAGCTAAATTCCACTACATACTATCCAAAAGGGAATGGGAAAGCAGAGGCGACCAACAAAACCCTAGAAAATATCATGGATTCAGAGCCAAGAAAGTGGTCTAAAAAGATACAGATCGCGCTCTGGGCCTACCGGACATCAACCCGAGATTTTACAAGCGCAAGCCCCTTTTAGCTATTTTACGGGGTTGAAGTCATCCTACCGGACGAGATAAAAATCTCTTCTACAAGATTGGCCATGAGCACTCACAACTGGGAAGACATGTACCATGACTTGGACCAAGTTGTGGAAAAGCAAGACAACACGAAGAGGAGCGATGAGAAATATTTGGCCAGGATAAGCAGGTCCTCCAACAAAAATGTGCAACACAAAAATTTCCAAGTAGAAGACTTGGTCCTACGTTCCTCAACTCAATACATGCGAAAGCGACCACACCCCAAATTTTCTCCCAACCGGAAAGGCCCCTTTGTGGTCAAGGAACCCTTCAACAGCGGGTATCGTAAACTCCTCAAATGCGAGGGGGGGGGGGGGGGTTGGGACCGCCACTGTCCCAAACCTCATCAACACAAATGGCTAAACTATTATTATTCTTAGAGGCACCCTCAAGAGGATATATGGAATCTATACGAGGATTTCCCACAAATTGGCTAACGCATTGTCGGATTAAACACGTCTATGCGATGCGACAGCAACAAAATGCAAATAAATCCTACCTTTCCGTGGTAGCAAACAAAGCCTATCCCCTACAATAACAACAACATGCGCAAAACCCCAAGTTACTTTCTCGAGGAAATAAGTTTGCCCCCACCCCCCGCGAAAGTAGCCAAATTGCGCATAAATACCTTGCTAAAGGAGCCCTTGCCTTAGGGATTACGTCTAACTCATGCGGTAGCAGCATAACGCGTAATTCCTTGAGGGTATTCTTGTTTAATGAGTAATCCTATCCACTACGATAGCAGTAAAATTGCGCAAAATACTTGCCCAATGATTCCTTACTCAAAAGGAACACAAAGTCTATCCGCTACGATAGTGAAGCAAAAGTGTATCGGATGCCATATCAAGGCAAAAACCTATCTGCCGCGATAGCAACACAAAGCCTATCCGCTGCGATAGCAACACAAAAGCCTATTGGCGGAGATAGAAATGCAAAAGGTCTACCCCGCGATAGCAACACCATGCCTACCTACCACGAGAGCGACATAAAGTTTATATGCCATGATTAAAATGCAAGCGTACAAAAATATCTCAAACACGATGAAGGGAATCCATCAAAAAATGCATAATTGATAACGACACACAATTCCAAAAAATGTATTCTTAAAACCACATTCAAAATTCAAAGCATAAATAGTTTACAAAATAGCTAGGCCAACAAACCCTGAAGAAATGATGCAGAAGGAGCAAGAACTTCCAGTTCATCATCTGAGCCATCATACCCTATCTGTGACGTTATTTCAGCATGAAGGGCCTCCATCAGCTTCTCTACCGCAGCGCCTCGAGCCTCGAAATCTTAAGATGCCAACGCAAAGTGGTGGCCTCAGAATCAATCTTCACAACTTCACTCTCGGCAGCATCAAGAGCTGCAATAGAGGGGCCAATCTCCTGTCACATAAGAAAGATCTGTTGAACCTCCTCCAACTTGGGGTGCAGCCAGCCAAGACCGAAATTTCCACCAGAGAGAAACAACGTCATCAAGTCGAGTGCTAAAATATTTATCTGTTGGAATAGATGCCCTAGAGGCAATCTAGTTTAGTATGAATTTGTAATTGGCTAGAAATTCATTTATTATTTATTGGATATTTAATATAATGAAGTCCTTAGATTTACAATTGTGTTGTTTATCTTAAATATCCCTAGTCAAGTATAATGATTAAATGGGACAATCATCTATAGACTAGTATGGGGTTGGATTGATATGGAGATATCACGATCCAACACATAGGTGTGCATTACGGAATGTTGCACTGGATTGACCCATCACCGAGAAGGCTACATACACGTTATGTTGAGTCACAAGTGCTTCTCGGGTACAATGGTATTGTCATCCTTAGACTTGAAGTCACTAGATATTCTAGTTGTGGATCATTGTGATCTTGGTAGCGTTAAACGCTACACCGTAACTGGGTAGTTATAAAGGCGTGTACTGGATACAATGAGAAACAAGCTTAGAGATCGTAGTGGATGTAGAGAGGATTTGCCCCTCCCACATAACGGGAGCAAATATCCAAGGCCACTCGAGGATAGTGCTTATAGAATGTCTAGCCAGACTCAAATAAATCAATATATAGTATATTGATGTTATTTGCACGAATAAGGCTATTCCATGGATCGAGAAACTAGGGATTGGATATACGAGTGTGACTTGTATGTCTCGTGTCCAATCCGGATATGGAGGCAAAGGGATGAGACAATTACTTGTACAAGGTTGTCTAGATGACTATTCTATTAGTTGGCTAGAATGGATGTTTTGCTAGAAACCGCTCCATATTAGCAAAGAGTTGCTACCAACTAGATAGAACCTATGGGGTCACACGCTATATAGAGTTGTACTAGATTATGGAATTAATTAATTGGATTAATTAATTAGAAGGATCACTTTGCAAACCCTTGCAAACTTAGTAGGGACTAATTTGCAAGGAAGGGACTAAATTGAATTCTAGTAGGACTAGAATAAGTCCTTTAGGTAGTTAACAAGGAGTTGTTGGACTATATAAATGACCCTCCTCCTTCCTTCCCTACACACTTTTATGCTCAAAAGAGAACATAACAAGAGTAGGAGAGAACAAAGGAGAGAGAGAGCAAGCCACAAGAGGGACGCCGCCCCCTTGCCGCCGCCCCCTTGTCCCCGACGCCACAAGGGTGCCGAACCCCTTTTGGTGTCTCGTTTTGCGTGATTTCTTCACCCTCCTTTCAATCCGGGCTAGCACCAAGGTGATTGGAGATCTAGGAACAACTCTAGGCGTGGATCAACTATAGAGAACGTGACACTATTCGCGTTTGAAGTCATCAAGGAGAACCCAAAGGTGTGTTTATGATTTCTTACCTTCACTATCGTTATGCATCTAGACTTGTGATCCTTGGAGGGTTTTGCATGGTTATTTGTTTGATCATGCTTCCGTTTGCGCGATCCATGAATCAAAACCCTACAGTGGTATCAGAGCCACAGGTCATAGAGCATAAACGTAGTTTATGTGTTACATTCTTGTTGTTTTACACCTTAATTTGTTGTTTATCGCGTAAAACAAGACAAATCAAGCATTGGATGCAATTTGTCAAAGAATTAATCATAACAAGACCCAATTATTGCATTGGATGCATGAATTGGTGAGTTTGAGAAATTTTAGGATCTTAGATCTAGGGTTTGGGCATCCTTGGGGAAGAAGGAGTTCTCCCACAACAAGGAAACAACCAAACTTGGGCTCCAAGCAAGGAGGTTGTTTTGGAAACAACCTCCACAAGGAAGGTTCGGCCCCTAGGGAGCCGCCCCCCCTTGCTTGCCGCCCAAGCTTGGCGCCCTAAGGGGGCGGGCGGCCCTAACCCGCGGGCCTAGCTTGCGGGTTTTGGGCCGGGCCGGCCCTAGGGCTTTATGGTTCACTTATTTGGGCCCGGGCAATTGGATTGTTGGGCCCATGGACCGTTTTAACCCTAGAAATCCTAAAATCAATTAAAATTGACCAAGCGCGTTAAAATTGGATTTTAACTGTTTATGTGCAAATCGCATGGTGATTGGATATGGCCTTAGGATGTGGTTTGATGTGGATGTTTAATTTTGTGTTTTGGTTTTACGGCCTGCGAGCTGATCAATTAATTGTAATAATTAATTAGGGTTTTATGGCCTGCGTGCCATTTTTTTCTCAACTTGTGAGATTTATTTTATTTAGTATAGATATTAGATAGTGCTAGATAAAGTAGATTGTTAGCCAAGATTGAAGAAAAGAAGCCCAAAGCCAAAGAAGCCACAAAAGATGGAGCATGGAGCATGGACCATTCCACATGACTATGAAGGATGGACCAAAAGATCAAGACGCATGGAGATGTGTGTTTGTTTAGGGTTCATAGATAATTCCATTGGCTTGGAATTATCTTAGTCTAGAAAAGGCCATATCCACATCACGTTTAATTTCTGTTTTGTGGTTGTTTATTTATTGTCTTATTATTTGTGTGGTTGGTGTATGGATGATGCATGCAATTAGGATAATAAGATAATTAGACAACCCGGATCTATTATTTGGAGTTGTGCCCAAACTCAAATAGATAGATTAGTTGATATTGATCAACAAAATAATTAAAATTGAAGAAAAATCCCTCAAAATTTAAATATTGTGTTCTTGCCTTCTCGTTATTTAAACACTCATTATCATCATTATTTATCAAGTTCGTGCGTGCCAAAGCATGGCGACTTGGTTCATAATGATGGAATGCGATGGCACGTAACAATGTGCAATTGTTTAGATAAGAGGTTGAACACAACTAGGCTATTAATTTGATTAAGAAACCTAGAGGCAATCAATTGGGATTATCCATAAGGATGGATAAATAAGGAGTTATTTGCCCGATTGAACCAAGAGTTGCATATGGGATGCAATTGGAATTGTTCCTACCTAAGAAGTAATCGAATTATGGGTGACTTGCCAAAGCAAGCTCATAAGGAGATGAAAAAGATGGATCTTGGCCCACTAGAAAATATAAGGATATTTTCCGCATTAATATCTTGAGGGTTATTAATCCGTAGTAAAATAGTGGGAGCTATATTTAATAAACTAGCCATTATTAAATATAGTCAAAAATTCACAAATACTAAAACTTGCGTATTTTCCTTTTGTAGAATTCCAAATGGCAAACAACTCATCGAGTTCACAACATTCCCTACGATCTGTCCTTGAGAAGGACAAGCTCTCAGGAACCAACTTTCTCGATTGGTACAGAAACTTGAGAATTGTTCTCAAGCAAGAGAAAAAGCTGTACGCAATAGAGGAGCAAGTTCCAGAAGGTCCAGAGAATCAGACACCTGCTGCCTTAAAGGCGTATCAAAAGCGTGTTGATGACGCTAATGATGCGGCCTGCCTAATGCTTTGCACCATGACCTCTGAGCTTCAGAAGCAACATGAGAACATGAATGCTGTCGATATGATCGAACATCTAAAGCAGCTCTTCCAAGAGCAGGCAAGGGTAGAGAGGTATGAGGTCTCAAAGGCACTGTTCAAATGTCATCTGGCAGAAGGGAACCCGGTGGGACCCCATGTACTCCGAATGATCGGGTACTTGGAGAATCTCGCCCGGCTTGGGTTCCCGGTCGGCCAAGAGTTGGCAACCGATCTCGTGTTGCAATCGTTGCCCGAGAGTTATGGACAGTTCATTATGAACTATAACATGAACGAGATCGTTAAACCACTGCCAGATTTGCTCAACATGTTGAGGACGGCTGAACAGAGCATCAACAAGGGTAAGGGCAAGGCCATTATGATGGTGCATAAAGGAAAGGGTAAAAAGTTTGCCTCTTCCTCCAAGGGCAAAGGCAAGTCAGTTGCTAAGTCCAAGGAACAAGCCCTTAAGCCTGTTGGTGGGATTGCCAAGGTCGTGACTAAGGGTGAAAGTCACTACTGTAGTCAACCGGGACACTGGAGGAGGAACTGCCCAAAATATCTGGAGGACAAGCGGCTTGGAATAGTGATTCCACCACCACCAGGTATTTTTGTTGTAGATGTCAATTTAACTGTCTCTACATCATGGGTATTAGATACTGGATGTGGATCTCATATTTGTCGAAATATGCAGGATCTAAAGAGAAGTAAAAGATTGGCTAAAGGGGAGGTAGATCTACGCGTTGGGAATGGAGCAAAGGTTGCTGCGTTGGCCATAGGCGTTTGCGAGCTATCTCTGCCCTCAGGATTAGTTTTAGAATTAAATAATTGCTATTTTGTGCCTGCTATGAGCAGAAACATTATTTCTATTTCTTGTTTGGACAAGGAAGGTTTTATTATTTCAATAAAGAACAATTGTTGTTCCTTTTATTTGAATAATATTCACTATTTTAGTGCGCAATTATTTAATGGACTTTATGTCCTTGATCTAAGTAATCCTGTCTACAACATTAATACCAAGCGGATTAAAATAAATGATTTAAATCCTGCTTATTTATGGCATTGTCGTTTAGGCCACATAAATGAGAAACGTGTATCTAGACTCCATAAGGATGGATTGCTAGACTCATTTGATTTTGAATCATATGAGACATGTGAGGCTTGTTTATTGGGAAAAATGACAAAGTCCCCTTTCAATAAGAAAGGTGAGAGGACTAGTGAGCAATTGGCGCTCATACATACCGATGTGTGTGGGCCATTTGCCACGCCTGCCAGGGGTGGTTATGTCTATTTCATTACGTTTACTGATGATTACAGTAGATATGGATTTGTGTACCTTATGAGGGCAAAATCCGAATCCTTTGAAGTGTTCAAAGAATTCAAGAATGAAGTAGAGAAGCAACTTGGCAAAAGTATCAAGGCTCTACGATCGGATCGTGGAGGAGAATACTTGAGCCAAGAATTTGACGACTATCTTAGAGAGTGTGGGATCGTGTCCCAACTCACTCCACCCGGAACGCCACAATGGAATGGCGTGTCCGAGAGGAGGAATCGAACCCTATTGGATATGGTTCGGTCTATGATATGTCAAACCGATCTTCCATTATCGTTTTGGGGCTACGCTCTATTAAGTGCAGCTTTTACCATTAACCGTGTTCCATCTAAATCAGTCATGAAGACACCATATGAGATGTGGAGTGGGAGGCGTCCCACACTGTCGTTCATGAGGATTTGGGGCTGCGATGTCTATGTAAAACGTTTACAATCAGACAAGCTAGGGCCTAAATCGGATAAGTGTAAATTTGTGGGGTACCCTAAGGAAACTAAGGGATACTACTTCTACAATCCAACCGAGAACAAAGTGTTTGTTGCTCGGACCGGCGTGTTTCTAGAAAGAGAGTTTGTCTCTAAAGAAGCAAGAGGGAGGAATGTAGAACTTGAAGAAGTTCAAGAACCACAAATTACTGAACCGATTATGGAACATGAACAGGAAACACAAGCAGTTGTGGATCCACCTGTTCAGGTAACACAAGAGCTTCGTAGATCTAGTAGAGTGCGCCAGGAACCCGAGAGGTACGGACTTCTCATAACAGATTCCGGTGACACGATGCTCATAGATGATGAGCCTACTACCTATGAGGAGGCCATGAATGGCCCAGACTCGCAGAAGTGGCTTGAGGCCATGAGATCCGAGATGGAATCCATGTATACCAACAAAGTATGGACTTTGGTGGAACCACCTGATGGGGCGCGGCCCATAGGGTGCAAGTGGGTCTTCAAGAAGAAGATCGACATGGATGGTAATGTGATTACCTATAAGGGCCGATTGGTGGCTAAAGGATTCAGACAGATTCATGGTATTGACTATGATGAAACCTTTTCACCAGTCGCTATGACCAAATCCATCCGAATCCTACTTGCAATTGCAGCATACTACGACTATGAGATTTGGCAGATGGATGTCAAAACAGCATTCCTTTATGGGAATCTCCTCGAGGACGTGTATATGATACAGCCGGAGGGTTTTGAGGATCCAAAGCAAGCCAACAAAGTCTGTAAGCTGCAACGATCCATTTATGGATTGAAGCAAGCTTCTAGGAGTTGGAATCGACGTTTTGATGAAGTGGTCAAAGAGTTTGGCTTCATCAGAAACGAAGATGAGTCTTGTGTCTACAAGAAGGTTAGTGGGAGCTCTGTAGCTTTTCTGGTCTTGTATGTGGATGACATACTGCTCATTGGAAACGACATTCCCATGCTGCAATCTGTAAAAGATTGGCTAGGAAAGTGTTTCTCAATGAAAGACTTAGGGGAAGCAGCCTATATACTTGGTATAAAGATCTATAGAGATAGATCTAAAAGGTTGCTAGGCCTAAGTCAAAGTACATATATTGACAAGGTGTTGAAACGGTTCAACATGCAAGATTCCAAGAAGGGATTCTTGCCCATGTCACATGGAATCACTCTTTCGAAGAGTGGTTGTCCTTCCAATGAGATTGAGAAGGAACGCATGAGTAGGATTCCCTATGCCTCGGCCATAGGATCCATCATGTACGCCATGTTATGTACTAGACCAGATGTGTCATATGCCTTGAGTATGACAAGCAGATACCAATCCAATCCAGGTGAGAGTCACTGGATTGCTGTCAAGAACATCCTAAAGTACTTGAGAAGAACTAAGGATGCTTTCTTGATGTTTGGCGGTGAGGAAGAGTTGCGTGTAAGGGGTTACACTGATGCAAGCTTCCAAACCGATAGAGATGACTTTAGATCACAGTCGGGATATGTGTTTTGCCTGAATGGAGCAGCGGTGAGCTGGAAGAGTTCCAAGCAAGAGACGGTAGCTGATTCTACAACAGAGGCTGAGTACATTGCTGCAAATGGCGCAGCAAAGGAGGCTGTTTGGATCAGAAAGTTTGTTTCTGAACTTGGTGTGGTCCCTAGCATTGCGGATCCAGTGGAGTTGTTCTGTGACAACACTGGGGCGATCGCGCAATCAAAGGAACCTAGGTCACACCAGAAGTCCAAGCACGTGCTCAGGAAGTTCCATCTGATTCGAGATATTATCGATAGAGGAGACGTTCGGATATGCAAGATTCCTACAGATGATAATCTGTCAGACCCGCTTACGAAGCCTCTCACGCAGTGGAAGCATGAAGGGCACACTAGGAGTATGGGCATACGAGATGCGCCAGATTGGCTCTAGTGCAAGTAGGAGACTGTTGGAATAGATGCCCTAGAGGCAATCTAGTTTAGTATGAATTTGTAATTGGCTAGAAATTCATTTATTATTTATTGGATATTTAATATAATGAAGTCCTTAGATTTACAATTGTGTTGTTTATCTTAAATATCCCTAGTCAAGTATAATGATTAAATGGGACAATCATCTATAGACTAGTATGGGGTTGGATTGATATGGAGATATCACGATCCAACACATAGGTGTGCATTACGGAATGTTGCACTGGATTGACCCATCACCGAGAAGGCTACATACACGTTATGTTGAGTCACAAGTGCTTCTCGGGTACAATGGTATTGTCATCCTTAGACTTGAAGTCACTAGATATTCTAGTTGTGGATCATTGTGATCTTGGTAGCGTTAAACGCTACACCGTAACTGGGTAGTTATAAAGGCGTGTACTGGATACAATGAGAAACAAGCTTAGAGATCGTAGTGGATGTAGAGAGGATTTGCCCCTCCCACATAACGGGAGCAAATATCCAAGGCCACTCGAGGATAGTGCTTATAGAATGTCTGGCCAGACTCAAATAAATCAATATATAGGATATTGATGTTATTTGCACGAATAAGGCTATTCCATGGATCGAGAAACTAGGGATTGGATATACGAGTGTGACTTGTATGTCTCGTGTCCAATCCGGATATGGAGGCAAAGGGATGAGACAATTACTTGTACAAGGTTGTCTAGATGACTATTCTATTAGTTGGCTAGAATGGATGTTTTGCTAGAAACCGCTCCATATTAGCAAAGAGTTGCTACCAACTAGATAGAACCTATGGGGTCACACGCTATATAGAGTTGTACTAGATTATGGAATTAATTAATTGGATTAATTAATTAGAAGGATCACTTTGCAAACCCTTGCAAACTTAGTAGGGACTAATTTGCAAGGAAGGGACTAAATTGAATTCTAGTAGGACTAGAATAAGTCCTTTAGGTAGTTAACAAGGAGTTGTTGGACTATATAAAGGACCCTCCTCCTTCCTTCCCTACACACTTTTATGCTCAAAAGAGAACATAACAAGAGTAGGAGAGAACAAAGGAGAGAGAGAGCAAGCCACAAGAGGGACGCCGCCCCCTTGCCGCCGCCCCCTTGTCCCCGACGCCACAAGGGTGCCGAACCCCTTTTGGTGTCTCGTTTTGCGTGATTTCTTCACCCTCCTTTCAATCCGGGCTAGCACCAAGGTGATTGGAGATCTAGGAACAACTCTAGGCGTGGATCAACTATAGAGAACGTGACACTATTCGCGTTTGAAGTCATCAAGGAGAACCCAAAGGTGTGTTTATGATTTCTTACCTTCACTATCGTTATGCATCTAGACTTGTGATCCTTGGAGGGTTTTGCATGGTTATTTGTTTGATCATGCTTCCGTTTGCGCGATCCATGAATCAAAACCCTACATTATCATCATCAAGAAACGAAGCCTCAGGAGTAGCCTTATGCAAGAATTCCACGAGACTCCTTAGAGTATGAAAGTCCAAGAACCTAGTATTCTCTCACACTTCCAAAGCTTGAATGGAGGTCCTTGGATGCTGAAGCCTGACCTTGAGAAGTTGTTTTTGTTGGAATAGGTACCCTAGAGGCAATCTAGTTTAGTACGAACAATAAATTGGTTAGAACATTCATTGTATTATTTATTGGATATTCAATATAATGAAGTCCTTAGATTTACAATTGTGTTGTTTAACTTAAATATCCCTAGTCCATTATAATGATTAATAGGGCAATCATCTATAGACTATTATGGGGTTGGATTGATATGGAGATATCATGATCCAACACATGGGTATGCATTAGGAGTAATGGCATACTGGATTGACCCATCTCCGAGAAGGCTACATACAAGTTATGTAAAGTCACAAGTGCTTCTCGCGGTGACAACGGTATTGTCATCCTTAGACTTGAAGTCACTAGATATTCTAGTTGTGGACTATAGTATTTTGGTAGCGTCAAACGCTACACCGTGATTGGGTAGTCATAAAGGCGCGGACCGGATACAATAGGAAGCAAGCTCATATATCGTAGTGATGTAGATAGAATTTGTCCCTCCTACATAACGGGAGAAAATATCCTAGGGCCACTCGAGGGATAGTGCTTATAGAATGTCTGGCCAGACTCGGATAAATAAATATAGGATATTGATGTTATTTGCACGAATAAGGCTATTACCAGGATCGAGGAACTATGGATTGGATATACGAGTGTGACTTGTATGTCTCGTGTCCAATCAGGATATTGAGACAAAGGGATAAGACAATACTTGCACAAGATTTGTTGTGATGACTATTTCTATTTGTTGGCTAGAATGGATGTCTTGCTAGAGGCCGCTCCATATTAGTAAATAGTTACTACCAACTAAATAGAGCCTATGGGGTCACACGCTACATATGATTGAAATAGACTTGGGAATTAGTTAATTAATTTGATTAATTAATTAAAATGATCAAATCGCAACAACTTGCTAACTTAGTAGGACTAATATGCAAGTTGGACCAATCCGAACTTGAGTAGGATTAAAAAAGGGCCTTTATGTAGTAACAAGGAGTTATTGGACTATATAAAGGATGCTCATAGCTTCCTTCCCTACAAATTATGCTCAAAACATACATTATGTAGGAGAGAAGGAAGGAGATAGCAAGACAACAAGGAGGGCCGAACCCCCCCCCCCCCTTACCGTCCGCCCTACCCGTTGGTCATGAAGAGAGAGCCGCCCCTCTCTTTGGTGCCCCGTTGTGCAATTTCTTCATCCTCTTACTTTATTCCTAGCTAGCACAAGGCGTTTGAAAGATCTATATCTCAATCCTAGGCGTGGATCAACCGTAGAGGCGTGATACTTTTCGCGTTAGAAGTCATCAAGGAGACCTCCAAGGTACATAACACAATTCATTTACCATCGTCATGATTTCTCTTCCTGTGATCCTTGGAGGGTCTTGATCGGATAAATTTATTGTTATTCTGCTGCGTATCCATGATCAAAACCCTACACTAGTATCAGAGCAACATGTCGTAGAGCATAACGTGGTTATGTGTTACGTTTTTGTTGTTTTTCACCTATAATTGTTGATTTTTGCTTTAAAATGACAATTTGAGCATATTAGATGCAACTTGAATTTAATTCAAAACAAACAAGATCTAATTTAACATTGGATGTGAATATTAGTGAGTTCGAATCACATAGGATGTGAATTTTGGATCTTGACGGCTAGGGTTTGGGCACATTCTTGGAAAAGGGTTTTTTCGAACATGGAAACAAATAAACTTGGGAAACAAGACAAGGAGTTGTTTTGGAAACAACTCCCTAAGGAGGTTCGGCCCCCCCTAGGGACCGCCCCCTTGCCTTGCCGCCCAAGGTAGGGCACGACCAAGGGCTCGGGCTGGCCTAGCGTGCGGCTCGGCCGCACGTGGGGCTTGGCCGACCGTACCAAGCCCGTGCATTGGTCCTTTTTGGGCGGTTCGGCTATATTGATAGTGGACCCCTTGGACCGTTTAAACCTTAGCACACCCTAAATCAATTAAAGTTGACTAAGCGCGTTAAAACTTGGTTTTAACTATTTATCTGCAATTTTATGGTGAATGGATATGGCCTTAGATGTGGTTTGTTGTGAATGTTTAATTTTTGTGGTTTGTTAACGGCATGCAAAATGATCAATTTGGTGTAATAATTAATTAGGGTTTACGGCCTGCGAGCCGATATTTTTCCTCAACTTGTGAGATTTATTTTATTTAGTATAGATGTTATCTAGTACTAGATACAATAGATGATAGCCAAGACTGAAGAAAAGAAGCCCAAAGAATTAAAGGAGCCACAACATGGAGCATTCCACAAAGCTATGAAGGATGAACCAAGAGATGGAGGCACATGGAGATGTGTTTTCTATTCTAGGGTTCATAGATATTCTCATTGGCTTGGGAATATCTTAGTCTAGGAGGCCATATCCATATCACGTTAATTTCTTTTTGTAAATGTTTACTTTATTGTCTTATTATTATTGTTGGTGTATGGATGATGCATGCAATTTGATAATAAGATAACTAACAATCTGGATCTTTTATTTTGATTTCTTCCCAAACCCAAGTAGTTAGATCAGTTGATATGGATCAACAAAACAATTTAAAATTGGACAATCCCTCAATTTAAAATATTGCGTTTTTTCCCTCTCGTTATTTAGACACTCTTCATGATCATGAGTATCAAGCTCGTGCGTGCGGCGAGTTGGTTTGTCATGATTGTGTTGCGATGGCACAATCAAGTAATGTGCAATTGTCTAAGTAAGAGGTTGGATGCATTTGGGTGATTTTGATAAGATTAAAAGCCTAGAGGCAAACAATTGGGATTATCCATGGGATGGATAAATAAGGAGTTATTTCCCAATTGAACAAAGAGTTGCATAAGGATGCAATTGGAATTGTTCCTACCTAAATAGCTAATTTGGGTGACTTGCCAAAGCAAGCTCAAAAGAAGTGAAATAGGGATCTTGTCACCCACTAGAAGATATAATGATATTTTGCGCATTCATATTTGAGGGTTATTAATCCGTAGAAAAATAGTAGGAGCTGTATTTAATAATCTAGCCACTTTTAAATATAGTTAATTGTTCACAAACACTAAAACTTGCGTATTTTCCTTTTGTAGAATTCCAATGGCAAACAACTCATCGAACTCATCTCACCCCCTACCCTCTGTCCTTGAGAAGGACAAGCTCTCGGGGACCAATTTTCTAGACTGGTACAAAAACTTGATTATCGTTCTCAAGCAAGAAAATAAACTGTACGCTCTAGCGGAGCAAGTTCCTGAAGGTTCGGAAAACACCACTCATGCATCCCTAAAGATGTATCAAAAGTGTGTTGATGACGCTAATGATGCGGCCTGCCTGATGCCTTGCACCATGTCCACTGAGCTTCAGAAGCAACATGATAACATGAATGCAGTCGATATGATTGCACACTTGAAGCAGCTCTTCCAAGAGAAGCCTAGGGTTGAGAGGTATGAAGTTTCCAAGGAATTGTTCAAATGTCATCTGTCAGAGGGAAACCCCGTAGGGCCGCACGTATTGCGAATGATCGGCTACCTAGAGAGCCTCCGCCGCCTAGGGTTTCCGGTGGGTCAAGAGTTGGCCACCGATCTCATCTTGAAATCGTTGTCTGAGAGTTATGGACATCTCATCATGAACTATAACATGAATGAGATCATGAAATCTCTGCCAGATCTACTTAATATGTTGAGGACAGCTGAACAAAGCATCAACAATGGTAAGGGCAAATCCATAATGATGGTGTAGAAAAGAAAAGGCAAAAGCTTTGCATCTACCTCCAAGGGAAAAGGCAAGGCAGTTGCCAAACCCAAGGAACATGCCCTTAAGCCTGTTGGTGGCATAGCCAAAGGTGTGACTAAAGGTGAATGTCACTACTGCAGTCAGCCTGGACATTGGACGAGAAACTGCCCAAAAAAATATATGGAGGATAAGAGGCTTAGTGATTCCACCACCACCAGGTATTTTTGTTATAGATCTCAATATTACTTGCTCTTCATCTTTGGTATTAGATACTGGATGTGGATCTCACATTTGTTGAACTGTGCATGATCTAAAGAGAAGTAGATGATTGACTAAAGGAGAGATAGATCTGCGCGTTGGGAATGGAGCAAAGGTTGCTGCATTGGCTTTATGCGTGTACGAGCTGTCTCTACTTTCAAAATTAATTTTAGAATTAAATAATTGCAATTTTGTGCCTGCTATGAGCAGAAATATTATTTCTATTTCTTGTTTGGACAAGGAATGTTTTACTATTTCAATAAAGAACAATTGTTGTTCCATTTATTTTGACATTATTCACTACTGTAGTGCGCAATTATTTACTGGATTATATATCCTCGATCTAAATAATAATGTCTATAACATAACTACCAAGAGGATTAAAATAAATGATTTAAATCCTGCTTATTTATGGCATTGTCGTTTAGGCCATATAAACGAGAAGCGTGTATCTAGAATCCATAAGGATGGATTTCTAGACTCATTTGATTTTGAATCATATGGAACATGTGAGGCTTGTTTATTGGGAAAAATGACAAAGTCCCATTTCAATAAGAAAGGTGAGAGGACCAGTGAGCAATTGGCGCTAATACATACTGATGTATGTGGGCCATTTTCCACGCCTGCCAGGGGTGGTTACACCTACTTCATCACCTTTACTAATGATTTCAGTAGATATGGATTTGTATACCTTATGAAGGCCAAATCCGAGTCCTTTGAAAATTTCAAAGAATTCAAGAATGAAGTAGAGAAGCAGCTTGACAAAAGTATTAAGGCTCTACGATCGGATCGTGGAGGATAATACTTGAGTCAAGAGTTTGAAGACAATCTTAGAGAGTGGGATAATATCCCAACTCACTCCACCCGGAACGCCACAATAGACTTGCTTGTCTGAGAGGAGGATTCGAACTCTATTAGATATGGTTCGATCTATGATGTGTCAAACTGATCTTCCATTATCATTTTGGGGCCATGCCCCATTAAGTGCAGCTTTCACCATTAACCGTGTTCCATCTAAGTCAGTCATGAAGACACCACATGAGATGTGGAGTGGGAGGCGTCCCAGATTGTCATTCATGAAGATTTGGGGCTGCGATGTCTATGTAAAACATTTACAATCACACAAGCTAGGGACTAAGTCATACAAATGCAAATTTGTGGGATACCCTAAGGAAACTAAGGGATATTATTTCTACAATCCAACTGAGAACAATGTGTTAGTTGTTCGGTCTGGCGTGTTCCTAGAAAGAGAGTTTGTCTCTATAGAACCAAGTGGGAGGACTGTATAACTTGAAGAAGTTCAAGAACCACAAAGCATTGATCCTACTATGGAACATGAGCATGAATCACAAGAGGTTGTGGAGCAGCCTGTTCAAGTAACATAAGAGATTCGTAGATCTAGTAGAGTGAGCCAGGAGCAATAGAGGTATGGACTTCTCGTGACTGAGCCTGGTGACACGATGCTCATAGATGATGAGCCTACTACCTATGAAGAGGCCATAGAAGGGCCGGAATCTCAGAAGTGGCTTGAGGCCATGAGATCCGAGATGGAATCCGTAAATACCAACAAAGTATGGACTTTGGTGGAACCACCTGAAGGGACACGCCCCATAGGGTGCAAATGGGTCTTCAAGAAGAAGATCGACATGGATGGTAATGTGATTACCTATAAGGGCCTATTGGTGACTAAAGGATTCTGACATAGTCATGGTATTGACTATGATGAAACCTTTTCACCAGTCGTAATGACCAAATCCATCCGAATCTTACTTGCTATTGCAGCATACTACGACTATGAGATTTGGCAGATGGATGCCAAAACATCATTCCTGTATGGGAATATCCTCGAGGATGTGTACATGACACAACCCGAGGCTTTTGAAGATCCAAAGAAGGCCAACGAAGTTTGTAAACTGCAACGACGCATCTATGGATTAAAAAAAGCTTCTAGGAGTTGGAATCGACGTTTTGATGAAGTAGTCAAAGAGTTTAGCTTCATCAGGTGAGTCTTGTGTCTACAAGAAGGTTAGTGGGAGCTCTGTTGCTTTTATGGTCTTGTATGTGGATGACATACTACTCATTGGAAACGACATTCCCATGCTACAATCTGTTAAATATTAGCTAGGAAAGTGTTTATCAATGAAGAATTAGGTGAAGCAGCCTATATACTCGGTATCAATATCTACAGAGATAGATCTAAAAGGCTGCTTGGCCTGAGTCAGAGTACATATATAGACAAGGTGCTGAAACGGTTCAGCATGCAAGATTCCAAGAAGGGATTCTTTCCCATGTCGCATGGAATCACTCTTTTGAAGAGTGGTTTTCCTTCCAGTGAGATTGAGAAGGAACACATGAGTAGGATTCCCTATGCCTCAGCCATATGATCCATCATGTACGCCATGTTATGTACTAGACCAGATGTGTCATACGTGTTGAGTATGAGAAGCAAATATCAGTCCAATCCAGGTGAGATTCATTGGATTGCAGTCAAGAACATCTTAAAGTACTTGAGAAGAACTAAGGATGATTTCTTGATATTTGGAGGTGAATAAGAGTTGCGTGTAAGGGGTTACACGGATGCAAGCTTCCAGACCGACATAGATGATTTCAGATCACATTCGGGGTTTTTGTTTTGCCTGAATGGAGCAGCGGCGAGCTGGAAGAGTTCCAAGCAAGAGATAGTGGCAAATTCTGCAACAGAGTCTGAGTACATTGCTGCGAATGGCGCAACAAAGGAGGCTGTTTGGATTAGGAATTTCTTTACTGAACTTGGTGTGGTTCCTAGCATTGCGGATCCAATAGAGTTACATTGTGACGACACTGGGGCGATCGCGCAATCAAAGGAACCCAGGTCACACCAGAAATCCAAGCACGTACTCAGGAAGTTCCATCTTATTCGAGATATTATCGAAAGAGGAGACGTTCGGATATGCAGGATTCCTACAGATGAGAATCTGCCAGATCCACGTACAAAGCCGCTTGTTCAGCGCAAGCATGAAGGGTACACAAGGAGCATTTGCATACGAGATGCACTAGATTGCTCTAGTGCAAGTAAGAGACTGTTGGAATAGGTGCCCTAGAGGAAATCTAGTTTAGTATGAACAATAAATTGGCTAGAACATTCATTTTATTATTTATTGGATATTTAATATAATGAAGTCCTTAGATTTACAATTGTGTTGTTTATCTTAAATATCCCTAGTCCATTCCAACGATTGATAGGACAATCATCTATAGACTAGTATGGGGTTGGATTGATATGGAGATATCATGATCCAAAACATGGGTATGCATTAGGAGTAATGGCATACTGGATTGACCCGTCTCCGAGAAGGCTACATACAAATTATGTAAAGTCACAAGTGCTTCTCGCGCTGACAACAGTATTGTCATCCTTAGACTTGAAGTTACTAGATCTTCTAGTTGTGGAATATTGTATTTTGGTAGCGTCAAACGCTACACGGTGATTGGGAGTAATAAAGGTGCATACCGGATACAATAGGAAACAAGCTTAGATATCTAGTGATGTAGATAGAATTGGTCCCTCCTACATAACGGGAGAAAATATCCTAGGGACACTCGAGGGATAGTGCTTATAGAATGTCTGGCCAGACTCAGATAAATCAATATAGGATATTGCTGTTATTTTCACGAATAAGGCTATTCACAGGATCGGGGAACTATGGATTGGATATACGAGTGTGACTTGTATGTCTCGTGTCCAATCCGGATATTGAGACAAAGGGATGAGACAATACTTGCACAAGGTTTGTCGTGATGACTATTTCTATTTGTTGGCTAGAATGGATGTTTAGCTAGAGGTCGCTCCATATTAGTAAATAGTTACTATTGTGTACAGTTGAGAAATCAAACTTCAGTATTTTCTTCTTTTGGATCAGTAGTTTATATACATGATCGATCCTATAGCTATTCTAGGTAAAGATTAATTGCAATAATTACAGAGATTTACAATAGCCTAATTTAGGCAACCTCTAATCTACCCCATTGACCATATTAATCACAAATCCCATAATTTACTCTGAGTGTCAAATCAATCTTAGGAATCAGATCAATCTTAGGAAATTCCCTAAGATATGAATAATTTCAACATGTACAAGAGAATCCTGCAGAGAGAACTCTGTGTACACCAAAGGCAGAGAATAGAAAATGGCACAGGAAGTGTTGGGTTGTGTGTAGGGAGAGAGTAAGGCAATAGTACTGTGAGAGAGAGAGAGACAGGGTTCTGGCAGAGCTTCCGCGTATGTCTTGTTGTTCTCCCGTGTATGGAAGGGTTAACGATCTATATATAACAGAGAATGTGACCGTTGTAGTGTGGTTAATGCGCCCATAAATGGCGGCTTAATTAGCTTAACTACAACGGCACGTTCGTCCGCGTATATAGGGACCCTTACAGCACGTTATCCGCGTATACCGGAACCGTTATGGGGTTGACCGGGTTTGACCGGGTTTATGGAGCTCGTGCCATAAATCTCTCAAAAGCAGTTACTAAGGGTCATGACGGGCGTGGCTCGCACGCGACAGGACTTACTCTAGCCTCCAAACCACTAAGTCCCTACAAGTCCCGTGCAGTGGTATGCGAGGACCCTGTCTCGCAGCCCCCACGTGGATCAGCGCGGCTGGTGATCCAATGTGTGTGGAGCACAATATGGTGTGCTAGATGATTGCCACGTGGCCAAGATCTGTCTGTTTAGAAAGCACTATCTACATTAGCCCCCTTTCTGCGCGTGAAGACTCATAGCCGGATAGGCTTCCATGCGCATGAACCAACGTACGCGTCGCCGCCACGCACCAATTCAAATACGTGCAAGTTCAGCCCCCGTGCGTGCCATTATGAACTAAAACCCTAGATTCGTGCCGTCTGGTCTTTTAGGGTTTTAGGTGTGACGTCAGCCTGTCCTGTGATTGCGCGATTCGACGGTGACGGTTGCGATTCAACTACTGAAAGGACGCAACCCTTCATTGTTTTTGGATAAATACTCTGTGCTCTCCATTGTTGCAAAGTATCACTTCTTTCTCTTAAAGTGAATGATACCCGGAAGCCTTCAAGAGCAGATTCAGATAATCAATCATCAGTTCTCTCTTGTCAATTGTCTTCTTCAACTGTGCGCATCCAAGCAAGCTTTACCAAAACAAGGTTGGCCTTGTTCAATTTTGTTTAATGTACTGATATATGCTTTGAACTGTGTTGGATCTGCAAACCCATGAACTCCCTGAAACATATTATTTGCTGAAAACAATGAAGGAGACCTTGCTCTTTGAATCCAACTTTGATTTAATCCCCGGATTATAAGGATTTTGAATGTAGGGTTTCTGAAATCCCTAATAATGGAAACGATTCCAATCTTCAATTTTCAAGATTGACACTGGACTGTTCATCTTTATTCCAATAAATCCTCGCATGCCTTGAACTGAATCTTGAAATTCAAACTAAAGTATGTGTATTCCTCCCCCCTTTTTTCTTGCTTTTCCGCAGGAATGGCAAAGACAAAAGGAACCAAACCTATTATGGAGGTCGAAGAAATACCTGATCTCCCCCAGGCCTTATGGCGAAAAGCCCCCTATCTGGGTGGCAAGGACTTTTACCATGCTAGGGTTAAGGTGAAGAACCTGCCAATCCCTGTCCCTGCTGAAGAATTGCAAACGTTGACCCCTCCAGTTAACTCGGCCATGCTCGAATTGATCGATTCCAAGGACGTGGTTCGATTGGGGGTTGAAAATGGGTATTTCCCGTACACTGCGATTTCCACTCAAGCGTTTGTTCAGAAATTGGACTTTATGGATGAGTGGATTGACCATGTACTGACCAATCATGCCATTACTTTAAACGATGCTGGCTTATATTTCGCAGTCCGTGCTATGAAGGGTGCTGCCGTGAAGCTGGACCAGTCCATGCTTCTAAACCTTCTCTCCCGTTACTCGCCTGCGACTCACACATTCCACTTTCCTGAGTTCGAGGCTGCTCCCACTCTTGAAGATGTGCACATGCTGTATGATCTGTCTCCCGTGGGTGAGGTGGATCCTTTGATTCCCTTGAGAACTGATGCAGAGATTGCTTTGTACAAGCAGATGGAGGAGTGCTTGTCAGAGGTGAAGAAAATTTCCACCCGGTGGACTCCTACAGAACTTCTCCCCGACTGGCAGTTCGTTGATACATCTGCGAAGAACACTTGGAACAAGTGGAAGCAATACTTCTTTCGCGATTATGCGAACAGCAGTATCACCAAGAAGCTTCTGAGCCGAAACCCGAAGGCTAAAAACTATGTGAATGGCAAGGGTTATCACTTGACCCTATGCGCTTTCCTCTGCGCCTGGCTGTCGAGGTATTTAATCGATGGCCACCCGCATGATGGGGTCTTCTATCATGTTCTTCCTCTTGCTGTGAAGCTAACCCTTGGTCAGAAGGTCGCACTTGGGCCTTTAGTCTTGGGCACCCTGTATCACAGACTAGATCAACTGGTCATAACAATCAAGGAATCGCGCGGTCGCCTCGACGTGCTGACCTACATCAATATCGCCTTCTTAACCATGTGGGTTTTCGAGCGATGGCCCTCTTATGTCCCCATTCCTTCTAGGCCCAGCAAATGGTGTCCCCCAGGTGCGGAGGAGGAGCGTAATAGCGGCCGTGGTGCGAGATGGTTCGGAACTCACTTTCCTAAGTGCGTTTGGAGCCTGATATGCGACAATCGAGAAGAGTTCATAGCCAGGCCTTATGCCACGCGCGTTGAGAATGTGCGATGGTTCCCAAAACTGTAACCCTCTAAGGCTGTTACTTTCTCAGAAGAGCTCCTTTTCGAGGGCGGGGAGCATTTCCACGAGCGCTATCGCGAATTCTTCTGCTGGTGTCTGAGAGGCTCTCTTCCTGCTCTTGCGGAGCATGTTCGCGAGCTCACACCTAGGTACGAGAGAATTACCGTGGATGTTGATCCTACTCTCGTTTCTCCCCAGTTCGGCTTCGATGCGGTGGCACCATCAATCTGGCCGCAGTCTATCATAAGAGGCTGCTACAAGCGGTTACTGTCTGGGGAGTGTAAAACAATCTTGAGGAGCAATCTTCCCTTCGAGCAACCCCCAGGTAACCGCGAAGGTGGCTACTCCAGAAACTGGGTCGCTTATTGGAATACCCAGCAGACGAGGTTTGAGACACAGTCGACCCCTCGGCCAAGCAGAGCTCCTGTGATCAAAAGGAATTCTTTTCCTTTCCGTCCCAACTATAGCCTGGACGAGTCTGAATATGGCTGCTATTCGTTGCTGGATCGCGAGAATCACCTGTGTCCCTCCACAATTCTCGACGAAAAGATAGCCGCAGTTAAGAGAGGTGATTCGCATGTCATCAGATACAGCGAAACTTTAGCCAAGGTAAACAATTTCTCTTGCATGTGTTAAGTTTCCTTATTCCAATACGTTGAAACTTCATGCTTCATTTTCTGCTGCTGTGCTATGTGAGGAGGTTTGCATCTGTTGAGCGTTCCAAATCGCTGGTCACTACTATTTTTACTGCGAGAAGACAGGGGCAACCAGTTCGGCTAGCATTGAAAATGGATCCCGCAGTTGAGAACAAAATTCGCGAGATCATGGATGCTTTTGCTGACTCGCTGATAGACAACACTGCAGCCTTGTCTCCACCCAGGAACGATCCGTCTCCTCCAGCGACTGCTGTTCCAAGAGCAATGAGGCCCAGGAAAAGGGGATCACAATCTCTTCCCCTAGGAGTGCTCCAACTTCTCCTCCTGCGAGATCCCTTACTGCCAAGGATAAGGGTAAAGGTCGCATGCCAAGTAAAGCGCGGAATGAGCTCGCAGTGGAGACCTTTGTTCCATTTGGCCAGGAGGAAGAGGAGGAGATAAGGGAGACGAGATAAGGATATGATGAAGAAGAGAGAGTCGAAGATGTCAGAGAAAGAGATGAGATACAGGAAGAAGAGTCAGGAGGTATCTCAATCGCACTTCTTTCCTCATTATCTTAACTCTTCACAATCTTGTTTGAACGAATTATTCCTTTGCAGATGATGACGATGAGACCATCAGTGGCCTTTTGGTCAAGAGGCTGAAGAGGGGTTCTCATTCTGGTGTTTCCAACGAAACCATAAGCGAGGACATTCTTGCCGAGTCCAGGAGAACAGCTGCGGAGGCTGCTGAAAGAAGAAGAAAGCGAGAAGAAGAGGAGCTCTAACGCATAAAGAAAAGGAGCCTATAAGAACAACACGTCGACGACTTAGTGCGTCCAACTGATGAGGAAGATGTGCTTCCAGAAGACGTGGCTCCTCATATTTATGAGGATGAAGCGGCTCAAGAGGAGGATGCGGCTGCTGTGGAGCAAGTCCAAGCAGACTTCGATGAGATCGCAGGTGGTAACGAAGGTGAGATTTTTAACCTTGCGGTAACCTATCGAGATGTGATTGTTGGTGCGTTAAAGCACGACTTGTCGAAAGCTGACATTCGTCGCTGGCTAGTAAGCAAGTGCGGTGAACCTTCAGGTACACATTTGAACAATATTTGTGAACTAGGCTTAGTAACCCAAACATAATCATGACTGGTTTCTTCGCGCCCCAGGTCACGCTCATCTTAAAGATATGCTTAATGAAGATACATTAATAGGGCAAGGTTCCGCGTCCTTAGCATATGACGAAGATACTGCAATCCCACCCTCGCGTGTAGGTGCTCACACTTAGCTTACCAAAGATAATAAAATATTATGCAACATAAGTTACCTCACATTGTCTTATCTTGTATCGCAGGCAATGCAGATGAAGCCATGTTGGAGCAAACGAATCAACCTTCTGCATCATTTGTTCCGGTGTCGAGTTCTCACACTGAGAAGCCCGTCGCAGCTGCTGAGTATGTGAAAGAGCCCTTCGAGGACATCATTGAAGTTTCTGATGATGTCAAAGCTGACACCGTGTTGATGGAGGAAGATGCCCATGCTGCTGCTGTGGAAACAGAAGCAGATGCTGCTGATGCTATCGCACCTGAAGGCATCCATGATCAGGCTGCAACTTCTACCGCTGCCATGCCTCCAGCGATGACTGAGCCTGCAGTGACTCTTCCTGCGTGGAACTTTTGGAGTTCGCAGGTCTGAGTTGCAATCGCACCCGGTGCAGCTTATACTCTTCCTACCGACTATGAAGAGTTAGAGTTCGCAGCTGATAGGAGGGCAATGGAGCGAGGACAGCCTTCAGCTGCTCCAGCAATGCGCATTCCTTCTTTGCGCGAGATCCTTGAAGGAACTGGTATGTCGCGATTGTTATTCACATCTTGCATTCTTCATTTACAAGTTCGATAGTCTAACTTGATTTAACATTGCTTAGGGTTGAAGCAAGCTGACGTGGACTGGCTAGTTCGGATGCGCCTCTCCTACCCTCAATCATTTGCGAGGTCTCTGGAGATAGGGCCCTTCGACTGAAGACTGTTTTTGACGGAATCCATCTGGATTTTGGAGCAGCTATCTGCGGCCACACCTGCGACCATCTCTCCTCAGAGCGCGGAGTTGCTTTTTGGCATGTGTCAAAACCTTCACGCCAAAGTTCAAGGCAAGCTGGGTTTTGGGTATTTTGTCATAAGAGTCACCCAGATTTGCGCGGCCGTGAATTTGAAGCGCGACTACCATAACCTCGCAGCTGAGGAGAAGAAGATGGAGCAGCAAAAGCAGAAAGCTGAAGAGGCTGTGAAGCTCTTCCATGAGATGAGCGCCAGCTACGAGCGATTGAAGCAAGAAGTGGAGCAAGTGGAAAATTTGTCACGTCAGTTTACTCCTAATGACTCCCTGGTTAAAGGCTTATTTTGAAAAATAGGAAATCTGTGTCGAGAAAAATGCTAAAACATTACAGTAATGTTTGCTCGAAGAATTTTCTTCTTCTATTATGTTTGCAGGTCATGCTTCCGGCCGCCTCCCGGCGAGGTGCAGCGCCGTACTGGCCTTTTTACCGGTTCGTAATGAACGTTGGATTTCTCCTCTAGCTTGCCCGGAGGATGATCATTCGTCACCACGTTCTTGAGCTCAGGGTGGCGAGCCATTGTGCTCGTCTCCGTGGACAAGGAGCCTCTTGCCCTAGGAGTTGCTGCTTTCCTGTTCTACGCCGAAACAGGTGGTTCCTCAGGCACATCTCTTGGGGTGTTGATCAGACAGAGGCCTTGTCAGATCCTGGGATCTTGAACATAGCGTCGCATAGCTCTTGTAGTGTTAGTAGGCCGTCCTTTTCATAGGAGCACCCTACTTGCTACAGATCTTTGGTCGCAGTTCATTGTATCGCATAGCTTCTGTTAGGACCAGTAGGTCTATCCTTTTTCAGTTAGGATTCCCCCGATGTGTAACTTCCGCTTGTAAGTTACTATTTAGATGCATTGTAAGCCACGTTAGCTGTATAACTAGCTCGGTCTGAGTTTTTCGCTTGTAAGCTGTTATCTAGACAGATAAATTGTAAGTCATTTTGACTCGTAATGATAAATCGCTTTGCATTATTAGCTGTTTTTGTTACAACAAATTACAATTTCGCATGCGTATTGGCAAATTTCGCCTTTTTTAGTATTGTATTCACACTTTGCATTGTTGCTATGATTTGCTATCCGTCAGAAGTAACCAACCGAGAGGAGCTGTCTGCATAACTTCGCACCTCCCTGATGTTCCACTTGATGAGAAAGGTCCATCACCTCTTGTGCTTCCTTGCTGTCTAGACATCGCAGCAGGTTGCCTTCATGGCCCCTTCGCCAAAGCAGATTTTCTTGCACCACATATCGTGCTGCTTTTCTCTTTAGTATCTCGGCCTCTTTTCTCGACTCAGGGACAATACCCTGCGTGAGAAAGTCAAAGAGTGGTTTCCTCCAATCCACATCATCGTCGGTCAGAGCAATTGATAGAGAGTCTTTGATCAGTGGGCAACTCTCGCAATTTCCTTGAATCAATGCTGCGGCCGTTGACATGTCCGGCCAGTGAATCCCATACCTCTGGGCTTTCCGATAGATTGACACCTCACTTTCCCCGCAAGCATGTTGGTGAATCTTTTCTAACAGCACTTTTCCCTCCTGCTCCGAGACACATCGCATGAGTATTCCGCCAGGGCCCTTATAGTAGAGGGTGTTGTCATGTATGCAATATCCCTTTGTGGATGCCCAATTCTCATTGCTCGTGCCTTCTGAAATGGCACGTAAGATTGACTTTCTCCAGTCCGCATCATCCATGCATTCATCGTCGCACGCGTCCTCTGTCAACGTCGAGGATGTTCGCACTTCAATCGAAATCCTCGCGGGACATTTATCTGCACTAGCCTTGGATCCCAAGGTAGCTAAAGCATCAGCATGCCCATTATCCGCTCTGGGTTTGTGCTCGTACCTAACGTCGCAGAACTGTCGCACCAGCTTTTGTACTAAGGTCCGGTAGGGCAATAGGTTTATCTCCTTCAAACCATACTCGCCTGAGGCTTGTTTGACGATTAGCTTGGAGTCCCCCATAACCGCCAGATTGCTTACTTCTAGGGCCCTTGCCGCGCGAAGACCTGCGATGAGGGCTTCATACTCTGCTTCGTTGTTGGTGACTGCGAAGTCAAGCTTTGCGGACATCTGTACGGCCTCTCCATCTGGTTTGGTCAAGACTATTCCAATGCCTCCACCTTTCCTTGTTGACGAGCCATCGAAATGGAGTATCCAATAGGGTAGCTCAACTGTGTAGATTTCAGGTACCTCCAGTTCTTCTTCAATCACAGGCTCATGACTGTTATCAGGGAACTGTTCGAGCAAGTCCGCTACCGCTTGCGACTTGATCGCCCGGGGTCGAACACATGTGATGTCATATTGAGAAATGGTCATATACCATTTTGCCAATCTTCCCCCATGATTGGTGTGAGTCAGAAGATACCGTATAGGATCCCTCTTTGTGACCACTACTACTTTGTGCGAAGCAAAATAGTGTCTCAACTTCTCTATTATAAAGAATAAAGCAAGGCAATGTCGCTCGATGTCCGTGTACCTTGATTCTGCGGGCTGCACTATGCGAGAAATGTAGTAGATTGGCCTTTCTTGACCCTCGTACTCCTGAGCAAGGAGTGCCCCTATAGACCTCCTTGTTGATGTCAGATACAACAAAAGTGGTGATCCGAGCTGAGGTGCAATCATTACTTTTGACGATTTCAGCAGCTCCTTTAGTTTTCCAAACGCAGCCTCGTGCTCCGTAGTCCAGTTGTATGCAGCATCTTTCCTGAGAAGATTGCTGAAACAGTAGGTGATTTCGGCGATCGCTGGGATGAATCTTCGCAGGTAGGATAGCTTTCCCAGGAAGGTTTTCAAGGCACTCTGGTTATGCGGCGGCATCATGCTAGTGATGGCTGATACTTTCGCAGGATCACGCTCTATTCCTTGACGATGTACCACACATCCCAAGAACTTCCCCGATGTTACCCCGAATGCGCACTTCATGGGGTTCATTTTTAATTGAAAGCTTCTGCATCTGTTGAACACTTTTCGCAAATCCCCCAGATGGTCTGCCTCTTCCTTGGATTTGACGACTAAGTCATCCACGTAGAATTCTACTTCCTTGTGCATCATGTCGTGAAACAGGGCCATCATGGCCCGCTGGTAAGTCGCACCTGCGTTCTTGAGGCCAAAAGGCATAACCGTATAATTGAAGACTCCCACCGGGGTGATGAATGCGGTTTTACGTGCATCTTCGGTGTCCATCTTGATCTGATTATACCCACTGATGCCGTCCATGAAGCTGAACATGCGATGACCCACGGTTGAATCGATAAGTAAGTCGATGTTGGGGAGTGGAAAATCATCCTTGAGGCAGAAGCGATTAAGAACCCGGAAGTCTACACAAATGCGAAGTTGCCCATTCTTCTTTACTACTGGCACAATGTTGGCCAACCATGTGGGATGGTGATCTGGCTCTATGAATTTGGCATCCAGGAGTTTGACAATTTTCTGCTTAATCTTCACGTTGAGCTCCGGCCTAAAGCTTCTTGTGCTCTGCTTTACCGGTTTGGATCCTCGAATTACATCCAACCGATGCATGGTGATGCTCGTGTCCAGACCGGGCATTTCATCGTATTCCCATGCGAACACGTCTTTTTATTTAGTCAAGAGTTGCAACAATCTTTCTTCCTCTTCACCTATGAGGTCCGCACTTACAAAGACTGGCCTCTTCTTTTCTTCGCTCGGGCTTAGGAATACCTCCTTCAGCTCCTGCTTTTGCGGTCTGGGTTTGTCCTCCATGCATTCGGGTGCTTCTTTGAGTTTCTCCTCTAGAACGCTTGGCATTGATTTGTCTGGTTCCAAAACCTGCTCAATTTGATTGATTTGCTCAGGGATATCCCCATGCTCGCGTGGGGACACCCCCGCGCATCTTCATATGCGATAGCATTTCTTCCCATTGGCGTAGAAGCTCTCTATTTCCTTGCCTTCAGGATTATGTTTTGCTATCCTTTTCAGAGTGTACACATTCTTTCGCTGGTAGGCGATCCGCGACGCCTCTTCTCGCGTAGACGGCTTTTCCTTGGCTTCCTCTCTTGTCTCCATCACTCCTCCTGGTGACTGATCTTTGATATCCTCCCAACGGGGCAGAGGAGTGGGGTTGAACGGTCCCGGTGTTTGTTCGTCTGCCATCTCAGTGAACCACACCGCCTTAGTGAGATGCGCTTCATCTATGTTGAAAGGACTTATCGAAGCGGGTATCTCAACGATTCTGTCATTCCAGATAGCTTTCATCACTTGGTGAGCTGTTGAAGGGACAGCATCAAAGTGATGAATCCAGGCCCGGCCTATAATCATGTGATACGTAGTGTTCGCATCTATGACATAGAATTTTGCTGAACACTTGATTTTTCCGATCTGGACACCCAGGCGGATCCATCCTATCGTCATTCTGGAGTCGCTTCCGAATCCCATCAGCGGGGTTGGACGCTTGATGATCTTGTGCTCTGGAATTCCTGCTAACTTCAGAGTATGGAGCGAAACAACGTTAACTGCTGCCCCTCCGTCAACGAACGCTCTTTTGAATTCCACGCCATTGATGATGGCTGTTACATACAGAGGCTTCTGGTGGCTCGCATCTGTCTTCTTGTCGCTTGCGGAGAAGGTTATAACCTTTTCTGTAGAGCGAGATGCCCTGACAACTTTTCCATTGGAGACTACGATATCTTCCTCGTAATCTTCTGCTATCCTCAGGATCGCCTTTGTCATCTCCTTCCGGCATTTCTATGAGAAGTTCATCTCATCGAAGAACCTGCTGAACCCATGCGACCCGTTCATCCGATCGGCGCTTTCGTCCTCAGTGTCCATGCTATAGTCCTCGTCATTATGGATCTTGGCAATGATGGGTAGACCATCTTCCGCGACCTCTTCAAGGTCCACAATCTAGATCATGGCGACCTCTTTGCCTTTCGACTCTTGCTCCGCATGGGCAGGGAGTGGATTGTTTCGCACATCCTGCCTTTGATCACTGACGATCAGTTCGCCATTTTTCATCTTTTGGCTTACCATGATTCTGAGCTTCTTGCAGTCGGCCGTGGGATGCATGACCTTTCCGTGACATTCGCACCACTTCGGGTCCCTCACCATCTCCCTGGAGGGTGCCTTTTCGAGCGGCGGCAGGATACCGTCCTTACGCCATTGTTTGTAAAGGTCGCTCGCTTCCTCTACCGAACATGGCAGAGGTGGCGCATCAAAGTTCACTACCCTCGGCTGCTTTTGGGGCGAGACTGTATTTACTTCAGCCTCACGTGCTCTCTTGTAGCTGAATCTCCCGAATTTGAAAGTGGTCCCGATCGAGGATCTCTGAGGGGCGTTCCTCTTTTTCTGCCTCTCCACTATAGGCTCGATATTCTTCGTCCATTCGATTAGCTTTGAGAATGTAGGTGTTTGCAGGTTAATAAGCATACCTTTGTACTCGTCTCGCATGCATTGCAGGCATATTTCCACGAGTCTGCTTTCGAGTATCACATCTTTGCATTCCAAGGACTTGGCCCTGAACTTCTTGATGAATTTTATTCCATCCTCCTCGCGCTTCTGATACATCTGCGAGAGATGAATCATCGTCACCTTTTCCTCCATCTGGAAGAACTTAGTGTAAAACTTCTGGACCATCCCAGGTCTCCACGGATCCGGCTTCCAACGTCCTGTACCACTTGTAAGCCACGTTCCCCAAGGATTTCGGGAACTCGCGCATCAGCAGCTTAGGATCAGCCCCATACGGCCCCATCACATCGATGAAGCGCATGACATGCTCATGGGAGTTCCCATTGACATCTTCAAACTTGTCCCATTTGGGAGCCTTGTACCCAGCAGGGTTAGGCATGAGGTAGATCTCTCGTGGGATAGGCGGGTCGTTGTCAAGCTTCGGGATGATGGTATCCGCGAACGATTGGTGAGCCAGAATAGTGTCTATGCGCCGTTGCAGCGACGTCATACACTCCGGAGCACTTCCCTCGCCAGCGGGAGGAGGGGTTGCCACATGCGGAGGCGACACATATGTCGCAGGAGGGCTAGGAAAATATTGTGAGTTCACGTTACCCCACGTTGCCGTTGGAAGAGGCAAGGGATACTGTGAGGCCGGATTAGGTACCAAAGTTGGGGGTTGAGGAGTATAAGTAGCAAGAGGCAACATTTGAGCTGTTGGCCGCTGAATTGAGGGTAGCTGCGTAGTTGCCGGTGGAGTTTGCAGGTTAGGATTGGGTGGTGTGGTTGACACTCCCAATCCTTGAGTGGTGGAGGCTCCTCCTCCCTGAGAGACGGTGGTGGCTGGTGTGGGGTTTGGAGCGAGAGTCCCCAGGACATCCATGATCCGTTCTAGCTGTGCAGATTGAGCTTTGAGAGCCTTCGCCTGATTCTGGATGGTGGCTTCCAAGGCTTCTAGTTTCGGAGCTTCACCGGTAGCTGTAGGAGTACGGCGAGTCTCTTCCCCCGAAGAGGTCTCCGTGGAAGGCGATCTGTTACTGACATCATCCTCATGAGACATGGTTGCTTGCAATGGTAAGTTCACGTCGGGTTCACCAAAATGTGTACAAGAGAATCCTGCAGAGAGAACTCTGTGTACACCAAAGGCAGAGAATAGAAAATGGCACAGGAAGTGTTGGGTTGTGTGTAGGGAGAGAGTAAGGCAATAGTACTGTGAGAGAGAGAGACAGGGTTCTGGCAGAGCTTCCGCGTATGTCTGGTTGTTCTCCCGTGTATGGAAGGGTTAACGATCTATATATAACAGAGAATGTGACCGTTGTAGTGTGGTTAATGCGCCCATCAATGGCGGCTTAATTAGCTTTACCACAACGGCACGTTCGTCCGCGTATATAGGGACCGTTACAGCACGTTATCCGCGTATACCGGAACCGTTATGGGGTTGACCGGGTTTGACCGGTTTGACCACGTTTATGGAGCTCGTGCCATAAGTCTCTCAAAAGTAGTTACTAAGGGTCGCGCGCGGGCTTGGCTCGCACGCGACAGGACTTACTCTAGCCTCCAAACAACTAAGTCCCTACAAGTCCCGTGCAGTGGTATGCGAGGGCCCTGTCTCGCAGCCCCCACGTGGATCAGCGCGGCTGGTGATCCAGTGTGTGTGGAGCACAATATTGTGTGCTAGATGATTGCCACGTGGCCAAGATATGTCTGTTCAGAAAGCACTATCTACAACTACCAACTAAATAGAACCTATGGGGTCACACGCCATATAGGATTGAGCTAGACTTGGGAATTAATTAATTAATTAATGAATTAATAAATTAATTAGAACGATCAAATCGCAACAACTTGATAACTTAGTAGGACTAATATGCAAGTTGGACTAATTCGAACTAGAGTAGGATTAGGAAATGGCCTTTATGTAGTAACAAGGAGTTGTTGGACTATATAAAGGATGCTCCTAGCTTCCTTCCCAAGAACTTATGCTCATAACATACATTGAGTAGGAGAGAAGGAAGGAGAGAGCAAGACAACAAGGAGGGACGAAACCCCCCCCCCCTTGCCGTTCGCCCTACCCGTCGGTCAAGACGAGAGGGCCTCCCCTCTCTTTGGTGCTCCGTTGCGCGATTTCTTCATCCTCTTCCTTTCTTCCTAGCTAGCACAAGGCGTTTGAAAGATATAGATCTCAATCCTAGGCGTGGATCAACCGTAGAGGTATGATACTTTTCGCTTTAGATGTCATCAAGGAGACCTCCAAGGTACATAACACAATTCCTTTACCATCGTCATGATTTCTCTTCATGTGATCCTTGGAGGATCTTGATCGGATAAATTTATTGTTATTCCACTGCGTATCCAAAACCCTACAGTTTGAATTTCGGTTTAGCAATACCGATCCCCTTTAAGACCTTGCGCATTCGCGAGACTTAGTCGGAAGAAGGACATAATCTACAATTCCTATTTCTTTATCATGCTCTAGAGGAACGCCACAATCCGCAGCAGAAGCCTCCCCATTACTCTTAGCTCCCCAAAGAGCGAAAAATCAAGCTTTTGCATGAACATAAAAAGCTCGGGAAAAAGAGTGTTGCAACACGACTCTCGAACATGACAGATGGAGGTCCTCTAAGTTACTCGTTGGAAATATGAGTTGTTCGAGCTAAAGGGACCTATGAGGCAGTAGGCTCAGTAAACGAGGCCCTCCCAGAACTTCTGAAAAGGAGCATTGAACACCCGCTTCATGCGAGGTGAAACCACGGTCCGCCTGTCTAGCAGACAACTTAAGAAATTACCTCAGGCCTCGTTTGGTGTAAGGCCCCGCATTTGAAACTAGTTATGAATTTGTATATAATATATAGTTATGATAAATACAAATAAGTGACGCTAAAGAGTGAAAACAAACAAAGAAAATGAATAGAATAGTTTGTTTCAAATCACGATTGGAGAGATAATATGGGAGAATTACTAGCAAAAAATGGGGAGTGATGGAGAGAAATGAGGAGATAATAATGAAAATAAATAATTCTAAGAGAATATTGACGGGGAGTGAGAATCAAAATTGCGAGATAAGAATAGATTCTTGACCTTTTTACACTAATTGATAGAGATTTACCACTCGTTATTCTCAGTTGAGTATCTAAAATATTTGACACGGCATAGTTATCAACAAATTTCCTCATACTGTGTTCTGCCGCACTCAAGGCTTTCAAGCTAAATCCAATCCCTTTTATTAACTTATCTTCCAAGTGTGACCAAACAAACAGACTAGAAGATGGGTGCCTGCTAGAGTGTTTGAAGCCCCTGCTTGAGGTCGCGGGTTCTAATCCGGCTATATGATGTAATTATCACAAACCAAACAACACATGTTAAAGGTTATATTGTTGTTCACCTTATGTGATTATTGTTTTGTTAGGAAGCATTGCCATAGTCAATCCTTCTCTTTTATTCATCGTGTCTTTTTTGCTCGATTAATCAGTTCATCATGTCAAGTAGATAATATGTCTTTGGTTGTTAAGGAATATTGATTTTGTAAATTAATTAAATTATGAATAAGAGAAACAAAGAAAATTAAATTTTATTGTTAAAATATATAATATTGCACTAATATATATATATATATATATAAATATATATATATATGTATAATACTAAAATATACTTATGCGATGAGGCCTCATTTAAAATTTTGCCTAAGGCAACCAAAACCCTTGAGACGACCATGGGCGCAGCTGCTGCAACTTGCGAAGCCTTGTGTGCATCGGAAATAACCACATTTCCCATGTTAAGAACCGTTTCAACCTCAGCCCCTTCTTCTCATGCGTTGTTAACTTCGGTTTCAACAACACCCTCGTCGTTTGCCAACAAGAGCGCATCACCATCCTCTAAATCAAAAGCCTCCAAGGCATCAACCTTGTTGAACGCTCGCGCTCTGCCAAAAGTGCATCATCCTCCTCTGCATCGAAACTCTACAAAGTATCGACCTCGTCAGATGCCCCTACAACACGTTCTTCCAGTGGAGAATCCTCACCGTTACCCACCTGTACATCGCCGACCCTTCAACACTTGCATCTTTATGATCTAAGATTGGAAAAAGAAAACAAAGAAAGTTTAGCATAAGAAAGTAAGACTCGGATAGAGTTACAAAGAAAAAATAAAAACACACAAATCCTAAAAGCTTCATTGAAAGAAACCCACTCCCCGTGTGTTCAGACATGACAAGTCCCACGTCATCTTATTCCACCTTAAAACCACACACCAACATTGGAGAAAGTTTTAACATTGTCAAAGAAAATATGAGACTCTAATATTTCCAATAGCTGTTCCTCAAGGGAATCTTTCCCCAGCTCTAAGGAAGACCAAATGACATTAAGCGTCTGTTTCCACACATAATTTTCTGACAAGTGTTGACTTAGATCAAAAAGAGCACCTGGCTCACGTGTAGATGCACCTTCGGAAGAGAGACCAACAGACTTGACTGGCAAAGAAACAAAGGAGCAGCCCTGCGAGCTTTCTGTGACTTTTCACTGTGAGATTTCCTAGAGGATTGCTGAATTATCCTCCGCGTTTGTTCTCTCTTAACCTCCCTATGATTTTCATCCTCAGAAGCCTCTTATGGCAATTTAGCTTGGCCGTCAACCTCGAAACAATGTTCTGAACAGGGCAGTTGGTCACCACAAACAAAGGTAGTTATCCGCTGTTATGTGTGCTTCAAAAACTTGAGTTTTAATTTGTCCCACATTGCCACTTTCTACTTCACTACTTTACTTTATCACTACTAATGTGCATTATGTGTTTGAGAGCCCAATAGAAGGAGAAACTATGCTAGCTTGAGCCCACTAGACAAAGCCCATATAATAACCGCGCGCGGCGTGGACTTGGAATTGGGACGCGGGCGCGGCGTGTCGTGTCTTTGTTAACTGAGTTTAATCCGTTTCAATTATTTTGAAAAAAATTCAAAATCTTTTTTTGGAAACGTTTTTATTGCAGACAAATTTTGACCAGTGATTGATTCACTTTAATTCCCAATAAATTCCAAAAATAATTCTCTCCAAAATTAGCTCTGAACATTTCTTTATAAACCAAATCCGTCCAACACATTCTTCATCCAATTCACTCCTTTCTTCACCACTGTTCACTGCTCTTGATTCAAGCTATGGAGGAGTTCATGTTCCGGGTTTGGTGAGTGCACACCAACCGGGACACGTCGTTGTATCCTGGAGGACAACCGCCTCAACATCTGCACCAAGGAGGGAGTCCTAGTGGGGCGAAATTGTTCTTAAGGACAGCGGATTCGGTTCCGTGCCTCGACACTTCAGATCGATAAGTTTTTCCCGCTTTCTGTATTTATTTTTGTAATCAAACATATCTGTCTAAATAATTTTTTCCAACAATCTTAAGAACAATTTCTGGTTTGATTATGAAAATGAATACGGTTCCGGATCTCTCAAAACTAGAACTGTTTGATGGGAATCACTACAAACGCTGGTCAGAAAAAATACTATTTTTCTTAGAATCAATTAATGTTGATCGTGTTTTGTACGAAGATCAAGTTCCAAATGAATCTATTGAACCAGCTCGTAGTGCTTCAATCAACCTGTTCGAAAGAGATAACAAGATCTGTCGTGGGCATATATTGAATTATCTGTCTAATCCCCTGTTTGATGTTTATTGCACTCTTAAATCAGCTAGAGAAATATGGGACAACTGCGCATCAAATATTCTGTTGAAGATGTAGGCTCAAAGAAATATGTGGTGAGCAGATTCCTAGAGTTCAAGATGACAGATGACAAAACCGTTCTGGAGCAAATCCATGAATACCAGAACGCGATCCATGACATCAAGACAGAAGGCATGAAGGTTGATGATGCTTTCCTAGCAGCTGCCCTGATCCACAAGCTGCCTCCATCATGGAGAGACTACCGAGGCACTCTGATGCACGAGACCAAGGACATGAACCTGGACGATGTCATCATCCATCTCCGGATCGAGGAAGCCAACAGAAAGAAGCTCAAGGCAGAGATGAATCAAGAATTCACATCGAGGGCAAACATCGTAGAAGTCAAGTCTGGTGCAAAATACAATGGGCAAAACTCAGGACATAGGAATCATCACAAGTACCCAAAGAAGCAGCAACAAGGCGGAACAAAACCACACTTCAAGAAACCAGAAGGAGTCGCTAAGAAGAAAAAGGAGAATTGCTATGTCTGCGGAAAGACTGGACACTATGCAGCAGAATGCAGATACCGCAAGGATGGGAACACACAGCAAGGTAGTAGACCGCAAGCAAACCTAGCAGAGGGAGACACCGAAATCATTGCAGCAGTAGTATCAGAGGTCAACCTGGTAAGCAGCCCCATGGAGTGGATCGTCGATACAGGAGCAACTCGGCACATCTGCACCAACAAAGACATGTTCTCTACCTATGAATCCGTCGAAGGAGAGATCGTCTACATGGGTAATTCGCGCACAGCTAGCGTGGCTGGTAAGGGTAAAATTTTATTGAAGCTGACATCTGGTAAAACCCTCGCCCTAACTGATGCGCTACATGTTCCTGATATGCGTAGAAATCTCGTTTCCGGTTATTTGCTTAATAAGGCTGGTATTAAACTTGTTTTTGAATCTGATAAGTTAGTTCTTACTCGTAATAACGAGTTTGTGGGGAAAGGATACTCTGCTGATGGAATTTTTGTTTTAAGTGTCGAGAACACTAATAAAATGACTACCTCTTCTGCTTATATTGCTCAGCCCATTGATCTTTGGCACGCTAGACTAGGCCATGTGAATTTTGCTTCCGTTAAACGAATGAAACAACTCAGCCTAATCCCTGATTTGAAGAATTCTGAGAGTTCAAAATGTCACGTTTGTGTAGAGGCAAAATTTCATAAGAAGTTCTGAACTTTTAGAGTTAATTCATACTGACCTTGGAGACTTTAAAAATTATGAAAGTAGGGGAGGAAAGAGATATTACATAACCTTTGTAGACGACTACTCTAGATTCTGCTATGTTTACCTAGTGAGAGCCAAAAGTGAGGCCACAGAATGTTTCATAAAATACAAAGCTCAAGTAGAGAACCAACTTGATAGGAAAATCAAAAGGGTAAGGTCCGATAGGGGAGGAGAGTATGACAGTGACATATTAAGATCCTTATGCGAGCAGAATGGTATAATTCACGAGACAACCGCTCCTTACACCCCTGAACAGAATGGTATAGCCGAGAGGAAAAATAGAACCCTAAAGAACATGTTGAATGCCATGCTTATTAGTTCTGGGTTACCATCGAACATGTGGGGGGAAGCTATCTTGTCCGCGTGCCATATCCTGAATAGGGTCCCTTTTAAGAAAAATGATAAGACCCCATATGAGCTATGGAAGGGCTACAGCCCTAACTTGAAATATTTGAAAGTGTGGGGGTGTCTAGCTAAGGTGGGACTGCCTAGCTTTAAACGAGACAAAATAGGACCCAAGACCAGTGATACTGTTTTCATTGGTTATGCTCAAAATAGCGCTGCTTATAGATTCCTAGTGAGTGAATCAAACCACATAATAGAGGCTAAGGACGCAGAATTCTTTTAAGACATATTTCCTCTGAAAGAGAGGGCCCCCATTGCCTCTCATGGTGCTTCCTTAGAAAACTCTAGTCTAGATCCTGAAAATGATACTGAACCTAGACGCAGCAAGAGAGCAAGAGTAGAGACTAGCTTCGGACCAGACTTTGTCACTGCCTTCATCATTGAAGATGATCCTAAAACATACAGCGAGGCAATGAAATCCGTAGATGCAAACTTTTGGAAAGATGCAGTGAATAGTGAGTTAGAATCCATTATGTCTAATCACACTTGGGAATTAGTTGACCTTCCTAAAGGGACCAAACCCATAGGATGTAAATGGGTATTTAAAAAGAAGCTTAAGGCCGATGGAACCATTGACAAGTTCAAGGCCTACCTAGTTGCAAAGGGTTACACACAAAAGGAGGGAGTTGACTACTTTGACACCTACTCTCCCGTGACCAAGATCTCCACCATCAGACTACTCTTTGCTATTGCTTCTATTCATAATCTTGTAGTACATCAGATGGATGTGAAACTGCCTTCTTGAATGGAGATCTGGAGGAGGAAATCTACATGGACCAACCCGAGGGCTTTATAGTCAAAGGTCAAGAAAATAAAGTGTGTAGACTTGTTAAATCCTTATATGGCCTGAAGCAAGCTCCTAAACAGTGGCATGAGAAATTTAACCAAACTCTAATTGCTAATGGATTCATTGTGAATGAATCTGATAGTTGCCTTTACTCTAAATTTTCTGATTCACGTGGTGTGATTATATGTTTATATGTTGATGATATGTTAATCATGGGCACTGACTTACACATTGTGAATGAAACCAAAGGGTTCCTGTGCTCCACCTTTGATATGAAAGATCTTGGGGAGGTAGATGTAATTCTTGGTGTTAAGGTGATTCGTAAGTCAAATATCTTTGTGCTGTCTCAATCACACTATGTCGAAAAATTGCTCAAGAAATTTAATCTTTATGATGTTGATGCTGTTAAAACTCCTTATGATCCGAACATGCATCTAAAGAAAAATAGAGGAACTAGTGTGTCTCAATCCGAATATGCTAAAATTATTGGAAGTGTCATGTATTTGATGAACTGTACTCGTCCTGACATTGCATATGCTGTGAGCAGATTGAGCAGGTACACACATAATCCAAGTAGAGAGCATTGGATCGCATTAAACAGATTACTGAGATACCTAAAGGGGACAATGAACCATGGTCTCCACTATAATGGTTATCCAGCTGTGCTGGAAGGTTACTGTGATGCTAACTGGGTTTCAGACAATGATGAAACCAACTCTACTAGTGGTTATGTGTTCACCCTTGGTGGGGGTGCAATTTCGTGGAAATCCTCTAAACAATCTTGTAAAGCTGCCTCTACTATGGAATCTGAATTTATTGCTTTGGAATTGGCAGGTAATGAGGCCGAGTGGCTAAGGAACCTATTGGCGGACATTCCACTATGGGAAAGGCCGGTTCCATCCATCTCCTTGCATTGTGATTCACAGGCGGCCATAGCTCGAGCAAAGAACAAGACGTACAATGGAAAGAAGAGACATATTCGCCTGAAACACAACATTGTACGCAGTTTAATGAGCAATGGTGTGATTGCCCTGGACTTTGTGAGGTCAGAGAAGAACATGGCAGATCCTCTGACGAAGGGGCTAGCAAGGAAGATAATTGCTGATACATCGAGGGGGGTGGGACTCAAGCCCATAGAGTGAGATTCCCATGATGGCAACCCAACCTGCATGAATGGAGATCCCAGGAAACAGGTTCAATGGGTAATAACAAGTCATGGAGAAACTCAAATAAAACACTACATTTTTTTATGTCCCTCCCTATGGTGTAAATGAGTGCTTGCTGCAAAATAAATAAGGATGAGCACTATGCTCTTAATGAACTCATAGCCCTTATGGATGGTGTGTTGCAGTCACACTTGATGGGTTCACCTATGTGAGTGTGGGGGTGGGGCCGCCCCCTATGAGAGTTGGGGCTAACTCTCTAGAGCGCTCATGAATATCCAGGTAGGGCGCATGGCCTAAAGGCGCCAAATGGAGAACTCGTCATAGCACAGCCGGAGGTGTGTGAGCAGGACCCCTGATCTACTCAAGGGCGAAGGTTCAAGACTATGTTCACCTTCACCACAAGTGGAACAAGCCCTGTTATCACTAAGTGTCGATTCAAGTCCACAAGACATCGACATCACTGCATCTCTGTAATCGACTCAAGAGCACTCTCTTTCTTTTTTTTTCTCTGTTTTTGAATCATGTGGGGGATTGTTATGTGTGCTTCAAAAACTTGAGTTTTAATTTGTCCCACATTGCCACTTTCTACTTCACTACTTTACTTTATCACTACCAATGTGCATTATGTGTTTGAGAGCCCAATAGAAGGAGAAACTATGCTAGCTTGAGCCCACTAGACAAAGCCCATATAATAACCGCGCGCGGCGTGGACTTGGACTTGGGACGCGGGCGCGGCGTGTCGTGTCTTTGTTAACTGAGTTTAATCCGTTTCAATTATTTTGAAAAAAATTCAAAATCTTTTTTTTGGAAACGTTTTTATTGCAGACAAATTTTGACCAGTGATTGATTCACTTTAATTCCCAATAAATTCCGAAATAATTCTCTCCAAAATTAGCTCTGAACATTTCTTTATAAACCAAATCCGTCCAACACATTCTTCATCCAATCCTTTCTTCACCACTGTTCACTGCTCTTGAGTCAAGCTATGGAGGAGTTCATGTTCCGGGTTTGGTGAGTGCACACCAACCGGGACACGTCGTTGTATCCTGGAGGACAACCGCCTCAACATCTGCACCAAGGAGGGAGTCCTAGTGGGGGCGAAATTGTTCTTAAGGACAGCGGATTCGGTTCCGTGCCTCGACACTTGAGATCGATAAGTTTTTCCCGCTTTCTGTATTTATTTTTGTAATCAAACATATCTGTCTAAATAATTTTTTCCAACATCCGCGATGATAAAAGCTTGGCAAAAGAGACAGCTGCGGATACTGCCACATCATGCGCACATTACCCTCAAGATACTAAAGAAAGATGATTAAGTGCACAAAGAAACAACTCACTAGGAATACAGGAAGGAAGCTCCTCCTAAAACTCATTGAGTTCTGTAAGTTCAGCCTGTTTCAAAGGCATGAAACAACTTTTCTGTTTCAAGGCCTTGAAACTGATTTCAAGGGTTTGAAACCAACACTGCAGATTGTGGCACGAACTTAGGGGGACCTGATGATCTTATTTAGGCTTCTAATCTCTTGTAATTGATTATATATTACTTGATGATGAAAGACAAATCATTTCTATACTATATATTGTTATTAATCCATTTGTTTGACTCCGTTTGTGCAGGAATACCTATCTTGCAGGATTATTTCCTAAACTATTTGATTGAAAAAAGGAAATCAATCTGACAGATTCATTATGCACATTTATCAGCTACATCTAAAGCTTCCCAACCTTCTTCTAAACAAGATCAAGACAGTATCTTTGAAGATACTGAGAACCTATCCGTTGGGAGAGCTGTTAGAAGAGTCAAAATCTTATGCAGATTCTTAGGAAAGTTTGTTACATTGATGATACATAAGATCCTCAATTCAAACAACTGCATAAAGGTGGGAAGGCTTGAAGAAATAACAACGGACACTTACAGAAACTTTGAAGCACTTCACAGAGATTGGCAAGCAACAAAGAAACATATCAAATCATCCAATCCAATCATCTGAAGAACACTACACATTCATCTTCTGTTCAAGTTTTAGTGTTCTTCTATTCTGAGCTTTATTTGTATATCATTATGATAATACTTCTAGTTCTTATTCTCGTGGATTGTTCAAGGTGAACAATAGAGAATTCTTAGTTAATCAGTTAGCTTGTACATTTACAAGACATGTTGATGAGAACCACAAGCTGTAGCAGAGTAAGGCATCTCTCTGTGCTTGATATCTAGGGACTTACCTTTTGCTTAATAATAATTGAGTTGAAAATCTTGCAGGATTAAGTCCCTGAAGTAGAGACGTAGGTCCAAGTGAACTGAACTCTATAAATCATTGTGTCTCTTGCCTTTACGTTGCAACATTTAACTTAGCATACAAAATAACACAAAACATGTTTTCAGTTCAAGGGATTGAACCTCATTTCAAGGCCTTGAATACTATCAATATTCTCTTCACTATTGGTTTTGATTAAAAGGACTTGAAACGCATTTCATGGCCTTGAAATACTGGCTGCATTTCACAACTTCATTTGAAACCATTATTTTAGCAAAAGTTTCCATACTCTATTCAACCCCCCATTCTAGAGTATTGATCCTGTAGTTTATCCTACTATACGTCCTTCAATTGGTATCAGAGCTTGTATCAGTGCATAGATCTAACAATCTTGTGATTATGAGTACTGTAGGAGATGGTAGTTTCTCACAGGGAAGGGCTGCTAATAGACCTCCCTTGTTCTGTGGTGAAAACTTTGTGCACTGGAAAGCCCTGATGAAAATGTTCATCATTGATCACGACATGGAACTCTGGACTATTATTCAGAAGGGTCCTCACATATTCTATACTGAGAAATATGGGATAAGAACTTCCAAAACTGAGGATTCACTTTCTGCTTATGAATTAGAAAAATTTTCTAAGAATTATGGAGCTACGAATCTCTCATATTGTGATTTTTGTGTAGATGAATTTAACAGGATTTCAGGTTGCAAAACTTCCAAGGAGATCTGGGATAAGCTTGTGGGGAATTTTGAAGGAGCCAGCCAAGTCAAGCAAACCAAGATCAACACATACCTCAGGCAATATGAGCTGTTCAAGATGAATGGAGATGAATCAATCAGAGACTTGTTCATAAGATTCACTGATATTGTTAACAACCTTGATTCATTGGGAAAACATATTTCCAATGAAGAAAATGTTAGAAAGATTCTAAGAAGTCTTCATAAATAAAAATGGTAACAAAAAACAATTTCCATTGAAGAAGCTCAGGATCTATCATCTCTTCAACTTGATGACTTGCAAGGAAAGTTTCTTACACATGAGATATCTATGAATGAAGCTGATGGAGATTTGCCAGATAGTGTCAGGAACTTAGCTCTCAACGCCAAGGAGAGTGATCTTCTCAAAGCCTTGAAGCAGAAGAAGATGATGATGAAGATAATTTTTCTCTCATTTCCAAATCCTTGAACAGGATCCTAAAGATGAAGAAGAAATTTGGAAAGGAAGAATTCAGCAAAAACAAACACAGATCATCCAATAGCAGAAATCACAAAGGTAAAGCTATCTCTCATGGTAATAAAGCTAAAGTAATGAATTGCTTTGAGTGTGGTGATGCATGAAACTTAATCAGAGACTGTCCACACAAGAAAAGCAAGCCATTTTCGAAGAAAGACCATGAAAGAAGAAAGAAAGCTATGGTAGCTTCCTGGAGTGACTCTGATTCCTCTAATGATTTCTGAATCTAAGGAAGAACAAGCCAAACCCTGACTTATTGCAAAGAATGATGAATGTTCTGAAAAGAAAATTGAGGTAATGATAATTTTTTTGATTTCCAAACCAACAGATGTCATCACTGACTATCTTTAGAACAATGCTTTTAAATGAGGAGGACTATCTGGAAGAAATTAGAACTTTGAAAGAAAAGGTTCATGAGCAAGCAAAAGAAAACTTGGAACTTGTTTGTACAAATCAAAGCCTTGAAATTTCTCAGAAGAACTCTGACAGAGATTTCAAAGCATTGGAAACCAATTTCAATGCCTTGGAAACTCAAGTAAAGGAAGTAGTCACAAAGAACTCTCTACTGAGTGACATAATTACCGCTCTAAGACATCATTGTGATGAATTGGAAGAACAAAAGACTACTTTAACTGAGAAACTTCAATATGCTAAAAATAGTATGACCAAGCTTGCTGGCTTAGAACAAAATCTAAACTTCATTCTTGGAGGAAGCTTAGAGTCAGTTCACAAAACTGGTATTGAGTACAATCAAAATTTTCCTAGAAAGAGCAACACCAGTTTTGTGTAGGCTAGTAACAAAAATTTTCCTAAGTGCCATTACTGAAATAGAATTGGTCATGTTAATACGATTTGTCCTTTTAGAAGAAAAGACCCTCAAATAATAAGGAACACTTTTCCATTCCAACTTAAAGGATAAGCCAGACAGATTTGGGTTTCAAAAGGGTTTGGACCACCTAACATGGTTGAACCTGAATTTGAATCTAAATGACACACTTTGTCTAACTGCTGGGTAAGGAAGTGAATGGTGTTTGAAGGATATCACCAAGAGTACAGATCAAATATGGTTTATGGATAGTGGATTCTCTAGACACATGATTGGAAGAGATCTCTATTCTCAGAACTGAAAGAGCAATCTGAAGGCTCAATTATACTTGGTGATAAAGGGAAGTGCAACATTCTAGGTATTGGTAAAGTGGGTACAAATTCTGAAAACACTATTTATGATGTTTACTTAGTTGATGGTTTGAAATTTAATCTGCTTAGTGTGTCTCAACTTTGTGACAATGGGAACAAGGTTATCTTTGACAAAGAGAAATGTGTGGTTCAAAATGAGAAATCTGGAGTTTGCATTCTCACTGCCTCAAGATCAAACAATGTCTATACTTTACACACTAACAAAGTTGCTGGTGAAAGCTTAAAGTGTCTCAAGGCCTTGAAGAAGATTCTAAGCTTTGGCACAGAAAGCTTGGAAACATTAGCTTGCCTACCTTGAACAAGTTAATCTCTAAAGACCCGGTAAGAGGATTTCCCTCTGTAAAATTCAAAGATGATGAAGTATGCAAAGCCTGTGTTCAAGGTAAGCAGACAAGGAGTTCATTCAAGACAAAGAAATTTGTAATTACTACAAGACCCATTGAATTACTTTACATGGATCTTTGTGGTCCTATGAGGACTCAAACTCCAAAGGGTAAGAAGTATATGTTAGTTATTGTTGATGATTACTCTAGATTTACTTGGGTTATTTTTCTGAGAGATAAATCTGAAGCTCTATCTGAATTTTCAAAGCTTTGTAAGGAGCTTCAAACCTTGAAAAACTTGCCAATTACCTCAATTAGAAGTGATCATGGTAGAGAATTCGATCAACTTGAGTTTGATTTATTTTATGCTAAGTATGGTATCTCTCACAAATTTTCTTCTCCAAGAACTCCTCAACAGAATGGTGTTATTGAAAGAAAGAACACGACTCTTGAAGATATGTCAAGGACAATGCTTCTAGAGAACAAGTTACCAAATTCATATTGGGCAGAAGCTGTGAACACAACCAACTGCATTCTTAACAGGTGCCTGATTAGGCCAATCTTGAAGAAGACCCCCTATGAACTCTTCAAAGGAAGAAAGCAAAATATTTCATATTTCAAACCTTTTGGCTGCACTTCTTTTGTTCAGAACAATGGTATGGATAATCTTTGTAAGTTTGATGCAAGAAGTGATGAAGGTATCTTTCTTGATTACTCCCTGGCTAGAAAAGCTTATAGGGTTTACAATAAAAGAACTAAGCTTGTTGAAGGAAGTATTCATGTCATTTTTTATGAAAGATTTGATGGCTATTTAAGTTAAAGTTTTGAAGAATTGAATTTGAACAAGAACGAGTCAGAAGATGAAGTAGAGACTTCACATGGTTTCAAGGAAAGCTTGTAGGAAAATAGGAAGTATTTTCAAGACCTTGAAAATGGTTCTCTAAGCCTTGAAAATGAGCTACAGAAGAATCATAATGATCAAGCTACCTCCTCAAGATGTCAAAGGATTGAGAATTTAACTGGAGAACCTGAGCCCTGGACTCCAAGAAAGAGATTCGAATACCTATCATCTCATCCAATTGACAACATTATATCTAATCCATCTAATGGTACACATACAAGATCACAATTGAAAAACTTGTGTGCTTTTAATGCTTTTGTTTCTCTTGTAGAACCCAAAAATGTAAAGAAGCATTACAAGAAGCAGACTGGATCATTGCAATGCGAAGTGAACTCAATGAGTTTGAGAGAAACAAGGTGTGGAATTTAGTTCCTCCACCAAAATATCAGTCTGTCATTGGGACAAGATGGGTGTTCAGAAACAAGTTGGATGAAAATTTCAAGGTAATCAGAAACAAAGCTAAACTAGTAGCACAAGGCTACAACCAAGAAGAAGCTATTGATTATGAGGAGACTTTTTCCCCTGTTGCAAGGTTAGAAACAATTAGAATGTTACTTGCATTTGCATCTTACATGGACATTAAAATTTTTCAAATGAATGCCAAGTGTGCATTTTTAAATGTTTACTTGCAAGAAGAAGTTTATGTGGCTCAACCTCCTGGATTTGAAAATGATGAGTTTCCAAATCTTGTCTATAAACTTGAAAAAGCTCTCTATGGTTTGAAACAAGCTCCAAGGGCTTGTTATGAAAGACTTTAAGTTTTTACTTGAAAATGGTTTCAAGAGAGGATTGGTGGATAAAACTCTTTTCATAAAGACTCATGAGAAAGATATATTAGTAGTTCAAATCTATGTTGATGATATTCTGTTTGGAGCTACTAGTGATTCTTTTTGTAAAGATTTCCCAAGTCTTATGAGCAGGGAATTTGAGATGAGCTTAAAGAAAGAATTGAACTTCTTCCTTGGGCTGCATGTACATCAGATGAAGAAAGAGATCTTTCTGCATCAAAATAAGTACACTAAAGACTTGATTAACAAGTACAAGTTGTCTCAGTCCAAAGATTCAAAGACTACTATGAGTTCTACACTCTCCTTAGATAATGATCAAGCTGGTAAGAGTGTAAATCAGAAATAGTATAGAGTTATGATTGGATCTTTGCTATATCTCACTGCTAGTAGACCATACATCATGTCCAGTGTCTGCATGTGTGCAAGATTTCAATATGATCCCAAAGAATCACATTTAACTACTGTTAAAAGGATATTCATATATATAAATTGTACCAAAGAATTAGGGCTTTGGTATCCAAAACAGTATAACTTCTCTCTTTGTGTATATTCAGATGCTAACTTTGCAGGACATAAAAGTTGATAGAGAAAGCACTTCAGGGTGTTGCGACTTCCTTGGTTCATCCCTAAATAGCTGGCATTCAAAGAAACATAATTCTGTGGCATTATCAACAGCTGAAGCTGAATATATAGCAACTAAAGCCTGCTGCTCAGAAGTTTTATGGATTGCTCAGCAAATGAGGGATATAGGTTTTGATTTCAAAGAGATTCCTATCCAATGTGACAACATAGTGCTATTTCAATCACAAAGAATCCAGTCTAGCATTCCAGAGCCAGGCACATTGATGTTAAACATCATTCCATCAGAGATCATGCTGAGAAAGGTGATATTGTTCTTGAATTTGTTTCTACTAACATGCAACTGGCAGATATCTTCACTAAACCATTGTCATAAGAAAGATTTACGGCCCTGAGATTGGAACCGTGCATGCTTAATAAGGAAGCATTGGTTTAGGGGGAGTATTATGTAAGTTTAAGGTAACGTTTTATGTGTTTCAAAGATTTGAACTGCTTTTCAAAGCCTTGAAAATCAATTCAAATCATTGATTTTATTTGCTTCAGCAATATAGATTTTCAAGGCCTTGAAAGTCTTTCCAAAGCCTTGGAAAATAAGACTGTATGTTTTATAGTTAAAAATTGGATCTCTCAATGTTGGATACTATCTCAATAGATAATTGTCCAATATTGTATTCACCTTTTAAGATTTATTTTCATATAAATCAGTATTATTTTATTTCCTTTCCTACGTCACACACACACACTCAATGATTTGATTTCAAAATGGAGAAGATCTAAAAAAGATTTGAAAATATTTTAGTTTCCTTAAGAAACTCAAACTTTTTGTATTTATCTATTCTATCTCTCTCTTCTCTCAGTATCACTTCTGCCTATCTCTTCTTCACCCCCAACCCTAATGAGCACCAGAAGAGAATCCAAAATGATCAAGAGGGCTGGAGGTTCAAAGATGGGTTCAGAAAAGAAGAGGAAGACTGCAGAAGATGTGATTCAAAAAATAAGTGGTGACTCTAGTTACAGAATTCCAACTGAAGAAAAGGTTCCTTCTCCTCCAACAAAGAAAAGCAAGAAGGATAAGAGAACAACTTCTAGCAAGAAGGGGAAGATGGGAGATCAGTCTTTTCCAGAGAAACAGCCAGAGGAACAAGTGGCTAGTCCAAAGAAGTTGAATAAGAAGAAGCCTACAGTTGCTGACAAGGGGAAGGAAAAGCTATAGAGGTTGCACAAGAGAAAAACATTGGCAAGGAACTTCCGTTCTATTTTGAAAAGCCTCAATCCCCTGTAAGGAACTTTCCAGCAAGTGCTTTATTTCTCAAATAGCTAGAGGTCAGTGGTTAGATGGTTTTGCTTCCAGACATATAGCCTACGGTAGTCTGGTTAGTGTTAACATGTTGAAAACCATGAACCTAGAGTGTATTAAGAGACTGAAGAAAAGTTCTCTTTGTAAAGTTTTGAACCCTCCTGAAGTTGCCTACCCAAGACTTACTAGGCTTTTCTATCTGAACCCAGTGCAAATCAAAACAACTGTGAACCTAGTGGTTCAAACTAAAGTTGTTGGGACTACAATTGAGTTAGATCACTCAGAGTTTGCAAATGCTCTGGGCTGGCCAAAGAGGTACAACACTGAGAACCATCCAAACAAGGTTGAAGCATTGAAACTGGCTAGAGAAGAATTATTTCTACATAATGTCTCTACCTCCACCAAACAGTTAACACACTCTGTGCTAACTGTTGAAGCAAAAGTTTTGTTCATAATCTTGATGAGCCGTGTAGTACCTAGGGAGAATTCAAAAGAACAACTGACTGACATGGTAATTTATTTGATGTATCTGATCATGCATAAGTATAAGATTGATCTTCCAACAATTGTGATGGAACATATGCTCTACTCTCAAAGCAAAGAAAGGAATCACCCTTTATCCTATGCTAATTTGCTCTCTGCATTTTTTCTTCACCTTGACCTTTCCTCCGCTAGAGAAGAAACCATTACTACTGGTTTTGGCATACTTGATAAGAAAGCATTTGAGAGAATTGATATTGTAAAAACCAATGATGGGATATGGAAGTTATACTCTGATATGTCTTAGCAGGAACTACAATCCAAGAAGTTTCTAAAACCCATGGCCTTAACCCCTCCTTCAAACCTACTCTCTCAATCTCAAGACCTTGTCTTGGTAATTCAAATGCTTGACTTTCTTGATAAGAAAACGGATGAGATGAAGGAGAATCAGCATGAGTTTGGCACTGAATTCACAAACAGGTAAAGTATATGGTTGAAAGCATCTTCAAGAGCATCAATGTATTTCATGTGGAAGAAGTATCTCAGGATGTAGAAGGATCAGAGAAGGATGCAGAAGGTTCAACCAGAGATTTGTTAAGTGAGCATACAACTCAGGATGAGGCTACAGGGGTGGTGGACAAAGGTAAAAAGGTAGTCCAAGAAATGGGTGATGAAGAACAGGAACAAGCTAATGCAGACAGTCCAGACTCCGGAATGTTGATCAAAGATCTCAAGAAGAAGAATAAGAAAGCTGCAATTCCAGAAGTGGTGACTGAAGAACAACTGTTTGAAGAACCTGGTGATGCTGGTAATCAGGAAGAGCAGCAAGATGATGAGGATGATGACGAAGATAGTGGTGAAGAAGATGCTGAGCCCAAGGGAGATGGAGACCCAACCCCTTAATTATTGCCACTTCTATCTTTCCTTTTCAAGTCCTTGAAATCTTCTTCAAAGTCTTGAAAATTCATATCTTTTGAAACTATTTATCTTTTTTTTTTTACAAATTTTAATCCAACATTTTCTCATTCTCCTTTGATGAAAGTAAAAAAGGGGGAAAAATTCTAGGAGGAGTCTTGTTTCCTATTTGTTTTTCTAGCTTAGAGACCTAGTTTAGATCATTAGGATTTGATGCTAGTAGAGACTTAGACTTTGCCTTTACTGATATGTTGCTAATAAGTTGGATCATCTGGATATTTTGTGTTCAGTTTTTTTTTCATTGATTCTGCTATGCTCTAATGACTTTTTTTTTTTCTGAAAATCAATTCCTAAAGAAGTTTTGGTTTTTTCTTTCATCAAGGGGGATATTGTAAGTTCAGCCTGTTTCAAAGGCTTGACACAGCTTGTCTGTTTCAAGTCCTTGAAACTGATTTCAAGGGTTTGAAACCCACACTGCAGATTGTGGCATGAACTTAGGGGGAGCTGATGATCTTATTAAGGCTTCTAATCTTATCTATTACTTGATGATGAAAGAGAAATCATCTATCTAATACATACTGTGATTAATCCATTTGTTTGACTCAGTTGTGCAGGAATATTTAGTTTCCTATTTTGCATGATTATTTCCTAACCTATTTGATTGTAGAAAGGAAATCAATCTAACAGTCATTATGCACATTGATATGCTACATCTAAATCTCCCCAACCTTCTTCTAAACAAGATCAAGACAGTATCTTTTAAGATACTAAGAAATTATCCGTTGGGGAGCTGTTAGAAGAGTCAAAATCTTATGCGAATTTTTAGGAAAGTTTGTTACATTGAAGATCCTGAAGATGCTCAATTCAAACAGCTGCATAAAAGTGGGAAGACTTGAAAATAACAACGGCCACTTACATGAACTCTCAATCACTTCACATGGATTGGAAATCAACAAAGAAGCAGATCAAATCATCAAATCGGATCATCTGAAGAGCACTGCACATTCATCTTCTGTTCAAGTTCTAGTGTTCTTCTATTCTGAGGTTTATTTGTATATCATTCTGATAATACTTCTACTTCTTATTTTCATGGGTTCTTCAAGGTGAAAAATAGAGAATTATTAGTTAATTAGTTAGCTAATACATGTACTAGATAGGTTAGTGAGCACCACAAGCTATAACAGAATTAGGCATCTGTCTGTGCTTGATATTTAGGGACTTAGCTTTTGATTAATAAGAATTGAGTTGAAAATCCTGCAGGGATTAAGTCCATGAGGTAGAAATGTAGGTCCAAGTGGAATGAACTCTATAAATCATTGTGTCTCTTGCCTTTACTTTGCAGCATTTTACTTAGCATACGAAACATCACAAGACAGGTTTTCAGTTCAAGGGCTTAAACCTCATTTCAAGGCATTGAAAACTATAAGTATTCTCTTCACTATCTATTTTGATTCCAAGGACTTGAAACTCATTTCAAGGCCTTGAAATACTTGCTGCATTTCACAGATTCATTTGAACCACACTTTCAGGAAAAGTGGCAAAAGTTGCCATACTCTATTCAACCCCTCCTTCTAGAGTTTTGATTCTGTAGTTTATCCTACTGTATTGTCCTTCAAGTTCCTATAGATCTCTTCTTGCTCACGTCCCTAGAACCGTTTCATTTCCTGGAAACAACCTCGACATATGCGCCATAAGTCGCACGTTGAGGAACCAGAGCCTGCTTCCTCTTCCCGGATATCTTACCACAATTATGATATTTGGCCGATGGATGCCAAAGCAACGTTTCTTTAAAGAAACTTCCTTGGGGATGTGTACATGGCACACCAGAGGGTTTTATCGATCCAGAGCATGCTGGAAAGGTGTGTAAGTTGTAATGATCTTTTTACCGATTAAAGAAAGTTATTCGGAGTAGGAATCTTTTTATTGATGATGCAATCAAAGATATTAGTTATCAAGAATGAATACGAATCTTGTATTTACAAGATTATTAGTGGGAGTGCGGTAGTATTTTTATTATTGTATGTGTACTACATTATACTCATTGGGAATGATGTCTCTAGTCTGCAATCTATTAAAGATTGGGCAACTAATTGTTATTCAATGAATTACCTAGGCGTGGCAACTAATGTTCATGGTATAAGGATCGACATAGATATATTAAGAATGTTTCTCGACCTATTTCAAGGTATATGTATTGAAAAAGTGTTAAAATTATTTAAAATGGAAGATTTGAAATGTTTCTTACGCATGTTACACAGAGTTAGTATTTTGAAGGTAATTGTCCAGCCACACATATTGAGAAGGATCGTATGATGAAGATTCCTTATGCCTCTGCAATTGGATCTATTATATACGTCATAACATATATACGTCATGTTATGTATTATGCCAGTTGTATTATATTCTTCGAACATGACAAGAAGGTACGATCCCGATGAGAGTAACTGGATAGCGGTCAAGAGTAACTGAATTATTGATATATAGAGGAGAGGAAGACCTTACCATAAAAGGTTACACCAATGCGAGCTTCCAAACTGATAAAGATGATTTTAGTGTTGGAGTCGATTCCTTAGAGGCAATCTACAGTATGGACATTGTTTTGGCTAGAATATTCCATTATTACTTATGGAGATATTTAATACAGTGAAGTCCTTAGAATGAAATTTGTTGTTTATCTTAAATATCCCTAGTCCATTATATTGATTAATAGGACGATCACTATAGACTAGTATGTGGGTCGATTGATATGGAGATATCAAATCTAACACATGGGTATGAATTAGAAGTAATGGCATACTGAATTGACCCACAACGAGAAGGCAACATTAGATTATGTCAATGTCACAAGTGCTTCTCGTAGTGATAACGGTGTTGTAATCCTTATACTTGAAGTCACTAGATACTCTAGTTGTGGAATATCATGTTTTGATATTATCAAACGTTACACCGTAACTGGGTAACTATAGAAAATATTAATCGGGCATGATAGGAAGCAACCTGAGAGATGGTAGTGATGTAGAGAGTAAATATCCACAGCCACTCGAGAGGTAGTGCTTATGGAATGTCTGGCCATACTCAAATAAATCAATATGGGATATTGATGTTATCTGTTTAGATAAGCCTATTCCCAGGATCAAGAAACTATGGATCGGATATACGAGTGTGACAATTATGTCTCCTGCCCAATCTATATATAGAGACAAAGGGATAGATACAACAAGGTTAAATTGCTCAGATGGTTTTTAGGATCAATTTACAATCCAAGGTGTGGATACTTGTAAGGACGTGGACATTATTCTGCTTTGTGATCAGTCAGACAAACAAGGTACACAACGCTTTATTCTTTACCACGTTATGAATGCTTCCTCGCAATCCGTAGAGGGCTTTGATCAGGAATTTATTTATATTTATTCCACTGCGTTACCTGCATCAAAACCATACAGTGGTCTCAGAGCCACATGTCGTAGCGCATAACATGATTTATGTGTTACCATTTTTTATCAGTTTTTACAGTGTAACGTTAATTTTGTCAAAAAATTGATATTGGAATATTGATGCAAATTGAATATCACTCAATAGAGATTGAGCCGATTTTACATTTCGTGTAAATTTTGGCGAATTTCGCTCAGATATGATGTGAGTTTTGGGGTTTTGAAAAGCTAGGGTTTGGGCACAATTTGGGGAAAAAGGTGTTTTCCTCTACAATTGGTAATATGCCCGCAAGGGAAGAAGGAAGTTTTGGAAACAACCCAAGGGGTTCGGCCCTAGGGTCTTTCGTACCTTCCCTTCGCGCGCCGACCTTGCCGGCTGCCTAGCTGGGCTCGGCTAGCCGACTGGTCCGACCGGTCAGGCTGGTCCGAGCGGCTAGGGCTAGCCCGACGGGTCCTTGGGGTTCGGCCAATTGGATTGGTGCGACCCCTTGGACTGTTTTGACCCTAGAAAATCCCAAATTAACTAAAATTGACCAAGCACGTTAAAATTAGATTTTAACTGTATATGTGATTTGTCGCATGGTGGATGGATATGGCATAGGTTGTGGATGTTTACTTTTGTGATTTGTTTTGGTTTTGAATGTAATTAACGTAATTAATTTACGGCTTGCGTGTCGTCTTCTTCCTCAATCTGTGAGGTCTCTCTATTTAGTAAAGGTTCTAGCTAGTATTAGATTGATAGATAGCCAAGGCATGGAGAAGAAGATTAAAGACTAAAGAAACCACAAGACGATGGAGACTCACAAGCTTGGACGCGTGGACTAAAGATGGAGGCATATGGAGATGAGCTTGTCACTTTAGGGCTTATAGATATTCTTATTGGCTTGAGAATATCTTAGTCTAAGGGGCCTTATCCATACCACGTTTATTTATTTTTTATTATTTTTTGTCTTGTTATTTATTTTTGGTGTATGAATGATGCATCCAAAACGTAACAAGATAATAATAAACAAGATGGATCTTTTATTTGGGATTGCCCAATCCAAATAAGTTAATCAGTTCATGAGATAAACAAAAAGATTAATAATAACATGGAAATAGGAAGGTGTTCCTACCTAAATAATTGATCTTTCGGTGACTTGCCAAAGCAAGCTCAAAGAGGAAGTGAAATATGGGTCTTGGCCCACTAGAAAGTATACAATATTTTCTGCATTAATGGTGAGGGCTATTAATCCGAGAAGAGCTATATTTAATGATCCAACCATTGCTAAATGTAGTTAATTGTTCAAGAATACTAAAATTGCATATTTCTCATTTTGTAGAATTCCAATGACAAACAATCAACAAACATCGACACCATCCATGCGTTCTGTCCTTGAGAAGGACAAGTTGTATGGAACTAATTTTTTAGACTTGTACAGAAACTTAATAATATTTCTTAAGCAAGAAAACAATTTGTACATCTTAGACACTCCTGTTCCAGAACCACCAGCCAAGGATGCTATTCTAGCTACTGTGAGGGCACATCAAAAGATTATTAATGAAAATAATGATGAGCTTCAGAAACAACATGATAACATGGAGGCGTACGATATGATCGTACATTCGAGACAACTTTTCCAAGAGCAGGCGGGGCATGTGCGATATGAAGTATCCAAAGTACTGTGCAAGTGCAGTCTGTCAGAGGGGAACCCAGTCGGGCCTCTTGTACTCCATATGATCGGATACATGGAGAATCTCAAAAGGTTAGGCTTCCTGTTCAGCCAAAAATTTTCCACTGATCTCATCCTGCAATCGTTGCCGAATAGTTATAGCCAGTTTATCATGAACTATAATATGAATGAGATCAACAAAACTCTTCTAGACCTGCTCAATATGGTTAGGACTGCTGAACAACATATTAACAAAGGCAAAGGTAAGTCCATAATGATGGTCAATAAAGGGAAGAGCAAGCGTTTTGCTTCTAAATCCAAAGGAAAGAGAAAGAAAGTTTCAAAACCCAAGGAAGTTGCCTTAAAGCCTGCTGGTAGCGCGTCCAAGAGCGTTTACAAACAGACAAGCTCGAACCCAAGTCGGATAAGTTTAAGTTTGTGGGATATCCTAAGGAAACGAAAGGATATTATTTATACAATCCAATCGAGAACGAAGTGTTTGTTGCTCGGGCTGGCGAGTTTATGGAAAGAGAATTTGTCTCTAAAGAAGCTAGTGGGAGGACTATATAACTTAAAGAAGTTTAAGAACCACGAAAAACAAATCCTTCAATGGAGCATGAGCAGGAACCACAAGGAGTTGTGGAGCAACCTGCTCATGTAACACAAGGACTCCGTAGGTCGAGTAGGTTATGTTAGGAGCCAGAGAGCTATGGACTTCTCGTGACTGAGCCCGGTGACGTACTAGTCATGGATAATGAGCCTACTACTTATGGAGAGGTCATGAAAGGGCCAGACTCTAAGAAGTGGCTTGAAGCCATGAGATCCGAAATGGAATCCATGTATACCAACAGAATATGGACTTTGGTGGAACCACCCGAAGGGGCTCGGCCCATAAGGTACAAGTAGGTCTTCAAGAAGAAGACCGACATGGATGGAAATGTATTTGCCTACAAGGTCAGATTGGTGGAAAAAGGATTCAGATAGATTCATGGTATTGACTATGTTGAAACCTTTGCCCCAGTCGCAATGACCAAATCCATTCTTATCTTACTTGCTATTGCAACTTATCGCGACTATGAGATTTGGAAAATGGATGTCAAAGCAGAGTTTCTGTATGGAAAATCCCTTGAGGATGTGTGCATGCCACATCAAGAGGGTTTTGAGGATCCAGAGCATGCAAACAATTTCAGTAAGTTGCAGTGATCCATTTATGGATTGAAGCAAGCTTCTAGGAGTTGGAATCGACGTTTTGATGACGCGGTCAAAGAGTTTGGATTCATCACGAACGTAGACGAGGATTATGTCTACAATATGGTTAGTGGGAGTTCTGTTGTGTTTCTGGTCTTGTATGTGGATGACATACTACTCACTGAAAACAACATTCCTACCTTGCAATGAAGGTAGGAATGAAGGACTTAGGGGATGCAGCTTATATACTTGGTATCAAGATCTATAGGGATAGATCTACGAAGGCTGACCGTCCTTCCAATCAGATTGAGAAGGACCGCATGAGTTAGATACCATACGCGTCAGCTATAGGATCTATCATGTACGCCATGTTATGTACTAGACCGGATGTGTCATACACGTTAAGTATGGCAAGCAGATACCATTCCAATCCGGGTGAGAGTGACTGGATTGCTGTCAAGAATATTCTTAAGTACTTGAGAAGAACTAAGGATGCATTCTTGATATTTGGAGAGGGAAGAACACAGTGTAATTGGTTACACTGACGTGAGCTTCCAAACTGACAAGGATGACTATAGATTGCAGTCGGGTTATGTGTATTGCATGAATGGAGGAGCTGTGAGCTGGAAGAGTTCCAAGAAAGACACAATTGCTGATTCTACAACTAAAATTGAGTATATTATTACATCAGATGCACATACTCAGGAGATTCCATCTTATTCGAGATATCCTCGATGGATTAGATGTGAAGATATGAAAGATTCCAACAGATAATAATCTTTCAGATCCACTTACAAAGCTGCTTGTTCAGCACAAGCATGAAGGGCACACTAGATCAATAGGCATACGAGATGCACCAGATTAGCTCTAGTTCAAGTGGGAGACTGTTGGAGTAGATGCCCTAGAGGCAATCTATAGGATGAACATTATTTTGGCTAGAATATTCATTTATTATTTATGAAGATATTTAATACAGTGAAGTCCTTAGATTGCAATTTGTTGTTTATCTTAAATATCCATAGTAAATTATATTGATTAATAGGACGATCACTATAGACTAGTATGTGGGTAGATGGATATGGAGATATTATGTCTAACACATGGGTATGAATTAGGAGTTATGGCATACTGGATTGACCCACAATGAGAAGACTACATTAGATTATGTCGATGTCACAAGTGCTTCTCGTAGTGACAATGGTGTTGTAATCCTAGACTTGAAGTCACTAGATACACTAGTTGTGGAATCACTACGACGAATCCTGCTTCCAGCGAATAGTTTCATTCCAACAACCAGGATTCCTGTCGTTGATAGCAGTATAAACAGTCGTTTTTTCTGTTTGTCGTCTGACCGGTCGTCTTTTAGATTTTTGAAGACCAATTGTGATTCTGTCGTGGGAACACGACAAGTCATCCGAAATCCATAATTATTAACGACGTGCAGTATTATCGTCAACGGATCTAACACAACTTTGACCAAACTTTTGGGCGGGAAATTAAAATTCGCTAATGTTTTGTGAGGGAAATGAAATCTCATCAAATGTTGGAGGCAAAATCAAATCCAATCAAAAAATTAAATTCACCTATCTGCCCAATTAACAATTCCCCCCACCATTACTCCCCTTCCGTTCTCCATATCGAATCAACATGAACCATAAGCTCGCCATTACTCATCTTCCACACTCGCCACCACTTCCGTCTCTCTCTATCTCTCTCTCTCTTTCCGCATGACCATGGTCCTCTTGCCACCACTGTCTCTCTGTCGTTCCCTTTTCCAACTGGTTCAAATATACAGAGAATGGAGGTTTGGCCTAGGAAGAGAAAGTCCATGTCTCAACCTTCACAAACATCTCTACTGAGAAGTACTGGTCAGTCTCTCTCTCGCCGTCTCACATTCTTAATTTGGAATCTGAGTTTCATGCGCCTTTCAATTTGGGTTCTGAGTGGTGTCTTGAGCTCAGATATAACAAGCCCTTTTCATTTCTATGACTTAAAAAGAGCAATTTTACTGTGATATCTGTATTTGTAGGCCGGACTCAATCTTTCATGCTTCTAAATTCTATATGGTTTAATTTTACTATGATATCTTCAAAAGGTTTGAAGTATGGGAAATAGTGTCCCGATCTGCTGAGTATAGAATACGGTTTTACAGTACTGTATGTGAAGCTAAAACTGTTTCTCACATAACCAAGTGGTTGTTGTTAACTGATTGGAAAGTGTGTATTCATTGGCTGAATGATATATATAAGCGGCAAGATACTGGTAGGAATGTGTGTTTAATTTGTTATAATTTCGCAAGTAGAATGTGATGTGGATGAAACTGAGGTACCAATAAATGTGCATGTATCCCAATGTATATGTACCATATGAAGTTTTTAAGTACCCTGTGTCATTGCTGCCAGTTGATAATTTGATGTTTCCAAACTTTTAGTTGTTTAAGAGGTCGTGATGATATATCTATCGAATTCACTCATTGAACCTGTTAGAGTGATATATGCATGGCGATGCATTTTTTTTTCATCTTGTTCTTATCATCTCTTATTTGGTTTAAATGAGTACTGATCTTATCCTCTTCATGCCCACTGAAGAGGCCGTTATGATATGGATCGTTCGAATTCACTCTTTGTAGCAGATATAGTGTTATGATATGCATGGCAAGGAAAAATCATTTTGCCACCTGTGATCATCGACCTCTTATCTGGTTTGCACGAGTACAAATCTGAGCCTATTTCCGTATTTCCCTCTGTTCATTCCATGTTTTTTTAGGGAACCTTGTTTGTTATTTGTTAATAATTTGCTATTTCCTCCGTTTGACCTCTCTATTATGCTTGTACTTGTGAAGGTTATTATGACCCGCTGCTAATGATACAAACATTTTTGCATGAAAACCGAGCCAGATTGTCCTTCGCATGACCCCGCAGACAGTAGCGGATGAACGGATGAATTTACAATGAAAATAATTTGTTCATTAATAAGTCCGTATATTGCAAAAGTAAATTATCCATAAAAAACAGTAATTAAAAGTTTAGACCCTGTTGTCCTCTTTGAACCCATCTTTCGTGGAAGTCCCCCCTTTCCCATTTTTTATTTCCTCCTTTTGACTTGTCGTTCTAGGCGTGCTTGTGAAGGGCATTTTGACCAGCTGATAATGTTGCAAAATGATGCAAACATTTGTGCATCAAAACCGGGTCAAAGTGAATTTCACAAGTATTCGTAGACTATAAGGGATGAAAGGTTTGATTTAGGAATGAATGGTATTTCGGTACCATTAAAATATATGTTATGGCTTAATGCTTCGACCACTTGGGAAGTTATGAATGGTATATATGAAAGATCTATAATAGATATCTTAAACGGAACAATGTTAAGCTGTATTTGTAGGGCTCCATCTTTCATGATTCTAGTTTCAATGAGGTGCATTGTTGCAGAAATAACTGTTGTTTTCAAGAATAGTTGAGGGTTAATTACTACTAGGTCATTGATTTTACGAGTATGAGATATTAGTTAATTGCTTCGTAGCTAGTCACATATATTAGTACGGATCATTGATCTCTTATCTGGTTTTCACGATGAGTACGGATTTGAGCCTCTTCATTCTCACTGAAGAGGCCATGATGATATGGATCTATCGAATTCACTCGTTGTAGCCCATAGAGTGTGATATGCATGGCAAGGAAAAATCCTTTTGTACTCTGTCATCATTGATCTCTAACCAGCATGTTTTAATGAGTACTGATATGAGCCTCGTTTGTGATTACACTGCAGGATGCACTATTTGTATTTGTTTAGTTCAGAAATGCTTGTTTCCCGGAATGCTCAATTTTTTCCCTGCAATGCTCAATTTTTTTCCTGTGCAGTACTGTTATGAGCCTATTGTTTCTCGTTATGATGTTTCTCTTCATGCTCGTTGCTTGCTCAGTGCTTTCTCACTGTAAGAAACCATGATGATATGGATATGTATATATATAAATATATATATATATACATATATATATATACATATATAATTCACTCTATTGCATGTGTTTTAGTAACGACAACAAAATCCCCAACCTTTAAAGAGGTCGAGGTCACCAGTGCTCTAACACGACGGCCTCCAATGTATTTGAATGCTCCAGTGGTCATCTCTCATTCAGAGGATGAAAATGATGACACACCGAAACTGACTGTATTCCAGGAATGCATGAAGAATATCAAGTTTGAAGGCAATGAAACTGTTGAAGTGCCCATGGAATTGTTCGAAGGGACGGGTGAATCTCTCAATTACAGAACAGAAGATTTGCGAGGCAATGTCAAAGAAACTAGAAGAAGCTAGATGTTGCATGCTAACTTTGTTATGCGTTTTGGTTATTTTCTGTTATATGTGTAATTGCGTCTTGCATGTAACTATTCCTGCAACATATTTTGTAACAGATGTTGGACCTATATAAGTTAGGTGTGACTGGTGATTCTGGTGTGTTTAAGTTTGAACGTATTTCATATAGTTATAAACTTATAAGTGTTTGATATATATGAGTATGTTAATCTAGTGAGATTATATCAATCTGACTAGTGATTTTTGTAATATCTAATTACCAATATTTCAAATATTATATTACTGTCGTGGTGAAACTTGTGATTGGCCTGTCCAAGGTTCCCGGGTCCCTAAAGCGAGTAAGAAGTTTGAGGGACCTATTTAAAGAAAAAAAATAAAAATAAAATACTTATTTTTTTAAATAAAAATAGTTATTTTTTTAATAAAAGAAAATATGTAATATGTCGTGTTGTTTTTTAAAATAATATATTAACTTTAATTAATGTTCAACGACCGTACAATTTTTTGATAAGTAAAAGCTAAAATGTTCACATATGTCATCAACAAGATTCGAATTTGGGTCAAGTTTGTATCAAAAATATAAACTACCACCAAACTAATTAATATATATATATATATATATACAATTATTGATGAAATTGCATCAAAATATGTAATTAATATTACTATAGAGAAATTAGTGTTAATAAAAAGGGGGTCTCGCGGGGCCGGGGCATAAAGCGGCTGCGTTACTATAGGTTCGACCCTCTTTGTGAATTATTCTTTAAAAAAACTGATTGTAATAAAGGAAAAGTCACCTCTATTGTGCAAGTTGGTCCAGAAGATTTGGTCAAATCTATATGAAGTGAACGGTCAACTTTTTGATCTCCACTTAGTCAACCATATAGGTTTGGACGAACGAAGTCAACGATAAAAGAGAATGCTAACTGTACTGTCAAATGTGAGCCTAGAAGTCAACTCCACAGTTAATATGCATGATTATCTACCCTAAACCCTAAACCTGATTTTGAGGTTACTAAGTCAACTATGTAGTGAAAGGTCAAGTTATCGGTCTCCACATAGTCAGACTAATAGGTTCAGACAAAGAAAGTCAACGGTAAAATAAAAGGTCAACTCTATAGTTAAAGTTGAGCTCACATGCTACTCAACTATATAGTCAATGCATGGTATATGAACTATGAATACGGTAGGCCCTAAGTCCCTAAACTCCTCGTATTGAGGTAAGAAGCTAACTATGAAGTGAACGGTCAAGTTTTCAGTCTCCACTTAGTCAAACATATATTTTCGGACAGAGAAGTCCACTGTGAAAGAAAAATTCAACTCTACACAGTTGAGGCGAGCTCACAAGTCAACTCTAGAGTCAATGCATGTTAAAGTGTGGAGTAGACCGTATAATATATAGCATTATCGATTCCTACCTTAATTTAAAACAAATGTTTCTATTGTCTTATAACCTGTATATTCCACGAACCTTGTCAGTTTCTAAAGTGAAATGAAATTTGTTTTAAAGTCCGGGAAAAAAAATCCAATGAAGAAAATGCATTTGCATGGAAGAGAAATTCCATTACAACGGAACTTTAGGAGGAAAGTATAATTAACGAAAATATTTTTAGGGGAGGGGAATACAATTACATCCAAATATTGGGAGGAAAATACATTGAATCCAAATGATATTGGAGGGGAATCAATTAAACAAAGTGACACTTGGACCCGTTTATCCCCACTCATTCTCCAAATATTATCCACACCCGCGAGCTCTCTCAAGCCCTTCCCCCGACCTCTCGCTCAGCTCTCGAGCCGATGGAACCACTGAATTTCTTCGGAACGGTGACAGGTCATTGGAGTGTAGCTTGAAGAACCCACGGAGTCGATTTTGGCTTAGCCACAAGGACGATCGATTTGGGATAAATTCTCTCAAACTCTCGTACATTTGTAGCTGTTGTTGATTTCTCATTAAATTCGTGGTTTATCCGGTCGATTCGTGCTCTAGATAGCCAGTTCGTATGTGAATGTATTTGTTCGTACTAGTGCTGTTGTATTTGGGGCTCCGTTTGGTATTCAATAGGATTAGGGATATCGTATTTGGGGATTCTATATGTGTTCAGAGTACGAATGTTTTATCTATAGTTGGGGCTTTACTCTTCATCTAGGGTTGGTCCGAAAAAAGCGGGTGCATTTATTCTACTGTGTTGTTCTCAGTGTTTGTTCTTCATGGTGTTGTTGTCAAAAACTTTTAATCTTGGGCCATTCATGTGTTTCGTTGCTTAATGACAAACCCCTGTTTAAAACTAGGTGCTAAAACAGGGACGAGAAACTGCTCGTCTTACACATAAAATGTTATAATTCAACGAAAAGGGAAAAAATGCAATTTTCATTAAACATAAACTGTTAAAACTATTACAATACCCCAATTAACCCAAAAATCCTAACACTACTTTTTTTCTTCCGGAATCCATGGCACGTAATTGCTGATATCACATTCCCAGTCATCTCTTGTGCGTTTTTTGGGTTGAACTCGAAGCTTTTATGGATCAGGCATCTTTCTTTCTGGCAGCTTTTCTTCTGGTTCTTCTTCACCCCACTCTTCTCCTTCTTCAATTTCTTCCTCGGTCTCTTTATTGATGTTTTCCTTGGTTGTTTATTCGGTTTCTTCATCAGTTTCGGTTTCTTCAGCTGTTTCTTCATCGGTTTCTTCATTCTCGTATGACAAATCTTCCTTTTCTTCTTTATCCGGATTTGTATCTTTTGGTTCTTTATTGGATGGGCTCTTTTTTGAGATTGTTGATTGTGATGATTTTGGTGGTAATTAGGTTTAGTGCTTTTATAGAGTGTAGCAAGCGTTGGGTAGACAAAGAGGCTGAGGCATAATTGCAGGCTAATTGTAGGACTTCGATTTCCGATAAGACTTGTAATTATGGTACAGAACTTCATCCTTATCTTTTTTTTTTTTGATAAACCATCATTATATTTTTATTCATTACGTAATACGTAATTGATAACTGCAATATTACATACAATAAATCTTTAAAGAATGAATCCTAAGAGGAAACTACAATAATCACATATTTTTATATATAATAACAACTTTCAATTTCTTATGCAGATTAGTATACTGTAGATAACTAGGATATTATTTTAGAAATAACAACATACATATAAATACGAAAAATAAAACCATAGTTAATACAGGGGGAGACACAACCTCTTACAAACTCAACCACACCCCCTCCCCAAATCATGGGAGGGAGGTTCAAAAGCCATTGTTCAACATTTGATATAAAAGCAAGATATTCAAAGGGATTCAACACAGAAAATGGAAGAGACGATAGTGGAGCGATTGTTGAGGCGCTTTGTTGGCAGACCTGTGCTCATTCTCCAGCTTCTTCTGCGGCTCGATTAGTTCCTAGCAGCCTGCACTTATCGGAACACACGTGCATTAATCATAACTAGTGATTAGGAGTTTCACATATAGAAAACATAAAGAGTAATCTACATATATATGTTCTAAGGCATGTGGTTGAAAATATTATAGAACTGTTAGCTTTGGAGGACATCAAACCTGGACCAAGGCATGTATCCCCTACTGAGACACAACAATGACTTCCACCTGCACCTCACTTGGATCCAACAGAATCCAAAAGCCTCCACCAAATCCAAATAGATCAGCCACAAAGAATCTCTCAAAGTCAAGAGAGGCACAAATGCATGTGGCACTGTCCCCGAAAATTCCGGTTTCAATTACGCATACAATGTTTGGCCTGTGCCTGCAAACCAGAGCCATGAAGTTGCTTATAAAAGCACCACTACCAGCATCCTTACAATTCGAGAGAAGAAACCTCATGGGAAAGTTCGACACCCTCACTCCGTCCAGCAGCCCCCCTGGTGCCCTTCTTCTTTGGTCTTCCACCGTTGCTCTGATCTGCTCCTCCTCTACCACATCCATCATATTTTCGCCTTCCGCCAAGAAGCCCTTTATGTAGGATCGTATGAAGGTATTCCCCAAAGTGTAGCTGCATGTTTCCCGAATACTCTACTATCCATGTTGGCTTGTAGTACTCCATCATTACATGCGTTGATTCTCCAATGTTGACTGGAAACTAGACGATGTACCAGAGGTTCGAGCTAAGCCTCTCATCTACTGTCACAATCTGGTTGTCAGGAACAACGTTGCTTGCCACCCTAACTTCCTCCGTAGTGATCATTTGATTTATTTCATCATATGCCCAATTGAACTGTTCTAGGAGGCTGTTGAGGTTCCCTTGCTCTACGATCCATACTCTTGGGGCCTTCAGGTGAGTCATGATGGTTGGATATCACAAATTGCTCCACTTTCTCTTTAAAGGACCAACCTGGTGTCTTTTTACCTGGAGCATCCTCCAGATTGACATGAGATAATGTGTTGTCCCATAAATTGACAAGCTTGGCAGAATCTTAACTTTATCTGGGATAAAATGTGCTGTCAATGGAAAAAGGCTACAAGATTTTTGTTTTATACTGACTATATAGGTTCAGACTGGGAGATCAATGGGGAGGTGGGGGTTTACGAAAAGATGCAGACTTAGAAGATGGAGAGGTGGGGGTTAGTGGAGGTTAACTTGCCTAATGGTTGTTCTACAAATAACTCTTAGTTTCCAGATAATTAGTTGAGGTTAATTACATTACTGCAGATTATTAAAAGAAATTAATTTATTCATAATTTAGAAGATGGAGAGGTGGGGTAGTTAGTGGATGTTAATTACCGCATGTTTAATTCAGAAGCAACTGTTGTTCATTTCTAAAAAAAACTGGTGTTCCAGAATTAACTGCTATTTCTTTGGACGAAATAATAACTACGTATTAGTGATTGTTTGTCAGAAATAACAGGTCTCCGGTTTTCCTTCTTTTTTGTTTAATTTATTTAATTTTTACATTAAGTAATATTTTTATTAAATTAATACTTTATTACATTTCTATAAATAATATCTAAAAAAAAACATTTTTATGTCTAATTTGCATTTTTTCTACATAACATTACTAGAGATGATTTAAGACAACTCATGCATATTGCAAAATATTAATTTCATGTATTATTTGCATTACAATTGCATATATAACTACTGGAGATGCCCTAACCAAGAACCTCATCACTGTCCATACTATGTAAATAAGCTATGTATGTCATCTGCCAAAGGCTCCATGGTGAAGTTCTCAATGTTTTACTTTTTGGTTCTTTTGTGATAACCTGCAGAACCCATGCATATTCTGATTCCCTCCATTATTCTCTTTAAGTCCAGTCATTATTTTCTTGATGTTGAAATTCCCATATGGAGGGAAACCTTGTCTTATGTGGCAAGAGCACTCTATAACTTTTAGTTTCTTATGTGGATGCATTGGGAATATTTTGTTGTCACCTGTTGGAAAGAAAGAAATGTCAAGCAATATCCCTAAACTCCAGCAGATTCTTGTGCGCATCACAAGATAGCTGGGTTGGTAGTCGAAAACCTATGAGTGTTAAACATTTGCTAAACAAAGACAACCCCTGTTTCCCATAGCACAAGAGAGCGCTATGTAGAATATTTGTTATGGTCTAACCACAGCCAGCAACTTCTTTATGATCATTCCACAAGATAGCTGGGTTGGTAGTCGAAAACCTATGAGTGTTAAACATTTGCTAAACAAAGACAACCCCTGTTTCCCATAGCACAAGAGAGCGCTATGTAGAATATTTGTTATGGTCTAACCACAGCCAGCAACTTCTTTATGATCATTCCATGCATCACAAAGCTGCTGGAAGTGGCCAAAACATAACGGAATCAACATCGAAGGATATTTTTGACATTTTTGACATCGGCATGCTTGCCCAGAGTCAAAACTTAATCAGGATGGATGAAAGGTGGAGTGAAATGGACAAGGTCGTAGGCTTTGGTTTTATATACAGTTGGGAAGCTGTGGGGTTAGCAGAAGATGGAGAGTTATAACATGGAGAGGTTGGGGGTTAGTGGAGGATAATAAATATTGGTTTAATGATGTGTTTTTGGATAAATATGTGTTGTATGGTTTCAATAAGTGCAACTTACTAGGTATAGGTTCATGAACCACCTCATTGGGGTGGCAATGTTATGTCTGCAACTTGTTTAATTTGAGGTGTGCCATGTTCACGTTACGTGGTTGAGTTTGAAATCAGTTATTTCCCCCATTCAACATCTTTATTCTGCGGGGACATGTGATGGCCCTTCGACCCGCTGATAATTCTAGCTAATACCTTGCGAAGTGAGTCGATGAAACCGGGTCGAAGTGGCCTTCCCATGACCCTGTAGACAATAGAAGATGAAAGGAGGAATTTGCAATGAATTTTATTTCAGTACAGTTGAAGTATGATATAAATGGCTTAATGAATCAAGTGCTTGGAAAGTTATGAATGATGCATATGGTAATTATTTGACACCCGTTTGGTAACCTGCCCGATTAGGGTTGCATTATTGCAGCCTGCTGTGATCATCACTTGGTTTTCTTAGAACATGAGTGTGATAGCTGTTATTTTAGCCGTTCAACCTCTCTATTCCGTGTGGAGTTGCGAAGGTCATTTTGACCCGCCGAAAATGTTGGAAAAATATTAACAACATTTTTGTGCATGCAAACCGAGTCAAAATTTCCTTCGCAACTACCCATAGACGGTAGACGATGAACGGAGGAATTACCTATAATAGTTATTTCATTAATAAGTCAAAATATTGCAAAACAAAATTATTCGTTAATAAAGACAACCGGGAATACACATATAGAAAACAAACTATTAGAAAGAATAATATAAATATTACAGAAAATAACAAAACATAAAAATCTCGGTCGCGTTGTCCTCTTTGAGTTGTTCATCTATCTGGGCCTTTGCTGATTCGTGTTTTTGTGAAAGATTTCCCGCGGTAGCCCCCCTGTGTCTCTTTTGATTGGGAAAAGAGATTCACCGATTCCTTCATAGAATTCGATAGGCACAACCAACCTATAATTTTCAATCTTCATATGCTAAATTAACCGGATTCTCTATTTAGCCTCTTGTATTTTCTTTCGGATTTCATCCAATGAAGGGGAATGCTCGCTACTTGAATCTTCATCCGATGAATCAGAGATGAAAATTGGAGAATCCTTATAGGACCCTGGTAGCCCTGTGAAAGGACTAGTGACCTTCTTCTCTTCACGCAGGCGCTTACGAATGGGTTTCATGGCAAGGGGATTTTGAGGACTGGACTTTGATGGATTCTTGGGGAATTAACTTAATTTGTTGTGACTGAATTTGGAATGGATGTAAGCAATTACTAATATAAATAGAGCTAATTAAGCAGCTGTGAGTTTCTCTTTTATTTCCTCCTCATTAAGTGAAATGAATTGATTAGCTGGATGTACATTAATGTTGTTTAGTTTAGGAAATTTGAACAATTTCTTTAGAAATCTTTTGTGCATAGTCATGATGATTGGTGGTTTATAGGTTTATTATTATGTCCTTCATGCTCGCTGCTTATTTCCATGTAGTATCGAACTGGTCATTTTCATGATAATTATAATCTACTCCATGCAAATTGTTTGCGCTCTAATGATCCCCAATTTGTCACCTTCATATTCGATAATGGTTGTGCAATGTGTGGACTTTCCGCAGAGGTAAACATTGTTTCATTTAGCTTGGTGATCTCGAATTTTCACATCAACATTAAATGTATAAATAAAATTAAATACTTCCTATCACCTGTTGCAGGTAACATTTCCAGGATACAGAACAGTAAGAGATAGTATGACCACATATACGTACTATAGTGGGCACTGTTTGGACTTTCGCCAGAGGTAAACAACTTTTGGTTCCCTCTTTCGTTTCCTCCAATCTATTCTTGATGTTGATATTCCCTTTTGGAGGGAAATAACTTTTTATGATAGCGCAACATAGCTTTAGAGTAACTACTATGTGGACTAAACATTTTTGAAATCGACTAAACATTTTCTAAACGAAGACAACCCCTGGTTCCCATAGCACAAGCGATGATATCAGATGAGCAGTTGTTCTATGAGAAGCAGAGGTTGGCATTGATTTAGCACTCATCTCAGATCGATGAGCAGTTGTGCTATGATAAACAGAGGTTGGCATCGTTATGTTCTGACCACTTGAAGCAACATCTTTGTGATCATTCCATGCATCACAATGCTGCATCAAGACAGCAAGAACATAACGAAATCTGCATCGAAGGAGATTGTTAACATCGACATGCTTTCCAGCAATCAAAACTCTATCTAGGTGAATGAAAGGTGTAGTGAAATGGACAAGGCTGTAGGCTTTGTTTTATACACAGTCGGGAAGATCAGGGGGGGGGGGGTTAGGAGAATATGGTGAGTTAAAATATGGACGTGTGGGGGTCGGGGGATTAATCGAGTCTAATAAATGATGGTTTATTAAGCAATGGTTTCTTCGATGCATAATCTGTTATGTTCTTGCCACCTCCAGAAGCTTGCGTGTGACCATTCCATGCATCACAATGCTCCTGCAAGGAGCCAAGAACATAACTGACTCTTGACATCGACATGCTTGCCATAATCTAAACTTTAGCTGGATGGATGAAACGTCGAGTGAGATGGACAAGACTGTATGCTCTGATTTTATAGAAGTGGGGAAGCTGGGGGTTAGGAGAAGATGGAGAGTATGGGGAGGTGGGGGGGTTATTGCAGTTTAATAATGCTGGTTTAAAGATGTGGTTTTAGAGAAATCATTGATGGTTTAAAGATTAGTGGAGGTCAGTAGGTATAGGTTCATGGACTACCTCATCGATTGGGGGTGGAAACATTACAAAATTAAAACTTTTTTCTATCACCTGTTGTAGGTAAATTTTTCAAGTTATTTTGATAGTATGAATACGTCCATACGTAGTATATAGTGTGCTCTGTTTGGAGTTTCGCCAAAGGTACACATGATATCATTCATCTTAGTGATCCAACATTTTGACATCAACATATATGTCTAAATATGTTTTTCTTTCAACCTATTTTAGTACAACAACTTTGATGGAGTGGTCGTTCATCCTTTTTGAATTCAAATTGACAATGCACACAGTTCTACGACCACTTTGGAGGAACAATATGTGGTAATCATCAAATGAATCAGTTATAGGAATATATTAAAAACAAATGAGTATACAGTTATATTATGGGTTGTTTAATTATGTTGAATATTGTAGTCTTTTTTCCGGGTTGTTCCCGCACTGTTTCTGGGTATATATATTGTGTAACATATTCTGGGTTTTACCCAAGTTACAATAGCAACAAATTTGAATGAAATGTGTGTTAAAAACAGGTTCATCTGTGTATGAACCTCTATTTTTTGTTGTGCACTGTGTTGGAATTGGTTATAGAAATTGCACGTATTGGTTTAACAGGGTATTTGAGGAGAGATACTTTGAAATGTGTATTATAGGCGATGTAGAAGACCAAATATAATTACGACGAGCAAGTTTGTCAGCAAAAAACGACGAGCATATATGTCCTTCAATAAAAATTACCAAACAAAACCGCGACGATAAGAAAAAAATGACTAAGATTTTTGTCGTTTTTTGGTTGAAATTATCAACGACGACAAAATTCGGTCGAAATGGTCGTCAGCAAAAGTTTTGCCCACGAAATTTGGTAGTCGGGAGGTTGTCTTCAAAAGAACAACGACAGAAAACTTGGTCGGGAAAAGTGGTGGTAAATATCTTTCACCGACTAACAGATTTGTAGTCGCCCGGTCGAACTAATGACCGAGCTATTCAGATGCAGAAGCGACAAAAAAAAATCGTCGTCTTTTCATTCTAACGACAAATTTTCAAGTTTTAACGACGAGCATGCTCTTCGTAAAAAAACGATCTTTTTGTAGTGAATATCATATTTTATATTAGCAAATGTTATCTGGGTAACTATAAAGATAGTAATCGGGCATGATAGGAAACAAGCTGAGAGATGGTAGTGATGCTGAGAAGATTTGTCCCTCCTACATAATGGGAGTAAATATCCATGGCCACTCGAGGGGTAGTACTTATGGAATGTCTAGCCAGACTAAGATAAATCAATATGGGATATTGATGTTATCTGTATAGATAAGCCTATTCCCAGGATCGAGAAACCATGGATTGGATATTCGAGTGTGATAATTATGTCTCGTGTCCAATCCGGATATAGAGACAAAGGGATAGATACAACACGGTAACTTTGGGCCCTTGGTTTGTCGGATCACTGAATTTTCTATATAGTTGGGTGACATAGATGTGTTGTTAGACACCAATCTATGTTTGTAATTGTTACGACCAACTAAGTAGAAACCTATGGGATCACACACCTTATGGATTAAACTGGATTTGGATATTAATTAGTTGGACTAATTAATTAAAATGATCAAAACGCAACCACAAGCAAAGTTAGTGCGACTAATTTGCAAGGTGGATTAATCCCTATATGGACAGGATTAGTATTGGGGCAAATATGTAGTTAATAAGGAGTTATTAAATATATAAAGGGACTACTAGATTATTGTGTACAAGAGGATCCTTTCAGGAACATCCAAGCGTACGCCTGTAGTAGACAATAAGAACACAGAACACAGAGACTGAGAGTAAGGGCTTAGGGAAAGAGTAAGGTCTTGCTAATTGCCTGAGAGAGAGACAGTATGATGATTAGCAAAAGATCCGAGAGTTTCCAATGAAGGCCAACGTTCCTATATATAGGGCATAAGATTTCTGTTACGAGGGATTAATGCGGTCGTAACTGATGGCTAGATTACCGCCTTGCACACCGCACGTTACACGTACATATAGGGAACATTACACGATCCTCCGCATATGTAGGAAACATCCCAACGATTGACCCTATATATAGGACACATTACATGATCATTAAATCTCTCAGACAGCTAACAAGGGTCGCGCGCGAGTATGGCCATGCCTCGCGTGCGATGAGCCTTACTCTAACCTCCAAGCCACTTGAACCCAACAACTCCCGCGCGGTTAGTATCGGGGACGACCCTGTCTCATAACCTCCATATAAATAAGCACGAACATAGAGAATGATAGAGTGGTACCAGAGTACCATCGAACCTCTCGGATGGCTGCCGGGTGGGTGGTAATTGACTTGTCTAGAATGCACTATCCACATTAGCCCCCCTTTGCGCGGATACCACGCGCGCCGTTGTGTAAACGCGCAAAATCAGCAGTGTGTGACTCCACGCATATTCTTGAATCAATTCAAATTATATTCGAAATCTCTATCCCTGAAAGCCTCCATCATTGCCTAGGGCTATGTAACGTCGTATAGACTTTAATAGGGCGTAGTATGACGAGGATTGCGGAAGATATCCACATATTTCCGCCGATTACTGAGGTCGTGAATGATCCGAAAATATAAAAGGTCGTGACCCTTCAGGAGGATTCTTTATAAACCCTTTCACTCCAACAATTAGAACTTTTCACACTATTATTATTGGTGAAGCTTATGAGCAGAGAGCATAATCTTCGAGAGAAAATCTGAACCTTCAATCAACTGTTCAATTCTGCTAATCAAGCACTTCAATCGCTCATGCAACAAAAAGGTTAGCAAATCTCCTCTGTTAATAATGCAAACTCTGTGTTTTGAAGATTCAAATCATGTAGGCATGCAGATCTGGGTTGATCTTTGATATTCATCTTTGTGTTTTCTGTGAAACAGAAATTGCTCACACCATGAGTTTGAAAGAGGCAGTGGATCTACCAGAGGTCCCCAAGGATTTGTGGTGCAAGGCCCCTTCTTTGGGTGGAGAATATTTTTACTTGGCAACTATCCGTGAGAAGAAACTTAAAAGCTCTATGGCGGAAGATTCTCTGCAATTGATGCCTGAACCAGAGGGGGATGAATGGGATCTCGCTAACATAAATGATGTAAACCGGCTCGGACTCGAAGCTGGGTTGTATCCCTTCATTGATATTATCCACCATACCTTCACAGAGAAGCTAAACAGGATGGAAGAGTGGACCAAGGACGTCCTCGAGCACTACGGGTCCGAACTCACCCGCGCCGAAATATATCATGCTGTGCGCGTGAATAAGTGGTCGAGCGTGAGGCTTGATAACGATATGCTGACGACCTTGCTTTCGAGGTACTCGAAGAAGACTCAAACATTCCACTTCTCAACCTTTGAAGCTAGTCCCACTCTCGAGGACGTGGAAATTCTTCTGGAGCTTCTCTGCATGGGAAACATGGATCCTTTGGCCCCTCTGGATTCTCATGATGAGATCTCCCTCTTCAAGTAGATGAAGGAGTGTATAGGGGAAGTGAAGAAGATGACAAATATGTGGATCTCGACCACTCCTTTGGAGAAGCACTTGCTGGTTAAGACAGGCGCGAAAAACCTGTGGTCGAAGTGGATTAGTTAATTCTACCGCGATTTCGCAAAGCAAGAAGTTGCTCAAGCAATTTTGAAGAAGGATAAAGACACGCCAACTTCGCTGGAAGGAAGGGGATCTGCCTATTCATTGTGCGGTTTCCTCTGTGTTTGGCTCTCGAGGTACCTTATAGATGGACACCCTCATTTTGGCATTTTTACCCATGTCCTCGCGCCTGCAGTTCACCTTTCTCTTGGTCAGAAGGTGGCACTAGGGCCCTTGGTTCTTGGATCTCTATACCATCGTCTGGACTTGGCAATGACGCATGCTAAGCAGTCCCAAGGTAGAGTTAACATCGTTTCTTACGTCAACATCGCGTTTTCTGTCGATGTGGGTGTTCGAGATATGGCCCTATATGCTCCAATTCCATCGTATGTTGAGAAGTGAATGCGCCTAGTGCCAAGAAGGATTTTCTCTGCCCTCGCGCCTGGAATCGGAACAAAACCAAAGGCGTTCAACGCTCATTTGCCTTAATGTGTGACGACGTCAGTTATTTTGTGGCTAGGCCTTACGTTCTGGCCTTAGAGAACATTGTGCATCACGAAGCCATGTACCCTGAAAAGGATACACCATTTTCTCCTTTTCACATCAGTAAGGGCTCGCGATGCTACTCCATATTCGTCAACTGGTGTAGAAGAGGATACTTGCCTGCCCTACCTGAGTATGAAGTCGTTCCGGAAACCTTGAGCTACATCCGGTTCAAGTGAGCCCCCAATTGGGATTTGACGCAGTGGCACCTCCCTTGTGGTCTAACGCAGTTGTTCGGGGTTGCTACTAGAAGCTTCTATTTGGTAAGTGTAACAACTTAGTGATTAGCATGCTTCCTCTAACCCAACCTTCTCAAGAAAGAATAGGAGAGATGACGCCCAATTGGGTCGCATTCTGGAAAGCACAAACTCGGCTTCACGCAAGGTCTCGTCTTCAATTCCAACTGCTCAAGGCTCCTGCTCTCCGGATTGGGGATTACCCTTTCAAGTCACCATGATCTAGGGTCGCTTCTCAATACGGCTTCTATTCGCTCTTGGACAAAGATCATGACTTGTGCCTAGAGTTAATCTTGGGAGAAAAGGAAAATGTGGTGAAAAAGGATTCCTATAATGCAAGGAAGACTTATGCCAACGACTTGTACAAGGTAACTCGAATGGCTCTTCCTTCTTTGAATACGCGATAAGCATATGCAATGCTAAATAATTTTTGTATTATAGTGCTGCTTCAGGTGATTCGCGTCTGGAGATCGAAGCACAGGATTCGCTGACCTCCTGCGGTCGAAGGATAGAGCTAACACTGCCATCGAGCCTAAAATGAGGATGACTCAAGAAGTCCAGGATCATATCAAGAACGCGTTTTCGAACTTCATTGTATCAATCACCGAGTTGGAAAAGAACCCAAGGAAGAAAAAGCTTCTGATGAGCCTTTAGCAGATGCGACATTCCTCGGAGTGTCCAGGCTAGTAAAACGCCCAAGGAGTAACCCTGCTCAAAGGAACCCAGCTCCAAGAGAGAGAGTAGTGGCCAGAAGAATAGGTAGAGCTACTAAACGCAACACAGAGGACTCTGTGGAGTATAATCCTTGTACATCCTTTTCAAGGAGAGAAGGTAGTAACATCGCATTCTCGCAAGTCTTCATATAAGTAGTCATTTTCCTTAATGCATATGTATATATCACAGATAGCGAGGATTCTGTAGAAGAAGTGGAGGGCCTTACCGAAGAAGAGGCGATTGCAAAATCAAAATCCATGGCCGAACAAAGAGTAAGAAACGAGAAACTTGAGGAAGAAAGCCAACTTCGCGCAGCTTTGAAGAAGATTCTTGAAGATCAAGAGCAGCGCTCGCGGTCGACTGTCGGTGAATGCAGCGCGCGCAAGAAGACTTTCAAGAGATTGTCGGCGATGAGGACGAAGAAGGTACTATTTTCAAATTCTCCTTATCATATCAAGAACTCATTTTCTGAAGTATTAAACCATGGGTTTCTAAAAGAAATGTTCGTCACTGGATAGTGAATCAATGTGGGGAAGCATTAGGTAAAAAAAAAAACCCTTAGAATTGCTATAATCCAATGTATCACTTTCGAGCAATAATGATAATAACACTTCGCACATAAACATGTCATGCATCATTAAAAGGAATCGATGATAATCTTCAACCTAATACTTACGCAAATATCCCATGTGAATATGAAGGTGTAATTCCATATGAATGTGGAGGTCTTTCCATCATAAGCACTTTAAGTTTCGGCAGCATAAATTCATGAACTTAAGCTAAATTTAAATTTCATGTTTTGACAGAGCCGGAGGATTCTTTTTTTTTTGTAGAAGAGCTCGTAAGCTGCGCAGTGCTATGGTTCGTGTTCCTGAGACCATCCGCGAGACTCCCAGTGAAGATGCGAAAATGGAAGATAAAACCAGGCAAGCACCTGAAGCTCAAATGATCGGGGATGGAGCCAACATTGAGGATGAACGGCTTGAATTCATCGTTGAGAAAGAGCAAGAGGAGGACCTTTAGCAGGAACGAGGGAAAACAAGTGCTGAAAAGGCCGATGAAAACACAGCTCAACAAGAAGTAATCACTTCGCTTCCAGAAGTTGATTCGCATGTCGCTCGTGAGACTTCTCAAAGAGTTACCCCTGCTGAAAATATTGAGCGGGATGGGACTCAAAGGGAAGTAACTGCTACTCCCTCTGAGATTCCATCAGGTGTTGCTCCTGCAGCTGTGTTGCCATCAGAGACCATTTCAGAGGAAACTGAGCAAGCTGAAGCTCATCAAGAAATTTCTGCTTCAACTCATGAACCCCAACTAAATGTCTCATCTCAAAACGTTGTACCACCAAATGGGGGGGAAATGAGCATAGGTCAAATGCTGTTACTGGCGTGCCAGATCAAAGCATGGGAGATTTTTAGCCGCCAGAAGCTATAGAAACTAACGCCGCTGTGGCTCGTGGAACAAAACTCGACGTTGCAACTGAAAACTTGCCAGAGGTTCCAGAATCCGCAAGCGAGCCTCCCCAGACTGCGTCCTCGAGAGTGACAACTCTTGTGGCTGTGACTGAAGACGAAGGTGTTGGTACAAGGAGTCATGGTGCAGAATTCTCTATTTATGGGATGATGAGCGGGGAATCTCACGATAAAAATCAAGCGCCCGTTCTGAACTTAGAAACAATCTTTGCACAGAATCCTTGGGCAGCATGGGCGACGCAAGTTGTCGAAGCAGCTGAAGTTGAAAGAAGCTATGTTATCCCTGATGACTATTTTTTGCGCGAGACCGTCGCAGATCAGAGGTTGGCTGAAGCATCTTCCTATGGTGATCAAACCGTGGAGACTCCAATTCCTTCACTTCGACAGATAGTCGCAGGGACCGGTAAAACTAATTTTTAGCATGCGAGTATTATAAGGCACGTGATCTTGTCTCGTATCTGAACGATCCATTCTTATCTTGAAATTGTAGGTATAAACCAAGCTTGTTTGGAATGACTCATGAGGATTCACATTTCGTTTCCGAAGACACTCGCAAGAATATTGGAAATAGCCCCAAGGACGGAGGAGATCTACTCACTGAGATGACAGATCTCTTGGAGAGAATAAACAAAAAACCTACAGCGAGCACCTCTCTTTCAAATGCTCAGTCCTTCCGTAAAAATTCTCATGGCATCCAGCACGTCTCGAAGGATAAGCTGAACCTTGATTTCCTCATACGGAGGTTGGTGAAGATCAACAACTCGGTGAAGCTCAAGTTTGGATATATGAAATATAATCTGGAAAATACTAAGCTTCGAGCTCAAAAGGAGGAAATTGAAAAGGCTATCCAGCAGTATACTGAGGCAAGCAAAGAACACGAGAATCACAAGCAGCGGTATGATGAATGGGCTCAAGACTCCATAAAATTAGCGGCTCAAGACTCTCTTTTCAAGGGCTTCCTTGAAGAGAAGTAGCATTTCCATGTAATCAGTTAGGTTCCGATCATGGAATTTGACCATAAATTTGAATATGCTATTGCCATCCAATATTTCGTGCTCATTTTGTAATGCAGACATATGCTTGGATTTTACATGATCGAAGTAAATTTCCATCATGTCCTTTTCTCCATAGCAGATTCTCTTTCAGCACATATCTGGTCGACTTCTTCTTGAGTTTGTCAGCCTCTTTCTTATCACTTGGCAGGAACCTATCTCGCAAATAGTCACTCAAGGGCTTGCGCCAGTCAACATCATCGTCGAGCGCAGCAATTTCTAGATAATCTTTCAGCAGTACACACTTCTCACAATTGCCCTGTAAGATAGCATCATAGCAAGACATTTGGGGCCAGTGAATCCCATATCTCTAAGCTTTTCTATGGATTCAGACTTCAATTTCCCACAAGAGCTTTCATGAATCTTTTCTAACAAATCTCGACCTTCCTCCTCTGCAACGCATGGCATAACGATCCCACTAGGTCCTTTTTAATAAGCAAGTTGTCATGTATGCAGAATACCTTTAAAGAGACCCAACTTTTCTTGCCTGTTCCTTCTGCGATCGCATGCATGACGGGCTTCCTCCAATCTTCAACCTCCAAAAACTCGTCTTCACACAAGTGTTTTTGAAAGTGTTTAATGTAGACTAAATAAAGGACCTAAATACTCTAGAAGGGGGGGGGGGTGAATAGAGTATGGAAACTTTTTGCAAAACTCAGATTCTAACATATTGGCTTTGTGTGAAACTCAAATCTCAAGGCCTTGAGATTTTAGAAAACTGTCAGAAACTTTCAAAGGCAAAATAGAAAGCTTCAAGGCCTTGAAATATTACTAGTTCTAAGAAGCTTATAAACCCTAGTTAAATTTGAGTTGAGTGCTGCAGATAATAACAAAACTGTAAAGTAAAGAACACAAAGCAATTTACAGAGTTCAGTCCCAATGGACCAAATCTCTGCCTGAGGGATCTAATCCCACCAGGATTGGGCAAACACTTCTTATTACTCACACAGAAACAACCCTAGATCTTCAAGCCTAAGTGATTTCCCTTACACCTATACAGCTTGTGGTTCGAAACCTATCTAGTTCAGCTACTAACTGTTGAGCTAACAAGAACCCCTTGTTGTTCACTTGAACAACCAACCACTAGGTTTAGTAAGGTTTAAGATATTTAAAAGATACACATATTAAAAACAGGTGAAGAACACAGTAGAAGAAATAAGCTAATGAAGCCTGGATGTGTTTTTCAGGAAACAGGAATTACTTGATCTTCTGAAATCTGGAATTGAAGCTTGAATTCCTGTGTGTTTGAATGAATGATCTCCCACAAATTTTTCACACTTCTCTGATTATTCTGCAAGCCTCTAGCTTTCAAAATTCAAACCAGTCTTTTTATCCACCAGCTGCAACTGAATGAGAGATTTTAGGATCTCAGTTCCTACAAATCCTCCTTCTGTTTTCAACTGAAATTCAAACAAATCTAAGTGGATATCCGTTGGAGTTTGTTGAGATTGCTCTTGCACTTTTAACAAACTTGCAACAACATTAAAACACAGCAACAACAAAGTCCAGAAATATAACAGTACTATGACTATTTGGTTTTCCTGTTTCTGATAAAAACTGGTTAAAAGATTAGAACAGTAATCTGATTAACTTCTGACACATATAAATCATGATAAAAAAGTTTAAGACTCTTAGAAGTCAATAAAAAATCACAATAATAAGAATTAAAACCTGCAAGAAAGAATCAACTTAGTTCTGTAAAACTTTCAGCAGCTCAAGGCACATCTCAAGGCCTTGAAGCTCTGAACATGCTTCACATATTTTCAAAGTTAAATCCAGAAAACTTTGATTCTCCTTGTTCTGATCATCTGCAATTGTGTTAGATATGTAGATAATGTAAAACATGAGTATATGCAGCAAATATCTGATTTGTAAAATCAGGTATCCAATCTGCAACACAAAATTGCTAGAAGATTCAACAGAATAAAAACAACTCTCAAGGCTTGAAGCTTTGTCAGTATCTCAAGGCCTTGAAGCATCAAAAATGCTTTGATACTTATGTCTTTGTCTTTCATCACTCAAAAGAATTACTTCTAAAAAAACACTCAAGGGTCTTTGAGTCAACAGTCTCCCCCTTGATGAAAGACAAAACTCATAATCTTGTGTAGATATTCCTGCAACTCCTTATAAGAATTAGATAACCACATATTGCCGATACAATAGACAATAATACCAGATAAACCATTTAACACAGATAGTCAGCTATTCACATATAATCACAGTAATATAAGAACACAATTGATTAACCAAAACAACTGATTATACAACTGATTAACCAAAACAACTGATTATTATTATTCAAGTACTGCAAGTAACAAAAAACACATAATTTATCCGCCTTTTTGACTTTCATCAAATAAGGATGAAGAAATGTTGGATCATTACTCAGAGTCTAAAAAAAAAACTTAAACAAAATTTATTACTAGAAAGTCAAGGCCTTGAGAACAGAAAAGAAGCTGAGAAATAGATAGAAGGTCAAGGCTTTGGTCTTCACTGATCTTCATTTCTTCTTTGATGTCTGGCCTTTCTATGAGCCTTCTCCAACTTCTTCCTCACATCCAGCATCTTCAGCAGACTGATTTCCCTCTTGTGCAGCTTCCACTTCTGCAACAACTTCTTCAATTATTTCATCCACCTTCTTCTTAACCTGCACTGAATCCCCCTCTGTAGCTGAATCAACACCGGTGTCTTCACCAACATCTTCTTCATCAGTTTGCTCATACAGATCTTTTGAAGTAAGCACCACTGGAATTGGCTTCTTTTTCTTCTTCAAGAAATCCCCCAGCCTTTCATCTGAATCCACACTAATGTCATGACTAGTAGCAGAAGTTATCTTCTCCAAGTTCAAACCCTTGATGACAACATCCAGTTTCCATTCATAACATTGATCAAGCCCTTGAGCTGGTTAAATTCAGATGACAGATCAAATAACCTTTGTCTGAGATCTTCAATCTCAACCTACTGATTATCAAACTTCTAAACCAGCAAAGAATAATCCTCATTGGCTTGTCCTTTCCCTGATGTAGCCCCCTTTGGCGTCACAAACTCCTTCTCTCCAAGTTCCTCCTTTGACAAATCTGAATAGAACTTCCAATGTCCTTTCCCAGTCTGAACTACCCCAATCCTCTGTAATGCAGTCTCATCAATCAACCCAAAACCTCCAGTAATCTTTTCCTCCCCTTTCATAGGTACATCAAAATATTCAAAGAAAAGAGGTAACAAGTTGGCATATGGAAGAGGATGATTTCTAGTTCTAGTTGCACAATAAATCATATGCTCCATAACAACTGTTGGCAAGTCTATCTCAAACCCTTGAGATATCAGATACATCAGTATAAGAACCTTATCAGTAACCAACTCCCTTGAGTTCTCCCTAGGAACAACACTCCTCATCAGAATTGGAAACAAGATTTTGTCTTCACAGTTGAGCAAAGAGTGTGTCAACTGCTTTGGACCAGAGGGTACATCATCAATGAAAAACATCTCTTTTGCCTTTTCCAGACACTCCTTCCTATCAGGGTAATCTCCAACATTATACTTCCTAGGAATGCCCAAGACTTTGGCAAAAGTCCTATGATCTAACATCAAATCTATCACAGCCACTTTTGAAGTTAACACCATCTTATCATCACCTTCATGAACCAAATTCAGATAAAATAACCTAGTTAACCTAGGATAGGCTTCTGAACTAGGATTTAACATCTTCCAAACTGCAGTTTATCTTAATTTTCTCATACAATCAATCTCCGGTTTATCCAATAACTCCTCATAAACCATACTATAGAAAGATACCTTAGATGAAGCATAACCTTGCATCCACACAGTACTAACTTCAGAACTAACAAACCAATCTGTAGGAAGTACATTCTTACCTTGATAACCCTTTTTGGTTGCAACAACAACCTGCTTAACCCTAGTTTTCTTCTTTGTGGGTTTGCTCTTCTCTTGTTCTCCTTCATTTGGTTTCTTCTTGATTTCTTGAGCAGATTTCCCCTTTTCCTCTTCTCCAGCCTTTTTCTCCTTCTGTGGATCAATGCTTGAACCTTCATCTCCCTTTTCTGTTCTGAAATTCTTTGCAGGAGGAGTGTCCTCATGCAAGCTCTGAGTATTTTCTGAATCAGAAATCACAATCTTCTCCTTCTTATTTGCCCTCTTCTTGGATCTGCCAAAAGGCTTCCCCTGTTGCTGAATTTTGCTAATTAGCGCTCCATTTTGGGTTTAGGGTTTTGAGAAGGGAATGAGATTGAGAGAAATTGAGAGAGAGGGAGAGGAGAGTAGTAGAGAATTGAGAGAGAATGAAGAAGAATAAGCCTGACTTTCAGCTTAAGTAGGTTGAAAATGATGAGTCATAAAAGGACTCTGCTAAATCAAGTAGCTACCTAAGTAGGTTGAAAATAAGCCTGACTTTCAACTTAAGTAGCTACATAAGTAGCTTAAGTAGGTTGAAATTTTTTTTTTGGATATTTTAGAAAATTCTCTGAGTAATTCAAACATTATACAGTTATCTAAAAAGATAAGATATAATATTTGATGATCCAATTTTTTTTTAAAAGAAATACAGATGTTTGCAAGACCTGGAGAACAATCTCAAGGCCTTGAGATTTTCTGCAGTTTGAGAAACTTCAAAACTTTGAGCTATACTTTCAAGGCTTTGGAAAGTATAATCTCAAGGCTTTGAGATTTCAACACATAAACTCATATAAGTACTAATACTCCCCCTAAAACAATACATCCTTGTTTAACATCCCCAATTTAAGCCTTAGAGATGAAAACCTATCATCTGGCAAAGGTTTAGTGAAAATATCTGCATTCTGCATTGAAGTATAAATAAAAGTTAATACAACATCACCTTATTCTCTAAGGAAGTGATGTCTCACATCTATGTGCTTGGCTCTTGAGTGCTGGACTGGATTCTTAGAGATTGAGATAGCACTTGTGTTGTCACAATGAATAGGCACATTTCTGAAATTGTAGGCAAGATCTCTAAGTTGCTGAGCAATCCATAACCCTTGTGAACTGCAAGCTCCAGCTGCAATGTATTCAGCTTCTGCAGTTGATAATGCTACATAATTTTTATTTTTAGAATGCCAACCGATCAATGAAGATCCAAGAAACTAGCAACATCCAGAAGTACTTTTCCTGTCTACTTTATAACCTGCAAAATCTGCATCTGAATAGCCAATCAACATAAAATTAGATCTCCTTGGACAACAAAGCCCCAAGTCTCTGGTTCCATTTAAATATCTAAAAGTTCTTTTGACTGAAGTTAAATGACTTTCCTTAGGATCTGCTTGAAATCTAGCATACATACAGACACTGAACATAATATCAGGTCTTCTAGCAGTTAAATACAAAAGTGAACCAATCATACCTCTGTATTCCTTTTGATTCACACTCTTACCATTTGAATCCTTGTCTAAAGAGAGGGATGAACTCATAGGGGTTTTGAGCACCTTGGACCGTGACATATTGTACTTGTTCAATAAGTCCTTGGTATACTTTCCTATATGTCCAAAAATTCCTTTCTTCATTTGTAAGATATGAAGTCCAAGAAAGAAATTCAGTTCACCCATTAAGCTAATCTCAAACTCCCTGCACATCAGACTAGAAAACTCTTTTGAAAGAGCACCATTAGTAGCACCAAATAAAATATTGTCTACATAGATCTGAACTACTAACAAATCACTTTGATGATGTTTAATGAAAAGAGTTTTATCAACTTGGCCTCTCTTGAAATTATTGTCAAGTAGAAATTTTGAAAGTTATCATACCAAGCCCTTGGAGCTTGTATTAACCCATAAAGAGATTTGTCTAGTTTATAAACATGATCAGGAAAGTTTTCATCTTCAAAACCAGGAGGTTGTGCTACAAAAACATCTTCTTGTAAATAGCCATTTAGAAAAGCACATTTGACATCCATTTGATAAAGCTTTATGTGATTGTGAGATGCAAATGCAAGAAGTATTCTAATAGCTTCTAACCTGGAAACAGGAGCAAAAGTCTCCTCATAATTTATACCTTCTTCCTGATTATATCCTTGTGCCACCAGTCTGGCTTTATTCCTTACCACTTTGCCATTCTCATCAAGCTTGTTTCTGAATACCCATCTGGTTCCAATAACTGATTTCTCTTTAGGTCTGGGAATCAGATTCCGTACCTTGTTTCTTTCAAACTCATTCAACTCACTCTGCATTTCAATGATCCAGTCTGCATCTTCTTGTGCTTCCTTGGAAATTTTAGGCTCAATCAAAGATAGAAATGCACTAAAAGCACACAAGTTCTTCAACTGTCCTCTTGTCTGAGTTCGAGTTGATGGACCAGATATGATATTGTCAGCTGGATGATATCCAAGGTACTTAAACTTCTTTCTTAGTATCCAGGAATATTCTCCTTCAAGGCTTTGAGTTCTTGAAACAGTGGAGGGAGCATCATAGAAAGTTTTAGCTTTTGTCTCAAGGCTTTAAGATTTTCGTTCTGCAGGAGGTTCAAGGCCTCCAGATTCTGCTGATTGATTCTGCACATTAGTTTTGCCTTTGTCTTCTTTCACTGCATCATCATCTGACTCATGCTTGTTCAAATCTAGATCTGCAAAACTTTCACTTAGAGAATCCTTAGTACTATAATCAAAAATCACATGAATACTCTATTCCACAATCTTGGTTTTTCTATTGTAAACTCTATAAGCTTTGTTAGTTTGAGAATATCCAAGAAATACACCTTCATCACTTCTAGCATCAAACTTACCAAGATTGTCTCTACAATTATTATGTACAAAACAGATACAACCAAATGTTTAAAATAAGAAACAATAGGCTTTCTACCTTTAAACAGTTGATAATGGGTCTTTTTCAGAATAGGTCTAATCAAGCATCTATTCAATACATAATTGGCAGTATTAACAGCTTCTGCCCACAAGAACTTTGGAAAATTACTTTCAAGAAGCATGATTCTAGACATATCCTCAAGTGTCCTATTTTTCCTCTCAACTACTCCATTTTGCTGTGGAGTTCTAGGTGCAGAAAAGTTGTGTGATATGCCATGCTTTGCACAATACAAATCAAAGTCAATTTGATCAAACTCCCTACCATGATCACTTCTAATAGATGCAACAGGTAAATTTTTCAAAGTTTGAAGCTCTTTGCACAATCTAGAAAAATCAGATAAAGCTTTAGTTTTGTCTCTAATAAACATCACCCAAGTAAATCTAGAATAATCATCTATTATAACAAGCATATACCTCTTACCTTTTGGTTTCTGAACTCTCATAGGACCACACAAGTCCATATGCAGTAGTTCTAAGGGTCTACAAGTACTTACAAAGTTCTTTGGCTTGAATGAGCTTCTGGTTTGCTTACCTTGTACACATTCCTTGCAAACCTCATCATCTAAAAATTCCTGTGATGGGAAACCTCTTACCAAATCGTTTGATATGAGTTTATTCAAGCTGTGTTCACTAATATGCCCAAGCTTTCTGTGCCAAAGCTTTGAATCTTCCTTCAAGGCCTTGAGGCATTTTAGCTTGTCACCTGCAACACTGTTAGTACTCATAGCATATAGATTATATGATCTAGGAGCAGTGAGTATGCAATCACCAGATTCCTCATCTTGCACCACACATTTATCCTTGTCAAAAATAGCTTTATAACCTTTATCACATAACTGAGAGATGCTAAGCAGATTATACTTAAGTCCATCTACCAGATAAACATCAGAGATAGAGTTAGTCGAACCATTACCAATACTACCTATACCAATGATATTGCATTTTGCTTTGTCACCAAGTGTGATTGTTCCTCCAGATTTTTCTGTAAGCTCAGTAAAGAGAGACTTCTTTCCACTCATATGTCTAGAACTTACACTATCTAATATCCAATTCTGATCTTTCAAGGCCTTGGTGACATCCTGCAAAAATAAATCATTGCCTCAACAGGCTGTTAGACCAAGTGCAGAACTTTGAGTCATACTCATAATCAGCCATGTTTGGTGGTCTAATTCCTTGTGGAGCCCAAATCTGCCGAACCTGTCGCTTAAGATGATAAGGATAAGTATTCCTCATAATGTGAGGTTCTGATAAGTATTCCTCATAATGTGAGGTTCTGATCTTCTTAAGGGACAAGTTAATCTGACATGACCAATTTTTCAACAGTAATGACATTTTGGAGAATGTCTTCTACCAGATTTGACAAAAGTAGTTTGGCTTTTCTTTGGAAAATTTGGATTATAGCCTATCCCACTTTTATGCATTGATTTCAGACTTCCTCCAAGAACGAGATTTAGATTATGTTCTGATCCTGTAAAGCTAACTAGGACCTTCTTGGATTCTTGAAGTTTCTCAGTCAAAGACCATATTTGTTGTTCTAAATTCTGAGAATGAGTCTTTAGATCAGCATATCTTTCAGTCAAAAGAGTGTTTTGATCAACAACCTCTTTTATCTGTGCCTTCAAGGCTTTGAACCTGCTGTCCAAGGCCTTGAAGTCCTTTTCAAGCTTTGTCTTAGAAACTTCAACAGTTTTGTTTGTAAAAACTAGGTCCAGGTTTTCATTTACCTGCTCATGAATCTTAATCTTTAAAGCAGAAATCTTATTTTTATAACTTTGCTCATTCAAAAACATACTCTTGAGAATTTCAGGAAGCACATCAGAAGGACTAGCAAGAAGATTTTTTACCATATCTTCAATATGTCTGTCTGATGATTTTTCTTCATCATGCTTGGCCATGAAGCACAAGTTTGCTTGATCTTCCTTTGTTTCCGAGTCACTTGATGGATCAGAATCACTCCAGGAAGCCATCATGGCTTTCTTCCTTCTGTTGTCACTATCTTTCTTCTGAAAGTTCCTGTTCTTCTTCTTTTATGGACAGTCCCTTACTAAATGATCTGCATCACCACACTCAAAACAATTAATTACTTTAGTTTTATGTGACTATGATGAAGGTTTACCTTTTTAGTCCTTGCTGCCTGAAGGTCTTAATCTCTCTCTATTGTATTCCCTGATACCAGAGTTTCTATTCTTCTTGAGAATCCTAGCCAAGGCCTTGAAGATCAATGCTAAAGCCTCTTCATCATCATGCTCATCTTCAGTCTCAAGGCTTTGAGACTTTTCACTGTCTTTGGCCTTAAGTGCTAAGTTCTTGATGATTTCACTCAAATCACCTTCCACATCCATCATAGACATTTCATGAGTGAGCTGCTTTCCTTGTAGATCATCTAGCTGAAGAAGACTTAAATCTTGAGCTTCCTCTATGGCTGTTGCCTTTGGCTCCCACTTGGCTTTTGGCAAGCTTCTCAGAATTATCCTGACCTTCTCCTCATTTGAGAACTTTTTTCCCAATGACTCCAGATTATTCACCACATCAGTGAATCTTTTGAACATCTCCTTGATGTTCTCATCTGAGTTCATCTTGAATAACTCATATTGTCTCAGAAGTATGTTAATTTTGGTCTGCTTAACCTGGCTGGTTCTTTCATATGTCACAACCAGTTTATCCCATACTTCTTTGGCACTCCTGCAATTTGACACTCTGTTGAAATCATCTGCATTAAGAGCACAGTATAACAGATTCATAGCCTTGTAATTTTTTGATACCTTTTCCAGTTCAGTCACTGAAAGATTTTCCTCAAACTTGATACATCGGACTCCATCAATTGTAGTATAGTACTCATGAGGACCATTCTGAACTATTGACCATAGTTCCATGTCTTGATCTATGATGAACATCTTCATCAATGCCTTTGAGTGAATGAAGTTATCACCACAAAACAATGGAGGTCTGTTGGCTGCCCTTCCTTGTGAGAATCCACCATCTCCTAAATTATTCATAGTCACAAGATTGTTATATCTATATCAGTGATACAAGCTCTGACACCAATTGAAAGTGTGTATTGTAGACTAAATACAGGACCTAAATACTCTAGAAAGGGGGGGGGGTTGAATAGAGTATGGAAACTTATTGCAAAACTCAGATTCTAACAGATTAGCTTTGTGTGAAACTCAAATCTCAAGGCCTTGAGATTTTAGAAAACTGTCAGAAATTTTCAAAGGAAAAATAGAAAGCTTCAAGGCCTTGAACTATTACTAGTTCTAAGCAGCTTATAAACCCTAGTTTGATTTGAGTTGTGTGCAGCAGATAATAACAAAACTTTAAAGTAAAGAACACAAAGCAATTTACAGAGTTCAGTCCCAATGGACCTAATCTCTACCTGAGGGATCTAATCCCACCAGGAATGGGAACACACTTCTTATTACTCACACAGAAACAGTCCTAGATCTTCAAGCCTAAGTGATTTCCCTTACACCTATACAGCTTGTGGTTCGAAACCTATCTAGTTTCAGCTACTAACTGTTGAGCTAACAAGATCCTCTTGTTTTTCACTTGAACAACCAACAACTAGGTTTAGTGAGGTTTAAGATATTTAAAAGATACACATATTACAAAAAAAGGTAAAGAACACAGTAGAAGAAATAAGCTAATGAAGCCTGTATGTGTTCTTCTGGAAACTGGAATGACTTGATCTTCTGAAATCTGGAATTGAAGCTTGAATTCCTGTGTGTTTGAATGAATGATCTCCCACGAATTTGTCACACTTATCTAAGTATTCTGTAAGCCTCTATCTTTCGAAATTCAAACCAGTCTCTTTATCCACCAGTTGCAACTGAATGAGAGATTTTAGGATCTTAGTTTCTACAAATCCTCCTTCTGTTTTCAACTGAAATTCAAACAGCTCTAAGTGGATATCCGTTAGAGTTTGTTGAGATTGCTATTGCACGTTTAACAAACCTCCAACAGCATTAAAACACAGCAACAACAAAGTCCAGAAATATAACAGTACTATGATTGTTTGGTTTTCCAGTTTCTGATAAAAACTGGTTAAAATATTAGAACAGTAATCTGATTAACTTTTGACACATATAAATCATGATAAACAAGTTTAAGACTCTTAGAAGTCAATAAAAAATCACAATAATAAGAATTAAAACCTGCAAGAAAGAATCAAATTAGTTCTGTAAAACTGTCAGCAGCTCAAGGCACATCTCAAGGCCTTGAAGCTCTGAACATGCTTCACACATTTTCAAAGTTAAATCCAAAAAACTTTGATTCTCCCTGTTCTGATCATATGCAATCTTGTTAGATATGTAGATAATGTAAAACATGAGTATATGCAGCAAATATATGATCTATAAAATCAGGTATCCAATCTTAAACACAAAATTGTTAGAACATTCAACAGAATAAAAACAACTCTCAATGCTTTGAAGCTCAGTATCTCAAGGCCTTGAAGCATCAAAAATGCGTTGCTGCTTATGTATTTGTCTTCGTCTTTCATCACTCAAAACAATTACTTCTCAAAACACACTCAAGGGACTTTGAGTCAACACTTTTATTAGGGAGAGGGTAGTATTGACCTTGATTGAGATCTTCGCCTGACACTTGTCTGCGCTGATCTTCGATCCCAGAGTAGCTAGCGCATCCGCATGTCGATTATCATCTGTTGGACTGTGCTCGTACTTTATTGAGTTGATCTACTGAACTAGCTTCTGCACGATCGACCTGTAACTCAGAATTTTAATTTATTTTAAACCATAATCGTTCGAAGCTTGCTTCACAATCAGCTTCGTATCCCCCACCACAACTAATTTCCGAACCTCCAGAGCTTTGGCCGTGAGGAGGCCTGCAATTAAAGCTTCATATTCGGCTTCATTAATGGTTACTACGAAGTCCAGCTTGTTTGACATTTTAATGACTTTCCCATCGGGCCTAGTCAGAACAATCCCTGTTCCTCCTCCTGTCGTTGTTGATGATCCTTCAAAGTGCAGCCCTTCAATAGAGCGACTCTATCGCATATACCTCAGGTCCTTCGGGCTCCCCCTATATCATAGGCGCAAAGTTCTCATCTGGGAATTGAGCCAACAAATCTGCCACTGCTTGAGACTTAATGGCTTTTGGGAACGTACACGTGATGTCGTACTGCGATATGGTCATGTACCATTTTGCCAATCTTCCACAAGGAGCATAATGCCATAGCAAGTATCGAATAGGGTTGCTCTTGGTCATTACTACTACTTTATGGGAGGAAAATAGTGCTTTAACTTCCCAATAACGAAGAATAGAGCAAGGCAGTGACACTTGATGTATGTGTACCTGGATTCAGCATATTTCACAACGCGCGATATGTAGTAGATGGGTCTCTCTTGGATTTCAAACGCTTGAGCAAGTAATGCTCCAATGGATTTCTTTGTTGAATTAAGGTACAGGAGCAGGGGCGATCCAAGTTGAGGCGCGATCAGTCTCGTGGGGATGTCAGCAACTACTTCAGTTTCTCGAACACTGTTTGGTTCTCCTCCGCCTGAGTATATGTTGCATTCTTCTTGAGTAAATTACTGAAGTAGAAAGTCAATTCTGCGATTGCCGGTATTCCACACCGAATTCCACCTCCTGATGCATCATGTCATGAAAGAGTGCCATCATCGCACGCTGATAAGTCACACTAGAATTCTTCAAGACAAAGGGCATGACAGTATAATGGAATACTCCCACAGGTCTGATTGTAGCCACTAAAATTATCCATGAATCTAAACATTTGATGGCCTGCAGCAAAATCGATCAGCAAATCTATGTTTGGTAGTGGAAGTCATCCTTGAGACAGAATCGATTCAGGTCCCTGAAGTCAACACAAACTCGAAATTGTCCATTCTTCTTCAAAACAGGCAGAATGTTGGCGAGCTATGTGGGATGGTGCTCAGGCTTGATGAATTTCGCATTTAGCAGCTTTATAATCTCTTCTTTTATCTTTACATTGACCTCTGGAAGAAAACTCCTTATGCTTTGGTTCACTGGTTTGGTACATGTGATGAAATCCAACCTATGCATTGTGACCTCTGTATCCAAACCGGGCATTTCATCGTACTCCCATGCGAACACATCTATGTACTCCGTTAACAGCCTCAGTATGCCCTGTTCTTCTTCTGTATCAAGATATGTGCTTAAGAATGTTAACAGCCTCAGTATGCTTGTATCTTTTGTGATCTGAATGTTTTTTTGGGGTGGACAGTTGGTGGAAAGAGGCATCGATGCTGGCAAGTTTGCATTTGAGCTAACTCGAACCTGTCTCATTGTACTTAGCTGTTACACCTGCAAACTGATGGGGGAGAAGTTGTGGATCCAAAAAGTCGTCTTGAGCAAGCTAATGCGGAAATGAAACATCAAGGAACTTGCATCGTCACACTTATAGATCATGTCTGTATCTATGTAGTCAAGGTAGTCTTTGACTCAATCATGAAGTTGTGTATTTGATTGCGCAAACATTTCAAGAAGCCATTGTCGTAGAAAGTCGCCTCATGGTTTTCCGAGATGTCAAAATAGTTTACTAGTCTCCCATTCAACAGCGCTCAGTAAACCACCCGTTTCAGTTGGGCAAATATGTCAATTGTCAGAAATTTATTGATGGAGAGGTAACTATGCATTAATCTGTGCAGTCATTCTGTTTTTGGGTTACTTTTCTTCATTTCATGTAAGTGGAGTAAATTGGCTGTACTCACAAACATTTTTCTTTAGATTAAATTTTATAGGTGTTTAATATGAAGAAGAAGGTATATGAGTGCAGTCAATTTTACTTATTTTCATGAAATGAAAACCCTAAAGCGGAACGACTGCAAAGGTTAATGTATAGTTACCTTTGCATCATCAGGTTTCTGACAGTTGACTTCTCTACCAAACTGAAATGGATGGTTGAATGCCGTTGTTTAATGGGATACTGTTAAACCATTTGCTATCTCGGAAAACCACATTGGCTTCATGACGAGTCTGAGCAAACAAATATCAATTTGTGCACAACTTCTTCATGATTGAGTCAAAGACAAACTTGCGTACACAGATACAGACATGATCTCTGAATGTGATGATGCAGGCTGTGCAAGACCCTTTATGTTTTATTTCCGCAAAAGCTTGCTGAAGAATCCTTTTTGGATCCAAAACTTCTCCTCCATCAGGTTTGCAGGTGTAACAACTAAGAAAAATGAGACAGTTACGTGTCAGTGCACATGCAAACTTGCCAGCATCGATGCCGCTTTGCCACCAACTGCTTAGTCCAAGTTTTTTCTAGATTACACATGAAACAAATATCTTCACGATGTTTGCATATACCGTAGTACTATTACGTTGTGGTTTTTGAAGTCTTGCATCTCATCTGTTGAACTGGGCCATCTACTTTTTTGTTATCATTGTCAGAACTTGATTCCATAGAGGGGTAACCTTGTTAGTTGTTAGTAATCCTAACATTGCAAGCAAGATCTCTTGGATCAAAGTCCTAAACAACATGGGTTATTTAATTGAATTGTTTTCCAATCCTTTGCAGATCTCGATCAATGTCCAGATCTCCGGTTGAATCGGTCAGTACAATTTCTAAATATTGTTTGATTTTAACATCTGCGTACTTCAGAGTATTCAAGTTATGCAGTTCTAAGTTATTTATGTTACTTTATCCTGTATTATTCTAGCCTCGTGGTGGCAGAGGGGCTAGCGGCAGTCCCGTCTAGAGTCCTAGCAGGAGCAGGAGCATTTCTATCACATGGTAAAATATGACTACAACATATCCTAGCTAGATAGTAGAACAGAGTAGGAGCAGAGCAGGAGCAGGAGCGATATCATGACGAACACGAGTTTTGTTTACTACATCATATCCTAGCTAGATAGTAGAATAGAACAAAGATATGGTAAAATATGACTATTATTAGTAATTGATGTTAACTAGAACCTGCGTCTACGACTCCACCATATGGTGGAATACGACTAGTTGCATTGGTGATGTACTCTTAGTTGTTGATGCAAAACACTAATTATGTAGGCCATTTTGTTTTTTTATGTAAAACACCAAGTTATGGCTTGTTTAAGAACAATTGTGCATGTTTATGATTCATGTTTGGAATTTTGGTGCATGTATTTTTTTTATTTGGTCGTCATACTGGCGACAAACATGTGTGTCACCATGAAGATGCAATAGTGAGAAAAATATCAACTGGTGACAAATAATTTTGTCACTTATCTACATTAACTACTAAATTTACTTGTCGGTAGTTGTACTAGCGACGGAAAAGGTTTGTTGTTAGATTTAAACTGTCGACAAAAACTGATGTCGCTTTTTTTTTTCTGCCGACGTAATTGAGATTTGTCGGCTTTATTACTAACGAACGACTTGTAGTGCCCATTTTCCGTCAAAAAATTATTTGTCGATAGAATTTCTACCGACATATTTGGCTTTTCTAGCGACAACTTTTACTGTCAACGGAGGCAGAATTTGTTGTAGTGACACTTCTTTCAATTCTTGCTTTTGTGGTTTTGGCTTGTCTTCCATGCATTCGGATGCTTCTTGCAACTTCTCCATTGGTATCTCAATTATGTCTTCTTTTGTCACTTCAACCTCCAACTTATTGATTTTCCGAGGGACATCCTTGACGAGCAGAGTGGAAGATGACCCCGCGCACCTTCAAATGCGATAGCATTTCTTTCCATTGTAGAAACTGTCTATCTCCTTGGCCCCATTGTCGTGCTTTGACAACCCTTTTAAGGGTATATACATTCTTATTTAGGTAGATTGCTCTTGGTATTTCTTCCTGCGAAGACTGCTTTTCTTTTTAAGCTTCTCTCATCACCATCGCTCCTGCTGGTGACTGGTCTTTGATATCTTCCCACTTGAGTAAGGGGGTTGGCTTAAACGGTGTTGGCATTTCTTCATCCGCCATTTCTGTGAACCAGACTGCCTCAGTCAGGTGCACTTCATTTAGGTTGAATGGTTTCTCCGATGATGGTATGTCCACTACCGTATCTTTCCACATTTCCTTCATCATCTGGGGCGTCGTGGATGGCACAACATCAAAATGGTGAATCCATGCACGTCCGATTATCATGTCGCAGGTAGTGTTTGCATCAATCACATGAAACTTGGCAGAGCACTTGATTTTGCCAATCTTGATCCCTAGGCGAATCCATTCAACAATCATCCTTCAATCACTTCCAAAGCCCATCAAGGGCGAGGGCCACTTAGCAATCTTGCTTTCTGAGATACCAGCCAACTCAAGGGTGTTGAGTGGTATCACGTTTACTGCTGCTCCTCCGTCAATGAAGGCTCTTTTGAACTCGACACCATTGACTACTGCTGTCACGTATAGTGGTCTCTGGTGGTTTACGTCTGTCTTCTTGTCCTCTTGTGTGAAAGACATTACCAAGCCGCTCGACCGTGTTGCCTTGATAACTTATCCTTTTGATACTAGCTGCTCTTCTCTAAAGTCTTCGGGAACCCTGAGGATTGATTTTGTCATCTCTTGGCGGAATGCGTTTGAGAAGTTCATGTCATCAAAGAAATTATCGAATTTGTGGGAGCCTTTCATCTTTTCAGCCCGAGAGTCTTATGTGTCCATTGCGTAATCTTTATCTTCGCAGATCTCAGCCACGAATGGAATGCCTTAATCTGCAACTTCTTCGTAATCACAGATCAAGATCATTGCCACCTCTTTTCCCTTCGGCTCCTGCCGTGATGGGATGGCAATGGATTGTTGCGCACATCCTTGGTTGGCTCGTCAATGACCAACTGTCCTTCCTTTATTTTCCTGTCCACCAACCACCTCAATTTCCTGCATTCTTTTGTTGGGTGCATCTTAGCCATGGCACTCGCACCATTTGGGATCTCGCAGCTGCTCCCAGTTGGTTTATTCTCCATTGCAGGGAGGACCCCATATTTAAACCACTGTTTGCATAGGCCTGTGATTTCCCCGATCGAAAACGGCAACATGGGTGGCTCCCTTAGTGTAGGTCGTTGCTACTTCTGAGATGAGATCGCGGTCACATGAACCTTGCGTCCCCGCATGTAGCTGAATCTCCCGACCTTGAATCCAGAGCTTGCTGGTGCTTGATCATGCGAGTACTTCTTCTTCTTTGTACTCGTTCCGCATTCCCTGGAGACAAATTTACACTAGGCGACTCTCGAGAACCTCATCTACACATTCGAATGACTTGGTTATGAACTTCTTGATGAATGCGACGCCTTCCTCGTCATGTTTCTGGTACATGCGTGATAGATGAATCATCATGACCTTCTCCTCGACTTGGAAGAACTTGGTGTAAAATTACTTGACCATGTTCTCCCTGGTCTTGATTGAGCCTGCCTCCAGAATTCTATACCATTTTTAAAAGACATGCCCCAAAGATTTTGGGAATTCGCGCATAAGCAGCCGCGGATCAACTCTGTGTGGACCCATCATGTCAACGAACTACATCACATGCTCCTGTGCGTTTTCACTGACTTTATCAAAATTCTCCCATTTAGGCGCTTTGTACCCAACATGATTAGGCATTAGGTATTGAAAGTGTGAGCATGCAGATGTTAATGCAGCTAAGATACTCTAGAAGGGGGGGGGGTGGAATAGAGTATGCTAACTTTTTAAAAAACTTGTGCAAACAATGAAGTTCAAGGACTTGAATCCGTGGAGAAGATGCAGGCAGTATAAAGAAAGTATGCCTTTTTCAAGGCCTTGAAAACAAGTTCAAACCCTTGAAAAACAGACAGTTTTGTGTGCTGCAAGAACCATACAAATAATGAACTGTAAATGCAGAAGACAAGTGATTTATAGAGTTCAGTCCACTTGGACCTACGTCTCTACCTCAGGGATTAGATCCCTGCAGGATTTTCAACTCAATTCTTATTAATCAAAAGCTAAGCCATAGAACTCAAGACCAGAGAGTTCCCTTACTCTGTTACAGCTTGTGGTTTTCCCTAACCTGTCAAGTACCTGCTCTAGCTAACTGATTAACTAAGAATTCTCTATTGTTCACTTTGAAAAATCCTTGAGAATAGATGTAGAGATAATACAGAAGTGATCTACCAATACATCTCAATACAGAAGAACACTTGGAGTAGAAAATTGCAGTGAAAATGTAGTGAACTTCTGTGAAAAGGATTGAGAGTTTGATGTTCTTCTTTGGTGCTTTGTCAATCAAGAAACTTGTCTCTTGTTTTTCCCGTTGAGTCTCGTCTGTTTTTGCTTCAAGGTGAGCTCTAATTAAACTATTTGAAGCTCTGCAAATCTTCCCAGATTTTCAGCAACAACTTCCTATTTTGTAGGCAACAGCTTTGACTCTCTTTAACAGCTTTCTCCAACGGATATTTGATCACAATCTCTAGAAATATTGTTTTAATTTTTTCCATAAGCAATCAAAGAATCTGTCATAAGTCTCTGATTGATCACGGGATCAAAATATTCAACTATTTCCAAATCTGCACAATCTTCAGTTTAGGAAACAATCCTGCATATATTGGAAACAAAATTTCCTGAATTCATGGTCAAACAGATGATATATTATGCTCATATCGTGTTAGAACAATGTGTCTTTCATCATCTAATAACAGTGAATCAAACATATGAAAGAAATAGAGGGAATCAACTCAGAGAGTTTGGAGAAAACTCCCCCTGAGAGTGTGCATACAGGTTAAGCAGTTTCAAGGCTTTGAATCCAGTTTCAAGGCCTTGAAAATAGCTAAACTATTTTCAAGCCTCTAAGACTGATTCAAGGCTTTGAAAGCTGGTTCAAGGCCTTGAAATAGCTGAGCTATTCCAAGTCTTGCACAACCTGATCTTCCAATCTCCCCCTTGATGAAAGACAAAACCAAATTCCGTTTGATCCTTAGTCTCTGCAAAAGAAACTGATTAGTTCACAATTTATAACACAATATTTCCAAAAATATCCAACTTATTCATAATACTGACAAAAACACAAACAGTTCAGCAAATAGCAAATAAACTAAATACTACTAAAGACTTAGAATTTCTCCCCCTTTTTTGACTTTCATCAAAAAGTTAGAAGATGTTGGATCAAGTGTCTGTAAAATTTTGAAAAAATTTGAAGAAGAGAGATTCGGGAAGAAAGAGTAGGCAAGATTAAGGGGTTGGATCTTCATCATCATCCTGATCTCCTTCCTCTTTCTCATTGTCTTCTTCATCAGTCTTGTCCTGCTCTCCCTATTCCTCTACATTCCCACCAGCAACAGTTGTTTCTTCAGTCCTGTCCTTTGCAGCAGCCTTTGGAGATTTCTTTTTCTTCTTCAAAGTAATCAGCAGTTCATCTGAGTCAGGGCTATTGGCTTCATCTTCTTCCTGTGATGCATGTTCTGCTACCTTCTTTCCCTTATCTGAAACTGGATGAACTTCTTCCTGGTCTGAGTGCTCACTAGGGAAATCCTTGTCAGAGTATCCTTTATTTGTACCTTCAACACCCTCAGGAACATCAAGCAAAGTCATGCCTCTGAAGATGCTTTCCACAATGTAGTTGACTTGCCCCATATCACTTTCCAGTCCAAAAACAATTGCTTTGACATCCTTGATGTCCAACTCAAAACCATCATGTCTTTGATTGTCTGTTAGCTGAGAGGACTGACTTGAAGTGGGATTTAAGGTCTTGGGCTTAGGAAACTTCTTTGCACATAGTTCTGCTTCAGTCAAGTCTGAGTAAAGTTTCCAAACTTTCTCTTTTGTCTTCACCACTCTAATGTTTTCTAAGGCTTTCTCATTAAGTACTCCAAGTCCAGATGTGACTGATTCCTCTCCAGTATTTGGAATCTCAAAGTGTTCAAATAACAAAGTGAGTAAGTTTTCATAGGGCAGAGGGTTAATCCTTTTACTGGTAAGGCTAAAGAGCATGTGTTCAATCACTAGTTTTGGAAGATCAATCTCATAGCCATGCATAACCAGATACATGATGTGCAGCATTCTCGCAGTCACCAATCTCTAGAGTTATCTCTAGGAAAGATACACCTAACCAGGATGGTATGAAGGACTTTGGCTTCAACATTCAACACAGAATGTGTTAACTGTTTGGCTGAGGTTGAGATGTTTGGAAGAAAGAACTCATCTTTGGCTAGCTTCAAAGTTTCTGACTTTGGTGGATGGTTGCTAGTATCATACCTCTTTGGACACCCTAGCACATTGGCAAACTCAGAGTGATCTAGTTCAATTACTATCCCAGCAACTTTAGATTTGATCACCAAATGTGCATATCTCTTCACTTGGGTCAAGTTCAGGTAGAAGAGTCTGGTGAGTCTTGGGTAGGCTAGTTCATTAGGATTCATCATAAACCACAAAGAACTCTTCTTCAACATAGAGATGCACTTAAGTTTCATGTGTTCCACCACATGCTTATTGACCATACTATAGAAAACAATATATCTTGAAGCAAAACCATCTAACCACTGACCTTTAGAGATGTTTGAGACAAAACAAGTCTCATCTGGTGCTGAGTTCTTTGTTGAAGCTTGTGAATAGATCTGCAGTGCCTTTTCCAATTGACCTTCTGGTTGAGCTTCTGTCACCTTTCCTTTCCCCTTTTCTGCCTGAGTTGATTTCTTCTTCAGCTTCTTTGAACTGGTAGGCTCTGTTTCTGGTTGCTTTTCTGTAACAGGTTTATGCTTCTTTTGCTTTTCTGAAGAGGAAGTTGTAACCTTCTTGACCTTCTTCTTTGGTGGAGGAAGATCTTGAACTGCCTCTGCACTAGGAGTTCTGGAGCTAGAGTCCCCACTCACTTCTTGAACCTCATCCACAGCTTCTTTTCTTTTCTTCTCTGAGACAGGTTTTGAACCTCCAGCCATCTTGATTCTGTCTGAGGCTCTCCTTGTGCTCATTAGGGTTTGGGAGAGGAATAGAGAGAGGTGGAGTGATACGAAATGAAGGAGAAGAGAAGAATATAAATACTGAAAGAGTTTGAGTTTCAAAAGGAAACTAGTATCTCTCTGATCTCAAAAGATTTACAATGATCAGAGGGATTTCAAATCTTTTATGCCGTTGGAAAATAAAATATACTAATACCATTTTTGGCAAAAACAAATTGTTGAAAAGGGTAAGGGCTATATTAGGCAAATATCTACAGAGATAATACCCAACATAGAATGATCCAAGATTGTTGACTATCAGTGTAGAAGACTAATTTTCAAGGCTTTGAAAAGGTTTTCAAGGTCTTGAAAAACAGTAACACTGCAACAAGTAAAAGCCAAGGCTTTTAAGTGATTTTCAAGGCTTTGAAACTCAGTTCAAACCTTTGAAAACATATAAATCTTACCTTTCTTACCTGATGCTCCCCTAAACCAATGCATCTTTATTTAGAATTCCCAATTCTAATCTTAGAGCTGAGAACCTTTCATCTGCTAATGCTTTAGTGAAGATATCTGCAATTTGCATGTTAGTAGCTACAAATTCAAGAACAATATCACCTTTTTCAGCATGATCTCTGATGAAATGGTGTCTGGCATCAATGTGCTTGGTTCTTGAGTGTTGCACTGGATTCTTTGTAATCGAAATTGCACTAGTGTTATCAAACTTAATAGGTATGCCCATGAAATCAAATCCAAGGTCTCTTAGCTGTTGAGCAATCCATAACATTTGTGAGCAACATGCTCCTGGAGCTATATATTCAGCTTCAGCTGTTGATAGAGCAACTGAATTCTGTTTCTTGGAATGCCAACTGATCAAGGATGATCCAATGAATTGGCAAGTTCATGAAGTACTTTTCCTATAAACCTTGTAACCTGCAAAGTCAGCATCTGAAAAACCATGTAAAGAGAAGTTATAATGTCTTGGATACCAAATCCCTAAGTCTTTGGTACCATTGAGATATCTAAATATTCTCTTCACAGCAGTCAAGTGTGATTCTTTTGGATCAGCTTGAAATCTAGCACACATACACACACTAAACATAATATCTGGTCTGCTTGCTGTCAGATAGAGTAATGATCCTGTCATGCCTCTATACTCTTTTATATTAACACTCTTACCATATTCATCCTTTTCTAAGGATAGTGTAGAAATCATAGGGGTCTTGGCTTCCTTACATTGAACCATGCTATATTTTTTTAGTAAGTCTCTTGTGTACTTGCTTTGATGCAGAAAGATTCCCTTCTTCAATTGATGTATTTGAAGTCCTAGGAAGAAGTTCAACTCTCCCATCATGCTCATCTCAAATTCCCTGCTCATATGACTTGAGAATTCTCTGCACAATTGATCATTAGTAGCTCCAAACAATATATCATCAACATATATATGAACTACAAGTAAATCTTTCTCATGAATCTTTATGAAACGAGTCTTGTCTACTAAACCTCTTTTGAAATTAGTTTCAAGTAAAAACTTTGACAGTCTTTCATACCAAGCTCTTGGAGCTTTTTTCAAACCATAAAGAGCTTTGTCAAGTTTGTAAATATGATCTGGAAATTTGTCATTTTCAAAACCAGGTGGTTGTGCAACATAAACTTCTACTTGTAAATAGCCATTCAAGAAAGCACACTTCACATCCATTTGAAACAGTTTCATGTTCTTGTAAGATGCAAAAGCAAGCAAAATTCTAATTGCTTTTGACCTAGCAACTGGAGCAAAAGTTTACTCATAATCTATACCTTCTTCTTGATTGTAACCTTGAGCAACTAATCTTGCTTTGTTTCTAATCACATTGGCACTCCAACTTATATCTGAATACCCATCTGGTACTAATGACAGACTGGTTTGTAGGTGGAGGAACCAGGTTCCAAACCTTATCCCTTTCAAACTCATTGAGTTCACTTTGCATAGCAATGATCCAGTCTGCTTCTTGTAAAGCTTCTTTCACAGTTTTTGGTTCTACAAGAGAAAAAAAGGCATTAAAAGCACATAAGTTCTTCAACTGTGATCTAGTTTGTGTACCAGTGGTTGGATCTGATATGATATTATCAGCTGGATGGGATGAGAGATAGTTGAATCTCTTTCTCAGAGACCATGGTTCAGGCTCTCCATAGATCTTCTCTGATCTTGAAGTAGTAGCTTTGTCACTTGAATCCTTCTTATCATCTTTTTCAAGGCTTTGGTTTACTTTCAAGGCCTTGAGCACCATTTTCAAGGTCGTGAAAATGTATTCTATTTTCTTCTGAACCTTTCTTGAATCCTAATGGATTCTCAGTCTCTTCCTCTGGTTCATGCTTGTTCAAATTCAAGTCTGCAAAACTTTCTCTCAAAGAACCATCATAGCTTTCATCAAAAATAACATCAATGCTCTCTTCAACCAGTTTGGTTCTTTTATTGTAAACACTATAAGCTTTTCTATTCAGAGAGTAACCAAGAAATATACCTTCATCACTTTTTGCATCAAACTTACCAAGATTATCTTTTCCATTGTTGTGGATAAAACAAGTACATCCGAAGGGTCTGGAGTATGAAACGTTTGGCTTCCTCCCTTTGAATAGTTCATACGGGGTCTTATTCAGAATGGGTCTGATCAAGCACCTGTTCAAAATATAGTTTGTTGTATTCACAGCTTCTGCCCAATAATGTTTTGGCAGCTTGTTCTCAAGAAGCATTGTTCTTGACATATCTTCAAGAGTCATGTTCTTTCTTTCAACAACACCATTCTGTTGAGGAGTTCTTGGAGCAGAAAATTTGTGAGTAATACCATAATTATCATAGACTAAATAAAATTCTAACTGATCAAATTCTCTACCATGATCACATTCGATTGAAGCTACAGGTAGGTTTTTAAAGTTTTGAAGTTCTCTGCAAAGCTTTGAAAATTCAGAGAGTGCTTCAGATTTTTTCTTTCAGAAATAAAGCCCAAGTATATCTAGAAAAATCATCTCCAACAAGTAGCATATACCTTTTACCTTTTGGAGTAGGAGTCCTCATAGGACCACAGAGATACATATGAAGAAATTCAATAGGTCTAGTTGTACTTACAAACTTCTTTGGTTTGAAGGAACTTCTGGTCTGCTTGCCTTGAGCACAGGATCTGCACATTTCATCTTCTTTGAACTTGATGGATGGCAATCCTCTTACCAAGTCTTTGGAAATCAACTTCGTCAAAGTATGCAAACTGATATGACCAAGTTTCATGTTCCAAAGCTTTGAATCCTCTTTCAAGGCCTGGATACAATTCAAACTTTCACCTGCAACTTTGTTAGTCTGAAAAGTATAAACATTGTTTGATGTAGAGGCTGTGAGAATGCAATCTCCTGATTTCTCATTTTGCACCAAACACTTCTCTTTATCAAAGATAACTTTGTTGCCATTATCACAAAGCTGAGATACACTGAGCAAATTAAATTTCAAACCTTCAACTAGATACACATCAGAAATAGAGTTTTCAGAATTTGTACCAACTTTTCCAATACCAAGAATATTGCATTTGCCTTTGTCACCAAGTGTTATTGAACCTTCTTATTGCTCCTTCAACTCTGAGAATAGAGATCTCTTTCCACTCATATGTCTTGAGCAACCACTGTCCATAAACCACTTTTGTTCTTTGATATTGGTGACAACCTGAAAACACCAATCAATGCCTTACACAGCTGTTAGACCAAGTGTGGAATTTGGATTTATATTGAGGATCAACCATGTTAGGTGGTCTAACCCCTTCATGAACCCAAATCTGCTTAACTTGTCCTTTGAGTTGAAAAGGAAAAGTGTTCCTCATTATGTGAGGGTCTCTTCTTCTAAAAGGAAAAGTCATCTTAACATGTCCAGTTTTGCAGCAGTAATGACATGTAGGAGAATTTTTGTTTCCAGCTTTCACAAATCTGGTAATGTTCCTTCTTGGAAAGTTTGGATTGAATCCAATACCAGCTTTGTGAACAGAATGTGAACTTCCTCCAAGAATCAAGTTCAACTTGTGTTCTGATCCAGCAAGCTTGACTTGGATCAATTCAGGTTCTTGAAGTTTCTCAGTAAGAGTAGTCTTTTGTTTTTCTAATTCATCAACCTGATGTCTTAGATTAACAAGGTTGTCACTCATTGAGGAGTTCTTAGTGACTACTTCCATGACTTGTGTTTTCAAGGCTTTGAAACTGGTTTTCAAGGACTTGAAATCACTATCAGTTTTCTTTGGGCCACCAAAAATTCTTCTTTATATCCTTATAGAGCTTGCCTGAGAGATTTCAAGATTCTGATTTAGGCAAACAAGTTGTAAGTTTTCTTTTTCTTGCTCATTAACTTTTTATTTCAAAAGTGTGATCTCTTTCAGATAATCTTCCTCATTCAAAAGCAATGTTCTGAGATATTCTGAAATAGCTTCTTTTGATTTTGAAATCAGACAATTTACCATTACTTCAATGTTCTTCTCAGAACTTTCATCACGCTTGGCCATAAAGAATAGGTTGGCATGTTCTTCCTTAGATTCAAATTCACTAGAGCTATCTGAATCACTCCATGAAGCTATCATGGCTTTCTTTCTTCTTTCATGATCTTTCTTTTGAAAGCTCTTGTTTTTCTTGTGTGGAAAATCTCTTATCAAGTGTCCTGCATCACCACATTCAAAGCAGTTCATAACTTTTGATTTATTTTGTGAAGAGGACTTACCTTTGTAGTCCATGCTTTTGGATGATCTATGCCTTTCTCTGTTGACATCTTTATTTTCGAAGTTTTTCTTCATTTTGAGAATCCTTTTCAAGGATTTGCAAATTAAGGAAATTGGATCTTCATCATCACCATCCTCAGTTTTAAGGCTTTGTGTTCTCTCATTCTCTTAGGCTTTGTGAGCTAAGTTCTTGACACCATCTGGGAGTTCTCCATCAACTTCATTAATAGATATCTCATGTGTCAGGAGCTTCCTTTGTACGTCATCAAGTTGTAAAGTTGAGAGATTCTGAGCTTCTTCAATAGTAGTGGTATTTGGTTCCCATTTTTCCTTTGGGAGACTTCTGAGAATCTTCCTCACCTTTCTTTATTGGAAAAATGTTTTTCCAGTGAATCAAGGTTGTTGAAAATATCAGTGAACCTATTAAACATGTCTCTGATGGACTCATCTGCATTCATCTTAAAAATCTCATATTGACTAAGACAAATGTTGATCTTGGTTTGCTCGACTTGACTGGTTCCCTCAAAGGTAACCACAAGCTTATCCCAGATTTCTTTTGCAGTTTTGCATCCAAAGATCCTGTTGAATTCATCTGTACTCAAAGCACAATACAAAATGTTAATAGCTTTGTAGTTCTTAGAAAATTGCTCTAATTCAGAAGAGGAGAGTGAGCTTCTCTTTTGGGAGTTCTGATCCCATCTTTCTCTGTGTTGAAAGTATGAGGTCTTTTTGGATAATGGTCCAAAGCTCTAGATCTTGATCAATAATGATCATTTTCATGAGAGTTTTCCAGTGAACAAAATTTTCTCCACAAAATAGAGGAGGTCTGTTAGCAGCTCTTCCCTGTGAGAAACCACCATCACCTGCAATACTCATGATCACCAGATTGTTAAATCTTATACAATGATACAAGCTATGATTCCAATTGAAAGTGTGAGTACGCAGATGTTAATGCAGCTAAGATACTCTAGAAGGAGGGGTGAATAGAGTATGCCAACTTTTTGCAAAACTTGCTAGGAAGATGAAAACTTGTGAAAAAAATGAAGTTCAGGGCCTTAAAAACTAGTTCAAGCCCTTGGAGAAGATGCACACATTATAAAGCAAGTATGCCTTTTTCAAGGCCATGAAAACAAGTTCAAACCCTTGAAAAACAGACAGTTTTGTGTGCTGCAAGAACTATAAAAAGAATGAACTGTAAATGCAAAAGACAAGTGATTCATAGAGTTCAGTCCACTTGGACCCACGTCTCTACCTCGGGGATTAGATCCCTGCAGGATTTTCAACTCAATTCTTATTAATCAAAAGCTAAGCCATAGAACTCAAGCCCAGAGAGTTCCCTTACTCTGTTACAGCTTGTGATTTTCCCTAACCTGTCTAGTACCTGCACTAGCTAACTGATTAAATAATAATTCTCTATTGTTCACTTTGAACAATCCTTGAGAATAGATTTAGAGATATTACAGAAATGATCTACCAATACAGCTCAATACAGAAGAACACTTGGAGTAGAAAACTGCAGTGAAAATGTAGTGAACTTCTGTGAAAAGGATTGAGAGTTTGATGTTCTTCTGTGGTGATTTTTCAATCCAGACACTTGTCTCTTGTTTTTGCCCGTTGATTCTCGTCTGTTGTTGCTTCACGGTGAGCTCTATTAAATTGTTTGAAGCTCTGCAAATCTTCCCAGATTTTCAGCAATAACTTCCTATTTTGTAGGCAACAAATTTGACTCTCTTTAACAGCTTTCTCCAACGGATAGTTGATCACAATCTCCATAGATATTGTTTTGATCTTGTCCATAAGCAATCTGAGAAGCTGTCATAAGTCTCTGATTGATCACATGATCAAAATATTAAACTATTTCCAAATCTGCACAATCTTCTGTTTAGGAAACAATCATGCAAATATTGGAAACAAATTTTCCTGCATTATCATGGTCACACAGATAATATCTTATGCTCAAAACATGTTAGAACAAATTGTCTTTCATCATCTAATAACAGTGAATCAAAAATATGAAAGAAAGAGAGGGAATAAACTCAGAGAGTTTGCAGAAAACTCCCCTGAGAGTTTTCATACAGGTTAAGCAGTTTCAAGGCTTTGAATCCAGTTTCAAGGCCTTGAAAATAGCCAAACTATTTTCAAGCCTCTAAGACTGATTCAAGGCTTTGAAAGCTGGTTCAAGGCCTTGAAATAGCTGAGCTATTCCAAGTCCTGCACAACCTGATCTTTCAGGTATATATCCCGCGAGATTGATGGCGCGCTATCGACCTTCGAGATGATAGTGTCTACGAAACACTGATTTGCGATGAGACTGTCTTAATGCTGCTCCAGGGCTATCACGTTGGAAGGCGCGCTTTCTCCTGGGGTAAACGATGGGATCGCCGTGAGCCCAGGTATGTAGGGCATGCTAGGATCATAGGGAGGCGAAGGTGTGTAACTGGCTTGGACTCCAATCGTGTGTGATGACAGTACTGGGTATGATGGTACGTTTCTAGTGGATGCACGCTCGGGCAGAAAACCAGGTGCGAGTGCGGTTTTCGATGGAAATCTTGGAAATTGAGGTGGAGGCCCAGAAGGAAGTGGTGGTTGCTGGTTGTGTGGGCAGGAGAGAGTGGCGTGGCTGCTGTTGGAGGAACTAGAGTCCCCTGGGTGGAGTTTTGTGCAAATCCTCCCAGAATCGCCATAATCTGGGCTATCTGGGCCGGTTGAGTCTGCATAGCCCTGTCTTGGCTTTGGATCGTTGCACTCAGCGTCTCCAAGCTCTGATTATTATAGACGTTGGTTGCGTTTGGACATCGGTGTTGGTGGTGATGGATGGAGACTCCCCTCTTGGGACTCCTTCTCCTGAGGGAGACAGGTTGCCTTCACGAGAGTTAGTTTCATGAGACATGGTTGCAGAGATCTTGAAAAGTTTGAAGGTAGTGTTCACGTCGGGTTAAACAAATTTGTACAAGAGGATCCTGTGAGGAAGATCCAAGGGAACACCTGTAGTAGACAATAAGAACACAGAACACAGAGAGTGAGAGTAAGGGCGTAGGGAAAGAGTAAGCTCTTGCTAATTGCCTGAGAGAGAGACAGTATGATGATTAGCAAAATATCTGAGAGTTTCCAAGTAAGGCCAACGTTCCTATATAGGGCATACGAGTTCGCTTATGAGGGGTTAATGCGGCCGTAACTGATTGGCTAGATAACCGCCTCGCACACCGCATGTTACCCGTACATATTGGGAACGTTACACGATCGTCTGCATATGTAGGAAATGTCCCAATGGTTGACCGTATATATAGGACACGTTACATGATCATTAAATCTCTCAGACAGTTAAGAAGGGTCGCGCGCGAGTATTGCCATGGCTCGCGCGCGACGAGCCTTACTCTAACCTCCAAGCTACTTTAACCCTACAACTCTCGCGCGGTTAGTATCGAGGGTGACCCTGTCGCACAGCCCCCATATGGATAAGCACGAATATAGAGAATAATAGAGTGGTGCGGGAGTACCATCGAATCTCTTGGATGGCTGCCACGTGGGTGGTAATTGACATGTCTGGAATGCACTATCTACACTTATAATTTCACAAGAGCCGTTATTGTTAGAAATAATAAAGCAAGGAGAGAGAAAAATCTAGAGGTCGAAGACCCTAACCCGTCCGCCCCATAGCCGTTTGCAACGTAGTGGCGGGCGACCCTTTTTTCCTCATTTTGCGTGATCTCTCTCTAACTCCTTCTTCGCGTAGCTAGAACTAAGACGTGAAGAGGATTCCAGCATAAAATCCTAGGTGTGGATACTCGTAGAGACGTGAACGTCATTCTGCATTGTGATTAATCAGACAAACATGGTACACAACTGCTTATCGTTTATCACGTTATGAATGCTTCCCTGCAATCCGTGGAGGGCTTTGATTGGGAATTTATTTAGTTTTATTCCGCTGTGTTACCTGCATCAAAACCCTACATTTAGATCACAGTCAAGTTTTTTATTTTGCTTTAATGAAGGAGGTGTGAGGTGGAAGACTTCAAAGCAAGAGACAATTGTTGATTCTACTAATAAATCTAAGTACACCGCTGCATCAAATGCATTAAAGGAAGATGTTTAGATCATGAAGTACATTGTTGAACTAGGAGTTGCCCTTATTATTGTGGATCCTATAGATTTTATTGTGACAATAATGGTACCATAGCACAAGATAAGGAACCTATATCTCACCATTTATCAAACATACTTAGGAGATTCTATCTCATCGAGAGATCATCGATAGGGGGATATGAATATATGGAAATAGTAGGGTTTTGATCATGGATACGCAGCGGAAAAACAATAAATCTATCCGATCAAGACCCTCCAACGATCACAGGAAGAGAAATCATGACGATGGTAAAGGAATAGTGTTATGTACCTTGGAGGTCTCCTTGATTACTTCCAACGTAAACATTATCACTTCTCCATGGTTGATCCACGCCTAGAGGTGAGATCTAGATCATCCAAACGCCTTGTGCTAGCTAGGAGGAATGGAAGAGGATGAAGAAATCACGCAACGGAGCACCAAAAGAGAGAGGGGTGGTGATAGCATCTTTTAGGAGCTATATATTATTGTTATTTTACCACATTATCACGAGTGATTTGATCTTAATGTTAGAGAATTTGAGTCGTTTTATCACTTGATGCTTCACATGCCTTTTATTGTTAGTCCGGGCGTTTCTATGCATATTTACTTGTTATTTGTCAAATATAATCGCTTGGTACATTTTTTCATGTTGTCTTGGCAGGATCGGATGCTAATCGGTTGATAGGAGGCATGGAACCAACTTCGGAAACAACGGGAGCACAAGTGGAATAAAGAGAAGCTGAATTGGAGAAGCTAGGATGACCAGTCTTCACTAATATAAAGATATCTTGAGTTATACAATGTATTTTGGAGTGAGACCAGTCCCAAATGAAAGTAGAATTAACTAGATGTCCAACGATAGGTCACGGAGCTTAATCGGAGTCCGGATGAGAGAGTAATGGCCTGCGCAAGATCAAGAGCAGATTTCAGGGGGCTATTGTGCAATTACTGAGGACTTCTGCGGGTAATGATTGAAGGACGGGCTAGGGACGAAAAAGACACATTCACGCATAGAGAGAGCCAAGATCAAGGACGAGAGCAAGGAGACTTCATTTGGAGCAACCTCAAGCAAGGAGAAGAGCCCGGATCGCGCCAATCTTCACGATTTCTTGGGTTTGATCTATTTTTTATCTAGTTTCTTGTATGAACTATTTAAAAAATATGTTGACTTTTGTTATGAGTAGCTAAACTCATACCTAGGCATCTATGGGGAGCCTAGGGTTTATGTTTTGAAGATATTTTCCGGATTTTGGATGAACTTTCATGCTAGGGTTATGATTCAATGAAGATTGTTTTGGTTTTCATCATGTTGAGTTCTTCCATTGACAAGTTAGGGCTAATATGTATGATGTTGATTATCTATTTCTTCTTTTAATCATGAACTAGGCTTAATGATAATCTTGGTAGCCTAATCATCTTGTTTATTGTGCTTAATCCTTAGTAACGTAGGAGTCATGACCCGAAATTGCTAATTAACTAGTGAGTGCGTGAAAGCAACTCTACCCTAGTTGGGATGAGTAAACTAGATCATTCTTAATCTATTCTACGTAGAGGTTAGTTGTGTAGGAATGGATAGAAGAGGGTGTACCTGTGGTGATGGTATGAGAGGACGTTACTCTGTGCATGATCGTTAGCCTGCTAGAATGTATCAGTAGATAGTGTTGGCCTGAGAGGGACAGAACGGTACCGGTGTGTAGAACGACAAGAGAACGAGAGGTGATTGTCAGAGCCATTACCTAGCATAGGTTACTAAGAGTCATCGTGTTAGAACATGAAATCCGAACTTGTCAAGACAACCCTAGGTGATCTATAGATTTCCTAGTCTCATCTCTATTGATTTATCCTAAATCATTTCTTTTGCATTAATTTTACTTATCGATCTAGTCACTTGTTTGTGGGTGACAACACTCCATTCACAACCATTTTTACTGGTTACTTAGGTAAATTGTTCTTAATTGTTAATCTAGAGAAAAGTAAACATCCTTCCCTGGGTTCGATAACTCGGAGTCCAAAATACTCCACTTTATTACTTGATCGTATACCTGCGTAGCTACGCGTAGTTTACAAGCGTCAAGTTTTTGGCGCCGTTGCCGGGGAAGGCATTGGTTACTATTCTAGTTTAGCGATTAGTTTAATTTACCTTTTCTTTTTGTTTATTATTTCTGTGATTTCTAATTTGTTTTCAGAATTTTGTTTTAGGTTCTCAATGTACGCACCGGATCTCTAGAGACCTAGTACCCCTATTTGAAGACCCAGAACAGTTATTCAGAACTCCGAGAAGATGTCCAAGACAGATCGCAATGGGTGAGCAATTAACTAACTCTCAACTGAACCAGAAGTTGACTGAACTTCAGGAGAAGCTTGATGAACAGAAGAACCAGATGCCCTACAATAAGTCGGGCCAAGCTTTGGTGGAGAAGTTTTAGTAAACTCAGAGAGGACACAAGCCAGCTATTGTAGTGCCAACTATTCAGGCTGAGCACTTTGATTTGAAGCCTGCCACCATCACGATAGTGCAGAATCAGTTCCAGTACTATGGTGTTGGGTTTTGACGTAGGTAACGCAGCGGAATAACAAAATTTAATCCTACTCAAAGCTCACCAAGGATCACAGGAAGAGATATCATAACATGATAAGGGACATAGTAATTGTGTACCTTTTGGTTTGAGAGATCACACGAAGAATGATATCCTCATCTCTACGGTTGATCCACGTCTAGAGGTGAGATCTAGATTCTTCCTTCAACAAGTGCTAGCTTGAACTGGGAGGAAGACGGAAGAAGGAATCAAACAACGAGGGACATGAAGGGGTTCGGCCCTCCTTTTGGCGCCGACGGAAAGGGGGGTGGACGGCTTAGGGGTGGTCGGCCTCTAAGTTTGTCTTGCTCTCTATCTCTTTTGCTCTCTCCCACTCTCTTGTGTTATGTCTAATAACATTAAGTGGGAAGGAAGCTAGAGCCTCCTTTATATAGTCCAACAACTCCTTGTTAACTACATAAAGGTCCTTCCTAGTTCTACATGAACTTGGATTAGTCCCTTCCTTGCAAATTAGTCCTACTAAGTTTACAAGGTGTTGCATAATGATCCTTCTTATTAATGAATCATCTTAATTAATCCCAAATCTATATCTACTCTATTTGACGTGTGACCCCATAGGTTTCTACTTAGTTGGTAGTAACTTATTACTAACATGGAGCGGTGTCTAGCAACACATCCATGCCACCCAACTAATAGAAATAGTCAGTGATCCCGACAAACCTCTAGTGCCCAATATCTCATATTTCACTATTCCTTTGTCTCCATATCCGGATTGGACAAGAGACATAAATAGTCACACTCGTATATCCAAACCATAGTTCCCCGATCCTGGGAATATGCTCATGCAAGCAGATAACATCAATATCTCCATATTGAATTATCTGAGTCTAGCCAGACATTCAATAAGCCTCATCCCTCGAGTGGCCGTCGATATTTACTCCCATTATGTGGGAGGGACAAATCCTATCGACATCACTATGATCTCTAAGCTTGCTTCCTATCATGCCCGATAACTACCTTTATGATTACCCAGTTACGGTGTAACGTTTGATAACATCAAAGCACGATATTCCACAACTAGAGTATCTAGTGACTTCAAGTCTAAGGATTACAATTATATCAGCACTACGAGAAGCGATTGTGACTTTAACATAATCTAATGTATCCTTCTCGTTGTGGGTCAATCCAGTACGCCATTACTCCTAATGCATACCCGTGTGTTAGACTTGATATCTCCATATCAATCTACCCACATACTAGTCTATATTTGATCGTCCTATTAATAAATATAGTGGACTAGGGTTTAAGATAAACAACACATCGTATCCAAGGACTTCATTATATTAAATATCACAATATATAATAAATGAATATTCTAACCAAAAAGAATGTTCATACTAAATATAAGATTGCCTCTAGGGCATCTATTCCAACAGTCTCCCACTTGAACTAGAGCCAATATGGCGCATTTCGTATGCCTATAGATATGGCGTGCCCTTCATGCTTTCGCTGCGCAAGAGGTTTTGTGAGTGGATCTGAAAGATTGTCATCCATTGGAATCTTGCATATCTTCACATCTCCTCGATCGATCATATCACGAATAAGATGGAATCTCCTAAGTACATGCTTCGATTTCTGGTGTGATCTTGGTTCCTTGGATTATGCGATCGCCCCGGAGTTGTCGCAGTACAACTCTATGGGATCCATGATGCTAGGGAACCGAGCTCAGTGATAAATTTCTTTATCCAAACTGCCTCTTTTGCTGCTTCCGCAGCAGCAATTAACTCAGCTTCTGTTGTAGAATCAGCAACTGTCCCTTGCTTGGAACTCTTCCAACTCACATCTCCTCCATTTAGGCAAAACACGTATCCAGACTGTGATCTGCAGTCATCTTTGTCGGTTTGGAAGCTTGCATCAGTGTAACCCTTTACACTTAGCTATTCCTTACCTCCAAATATCAAGAACACATCCTTAGTTCTTCTCAAGTACTTTAGGATGTTCTTGACAGCAATCGAGTGACTCTCACTCGGATTGGACTGATATTTGCTCACCATACTCAACGCGTATGATACGTATGGTCTAGTACACAACATGGTGTACATGATGGATCCTATGGCCGAAGTATAGGGTATCCTACTCATGCGGTCCTTCTCAATCTCATTTGAGGGACAGTCATTCTTAGAAAGAGTTACTCCATGCGACATGGACAAGAATTCCTTCTTGGAATCTTGCATGTTGAACCTCTTCAACACCTTGTCGATATATGTAAGATGACTTAGGCCGAGCAGCCTTCTAGATCTATCCCTATAGATCTTTATACCAAGTATGTAGGCTGCATCTCTTAAGTCCTTCATTACAAAGCACTTTCCTAGCCAATCTTTAACAGATTGCAAAGTAGGAATGTCATTGCCAATGATTAGTATGTCATCCAAATACAAGACCAGAAATACTACAGAGCTCCCACTAACCTTCTTGTAAACACAAGGCTCATCTTCGTTCTTGATGAAGCCAAACTCTTTGACTGCGTCATCAAAACGTCGATTCTAGCTCCTAGAAGCTTGCTTTAATCCATAAATGGATCTTTGCAGCTTACAAACTTTATTGGCATTTTCTAGATCCTCAAAACCCTCCGGTTGTGTCATGTACACATCCTCGAGGAGGTTCCCATAAAGGAACGCTGTTTTTACATCCATCTGCTAAATCTCATAGTCGTAGTATGCTGCAATAGCAAGTAGGATTCGAATGGATTTAGTCATGGCGACTAGTTAAAAGGTTTCATCATAGTCAATATCATGAATCTGTCTATACCTTTTGGCTACCAATCGCCCCTTATAGGAAACTACGTTTCCATCCATGTCGGTCTTCTTCTTGAAGACCCACTTGCACCCTATGGGCCGAGCCCCTTCGGGTGGTTCCACCAAAGTCCATACTTTGTTCGTGTACATGGAATCCATTTCGGATCTCATGGCTTCTAGCCACTTCTTAGAGTCTGGGCCTTTCATGGCTACTCCGTAGGTTGCAGGCTCATCATCTATGAGTGGTACATCATCGGGCTCAGTCACGAGAAGTCCATACCTCTCTGGCTCATGACGCACTCTCCCTGATCTACAGAGTTCCTGTGTTACCTGAACAGGTTCTTCCACAACTACTTGCGGTTCCTGTTCATGTTCCATCATTGGTTTAGTGATTTGTGGTTCTTGAATTTCTTCAAGTTCTACAGCCCTCCCACTTGCTTCTTTAGAGACAAACTCTCTTTCTAGAAACACGCCGGTCCGAGCAACAAACACTTTGATCTCGGTGGGATTGTAGAAATAATATCCTTTGGTTTCCTTAGGATATCCCACAAATTTGCACTTATCCGCTTTGGGCCCGAGCATGTCTGTTTGTAAGAGTTTTACATAGACATTGCAGCCCCAAATCCTCATAAACGACATTATGGGACGCTTCCCAGTCCATATCTTTTATGGTGTTTTCATGACTGATTTGAATGAGACGTCATAGATCGCACCATATATAATAGCGTGCGATTTCTCTTCTCAGATACGCCATTCCATTGTGGCCTTCCGGGTGGAGTGAGATGGGATACTATCCCACACTCTCTAAGAAACTCATCAAACTCTTGGCTTAAGTATTCTCCTCCACGATCCGATCGTAGAGCTTTAATAATTTTACCAAGTTGCTTCTCTACTTCATTCTTGAATTCCTTGAATATTTCAAAGGATTCGGATTTGTCCTTCATAAGGTATACAAATCCATATCTACTGAAATCATCAGTAAATGTGATGAAGTAGGTGTAACCACATCTGGCAGGCGTGGGGAATGGTCCACATACATCGGTATGTATGAGCGCCAATAACTCTCTTTTCTTACTGAACGGGGACTTTGTCATTTTTCCTAATAAACAAGATTCACATATGTCATATGATTCTAAATCAAATGAGTCTAGAAGTCCATCCTTATGGATTCTACATATGCGTTTCTCATTTATATGGCCTAAACGACAGTGCCATAGATATGTAGGATTTAAATCATTAGTTTTAATCCTTTTAGTATTTATGTTATAGATTGGACTATTTAGATCAAGGATATACAATTCATTAGACAAATGCGCACTACAATAGTGCATACTATCAAATTAAATGGAGCAAAACTTGTCCTTTATTGAAATAGAAAAACCCTTCTCGTCCAAACAACAAAAGGAAATAATTTTTCTGCTCATAGCTGGCACATAAAAGCAATTCTCTAATTATAAAATAAGTCCAGAAGGCAAAGATAGCTCATAAACGCCTACAGCTAATGCAGCAACTCTTGCTCCATTCCCGACGCGCAGATCTATCTTCCCTTTACTCAATCTTCTACTTCTTTTCGAATCCTGCACATTTCGACAAGTGTGAGAACCACATCCGGTCTCCAATACCAAGATGAAGAAATAGAAAGATTGACGTCTACAACATAAATACCTGGTGGTGGTGGAATCACTATTCCAAGCTTCCTCCAGATATTTAGGGAAATTCCTCCTCCAGTGACCCAGCTGGATGCAGTAGTGACACTCACCTTTAGCCACGCCTCCACTAGGATTTAGGGCTTCCTTGGATTTTGCAACTTTCTTGCGCTTTCCTTTGGAAGTAGAGTCAACTCCTTGGCCCTTCTTCTTATTCACTATCATTATGGCCTTGCCCTTGCCTTTGTTGACGCTCTGTTCTGCTGTCTTTAGCATGTTCAACAAGTCTGGCAGAGTCTTACTGATCTCGTTCATATTATAGTTCATGATGAACTGATTATAACTCTCAGGAAACGATTGCAAGACAAGATCAGTTGCCAAATCTTGGCCTAGTGGGAATCTTAGTCTTTCAAGTTTCTCAATGTACCCGATCATTCGGAGCACATGTGGCCCTACCGGGTTCCCATCTGCAAGACTACTCTTGAATAATGCTTTAGAAACCTCATAGCGCTCATGCCTTGCCTAATCCGGAAACAATTGTTTCAAGTGTATGATCATATCATAGGCCTCCATGTTCTCATGCTGCTTCTAAAGCTCAGCAGTCATGGTACAAAGCATGAGGCAAGTCACGTCATTAGAATCATCAATATGTTTCAGACGTGCCCTCACTTCCGCTAGAACAGACTCATCTTATGGTGGTTCTGGAATTGGAGTGTCCAAGACATACAGCTTCTTTTCTTGCTTAAGGAAAATCCTTAAGTTTCTGTACCAGTCAAGGAAGTTTGTTCCAGACAGTTTATTCTTCTCAAGGACAGATCGTAGGGATGAAGTCAATGCGTTGTTGTTTGCCATTTGGAATTCTACAAAACAAGAAATGTGAAATTTTAGTATTTTGAACAATTTGATTATATTCAACAATGGCTAGATCATCAAATATAGCTCCCACTATTTTTCTCGGATTAATAGCCCTCACCATTAATGCGGAAAATATCATTATATTTTCTAGTAGGTCCAAGATCCCTTTTCACTTCTTCTTGAGCTTGCTTTGGCAAGTCACCCAAGAATAGGTTATTTAGGTAGGAACCATTCCAATTGCATACCATGCAACTCTTGGTCCAATCAGGTGAATAACTCTTTATTCTTTATCCCATGGATAACGCCTAATTGGCATGCCTCTAGGCTCATCAATCCAATTGAATCTTACCCAGTTGCGTCCAACCTCTTGCTTCAACATACACACATTACTAGCTTGTGTCGTCCGCAACACACCATGGTAAATTAAAATCGCCTTGCTTTGGCAAGCCCTAATTTTAATGAACCCTGATCCTGAAGGGTGTTTTGGCAAGAGAAAGCAAAACGCAATATTTAATTGAGGGATTTAATATTCTTCATTTGTCTGGTTGATCTAATCAACATGATCTACTTATTTTGATTGGGCAATCCACAATAAAAGACCATCATTGTTTATTATTATCTTGTTAACGTTTTGCTAGTATCGCCATACACACAAAAATAAATAACAAGACATAAATAATAAACATCCACAAAAATAAATAAAACGTGGCATGGAAATGGCCCCTAGACTAAGATATTATCAAGCCAATGATAATATCCAATTACCCTAAACTGACAACCTCATCTCCATGTGCTCCACCATAGCCGCGCACCTAGGAGGGTGTCGTCTATGTCTTTTGGCTTCTTTTGTTCCCCGGTCTTCTTCTCCATGCTATTGGTTATCATCTAAATATTTCTAATTCTAGCCTAACATCTATAATAAATACATAATAAAAGCCTCACATGTCAAGCAGAAAAGACGACTGGCATGCCGTAAAACTTAATTAATTATTACATTAATTTGATCAGCTCGCAGGCCGTTAACCAAACCACAAAGCAGTAAACAACCACAATCCTAGGCCATATCCATCCACCATGCAATAAAGCACATAATACAGTTAAAACCAATTTTTAACGCGCTTGTTTAATTTTAATTGAATTGGGTAATTAGGGTTACAACGGTCCAAGGGGTCCAACCTAAGCCTAGGCCGAACCCCAAGGACCGCCGCCCGCCACTTGGTCCCGGCCCAAGGCCGGCCGCCCCATGTGACCTGCGACCCTTTCTTGGCGCGCAAGGAGGGGGGCGGACGGCTAGGGTTTCGGCCCTAGCCTCCTTCCCTTCTTCCTTTTTGCCCAAGCATGGTTGTTTCCTTTATGGATGTTTCCATAAAATTGTTTCCATAATTGAAAACTCATTTTCAATTATGTGCCCATGAACCCTAATTTTTCAAGAACACAATGATTCACATACTATGTAATTAAACTCAACAATTCTAACATCCAATGTTAAATTAGATCTTGTTTATATTGAATCAAATTCAATTTGCATCTACTATGACAATTATCTCCAGTTCTCACGTAATAACAATAATACGGTGTATGAACTGAAATCGTAAAACATAAAATCATGTTATGCTCTACGACATGTGGTTCTGATACCACTGTTGGGTTTTGACGTAGGTAACGCAGCGGAATAACAAAATTTAATCCTACTCAAAGCCCACCAAGGATTACAGGAAGAGATATCATAACATGATAAGGGACATGGTAATTGTGTACATTTTGGTTTGATAGATCACACGAAGAATGATGTCCTCGTCTCTACGGTTGATCGACGTCTAGAGGTGAGATCTAGATTCTTCCTTCAACAAGTGCTAGCTTGAACCTGAGGAAGAGGTAAGAAGGAATCAAACAACGAGAGACAAGGAGGGGTTCGGCCCTCCTTTTGGCGCCGACGGGAAGGGGGGCGGACGGCTTAGGGGCGGTCGGCCTCTAAGCTTGTCTTGCTCTCTCTCTCTTTTTCTCTCTCCCACTCTCTTGTTTTATGTCTAATAACATTAAGTGAGAAGGAAGCTAGAGCCTCCGAAGTTGTAAGGAAGCTAAGGATTGCAATTATATCAGCACTACGAGAAGCGATTGTGACTTTAACATAATCTAATGTATCCTTCTCGTTGTGGGTCAATCCAGTATGCCATTACTCCTAATGCATACCCATGTGTTAGACTTGATATCCCCATATCAATCTGCCCACATAATAGTCTCTATATTTGATCGTCCTATTAATCAATATAGTAGACTAGGGATATTTAAGATAAACAACACATTGTATCTAAGGACATCATTATATTAAATATCACAATATATAATAAATGAATATTCTAACTAAAAACAATGTTCATACTAAATATAAGATTGCCTCTAGGGAATCTATTCCAACATATGAAAATAGGGATGAAGACCCAAATGCCTTCATTGGGAAGTTTGATGCCTACATCAACAGAGTGAAGTACAAGAACGTCACTGATGAGACCCTGAAGCTGATTCTTTTTCCTTATTGTCTGAAGGGTGAGGCAGAGAAGTGGATAAAGTCCAGGGAGCCAGAATCGATCACAACATGGGAGCAGTGTGTTGATGATTTCATGAGCAAGTTCTACCCCGCTCAACGTGTCATAGGTTTACAGGAAGAGATCCTTGGTTTTCAGCAGCATGCTGATGAGACGGTTGTTGATGCATGGGACCGGTTTATGAGGACGATACGCAAGTGTTCTAATCATAACTTCGGCGAGTATAAGATTCTTCATCTTTTCTATCATGGCCTGGAACGTCCCAACCAGGATTTGCTGAACAGGGAAGCAGGTGGTAACTTTCTTTACAGGGTTGACAAGGATGGAGCATATGCATTGATGAAGCAAATAGTGAAACAAGATGCTCTATTCTATGACTCTAGGAGGTTGTCCAAGCTGCCTGAACCGAATAACGATAAATGGAAATATGGTATTACAAAGATGGTTTCTGACATGGCAAAACATGTCTACCAGGATAAGAAGACTGTGGCTGCAGTTGAAGAGCAGGAGTTTGATGTAGCTTTGACTCAAGCTGCTAATGAGGATTATGTGGGGGCACAGGGACAGCGCAACTGGAATCAGGGGAACTACAGACCATGAACTAGAGATCATCCAGGATTCAGGTATGGAGATCAGTTTGGAGCTTCATATGTACCCGGTTTTCAACAAAGGCCACCTGCGCCACCTTCTCAGGCACCACTACCATTAGCTACCGGCTAGAATGCTGAGATGGTAGATCTCAAGAATATGATGTATCAGATGGGCAAAATGTTAATACCTTCACTTCTCAGGTGGAGACATTGAAAACTGATTTGCACATCACGAAGACCTCGCTTCGTAACTTGGAGTGCAGGTAGGACAGATCGCCACTCAGCTCTCCTTTAGAGCACCAGGATCCTTGTCGTCAGATACTGATAATGTGCACCAGGTGAACTCCATCACCACTCGTAGTGGGATAGTTCTTGATGATCCCCCATATTCGAGCCACGCTTGAGCTGAAGCCTCGAAGGCTAGGGAGCATGAGGTCTTTGACAAGACTCCGTCATGATCCCCCAATCAAAGGGCGTGACTCCACATGTTGATGATGAGGTAACACCACCACCACCTTCTATGTCCAAGAATCTCGCATATCCTCTTAAGACGAGGAAGGAGAAAGATGATTCAGAGGAGTATAATAGATTCTTGTCTATCTTTTCAAAATTGCATATCAATGTTCCACTGATTGAGGCAGTCAAGATGATGCCTAAGTATGCCAAGTATATGAGAGATGCAATTTCAGAAAAGTGGGCAGTGCCAGATTTTCAAACCGTGGATTTGAGTGAGCAGGTGAGCTCATGTGTTTTGCATGGATCGCCGGAAAAACAAAAGGATCCGGGAAGCTTTGTGATAGAAGCTAACTTGGGAGGAGCTTACACGAGATAGGCCCTGTGTAAGTTGGGGTCTAGTGTCAATTTGATGCCACTCTCAGCTGGGAGTAGAAGCCCGTTCCACATGGATCAACCTTCAGTTTGCTGACAAGTCTTGCAAGAAGGCATACGGTGTGGTGGAAGATGTGTTGTTTAAGGTAGGGAATTCTATTATCCCTGCAGATTTTGTTATTCTTGAGATGCCTGTGGGATATGTTCCGATCATCCTGGGTAGGCCCTTTTTGGCTACCGGTCGGACTCTCATTTATGTTGAGAACGGAGAATTGATCATGTGGATCAATGATGCGTGGGAGACCTTTCGGGTTTCTAAGGCGACTCCTCAGCAGTCTCAAGAGAAGACACAGATGCCAGTGGTCGTGCAGTCAGCGCACAAGAGTTTTGAGGTGGTCCATGTTGAGCCACCGGATTCAAAAGCTAAAGTCCATAGAGTTGTGTTGAGGATCCAACAGAGGAAGCTGGATGAGATGGCACGAGGTGCTAAGCCACCTTTTTAGGGGCATTGAGGTAACTTGGTCGGGCCGTCGACCTTAAATTACAAGCGCTCATTAGGAGGCAAACCAATTTAGGTAGTCGTATTTGTGTCTCGTATTCTGTTCTTGATATTCAAACTTGATTGAGAGATGTGAGAGAGTGCGGTTTAATATTTTTCATGAGTGTGCAGGACACAGGTACCGAAGACCCTTCGGATTCCCCTTCTTGATTCACGTGCACTACATTAAACGCAAAACGAGGCACAACGAGCAATTCGCTAATAGGAGCTTGGAAGAGAAGCTAATCGAGGTCGACTAACAGCTATTCATTAATTTAGTATATTGGCAGCTAGTTGTGGCCCGGAGTTGCACGCATCGGAATCCAAAGAGGGATGAAAGATAACACAAGTTTAAAGGGGCACAATTCTTTCTAGAGAGAAATTTTGGAGATGAGATGAAAAACTTCCCCGGACTTTGGGAATTTATCATTCAACATTGGATTCTACATTCAATGACGAGTCCGTGAGTGCGAGAATCGAAGGAATCGAACACCGGATGAAGAAACTAGAGAAAAAACAAGAACCGGTAAGTTCTAGGGCATTTCGGGCCGAAATGAAATTATTTCGGGCCGAAATACCCTTGATTTCGGGACGAAATGAAAAGGGGGTTCTTATGAGATTTCCAAACCATTTCGGGCCGAATCAAAACCATTTCGGGCCGAATGGTCTGGAAACCTCTTTAATTGGGGGCATTTTGGATATTCCGGAGCTACTATTTAAAGGTAAAAAACGAGATTTTTCACACTTTCAACCCCAATTTTGGATCAAAACACTCCTCTTCATCTTGTTCCTCTCAAACTCTCAAGAACACTCACACACACGAAACCCTAAACATCTCCAAATCCAAAAGTTTTGGTGGGATTTGCTCCTTGCAAGCTCACCATCAACATTAAGTCTTGGAGTTTTGAGAGATAGTGCAGGGTCTGAGTGTGGGGGAAAACAAAGAGGAAGAACTCCAAGAGCACAAAATTCTCCGATTTGTATACTTGGAGTAGGATTTAACCTTAGCTCAAGAAGAGACTTGTGACGGGGACACCGAGGAGCTTAAGGAGGTACTCTTGCCTTCACTTGCTCGTGTTTTCAAAAAAGTTGGTACAATTTTATCTCTCTCGGATTTAATTCTTGCTTAGGCACTCTTAGGGCTTAATTTTCTTGAAAATTTTTACTTGCTCATACTCGGATTGTTGGATACTTGTTTAGTTCACTCTACACCTCACGTGCACTCACTCCCACTAGACCCACCGGCCCTACGCTTGAGCAGCCAAGTCCTCTTGATTTCACCTTATATTTCGTTGAGGATAACGAAGCGCTTAAGTGTGGGGGAGTTTTTAGCTATCCGCTAGTTAGCCATTGCATAGCCTGGTTACATGTAGTGTTAGTGAGTCGTGTTTCCATGTAGATGTCGATTCGGTTAGATATGCATTTGCAATGCACGTTTAATTATTGCATTGTATATATTGTTCGCACGTTTATTTATTGATTCCATCTACCCATATTTGTGTCTTAGTCCAGTTGGCCAGTTACATATAGTGTCTAAAAAAAACAAGAAAAAACCCTAGAAATGGAATAGGGAGCCTGAAATTAAAACTCATGAATACCGAGGAGATTAGCTATGAGTTTTGATCACTTCTTCACATTTGTGGCCGTGAGAACGGCATTTCACCAAGATTGAGGGAATGAGGGCCGGACTAGTTAGTTTGGTGGGGTTCCTTGGATTTTGGTGAGGGAGTGTGAGAATGGGTTTTTGTGAGATGTATCACGACGTCTAGGACTGCGCTTCTAAATATCCTATCCTACCCGTCCTAAGCCGTCAACAATTGAAGCCCATGGATAAATAGCTCAGATGGTAAGTTCTAGGGATACGTTTGATGAGTTTGCGGAAGCAACTTATTTTGTGTTCGTGCCCGTTCTGTCGGACGAAACTGGCCGCAAGTTCTACCAATCACCGAAGTTATAGAATCTTCTAAGGGATGTGAGAGCCCTATGACATGCCGATTTGTTCTTCGAGATTGCCCAATCTCTAACTAAAAAGAAAAACATATGTTCTTTACGTTGTTGCATTGTTTATAGTCATGTAGATTGCATAGTCCGGTGTTTGAGTCGTTGTGTCTAAGGCAATGTAAAGATATATGTGAATCTTGGAAGCAAGTGTTGCTCGGGACAAGCAAGAAGGCAGTATGGTGGAATTTGATAGCACCTTTTAGGAGCTATATATTATTTTTATTTTACCATATTATCACAAGTGATTTGAGCTTAATGTTCGAAAATTTGAGTCGTTTTATCACTTGATGCTTCACATGCCTTTTATTGTCAGTCCAGGCATTTCTATGCATATTTAGTTTTTATTTGTCCAATATAATCTCTTGGTACGTTTTTTCATGTTGTCTTGGCAGGAACGGATGCTAATCGGTTGATAGGAGGCATGGAATGAACTTCATAAACAACGGGAGCACAAGTGAAGTAAAGAGAAGCTGAACTGGAGGAGCTAGGATGACCAGTCGTCACTAATCTGAAGATATCTTGAGTTCTACAATGTATTTTAGAGTGAGACCAGTCCCAACTGTAATTAGACTTAAATATCTTCCAACTATAGGTCACGGAGCTTAATCGGAGTCCGGATGAGAGAGTAATGGCCTGCGCAAGATCAGATTACAATTCTGGCCGTGAATTACAAAGTGGAGGGGCTGAATTTCAATTTCAGCAAAGTACATTAAAAAAAACTCGCCCAGCTGGTTAAAAGCCGTGAGAGAGACCTAGGAGGAGGATATTCACGCATAGAGAGAGACAAGAACAAGGAGGAGGACGAAGGGGACGACGCGGAAGCTCTGATTCAATGTTGGATCTCTTCTTCCCTCTTTTAATCACTTGTATGGAGAAACATTGTTGTGTTGCTACGATTTCAATTAGTAACTAAATGTTTTGCTAGGCTTATCTATAGAGCATAGGGTTTATGTAGACGATTATGTTTTCCGGGTTTAAGACTTTGTTTCATGCTTTTCTATTTGATCTATTGGATGATATTTGATTTCATGAACTTGTTGAAGATCTTAGTCTATTGACACGGCTAGGGTAGGAATTGAAAACTTATGAATCTTCGTGTTCTTCATAGATTGTGATCTTTCTTATAGTTAATATATGTTTTGGCTGATTGTTCATATACTATGCTTAATCCTTAGCAAGAATGGAGTAATTAACCGGACTTGTTAATTAGCTAGCGAGTGCGTGAGAGCGACTTAGACCTAGTTGTGATGAGATATGAATAACATTAATCAGTGAGACTGAGAAGAGAAGTGTGTAGGATTGGCCTTAGCGGGTAGATTCGGTATGAGATAGTGAGGTGTTCGTGTGGTGGTAGTCTGAGAGGACATCATTCAGGGCACTGTCGTTAGCCTACTAGAACGGACCGGTAGATGTAGGTGGACCAACAGGACACCAAGTAGACCGTGACGTAGAGCGACATGAGACCGAGGGGAGATTGTCAGTGCTATTACCCGGCTTAACTAGAATAGTGTTAACGTGTTACTTTGCTAATCCGGTAATCGTCTACAGCCCTAGGTGATCTAGAGATTGCCTAGTTTCTCCATAATTGTTTTAATAAAATAAAAATCCAAAAATATTAGTTTAGTTGTAATTTCATATTCGTCACTTGTTTGAGGGTTATAACATCTTAATCACCATTCTTTCCTCCTTGTACCGTATTCTAAGCTAATAACTAATTAAATAATCTCAAGCTTGTCCTCGTGGGATCGATAACTCGGGGTTGAAATACTACCCCATATTACTTGAACCGTGCACTTGCGGTAACACGTAAGAAAGCGTGTCAAGTTTTTAAAAATTGATTTTTTTTTAGAAAGGGCAGTTTAAGAGAGTGAAATGGTGAGGGCTTAATGATAGAATTCCTTAGGATTAGGAAGATCTTAGGTGAGGTACACGTGAGAATCTGGAGTAGGAAGGCTATAGGGCTAATACACTCGAGAATTGTGAGTAGCTGTCTCTCAAACTAGTTATCCTACTAGTGCTACACCACCGTCACTTAGGTAGTCGTCAACCCTCCTCGTAGTGGCAACAAAACAGCTGTGCGAGTGATGTTTGTGGGGACCTCACGTCCCGTCTCCATCGCCTAGGTCCACTAGTTACCCCAATTTAATCAATCTACCCCTTTTATTCACAGCCTCAAGCCTAGGAAGCCATTCCTTGTGACTTTCATCACTAGTTAGAATGGTCCCTTCCTATGCGTCATGATAGAGGGAGTTGAGTTAGGGAGGTTCGTTGAGGGTGAGCTGATATTATACATCTTGAGTGGATACTCCTACATGTCATCTTTTGAGGGGATGTGAGGGTGAATTAGAGACGGCAGCACACTTCGGTGTGGCGGTGAGTCCTGTCCATACACCACGATCACAGGTGGAGTGTCGTAGTGCGTGACATTATTTCCGCACGATATGGGCTGGAGTTGGTTGATCTTATAGGTGGACGTGCTTGTGCTTCATTTACATTCTCTATATCTTAGGTGATGAGTAGGATTGGTTGGAATTAGCACGTGTTATATTGACTACCGGGTTTTGGATATGCTTTACATTGAGTGTGGGGGTGTTGACATACATTGATTACATCGTTGATTTGACACGTTCCACCCCCACGTATCTATCTTGACATTTGATCTCCTTTGATACTACTATCGCATTGGTGGCTCCATGTGCTTATTGTTGAAACTGAAATTGAAAAAATAAAAATAAAAAAAGAAAGAAAGTTGAAAGTGAAAGGTAATAGGTAATAGGGAGCCGAAAATTAAATTCATGAAGAACGGGGAGAGAAGCTATGAGTTTTGATCACTTCTTCACATTTTTGGCCGCAAGAACGGCATTCCAACAAGATTGAGGGAATGAGGGTCGGGCTAGTGAGATTCTGTGAGGTTCCTTGAATTTTGGTGAGGGAGTGTGAGAATCGGGTTTTGTGAGTTGTATCATGACGTCTAGGAATGCGCTTCTAAATATCTTGTCCTACCCATCCTAAGCCGTCAGCAACTGAAACCCGTGGATAAATAGCTCGGATGGCAAGTGTTAGGGATACGTTTGATGAGTGTGCGGAAGCAACTTATCTTGTGTTCGTGCATGTTCTGTCTGACGAAACTTGCCGCAAGTTCTACCAATAACCAAAGTTATATAATCTTCTAGGGGATGTGAGAGCCTTATGACATGCCTGTTTTTTCTTTGAGATTTCCCAATCTATAACTAAAAAGAAAAAAAATATATGTTTTTTTTTAATTCCTTGCATTGTACATACTTGAGTTGCATTGTACATATCATGTAGTTTGCATCGTCGTGTCTTTGTGTATTGAGTTGTGAGTCGTGTTGGCTAGAGAAAGGTGAAGTATGCAAAGCGGTGGGGTATGCATTGGTTTGGTTGTGGTATGTATGCAATGTCTCAAGTGTGGGGGTTTTGAGCGTCATTGTTGCTCGAGACGAGCAAAGAGTAAGTGTGGGGGAGTTTGATAGCGTCTTTTAGGATCTATAATTCTTTAGCATTGACCACATGTTAATATGTATTTGGAGAGTGATTTGAGCCCGATGGTAGAGAATAATGGTCGTTTTATCACTTGTTGCTCACCATGTGCTATATTTTTAGTCCGGGCGCTTTCTATGCATATTTCTTTGCTATTTGTCAAATATAATCGCTTGGTATGTTTGTTCATGTTGTCATGGTAGGAACCGATGCTAATAAGTTGATAGGAAGCATGGAACGAACTTCGGAAACAACGGGAGCTCAAGTGGAGTCAAGAGAAACCGAATTGGAGGTGCTTGGATGACCAGTTTGCACTATTTTAATCCTAGCTGGAGTTCTTCAATTAATTGGGGGGGGGGGGGGGTTGTGCCAAATGAAAGAAGACTCAAAGAGCTTTGCAACGATAGGTCACAGAGCTTAATCCGAGTTCGGACAAAGAAGTTATGGCCTGGCGAAGTCACGAGCAGATTTCAGGGGGTTATTGTGCAATTAATGAAGACTTCTCAGGTTATGATTGAAGAACGACCTAGGGACGGAAAAAGACACATTCACGCATAGAGAGAGCCACGATCAAGGAGGAGAGCAAGGAGACTTCGTTAGGAGCAACCTCAAGCAAGGAGAAGAGACCGGATCGCCCCAATCTTCACGATTTCTAGCGTTTGATCTATTTTCTCTCTAGTTTCTTGTATGAACTATTTAAACAATATGTTGACTTGTGTTATGAGTAGCTAAAATCATACCTATGCATCTATGGGGAGTCTAGGGTTTATGTTTTGATGATATTTTCCGGATTTTGGATGAACTTTCATGCTAGGGTTATGATTCAATGATGATTGTTTTGGTTTTCATCATGTTGAGTTCTTCCATTGAAAAGTTAGGGCTAAGATGTATGATGTTGATTATCTATTTCTTTGTTTAATCATGAACTAGGCTTAATGATAGTCTTCGTAGCCTAATCATCTTGTTTATTATGCTTAATCCTTAGTAACGTAGGAGTCATGACCCGAAATTGCTAATTAACTAGTGAGTGTGTGAAAGCAACTCTTCCCTAGTTGGGATGAGTAAACAAGATCATTCTTAATCAATTAGACTGAGAGGTTAGTTGAGTAGGAATGGCAAGAAGAGGGAGGATTCGCTAGGAAATAGTGAGGTGTACGTGTGGTGATGGTCTGAGAGAACATTACTCTGTGCATGATCGTTAGCCTGCTAGGACGTATCGGTAGATAGTGTTGGCCTGAGAGGAACAATACAGTACCGGTGTGTAAAACGACAAGAGACCGATAGGTGATTGTCAGTGCCATTACCCAGCATAGGTTACTAAGAGTCATAGTGTTAGAACATGAAATCAAGAGTTGTCAAGACTACCCTAGGTGATCTATAGATTGCCTAGTCTCATCTCTATTGATTTATCCTAAATCATTTCTTTTGCATTAGTCTTACTTATCGATCTAGTCACTTGTTTGAGGGTGAAAACACTCCCTTCACAACCATTTTTACCGGTTACTTAGGTAAATTGATCTTAATTGTTAATCTAGAGAAAAGTAAACATCCTTCCCTGGGTTCGATAACTCGGAGTCCAAAATACTCCACTTCATTACTTGACTGTATACTTGCGCAGAAACGCGTAGTCTACACTCGTCAGGCGGCCCTCTCTTTGTGACCGACGGGTAGGGAGGACGCAAGGGGGCTCGTCCCCCTTGTTGTCTTGCTCCCTCCTTCCTTCTCTCCTACTCAATGAATGTTATAAGCATAATTTGTATGGAAGGAAGCTAGGAGCATCCGCTATATAGTCCAACAACTCCTTGTTAACTACATAAAGGCCCTCTCCTAATCCTACTCAAGTTCGGATTAGTCCGAATTCCATAGTAGTCCTACTAAGTTAGCAAGATGTTGCGATTTGATCCTTCGAATTAATTAATCATATTATCAATTAATTCCCAAGTCTAGTTCAACACCATATGGTGTGTGACCCCATAGGTTCTATTTAGTCGGTAGTAACTATTTACTAATATGGAGCGGCCTCTAGCAAGACATCCATTCTAGCCAACAAATAGAAAATAGTCATCATGAAAAACCTTGTGTAAGTATTGTCTCATATTTTTGTCTCAATATTCGGATTGGATACGAGACATACAAGTCACACTCGTATATCCAATCCATAGTTCCTCGATCCTGGGAATAGCCTTATTCGTGCAAATAACATCAATATCCTATATCAAATTATTTGAGTCTGGCCAGACATTCTATAAGCACTATCCCTCGAGTGGCCTAGGGTATTTGCTCCAGTTATGTGGGAGGGACAAATTCTATCTACATCACTAATATATCTTGTTTCCTAATGTGTCCAATACGCGCCTTTATGACTACCCAATCATGGTGTAGCATTTGACGCTACCAAAACACAATATTCCACAAATAGAACATCTAGTGACTTCAAGTCTAAGGATGACAATACTGTTGTCACCGCGAGAAGCACTTGTGACTTTACATAACTTGTATGTATTCATCTCGAAGATGGGTCAACCTAGTATGCCATTACTCTTAATGCGTACCCATGTGTTGGATCATGATATCTCCATATCAATCCAACCCCATACCAGTCTATAGATGATTGTCCTATTAATCATTATAATGGACTATGGATATTTAAGATGAAGAACAACATTGTAAGTGTAAGGACTTCATTATATTAAATACCCAATAAATAATAAAATGAAAGTTCTAGCCAATTTATTGTTCATACTAAACTAGATTGCCTCCAGGGAACCTATTCCAACATTCTCCCACTTGCACTAGAGCCAATCCGGTGCATCTCGTATGCCAATGCTCCTAGTGTGCCCTACATGCTTTCGCTGAACAAGCGGCTTTGTAAGTGGATCTGAAAGATTCTGATTTTTAGGAATCTTGCATATCTGAACGTCTCCACTTTCGATAATATCTCGAATAAGATGGAACTTCCTGAGTACGTGCTTGGATTTCTGGTGCGATCTGGGTTCCTTTGATTGTGTGATCGCCCTAGTGTTGTCACAATACAACTCTATTGGATCCGCAATGCTAGGAACCACACCAAGCTAAGTAATTAACTTCCTAATCTAAACAGCTTCTTTTTCTGCGCCATTTGCAGCAATGTACCCAGCCTCTATTGTAGAATCAACCACCGTTTCTTGCTTGGAACTCTTCCAGCTCACCGATGCTCCATTTAGGCAAAATACAAACCCCGACTGTGATCTGAAATCATCTCAGTCAATTTGGAAGCTTGATCCATGTAACCCCTTACACGCAACTCTTCTTCCCCTCCAAATATCAAGAACGGATCCTTAGTTCTTCTCAAGTACTTTAGGATGTTCTTGACTTCAATCCAGTGACTCTCACCTGGATTGGACTGATATCTGCTTGTCATACTCAATGCATATGACACATCTGGTCTAGTACATAACATGGCATACGTGACGGATCCTATGGACGAGGCATATGGAACCCTACTCATGCGTTCCTTCTCAGTCTCATTGGAAGGACAACCACTCTTCGAAAGAGTGATTCCGTGCGACATGGGAAAGAAGCCCTTCTTGGAATCTTGCATGTTGAACCGTTTCAGCACCTTGTCTATATATGTACTCTGACTCAGGCCGAGCAAACTTTTATATCTATCTCAATAGATCTTTATACCGAGTATATAGGCTGCTTTACCTCAGTCTTTCATTGAGAAACATTTTTCCTAGCCAATCTTTAACAGATTGCAGCATAGAAATGTCGTTTCCAATGAGTAGTATGTCATCCACATACAAGTCCAGAAAATCAACAGTTCTCCCACTAAACTTCTTGTAGACACAAGAATCATCTTCATTTCTGATGAAGCCAAACTCTTTGACTACTTCATCAAGACGTCCATTCCAACTCCTAGAAGCTTGCTTTAATCCATAAATGAATCGTTTCAGTTTATAGAATTTGTTGTCTTTCTTTGGATCTTCAAAACCCTCAGGTTGTGTCATGTACACATCCTCGAGGAGATTCCCATACAGGAATACTGTTTTGACATCCATCTGCCAAATCTCATAGTCGTAATATGCTGCAATAGCAAGTAAGATTCGGATGGATTTGGTCATTGCGACTGGTGAAACGGTTTCATCATAGTCAATACCATGAATCTGTCTGAATCCTTTAGCCACCAATCGGCCCTTATAGGTAATCACATTACCATCCATTTTGATCTTCTTCTTGAAGACTCACTTGCACCCAATGGGGTGTGCCCCTTCGGGTGGTTCCACCAAAGTCCATACTTTGTTTGTATACATGGATTTCATCTCGGATCTCATGGCCTCAAGCCTTTTTTGAGATTCTGGACCATATATGACCTATTCATAGGTATTAGGCTCATCATCTATGAGCATCGTGTCACCAGACTCAATCACGAGAAGTCCATACCTCTCTTTCTCTGGCGCACTCTACTGGATCTACAAAGCTCTTGTGTTACTTGAACAGGTTGCTCTACAACCTCTTGTGGGTCCTGTTCATGTTCCATAGTAGGATCATTCCTTTGTGGTTCTTGAACTTCTTCAAGTTCTACAGTCCTCCCACTTGCTTCTTTAGAGAAAAACTCTCTTTCTAGAAACACGCCGGTCCGAGCAACAAACACTTTGTTCTCAGTTGGAGTGTAGAAATAATATCCCTTAGTTTCCTTAGGGTATCCCAAAAATTTGCATTTGTCTGACTTAGGCCCTAGCTTGTCTGATTGTAAACGTTTTACATAGATATCGCAGCACCAAATACTCATGAACAACACTGTGGGACTCCTCCCACTCCACATCTCACGTGGTGTCTTCATAACCGATTTAGATGGAACACGGTTAATGGTGATAGTTGCGCTCAATAGAGCATAGCCCCAAAAATGAGTTTGACACATCATAGATCGAGCCATATCTAATAGATTTTGATTCCTCCTCTCGGACATGCCATTCCACAGTGGCGTTCTGGGTGGAGTGAGTTGGGATATTATCCCACACTCTGTAACATAGTAATCAAACTCGTGGCTCAATTATTCTTCTCCACGATCCGATCGTAGAGCCTTAATACTTCTTCTAAGCTGCTTCTCTACTTCATTCTTGAATTCTTTGAAGTTTTACAGGACTCGGATTTGGCCTTCATAAGGTATATAAATCCATATTTGCTAAAATCATCAGTAAATGTGATGAAGTAGACATAACCACCCCTGGAAGGCGTGGAAAATGGCCCACATACATCAGTATGCACGAGTGCCAATTGCTCACTAGTCCTCTCTCCTTTCTTATTGAAAGGGGCCTTTGTCATTTTTCCCAATAAACAAGCCTCACATGTCTCATATGATTCAAAATCAAATGAGTCTAGGAATCTATCTTTATGGATTCTAGATACATGTTTCTCATTTATATGGCCTAAACGACAGTGCCATAGATAAGCAGAATTTAAATTATTCGTTTTAATCCTCTTAGTATTAATGTTATAGACATGATTGCTTAGATCAAGGATATACAATCCATTAAATAATTGCCCACTACAATAGTGTATACCATCAAAATAAATGGAACAACAATTGTTCTTTATTGAAATAGTAAAACCATCCTTGTCCAAACAAGAAATAGAAATAATGTTTATGCTCATGGCAGGCACAAAATAGCAATTATTTAATTCTAAAACTAATCCTAGAGGCAGAGAAATCTCGTACAAGCCTACGGCCAATGCATCAACTCTTTCTCCATTCCCAAGCGCAGGTCTATCTCTCCTTTAGTCAATCTTCTACTTTCTCTTTAGGTCCTGCACATTTGGACAAATGTGAGATCCACATCAGTATCCAATACCATTGATGAAGAGACAGTTAAGTTGACATCTATAACAAAAGTACCTAATGAAAGTGTGTAATGTAGACTAAATACAGGGCCTAAATACTCTAGAAGGGGGGGGCGGTTGAATAGAGTATGGAAACTTTTTGCAGAAACTCAGAACTTAACAGATTGGCTTTGTGTGAAACTCAAATCTCAAGGCCTTGAGATTTTAGAAAACTGTCTGAAACTTTAAAAGGCAAAATAGAAAGCTTCAAGGCCTTGAACTATTTCCAGTTCTAAGCAACTTATAAACCCTAGTTTGATTTGAGTTGTGTGCAGCAGATAATAATAAAACTGTAAAGTAAAGAACACAAAGAAATTTACAGAGTTAAGTCCCAATGGACCTAATCTCAACATGAGGGATCTAATCCCACCAGGATTGGGCAAAAACTTCTTATTACTCACACAGAAACAGCCCTAGATCTTCAAGCCTAAGTGATTTTCCTTACACCTATACAGCTTGTGGTTCCAACCCTATCTAGTTCCAGCTACTAACTGTTGAGCTAACAAGTACCTCTTGTTGTTCACTTGAACAACCAACCACTAGGTTTAGTGAGGTTTAAGATATTTAAGAGATACACAGGTTACAAAACAAGTGAAGAACACAGTAGAAGAAATAAGCTAGTAAAGCCTGGATGTGTTCTTCTGGAAACAGGAATGACTTGATCTTCTGGAATCTGGATTTGAAGCTTGAATCCTAGTGTGTGTTTGAATGAATGATCTCCCACGAATTTGTCACACCTCTCTGAGTATTCTGCAAGCCACTTCTCTTTCAAAATTCAAACCAGTCTCTTTTATCCACAGCTGCAACTGAATGAGAGATTTTAGGATCTCATTTCCTACAAATCCTCCTTCTGTTTTCAACTGAAATTCAAACAGCTCTAAGTGGATATCCGTTGGAGTTTGTTGAGATTGATCTTGCACGTTTAACAAACCTGCAACAACATTAAAACACAGCAACAAAAAAATCCAGAAATATAACAATACTATGACTGTTTGGTTTTCCAGTTTCTGATAAAACTGGTTAAAAGATTAGAACAGTAATCTGTTTAACTTTTGACACATATGAAACATGAAAAAAAAGTTAAGACTCTTAGAAGTCAATAAATAATCACAATAATAAGAATCAAAAACTGCAAGAAAGAATCAACTTAATTCTGTAAAAACTGTCAGCAGCTCAAGGCACATCTCAAGGCCTTGAAGCTCTGAACCTGCTTCACAGATTTTCAAAGTTAAACCCATAAGACTTTGATGCTCTCTGTTCTGATCATCTGAAATTGTGTTAGATATGTGGATAATGTAAAACATGAGTATATGCAGCAAATCCCTGATCTGTATAATCAGATAGCCAATCTGCAATACAAAACTGTTAGAACATTCAGCAGGATAAGAACAACTCTCAAGGCTTTGAAGCTCTGCCAGTTTTCTCAAGGCCTTGGAGTATCTGAAATGCATTGCTGCCTCTGTCTTTGTCTTTGTCTTTCATCACTCAAAACAATTACCATCCAAAACACATTCAAGGGTCTTTGAGTCAACAATCTCCCCCCTGATGAAAGACAAAACCTACAGTCTTGTGTAGATTTTCTTGCCACTCCTTATAAAAATTAGATAACCACATATTCAGATACAATAGACAATAATACCAGATAATCAGTAAACCACAGATAATCAGCAATATTTACATAAAATCACAGTAATATAAGAACACAACTGATTAATCAAAACAACTGATTATTATTCAAGTACTGCAAGTAACACAAATTATTATTCAAGTACTGCAAGTAACACAAAAACACATAATTTCTCCCCCTTTTTTACTTTCATCAAATAAGGATGATGAAATGTTGGATCATTACTCAGAGTCTAAAAAAAAACTTAAAACAAAATTTATTACTAAAAGTCAAGGCCTTGAGGATAGAAAAGAAGAAGAGAAAGAGATAGAAGGTCAAGGCTTTGGTCTTCTCTCATCTTCAATTCTTCTTTGACGTCTGGCCTTTCTCTGAGCCTTCTCCAACTTCTTCTTCACTTGCAGCATCTTCAGTAGACTGATTACCTTCTTGTTTCAGCTTCCACTTCTGCAAAAACTTCTTGAATTATCTCATCCACCTTCTTCTTAACTTGCACTGAATCCCCCTCTGTAGCTGCATCAACACCTATGTCTTCACCAGCATCTTCTTCATCAGTTTGTCATACAGATCCTTTGAAGTAAGCACCACTGGAATTGGCATCTTTTTCTTCTTCAAGAAATCTCCCAGCCTTTCATCTGAATCCACACTGGTGTCATGACTAGTAGTAGAAGGTATCTTCTCCAAGTTCAAACCCTTGATGACAACATCCATCTTTCCATTCATAACATTCATCAAGCCCTTGAACTGGTTAAATTCAGCTGACAGATCAAATAACCTTTGTCTGAGATCTTCAATCTCAACCTGCTGATCTTCAAACTTTTCAACCAACAAAGAATAATCCTCATTGGCTTGTCCTTTCCCTGATGTAGCCCCCTTTGGCTTCACAAACTCTTTCTCTCAAAGTTCCTCCTTTGACAAATCTGAATAAAACTTCCAATGTCCTTTCCCAGTCTGAACTACCCCAATCCTCTGTAATGCAGTCTCATCAATCAACCCAAAACCTCCACTAATCTTTTCCTCTCGTTTCACAAGTACATCAAAATATTCAAAGAAAAGAGGTAACAGGTTGGCATATGGAAGAGGATGGTTTCTAGTTCTGGTTGCACAATAAATCATATGCTCCATAACAACTGTTGGCAAGTCAATCTCAAACCCCTGAGATATCAGATACATCAAAATAAGAACCTTATCAGTCACCAACTCCCTTGAGTTCTTCCTAGGAACTACACTTCTCATCAGAATTGCAAACAGGATTTTGGCTTCACAGTTGAGCACAGAGTGTGTCAACTGCTTTGGACCAGAGGGTACACTATCAATGAAAAACATCTCTTTTGCCTTATCCAGAAACTCCTTCCTTTCAGGGTAATCTCCAACATTATACTTCCTAGGAATGCCCAAGACTTTGTCAAAAGTCCTATGATCTAACCTCAAATATATCCCAGCCACTTTTGAAGTTAACACCATCTTATCATCACCTTCAGAAACCAAATTCAGATAAAACAACCTAGTTAACCTATGATAGGCTTTTGAACTAGGATTTAACACCTTCCCCACTGCAGTTTCTCTTAATTTTCTCATACAATCAATATCCAATTTGTCCAACAACTCCTCACAAACCATACTATAAAAAGCTACCTTAGATGAAGCATAACCTTTCATCCATACAGTTCTAACCTCAGAACTAACAAACCAATCAGAAGTAAGTGCATTCTTACCTTGATAGCCCTTTTTGGTTGCAGAAGCAACCTGCTTAACCCTAGTTTTCTTCTCTGTGGGTTTGCTCTTCTCTTGTTCTCCTTCAGTTGGATTCTTCTTGCTTTCTTGAACAGATTTCCCTTTCTCCTCTTCTCCAGCCATTTTCTTCTCTCCTCCTTTCTTCTTTTCTGACCTAGGTTGATCACCACCCTGAGCCTTTGTCTCCTTCTATGGATCAATGCTTGAGCCTTCATCTCCCTTTTCTGTTCTAGACTTATTTGCAGGAGGAGTGTCCTCATGCAAGCTCTAAGTGTTTTCTGAATCTGAATCAGAAATCACAATCTTTTCCTTCTTATTTGCCCTCTTCTTGGATCTGCCAGAAGGCTTCCCCTGTTGCTAAATTCTGGCTGACTTGCGCTCCATTTTGGGGTTTAGGGTTTTGAGACGGGAATGTGATTGAGAGAGATTGAGAGAGAGAGAGAGGAGAGTCGTAGAGAATTGAGATAGAATGAAGAGGAATAAGCCCTGACTTTCAGCTTAAGTAGGTTGAAAAGGATGAGTCATAAAAGGACTCTGCTAAATCAACATGCAAAAAGAATCTTGAAAAAATATTTTTCGATATTTTAGAAAATTCTCTAAGTAATTCTAATATTATACAGTTATCTAAAAAGATAATATATAATAATTTGATGATCCATTTTTTTTAAAAAAAATACAGATGTTTTCAATATCTGGAGAACAATCTCAAGGCCTTGAGATTTTCTGCAGTTTGAGAAACTTCAAAGCTTTGAGCTATACTTTCAAGGCTTTGGAAAGTATAATCTCAAGGCTTTGAGATTTCAACACATAATCACATATAAGTATTGATACTCCCTCTAAACCAATGCATCCTTGTTTAACATCCTCAATTCAAGCCTTAGAGATGAAAACCAATCATCTCGCAAAGGTTTAGTGAAATATCAGTAATCTGCATAGAGGTAGAAATAAAAGTTAAAACAACATCACCTTGTTCTGCATGATCTCTAAGGAAATGATGTCTCACATCTATGTGCTTGGTTCTTGAGTGCTGGACTGGATTCGTAGAGATTGGGATAGCACTTGTGTTGTCACAATGAATAGGCACATTTCTGAAATTGTAGCCAAGATCTCTAAGTTGCTGAGCAATCCATAACACTTGTGAACAGCAAGCTCCAGCTGCAATGTATTCATCTTCTGCAGTTGATAATGCTACAGAATTTTGGTTTTTGGAATGCCAACTGATCAATGAAGATCCAAGAAACTGGCAGCATCCAGAAGTACTTTTCCTGTCTACTTTATATCCCGTAAAATCTGCATCTGAATAGCCACTCAACATAAAATTAGATCTTCTTGGATACCAAAGACCCAAGTATCTGGTTCCATTCAAATATCTAAAAGTTCTTTTGACTGCAGTTAAATGACTTTCCTTAGGATCTGCTTGGAATCTAGCACATATACAGACACTGAACATAATATCAGGTCTACTAGCAGTTAAATACAACCGTGATCCAATCATAACTCTGTATTCCTTTTGATTCACACTCTTACCATTTGGATCCTTGTCTAATGAGAGTGATGAACTCATAGGGGTTTTATGTACCTTGGACTGTGACATATTGTACTTGCTCAATAAATCATTGGTATACTTTCATTGATGTACAAAAATTCCTTTCTTCATTTGTAAGATATGAAGTCCAAGAAATAAATTCAGTTCAACCATTAAGCTCATCTCAAAATCCCTGCACATCAGACTAGAAAACTCTTTTGAAAGAGCATCATTAGTAGCACCAAACAGAATATCATCTACATAGATCTGAACTACTAACAAATCACTTTGATGATGTTTAATGAAAAGAGTTTTATCAACTAGGCCTCTTTTGAAATTATTTTCAAGTAGAAATTTTGAAAGTCTGTCATACCAAGCCCTTGGAGCTTTTTTTAATCCATAAAGAGCTTTGTCTAGTTTGTAAACATGATCACGAAAGCTTTCATCTTCAAAACCAGGAGGTTGTGCTACAAAAACATCTTTTTGTAAATAGCCATTCAGAAAAGCACATTTAACATCCATTTGATAAAGCTTTATGTGATTGTGAGATGCAAATGCAAGAAGTATTCTAATAGCTTCTAACCTGGCAACAGGAGCAAAAGTCTCCTCATAATCTATACCTTCTTCCTGATTATATCCTTGAGCCACCAGTCTGGCTTTATTTCTTACCACTTTGCCATTCTCATCAAGCTTGTTTCTGAATACCCATCTGGTTCCAATAACTGATTTCTCTTTAGGTCTGGGAACCAGATTCCATACCTTGTTTCTTTCAAATTCATTCAGCTCACTCTGCATTGCAATGATCCAGTCTGCATCTTCTAGTGCTACCTTGGTATTTTTAGGCTCAATCAAAGATACAAATGCACTAAAAGCACACAAGTTCTTCAACTATCCTCTTGTCTGAGTTCCAGTTGATGGATCTGATATGATGTTATCAGCTGGATGATCTGCAAGGTACTTAAAATTCTTTCTTGGTATCTAGGAATATTCTCTTTCAAGGTTTTGAGTTCTTGAAACAGTAGAGGGAGCATCATAGAAAGTTTCAGCTTCTGTCTCAAGGCTTTGAGATTTTGGTTCTGCAGGAGGTTCAAGGCCTTGAGATTCTGCTGATTGATTCTGCACATTAGTTTTGCCTTTTTCTTCTTTCACAGCATCATCATCTGATTCATGCTTGTTCAAATCTAGGTCTGCAAAACTTTCACTCAGAGAATCCTTAGTACTTCATCAAAGATTACATGAATACTCTCTTCCACAATCTTGGTTTTTCTATTGTAAACCCTATAAGCTTTGCTAGTTTGATAATATCCAAGAAATACACCTTCATCACTTCTAGCATCAAACTTACCAAGATTGTCTATACCATTATTATACACAAAAAAGATACAACCAAAAGGTTTAAAATAAGAAACAGTAGGCTATCTACCTTTAAACAGTTCATAAGCGGTATTTTTCAAAATAGGTTTGATCAAGCATCTATTCAGCACATAATTAGCAGTATTAACAGCTTCTGCCCATAAGAACTTTGGCAAATTACTTTCAAGAAGCATGGTTCTAGACATATCCTCAAGTGTCCTATTTTTCCTTTTAACTACTCCATTTTGCTGTGGAGTTCTAGGTGCACAAAAGTTGTGTGAAATTCCATGCTTTGCACAAAACAAATCAAAGTCAAGTTGATCAAACTCCCTACCATGATCACTTCTAATAGATGGAACAGGTAAATTTTTCAAAGTTTGAAGCTCTTTGCACAATCTAGAAAATTCACATAAAGCTTCAGTTTTGCCTCTAATAAGCATCACCCAAGTAAATCTAGAATAATCATCTATTATAACAAGCATATACCTCTTACCTTTTGGGGTATGAACTCTCAGAGGACCACAAAAGTCCATATGCAACAGTTCTAAGGGTCTAGAAGTACTTACAAAGTTCTTTGGTTTGAATGAGCTTCTGGTTTGCTTACCATGAACACATGCCTTGCAAACCTCATCATCTGAAAATTTTTGTGATGGTAAACCTCTTACCAAATCCTTTGAGATGAGTTTACTCAAGGTATGTATAATAATATGTCCAAGATATCTGTGCCAAAGCTTTGAATCGTCCTTCAAGGCCTTGAGGCATTTTAGCTTGTCACCTGCAACATTGTTAGTACTCATAGCATATAGATTATATGATCTAGGAGCAGTGAGTATGCAATCACCAGATTTCTCATCTTGCACCACACATTTCTCCTTGTCAAATATAGCTTTATAACCTTTATCACATAACTGAGAGATGCTAAGCAGATTATACTTAAGTCCATCTACCAGATAAACATCAGATATAGAATTAGTAGAACCATTACCAATACTACCTATACCAATGATATTGCATTTTGCTTTGTCACCAAGTGTGATTTTTCCTCCAGATTTTTCTGTAAGCTCAGTAAAAAGAGACTTCTTTCCACTCATATGTCTGGAACATCCACTGTCTAATATCCATTTCTGATCTTTCAAGGCCTTGGTGACATCCTGCAAAAATAAATCATTGCCTCAACAGGCTGTTAGACCAAGTTCAGAACTTTGAGTCATACTCATATTCAGCCATGTTTGGTGGCCTAATTCCTTTTGGAACCCAAACCTGCCTGACATGTCGCTTAAGCTGATAAGGATAAGTATTCCTCATAATTTGAGGTTCTGATCTTCTGAAGGGACAAGTTAATCTGACATGAAAAATTTTTCCACAGTAATGAAATTTTGGAGAATGTCTGCTACCAGATTTGACAAAAGTAGTTTGGCCTTTCTTTGGAAAATTTGGATTATAGCCAATCCCACTTTTATGCATTGATTTCAGACTTCCTCCAAAATGATATTCAGATTATGTTCTGAGCCTGTAAAACTAGCTAGGACCTTCTTAGACTCTTGAAGTTTCTCAGTCAAAGAACATATTTGTTGTTCTAAATTCTCACAATGAGTCTTCATATCAACATATCTCTCAGTCAAAAGAGTGTTCTGATCAACAACCTCTTTTATCTGTGCCTTCAAGGCTTTGAACCTGCTATCCAAGGCCTTGAAGTCCTTTTCAAACTTTGTCTTAGAAACTTCAACAGTTTTGTTTGTAAAAATTAGGTCCAGGTTTTCTTTTACCTGCTCATGAATCTTAATCTTTAAAGCATAAATCTCATTTCTATAACTTTCCTCATTTAAAAACATACTTTTGAGAATTTCAGGTAGTACATCAGAAGGACTAGCAAGTGGATTTTTTACCATATCTTCAATATGTCTGTTTGATGATTTTTCCTCATCATGCTTTGCCATGACGCATAAGTTTGCTTGATCTTCTTCTGTGTCTGAGTCACTTGATGAATCAGAATCACTCCAGGAAGCCATCATGGCTTTCTTCCTTCAGTTGTCACTATCTTTCTTCTGAAAGTTCCTGTTCTTCTTCTTTTGTGGACAGTCCCTTACTAAATGATCTGCATCACCACACTCAAACAATTCATTAGTTTAGTTTTATGTGACTGTGATGAAGGTTTACCTTTGTAGTCCTTGCTGCCAGAAGATCTTGATCTCTCTCTGTTGTAATCCCTGTTACCAAAGTTTCTTTTGTTCTTGAGAATCCTGGCCAAGGCTTTGGAGATCAGTGCTAAAGCCTCTTCATCATCATGCTCATCTTCTGTCTCAAGGCTTTGAGACTTTTCACTGTCTTTTGCCTTAAGTGCTAAGTTCTTGATGTTTTCACTCAAATCCCCTTCCACATCCTTCATAGACATTTCATGACTGGGCGGCTTTCCTTGTAGATCATCTAGCTGAAGAAGACTTAAATCCTGAGCTTCCTCAATGGTTGTTGTCTTTGGCTCCACTTGGCTTTTGGCAAGCTTCTCAGAATTTTTCTGACCTTCTCCTCATTTGAGAACTTCTTTCCTAATGACTCCAGATTGTTCACCACATCAGTGAATCTTTTGAACATCTCCTTGATGGTCTGATCTGAATTCATCTTGAACAACTCATATGATTTTGGTCTGCTTAACCTGGCTAGTTCCTTCATATGTCACCACCAGTTTATCCCATACTTCTTTGGCACTCTTGCAATTTGACACTCTGTTGAACTCATCTGCATTAAGAGCACAATATAACAGATTCATAGCCTTGTAATTTTTTGATACCTTTTCCAGTTCAGTAACTGAAACATTTTCCTCGGACTTGATACATCTGACTCCATGAATGGTAGTATAGCACACATGAGGACCTTTATGAACTATTTACCACAGTCCCATGTCTTGATCTATGATGAAAATCTTCATCAATTCCTTCCAGTGCATGAATTTATCACCACAGAACAATGGAGGTCTGTTGGCTGCCCTTCCTTGTGAGAATCCACCATCTCCTACATTACTCATTGTCACAAGATTGTTAGATCTATATCAGTGATACAAGCTCTGATACAAATTGAAAATGTGTAATGTAGACTAAATACAGGACCTAAATACTCTAGAAGGGGGGGTTGAATAGAGTATGGAAACTTTTTGCAAAAACTCAGAACTTAACATATTGGCTTTGTGTGAAACTCAAATCTCAAGGCCTTGAGATTTTAGAAAACTGTCTGAAACTTTCAAAGGCAAAATAGAAAGCTTCAAGGCCTTGAACTATTTCCAGTTCTAAGCAACTTATAAACCCTAGTTTGATTTGAATTGTGTGCAGCAGATAATAATAAAACTGTAAAGTAAAGTACACAAAGCAATTTACAGAGTTCAGCCCCAATGGACCTTATCTCTGCCTGAGGGATCTAATCCCACCAGGATTGGGGAAACACTTCTTATTACTCACACAGAAACAACCCTAGATCTTTTAAGCCTAATTGATTTTCCTTACACCTATACAGCTTGTGGTTCCAAACCTATCTAGTTCCAGCTACTAAATGTTGAGCTAACAAGAACCTCTTGTTATTCAATTCAACAACCAACCACTAAGTTTAGTGAGGTTTAAGATATTTAAGATATACACAGATTACAAAACAACTGAGAAAACAATAGAAGAAACAAGCTAGTAAAGCCTGGATGTGTTCTTCTGGAAACTGGAATGACTTGATCTTCTGGAATCTGGATTTGAAGCTTGAATCCTTGTGTGTGTTTGAATGAATGATCTCCCACGAATTTTTCACACCTCTCTGAGTATTCTGAAAGCCACTTCTCTTTCAAAATTCAAACCAGTCCCTTTTATCCACAGTTGCAACTGAATGAGAGATTTTAGGATCTCAGTTCCTACAAATCCTCCTTCTGTTTTCAACTGAAATTCAAACAACTCTAAGTTGATATCCGTTGGAGTTTGTTGAGATTGATCTTGCACGTTTAAGAAACCTGCAACAACATTAAAACACAGCAACAACAAAATCCATAAATATAACAGTACTATGACTGTTTGGTTTTCCAGTTTCTGATAAAACTGGTTAAAAGATTAGAACAGTAATCTGATTAACTTCTGACACATATGAAACATGAAAAACAACGTTAAGACTCTTAGAAGTCAATAAATAATCACAATAATAAGAATCAAAACCTGCAAGAAAGAATCAACTTAATTCTGTAAAAACTGTCAGCAGCTCAAGGCACATCTCAAGGCCTTGAAGCTCTGAACCTGCTTCAGAGATTTTCAAAGTTAAACCCAGAAGACTTTGATTCTCCCTGTTCTGATCATCTGCAATTGTGTTAGATATGTGGATAATGTAAAACATGAGTATATGCAGCAAATCCCTGATCTGTATAATCAGATATCCAATCTGCAATACAAAACTGTTAGAACATTCAGCAGGATAAGAACAACTCTCAAGGCTTTGAAGCTCTGTTTGTTTTATCAAGGCCTTGGAGTATCTTAAATGCATTGCTGCCTATGTCTTTTTCTTTGTCTTTCATCACTCAAAACAATTACCATCCAAAACACATTCAAGGGTCTTTGAGTCAACACCTGATGGTGGTGGAATCACTATTCCAAGTCTTTTATCCTCCAGATATTTTGGGTAGTAGTGACACTCACCTTTAGTCACACCTTTGGTAATGCCATCAACAGGCTTAAGGGCAGATTCATTGGGTTTGGCAACTGCCTTGCCTTTTCCTTTGGAGGTAGAGGCGAACCTTTTGCCCTTTCCTTTCTACACCATCATTATGGATTTTCCCTTACCCTTGTTGATGCTTGTTCAGCAGTCCTCAAAATATTGAGTAAATCTAGCAGAGTTTTCACGATCTCATTCATGTTATAGTTCATGATGAACTGTCCATAACTCTCAGGCAACGATTGTAATATGAGATAGGTGGCCAACTCTTGACCCACCGGAAACCCTAGGCGGTTGAGGCTCTCTAAGTAGCCGATCATACGCAACACCTGAGGCCCCACGGGGTTTCTCTATGACAGATGACATTTGAACAATGCCTTGGAAACTTCATACCTCTCAACCCTAGCCTTCTCTTGGAAGAGCTGCTTCAAGTGTGCGATCATATCGAGTGCATTCATGTTCTCATGTTGATTTTGAAGCTCAGAGGACATAGTGCAAAGCATTAGGCACACCAGATCATTCGCGTGATCAACACGCTTCTGATACGCCCTTAGGGCTCCAGGAGTGTTGTTTTCCGGACCATCAGGAACTTGCTCCTCTAGAGCGTACAGTTTCTTTTCTTGCTTGAGAATGATTCTCAAGTTTCTGTACCAGTCTAGAAAATTGGTCCTTGAGAGCTTGTCCTTCTCAAGGACAGAGCGTAGGGAGTGAAATAAGTTCGATGAGTTGTTTGCCATTGGAATTCTACAAAATAAAAATACGCAAGTTTTAGTGTTTGTGAACAATTAACTATATTTAATAATGGCTAGATTATTAAATACAGCTCCCACTATTTTTTTACGGTTTAATAACCCTCAATATATTAATGCAGAAAATATCATTATATTTTCTAGTGGGCCAAGACCCATATTTCACTTTCTTTTGAGCTTGCTTTGGCAAGTCACCCAAAAGTTAGTTATTTAGGTAGAAACAATTCCAATTGAATCCTATGCAACTCTTGTTTCAATTGGGAAAATAACTCATTATTTATCTATCACATAGATAATCCCAATTGAGTGCCTCTAGGTTTTTAGTCCTCATTTAAATAACCTAGTTACGTCCAACCTCTTACTCCAAACATTTGCACACTATGTGTGCCATCGCACCACATAATGATGAATCAAGTCGCCCTGCTTTGGCACGCACGAAATTGATTAATCGATTTTGTGATGAGTGTTTAAGTAAGCGAGAAGGTAAAACGTAATATTTAAGTTTTTAGGGATTTTCTTTCAATTTTAATTATTTTTGTTGGTCCATATCAACTGATCTACTTATTTGAGCTTGGGAAAAAACTCCAAATAAAAGATCCGGGTTGTTAATTATCTTATTATCAAATTGCATGCATCAACCATACACCAACAACAATAATAAGACAATAAAGTAAACATCCTAGTCTATAGATGATTTTCCTATTAATCATTATAATGGACTAGGGATATTTAAAATAAACAACAACATTGTAAATCTAAGGACTTCATTATATTAAATATCCAATAAATAATACAATGAAAGTTCTAGCCAATATATTTTTCATACTAAACTTGATTGCCTCTAGGGAACCTATTCCAACAGAAATTACCAACATATGAAAATCTCGTGGACCCACTTACCAAGCCCCTGGTCAGCTTAAGTATGAGGGAAAAACTAGATCTATAAGGATAATAGATGCACTATTGGCTCTAGTGCAAGTGAGAGACTATTGGTGTATTCCCTTGTTACAATATATATTATCATTGAAATAATGAAGTCCTTAGAATGCATGTTGTATTATTAAATATATCTAGTCTAGTATTATTATTTTTAATGAGGACGACTATGATGCATCGAGATTAGTATGCATGTAGATTGATATGAGATATCAAGTCATGGGTAGGAATAATCGCGTACTAGATTGAACCGCCATGAGAACACCACATGGAATGTTATGTGAATGTTAGAAGTGTTTCTCATAGTGACAATGATGGCGTGGTTGTTGAATTGATGGCACAAAATTTTTTATTTAATGAGTGACATATTTTAATATTATCAAACATCATGTTGTAACATGGTGATTATTAAATCGATAATTGGACATGTTATGAATCATGCTAAGGGATGTGAGTTATGTAGATAGAAAATTTCCCTCCTACATAAGGGGAGTATATATCATGTGAATGCTAAGGAATTAAACTGAAATGCACAAAATATTATAAGGACTAAAGTGAATTTAAATTCTAACTGTTAGGATTAAGAGATGATTAATTTTCCAACGTCTCTATAAAAACCCTTGCCAATCGTGAATAGGGTGATGAGTGGTTCACATCGTTCGCATCATATACGAGGGTTTGAGAGAGTCCTTTAGTGTCTTCACCGTCATCCGTCGTTCGCACAAATTATGTGAGAGAGAAGTCGTAGTCGCCATCCTACAGCAAGCTAGCACTAGCGAGGAGGGATGTTAGTTAGATCTACCTATGTGGATATCATTACGGCGGCGCATCATTCGAAGTTTTGATCGTCACCATCAGAGGCGACTAAGGTACAATTCTAATAATTAACTATGCTCATTTACATAGTGATGATTTTTCAAGTATCAAATTATTGAGGACATTGTGAAATGTTAGAATCCTGAAGCTGATGGCGACGATTTATTGGACATGGGCCCACTTTCTATCCCACTATAGTAGCGTGAAGGTGATATTAAAGAGAGGGATAGTCAGGATGATGGTGATGATGTGCAGGATGGTCAGGGTGATGTAGGTGATGTTGATCCACCTAAAGTTGATGACTAGACATATGCATAGGAAGGGGTGTTACCTCTAGTTCCACCAACTCGAGGTTTTATAGAGTTTAGGACATCTAGAAGAGATCGCCAAACCTATTTGAAATATTCTCCATATGATTATGTGACACATAACCATGAGGCGACCATACAGTTATGATGAGGCTGTGACATTAGATAAAAGAGTGAAATAGTTTGCAAGCTGCAAAATCTGAGATTCGATCCCTACATGAGAATAACACATGTGAGTTGGTGCAACTGCCTAAGCGTAAGAGAGTGGTGCGCAAACTAACGTGCTATCGCAAGTGTACGAATCTTGTAGTACCGGGTGCAATTAGACTCGGATGATCGTTCCCACGAGGACTGTTTCGGGTTTACTTACGTTGTCAGTTTCGGTTTTCCAAGAGTAGTAACCAGGAGGAGTAGGGTGAGATTATAATGACTAAACTAAAAACAGGAAAAAAAACGTAAACGTAAATTTTTTTTTTGTGACGTTTTCTGAAATAAGCTGAATCGGTTGTGACGATATTAGATAAAGACTAGGCTCCAGGATCCCCTAGGGTTTCTACAGATTTCAGTTTTACGTTCGATTATGAAAACACTCAGCAGTTTCGATATCTGTGCAACGTACCAGTTGTGCAGTGACTTTTCAGATTCCACACGTAATCCCGATCCTGCAGACTTTCGGATTCTTGTTAAGCTGCATAAATCTGCAGTCTCGGTCTAATCTTGTTAGGGTTTCTAACCTGTCCGAATGGCCCGGGTCAAATTCTCTAACAGTTGGTCTCACGTTTTTTGATGCTAGCCCTATCTCCCTTTCTCTGGTCGGTCTATCAGGGTAAGGTACTAAATCCCGGTTTTTATTCCTAACCCTAACTTGACGTTTTCACCTACAAGCTCGGATCTATAGCAATCCTGGGTGATCAATCCTATCATGCATATACGATAATAATCAAAACCAGAATAACAGATACAACTTGCTGAATTATGACAATCATCATGAATCCATAAACGAAGTAATCATAAAATCTGAGTACGAAACCCTAGGTTCACCGAGAACCTAGGTGAGAAGTTTAGCTACGACTAGACATAATACAAAACGCAGTTTCTGAATATAGAGAGAGAGAATGAAATCAAACTAAGTCTTCGAATCTCGAATCGCGCTTTCGTGCTCTCCGTGAATGCTCTGACTTGCCCTTCGGTTGTGCTGAGAATTGTGCTGTGTCTCCGTGTCTTCAAAACGAGTCTGGACGAGTCTTTAAATAGTGCTGTTTCCCGAAAACGCTTGTGCCCGAAATTACGGAATCTGCCATCGGTCCACCGTCTTTGACCAAAAAGTCAAAACTGGCTGCGTATATACGCAGGGTTGCGTATATACGCAACCAGGGCCCAACCAACAACCCCCATCTCCCTCCCTGCCTGCGTATATACTTAAGGCTGCGTATATACGCAGGCCTGCGTATATACGCAGGCAGAGGGTGGAGATGTGGGCCCCACTTGGTCCTTTGGTGGGCCAGGTTTGGTCCCCTGGGTCCCACTCTTCTGCCTGACGCTCCCGGTTTGCCTCTTCGGTGTTCTCCCGCTTTTCCGTGTTTCCGTCATGTCCCGGTTTTGTGCACGTTTCCCGAGACGGTCCCAGCTTGGTCCCGGCACGCTTCCCGATGCACCTCCCGAACCTGTTCCTGAAAAGGCAACACGAACGAAAACCCGCGATCATATCCAAATATAGCAAGAAATAAGCAGAAATCCAGCAAGTACAAATAAACGTCTCATTCTAGATTCCCGAGGCATTCTAAGGCATTTTCCGGCAAAACCCGCTAATTCCGACACAAATACTCGTGAAATCAGGCTAAAAGATAACCCCTAATTGGGCGTTATCAAATACCCCCGCACTAAACATTGCTCGTCCCGAGCAATCCTGCCAACTCTAGCCTGCCTTTCTGTCCTCGTGACTGACTCTGTACATACCCTACCATTGCATACGCTTTCGACCCGAACCTTTCAACCGGACGACTCGATAGAAAAACTGACTCAGATAGAATATACACAGACTCAAACGACTCAAAACAGACTAGTGACAAAAATATTTTTTGGCGAGATCGGGCAACCTCAAAAACATAAACAGTGTGTCCTCGTGATCTCATCCTTTTCAGAATTTACTTCCCTGCAAGCGATCGGTAAGTCTGAACAGATTTATATGGTGGATTTAAGCACTTGACCGAAGTACTATTACTTTGGTTATCAAACTGAGCAAATCCCTAGCTAACTTACCATCCGAGCTGTTTCCGAAAGGATCTATGTCTAATCAGGTAGGATAGATATATGTATCAAGGTATGGCATAATCCTACATGTTATGACATTCTCACAATTTACCAAACTCACACCCCTCACCGAGATCCCGAAAAACTGCCCGAAACACCTAAGTTCCTGCTTTCCCAATTCTCCTGTCCCCCGGTGTGTCTTCGCCGTGCTCGCGGCCACAAATGTGAAGCGGTGTAAAACGTCTCGAAAATTGTGTCACTCACTCAGCTTTTTATTTAAATAACAAAAACACAAACAAACTAAAAACTAGATCATAATAATTTTTTTTCTCTTTTTTTTTCTCTTTTTTTCATTTTTTTTTTCATAATATACTTTTTTTTTATTTTTATTTTTTTTTTATTTTTTTTTTTTTAACACAACTATATATACAAACGTACACGAATACTGACAATACTAAACTGACTGAAGCTGAGTGAGTGAAAATAAATCTCTGTCGTGGGGTATGTAAAATGTCCTCATGTGAAGTACCCCCACACTAATCCTGAAGCGCTGATCCTGTAGTCGAGATAAAACTGTGCAGTCCCACCGAACCTCCTCATCACCAAAGATGTAGAAAAACGGCACAACCACCAATTGACCCTACAACCCCCCGGAACCCCGTTTTGTGCGAAAAGATGCTCGCACGCGACTAACTCCTCCTGTGGTCACTATGTAGTGAAGTGATCCACCTCCGCAAATTAATGCACTGTCGCCTCTCACTCACCCTGTCCTTCCCTCGAAAAACGTGTCGAAATCGAAACTGTCAAAAACTGATAACTCATGAAGCTCCCCCATCTAAAACCTTCCCCTACTCACTCCCTCCGTCATAACACGCAGAATAGCCAACTATCGACTGATGAGGTCTCAAAGAAGGCTGCCTAGGCTAAAGTGGCTACGAAGAAAGAGGGTAAATGGCTTCAAACGGGTTGACTAGTTGGACCTAGGGGTAAGAAACAGGACGTGAGGTCCCTTGATAGCCAGTCACTCCACCGAAAAATGCGATGACCGTGACGGCGCCCGTGGGCGGGTTGTCGACTACCTATGTGACGGTGGTGTAGCAACTAGTCGGATTTTTCGCTCAGTTGATAATTACTCGCGGATTCCAAAGGTCACTGGCTCTCACCTATCTACTATACCTCGGTGCAAGTTTTCTTCTCTTTCAAAGGATTCAAACTCAATTTCTTCACTGTTTTCGTTATCTCGATTGCCCTTTCTCAAAATTTTCTGATTTCAAACTCTTTTTTTTTTTGAAAAATAATTTATACTTGCTGTTTGCGTATATACGCAGGTCTGCGTATATACCCAACCAGCAGCATAAAAAAATTTTAATTTTTCATTTTTTTTTTAATTATATACAATGCATGGCCAGAATGATTATGGTGGGTTGACTCAAATAAAGCAAATATGCTGACTCAAAAATAAAAATAAAAAATAAAAATAAATACGAAAAAACGTGCAGAACGGGTTAATGCAGACACGACTACCACCCCACCACTAAGAGGTGGCATGCCCTCATGGCACTCACTCGTCCGGAAAAAATGCCGGGTCTGACCCGGTCTCGGACGTACCGGATATGCTACCCGGCGAGCTGCTCTCTGAATCAGTCCTAAATACCGGCTGACGTGCCCGTGTACGGGGCCGGTAATCCGAGGACTGCGACTCGGACCCAGTCCAACTGCTAGGTGGCTGGGATCGCAAAGTCGTCCTGCCACTCGAAGGCTGCTGAGTACGGGCCCCAGTCTGCTGGGTACGGGTCCCAGCCTGACGACCTGTAGGCTGCCGGGATCGTGTCCCAGGCTGCCGTCTCTCCTGTCGGGCAGGTGGCTGTGATGGCTGAGTCGGTGGTGGTGGCTGGGTCGGGGGTGGTGGAGCCGACGTGCACTCGCTAGAGTCCCCGTCATCCGACCATCCCTCGGTAAAGCTGCTGGAGTAGGTAGGTGGAAAATACAGCGGGAGTGGCGGTTCTCGGCCCGCGTGCCGAGCCGCATCCCGCTGCTCCTCTCGAATACTAGCTAGGGCAGCCTGGGTGTCCTTCGTGACCTTCCGCTGTGTCCGGCGGTTATGCGTCAACGCTCTCCAAAGCTTGCCCACGCTCTCATACACCTTCTCTCCTATGGACTTGCGTCCGCCCTGACACCCCTCAAATCTCTCGTCCACTCGGGGCAGTCTACGTGGCGGGGCCGGTCGAGCTCGTGGGGTCGGGTTGGCCCGTGGGGCCGGCTCACCTCTCTGACGGGCAGGCTGAGGCTGGGCATTCCTCTCAGTCCCCTGTCTACTCGACTCGGGGCGCTCACTCTCTCTACTAGTACGGCATCGCCGAAGTCCGGCCGATGCCTGGCGACTGACTGGTCGCTCCTGAGTCGAACGCCTCCTAGGGGCAGGTGCAGGTGCAGCAGCCGGGTCCTCCTCCATAAAATCGTCATCCTCATCGAGGTCAACGAGTGGCTGTGGTGGGCCCGGGTGACGAGCGATAAGCTTCCTATAAGGCCGAGGCTTAGGAGGCTGTAGGTCACCCTCTAAATCGTGCATCGGAACCTCAAACTCCCGTGCCAGTTTGGCAATAAGGTTGGCGTACCCCAATCCCTTATGGCTCCCGGAGCAGTTCCGCTCCTGCATGTACACCCAAATCCGACGAGGAATGTCAACCTCTCGTCTCAGAACAAGGCAATAGACTAAGAGTACGTACTCAAAGTCAAGGTAGGTGAAGTGTTTAATACCCACGACCCTGTTTACTACCCACTCAGCCCACCACCGTGGCGGGCCGGTAATAAAACGAGAATGCAATTTCTTGCCTATCTCGCCTGTCCCCTCTCTCTCGAAATGGGCACCCGGGTACCCCCCAGTTACAACCCGCAAAAGCTCAGCATCGCTAGGCGGGTAATCTGCACACTCAGCATATGCGCACGAGAAATGGCGCATCGGGATCTGGTACGCTTGGCGGATGGTATCCGCCGTGAGCAACAGAAACGTACGCCGCAAATAAACCCAACGAACATCCCCGTTGGCCTCACCCTCCCCCTTGTGCATGAGGTTCGCGTAGAACTCACGCACCAAGTCAGAACTGGACAAGTCCGGAAACCCCGCTAGGGACGTTCCGAAAATGTCCGGTCGACTTGCATAATCGGCCATCTCTGGCGGCATGTTCGTATGGTCGACCTCAAACTGAAAGTCTATGGGAAGGCCATGACCCATTTTGGTTCCGGTCATAAAGAAATGTTGGGCATGATGGTTGACGAACCTAAAACTGTCAAACAGCGTAGGGGAAAGCTCATCCGCCTCATAGTCAGTCGGGATGTCATCTCGCTCGGGGTCTAAGACGGGTACGTGAAACTCCATAACAGACTAAAATCTCGTAAAACGTGCCAACTCGGGAAAATAAGAAAGAACGTGAAACGTGCACAAAAATAGTGTGTCTCAATAGATAGTCCACCTAAGAGCTACCAGAGGTCCACACGGCAAGTGCCGCTCCAAAACGCAAAATTACCGAAAATAACGGGCCCGGCTACGGGCCGTGCCAAAACGGAAAATAAAGCGAGGGATGAGATTTTCCACCTTCCCTAAACAGGGGTGAAGACCGGAGATTCTGCCCGGAAAGTCGCCGGAAAGCCGCCGGCGGCCGCCGGAAAAGTCGCCGGAAAAGTCAACTGCCCGGAATTGAAATCCGAGCCCACCAAATCGAAGCCCTCGATCTCCTCGTTCACGTTCCCTTGTACGGTTTTTGCTAGTTCTTGCTCTAACACCTTCGAATCTGCACTTTTCCTCAACACCTCACTTTTTGATGGAAATTGCCCGCTCGATTTTCGCTTGTTTCTGGATTTTGATGGATGAATCTTGCTCCTTGCGACGAGGGGATTCCAGAAATGTGCCCGGATTTTGATTTGGAGGTCCGATGCACAATTTGTGTTCTTCAAGTGAGAGGAAATGGAGGTAGAGAGAGAAAGAGAGGTGCCAACAATGGCAAACCCGGCCCCCTCTCTCACTATAAACCCTAAATGGTCAAAATGACCAAAATACCCCCGGGGTTGAAAAAATTTCGATTTTTTTTTTCTTTCCTGTTTACGTATATACGCAGTACTGCGTATATACCCAACCAGAAAACAACCAAATAAAGAAAAAAAAAATATTTCCCTGCCCACGGGTTGCGTATATACGCAGGGGCTGCGTATATACGCAGCCCGAGGCAAAAATACAATTTTTTTTTTTTTCAAATCTTCTCTCTTCCCCTGTTTCCTCGGTTCTGGCTGTTTTGGATGTTTCTGTATCTGCACATTCTCAAATTCAAAGTCAAAAACCCGCTCATCTCGCCTTTCTCGAAAATTCAAAACTGTCATAATAACGTAATAACTAATAAAACTAAATAAATAAACGATAAATTTTGGGTTGCCTCCCAAACAGCGCCTTGTAATTTACGGTCGACGGCCCGACCTTGTTACCTCTTACGGATCATCAAAATAGACCGGGTCTATTTTGACGACTGCGGCGGTCTCGAGATACGGCTTGATCCGGTTCCCGTTCACCCTGAAACTGGATTTGTCTTTTGGATTTTCCAGCTCGAATTGCCCCCAGGCAAAAATCTGCTTGATGATGAACGGTCCCGACCAACGAGACCTCAACTTCCCCGGAAAGAACCGCATCCGAGTATTGTAGAGAAGCACCTTGTCGCCTTCATTAAACTGCTTTGGCGTGATACGGTTATCATGCCACTTCTTTGTCTTCTCTTTGTAAATTTTGGCGCTCTCGAAAGCCGTTCTGCGGAATTCTTCCAATTCCAGCAGTGCCATCTTCCTCTTATCCCCTGCTAGATTCTGGTCCAAGTTCAGCAGTTTGATGGCCCAATACGCCTTGTGCTCTAGTTCCACAGGTAAGTGGCACGCTTTCCCAAAAACGAGCTGGTACGGTGACATTCCCAGCGGTGTTTTGAAAGCTGTCCTGTAGGCCCAGAGCGCATCGTCTAGTCTGACGGACCAATCCTTTCGTCCGAGATTCACTGTTTTCTCGAGTATGCTCTTGATCTCTCGATTCGACACCTCGGCTTGCCCGTTCGTCTGCGGATGGTAAGGTAACAAGACTTTATGAACTGACACACCGTATTGTTTCTGAACTTTCGCAAAAACTCGATTGATGAAGTGAGAGCCCTCGTCGCTGATCATTGCCCTGGGAGTCCCGAAACGAGTGAAAACGTTGCGTTTCAGAAAACGCTCAACGGTAGCTGCATCGTTTTTCTGACACGCGATCGCTTCGATCCACTTTGTCACATAATCTACTGCCAGCAGAATGTAAAGATTCCCCATTGAAGACGGGAACGGACCCATGAAGTCAATCCCCCATACATCAAATGGCTCTACCTCCTGCCACACGGTCATCGGCATCTCGTCCCGGTGTGACGTGTTTCCTGTCCTCTGGCACCTATCGCATCCCTGCACATAGTCGTGACAGTCTTTGAAGATTGTCGGCCAGAAAAACCCGGACTGCAGTATTTTATGCGCTGTTCGCGTTCCCCCAAAATGACCCCCACACTGTGATGAATGGCAGTGTCGGATCACGTTCCAGGCCTCGTGGGTCGGGATACACCTTCTCAGGATGTTGTCGGCCCCCTGTTTGAACAAGTACGGGTCGTCCCAGAAATACTGTCGACTTTCGGCAATGAACTTTTTCCGCTGCGACGGGGTGAGATCCTCGGGAAGCGTGCCAGTGACCAAGTAATTGGCTATGGCATAGTACCACGGTCTCCCGATTTTTACTGCCATGATGTGCTCGTCTGGGAAGTTTTCATTGATCGGCACCGGGTCCACCTTCACGTTTTCAAGTCTGGATAGGTGATCCGCTACCACGTTCTCAACTCCCTTCTTGTCCCGGATTTCCACATCGAATTCCTGCATTAGTAGTACCCACCTCAACAGTCTCGGTTTCGCGTCCTTCTTGTCCAACAGGTATTTCAGGGCACTATGGTCGGTAAAAACGATAACTTTTGACCCGACCAGATAGGGCCTGAATTTATCCAGGGCGTACACCACGGCCAGCAGTTCCTTTTCTGTCGTGCCATAGTTGAGCTGGGCATCGTTGAGTACCCGGCTCGCATAATAAATGACGTGGTATACCTTATCCTTCCGCTGTCCCAAAACTGCCCTGACTGCGTAGTCGCTGGCGTCACACATCAGCTCAAACGGGAGTGACCAATCTGGCGTGGTTATAACCGGGGCTGTGGTCAACTTTTCCTTCAAATGGTCAAAAGCCTGCCGACATGCTGCATCGAAATCAAAGGGTACGTCTTTTCCGAGTAACGCGCAAAGTGGCTTTGTGATCTTGGAAAAGTCCTTGATGAACCTTCGGTAAAATCCTGCATGTCCCAGAAAACTTTTGATCGCCCTTACGTTCGTCGGGTATGGAAGCTGCTTTATCACCTCGATCTTAGCCCTGTCCACCTCGAGTCCTTTGCTGGAAATTCTGTGACCCAGCACGATCCCCTCGGTGACCATAAAGTGACACTTTTCCCAATTGAGTACCAAATTTGCCTTCTTGCATCGGATCAGAACCTGGCCCAAATGGAACAGGCAGTCATCAAAACTGTCCCCGAAGAGTGAAAAGTCGTCCATGAAGACCTCCAGATTTTTCTCGATCATGTCGGAAAAAATCGCCATCATACATCTCTGGAATGTGGCAGGAGAGTTACACAACCCGAACGACATGCGCCGAAACGCGAACGTACCGTATGGGCAGGTAAACGTCATCTTTTCCTGATCTTCCGGGGCTATGCAAATCTGGTTGTACCCGGAGTACCCGTCCAGAAAACAGTAATAGGCGTGGTGGGCGAGCCGGTCCAGCATCTGGTTCATGAATGGCAGCGGGAAGTGGTCCTTCAGTGTTGCATCGTTTAGCCTCCGATAGTCCATGCAGATCCGCCAGCCTGTAACGGTACGCTGCGCAATCTGCTCCCGATCTTTATTCTGCACTACCGTAATACCCCCCTTTTTAGGCACGCACTGGACCGGGCTGATCCACGTGCTGTCCGATATGGGGTAGATGATTCCCGCTTCCAGCCACTTCATGACCTCTTTTCGCACAACGTCCTTCATGTTCGGGTTCAGTCTCCGCTGGGGCTGAATCACCGGTTTCTTGCCTTCTTCAATTCGGATCTTGTGCATGCAGTAGGAGGGGCTGATCCCCTTGATATCTGCAATCGTCCAGGCGATTGCTTCCTTATGCTCTCGCAATACTTCCAGCAGTTTCTGCTCCTGTTCCTGAGATAAACGAGACGAAACAATTACGGGCAGAGTGCTATTTTCACCAATATACGCATACCTGAGATGGCTCGGGAGCGGTTTCAGCTCCAGTGCGGGTGGCTCCTTGAGTGACGGGACCAGAATCATCTTTTGCCCGCCGTCTTCGTCCCGGTGCAAAGTGGTCCAGTCCTCGGCTCTCATGGCGTGCTCGCACCGAGTCTTCTCTTTTTCTTCCCCGTACATGCTGTCAATCTCTTCCCACAACTGGTCCATCTCCTCGTTTTCCCAGCCTTCATCCACCACATAGATAGCAAAGATGTCCTTGTGGTCGTAGTAATTTGGCAGTTGCAGATTTTTAAAAACGTTGAATTTCACTTTTTCCTCGTTAATCTGCATGGTCAGCTCCCCGCTCTTGCAGTTTATCATTGCTTCGCCCGTGGCCAAGAACGGCCTGCCAAGTATGAGCGGTACCTCCCCTGCCTCCATGTCCAGGATGACGAAATCTGCCGGAAAAATAAGCTCGCCAACCTTGACCAGAATATCCTCGATAACCCCGTAGGCCTGTTTTACGGACCTGTCTGCCATCTGCAGCATGATTCTGGTGGGTCGGGGTTCACCGACTTTCAAACTCTTGAAAATCGTCAGCGGCATCAGGTTGATGCTGGCTCCAAGGTCACACAGAGCCTTTCCTGTGTAAGCGTTACCTAGGGTGACCGGTATGACGAAACTGCCAGGATCCTTTCTCTTCCTCGGTAGCCCATTCTTCACACAATTGCTCACTTCTGCCGTCAAGTTTATGGTCTCGAAATCGCTCATTCGCCTCCTCCCATACAAGATGTCCTTGAGGAATTTGGCGTAAGTGGGCATCTTAGCCAAAGCCTCAGCAAAAGGTATGTTAATCTGCAGCTGCTTGAACATCTCGAGAAACCTGGCGTAGTCTTTGCTGTCATCCCTCTTTCGTGTTCGCAAGGGGTACGGGACCTCCTTGGAGACGGGTACAGTTTCTGCACCTGTCTCGTTCTGCACTGCATCCTGCTCAACCGAGTCCTTCGGCTGGGGGCGGTCGACTGTGCTGTTATCCTGGCCCGACAAGTTGCGTTCTACTTCTTTCGAATTTTCTGCACGTGCGTGGCTAGGATACGGTGGATCCTGCACTGCCAATCCACTCCGAGTGGAGATAGCATTGATCTGAGCCCGTGGATTGTTTACTGTGTTTGAGGGTAGGTTTCCTGGCTGTCTCTCCGTTAGCTGCTGTGCTAACTGCCCCACCTGTACTTCCAAAGCGCGCAGTGACGTTTTGGTTGTCTGCATATCTGCCGTCAAGGTGTCCATGTGCTTGAACCGGGACTCCATAGTCTGGAACATGGACTTGATCTCTTTCATCTGAGCGTCGTACTGCTGTGCGGATGGGACTGACTGAGCTTGCGGGGCCGGGGCAGCCTGCTGATCTGGTGGCCTGTGCTGGAATCCCGGTGCATAAACTGCTGCGTTCGGGTTTCCGTACCGAAACCCGGGATGGTCTCTCGTACCCGGTCGGTACCGGCTCGGGTCCCACTGCTGCTGTACGTAATTGGTATCTTCGGTCCTTAGCTCCTCAATGGCTGTGTCCAGATCCGGTTCCTCGACTGCTGCAACAGTCTTCTTATCCGAGTAGACTTTCTTGACCAAGTCGTGAACGATCTTGGCCAGGTTGTCTATATGGTCATCCTCTGCAGGTTCGGCTCTAGCCGCCATCCTGCGATCGTCAAACAGTCGGGTGTCCTGCTTGGCCAACTGCTTCATCAGGTCATACGCACCTTCTTTGTCCACGTGATACAAGAAGTTTCCTCCGGCCTCTCTGTCAATCCTGTTGGCGTTCTCCCTGTCTAGGGCATGGTAGAAAACCTGCAGGATTTTCGCGTCTCCAAAACCGTGGTTCGGGCACCGTTTGACCAATCTCATGAGCCTGTCCCATGCGTCCACCACCGTCTCCCCCATCTTCTGTCTGAATGACAGGATCTCGCTCTGTAACTGTATGACTCGGGAGGCGGGATAGAACTTTGCCAGAAAATCTGTGACACACTCCTCCCATGTGGTGATGGATCGGGGTGGTCGGGATTCAAGCCAGTCTTTGGCTACTCCATAAAGACAGTACGGAAATAAGATCAACATGAGTGCCTCTGCTTCTACCCCCTTGTATCTGACCTTGTTGCAGTAATCTTCGAATTTCCCGATAAAATCGTTCGGGTCTTCGTCGGCCCTGCCATGAAACGGGCAGAGAGTTTGTACCGTCTGGATGGTGGATGGTTTGATGTCAAAGTGCTCGGCGGTGATCTCGGGCACCACAATAGCTCGCTCATGCCCCCCAGTGGGGACTTCGAAATTTTCCACCAACGCCTTCCCAGATCGGTTATATGTTCTCTGGTTGCTTCGGGCAGCAAGTCCCGTTGTGACAAGCTCCTCAATGTACCGCGCCATCTGGGCTGGGTACGTGTCTCTCGTTCCTGTCCACCGGCTTCGGTGTTCTCGGGTGGATCTCTCTGGTTGGTTGCAATCCTGCTTTCTCGGTTTCTGCGGTTCTGTTCGGTATACAGTTTTTCCGGGTTGTCGAGTGGTGACACCAAATCGCGAGGCAATCTGGGCATCAACTAAACAGTCCTGAAAACGCAGATTTAAAAACGCAGTGAGATAGAAAGAAAAATAACAAAACTGAAAATAAATAAAAAACTCAGAAAACTAATTCTGACTACTAAATAGACCCTAAAAAGTCCCCGGCAACGGCGCCAAAAACTTGATGCGCAAACTAACGTGCTATCGCAAGTGTACGAATCTTGTAGTACCGGGTGCAATTAGACTCGGATGATCGTTCCCACGAGGACTGTTTCGGGTTTACTTACGTTGTCAGTTTCGGTTTTCCAAGAGTAGTAACCAGGAGGAGTAGGGTGAGATTATAATGACTAAACTAAAAACAGGAAAAAAAACGTAAACGTAAATATTTTTTTTGTGACGTTTTCTGAAATAAGCTGAATCGGTTGTGACGATATTAGATAAAGACTAGGCTCCAGGATCCCCTAGGGTTTCTACAGATTTCAGTTTTACGTTCGATTATGAAAACACTCAGCAGTTTCGATATCTGTGCAACGTACCAGTTGTGCAGTGACTTTTCAGATTCCACACGTAATCCCGATCCTGCAGACTTTCGGATTCTTGTTAAGCTGCCTAAATCTGCAGTCTCGGTCTAATCATGTTAGGGTTTCTAACCTGTCCGAATGGCCCGGGTCAAATTCTCTAACAGTTGGTCTCACGTTTTTCGATGCTAGCCCTATCTCCCTTTCTCTGGTCGGTCTATCAGGGTAAGGTACTAAATCCCGGTTTTTCTTCCTAACCCTAACTTGACGTTTTCACCTACAAGCTCGGATCTATAGCAATCCTGGGTGATCAATCCTATCATGTATATACGATAATAATCAAAACCAGAATAACAGATACAACTTGCTGAATTAAGACAATCATCATGAATCCATAAACGAAGTAATCATAAAATCTGAGTACGAAACCCTAGGTTCACCGAGAACCTAGGTGAGAAGTTTAGCTACGACTAGACATAATACAAAACGCAGTTTCTGAATATAGAGAGAGAGAATGAAATCAAACTAAGTCTTCGAATCTCGAATCGCGCTTTCGTGCTCTCCGTGAATGCTCTGACTTGCCCTTCGGTTGTGCTGAGAATTGTGCTGTGTCTCCGTGTCTTCAAAACGAGTCTGGACGAGTCTTTAAATAGTGCTGTTTCCCGAAAACGCTTGTGCCCGAAATTACGGAATCTGCCATCGGTCCACCGTCTTTGACCAAAAAGTCAAAACTGGCTGCGTATATACGCAGGGTTGCGTATATACGCAACCAGGGCCCAACCAACAACCCCCATCTCCCTCCCTGCCTGCGTATATACGCAAGGCTGCGTATATAAGCAGGCCTGCGTATATACGCAGGCAGGGGGTGGAGATGTGGGCCCCACTTAGTCCTTTGGTGGGCCAGGTTTGGTCCCCTGGGTCCCACTCTTCTGCCTGACGCTCCCGGTTTGCCTCTTCGGTGTTCTCTCGCTTTTCCGTGTTTCCGTCGTGTCCCGGTTTTGTGCACGTTTCCCGAGACGGTCCCGGCTTGGTCCCGGCACGCTTCCCGATGCACCTCCCGAACCTGTTCCTGAAAAGGCAACACGAATGAAAACCCGCGATCATATCCAAATATAGCAAGAAATAAGCAGAAATCCAGCAAGTACAAATAAACGTCTCGTTCTATATTCCCGAGGCATTCTAAGGCATTTTCCGGCAAAACCCGCTAATTCTGACACAAATACTCGTGAAATCAGGCTAAAAGATAACCCCTAATTGGGCGTTATCAGAGAGCAGTCAAGAACATATAAGTCTACAGAATGAAGACACATAACTAAAAGGCAGGGTACAAAGAACGATTGGTTGTGCCAGAGTTTAAAAAAAAGAAATGAGTTAACTGTGAGGAAATATTCTCACTAGTGGTGAAGAGGGCGTCTAGCTGTATTGTTCTGGGTATAGCTTCTAGTATGGACGGGCAGATTGAGCATCTTGATGTCAGTACTACTTCCCTCCATGTTGATTTGACGGAAAATATATGCAAGGAATAGTCAGACGGTTTTGGAGTTAAAGGAAAGGAAAATATTATGTGCAAGCTGAAGAAGATTCATTATTTGGATTCGAGTAGGCACCCCGTGTACATGGAGTTTAACTATTCATGGGAGAGCATGGGTATGAGAAGACAACTTCCTTCAATTATATGAATGTGAATGATTTTCGTGATGGTGATCCGATCATTCTTCTTCAGTTTGTTGACCATATATTGTTTGTTGGTCGTAATACTAGCAAGATTTCTTGGTTGAAGAAGGATTTTGGGTCTACGGAGAAAACTTTTTTATGAGAATTTTGCAAAAAAAAAATAAAATAAAATAAAAAAAGGCTTCAGATCAACTTCAAAAGTCCTCAAGAGGTTGAATATAGACCAGGAAAAAGCTGGTAGTACACCTCTTGGGTCTTTCAAGTTATGTTCAAAGCTTGGTCCCGCGACAAAGGCAGAAAAGGAGGACATGATGTCGGTTTTGTATGCTTCAGTAGTGGGTAGCTTGATGTACGCTATATATGGTGTGTACGAGGTCGTACATAACTCATGCGGTTGGCTTTGTAGCCAATGTCACCCCGAAACATGGTACATAACATTGGTCTACAGTCAAGTGGATATTCAGGGATCTCGAGGGTAATTAATTGTGTCTGTTATGTAAATGTGATCCTACGCTTGTTAGTTTCAAATATGCTAACATGGCTGAGGATGTTGATTAGATGAAGTCTACGTATGGGTATTTGAACACTTTTCCTGGGGGGAACAGTGTCTGGGTTGTCAAGGTTGAAAAAATATTAACGCTTTGCATTGTCTACTAAGCCTGATTTTATACCACCTACAGAGGTTTGCAAGGAGTTGGTTTGGATGAATAAGTTCTTACAAGAACTGGGGTTGAAGCATGAGAAGTATACTTTGTCCTGTGACAGTCACAGTGGGATCCATCTCCGCACTCACTCGACATCCAAACATCGATGTCAAGAATCACTGGATTCAGGATGTGCTGGATGAGAAGTTGGTTGAACTTTGACAACATTCCCTACCAAGAAAATAGTGTTCATATGATGACGAAATCCATACTGATTGCAAAACACGAAGTTTGTAGGAGAGCGTAGGTATGGAGTACTCTCCATATGAGGCTTAGGTGGAGACTGCTGGTGTGTGGTTCACCTCGACTGGTGGACTCACCTAATTGAATAAAAGCTCGTGTGAGCTCCTCCAAAAAAATATTTAAAGCTCGTATGAGCTGTTATGAGAATGAAAAGAAAGTGAAATGTTAAATTCAAAATTTTGCTCGAGTGACCACATGTTGAAGATGGTGTTGTTTGGTATGGTACTTATTCTGTTTCTTCTATTTCTTATTGGTCCTACTTTTATCTGTATTCATCTTGCTACTTTGACCCAGTAATTTAATTAGTAATAGAATGTTACTTTTACTCTATAACACTATGAAAACATTATCTTATTTTATTATTCAAATTATCGAATCAAAGTGACACGACTAGGGATGAAAATCTCAAACTAAGGATAAACTGAATAAATAGAAGAAACAAACCAGCTACTTTTGTTTACTGGGACCATTTGATTGGACTTGTGTGTTTTGGTCCTCACATGACTGTGTTTGAGCAGGAGGGAAGTTAATGAGGTTTGACGATTTTCGACCAAGGGCAGAGAGGAAAGAAAAGAAGCTTGTTGGTATGCTCAGCGGCCTTTATGGCTGACACCGACAGCACGGTTCCTGGCAAATCTGACGGTGGAAGTTTCCCCGATTTGGCTAAATTTGGTTCACAACTACTGATGATGTCCCACTACTAGTATTAAATTGTCCCAATACTAGTACTACCGCCGTTTCTTCTCTATAGCACCAGTTTGACTTTTTGACTCGTATTTATGTCACTTTGACCGGATAATTTGGATAGCAAAACAATGCGATTTTTTGATGATTTTTTCACCGTGTTGTAGAGCAACTTTTACTCTACAACAACATGAAAAATTATCAAAAAATTCAATCGTTTTGCTATTCAAATCATCGGGTCAAAGCGACCCAGTGAATAGTGACAAAAGTCAAACCGGTGTGATAGAGAAGAAACGGAGGTAGTATTAAATTGTCCCACTACTGGTATTCGTGATGTCCTTTTAATATCCTACTCTATTGGTTTTCTGTCTGCTTTTCTCAAGTCGCTCTGCTCAGTTTAATCTAGATTTCTAAAGTATTTTCCCTCTTATCGTTATTTATTAGATTATTTTGATCGGGTGATTTTAATAGAAAAAATGATTCAGTTTTTGGATAATTATTTCATAATTTTGTAGAGTGAAAGTTGCTATATTTCCGGTGAAAAAATTATCAAAAAATTTGGTTCACAACTGATGATGTCCAACTACTAGTATTAAATTGTCCCAATACTAGTATTAAATTGTCCCACTACTGGTATTCGTGATGTCCTTTTAATATCCTACTCTATTGGTTTTCTGTCTGCTTTTCTTAAGTCGCTCTGCTCAGTTTAATCTAGATTTCTAAAGTATTTTCCCTCTTATCGCTATTTATTAGATTATTTTAATCGGGTGATTTTAATAGAAAAAATGATTTAGTTTTTGGATAATTATTTCATAATTTTGTAGAGTGAAAGTTGCTATATTTTCGGTGAAAAAATTATCAAAAAATTTGGTTCACAACTGATGATGTCCAACTACTAGTATTAAATTGTCCCAATACTAGTATTAAATTGTCCCACTACTGGTATTCGTGATGTCCTTTTAATATCCTACTCTATTGGTTTTCTGTCTGCTTTTCTTAAGTCGCTCTGCTCAGTTTAATCTAGATTTCTAAAGTATTTTCCCTCTTATTGCTATTTATTAGATTATTTTGATCGGGTGATTTTAATAGAAAAAATAATTCAGTTTTTGGATAATTATTTCATAATTTTGTAGAGTGAAAGTTGCTATATTTCCGGTGAAAAAATTATCAAAAAATTGCGTCATTTTACTATCAAAATCATCTGGTTAAAGTGACCCACATACGAGTAAAAAAGTCAGGATGGATAGGAAAAGCTGAGACAGAGTGGTAAGTACCACTCTGTTTCTTCTCTTTCACCCATTTGACTTTTTTGACTCGTATTTGGGTCGCTTTCACCGGGTGAATTGGATTGCAAACGGATGCGATTTTTTGATAATTTTTTCACCCTTATAGAACAACTTTTACTTTACAACAACATGAAAAAATTATCAAAAAGTTGCATCATTTTGTTATGGTATGCCAACTCTTTTTGTGCAAATCCGCGCTTTAGCCCGGGATACTGCCTAGTTGATTTATAAAAGTGGAAGTTTTGAATTGAGAGTCAAGTCAGCACTATGGTTTTTTCCTGTTTGAGTTGGACGTTGTGTTATGAAGTTTTTACTTTGCATTGTGCCGCCTCTCGTTTTAGTTGCATGTTTGTGGAGAAAATATCAATTATTGAGGTATTTTTGCTTCCATTTTGTCGGTTTTGTAACCAATTTCTGATACGAGTCGTCGTATCATATTATCTATTTTATTTGATTATTGTTTATTAATTATTTAGTTAGTATTTATGTGACGACCCGTCACACTTTTAAAAATAATGTATCGATTATACGATAAAAATCACGATTTATTATCAACCCGTCTGACACTTTCAGACGTCCAGAAACTCAACCAGTAGGACACACAGTCCTCCAAAACAACATTTTCGACAATGTTTCTGAAATCTGGTACGTGACTGAATTAACTAAAAAGTTACACCAACTCGTCAAAAAGATAATATTTATAAAATATCGCGATTCGAAAAAAAAGTTACAACTTTCTCTAAAAACAGCTAAAAATAACAATTCTAGCTAACCAGTCCAATTTTTAGCAATTAACACCGCAATTTGGTCCATTCCTGTTCAACCTGTAAAATAGAGAGGTGACCCAAAATAGCCCAGCAGGTACCGCCTAACCACTGGCGTAGAAATCTAAAATCTACTTAACACATAGCCAGTTATTACAAAACAGCTTGCGGCACCAACCAGACAAACAACGTGATTTATCAATCACCAGAAATTGCCAATTTCCTGTTTTACCCCTTCCAAGTTCTGATATTCCTCTTCAAATCCTATTTCTCTCTCTACTTACCTACCACTACCAGACCTCCACCACCACCATACACCTACCACCACCATACCTCCACCACCACCAGTCAACAACAACAACTAACAACACAATCTAACAGATCTAACAAAATATTCACATAATCAAGAGTATAATCACAGAATTAATTACAGAACCAAAGAGTAAATTACAAATCGAAGAAAAAAATCAGATGGAGAAGAAGAGAAGTGGAAAAGAGAAGAGGAAGAAGAAGATCACACAGCCGGAGAGAACAGACTCCGCTCGCCGCCACCGCCACCGCCTTGTCATGCATCCTCACCGTAGAGCACATATTCGCCTCCTCCACCGGCGTCCTTCTCCTACCGAACTCGCCACCATAGCCGCCTCTAACAACATAACAGATCCTGAATCAAAACAGATGGATCTGACAAGGAGATGCCACAAAAATAAGAAGAAGGGGAGAAAAGAACATATGCATACCTGGTCACCGAGATCCTCGTCGATGGTGATGTTAACGCCGTCGAGATCGCCTTCATGGCCTGAATCTCGAACTGCGTCTCTTTCCCCCTTCTTCATCTCCGTCATCTCCCGTCGACTTACACCTTGTTCGTCCCCTTCTTCCTCTCTCTCCGCCTCCCTCTTTCTCTCTCTATCATCTCTAAAGGTGTGGTGAGAAATGAAACGACAGAGAGCAAACGGGTAGGGTTTTATTTTTTAGAGTAAAAAAGTGGGTGGGGTTAGGGTGGTTGAAGTGAAAGGTGGGGTATTAACTGTGAGGGCAAAATAGCCTTTTTGCATCAAAAAACTTACCAAATGGGGAAAGGGGGAGCAAGAGAGGGAACGGACAGAAATAGAAAGGGGAAGAAAGAAAGGGAACGGAGTGGTACTTAGCATGTGATATGGGAAGGACACATGACAAATAAAAGGGTTAGCATGCAAGGTTAATCCCAACAATACCCTCCCATTTTAAACATAATAACAAAACTACAAGAGTCATGAATTAATTAGTGTGTGTACCTACAGAACACACGCACACATGTATGTACTGAAACCCTTGACCACCTTTTCTTCCAATGTCGAGCTGCCCTTCCCCTTTGGAGTTTTTGTCAGTTCAAACCACATGCTGAAAAAGACTTCTTACACAATCTCCAAGACATTATCAGGAATGGTCAGACCAAGGCAATACATATTCTTTGGGCAATATGGAGAGGCAGATGTCGTAAACTGTTTAGTAATGATGATTTCACAGTGGATGGGATTAGAAGGGCTATGGATAGTGAAGCCGCCACGATCCAGATGGCTAGCGACTCTAAAACTCGGGTCTCTCAAGGGTCAAGCATGGAGATCTCGTTTGCTATCCTTAAAGGGCATCACTGCGATCAGAATAGTCCGACTATTATCAATGTGGATGGAGCTTGGGATAGTTGTCTCTTCAGATCTGGTACGGGTCTGCACATGATGGGAGCGGATGGAAGGCATTGGATTGTGGGGAAAAAAGCCATCGCTTCGAGTGCGCTCCAAGCAGAATTACTGGCTGTGGAGCATGGAATTAACTTTGCTTTGCATCATAGTATTCATAGCGTTACAATTAACACTGATAGCGCCTCTGCTATTTCTTTGTTCCAAGACCGGAGTAAACCAGCTTTTCAGGATTTCTTTGTTATCTCCAGGATCAAGGCTGCCTGCCAGTCGTCTTTCCTTTTGTTGCATTTCTAAGGCCTCTCGTGCTGTGGTTGAAAAAGCTCATAATGCGGCTAGGCATGCTGTGATAAATAATCACCCTATGTAATCTTGTTTTTGTTTTCCCCTCTTCTGTGCTTCTCCTCCCCTTCTTTTCTAGTGTTGTCCCGTTCTCTGTGGTCGTGATTGTAGTGGTTGTTTTCTGTTTCTTTTGGTAATGAAGTTGACCTTTCCAGCAAAAAAAAAAAAAAAAAAAACTCTACTAGCATCAAACTTATGAAATGTAAACATTTCAATTTATTCACTGGTTTTTTTTAAACTGACGTTTCTAAATACTTTGAAAATTGGGATCTCACAATTTATTTATTTATTTATCTATTTATTTGTAATAACGGGGTCTCACAATCTATCCCACTTACAAAAATTTCGACCCGAAATTTAATTTTTCAGCTTTTATAAAAAGCTCCATTTCAATATCTTAAAACTCACAATTACCAACTAAAAGTGAGAGAAGAAATGTCCCATGCATGTGCATCACATAACTGACTTTTGTTTGTAAATAAAACATCCATAGTGCATACTCGTAACTACATGCATGCAGGAGACCACTTTTACTTTGTAGGTCTAATTAGCCACTACAAACTAGTTAATGAAAATAGCACTACAGATTTTCAACAATCATATACTTCCTTGTATAGCAACCCACCGCATAATCTGCGAAATAACAAGTCCAAAATGATGAAAGAAACTACATGCTTCAATTTACAGGCCTAAAAATCATACCAGTCCGTCCCAGCTCTTTCTTCTCATCTGACTTTTTTGACTCGTATCTGAGTCGCTTTGACCGGGTGAGTTGGATAGCAAAATAATACGATTTTTTGATAATTTTTTCACCATATTATAGAGCAACATTTACTCTACAACACAATGAAAAAATTATTAAAAAATTACATCGGTTTGCTATTCAAATCACCGGGTCAAAGTGACCTAGTGAGTAGTGACAAAAGTCAAATTGGGAAGAAAGAGCTGGGACAGAGTGGTACATCTCATTCCCTTGCCATGGAGTACAGACGTGACTGAAACTCGCTTCAATTTTATTTTACAAAACTGTCACGTACCACCACGGTTCATCACCTCCGCCACCAAAGCAGTACTAGAATGTGTACCCCTAGCTCGACAGTGCGGTGGCGTACAAGTGTGGTGACTCACAAGTGTGTACCACTTGTACAACACCGGTCACAGATACCTGCCAAAACACCCGCCCAGTCCCAGATAAACTATCCGTACTTCCGGTTGGGCTCGGCTCTGATACCACTGTGACGACCCGTCACACTTTTAAAAATAATGTATCGATTATACGATAAAAATCACGATTTGTTATCAACCCGTCTGACACTTTCAGACATCCAGAAACTCAACCAGCAGAACACACAGTCCTCCAAAAAACATTTTCGACAATGTTTCTGAAATCTGGTACGTGACTGAATTAACTAAAAGTTACACCAACTCGTCAAAAAGACAATATTTATAAAATATCGCGATTCGACCAAAAAGTTACAACTTTCTCTAAAAACAGGTAAAAATAACAATTCTAGCTAACCAGTCCAATTTTTAGCAATTAACACCGCAATCTGATCAATTCCTGTTCAACCTGTAACATAGAGGGGTGAGCCAAAATAGCCCAGCAGGTACCGCCTAACCACTGGCGTAGAAATCTAAAATCTACTTAACACACAGCCAGTTATTACAAATCAGCATGCGGCACCAAACAGACAAACAACGTGATTTATCAATCACCAGTTAATCAGCAGATAGCTAGAAAAGCTATAAAAATTATATCAGCAATCATACAGATATAGACTGTAACTGAGGAAACTTAGAAATTAAATTTTCCCTACCTCAAACGAAGCCAAGACAACCATGCTTAAGCAGTGAAAGAAATAAATCTACTTCAGCTTAACAATTATCATAGCACCCATGAATAAGTTCTCCAAGCAACCTCTCTTACACACTCTCTTAACTACCCAAATTAAATGTCCAAACTCCACAAACCCTCCACGAGAGGAAACAAATATATACATGAAGAAATTCAATTACTACTTAGCATGTGATATGGGAAGGACGCATGGCAAATAAAAGGGTTAGCATGCAACGTTAATCCCAACAATACCCTCCCACTTTAAACATAATAACAAAACTACATGAGTCATGAATTAATTAGTGTGTGTACCTACAGAACACACGCACACATGTATGTATACAACTCTACTAGCATCAAACTTATGAAATGTAAACATTTCAATTTATTCACTGGTTTTTTTTTTTAAACTGACGTTTCTAAATACTTTGAAAATTGGGATCTCACAATTTATTTATTTTTTTATTTATTTGTAATAACGGGGTCTCACAATTTAATAATCAGTCTGGCCCGTAGAGTAGGCCCGTAGGTTAGGATTAGCTTATCAGTATATATTTAAGTAGTGTACTCTTCTTCAATATTAATCAAGCAATGAAATAATTCTCTAAACCTTAATCTGTCTCCCTAATCTCTCTCTCCCTTTATCAGTCTCTTTCAATCTCTCTCCCTCTCTTTTGTCATTTTGTTCAATTATCGATACGTTAACCGTATCAATTTCCCTATCAGTATTTATAGTGGATATGAGGAGAAACATGCAGTGGGCAAAACATTATAATGTTACCTAAATATGGGATGAATAATTCATGATCAATTTATTTTTCATCGTTGTATTCAAAACAAGTCACCTCCTCAAAAAAAAATTAAAAATAAAAAAGTCACGGTCGAACCATCAAACATATAGTAGCTAACACTTTCTTTACTTAAATTTAAGGGATTTTTTATTTTTTTATAAAAAAATAAAAATGCTGTTTAGTTTCTACCTATTAAGTTTTCTAAAAAGTTCCCGTTCCTTATTTATTAAAAAAAGTTGGTTACTTAAATTCTATTCTACCTTCTAAAAATAAGCTTAAAAAAAAAAAAAAAAAAAAAAAAAAACCTTTTTTTATTCTTATAAGAAGGTAAAGAGTTATAAGCATAAATTGTAACGAAAATAATTTTTTATAACTTAAAAAAAAAAAAAAAAAAAAAAACGCCTAAAATTAGACAGAGAAAGTAAAGCCAAAATAATTCATGCTTTAACTGTTGGTCCTTGTATTTATAGTGGCTAATATAGCCTTCAGTATGAAGACATTGAAAAATTCTTCTGATACTCTCTTTCTCTCATTTCTACAATTTAGCTGAAACGAGAGATGTGGAAGCTCAAGGTTGCAGAAGGACGAGGGCCGTGGTTGTTTAGTACAAACAACTTTGTTGGAAGACAAATTTGGGAATTTGATCCAGATAGTGGGACTTCTGAAGAGCGAGCTGAAGTCGACGAAGCTCGTAGAAGTTACCAAAAAGGCCAGCCTTCTGGTGACCGTCTGATGCGAATTCAGGTAAAAAGATAAAGATTAAACACGGGCAAATAGTTTGGATTTTCTGTGCTATATTTTGTTGAAATGGCTTAATATCTTGTTTCAGCTCAAGAGAGAAAATGGCATTGATCTAAGCATGCCAGCTGCTGTGAAAATAGGTGAAGAAGAAGATGTGACCTATGAAGCCACGAAAATTGCTCTGAAGAAGGCGGTGAGACTAAACTGTGCAATTCAAGCAAGTGATGGACATTGGCCAGCTGAGCATTCAGGCCCATTATACTTCATACCTCCACTGGTATTTTCAGTACTTCTAAAGCTCTCCCCAATCACCTAATTCCCTCTTGCAAACAAAATCTAAACTGGTAAAATTTGACTAATAATTTTTCACGCAGCTCATCGCCCTATACATAAGTGGTTCAACGAACACTATCCTAACTGCTGAGCACAGGAAGGAGATGATTCGCTACCTCTACAATCATCAAGTTTGCATCAAACTCAAAAATCTCATTGACTACTAATGATTAATTACATAACTTGAACTGATCGTATATGATTTTAATTAATTTGTCTCTTCCAGAATGATGATGGGGGTTGGGGTCTTCATGTAACTGGTAGTAGTACAATGATGGGAACTGCCCTTAGCTACGTGGCATTGCGGTTGCTAGGACAAGGATCTGAGGATGGCCAAAACCAAGCAATGGCTAGAGGTCGGAAGTGGATACTTGATCACAATGGTGCAACTGAAATACCATCTTGGGGAAAAGTGTTCCTCGCGGTAAATACTACTAAGTGCTTATTTGGGAATCCGGATTTAATCTCTTTTGATTAAAATCGATAATTTTAATTTAATTTCATTTATTATGACACAAAATTTTAAGCTGAAAATCTACAGACTAAAAGAATCTTTGTGCAATTGTAGAATCTCCAAAATTGCAGATTATGCGGCTGAAAATCTCAGAAAAAATAATTTTAATGTGCTTTGAACATTAACATGATCGTAGTTCATTTATAAGTTCGCGTTTTCATATATCTTTTTTAATCTTGCCAAATGGATCAAATTAATAATTTACAACATCAGCTCATACAAAACGGATTCGGATTTCAATTCAGCTGTATATTTTTCAGCCGATTTTTCATCCAGATTTGAAGTAGTGAAAAGTGTTTATCCTTAGAAGATGAAGATAATGATGGTGACCAGAAGCCATTTCTCAGACAATAAATTATCTAAAAAGAAAGAAAAGATTGCAGTTGCTGAGTAGAATTCTAAAAACCGTACTGATTTTAGTTACGTTAGCAGGTGCTTGGAGTTTATGAATGGGCAGGTTGCAATCCTATGCCTCCGGAGTTCTGGATTTTCCCTTCATTTTTTCCGTTTCATCCAGGTACAGTTTGATATAAGTTTCATTTTCAAACAGTAAGTACTAAATAAACAAATAATAAAATAAACGTCCCAGTTATTGTCTAATTGTCCAATGATAAGATACTTGCTTATGATGATGTACCCGTATGTTTGTTGAGTGCAGCAAAAATGTGGTGCTACTGCCGCACTGCTTATATGCCCATGTCATATTTGTACGCTAAGAAATATCATGGACCTATCACTGATCTTGTTGTGTCTCTGAGAGATGAAATTTATGTCCGACCATATAATCAGATAGATTGGAATAGAGCTCGACATGCTTGTTGTAAGGTTGGTAGTTCAAAGGTCCCTTACGGGCGACAGCTTTTCTGTTTGTTGGATTATTAAAATCTTTGTCTTACTAAGAAGATATACACAGGAGGATCTCTTCCACCCTCATACTCGCATACAAGACCTCATATGGGATACGCTTCATAACGTGAGTGAGCCAATCATGACGAGATGGCCATTTTATAAACTCAGAGAGATAGCCCTCGGTAAAGTGGTTAACCACATGCGCTATGGAGCCGAAACTTCAAGATACATTACAACAGCATGCATAGAAAAGGTAATTTATTCATATCCTGGTGTAGTGTCCATGCTTTGAGACACATTCTAAAAAGTTTGCATGTCATATTACTTTTTTACAATGTTTTTGGGGTCGTAATATATTATACTAGTTCTCAGGTGATGTAATAGTTTTAAATCACTCGTACCCCCAGTTATCTATGTTAGATTCACTCAGCTATTTTGGTTAGGAGGAAAAGAAAACTTGTTCGATTGTTTGACTTGAAAATGACTTATGTACATGAGTATTGTAGAACTCATGGACACATGTATCTAGCACCTTCTATGACTTTTGATCCTCCCACTAACTACTACCACCTCAGTTCCTTAGGATGAGCTGAGAAAAAATGAGCACATGATTTTAATAAACTTGTGCCTTTTACGTTTTTGCCCTCAACCTAACAAACAATTACGGTCTCTCCCATTCCTCTCTCATTACAGTCACAATGACCACAATCACCACCACCACAACCATCACCACCAACAACAGCAATTACAGTCTAAATAAATGACCAAAATTAATATCAAAACTAAGAAGAAGAAGAAGAAGAAGAAGAAGAAGAAGAAGAAGAAGAAGAAGAAGAAGAAGAAGAAGAAGAAGAAGAAGAAGAAGAAGAAGAAGAAGAAGAAGAAGAAGAAGAAGAAGAAGAAGAAGAAGAAGAAGAAGAAGAAGAAGAAGAAGAGAAAAGTAGATGCAGGACAAGCATGAGACCACCGTCGCTGCAGCCCGGCCACCCGAAGCCGCCGCCGCGCCGCCAGATCTGGGTTCCTTCTTCCTCAGTAGTAGATCAACCCATAAATACGCCTTACCAACAGCACTGACCTCCGTTCAAACCAAGATATGAGTTTCTTCTTTTTCTTCATCTTCTTCTTCTTCTTCTCTCTTTGATGACACCTTCAAAAACCAAAACCGAGAAACTTATATCGAAACCCGGAAACCCAGATGGGTAGTTTAGAGTTAACATGAAGATTTGGCTGGTGAGAGGGGATCTGGTTGAACCGGCGGACGGAGTGCCGACGACTATGGCTTCGGCGGCGACTCTGGTCGCTGCAGTCTTGATAAAAGCTGACCGGAGAGCGATCTTGCGGCGACATGACTTGCCATGGCTGAATCGGGGTGTAGGGTTTTTGTTTTCATTGGGAATTGAAGGACAATAGCTTCGATCTTCTCCTATTTCTCTTTATCTTCCCAATTGTCTCCCCCTTTCTCTCTCTTTCTCTATCTCTATCCGTATGAAATTGTGTGGTGTGGGGGAGTGGAATGGGTAGTGGGTGGTTAGGTAAGGTTAATAAGTGAGAAGGGCAGTTATGTCATTTTTCGAGAAAAACTTACTAAAAGCGGAAAGTATGCTGAAAGAGAAGAAACAGGGGTAGTACATTAACTTGGTGCTTCTCTCACCAACCTCATTTACCAGGTTGAAGTCCCACAACTATATAAGCTATGACCACACAAGAAAATGTGACTATAAAATAAATCAAGTTTATTATCTAACACCCTCCCTTAAACTTGATTGGTAACCGAAGGGGAGATCCTCATCATGCTGAAAACGTCCATCGTAAGAGGTTTGGTGAAGATATAGGCAATTTGGTTTTGGGACTTTACATACTTGAGCTCCAATTTTTCCTTCTCAATTCACCCCCTTATGAAATGGAACCTTGCATCAATATGCTTGCTCCTCTCATAGAACACCGGATTCTTGGCCAAGGTAATGACGGACTTGTTTTCAACAAAGATCTCGATTGGCTCCTCTTTCGGCATATAGAGTTCCTTCAATAAGTTCCTTATCCAAATAGCTTGGCAAACACAAGAACTAGCGACCCACATATTCCGCTTCACAAGTAGAGAGCGTCACAATTGGTTGCTTCTTTGAACTTCAAGTGAAAGCGTAATTTCTTATGAAGAATACAAAGGCAGTGGTGCTTTTCTATCATCCATGTCTCCTCCCCAATCGCTATCACAATATCCCACAAATTTGGAATGAGATGTCGTAGAATAAAGAATTCCAAAATCGCTGGTACCTTTTATGTAGCAAAGAATCTCTTGGCTGCGTTCAAGTGGGAAATAGCGGCTAACAAGTCCAACTCCATAGAGTATGTCCGGTCCCGTGCAAGTCAAATACCGCAAGCTTCCAACAAGAATTTTGAACAAATTCGAATCAAACTTCTCGCCTTCATCATGCTTGGATAGTTTTGCTCCATTCTCAACGGGTGTGCCCACCGAGTTGCAAATCTCCATCTTGAACTTCTTGAGAACATCTTTGGCATACTTCTCTTGAGAAATGAAGATTCCTTCCTTCCTTTGCTTCACTTCAATGTCAAGGTAGTATGACATGAGGCCCATATCTGTCACCTCGAAATGCTTGGCCATCTCCATCTTCAAATCCTCAATCATGCTTGCATTATTTCATGTGAAAATTAAATCATCCACATACAAGCATACAATTATTAAATCACCACCATTATTTTTTCTTACATACAAAGCATGCTCATGAGGACACTTCAGCAAATCCTTGTCTTGAAAAGAACATACTTGTCAATTCTAGTATTCCAAGTGTGTGGTGCTTGCTTCAACCCATATAGCGTCTTCTTCAATCTCAACACTTTGTTTTCTTGTCCCGTAACAACATAGTCGGTGGGTTGCTCAACATATACCTCTTCCTCTAAGTAGCCATTCAAAAAGTCCGACTTCACATCCATTTGATGAATCTTCCAAAGGTTTTGAGCCGCCATAGAAATAATAAGCCTTATGTTTTCAAGACGTGCTATCGGCGCAAATACCTCTTCATAATCAACACCATATCTTTTCTTGCAGCCTTTGGCCACCAATCTCGCCTTGTGTCTTTTACTTATCCTTTAACATTCAACTTGGTCTTGTACACCGATTTCACTCCAATGGATTTGTGACCTTGGGGAAGTGGGGCAAGCTCCGATGTAGAGTTTTTCTCAATCTTCATGATTTCTTCATCCATAGCGTTCCTCAATTTCTTGTCTTTTTGACTGCTGCTTTAAAATCTAGAGGTTCACAATCACCAAGTAGATAAAAATTGTTAAATTATCTAAACTTGGAAATACCTCTTCCAATCTTTCATACAAATATCCAAGATTCCTTGTCCCACGTGGCCCTTCAAGTGAACTTTCTTCTTGAGATGATGGACTTTCTTGTCCATGATTAGATGGCACGGGTGATGGAGGAGGAGTAGCGGGCTGCAACACATTATCATCTTGCACATGATCAACATCAACATAATCATAAAATCGAAATAAGTTATAATTATCATTAGGATAACTCCTATCCCATGAACTTTCTTCATCAAACTCAATATCACGACTAATGACAGTCTTCTTGGTTGTGGATAGTAGAGTTTATAGCCCATCGATCTTGCACCATATTCAACAAAAATAAATTTCTCACTTTTATCATCTAACTTTGATCGTTTCTCATCCGGCACATTGGCATAGGAAAAAAAACAAATATCCTCAAATTAGAAACATTTTTTTACTCCACTTCAAGTTTCTTGAGGATATTAAGATTACACAGTTTTAGTGGGGCACGGATTAGACAAGTAAACGGCACAATCAACGACTTCGGCCCAAATTCTTTTGGCATATTTTTCTCCTCAACATACTTCTAGCCATATTAAGAAGGCTTCTATTCTTTCTCTCGGCCATCCCATTTTGTTGAGGTGATCTTGGAATGGTTAAAGGATGTCTAATTCCATTTTTGTCACAAAATTTATGAAACTCATTTGAAGTAAACTCACCTCCACTATCGGATCTTATCGCTTTGATTTCATAGCCAATTTGTTTCTCAACAACTTTATTGAAATTTTTAAAAGCTTCAAGGACCTCCGGTCAGGTCTAATGTCCCCCCATTTGTTCCTTTTACGGGTTGGGAGCCCAAATTTTTTCTTAATAACACGCGGGGTTATGTCGCCCTACCATGATGGTAGGTTTTGTAAAAAGAAGGACCTCTGGTTTATGCTTGATAAAATAAATCAATGTTTTGTGACAAATCATCAATGAAGAGGAGGAAGTAATTTTTCATACCCATGGACGCCGACTTGATTGAACTGCAAACGTCAGAATGAATAAGATCCAACGGAACTTTTGTTCTTGAAGAGGATTCATTTGGAAAACTCTTCACTGATTGATTGCAAATAGGCATCTTTCACAAAAATTTTCTGGGTGATTGATGTTCGGCAAGCCTTTCACCATCTACTCTTTACCCAATTGCTTCAAGCCTCCGAAATTCATGTGTCAAAATCGCATATGCCAAAGCCAAGATTCATCTTCACACAAGCTTTCAAACATTTAGCAAATTCATTTTGAATGTTCAACAAGAACATCCGATTTTTAGACATTGCATCTTTGGCTAGAAATCTTCCACATTCATCTCTAATGCTCAAATAATTAGTTTTCATAACAATCTCATAACCTTTATCCAAAATTTGGCCCAAACTCAATATATTGCTCTTCATATTAGGCACACAGTAAACATTGGAGATGAATTGATGATTTCTATTCTTTGAAAGGATCAAAATTTTACCTTTGCCCCTTACCAGAGTTTGAGAGGAATCTCCAAAAGTGACTTTGTTGCTAACATTTCCATCAAGCTCAAGAAACATGTTCTTGTCTCCACACATATGGTTACTTGCGCCGGTGTCAAGATACCAAGTATTGGTCGCCTCTTTAGAGTCTTCTTTGTATGCCAATAGCAAAGTTGACTCTATCTCTTCATTCTTCTCTTCCACGTGGTTTGAATTTTCATCAACATCATTTGACGCATATCTAAACTCCCAAGAAAAATGTCCAAATTTATGACAATTATAACATTCAACTTTAGACTTGTCTTGAGTTTATTCTTCTTCCACGTCCTCTTGAGAAATCGTTCTCTTTCGTTTGAGGAATCGTCCACCATCATGGAGTCTATGTCTTTTTGACTCCTCGATTGCAACACTTATGTAGTCAAAATTGGAGGTCAATGATCTAAGAAACTTTTCCACCACCGACTTGTCCTTCACGTCTTTACCATATCTTTTTTGTTGATTTATAACTAATAACACTCTTGTAAAATAGTTCAATATCGACTCAGACTCCTTCATGTGAAACAACTCAAACTCTCCTCAAAGAGTTTGAAGTCGCACCATCTTCACCTTATCGGCACCTCAAAAGGTACTGCGAAGCACATTTAACCGGTGGATTTGCCAATCCATTCTTAACAATGTCCCACACACCTTGGGAGCCAAGCTTTGCCCTCATATGTATACACCAAGTATCTTAATTGTCCGTGGTGAGCAAATGGATATGAGATTGAAATTCATTATCCATGACTCACTTTCCCAACCGTAGCTCTGGTACCACTTTGTTAGAGTCACTCAACTATTTTGGTTAGGAGGAGAAGAAGACTTGTTCGATTACTTGATTAAAAGAAGACTTATGTACATGGGTATTTATAGGACTCATGGACCCATGTATCTAGCACCTTCTATGACATTTCATCCTCCCACGAACTACTATATTAATTTAATGCATCTCCCAACAATCCCATTTACTAGGTCCAAGTCCCACAACTAGATAAGCTACGACACTTGAAAAGACATATTCTAGAAAGTAGTACCACACTAGAAAATGTGACAATAAAGTAAATCAAGTTTACCATCTAACCATCTATAGACCACTTTGAATGAAAACAAACTCGTCCTCAAAGGGAAAAAATGCAAAATGTTATGCAACAATTAAAGAAATTGACAAAGAAACATATCTCTAGACATACAAAATTCTATTGAATATTTTCATTGAATCAAGTGGTCACCAGACCTAAAAAGTTCTCAAATCAGATTTTGGATCACGTCGAATTTGTTGAATCTAAAGAAACAAACCCATGATTCTGTCTGAAGAAATAAAAAATTGAAACAATTTGAACAAAGACGTGGAAACAATCCAAACTTCCAAGACATGCAAATACTTTGCGGATTTACAATATACTTGAGACGCGTGATCAATTATTTCACGATTTTCACTCTCCAACTTCTCTATTATCAAGACGGTGGAGGACAACATCGTCTAATTAAATAATAGAGAGTCAAAAACGTAGGGAATGGAACTGAAGTTACCAGTGGTGGGTTTAATTGATATGGTATTTTTTGAAATGCTAAAATACGCATGTTTTAATTTCTTTTGGGAATATTACTTTTCTTGTCATACTATAATAGAACGGGGAAATTAGTATAGATTTGTTGTCATACATACTTTTTGAATCGAGCTGCTTTGAATATACTCGTGGGCTCGACGAGGAGTTAGAGACGAAGCAAGACAAAGCAACAAATCCGCGGACGACAAGAAAAAATGTTCCAGAAAGTTCGGGTGAAAAGTAGGTCCCACATGACCTATGACAGGTTGTAGTAACTACTACACAGGTCCCAGAGGACCTGTGTCGAGGCTGGAAATTTCTAGATTGTTTCCTTATATGTGCTATGGTCGTTTTGAGATGTCTTGGGCAATAAGTCGGTCCTATATGTCTATATATGGGACTTAGGTTGTGTTTAAACATTGTGGGTTGTATTGTATTCGTTTATCTCCATAAAATTGGGGTTTTGAGCCGTAGGTAGCCAGTTCGTCGCTACTGAACAACGTTACATTGGTGTATCTTGTTCTTTTAGTTTTTCTTCATTCTCTTGCTCATTCCAGATCATAATAAACTTGTATGAGAGCATGGGGATCGGTGTTCCAAAGTTTTACCAAACTGATTTCAAGTCACCTATCCTAACATTAATAAAACCGAAATACTAAATGGACGCAAATTGTGACAGAAATGTGGGCGCAAATATTTGGAAGAGTACAGAAGTTACCAAGTGGTGGGTTAAGGCTAGTACAAATTCAACCCCATGGATTAGTGTATATAGTCCAAACCAGATTCTGGACCACAGCCACGTGGACTTATCACAGGCCACAACTTGCTACCATATAGTGATCCATGCACACCAGGGCATAACATGTCGGGATATGGGAACCATGAGTTAAGGTCTCCTCACAAATTACTGCTTGCAAGGGAACACGCAACATAGTGGTCTGGAGTCTTGAAGAAGGCTTGGCGCTGGTGGTTGTTGTCCCACCTTTAACTCATGTATGCTTTGGGTGAGGCTTTGTGTGACCATTTTATACATATTCAGGATATGCGATCACGATCTTCTGAGATAACAGCCGCTTCACAAGGTTTTACGCCTCTTTGATAACCATGTATTCCCCTTGATCCAGTAGTAGCTACTATCCAAGACCTAGGGGTACCATGAAAACCCAACAATTCAAATGAAACAAGCCATGGCTGACATGGCGGCTACGAACACTCAAAGGAATGATCTTCCTGTTAGAGAGATTTCGGCATTACAAATTATTCTAAACCTACCTGTTGCTGGTACAACTATACCTTTACCGCCCCCACCTCCAGGGGTCGCTCCGTCGTTAGAGAACATTATGGAAAACTCACAAGGCGCATATACTCCAAGCGGAGGAAATTCATCCCATTACTCTGCAAATCGCATGTTCGAAACTCCCCCAATAGCGATCCCATAAAACCAGGGCCACGCCCTTTAGAAACCAATTGATCACTCAGGTATGCTTACCTTGTAAAAATGACATTTGAAGTGATGAATCCCAGTCCATCTCTGCTAGACTGCCGTAAGGCGCTCCTTCATTAGAAGATCCGTACAATAGTTCTGAACTTTATCCAACAAAGAATAATAGTCGTATCTGGTGTTCTTAATAGAATTACGCCCTTTGCAACTCAGAATATCTTTTATTCTGACAAGGGTCCATGCTCAAGAGCAGCAGGAATATTAGAAAACCTTTTCCGAATGAAGGAACCAATATTCCAACCAACACTTAGTTTGAGCTCCCTTGCGAGCACTATTCACGAGAAGAATAGAAAAATGGAGTGAAGCATCTCGTCTGAAGCCTCACTGAAGATGAACCTACGATAACAATCGACCTTAACAGCAGAAGGTTAAAATCAAAGAGCGTCTCGATTAAGCGCAAACTGACGGCTTACGCAATGTGGGTCGTAGTTGACAAAATCACCGCATACTTACTTGGAGACTGCTCCTCACTATCCGCCAGCGCATGCCAGGAACCTCGCATCATCCAGGGTAGATAAATCTAGGCAGAATTGAGTTTTCCAGGAAGAATTTGCGAGGCCTTAATGTCCTTGTCATTAGCAAGATAAATGGTTTTATTTTAGGTAAACCTGGGAAACTTTTCCACACAAGGACGAAATGTAAACTCAGAAGCCAAGTCGCAAACAAACCCAAAAGCCTGGTACGTGCCTTTCGTCCGATACCACCTCCAGACGCATGGAGAAGTAGAGCATTTCTTGACTTGGTTTGGTTCTTTATCCTTATTGGTTAAAGGGATGGGAGCACACCTCGTCCACCAGTCTATGCCCACATTGTAAGAAAAACCCTTGATTTAGGAAGTATAGTAGATCACACCTACCTCGCGACTGCGCTGCACCCTCGACCAGTAGATCGAGCCTCTCGTGTAAGGTATCTAAAATGACCGGGGTCAGTGCGATCAACTTCTCCAAGGAAAGTCACAAGGCTAGTGAAAGGATGTGTATAATACACCGTCATGAGGAGCTCCGTCTATCATAAACCGAGAAAACAACATGCACAGGAACCCGAAGAGGTTATCAAAAAACCACGCACCCTCCTTATAAATGGAGAGTCCACTCGCTTTCAGACTCGAGTGCGCCTCTTTCGGTATGTAGTCCCTTAATAAATACATCAACCTTCTCTTCCAAGTATTCTTGGAGGAGGAGGTAGCAAAAACTTGCTCTCCACAAAGGTAGTTCCCTTGCCACCTAGTCATTACCCTGCATAAGTCAACCATAGGAGCAGACACACTGTTGAATAAAACTAACTCCTCAGTTGAGTCTAAGGAGTCGAGAGGGTTAATCAGGACTTTCATGACGAGAGCCGTTAGATTAGCAATCCTCCAAGGTTGGAGTAGCCTCATACCACATAAAACAGATGGTGTGTGTCATAGGGCACCACCGTAAGGAAAGTCCATCAATCAAGTTGGCGTCAAGGGAAACCTTATACCCTTGGCTAGCGCTAACGACATCATAAATACCCGCGCTTCTGAGGGCTTCCTCGTGATTCTCCAAAACATGGGAGGTCCACTCTTCCATCAGATCGATGGTTGTATGATAAGAGCAATGGTCAACCTTAACATATGGGTAATACGAAGCTTCAAAACCCAAATGGTGAATGTCCTTACTATACACATCAGCCCAATCACCTCTCGTACGATCCTTGCTTATAATCTTCAGATCCGCCCCAGCAGCATCAACCTTCTTGCCGGAAGCCCTAAGCCGAGAGTGATAGTAATAAACTTCATTAAACCAAGGAGTCTTCCACTATAACTCTTATGGAATAACAACGTTTTCCTCATCCTTACCCTTTGACATCGTGCGGTAAACTTGTTTATGAAGAAATGAAAAAATCAAAGTCAAACCCTCGATTACAAAATCAAATTTGGAACCAATCCCTTTCCCAAAATAAATGTTAAGTCGGAATATTTTAGACTTCCTTCCCAGATCTGTTTTCTTCCCAAAACCCTAGCAAGGCCCCGAAATAGCTCTTATAACGTTCGTCAATTACCCCAAGATCAAAATACATGTTGAGGAAAAACACAGTGTTCTTTCGGATTAGAGAGTGATAAGAAGGGACCAAGTTCTTCTTAATATCCGCCATGCTGGAAAAAAATTTCCCTATGGAAAAGTTTCGGCGGTAAAATATTAAAGAACGTGTGTCTCTGCTTTTTTATCCTAAAGAACCCGGTCGTCCAGAATTTGGACCGATCTTTTCAAAAATCCTCGCCTTAACAATTGAACTGCGAAAACACCGGTTATGACCTTATTTATTATGTCAGTAGTCATATCAATATGTGACACTTTTCACCGAGAGGTGGCGTGCACACCCGATATTGTAGGGTTTTGATTAATGGATGCGCAACGGAAACACAAACAATCATAAACCATGCAAAACCCTCCAAGGATCACAAGTCAAGAATCATAACGGTGGTAAAGGAAGAAATCAATAACACACCTTAGGGTTCTCCTTTGATGACTTCAAACGCAAATTATGTCACGTTCTCTATGGTTGATCCACGCCTAGAGTTGATCCTAGATCTCCCAAGTCCTTGGTGCTAGCCCGGAAGAGGAAGAGGAAGAAGAAATCATGCAAAACGAGACCCAAAAGGAGGGTCTCGGCCTCCTTTGTGGCCGACGGGATGGGCGGCGGCAAGACGGGCGGTAGGCTCCTCTTGTTGCTTGCTCTCTCTCCTTTTGTTCTCTCCCACTCTTTGTTATGTTCAATAATGAGCATAAGTTGTGGGAAGGAAGGAAGGAAGGAAGGAAGGTCCTTTATATAGTCCAACAACTCCTTGCCAACTACCTAAAGGACTTATTCTAGTCCTACTAGAATTCAATTTAGTCCCTTCCTTGCAAATTAGTCCCTACTAAGTTTGCAAGGTTTTATAAAGTGATCCTTCTAATTAATTAATCCAATTAATTAATTCCCAAATCTAGTTCAACTCTATATAGCGTGTGACCCCATAGGTTCTATCTAGTTGGTAGCAACTATTTGCTGATATGGAGCGGTTTCTAGCAAAACATCCATTCTAGCCAACTAATAGAATAGTCATCTTGACAACCTTTGTACAAGTAATTGTCTCATCCCTTTGTGTCTATATCTGGATTGGACACGAGACATACAAGTCACACTCGTATATCCAATCCACAGTTTCTCGATCCATGGGAATAGCCTTATTCGTGCAAATAACATCAATATCCCATATTGATTTATTTGAGTCTGGCCAGACATTCTATAAGCACTATCCCTCGAGTGGCCTAGGATATTTGCTCCCGTTATGTGGGAGGGACAAATTCTATCTACGTCCACTACGATCTCTAAGCTTGCTTCTTATTGTATCCAGTATACGCCTTTATAACTACCTAGTTACGGTGTAGCGTTTAACGCTACCAAAATCACAATAATCCACAACTAGAATATCTAGTGACTTCAAGTCTAAGGATGACAATAACTTTGCACCGCGAGAAGCACTTGTGACTCAACATAACGTGTATGTAGCCTTCTCGGATATGGGTCAATCCAGTGCAACATTCCCTAATGCACACCTATGTGTTGGATCATGATATCTCCATATCAATCCAACCCCATACTAGTCTATAGATGATTGTCCCATTAATCATTATACTGGACTAGGGATATTTCAGATAAACAACACAATTGTAAATCTAAGGACTTCATTATATTAAATATCCAATAAATAATAAATGAATTTCTAGCCACAAATAAATTCATACTAAACTAGATTGCCTCTAGGGCATCTATTCCAACAGTCTCCCACTTGCACTAGAGCCAATGTGGCGCATCTCGTATGCCCATACTCCTAGTGTGCCCTTCATGCTTCCACTGCGTGAGCGGCTTTGTAAGCGGGTCTGACAGATTATCATCTGTAGGAATCTTGCATATCCGAACGTCTCCTCTATCGATAATATCTCGACTCAGATGAAACTTCCTGAGCACGTGCTTGGACTTCTAGTGCGATCTTGGTTCCTTTGATTGCGCGATCGCCCCAGTGTTGTCACAAAAAAACTCGACTGGATCCGCAATGCTAGGGACCACACCAAGTTCACAAACAAACTTTCTGATCCAAACAGCTTCCTTTGCTGCGCCATTTGCAGCAATGTACTCAGCCTCTATTGTAGAATCAGCTACCGTCTCTTGCTTGGAACTCTTCCAGCTCAGCGCTGCTCCATTCAGGCAAAACACATATCCCGATTGTGATCTAAAGTCATCTCTGTCGGTTTGGAAGCTTGCATCAGTGTAACCCCTTACACGCAACTCTTCCTCACCGCCAAATATCAAGAAAGCATCCTTAGTTCTTCTCAAGTACTTAAGGATATTCTTGACTGCAATCCAGTGACTCTCACCCGGATTGGATTGGTATCTGCTTGTCATACTCAAGGCATATGACACATATGGTCTAGTACATAACATGGCGTACATGATAGATCCTATGGCCGAGGCATAGGGAATTCTACTCATGCGTTCCTTCTCAATCTCATTGGAAGGACAACACTCTTTGAAAGAGTGATTCCATGTGACATGGGCAAGAATCCCTTCTTGGAATCTTGCATGTTGAACAGTTTCAACACCTTGTCAATATATGTACTTTGACTTAGGCCTAGCAACCTCTTAGATCTATCTCTATAGATCTTTATACCGAGTATATAGGCTGCTTCCCCTAAGTCCTTCATTGAGAAACACTTCCCTAGCCAATCCTTAACAAATTGTAGCATGGGAACGTCGTTTCCAATGAGTAGTATGTCATCTACATACAGGACCAGAAAAGCTACAGAGCTCCCACTAACCTTCTTCTAGACACAAGACTCATCTTGGTTTCTGATGAAGCCAAACTCTTTGACCACTTCATCAAAACGTCGATTCTAACTCCTAGAAGCTTGCTTCAATCCATAAGTGGATCGTTGCAGCTTACAGACTTTGTTGGCTTGCTTTGGATCCTCAAAACCCTCCGGCTGTATCATATACACGTCCTCGAGGAGATTCCCATAAAGGAATGCTGTTTTGACATCCATCTGCCAAATCTCATAGTCGGGGTATGCTGCAATCGCAAGTAGGATTCAGACGGATTTGGTCATAGCGACTGGTGAAAAGGTTTCATCATAGTCAATACCATGAATCTGTCTGTATACTTTAGTTACCAACCGGCCTTTATAGGTAATCACATTACCATCCATGTCGATCTTCTTCTTGAAGACCCACTTGCACCCTATGGGTCGCGCCCCATCGGGTGGTTCCACCGAAGTCCATACTTTGTCGGTATACATGGATTCCATCTCGGATCTCATGGCTTCTAGCCACTTCTGAGAGTCTGGGCCTTTCATGGCCTCCTCATAGGTAGTAGGCTCATCATCTATGAGCATTGTGTCACCGGAATCGGTCACGAGAAGTCCATACCTCTCGGGTTCCTGGCGCACTCTACTAAGTCTATGAAGCTCTTGTGTTACCTGAACAGGTTGTTCCACAACTGCTTGTGGTTCCTGTTCATGTTCCATAATCGGTTCAGTGATTTGTGGTTCTTGAACCTCTTCCAGTTCTACATTCCTCCCACTTGCTTCTTTAGAGACAAACTCTCTTTCTAGAAACACGCCGGTACGAGCAACAAACACTTTGTTCTCGGTTGGATTGTAGAAGTAGTATCCCTTAGTTTCCTTAGGGTACCCCACAAATTTACACTTATCCAATTTCGGCCCTAGCTTGTCTGATTGTAAAGGTTCTACATAGACATCGCAGCCCCAAATCCTCATGAACGACAGTGTGGGACGCCTCCCTCCCCACATCTCATATGGTGTCTTCATGACTGATTTAGATGGAACACGGTTAATGGTGAAAGCTGCACTTAATAGAGCGTAGCCCCAAAATGATAATTGAAGATCAGTTTGACACATCATAGATCGAACCATATCCAATAGGGTTCGATTCCTCCTCTCGGACACGCCATTCCATTGTGGCGTTCCGGGTGGAGTGAGTTGGGAAACGATCCCACACTCTCTAAGATAGTCGTCAAACTCTTGGTTTAAGTATTCTCCTCCACGATCCGATCGTAGAGCCTTGATACTTTTGCCAAGTTGCTTCTCTACTTCATTCTTGAATTCTTTGAACACTTCAAAGGATTCGGATTTTGCCCTCATGAGGTACACAAATCCATATCTACTGTAATCATCAGTAAATGTAATGAAGTAGACATAACCACCCCTGGCAGGCGTGATAAATGGCCCACACACATCGGTATGTATGAGCGCCAATTGCTCACTAGTCCTCTCGCCTTTCTTATTGAAAGGGGACTTTGTCATTTTTCCCAATAAACAAGCCTCACATGTCTCATATGATTCAAAATCAAATGAGTCTAGCAATCCATCCTTATGGAGTCTAGATATACGTTTCTCATTTATGTGGCCTAAACGACAGTTCCATAAATAAGCAGGATTTAAATCATTTATTTTAATCCGCTTGGTATTAATGTTGTAGACAGGATTGCTTAGATCAAGGACATAAAGTCCATTAAATAATTGCGCACTAAAATAGTGAATATTATTTAAATAAAAGGAACAACAATTGTTCTTTATTGAAATAATAAAACCATCCTTGTCCAAACAAGAAATAGAAATAATATTACTGCTCATAGCACGCACAAAATAGCAATTATTTAATTCTAAAACTAATCCTGAAGGAAGAGATAGCTCGCACACGCCTATGGCCAACGCAGCAACCTTTGCTCCATTCCAAACGCGCAGATCTACCTCTCCTTTAGCCAATCTTCTACTTCTCTTTAGATCCTGCATATTTCGACGAATATGAGATCCACATCCAGTATCTAATACCCATGATGTAGAGACAGTTAAATTAACATCTACAACAAAAATACCTGGTGGTGGTGGAATCACTATTCCAAGCCTCTTGTCCTCCAGATATTTTGGGCAGTTCCTCCTCGAGTGTCCAGGATGACTGCAGTAGTGACACTCACCTTTACACATTTGGCAATTCCACCAACAGGCTTTAGTGCAGGTTCCTTGGACTTGGCAACTGACTTGCCTTTTCCCTTGGAGGATGAGGCAAACCTTTTGCCCTTTCCTTTCTGCACCATCATAATGGCCTTGCCCTTACCTTTGTTGATGCTCTGTTCAGCTGTCCTCAACATAATGAGTAAATCTGGCAGTGGTTTCACGATCTCGTTCATGTTATAGTTCATGATGAACTGTCCATAACTCTCGGGCAACGATTGCAACACGAGATCGGTTGCCAACTCTTGGCCGACCGGGAACCCTAGTCGGACGAGATTCTCCAAGTACCCGATCATACGGAGTACATGGGGTCCCACCGGGTTCCCTTATGCCAGATGACACTTGAACAGTGCCTTAGAAACCTCATACCTCTCTACCCTTGCCAGCTCTTGGAAGAGCTACTTCAGATGCTCGATCATATCGACAGCATTCATGTTTTCGTGTTGCTTCTGAAGCTCAGAAGTCATGGTGCATAGCATAAGGCAGGCCGCATCATTAGCGTCATCAACACGCTTTTGATACGCCTTTAGGGAAGCAGGTGTTTGGTTCTCTGGACCTTCTGGAACATGCTCCTCTATTGCGTACAGTTTCTTCTCTTGCTTGAGAACAATTCTCAAGTTTCTGTACCAATCAAGAAAGTTGGTTCTAGAGAGCTTGTCCTTCTCAAGGACAGATCGTAGGGAATGTTGTGAACTCGATGAGTTGTTTGCCATTTGGAATTCTACAAAAGGAAAATACGCAAGTTTTAGTATTTGTGAATTTTTGAGTATATTCAATAATGGCTAGTTTATCAAATATAGCTCCCACTATTTTTCTACGGATTAATAACCCTCAAGATATTAATGCGGAAAATATCCTTATATTTTCCTGTGGGCCAAGATCCATGTTTCACCTCCTTATGAGCTTGCTTTGGCAAGTCACCCATAATTTGGATACTTTAGGTAGGAACAATTCCAATTGCATCCCATATACAACTCTTGGTTCAATTGGGAAAATAACTCTTTATTTATCCATCCATATGGATAATCCCAATTGATTGTCTCTAGGTTTCTTAATCATATTAATAGTCTAGTTGTGTTCAACCTCTTATCTAAACAATTGCTCATTGTTACGTGCCATCGCATTCCATCATTATGAACCAAGTCGCCATGCTTTGGCACGCACGAACTTGATAAATAATGATGATAATGAGTGTTTAAATAACGAGAAGGCAAGAACACAATATTTGAATTTTGAGGGATTTTAAATTCAATTTTAATTGTTTTGTTGATCAATATCAACTAATCTATCTATTTGAGTTTGAGCACAACTCCATATAATAGATCCGGGTTGTCTAATTATCTTATTATCCTAATTGCATGCATCATCCATACACCAACCACACAATAATAAGACAATAAAATAAACAACCACAAAACAAAAATAAACGTGATGTGGATATGGCCTTTTCTAGACTAAGATAATTCCAATCCAATGGAATTATCTATGAACCCTAAAATCAAACACATCTCCATGTGTCTCGATCTTTTGGTCCATCCTTCATAGTCACGTGGAATGCTCCATGCTCCATCTTTTGTGGCTTCTTTGGCTTTGGGCTTCTTTTCTCCAATCTTGGCTAACAATTTACTTTATCTAGCACTAGCTAACTTCTATACTAAATAAAATAAATCTCACAAGTTGAGGAAAAAAATGGCACGCAGGCCATTAAACCCTAATTAATTATTACAATTAATTGATCAGCTCGCAGGCCGTCAAAACACAATTTAAACATCCACATCAAACCACATCCTAAGGCCATATCCAATCACCATGCGAATTGCACATAAACAGTTAAAATTCAATTTTAACGCGCTTGGTCAATTTTAATTGATTTTAGGATCTCTAGGGTTAAAACGGTCCATGGGCCCAACAATCAAATTGAACGGGCCCAATAAGGTGAACCACAAGGCCCTAGGGCCGGCCCGGCCCAAAACCCACACGCCTAGGCCGCGGGTTAGGGCCGCCCGGCCCCTAGGGCGGCCAATCTTGGGCGGCAAGCAAGAGGGGCGGTCCCCTAGGGGGCCGAACCTCCTTGAGGGAGTTGTTTCCAAAACAACTCCCTTGCTTGGTGCCCAAGTTTGGTTGTTTCCTTGTTTTGGGATAACTCCTTCTTCCCCAAGGATGCCCAAACCTGAGATCTAAGATCCTAAAATTTCTCAAACTCACCAATTCATGCATCCAATGCAAAAAAAAATTAGATCTTGTTATGATAAATTATTGACAAATTGCATCCCATGCTTGATTTGTCTTGTTTTACGCGATAAACAATCAAATTAAGGTGTCAAACAACTAAAACGTAACACATAAACCACGTTTATGCTCTACGACCTGTGGCTCTGATACCACTGTAGGGTTTTGATTTATGGATGCGCAACGGAAACACAAACAACCATAAACCATGCAAAACCCTCCAAGGATCACAAGTCAAGAATCATAACGATGGTAAAGAAAGAAATCAATACCACACCTTAGGGTTCTCCTTTGATGACTTCAAACGCGAATTGTGTCACGTTCTCTATGGTTGATCCACGACTAGAGTTGATCCTAGATCTCCCAAGTCCTTCGTGCTTGCCCGGAAGAGGAAGAGGAAGAGGAAGAAGAGATCACGCAAAACGAGACCCAAAAGGAGGGTCTCGGCCTCCTTTGTGGCCGACGGGATGGGCGGCGGCAAGAGGGGCGGTCGGCTCCTCTTGTTGCTTGCTCTCTCTCCTTTTGTTCTCTCCCACTCTTTGTTATGTTCAATAATGAGCATAAGTTGTGGGAAGGAAGGAAGGTCCTTTATATAGTCCAACAACTCCTTGCCAACTACCTAAAGGACTTATTCTAGTCCTACTAGAATTCAATTTAGTCTCTTCCTTGCAAATTAGTCCCTAGTAAGTTTGCAAGGTTTTGCAAAGTGATCCTTCTAATTAATTACTCCAATTAATTAATTCCCAAATATAGTTCAACTCTATATAGCGTGTGACCCCATAGGTTCTATCTAGTTTGTAGCAACTATTTGCTGATATGGAGCGGTTTCTAGCAAAACATCCATTCTAGCCAACTAATAGAATAGTCATCTTGACAACCTTTGTACAAGTAATTGTCTCATCCCTTTATCTCTATATCCGGATTGGACACGAGACATACAAGTCACACTCGTATATCCAATCCACAGTTTCTCGATCCATGGGAATAGCCTTATTCGTGCAAATAACATCAATATCCCATATTGATTTATTTGAGTCTGGCCAGACATTCTATAAGCACTATCCCTCGAGTGGCCTAGGATATTTGCTCCCGTTATGTGGGAGGGACAAGTTCTATCTACGTCCACTACGATCTCTAAGCTTGCTTCTTATTGTATCTAGTACACGCCTTTATAACTACCCAGTTACGGTCTAGCGTTTAACGCTACCAAAATCACAATAATCTAAAACTAGAATATCTAGTGACTTCAAGTCTAAGGATGACAATACCTTTGCACCGCGAGAAGCACTTGTGACTCAACATAACGTGTATGGAGCCTTCTCGGAGATGGGTCAATCCAGTGCAACATTCCCTAATGCACACCTATGTGTTGGATCATGATATCTCCATATCAATCCAACCACATACTAGTCTATAGATGATTGTCCCATTAATCATTATACTGGACTAGGGATATTTAAGATAAACAACACAATTGTAAATCTAAGGACTTCATTATATTAAATATCCAATAAATAAATGAATTTCTAGCCACAAATAAATTCATACTAAACTAGATTGCCTCTAGGGCATCTATTCCAACAGATATTACGTCATGTCGCCTGAAAAAAAGGCTAGTCTGCAAGATCCTGTTAGTGGAACGGTGACTCACCAACACTAGGGGACTACGAAGCTGAACCATTCTTCTTTAGCAAAACTCAAAAACACCAATCAAAATATATGTTTGACTTCGGTTCAGCCTTGAGACTGCCAACCTTGCAATCAGAGGTGGGCCTGAACCCACATAGTTGGATCCACGCGGAACGCGGCTAATCTAGATATTCTAAAACAGAGTATGGGTCCGCAACCACGTCGACATGTCAGTAGCCCTGAGCTTGCTATAGCACAGTGTTCCATGCACACCATATCGTGAGATGTACGGGTATGGGGACCATGACACAGGGTTCCCTCGTAAATCACTGCTCGCACGGGAAAATGGGACTTAGCTGCTTGGAGGCTAGAATAAGCGTCGTTTCAGGTGGTTGATGTCCCACTTCCGACCCGTGTATGTTTTGGAAGAGACTTCGTGCGACCATACATTTATACGTATTCGATATCTATGGCCACGATCTTCCGAGATCAAGACCGCCTCACAAGGTGTTATGACTCTCAAATACCCATGTAGTCCCACTGGCTGACCTTATCGGACTAGTATAAATAGAAGTGTCAAGTCATGAAAACAATATACATTCTTTACGGTACCATCCAATACGTGTGGATTGCTAGAATACCTCACATAGCTGTCTATCTCTTCTATTTGCATATGTGGCTTATTTCCACTCCTGTGCTTCTTGATCTCTGTGTTTTTTTCTATGTACTTCTCCACCATTGTTGATTAGCTGCTGAAATTGTACCCTTTGCACTTGATTCGCTAGTACACATCATACTTCTACATCTACATTGGTGAATCCCACGTGAAAACCGCTTTTACTAATCAAGTAAACTCTAAAATACATAATGACCGGAGAAGAGGAAAGTACCAAAAACAGATCCAAACAAAGCCAAGATATGTCATTGGATCAGGATCCCGACAACACCTTTGATTCAGTGGTAGCTGCTATGCAAGCCCTATGCTACCATGCAAACCTAACTAAATCAAATGAAACAAGCCATGGCTTACATGGCGGCTGCGAACACTCAAACGAATGATTAGCTCGCCAGGGAGATTCTGGGAGTACAAATCACCCTAAGCCTACCAATTTCTGGTACGAATCTGCCTCTACCACTACCTCCATGCACCGTCATAAAACAACTTCCCGTAGATCTACAACCCGTCCCATCCGCAAATACCACTTCAATACCTTCGCATATCGCCGAAGAGAACTCGCGAGCTGCCCACACTCCGTCCATAACGACACTAGAGCAAAGGCAGGAAACCTCCATGGCTACCCTGAACTCCAACCCCAACACACTGCCAAGCACTGAATACACCCCCCCCCCCCCATTTTTATGGCAATCTACTTTGATGCCGAACACTGCAGCCCCCCCCCCCCCCCCCCCCCCAACCCCATTTTGTCAACTTGGCCTGGACATATGAGCAATTCACAATTGAGAATAGGAAAAAAGGGTGCCTATTGAAGAAAAAGGCTGCGATGAACTTAAGACCCGAATCTAGATAGGAGAGAGACATATCATTTCATCTTCCTCCTTGTATGTTTCATCCTCATCTTATCCATGTTTCTCTTCTCATTTTTCTTTATTCAATAATTTTGGAAAAATAATATGTACTTGCTTTTTGCGGTGACAAGTTTACCTTTTTATATGGAGGGTGATTTAATTGATTTTTTATCGTTTCACATTGACGTCGTTATTGCAAATGGAGAGTCCACCAACTCGTTATCGAAATAATTTTGGTAGCCTGAGTGTATCCATTACTTAATTAGCTCATAATATTGTAGTGTCCCTTTGTAGTGTTCCTTTTTTTAACAAATTGTTTCGTCGTCAACCGGGTTTGAACTCGTACCTCATGCAGTGGCTTCTAACGCTCTACTACTTGGGCTACTACCCTAGCTGCGCTATACTGTCCTTTTAATGCCTACTATTAATTGTACAAAATTTCTCTTCTAAAACAAATGAACAAAAATTCTTGGTAATGCTATAATCAAATTTAATCCAATAAATCTATATAAAACTTGTGAGGACCCACACCGCTCAGTCCTTTTTTTTAACTTCATCACTAAATATTTCCATGATATCATCGTAGTTCCGTCTGTTTTACATGCTACTACATGCTAACATTAGTGCATTCATTTGGGGATTTAGAGTTTGCAAATGATGTGTTGGTGGGCGGAGAACCCAAATGGTGAAGAGTTTCATTCTCATCTTGCCAGAGTTCCAGACTTCCTCTGGCTCGCTGAAGATGGAATGAAAATGCAGGTTTGTGTTCTCTTCTTTCATGAGAAATAACATTTATTCGCATGAATGAAACTTTCATTTCTTCTTCTTAACACCATTTCATTTAGTAATTGAAATCGCAAACTTCAATTTTTTCATGCTGACAAATGAGATTTTTTTCTATTTGCTTTGTTATATCTAAGGCGCCCTCGTTTTTCATGGTACTAAACACGTGGCACAAGACACGGTTGGTGGAGGAGAAGCATTAAATAATTTTCAGCCAAAAAAAGTATCAAATAACATTCATTTCAGGGAAAATAAGGACTGTCAGGTGAGAAGTTGTGTTGAATTGGTGTACATTGGTGTAGAATGTAGATGATCGGTGCAGTAGTGCAGAAATCTTTCCTGGATAAGTTGGTGAGCTTACAGATTATTTTAGAAGCTTTCTAACTAGTTAGAGCATCTCCAAAGCTATTAATCATTAATTACGTATAATTTAATTAAAATTGTCATTCTTTTTTTTTAACATAAAAATGTTTAGTTTATATGATCTCCAATGCTGCTATATCAAAGTCAGCTAAAATGTTATTGTTGTCGTTAGGAATTAAAAAATAACAATTAAAATATAAAAAGAGAGCAGGAATAGACGCACAAAAATTATATATCCATTTGTCAACTCCTTAAATGTACAGAGCGGGTAGTTGTCCGCTGAAAAAAAGAACGGAATAGTGAGCCAATGAAAGACGACTTTTTCACCACTTCTTTTATATTACAAAGATAACCGTAGATGAGGATAAAATTTTTTTAGGTAGTTATGCAAGATTCTCCATTTTGTTATACGTATTAGTTATTGGTATTCAGAAAATTGAACGCAGGAGCCCGAGTGTACATGCAAAGTTCGAATTCATACAGACCAAAACAAAAATCAACTTTAAGAGAATAAAATGACAAGAATATATGACTTGTAACAATTTCGTATAGATAAATATTTGAAGTTTAAAAAATGTTAAAGTTAAATGCGGATGTCTATAAATAATCAAAGTCAGATTCCGGAAAAACATCTCATCATTGGATCCTGAAACTGTTATGAGACAGCGAACACTGTCCGAAAAGTAAAAATAAGTGTTTTCCTTCTATTGTAGAAAAAAAAATTGTGCGGACAGCTGAAACATTTCCAAAATGGCATGAGTCTTCAAAACTCCTTGACAATTGAAGAAGCAAGCTAGGGGATATTGTCAGTAATACTTCAATACAAATGCATTAGGGAAGTTCCAAATAAGCTAATCAATTGCATTTGTGCAAGGACAGTTCATTGATGGAGAAATTTTTAGAGGAACTCGTAAGGAGCACGTGCTTTGCACGTGAGAATATCTTATTGTACGTTAAGTGGTTTATTTTTATTTTTTTTTTAATTTTTTTTTATTTATTTATTTATTTTTTTTTTTTTGAGAAATTACGTCAAGTGGATTTGCATATGCATTCTTGGCTTAGCCATTTGGTCTCTTCCTTTTTCTTGGGCACCTGTTGATTTCAGTGAAAGAAAAAAATTGTTTTCTTCCTCTTAATCCCCTTGTTACACTTTCAAACCAATTTTGACCTCAACAGTTATATTACCACTTCCAGAAGTCAACATCTACATCAGACCCTCCATACAAAATCTACAATCATTTGGATGCTTGCGTTTTGCACATTAGAATTAAGAAATGAAAACACAGTCTATCATTATCTACTGCGTCGTTAAGATGTCCTATTAAATTTGTAATATTAAATTTCCATAAAAAAATTCTACCAAACAATATAAAATTTACTCAGGAAATCACAGAGAATGGTAAGGAAAGAGAACACATCTTTCTTTTAGCGAAGCGATCATTCTCCTCAATCCAAAGTTAATACCACGTCCATTGGCCACAAATCATCAAGATAAGGGCTTCTTGCAACCTTCAAAAGTCAGTAATGTTTTAAAATGGGATCCTCAATCTTCAGTATGCTTCGAAATCTTGTGATTTTGCTGGAGGTAAGTATTCAGCTCCTACCCTAGCATTCATTAAACAAGCATTGTTTATTTAGTGGTCTTCAAGCAAAGTTGATAAATTTCATAAGGAACCATGTATGTCCTTTTTGTCATTTAAGAATAAAAACTTAGCAAACAAAACAATATCGAGCAAACTATAGACCTATGCTACCAATACCTCACTTATTTCTTTGACTCGCTGCAATGCAACAGTGCATTGAGTAACTCCTGATTTATCTGTTGAGTTGGTGCTTTGAATTGGTCAAAGGCGGTCAAATTCTTTATTTCCAACTTTGATTAGGAAACATTGGAAGTCAAAGGCGGCGGAGGATTAGTTAGGAAACAAGTTGTTTCCAAATCGGATTTGGAAACTTTAGGGATTTCCTAGCACTATATAAAGAACCTAGTAGTCACACTATTAGGTATGCAAAACATTCTTGTAGACTTGTTCCTCTTAAGTGAATAAAAGGTGCTTTTCCGCCGTGGAGGTAGTTAGCAAATATTTTGCTAGCGAACCACGTAAAATACTCGTGTTCTTCTTCTAATCGTTCTTCGTTCGTGAGGTGGTTTGTCATAACAAACTGGTATCAGAGCTCGGGTTTGGCGGTGTTTCAAGATCAAGATCAAGGCGGAGCAAAGCTAGGGTTTCACAACTTGGTGAAATCAAAGCTAGAGTTTTGCGATCTAGGTGGAGCACGCGACTAGAGTTCAAGATCCACCAAGAACGATGTCCGGATCGATGTTGAAGATCGACAGGTTCACAGGAGGGAACATCTTCAAACTGTGGAAGATAAAGATGGAGGCTTTGCTCAAATCGCAAGGCTTGTGGGCACCTTTGACCGCGGGCAAGGGAGGCATGAATGTTGCATCAGCGGAGTTCAAGGCGATGGAGGAGAAGACACACGCAACGATTATGCTGTGCTTATCGGATGACGTGATCATCGAGATCGCAGATCGGAAAGAAGCAGCGAAGCTCTGGCTCAAGTTGGAGAGTCTCTACATGACGAAGAGTCTCACTAGCAAGTTGATGCTAAAGCAAAGGTTGTTCACCCTGCGGATGCTCGAAGGTACGGCTCTGGACCATCTTGATCAATTGAACACAATTATGTTAGATTTGTGTAATATTGGCGAGAAGGTGGAGGATGAGGATGCTGCACTTTTGTTATTGATCTCGTTACCCCCATCATATGAGAACTTCGTGCAGTCGTTCATTGTGAACAAGGTCGATTTATCCCTAGAGGAGGTGAGATCGGCGCTCCATGCTAGGGAACTGCGCCATAAGGGTGCAGGCACAGGTATAGAGGACCATGCTTCCACACTGATGGCAACGGGGGCAAGCAAGAAGGGTAAGAAGAATAAGAAGAAGCAGCTCTCAGGTTCTAAGTTACCCAAGGATGTCTGTGCCTTTTGCAAGGAAAAGGGGCACTGGAAGAAAGATAGCTCGAAACGAGGTCAACAGGGGCAGAATGGATCCGCAGCCGTAGCATAAAAAGGTAACTCATCTGAGGATGATTACGTTCTAATGGCGGATGTTTTCACACACTCTCAGGATGCGTGGGTCCCTAATTCCGGAGCTTCCTATCATATTTGCTCTAACAGGGAGCTATTCTCGACGTACAACCAAACGGATGGAAGGTCTGTCTACATGGCAAACGGAGCCGTCTGTAAGTTGATTGGGAGCGGCTCAGTTAGATTGAAGACGAATGAAGGGAAGTTATGTACTTTACAGCAAGTTAGGCATGTACCACATATTAAGAAGAATCTGATCTCCTTGAGTCTACTCGACAGCAAGGGATACAGTTTCAAAGGTGAAGGTGGAGATCTACAAGTCTGCAAGGGTTCTAAGGTGATTCTCAAGGGAGTCAAGAATGGGACTTTGTACATGTTACAAGGTTCGGCGATCAAAGGTTCTGCTGGAGTTGTCTCAGCCAAGATTAAGGAAGCTGATCTAACTAAGTTGTGGCATATGAGGCTCGGTCATATGAGTGAACGTGGAATGCAGGAACTTCACAAGAAAGGCTATCTCACCGGGCATGCTCCCAAGAGCCTAGGGTTTTGTGAGCACTGCGTGTATGGGAAGCTACAGCGTAGCAAGTTCCCTAAGGCGGTTCATAGAACGAAAGGTACTCTTGATTATATCCATTCGGATTGCTGGGGTCCATCTCGAGTTGAGGCAATTGGAGGGTACAGGTATTTCCTAAGCATCATAGACGACTACTCCAGGATGACTTGGATATTCGTGATGAAACACAAGAGTGAGGCCTTCGCAAGATTCAAGGAGTGGAAGACACTAGTAGAGAATCAGGTGGGAAAGAAGGTGAAGAGGCTGCGCACGGACAACGGCTTAGAGTTCTGTTCATCAGAGTTTGATGGATTCTGCAAGGATTAGGGAATAGCACGCCATCGCACTGTTCGGCACACACCGCAGCAGAACGGTGTAGCCGAGAGAATGAATCAGACACTTTTAGCAAAAGCAAAGTGCATGCTTTCGAATGCAGGTCTTTCTAGAGGTTTCTGGGGAGAGGCAGTTTCCATGACATGCTATCTCATAAATCGGACCCCACACACATGTATAGGATGCAAGATTCCTATGGAAATCTAGTTCGGTAATGCAGTGGATTACTCGGATTTGAGAGTTTTTGGTTGTGTTGCCTATTATCACGTTGATGATGGCAAACTAGAACCAAGAGCTAAGAAGGGAGTGTTTATGGGTTTCGGAACAGGTGTGAAGGGATACAAGATATGGGCAGACAACAAGATTATACTTAGCAGAAGTGTAGTCTTTGATGAGACTCATATGTTAAAGAACTCCGTGGAGGTTGAGCTTGGAGGTGCAAAGAAGAAGGTGGAGGGAGAGTCGGATCCTACTGATCCTAAGGATTCCGAAATCCCTACACTGCCGTCATAAGCAGAAGAGGAAGAAGCAGAAGAGTCTGATAGTTAGGATGCGTCTACACCAGAGGAACCGGTTCATCAAAGTATTTCTGAAGGAAGACCAAGGAGAGTCATAAAGCCTCCGTCGAGATACAGAGATGATGGTATGGTGGGATATGCATTACAGGTAGCGGAAGAGCTAGAGGACGAGCCATCCTCCGACAAAGGCCGCTATATCTAGTTCTGAGTCAGCACAATGGATTGCCGCGATGGGAGAAGAGATGGAGTCTCTTATCAAGAACTCGACTTGGGAGCTTGTTAAATTGCCATCGGGAAGGAAGATAGTCAGCTGCAAGTGGGTTTTCAGAAGAAAGGAAGGAACTGCATCTGGAGAGGGCATCAAGTATAAGGCAAGGCTAGTTGCAAGAGGTTTCACTCAGAAAGAGGGAGTTGACTACAACGAGATCTTCTCACCGGTGGTCAGACATACTTCTATCCGGGTGCTACTAGCAATGGTGGCACACCACGACCTAGAGCTTTAGCAATTGGATGTCAAAACAGCTTTTCTACATGGAGAGTTGGAAGAGGAGATATACATGAGCCAACCGGAAGGGTTCCAAGTTCCCGGACGAGAGAACCACGTGTGCAAGCTGAAGAGATCTCTCTACGGACTTAAGCAGCCACCGAGGCAATGGTACAAGAGGTTTGACAGCTTCATGTTGAAGATAAGTTACCACAAGTGCGAGTATGTTTGTTGCGTGTACCACAAAGAGTTTCATGGTGGATCACGTATTTACCTAGTTCTATATGTGGATGATATTCCAATTGCAACTCGAAATATCAAGGACGTTAGAGATTTGAAGAGGTCCCTTAGCGCGGAATTCGAGATGAAGGATCTGGGAGCTGCTCGGAAGATATTAGGAGTTGAGATCTATAGAGACAGGAAGAAGAAGAAGCTTTTCTTGTCACAGCAGAGATACATCAAGAAGGTCTTGGAAAGATTCGGGATGTTATCAGCTAAAGCTATAGATACTCCTATGGCAACTAATAGCAAGCTAGGAATGTACATCGTTCAGACCGAGGAGGAGAAGGAGTACATGTTCAAGGTTCCATATGCTAGCGCAGTTGGAAGTCTCATGTATGCTATGGTCTGTACTCGATCGGACATAGCATTCGCTATTAGTGTGGTTAGTCGTTTTATGGCTCATCCGGGTAGGGACCATTGGCAGGCGGTGAAGCGCATATTCAGGTACCTTAAGGGTACGTCAGACATTGGCCTATGCTATGGGGCTAGTGAAGACATCTTGGTAGCTGGTTTCTCGGATGCGGACTATGCAGGGGATATTGATAGTAGAAGATCAATGACAGGCTATGTATCTGCTCTGGGAGCATCTGTTGTGAGTTGGAAGGCGACGCTACAGCCGACGGTGACTTTGTCCTCCACGGAGGCGGAGTACATGGCTCTAACGGAAGCAGCAAATGAGGCCATTTGGCTAAAGGGAATGGTCAATGATCTAGGGCTACATTAAGATCAGGCGATAGTCTACTGTGATAGCTTGAGTGCGATTTGCTTGACTAAGGACCAGGTTCATCATGAAAGGACCAAGCATATCGACGTCAGGTATCATTTTCTGAGAAACGAGGGCAGGATCAAGGTGAAGAAGGTGGGGACAGCTGACAACCCTGCGAATATGTTCACAAAGCCAGTCCCGGAGAGCAAGTTCCAGCATTGTCTGGAATCGCTCAACATCTTGAGCCAGTGAGGCCCTTAGGGGCCATGTCGGACCCGGTGGGGGTCCAGTGAGTCTCTGTGACGAGAGACAATCGGGTGCGGAGAAGACGTAGCTTTATTTACGAGAAGAGGAGCAGCTGCTGTTGACAAGAGAATTCAAGGCAAGGTGGAGATTTGTTGAGTTGGTGCCTTGAATTGGTCAAAGGCGGCCAAACTCTTTGATTCCAACTTTGATTAGGAAACATTGGAAGTCAAAGGCGGTGGAGATTAGTTAGGAAACAAGTTGTTTCCAAATCGGATTTGGAAACTTTAGGAATTTCCTAGCACTATATAAAGAACCTAGTAGTCACACTATTAGGTATGCAAAACATTCTTGGAGACTTGTTCCTCTTAAGTGAATAAAGGGTGCTTTTACGCCGTGGAGGTAGTTAGCAAATATTTTGCTAGCGAACCACGTAAAATACTCGTGTTCTTCTTTTATTCGTTCTTCGTTCGTGAGGTGGTTTGTCATAACATTATCTTATGTGATAAAGGATGTAGAATATTATAAAAATTAAGACAGATTCTCAAATAATTCGGTTATTACCTCTTGAAACCAATAAAGAACATTCAAACAACATTCGCTTGGGCAGACAAAGCTAAACCAGTAAATTCCAAAGATGAATTTAAACATACCCGACATTATATATCATGTGAAAAACTTTGTTCACTAATTACTTGAAGGTTTTAAACTTCTTTAACTTCTCCGCGGGATCAAGAAACATCTTTACCAGCACAACCAAATTGAAGGAAAAGCAATGTTCAACTATGGGCCTCTTACTCTACAGCTTATAAAATGTTCATATGTAGCAACATTTATAATTCCAGGTTCTTTTACCTTGATGGTCCGGTGGTTGTATTTTGTAAAAAGAAATTTAACCCGAGGTTCGAACTTAGAGACACCTTTCTGTCTTACTCAAAGATTATTTTAGTTGTGTTATAGGTCTAAAAATATCACAGTTACCCTAAAGTCAGACAAAATTTCAACATGCCATTCCATGCTCAAATTCTTTGCGAATCCAAACGAAGCCAAGAAGAAATTTTTATTCAAACCCATGAGCAATGAATAAGCAATACATTGAAAAAGACAATCCAACTAGAGAAGTGTTGGGTTGTTTTGTGATTCGAACAAGAGGTTGGGCAATCAAGATAAGGAAGGGACAAAGCCAACATTATTTTTTTGGTGCATGAGAAACATGGGATAGTTTCTCTTGATTGGGGCGGTGGACGTCCGTGTAAATTGGGTTGGCTATGTCTTTGGCAGCAAGTTGTTTCCAAACAACTTTTGGAAAGATTCCTTTTGTCTTCTTTTGCCTTGGATTGGCAGTGGCCTATTTAAAGGCTGTTGACTTTGCTAAGAATTAGTACTTACTCTTATTTGTAATCTCTTTCAATTGGCATAAGGGTAGGTCTTGTGCTTGGGTGTTGTTTTGGGTGGCCGCCGTGGTCGTTGTGGCCACGACGTGCATTGTAATCGGGTTTCTTCTCATCAATAAATTGCTTGGTTTGGCCGTGGATGTAGCTAGTCTCAAAACTAGTGAACCACGTAAAATCTTGTGATCTTGATCTTGCTTTTATTTTCTTGCTTTCTCTTGCTTTCTCGCGTATTGGATTCATAACAAGTGGTATCAGAGCCTGGTTCGTTGAGTTTGAAGAGAAGCAATGGCGAGTTCGTGATCAAGATTTGTCAGGTTTGGGGGAGCAATCGGGCTCTTGTTGTGGAGCATTGGAATTGTGGATCTAGTTTTAGTACATCCGGCACGCTTTCGGTTCCAGCATGCGTCAATCGATATGGCGTGCTCAACCCGGCGAGTGATCTGGATCTATATCTGGATTTGGCGGCTACGAGGATTCAAGTCTAGGGGGAGGCGACTCGAATCAACTAGCGTTTGGATGATGGATTGGGCTCCAGGCATGGAGCATGGGAGCGTGTTATTGGGCACGCGGATTGGTTGTGTGTTATGGTGCACACATCGGTTGGTGGCGCGATTGGATGTTGGATGGGCGCGTTTTGGTTATTGTTTTTGTGCGCATTGGTGCGGGTGGCGGCGCAAATTGGCGTGACATCGTTTGATAGGCACTTTGTTGCGAATTGTCATTGGCGCAACGTTGGGGTATGCATTGTGTCATGGTGCATTAGGGGAGCGTTTATTGGGACGCATAGTCTTTGCGTTTGTTGAAGACGCATAGACGCGCTTGTTGGGGCGCGTTGGGAGTGTGTTCAAAATTCCGCAAATTGAGAATACACTCGGGTTGGGTTTGTTGGATTGATGAGAAGAATTGGTTCGGAGTTTGAATCACGGGGGAGGATTGTTGGGTTGTTTTGTGATTCAAACAAGAGGTTGGACAATCAAGATAAGGAAGGGACAAAGCCAAAATTATTTTTTTGGTGCATGAGAAACATGGGATAGTTTCTCATGCTTGGGGCGGTGGACGTCCGTGTAAATTGGGTTGGCTATGTCTTTGGCAACAAGTTGTTTCCAAACAACTTTTGGAAAGATTCCTTTTGTCTTCTTTTGTCTTGGATTGGCAGTGGCCTATTTAAAGACTGTTGACTTTGCTAAGCATTAGTACTTACTCTTATTTGTAATCTCTTTCAATTGGCATAAGGGTAGGTCTTGTGCGTGGGTATTGTTTTGGGTGGCCACCGTGGTGGTTGTGGCCACGGCATGCATTGTAATCGGGTTTTTTCTCATCAATAAATTGGTTGGTTTGGCCGTTGATGTAGCTAGTCTCAAAACTAGTGAACCACGTAAAATCTTGTGTTCTTGATCTTGCTTTTATTTTCTTGCTTTCTCTTGCTTTCTCGCGTATTGGATTCATAACAAGAAGTTGATCGTTGAGTAGAATAATGTCCAGGAGGACACCAAAAAGCAACTATCTCGAAATCGGATATTCCTTCCAAGTACCCCATAAGTTATTCTCCAGGTCATGAGGCTTTCATCATCTTACTCCTGTATACAAAGTGTAATTCATGTGTTTACATGATGGCAATTTGGTATGCGATTAGTATATTTTTGAAGTAGCGGACACTTTAGGAGATAGGAATAAGTTGAGTTTCAGAAGGACTTCTGCTTGTTAGATCGAATATTTTGGCAAACGCTGATGCTTAGTATTGAGAGGAGGATTTAGATTTTGTACAATGCCAAATAAGATGTCTAACCTATTGGAGCCAATATATTCTCAAAATTCTGTACAATCTGGGTGAGTGATTAGCTGACAGAAATAATTCTTCGTAGCAATTTTTTGGCTCAATAACAATTACAGTTGATAGACCCTTCTGTATTAATTCTCCACCAAATCAGATGATTTCAGTTTTGTTGTGGTCAAGTTTCTCTGATCAGTTATCCATAAAAAGTGAGTGCTAAATATATTCACCCCACCATCGGGTTTCACAATTATTCAGTCATTCGACTGAAAGTGATTCACCGAGCGGAATAGTAATTCAACTGACCATCTAACTGTAACAAAGAAAAGAAACAATCCCAATTTTCTGCTTAAATTCCCCAAGATTTCTCACATAGAAAACCTAGTATTACGACATAGGTCCCACAGGAGTTCATACAAAAAGACCCGTTGACAATGAAGAATCGTGCGGAGAGAAAAAACACAAATCAGAAGGAACATAAAGAAAAAAATTAGGAACTTAAACTCAGCGTAGGTGTGTTCAATCATTGAAGTAGCATACCTCGCGAAATTAGACGGAACCAAATAAGCGAGGTCAGTGGCGGAGCCAGGAAATGAAGTCAGTCGGGACAAGATTCGCGAAGTCAAAAGTCAAAGTTAAAAGTCAAAGTCAACAGTCAAAATTCGTTATATTTCATAAGCAATTATACACACAAACATCAAATTAATAATGAACACCATTGTCACAAGTCACAACTTGTTTTGTTTTTTATTTTTTTTCCCGAGGAGACGATGAGTTTTTAATTGTAAATGGTAAATTATAATGAACACAATACTCAGGAAGTCATAATTTGTTCTTTTATTTGGAGGAGAAATGAGTTTTTAATGGTAAAGGGTAAATTGGCAAAAAAAAGAATGAAAATAAATATTGATTGGGAGGAGAATTGAACCTGGGATGTAGAAATTGTCAACTACAACAACTAACCACTTAAGCAGCTGGGCAGTTTAAAATTTTCGGAGGGGGGAGGCAAATGCTATATTCCTTTCAGTTTAGTCATACAAAATCTATAAAACTAAGGGTACTAGTAGAAATTTTCAAATTTCGGGGGGTGGGGGGGGGGGAATCTGCCTCCTTGCCCCTACATAGGTCCGCCCCTGAGCGAGGTAGCCTAACAAGAAGTTCCCTTGGCTTGGCGATTTCATCACGCAGCAGATCATATGTGATAGGAATGAGGCTGTGGCTTACCGTTCACCCGCGGTGATTTTGTTTGTACCATGGCGTCTCCAGGAGTTGTGGTCTCTGTTCGCCGAACTGAAAGAGTGCCGAAATGGTTCTAAAGAGAGCAAGAAATCTGTCGGTGAAAGCTCTTGTAGAATCAGAAAACCGAATCGTAATCGTAAGACTGAACCGATACTGTGAATCTGCCAAATAGGAATCAGAGGGGTACGGGCTGAACGAAACGTCGCTTGGTTGGCGAGTACATCTTTAAGGAAGGAAATATGAGAAAAATGCCCGGAAGAAAAATGAAGAACGACGACGCCGTTTGGGTCCTGGCTGTTCCAAACCACATCCTAATATAAAATTGTGGGTTATTTTTTTAAATATACAATTTACGTGGGTTTTTTTTTTTTTTTTATAATATTTACATCTTTGGAACACTTTTCTTAGTGCATGTTCGGTAACAATCTTGTTTGTTTTGCCTGCAGATTTTAATCTAATAATCTCCAGATTAAAATAATCTATGTGTGATTGTAGAATCTCCAAACTTGAGGATTATGCAGCTTAAAATCTCTAAAAAAATAATTTTGATTTTTTTTACATTAGTATAATCAGAGTTCAGTTATAAACATGTCTATTCAATTGCTTGACTTTAGAGTTCTTTAAATTTTGTCAAATGGATCAAGTTAGTGATCTATAATTTCAGCTCATACCAAACAAATTGTGATTATCAGTTAAGTTGGATTTTCTTTTCAGATTATTTTTAACAGATTATTGAAATTTTCAGCTGATACCAAACAGGCTCTTATTATACTCCTTTTATAAGAGTAAAGATTATGGTTAAAAAGCATTTTTATTACAAATGTAGTTGCCTGCTAAATCTGAGCTGATCGATCTGCATGAGTTTAAGGAGACTTGTTCAAGGGCAATGGTAGCAAGCCCAAGAAAAGATGGAACTACAATTCGATTAAATGATACATGTATTCTTAAAAAAAAGTTAAATTTGATAGAAAATATAACAAAACGTATTTATGGAAATGCGCAAACTAACTCAGAGAATAGATAGAGTGAGAGATGATAGAATGATGTAGAAGATGAAAAGTATGTTACTCAACACAATGTATCGATACAATATACAACTAACGACTAGTACGACTAACAAGCTAACCTCCTACTAACTAACTAACTAACTAACTCTCTAGACCTATTTACATAGAAGCCCCTCTATTCTACTAACACTATATTTGTATTCCTAATATATTATTAATTTTTCATCCTTTCATTCTAATACCCACTCTCAGCAAGAACTGGATTTCAGTGATTGCTCCCAACATTTGTATAATCAAAAGGGACTGTGTTGAGAAATGGTAGATCGCCTCGGAAAGATGAGATAGGCAGAATTCACATGAGCTACTTGAAGAGCTTTAGAGGCCACCTGTTCTCTTAGTCGTGAACGTATATCTGCATATGCTTGCTTTGGCATGAAAAACTATATTGCAGCTCAACAGTAGTGCAAAGACATTGTCATTCAGAAGTAAAGGAGAATGGGGAGAATGAATGCCTAGATCTTTGAGAATGTAGAGGAGCTATTTCACTTCAGCTGAGGTAGAGGGCATTGCTCTATAATCACCTTCACGTGAGCTTCTAAAAACTGTATTTTGTTTCTTAGAACGCCAAGAGATAAGATTGGAACCCACAAAGATGCATAAACCAGTAGTGCTTCTTCTGTCAACTGGATTACCAGCCCAATGTGAATCTGAAAAGGCTGTGATGTTGAAGGTTTTAGCTTTGTAGTACTCCAAGCCCGCTGTAAGAGTACCTTTTAGATACCTCAAAATTCTCTTCACACTGAAATCACATAGGAGCATGAAGATGTTGAAAAAATTTGTTTACTGTAACTGGATTTCAGGTCTTGTAGTTGTGAGATATTGTAATGCCCCTACCATGCTTTTGTATAGAGAAATCTGAGAGAAACGAGCTAAATCTGATAGTTTAAGATTCTCTTACGGAGCCACAGGAGATACACATGGCTTACATTCACCCATATCAGCTTTGTTCAACACATCAAAGACATCCTTAGCCTTTTGAAGATGAAACCCTTACACATTAGAACTGATTTGTATCCCCAGAAAGTAGGACATATTTCCCAAATCTTTCATAGTAAAATGTGAGCTCATATACTTGATAAGATATGTAATATAATTAGGGTTACTCCGTGTAATAGTATATCATCTACACAAACTAGGACCCCCACTGTGAGATTTGGCTTATGAAGCACAAATAAGTAGGCATCTGCCTTGCTCATATTGAATCTTGTTCTCTTTAGATTTTTGAGATAGCATTGTATACCAAGATCTTGGAGCTTAGTCAAGTCCATACAAGGACTTATGTAACTTGCACACTACATTCTGACCCTGAATGAACCCATGTGGCTGAGTCATGTAGACTTCTTGATCCAGATGGACATGTAGAAAGGCATTGCTGACATTGGGTTGCTTAATAGGCCAATTCTTGGTGAGAGCAAGACACATAACTATATTGACTGTTTGTTACTAGACTAAATGTCTCTTCGTAGTCTATACCATAGGCCTGATGAAAGCCTTTTGCAACTAGTTTCACTTTGTGCTCTGAAACTATTCTACCATCATTTCTTTTGATCGTGAAGACCCATTTACACCCAATAGCATGTCTTCCAACGGAGGGGGACCAGGTCCGAGTGTGTTGATGATGTAAGGCTCGTAACTCTTTTTGCATAGCCTTAGACCAATGGGAACTGGTAAGAGTTTCTTTGTAGCTTGATGGTTCATTCTGTAGGAGATAGTTAGATAGAGATGTGCTACAAACATGGGATTGATACTTCGAATCAGGTTTATGAAGAACATGTACTGGATTTGAGGAAGAGGAAGAGGAAGAAGAAGAAGACACAAAAGAAGAGGGATGAGTAGGCATATCAAAAGAAGGAGGATGAATATAATCAGTGTGAGATATAGTTGGAATTTATGCAGTAGGCGAAAGAGGAGGGACATTATTAGAAGGAGAGGGAAATAATGGATCAAATTTTATCCAAGAATACATAGAAGATGTGGATTTCAATTTTGTGGAGGGTGTGTGATGGGATCTGAAAGGAAACTGAGTTTCAAAGAACCTCACATGTCTTGAGATGTATAAAGTAGAAGTGTTGATAAATAGGCACCGGTATCCTTTGTGTGAGCAGAGTCCTAGAAAAGCACCAGACAAAGACCTTGGTTGCAATTTGTGTTTGGTGTAGGGTTCGAACCAAGGAAAGAAAAGACACTCAAAGATTTTTAGGAGAGAGTAATCAGGGACAACTTTGAAAAGCTTCTAATATGAGTAAAAAGGTTTAAGAGAGACTTTTGAAAGTCCATTAATGAGATAATTACAACAACCAAATCTTCTAACCAGAACTTAAGTGGCATAGAAGAATGATATAACAGAGATAGAGCAGTTCAAAAAGTTGTCTATGTCTCCTCTCAACTCTCCCATTTTTTAGGAGTGTGAGGACAAGTGGTTTGATAGATAGTACCTTGGCTTCGGAGATAATTACCAAACAGTGTATTTAGAAACTCTAATCCATTATCAATTCTAAAACTTTTACTGCAGTAGAGAATTTAGTATGCACATAAGCAAATGAAAGTAGGCATCGCATGCCTTGTCCTTTGAATGTAAGGGATAGTGCCAACAATATCTAGAGAAATCATCTGTAAACAAAATGTAATATTTGTACTTAGATCATGATTGGACTTCAGATGGACCCCAAACATCAGAATGTACAAAAGAAGTAGATACAGAGAATGGAAGTTTATGACCTTTTTCACTTGAGAGCGAGAATGATACCTTCTCGAATTGCGAGTGTTTCAGCTTCCAACGCTGATGAAGCTGTGAAGAAAGACACTGAACATGCTGCCACAAGCTCTCCACTGCTGTCACGAAGTACTGCCCCACCGGCGGCCTTGTCCTCTCCAGAGAGCCAAGCGCCGTCGGTGTTTAGTTTCAAGAATCCAACATCTGGGGGTCTCCAACAGGCTGCTGGAACAAGCGATGTGTTGGGGACCTGAACATGATTCTCTATTGTTCGCTTCGACACATGACGAAAGTGCTGAACCGTGGCATACAGTTCGTCCATGGCAAGCGCTGCCTTTTAAAAAATGACGACGTTACGTTGAGCCCATAAACGCCAGGCAATAGTGCTGAAAACCTCGCATTTTAGACCTAAGAGTGTCGGAAATACAATTGGAATCCAAAACGAAATATCTCCCACAAAAATGTGACAAAATTCTTCTCCAAGAACATGTTTCCAGGTCGCTAGAGCTATTGGACACTCCATTAAGAGGTGTGTAGCAGATTCTGGATGGTCGTTGCAAAGCACACAATTGGTTGAAACATCTTTCTTGAAACGCTGAACTTTTATTTTTGTAGCTAAAGAATCTTGAGAGGACCTCCAGACAGTGTAGATGATCTTAGGCTGAACATTTGTTTTCCACAAATCTCCGAGCCAAGGTAAGGAGCGAGAAGAGGCCGAAGCTGAGGTCAGACTTTGAGCCTTTTGATTCTTCAAGAGAGCATGTCGGGTGATGGGGTATGAGAAATTGCAACCTTAATAATGTCAGTTAAATTCGCTTCCAAGCTAGTAGCAATAATTTTCTTGCGATCCCATGTGCGATTCGGGAGAATGAAATCAGAAACTTTTGCATGCTCTAGAGCCACGAGTTTGACCATGGTACCGAAACTAGGGGGCCGTTTGAGCCATGGGTCCCTCGCAATGAGAATATTTTCCCCATCACCAACCTTCCAACGAGATCGAGAAGGATCAAATCCTTTGCACTTGCGATAGAACGCCAAGCGCATGAGCAATTACGCGGCGCGGTGACCTGCAACAAGTCTGAACTAGGCATATTTATGCTTAAGATCTCTACTGACCAGGGAGTTCGATGCAAAGCTGTTTGCCAAGGAGTGCAGTGTTGAAATCTTCGAGATCCTTAAAGCCAATCCTCCCTTCATCCTTTGGCTTCTTTAAACAGTCCCAATCAATCCAGTGAACCCCTCTTTGATTTGACTGTTTGCTCCAGAAAAACTGACAAGACATCATCTCAAGCTTGTGTCAAAGAGACAATGGGGCTTAAACAGCTCATAGTGTACACGGACATAGACTGTGAAACAACCTTAATGAGCACCCATATTCCCGCAAAGGATAAGATTTTCTTCCATCCTTTCAGCTTGCTAGCAACTTTAACAGTGAGATTGCTGAACCCTGCAATACTCTTCTTCCCAATAGAGGTTGGAAGGACTAAGTACTTCTCATGACTAGTCGCTTCTTTAATTCCAAGGAGATTGCAATACCCATCCTGCCAGTAGAAGAAAAAAAAACATTGGATATTTACCTTCTGACCTGAGGCCGCTTCGTAATGATGAAGAAGCCCCTGAAAAAAGGATATTTCCCCAGCAGCAGACTTGAGAAAGATCATGCTATCATCAGCAAAGAACATGTGTTAGATGATCGGACCCCCACGAGAGGCAGTCACGCGTGACATATTACCATCGTGAACAGAAGATGACAAACCTTGCATGGGACAAAGTTTCGCAAACGACGAGGAAAAGATAAGGCGAAAGGGGCAGCCTTTCCTTAAGCCTCTCTTTGGAATTACTCTTCCCTTTGTTTCACCGTTAACAACAAAGGTGAAGGAGACAATAGAGATGCAATTATGGATCAAATTAGCCCATCGGTTGCTGAAGCCCATTCTTGTCATTTCGGCCTCTAGAAAACACCATTCAACCCTGTCATAAGCCTTAGCCATATCCAGTTTGACTGCCATAAATCCATTCTTTCCCTTTATCCGAGTTCTCACAGAGTGGGACCTCGAAAGCCACCAAAATGTTTCCTTGATCAGACGATCTGTGATAAAAGTACTTTGGAACTTCGAAAAACAATCGTTAAGCAACTCTTTTAGTCTATTGGCAATAACTTTAGTAACCAATTTATTAATCACAGAGCAAAGACTGACTGGCCTAAGATCGCTTGGTTTGCGCACCTGCTTTACTTTAGGGATCAAAGCAATGACGATGTGATTGAACAAAGTCGGGAATCCATCAGGACCCGGCGCCTTCGTCGAACTCATTTTTGCCAGAGCACTGTCGATCTCTGCTCGAGTAAAGGGGGAATCAAGCATCGAAGCTTGCAAACCGGAGAGTGCTGGCTGGACAAACTGTAGAAGCTCCTGAATCTTAAAAAGCGACGGCCTCTAAGAGGCAAAAATAGACTAAAATGAGCTTCAAGAACTGTGACCATCTTCTCAACCGAAGGGTGCCTGACCCCCGCAGAATCATCCAACTCACTGAGTTGATTTCTCGCTTTGCGAAGCGTGGTTTTCGGTGAAAAAAGCTAGTATTGCGATCTCCCTCTTTAAGTCAAATTGACTCTGGTTCGTTAGAGCAACATTGGCTCTTCATTGGCAAGGAAAGCATTAAGCTCAAACTTAAACTTACAGATACTATCAAATACTGCATCAATATCTTCGCTTGATTGAAGTTCTTTGATCCTTTCCCTGATGAAGGCGATTTCCTCTTGACATTGCCAAACACAGTACGATCCCGCTGTTTTAATCTTTTCCCGCAAGCATCCAACCTTTGCCTGAGGTCCACATGCTGAAACTTGGCCCAGTTCTAAGCAATAAACGGCTTAAACTTCTTAAATGTAATTCTACTCGTCTGTTGAAGTAAATTTACCTTTGTAATGGGACCGATGGTTCATGAAGTTAGCAGTGGTTGGATGTGAATTTGAGTGTCCTGGATAGTGTTCTTGTGGTTGTGATAACAAGATAAATCAATTAACCAAGTCTGCTGTAATATACTCTGCTCTCCACTTATTATTATTATTATTATTATTATTATTATTATTATTATTATTATTATTATTATTATTATTATTATTATTATTATTATTATTATTATTATTATTATGATGATGATGATGATGATGATGATGATGATGATGAGCGATATTACTTATCAATAACCAATAAATAGTTTTTACGGTTCATCATGCAGTTCTATCAGTGTGTGAAAAATCATTTGCTTCAATATTTCAACACTTGAATTGCAGACCTTTGGCACCCAGCTTTGGGACTGCACTTTTGTAACCCAGGCCATCATTGCGAGTAAAATGGTTGATGAATTTGGGATTACTCTAAAGCGGGCACATTTCTTCTTAAAAGAATCACAGGTCACCTTGCTCTTGTACATTTTCTTTACCCAAGAAGAAATACAAATAAAAATGTTCTCTGAATGTCACAATTGATTGATTATTTCTGTTTTTAGGTCAAACAAAATCCTAAGGGGGATTTTCAGAGTATGTACCGTCATGTTTCTAGAGGAGGATGGACACTCTCAGATCAGGATAATGGTTGGTCGGTTTCAGATTGTACAGCGCAAGCCACAAAGGTAATTCAGGTCATGATAAATCGTTTTGAGAAAAAGAGTATTAACATAAATTAATAGTTTCGCCTCAACATTGAATAAATTAGAAGCTACTACTATACAACAGATGCCCAAGTAATTTATATTCTTACTTAATGATTTATGTATCTGACAACCCTTGTCGTCTTGTTTCCATCATAAATAGTGCCTGTTGCTGCTATCACAAATGCCTGCTGAAATTGCTGGCGAACCTGTTGAAATCCGACGGATATATGATGCTGTCGATTTGATGATGTCTTTGCAGGTATAGGTTAAGTGTCATTTTCTAAGTGTTTTTGCAGGTTAGGTTAAGTGTCATTCTTGATTGAGGGTTGTCATGTAAAAAGAAAATGATTGTTATAACATGGGGGTATTCGAGCAAGAACAATGAAACAAAAATAATCAAAAACGAGAGACAGAGAGATTTAAAGTGATTCACTGTGAAACTAGCTACATCAAGGGCCCGAAAAACCGATTATTATATTGAGAGAGAACCCGATTACAATGCACGCTATGGCCAAAAGGCCGCCATAGCAGCCACCCCGATACACCACACAGCAGTAAGCCACGACCCTAGGTCATTATATAAGCCTAGAATACCGACTTAGTGACCATGAAACAAAGAAGATACCAAAGCGAACAATGAATCAATATTCAACCGACTTATCGAACCGTCCGGACCAGTCGAACTGTTCCCCAGACCCGTCGAACTGTTCTGCCAATTTTCTTCGTGTTTGCTTGTTTCTACAAATCTTCAATGCTTCGCCAATTTGTTGCTTCATTGAATCACTCCTAACACTGATAATACAATTCCCCTTCATGTTCACGTTACAGAGCCCAAAGAATGGTGGTTTTGCAATCTGGGAGCCAGAAGTTCCACAGACTTACTTGGAGGTTATAATTTCACATTCATTTGCAAAAATAAATTTATGACCTTTTTGCAATTTTCATCTCTAGAATTACAATATTTTCTTAGCAATTATTTCTTTGAAGTCTCTCAAGTGATCGTTCTTTCAGGTGTTGAATCCTTCTGAGATTTTTGCCGACATTGTGGTGGAACATGTGTAAGAAATATTCTCTTAACTACCAACTTTATCATGCTGGATGTAGTGTTTTAATCTTTACTATTATTACAGCCATCTTGAAAACACTGCAACTATCATTGAAGCTCTGTCATTATTCAAGCGGTCATATCCAGACTACCGGTCTCTAGAAATTGAATCTTCTGTTGGAAGAGCGGTACAATTCCTTGAAGAGCGACAATGTCCTGGTGGTGCTTGGTGAGTGCTTTTTATGCTAGGTTCAACTTATAAGCATTGAGAGATCAATCCTTGGACAAGTACAATAAAGTAGGTCTGCCGAATGAGAATCCAAATAAATGCAGTACATTACATTAATCCCTCACATTTTCCTATGGCAGACACGATAAGTAACACACAACGCTTTATAATTTATCTTACATAAATATTCTCTTAAGTAATTTTCCTTAATCAAAACATTAAGCTAATTGACAGAATCGGCTTCTTTATTCTCAAAGAGAAAAGAATCAGCTTCTTCTAAATAAAAACACATTGTATCAGCCATACCTGCTCTCCTTGCAAAATGGGTAACTGTGCAGACGACTGAGAATCTGCAGTGAAATTGAGAGAGTGGAAGATTAGAAAGGGAACATCATAGTGTATTTTGTATTCATGACCTGCATTCCGTAAAATTTCAATGTAGGTCACTTGAAAGCGGGTCATTAGGTCTCAGCTTTGAGTCCTCCGCCCATATCTTAAGCGTATGGTAAATTTATATTTATATATATATGTATATATATAAAGAGAAAAAGAGTAAAGAAGTTCTCCAAAGATTCGGCATGATAAAAATTTCAATGTAGTCCTTGTAACCAGCACCGCCCTAGCCTGGGTTTCCACATGATCATGCACTATTCTGAATTTTCCAGTTCCATGACAGATTGTGCTTTGTTAAAGTGAAAACAAAATTGCAGGTATGGATACTGGGGGATATGCTTCATTTATGCAACCTATTTTGTATTAGGAGGTTTAGCTGCCTCTGGAAAAACATATGCGAATAACCATGCAGTTCGCAAAGGCATTCACTTTCTGTTGTCAATACAAAATGACGATGGTGGCTGGGGGGAGCATTCTGACTCATGTAAATCAATGGTACCCACAACGGCTTTTGAATTTGAGAAAGACAGACATCATTTTTTTGTTAAGATTACATCAATTTACTATTTGCTTAATTTGTTAATTTCCTGAAACAGAAATATCAACAGCTGGAAGGAAACCGAACCAATTTGGTACAAACGGCATGGGCTATGCTTGGATTAATTCATGGCGGACAGGTCAGTACTATTACATTAATGTTTATACTTCTCTTCAAGCACTTCAAATTTTTTTTTTGGATGACGCGGGAACCCTCAGCCACTACTCTTTGGGTGCGCACTGGGTAAACCCCTGCTCTAGTACAATAGCCTGCAAACCACACTACAAAGGCAAACCAGTCTGACAAAATCTGGGCTGGCAGACTCGCAGTTGAGAAGGCCAATAGGCTGCCCTTAGGTTGCCCCAAAGTTTGAACTCAAGACCTCAAGACAAATGCTCAAAGTCTTAAGAATGCTCACCCGACCAATTCAACTACATCCCGAAGGGTACTTCAAATAAGACTTAGACAACAAAGGTAGATGTTATAGACATATAGAAAAAACAACAAACAAGGATTCAGTAACACAACATAGTTTACATATCGAATTGGCAACAAAGGATGAATAGTAAAATCTATCTGGTGATGTAACCCCTTTGCCCTCCCATTGACACCTGTTAGAAAAATAGTCATAGCATATATAAATGAAATAATCAGAGTAATATAATCAAATAATGAAGCACACAATTATTAAGAGAAGGTTTAGAGATAGCCGGTGATAAGTGGTCGATGCGCAAAGAATTCAAACCTTGCTAACCTTAGGGAAGATTTGTCCCTTCTGCAAGGGGTTTCTTCAATCTGCTCGAAGGATACAATGACCTTCAGAACCGTTCCGGTGCAGCGCAATAGGTTCCACGAATTCCGAATTGTCCAACACTGAGTATTAACAATCAATGTATTTATGTAGAAAAGGTAGAAGATAATTGTGTTTTTCCACCAAAAACACTCTCATATATTTACTTTTCTTCTTTTCTAAAACAATCTATAGCAAAATTATTTATAAAAAGATTTGTTGAGAAAAGTATCCAACTACGTACCCACCCAAATAGTTGGAAACAAATAGTGATGAGAACATGAAAAAGTCTACTGCAAGTAACACAAGGTAGACTAAGTAAACCAACATGTGATGAAATAAGTATTTATAACAAAGCTCCCGAAAATGCATAGTAATAGAAAATGGTACTATTACATATACTTCAAATTTTTTCATGAATCTAAATTAGAAAATGCGATGACAAACAGCCAACAGAGACTACTAAATAGATAACTGAATATGAATGCTGTAGTAATGGGAAACAAAATCAAACTGTTGAATTTACAATAGAGTATGATTTCTCCTGAACATGTTTCCACTGTTGCTTGGTTATTTCGGGACAATTATATTCCGAACTGATTGGCAAGAAACATATAGCAGATAAATTAACAAACTTACATTGATATCACCTGCAATCTGGTCACCTCAGCAGTCAAGTCTCATTGTAGTCGTTGTTGATAGAAAAGAGTTACAGAGGCGGAGAAGAAAGAAATGCGTGGTTACTGGAAAGTAAGGGGAGAGAACGTTACAGTTACTTGGAAGGAGGAGGAGGAAGAAGGGTTTGATACTGACTAAATTAGTAAATATTTGTTGTTATAAGAGGCACTATATGCATAAAAGGAGTACTAACCAAGGCTGCGAATTCTTAGAGAGTGGTGTAAAGAATTTATAAGGTTCCATCTCAAAACCAATTGGCAATGAGTTATATTTTCTCAAGATTTTCGGTGCCTAGCAGGGCCGCATGTGTCCGAGCAGACCAGCGGCCTTGGCTTGTGCAGTAGAGCCATGCTTATTGGTTGATCTTATGGGCACCAGGCCTATTTGGTTTTTGCTGTTATCATTCTGTTAAGTGCATGGCACTAAAGATCCGAGGCATAATGATAAGTCTTGTAACCTAGTATACAGAAACTAACTCATTACAATCCGTCAACCCGATATGCTTGTTGCAGCCCCCATTGACCAAATAAATGTCGTGTCCAACTGGTAAAAAAATCCTTCCAATACTTAGCCAAATACTCGGTTAGTTAACAAAAAAGTTCATTATATTGAGGGTAAAACGGTCAACTTCCTAAAAATAAGAACACCATCGTACCCTCTACCATCGCCTCCGTAAGAAGCCCGGATTCAGGCAACCAGAAACCCAGATGCCGGTAATTACCCAACTTCCACGACTGTTCTCCATGCTCTGTTTTCCCCGGCCCCCACCCCAATCAAACAAATGAAAGATAGCCCAGAACAAAACCAGAACTGAAATCCAACCCTAATGAGCTTGATATCCACCTCCACATCACCAAGAACGACAAATCAAACCGAGCTTCACTATAGCTGACCCCAATCCAACCGAATCGGACCCGAAATAGGCTTGTTTTGATACCGATATTGCGAATGTCGGCTCTTGAGACCGAAACCGACAAACCCAATGTCGGGTTTTGAATTTTCACATGCCAAAGAAAAACTTGACAGAGTGATGGTGGTGGTATTTTGGTGTTTTTCGGGTTGCAGAAGCTCATTACATTGAAAATTTCAATCGAACCCTAGTTGCACTGTTGCGTTATTCGAAGGTTGGAGATTTGGTCACAAAAATGATGGGATCGTAGGTAAATCGAGGTTGGTTTGAATCAGTGGTAGGAGAGACGATGTAGATGAATGGAAATTCATTTGTTTTGGGGATTTCAAGTCGGGTAAGTTTTAGTATGAGAGAGTGGGTGGCAGAGAGACGGGAGAGAGAGAAGATCTTGCATTTTCTGTACTGACAAATATATCATTTGTATATGGATGAAATGTTTAACCAAACTAGTAACTAGTAAGTAGCACGTGCATCACATGTGAATGTCATCACACATAAATTTTTTTTACTACCAAGGCAGCCAAATTCATGATCTTGAAAACTCAATGACGTACTGCCAATGATGAAAAAAATTGATAAATCATACTTAACTCTCTGAACTCAAACCTAAAAATGTAGCTACAGAAATCTACTTCTTTGCAAAGTACTTATCCTCGAGGGCCAAAATCCTTTGCATGGGAGGATCCTTGGCGCTCTCATCCATCTGGGTGGGCTGCTGGCTTGGAAAGTTACTCCCAATGTCTATAGGATCATGGGGAACTACTCCCTTATAATTGACTATGGAATGGGTGCCATGTGGTGAGTCAACCATCTCGTAGAGATTGATGTCTTCACGAGCTTCTCCCTGAATTGGCAAATCTCTCTCGATAAATTATATGTCTCGTGAATCCACTTATGTTACGCTACAATCTGTTTGTTGCACTATGAATACGTAGCCCTTAGCATACTCCTGATGGTGGAAGAAGATACACTTCATCCCTCTAGGGCTCAACTTTGTATCCTTATGGGAGTTGGTATTCCATAAGTTGCCGATCCTCATCGCCTAAAGTGACCTAACTCGGGTCTCATTTTTTTAGTCCACATATCGTAGGGAATAGTGGCTACAGACTTGGTGGACACTGGATTGAGTATGTAGGCAACTGTCTTCAAAGTGTCTCCCAAATAAAAAAAACATGCATGCTTGACGCGCCATTATACACTAAACCATCTCTAACAGTTTAATATTCCTTCTTTTCGCTATACGATTTTGTTGTGGATTATATGGAATGGTCAACTGCCTACTATTCCCTTTTTCTCACAGAGCTCTGTAAACTACTTAGATAGATACTCACCGCTTCGTCATGTCTTAAGAGACTATATTCTCTTGTTCAGTTGGTTCTCTACCACTTGTAATATCAAGTACACACATCTAAAACGCGTACATTCATCTATGAATGTGATGAAATAGTAAGCACCATGTCTAGATCTAACATTTAATGGACCACAAACATCAGTATGAACAAGTCGTAAAGTTCAGTTTCCCTTACTTCTTTACAAAACGGTTTGTGTTTAGCCTTCCATGCAAGGCAGGACTCATCTACATGTAAGGAAACTTTGGACAATATCCAAAGCAAACATGCTCTAGCTAGCATGTTCATCCTTTTCCTATCATACATGTCTTAATCTACCATGCCCTCCACACGAATCTTAATCCGCACTCAATATGTGACATACAAAATAATTTTGAGGCATCTCATCACTAGAACTAAGAATGTCTAAACCAAACAATCTGTGATATGACCAGATCCAAAATAAAATTGTGACCGAAAACACAATATTGACAACTATCGTCTCAAAGATATATCCAAGTCCAAAAGACTAGAAACCTGCTGGTACTCGCTGATAATCCACACATGCATCACGATCACACTCTAGGTGGTCGTTCGCTCTAAATTATACTACCAATACATGAGAAAAATGAGCTATGAAATCTTAACTCGTACAAAACAGTCAATCATTGGATTAACTTATACCCTTGGCTCCGTGCAATCACGAGCAAGGTGTCCAGTTCTTTAAACGTTGTGGCACACAACCTCGACCATGTATCTAGCCTTAGAAACCCTCTTTCCCCCTTTGTGTTTTGCCCGTGACACCTTTATCCATTTTTCCCTTTTTCCTCGCGGACTAATCGTTGGACTAGGTGATGCATCTGCCAGGCATGCTTGACAACTAGTCTTAGCAATATCATATCGCTTAGACTCCACTAAAAATCTTGATACACAAATTATGTGTCATATACGGTTTCATGGCATCCCAAGAGTGTGGAAGAGATTACAACACAGTAAGTACTTGTTGTTAATCAGATAGGATGTTCCTAGCAGCTTGTAACTTCCTAATCATTAAAAATATGGCTCTCAGATGTCTTCGTGGAGTGTTCAAAATTATTCTTACTTGATTTAATAATCGTAGTTAAGGCGCGTAACTCTATGGAAGAGGTGGATCCATAATTCTCTTTGATCGTTGATCGATTACCACATCTTATTCTCACTTATGGCGATATCGAACTCGCCGACGAGGTCATACTCCATCAGGCACAACATTTCATAACACACATTCTTGTCCGCAGCCTCCCACTAACGTTAAGCCTCAAGATAGCGTCCATATGCTGTTGTGATGCCCAATCAAAGCATCATTAGTTCGGTCATTACCGTTTGGGGTGGTATGACAAACCTATGTTCAAAAATAGCACATATCACGACAACTCTTTTTGTCTTATTATCACAATTTTGCTTTCACAAATTTAATCAACGGACACAATTGATAATATGATTCATCACAAAGGAATTTAGCGTTAGCATTACACAGCTCCAAGAATATGAGCCACTAACTAAAACTTATTAGAGTCAAATAAGGTCTAAACCAAAACCTAGATTTTAACACCCCCAAAATGACCAAGCCGGAGGCCCGGGGGGTGTCACTCCGTACCCGAGATTAAACCCATATACAAGGACATTTAAATATGGTTCCCAAGCAAAACATCCATAAAGTATTTAAAACAATACTTTATTACAATTTAAATATTTGTGCCTCAAACCCGGGCATAAAACAAACTAGAGTATTAACAACTAACCAAAAGAGAGTTCTAATTATTGAAAAGAAACGACTAATGAATTCGGTGATGCAACACGTCCCCCGCTAAGCCAAATATTCACCACCTAGACCTGTGGTGCAGAAATGAAGAAAGAAACACCACAGTACAAAATCAGCATATAAATACTGGCAAGCAAACACCCAAGCATGTAAAATGATGATGAGACATTTATAAAACAGTGAAAATTTTTACAAGTAGGAGTTCATTTGAAACACAGCGGAAGTAAAGTTTGAATCTTGTAAGAAAAGCATGTGAGTTCCCAATTCCATAATATTTCCAAACCAATTCATTATCCATTAGGGGAAAATCCAGAATCACATATTAATTCCTTTTGCATTAATATGATCAAAACCAAAACCATTTTATTAATTTGTTGTGACGGGGGAAAACCAACCATCTCGCAAGCATCCAGGACCTTAAGTGTCGACACCCCCAATGACTCTAGCGGCCAGAGAAGTGAGTACAAGGAGCTATCCGAGGACTTGCAACCGGATTAAATAAAATAAATTGAACGGAAGACCGAGATCAACACGCCCAATGCCAATAGTAATCAATATTAAATGTCCCCGCAAACCTCTTCCACTTTACGTTATCGTCCATTATTATGATCTTGGTGATATTTTCAAGAAAATCATTTTGCAAGTAAAATCAGATGTTTGAATGGCACGTAACACATAAATTCATTTTGAGACATGTAAAAAGAAGTTTTGACACGAAGGGAGTTAGGCACTCTTGGCCTGGCATGTTTACTCACCTCAATTTCAAACGACTACGGCTACTCAATCGTAGTACGCAACGTACCCGTCGTCGGTGAACTCGTGGCCTACAAGTTAACAATATTCTAATAAATTTACAATACTTTTAATAATAATACTAGTGACAACTACACTACATACATATGACGCTCGTTGGTTTAGGGTTCTAACACCAACCCAACATTTCCCAAGTAACCCGATACACAAGTGGTTAGGACAAAGGGCCCTAGGTCAACAACACAATTCTACTAGCCGGTTCAAGTTTAGCATCCACAAGGCTAGTTGATTTTTAAACAAGGAGATTACTAATTAACTAGATTCTCATTATACTAGTCACGACTAACAAATCCTCTCAAACACATGTACTTGGGTTCAAGACCACAAAACGAGTGTTAAACTCCCAAAATCCAACTAATTTCCATGTCTAGACACTATTTAATAAACCCACCAGCATTAGTGACAATTTCAGCAACCTTTGGCGACTAAAAACAGTCCTATAGCGATAAATTCCAACCTTTTAGCGACCGGAAAGATTGTATATCAACTCTAGATCATAACATTAAGTGCCTAACGGTCTCGATTTCAACTCCAATTCAATTACCCGGCGATTACAACTCGCCTTACCAACCCAACACATCAAACAAGTGATAACTTGTAGTTAATCCTATTGTTTCGGCTTGATTTTACCTCCTACGCAAACTAGGGTTTATGGGTGTGATATGAACATGAAAGATTATGATGAAACATGAAGAATAACATGATAATGATCCAAAATAAAGAGTGATTATAATATGAAATTAAAGAACAACTTGCTACTTACGTGAACGTGAGAGATTTCAGAGACTGAGTAGCGGAGATGAGGGAAACAATGGTGATCAAGTCTTCCGGAAAAGAATCAAGAGAAAGAGAAATCAAGATGTGAAGGAGAAGAAGAAAAAGCCGAAGAAAAAGAAGGAGAATATGAAAAAGAAGAAAGGACGAGAAGAGAAGGAGAAGAAAAGAGAGAGAGAGAGAGAGAGAGAGAGAGAGAGAGAGAGAGAGAGAGAGAGAGAGAGAGAGAGAGAGAGAGAGAGGCGTAGGTGGTGATGCCGCTGCTGCTGTTGCCGAGAGGGAGAGAGACGACCAGAGAGGGAGAGAGTGAACGTGAGGGAGAGAGAGTTAATGTGAGGGTTTTTTGATTATTTGATCGAGAGAGAGGAAGAGAAAATCGGATGATGATAAATTTTGAATGAGAATATCCGATTTCATCCGATTGATGAGATGAAATCACGTCAGTTGAGATTTTCAGGTCAAACTGATAACAAATCAGTTGAAAAAGACACTTTCACACCACTAGTTTAGGTAATAAGACAACTACCTCCCCCCTAATATCATAAAGGCACTAAAACTTTTGATTAAAGTCACAAAGACCTCCAAACACTAGCAAACCATAATAATTAACTCCCAATATTTAAATTTAACTCCCCAGCACATCTAATAATATCGCAAAATACCAAAAATACCCATAGTCACAAAACGGGGTATTTCATAGATAGTCTAGGAATCAAATCCGTGCTTCATGCTTTTTTCTTGATTTTGCGCCACCATCACCTACACTGGAAATACGTCTCAACAAAACCCAAGATGATACATGTGATGGAAATAAGTGCGCTAAAAAATATGAAATATAGGAAAAGTGCATGAAAAATGCAATAAGTCTATAAAAAAGCTATCGATTGAAAACTGCAATTTCTACTAATTTTATGATTTTTTCCCCCAAAACATTATCGCAAAACTCTCCAAAATGGTAGTCTAAAAAACGCAAATTTTAGCATTTTCAATAGCCCGCACTTAAGGATTGAACGTCTCGAGAAAATACCGAAAAATGGGAATCTCAACTCAATCGCAAAGAACGGTATTCAGCCACATTTGATCATTGTGCCTCTAGCCACCAATCGACTCAACGACTCAAGACTCATGCAACAAGATGAAAATTAAAGCTACATTTAATGAAACCTAGAATCTCTATTCAAGAAATTTAGAAATTCGCAAAATATTGTTGATTTTTTCTTTTCTGAGATCTGAAAATCTCCTAAAATTGTTTAAGAATCATCAAGCTCTCACGCCTTTCTAGTAGTTTTTTCCCTCGACAAATCAAAACTCACGTTTGCCTTGTCCAAGCTCACAATGAAGGAACTCTTACCAAGATTAGAAAATTTTGACCATGCCAAATGTATCACTACGACATCATCCGAGCCATTTCAAGGGTGTAAGGATACTTTGTCGGCGTAGGGATGGAAGGATATTCTTGGATAATAGAAATGTCCTATGCATCGTAATTAAAACACACATTGCCTCTCACAATCCCTCACCACACTATAGAAGATAATAGCTCCAACCAATAAGGTGCACATCCTTCACCTCTTTAACTTCGGCGTGTGAACGAGTCATTTATACTGAGTGTAAAAGTACCAAATCGTACCTCTAATTATTAATTCAAAATTGAATAAAGAACCACATTCTGTTTTTCTCTTTCTTTTTTCCTCTTTGGGTCTTCTTTTTTTCCTCTTTCTTTATTTACTTTAATATTATTTAAAGCACAAGGGGCGTATTATAATGAAAATAATATTGATGTAAAATCGAGTAGTGTAAAACAAATAAAATCACTATAAGGTGAAAATTGTAAATCTCAAAATTTGCGTCGAAGTCGACACCCTCGCACTTGAGATTTGCTCATCTTGAGCAAACTCTGACTAGGTAGGATACAAATTATGGGGACCTTCCAAGCTACCCCCTTAACACCAAAAATGTAAAACTAGAGTGCGCTTTCCTACCTACCTCCTCAAAACCAATGTCTTTGATCACCTCCATGACCTGTGTCAGTGATGTAAGTATTGTCTCTCCTCAACAGTAAGTACCGTGTAGTGTGGTAAATCAAAATTTAATGAAATGTCTCTTCTATCACTCACCCTTTCACACCCTCAATTAAACAATGAACCATCCATCACATGATGTGAAAAAGAAGCTCATTCAAACTAGTGAAATCCCCCCAACACTTAACTCCCTCGATCAGGACGCATAGGAAATAGTTAGTATACACTACTGATGTAGGCTTCCTAACGTATTCGTAGGTTCAAATTTTGGTTATTAAGAAGATTTTATGGGGCTTCAACGAGTTTACTAATGGACCCAGGGAGTCGAGGCATGCCAATGCCCCCCTCCCCCCAAAGTCATTCACGTTGTTGTTCTATGTGCGTACACGAAGATGGGTGAAAAAATGTCTATCAATGTGACGATGGTCACACCATACGATCTGATACTAGGCTCATCAGTTTAGTCGTCCAGAATCGTTTTAGGTAAACTCGCCCTTGAGGGTCCCTTATGCTTGGAATCTCAGCCTTACCTCGGTAGTCATGTAAATTGGGAAACTATATCACTGGGCTCTCTCCTACAACACATTCTTCAAATTTCTCTCAGTCCAAAATTTTAAATTTTTATGCTTTTCTAAGTTTATTTTACTCTATGCTCTCGGAACAAAGAAGTGTACTATTCCTTAAATAGGTGGGTATGATCCAAAAGTAAAGAAAACATGTTGGCACAGGAATAAAATAAATATGTAAGTATGCATCAGAAAAGACGAAAGCACACGCGATGAATCAATAGAAATCAAACGTGCAGACCTGGTTAATGCAAGACGCAATCATGGACAAGTGATCTCAACTCCACTAAATATCGGCTGGAGAAACTCATGCACACTTATGGGTTTGTGTAAGTTAAGGAGATCTATATGCTAATATGCACAGTCGAAGGAGTAAAAAAATATCATGCAAGTACAATTAACTAGTATACCAGCAATAACATGAGAAATTTATGCGATTTCATCTATAAGAAATTAGAAAACATGAGTATATAAATACTCACTACCGAATCAAGTTCGGGGAATAAATTACATTTTCTTTCCTTGCATTCTCAATGTCATCATTGGAGCTTGCTGCACTACGTAACTCCCCTCACCGTGGCAAAAGTGGTACTCGCCGTAGAAAAAAGTTAATGCTCCAACTTTGCCACTGTGAAAAGTAATTTCGATGCGTTGGAGTAAATTGTTTTGCTTGCTGTAACGTGGTTGAGAGCTTATTCTGGATAGGAATTCTCTTCTTGAGTTTCGATGAGATACAAGTCTCCTTGGACGTGGTAAATTTCCCGATGGTGATTGGTTCTTTCCATCATTTCTCATTTTTTTTTTATTTCTCTTCACACGATGCTTGGTGTGATCCCCGATATATTTGAACGAGATCCCTATGAGGGCCAAGTGCGTATTCACAGTGGGGATCAAGCACACTTTTGCATCGCCTTCATGCTATTCTCATAATGTCTCTGGGCTCCGCCCGCTGTCCTTCCATGCGGTCAAATGCGCTCTCTCATACCAGGTAAGATCCTTTGGTGTTAGCTCATTTTCTTGCATACAAATAACAAACTATTTCCTTGGAGCAATTAGCCGCTGAAAAAAAAATATAATATCTCATCTTATTTATTATATTTTAAGTGAAAACGTACACAACTCTAATTATAAAAAGGTTGGGTTGCCTCCCCATGAGCGATTGTAACTAAAGATCGACGACCTGACCAAGTTATCTTAGATATAAATTGAGAGTTCTTTAGCTCTCCAACTTTTCTTCTTCCCTCATATCTTTTATTTTGGGGCTTCAAGCGAGCTCATGCACCTCAATGATGATAGACAAAGGCGATGCAATGAACACTTCTTCTTTACTCATCCATGTGAAAGTTTGTAAACTAAAGCATGGCTCATTCTCCTTTTCTCCGTATTCTTCCAATTCCTTAAAGGCTATACCGTAAAAGACTGGGTATATGTAGGTAGAATTTCAAGTTGAGACGTGGCAACAAGAAGTCCTATAATCTTTGCTTTCTTACTTGCTATTTCCTTGGATCCTTGTATGACAAATTAAATATCATTGTGCCCGAAATTCAGCTCTCTTTATCCCCTGAATCAGTCATATTCACCCTCATATTCGTGTTTAGTGAATTTTGATGAGTGCCCCCATGCAATAATCTCTCCAGCTCATCACATACTTGGTTAGTGAGCCCTTTTGAGAACTCCTTAATTCTTGGAGACCAGATGCAAATGACTCATCATTTTCACTTCATAAGTTATCCATGTTTGTGTGCTCCCACTCATGCCATGCCTTAGGAATTGTGCGAGGTAAATATTGAATTGGTGGAAGAACATCTTCCCAATCTGAGTCCGGGTCCATAAAACGCACGGTGTCGTCAACCTTCTGGGGGGGGGGGGGTGGGTGGGTTGGTGGGTGGGGGGTCTATGTGAGCTTCTTATAGAGGATCTGTAAAGATGGAGAATTGTAATTCTAGGGTGTTCTAATTCTCTTCTAAATCAAGAATTTTTGTACGTGGTCTCACCTTATCGTCATTTTTGTTAGTGTGCTCCTCGAGATGAGGTTCTTTTAGTTGAGAAGTTTCAAAAAGTGAAGTGAAGTTCTTAGGATCCCATACGCATCATATTTCTTCGTAATATATCCGCAAAATTTATGGCACCACTTCACGGGTAACTTTAAGTTTGGCAGTAACACCCCCATACTGGATTACTAGAGAAGTTACAACTAGATCCCTTAGATATTGGGGGTGCCCTTTGGTAAGCACGAGAATGCTCAACAAGGAGTCTAACCCTGACAGTTCTGGTACGAGACACAATTCAAGAAACTGAAGCTTAATAGAAACTTACTTTCATTGTTCACATACTCTGTAATGTGGAATATTAAGTGATGGGCTATCTAACCAATATCCCGCGTACTCGCCTTCCATTTCATAGAAAAACATAGATGACAAGGTGTCAGACTACTTCAAGTAAGATAGAACCTCATAACAGGAGTATATTTATGTATAGTATAGAAAACATTTAATTCTTACTTACAGATGCACCATTGGATTAACCAGACTCAAAGCAATAGATCGCATTGATTAATTGACCAGGTATTTAAATATAAGTTAATTCACAAACAAAACAAATTCAACCTTATATAGAGGATTCCATGTCCCACTATCTAAAGGGTTGTGAAGACCTTATTCACTTTCGACATGGAGGGAACCAAAACTAACTCTCAATACATACTATCCGAGGATAACCATTCGGTATTCATAATCCCATACATCACATACATGTATGTAGATTTTTTTATAACCGACATTTAATATGGTAAGTTAAGCATACACATGCTTACTTGAAAACTAGTTTAGTTTCCCGATCAGCGGGGCTGATTCTCTATCCTAACATTATTTACACATTCAAATAGATATGTACTATTTACACATGTCCTAGATAGTGATGAAGAATCATATGCAGATGTCATAACGACTGACCAGCCCATGATTACCATTTTGTCCCTCATATCTCAGTCAAATCAGTAAAATCCTTGATTGTGCAAGGACCCCCCCCCCCCCCCAAATCTAACTATGGTTGTAGATATTCTATACCTTCCTTAAAACATTCATATAGTCGGATGACTGAATTCTACAACTCTTAATTCATGTCCCACGAAGTCGGTGTCTACAATCACTTGTATGACGCACTAAGTACCAACAAGTCGTATAATCAAGTATTGAATACATTCTATATATGCACCATGATCATACATGTCACTAATGCACATATATTGAGGATAAAATTTCACAGACTATCCCAACATGCCACTAGATGTGTCACATACAGGTTTTCTCACTAATCTAAAAATCATATTTTGAGCATAATGTATTCTCTGACATTAGAGCCTTATTTGAAATAACAACACGTCTCCAAAAAAATTGAAATTAATGGAGAAAAAACCCTACACGTTTCTACTATAAACATCAATAATCACATGTATATCTATCATAAAACTCAAGTTACAAAAAAAGACTGCTGTGCAGAGACACGTTTTACATAAACTTTCAACTTTGAAGGACAATTACTACTACTTGGAGATGATCAGAAATTTTCATCTTCTCCAGAATAAATCTGTATGTGTCTAGTATCAACAAAAGAATGGGGATACGTGAAGTATTTTCAAAGAGTGGTTTCTCACTAAGAATATTGAAACTAGTCCAGAAAGAAAGTTTCTGAACCAAGCAACTTGAAAGGACCATATCTCCTTAACTAAAATGATATGAAGTTCTTTGTTTCTCTGAAATTGACTATCTCTGAGTCTAGTTTCAAAATATGAAGAGTTGAAATTTCTTAGAGACAAAATTTGAAGATATCGAAGTTTTTCACAAATTGTCCAAATTGTATCAACATTGTAATTTCTCCAAGAACATTCAAGACTTTATGAAATCAATTATATGGAACATGCAACTGGAAGTAACTTGATTTCCTACCCAAATGCAACCAATCATACAGATAAAAAGAGTTTGACCATAAAATATAAATTATCAAGTGAATAAATTTGTAGAACTAAGTTTAAAAGTTACAATTTCATGCCAAAACCCACACACAACTCATGATCAAGTGATTATGAATACGAATTTAACAAAAAATGCAAAAATTAAAAGAGCATGGAATTCTTACAATGAAACTTAAGAAATATTACGAAGATGATATATGTGATCCTGATGCTTGGGAGATCTTAGAGAAGCTTGAATCCTTAAGAGATTGAGTGTTTTTCAATGGAGGAAAAAAAGAAAGATGGAGAAGTGAATGAAGAAGATGATGAAAGTGTTGGTGGCCATTGCTGGCTGAAATAAAGAGAGATTAAGAGATAAGAGGGTAAGAGATAGAGAATAAGACGTACGTAGTGGTGGGGAATGATGGTTAGTGTAATAAGTGTGTATATAAACAAAGAAGTAATGTTTCTTAACAAGTGATTTTATATTAATATAAGAGTAGTCATGAAGAGAATGTGTTTAATGGTGTTTACTTTGGTAGTGGGGAAGTGCTTGGAGTACAATAACAAATCTCCCAACAAGTTAGTTGGGGTAAAAATCATATTTGTGAATTTCATTCCGTTCCGGTCTGGAACTGACGCCCCATTTCATAGCTATAACGTAACGGATCTGCAAGAGTTCTCTACTGTTGAAAATCCCAATTTGTTCCAGAGAATAAGGTGTGTTCCGGTAAATTTCGCCCGTTTCTTCTTCTTTCTGGCGGAGACATTGCTATTTCGAAAAAGTCATACATTAAACTGAAGTGGTGGGCCAGTGCTCACCGGCTTTCCAAACCAACATTACTTTTTAAGCCCAATCCATTTTCACTCTCACACACTACGCAAAAAATGTTTCACTAATTTTTTCTATTGTCAGTGTATCATTTAACTTCAACCATTTTCATTCAAATATATCAAAAATAATTGTAGCCTCTGAGTTTATTTGTTTACAGGTGCATTAATTAAATGTGCCGAGTGTAATATAGTCAAAGAAATTAATATACTCCCCATATAGCTTTATATTGTCTTTTATAATATTTTTATTAATACATTTAAATATGTATATACATATATCTATACACTCAATCAATAATAAATATATGTATATATATATGTATATATATTTGAGTATTTATAACATATATATAATGACATAACGGAAAATTATCTTGTGTTTGAGGCTCTCTATTTTCTTTAGACTCTCTGTTTTGCTGCTTCTGCTGCTACGCGTTTGTGTTTATTTAATGTTCTTGGACTTGCGTTTATTTGTGTGGTTACTTAGTAAGTATTTTTGGAGAAATTTGTCTTGTGATGTTGTTATGGGCATCACTAATATTGTGTATGTTTTTTTAAAAGTTAATGACGGGTATGTTATAGATATATATGTATATGTATGTATATAAATAGTAAAAAAGTGCGGTAAACTCAGAACGGATTGCCGTTCCGCCCGGATCCGGGGTCGTTTGGTTCCAAAGAGCAAAACAGAACGGTGACCGGAACGGTATTCACAATTATGGTGATAGTTGAAATATAAAGAAAATGAGGATTGATATGCAAATACTAAAAATTAAAGATAACTACAAGATATATATATATATATATATATAAGAGGGATATTTTAGGAATTAAAAATTAAGTAACTAGTTAACACAAGAATAATATTCTTTTCAATTTGAAAAATTAAATTCGTAAGAGATATTTAAACTTCTCTAAATTATGAATTGACCTTAAAAAGAAATACTAGACAATCACAGATGTCACATAACATCCGTATACTTTAGAAACTAACAATAAGTCAAAAATAAGTATAAAATAGTAATTTCTTAAAATCCTCAGAAAAATTAAAATCACCAAAATGACCCCAAAATATAATACGGCGTATATCAGCATCTCATCCTTAAAATGAATTTATGCCTCTGAAGGTTAAAAATAATATCGAGTAAGACTACGAACATAATTCACGATAATACAACTAATTCAGATGATAGATGTATGCAATGCTAATGCACATGGACAACTTATTTTAACGAGAAGAACACTCTAGGTTGTTAACTTGACCTTCAACTCACATTACATTAAGGCTTTATTTACAATTATCATAAGTAAAAGCTCGGAAAAGAATTTTGAGAGTTCCAGACAAACATACAAGTCGTCAAGTTTAGAAAGAAGTACAAAAGTTTAATTAATATTTAAACAAGCCAAGCTAAACTTTTGGACACACAAAAAACTTAGAGCCCTCCTGAGAATTAGGGGTGATACATTTCCTCCATTATTTGTAAATCATATTGATGTTGAAATGATGGGTAGATCGTTCGTCTGCATAGTATTGAAACTCATATCTATGACATTACACAAATATCCAATTATATCAATGTTTTGCTCTTAGTTATTGTCTAAACTATGTTGATTCTACTAATAATTGAGCTTTAAGCTTGTCCGTCTCCCATTCAAAAGATTTCGCATGCACTCATCATACGATGACTATCTTAATACTTTGTCTGATATTCGATCTTCCAGCTCGTCATTTTTGTATCAATTATTCATCAGCTTGCCTCATGTCTTCAGCCATTGCTAACCTGAAAGCAAAGCTTCAAACACCGGGTGAAGAGGAGGAATCAAATAAAAAGAACAAGATATTGGCTAAAATAATGATGTCCACTAATACAAGCAGGATTGACGTCGGAACAAGATATTGGCTAAAATAATGATGTAAACATAAAAACCACCTCCATGAACATTTAACGTAGTAAAGTTGAATGTATCAAATATTCAGGAAAACTCTAATTCTGAAATAAAACCCTAGGTACCCAACTCAAGAAATATCAAATGAGTTTACGGAGTACCAATTGTATATACATCAAGAGGAATTGAAAGCATGGTTCTAGAGAAAGAGATATCGACAAACGAATTCCTCTGTGATTTTACAACTCCAAGTCTCTTTCCTTAACTCCAAGATTCCTCTTTACGCTCCAAGAAGAGCGAAGAGCTCCGGTTCCTTCAGTCGTCCAACCGTTTCTCTATCCTCCAACAGTCTGTCTACTGATGTGTTGAGGCTTTTTGGTTGTTTTGTATGTATTGGGGATGAAATTGGTTGTTGAGAGGTCCCGAAGAACCCTTTTCAAGTTATTTTGCATCCCCAAATATAGGCTCGCCACGACGAAGTGAAATAACCAGAATTCAGTTTGTAGCTCGCGGCGGCAAAGTTGAGTCTCAATGCAGTGAAAATCTTTCTGGCAGTGCTCTTTGTTTCCCAGTTCACATCATATGTTCTCTAACTTTTCACATTTGTATCTCCTTGACGAGATTCGTATTAAGCTCTACCATATACCGCTAGAACTCTCTGGAAGTATAATTTGAAATGCCGCCGGTCTCAATTCAAATTATGAGTATAACTTCAGTTGTGATAGAAAGAGTGCAGATTATGCATATTTCGCTTCTCCAACTTTGTGTAGTAACTTTGTTTCTTGATATGATGTGCTATCCTCTTTCTTTACTGAGCTTCCAATCTCAATACATCTCTTGATGTAATTCATTGTCTTCCATTGGAGTCCTTTCTCAAGCGTAAGCTTCACGAGCACATTCATAATCCGTTCTTTGCTTTTCCTAGCTTGGTTTCTCACGTCAGTGCTTCATGCTTTTGTCTTGATTCCACCCCACCATCACTTACCGCTGAAATACATCTCAACACAACCTTGATAATACGATCGATTGAAAAAATGCGATAACTCATGTAAAATAGCATAAAAATACAATAAGTTCATAAATACTCTCCACCTCAAATATTTGTCGCTTAAACTAATTTTATGGTGTTTTCAGCTCGAAACTTTTCGCAAACCCCTCCAAAATGGTTGTCTAAACAAATCCAAGTTTAGCATTGTCAATTGGCCTTAACATATTATGCTTTATCTTCTCTCTATCCCTCTTTGTCTACTCCCTCCCGCGCTCGAACTGCTATTTTGTGAGCAAAATTCACATTCGAGTCTAGCTTTGTCAAACTCAGCAAATTCTAGGCTTAAGCTCTTTGAAAAGTGGATGAACCTAAAGAAGTTGACTCATATGATTTTATTTTTATTTAAATTAGAGGTGAATATGTCCATTTTCCCCTTAAAATATCTATTAGTCAACTAATGAATAAATTTATTAAGTGTTGGATATGTTATTTTTACCAGGTTCACATTGAAGTTTTACTGCAAACTGAGGAAAGTAATAAGAATATTTATGAAGCAGAGGTTGCAATATTACTAGTTTCAGTATAATGGAAGTATGCAGTTAAACTGATCTACTAAAAATTTACCGTTTTGTTATTCATTTTCATGGATCTCTTTAATTTTCCTTACAAGCAGGTTGAGAGGGATCCCACTCCTTTGCATCGAGCAGCCAAACTACTCATTAACGGACAACTAGATGATGGTGACTTTCCTCAACAGGTATTCCAAATTCTAATGTTGTAAAAGTCGTTTTCTACATTTTTGCAGCCTTGAAACTAATAGAAACTTTTTTTAAATAACAAAATTAAATTTGATCTTTTAAATTTGTACATTTCCAAAGTTTTTACTTTGCTAAACTAACATAGAATCGAGACCTTCAAGATAGGAAAGCAAAATGGTAGAGAGTCATCTTTTGCCAATTGACCTATATATGGTCCAAATTTAATATAATGTATACTTTATATTTGAAGGCTACTAGTATGTTGCATGATTTGACATTACATGCAGGAAATTACTGGAGTCTCTTCGCGGAATTGTATGCTCCACTACTCGCAGTACAGGAATACTTTTCCGATGTGGGCGCTTGGAGAATATTACAACCGTGTTTGGTTAACTCATGGAAAAAAACAACCAAATCAACGTAACCTTGAATAGAGTATGTATTTGATTCAAAGAAAATGGTGGATCAGTTCTTTTTGTGTGGTGGGGATGTGGGTTATGACACCTCAATGTTGACGAGGGAAATGATAAATATTTATTGTAATTGAAATTTCACAGTGTTTGCAATCATTTTAAACTCGTCGTGATTTTTTATAGACTAGTATAGTGCACGTGCAAAGAATTTAACTCATGTAAGCTACAAAATTGAACCAATTAAAAATGTCACTCACTTCTAACTTTTAAACATATAAGAAAATATAAATGAATTGTCAAACTCCTAGTAGGAAATATTAGACAACAAAATTTTGGCTAATAACACATAAATAAATTATTCATTTGTAGAAGAACTTATGAAGCACTAGAGACTGAAGAAATGCCCTTAAGTAAGAGCTGGAAACGAAACTGCATCACCAATAATTGAAAAACTAAGTTTACTTAGACTTAGAGAAAACCTTTGAAGCAAGTACAAAATTTGTCGACCTAATCCAATCAGAGTGTAGCACACCAACGTTGCAAAAGAAAGTAAAACACACATTAACTACAAATGTAACTAATTAACCAGTTGCAATACAAACTTATTTATTAGTGCTTTTGGACCTAGCTAATACTACTCCGTTCCTTCTCTTTCTCCCCCTATTGATTTTATGGATAGCAAAATAAAGAAAAATTTTGACAATTCTTTTACGGTTTTATAGAATAAGAGTTACTGTACAACACCATGGAAAAATTATCTAAAAATTATATCGTTTTGCTATTGAAAATCGCCTGGTCAAAGTGACCCAACCACGAATCTTAAAGTCAATAGGGAGAGAAAGAGAGGGAACAGAGTGGTATGTCACAACAAAATATTTCTCAGATTTTAAAGCTTCCGAAATCCACTTTTCGTCTGACAGCTTGTTTGGAAGCTCCTCCTGCCACTACATCCATAAAATACCAGCTTTCATATTTGAAATGAAAACAATGAAACATAAATGCAAATATCATCTCATACAAAAGAATATAGCTACACATAACACATGTCTCTAATATAGGCATTGGTGCCTCCACGGTGCTTCGACTCTGCTCTAACAACAACATGGAGAGGGTGTAAATTAGTTAATACTACGTATTATTTATAAATTGTCATCAACAAAAATGAGTTAACTACCACCGATTATATTTTTATCTTCGAAGCAAATATCTTAATTTACATGTACTGCTGTTACTTACTAACGTAATGTCATATGCACATCCAGTAAATTTGTTTTGAAAAAACCCAAGAAGTAAAATGTGGTCAATGTAATGCAAAAATTCTAAGGTGGGCTACAATGAGAGAAACCAAACCTATACATATACATGTTGTACACTTTTGATGCATGAGACAATTAACAATGAGGAAAGTGATAACCAAAGGGGGTGGAGGACCAAAGGCCTTTTGCTTAATGGTAGCCGGATGGTGCTCAAGTTTCTAATTCATGCGCTTGTGCTACATTGATAATTTTTGTTCACAAGCAAAATCAATAAACCACCGCCATAACGGCATCCCTTCCTTCAAAAGAGAAAACTTACAATTATACAGGTATTGTCTGATAAAACTCAATCAGAGCATTCATCAAGCATCTGGTCTACAAAAGACATTTTCCGGAATAAACTTTTCAAGTCCATACCAATATAAGTTGCTTAGATGTACACTACATCGATCTAATGTTTGCATTTACAAAGTCGGCAATTACATAAAGAACTACTGGGTGTCTCTATCCGTACTAAAGGTACACAGTCTGAGATCTCAAATATGTAATACGACAATGCAAAATAAAACAAATTCGGCGCTTAAAAGAAGCTTAAATGATTTCCCACAAATTAAACAAATAATAATGCAGCTAGGGTGGTAGCTCATGTGGTAGTGCGTTGGAAGCCCCTGCATGAGTCACGGGTTCAAGTCCCGTTAACGAAAAAAACAATTTCTCAAAAAAAAAAAACAAAAACAAATAATAATCAGATAAAGACTTTCTTCTTTGCAGTACTATTGAAAAAGTTACCAAAAGCTCTGTAATGATGATGTCAGATTTTTTGGTTGGTCATCTACCGCATGAAACAAAGATTAGAACACCCTACCCTAAGACAGTTGGTAGAATAATTTTAATTCAAGAAATTATGAAAAAAAACATACTCCGTACCACTACATGGTTTAACTTTTTCTGTGAGAATCACAGTAAAAAATCAAACAAAGAAGGAGTAACAGAGTGAATCTGTAAAACCTTCCGCATTATGGGCCCTGCGAATCGATCATTTTAGTTTTCTTGATGCAGCAATCTCAATTCCCTCTTTTAGACAGCCCTAAATGAAGAGAGCACGAACGCACAAAATATTAGTGTCAAGATGAATCGAAAGAAGAGTCCCAATTTTGAAAACACATACCTGATCAAATCAATAGGAAATGGCCACAAAGTCCGAGTCCTTTACTTAACACGCCCATGAATTGAGAGAGACGATCGAGTTAAAACTGACTGGATGGACGAACCCAATCAATTCAGAGAGTAGAATAGAGAGCCGAACTAAATCAGAACGATTCAAGTGAAATCACCTACAGGAGAATGAAGTGATTTATGTTCTAATAAACCAATGTCGCTTAATAAAAAAATAGGTGACCTAAATATGTAACAACAACGGAGGAATTGAAGAGGTAGGTGAATGTTACAGAGGAATACGTCTCCTCTTATTTTTTTTCTCTCGGAGAAATCAATCATTCATTATTGAAAAAGTCAAATACCAAACTAAAAGGAATGAATGGGAGGTAATTGAGAAGGAGTTTAATTTCGAGAAATCAATTCCTCCTTTAATGAAAATGTCCAAAAACTGAAATGAATTAATGCAATGTAGTTCAAAAGGAATAAAGAAATCGGTAAATCTTGCATTTATTGAGGGGTGCTTTAAGGGACTTGAAAAATTTAGAAAACTCAAATTGAGAGAAAACACATAAAAGTGTTAAACTCTCAAAAGTGTAAAACACCTAATAGTGTTAAACACTAAAAGCTCCTTCAGATTTTTATAGTAGAGAAGATAGTAAAATTTAGTAAGGCCTTGCTTTCTCTACCTAAAATTTAGTAAAAACTCTGCTGCTAACCGGAGGCCTTCTCGAATCGCCGCTGATTCGGCTTTGAGGGCAGAGGCTACGGTAAGCAAAGGCATAGAAATCCCTGCGAGGAAGACTCCATTATGATCGCGAATAACAACCACAACCGCAGCTAACCCATTGTCTTGAATACGGTGCATCAGTATTGATTTTGATTGTCCCTAGGTCAGTGGGTCGCCAACAACCCGAAGGGGTGATCAATGTGTTTCCAAGGTGCCGAACCTGCTCTTTGTTGGATGCAAGCTCGGGGAGCAGGCCTCTGATGAAAGTAGTCATCTCTTCTTTATTCTTTGTTCGGTTTTGAAAAATCGTGGCATTACCGTTGTTCCATAAACTCCAAATAATAAGATAAAATTTTTGGCGCTCAGCAGAAGAAAGATCTGTGATGATACCCCGAATCCACGTTTTAATTTCTCCTGATCTATTGGCAATAAATTTATCGTCAATCAATCGTTCCCATATGGCAAGAGAAAAAGGGCACTCCATAAAGAGGTTCGTAGCTGTTTCCATCGCACTTTTGCAGATTGGGCATTCGGATGGGATGCTTTTGTTGAATTTTTGGATCTTGTCTCTTGTGGCCAAAGAGTGTTGCGCTGCTCTCCATACAACGTGATTTACCTTTGCTTGAGATTTAGTTCGCCATAAGATTTTCAGCCAGTTCTTCGCCGAGGAAGACGCGGAGCTTGCGGATGACACTATTTCTTTCTCTGCCCGAAGAATCGGATAGCCAGAAGACACGGAGTAGTTTCCATCTTTCGTGAAATGACAGACTAAGGAATTTGGTCGTGGTTGCAAAGGGATTACAACTTTCTGAATCTCCCCAATGTCACAACTCAGCCCCATTGTTGTCAGTTTTTGAACATCCCAAATCCTCTCGGGTGAGATAAAGTCAGCGACTTTCAGGTCGGCAGTAGCTTCCGACGTTGCTATTGGCCAGAATCTCGGTCGTCTTTTTATCCACGGGTCTTGCAAGGCCCGGATACTTCTTCCGTCCCCAACTTTCCACCGTAAACCACATTGGATGACCTTCTTTGAGCTAAGAATAGATCTCCAAGCGAAAGAACAATTTTGACCTGCTTCAACACTGAGGATATTCTTGTTAGCAAAATATTAATGCTTAAAAACTCTACTTACCAAAGTGTTGGTAGTGAGGAGTCTCCAAAATTGTTTCGCCAACATAGCTAGGGGTGCAACTTGGGCGGGTTGAACCCGACCAACCTGAGCCCAACCGAACTTAAATAGGGCCCGAACACATAGTTTTTGTAATTTGGACGGGCTAGGACATAGATTCTCAGCCCGAATTGCAATTAGGGTCGGGCTTGGGCACAAATATCGAACGACTGACTAACCCGAATTGCCCAATTTACAAGACCACTACCTATAAATATTATATTTTAAAATAATTATGTAAAAATTTTAACATGAATATGTTACTTTTGTTTTGATCATTAGCGATGTTTTTTTAATTATTGTTTTGTTCTTGAACTAGTTGATTTCTTTTTTCGCCGACAATTTATTATTCTATTGTGTTTTTAAAAAGATATTAAGTTTAATATACTAACCCGAATTCAACCCGAACCCGAATTGATTTATATGAATTTGGGCTCGGACGGGTTGACAATTCTCTTAACCCGGGTCGGGCTGGGCTTGGGAAGCTATGACAGAACTCGGGCTCGGGCTTGGACAGGGGTGCCAACCCGTCTAGCCCGCCCGAGTTGTAGTCCTAAACATAGCACTGTGAAAATCTTCTAGATCTTTGAATCCAACACCCCCTTCTTCTTTAAGCTGCTTTAACGATTCCCATGCAATCCAATGACCTCCTTTTTTCCTCTCTTGCTTGCCCCAAAAGAAATTGTTGGCCCTTGATTCAATCTTTTTACAAAGAGCTGTCGTAATTCTAAAGCGGCTCATAGTGTAAACCGGGATCGACTGTATAACAGCTTTAATAAGGATCTCTCTCCCTGCAAACGATAACTGATTCTGCTTCCAACCTTGAGTTTGTTAGCTACTTTGTCATCAAGATTGGTGAAACTGCTGATTGTCTTTTTTCCTATTGACATTGGTAATCCCAGGTACTTCTCATGACTAGCTGACTCTGGCACTCCAAGGAGGTGACAAAGTCCATCCCTTTCTTGTGCCGGAACATTAGTTGAGAAAATAGCTACGGACTTGCTCAAGTTAACCTTCTGACCCGAAGCCGCTTCATACTTCTACAGTAGGGAGCTCAGAAAGGTAATCCCTTCAACAATGGCTTTCAGAAATACCATATTGTCATCTGAAAAAAACATATGGGAGATAATAGGGCCACCTTGGGATGCCGAGACCCCAAAGATCGATCCCTCCAAAACCGCATTAGATAATGATCGTGAAAGAGCCTCACAGACAAACATAAATAAATAAGGAGATAATGGACATCCCTGTCGCAACCCTCGATCCAGAGTAATATGACCCTTCAGTTCTCCTTGAATGGCGAAGGAGAACTGTAGAGATGCATTCATGAATCAAAGTGATCCACCGTTGGCTGAAACCCATCTTAGACATAACCGCTGCCAAAAAGCACCATTCGACTCTGTCGTAAGCTTTCGCCATATCCAACTAGGCAGCCATGTACCCTTTCTTAGCCTTCTTTCTTTTCCCCATGGAGTGTAAAAGCTCATAGGTAACGAGAATACTGTCAGTAATCAAGCGCCCTGGGACAAAAGCACTTTGAAACTCGGAAATACAAGCATCAAGCACACCTTTTAATCTATTTGAAATAGTCTTTGAGACAATCTTATAAATTACTGAAAAAATACTAACAGTTCGAAGATCGCTAGGGGTGCGCACCTGTTTAACTTTTGGAATCAAAGCAATAATTGTGGCGTTGAACCCGGCGATACTAGCATTCTCATTTAAAATCTGAAGGCACGTGTTGACGACTTCATTCCCCACTAAATCCCAATTTTCCTGGAAGAACAGGGCCGTAAAGCCGTCGAGCCCAGGGCTTTGGTTGGACACATCTGACTTGGGCCTCTTCGATTTCCTTCCGTGTAGAAAATGTTGTTTACTTGACTTCTATTTTATCTCCTAAAAAGTAGTTTGAAGGATTAAAAAGGTAAAAAAGTTTAAGTTAGAAAATACTATTTTTTAGTCTTACAAAAAGGTAAAAAAGTTATCAGATATAAATTTTAACGAAAATGATTTGATTATAACTTTTTTATGACTTAAAAAAATACAAATTCGCCTAAATTTAGGTAAAGAAAGCGGGGCCTTATGTATAGAGGAGTGTCCTCAGATGTAAGAAAAACAAATACTAGGATTTTAATTTTTTTTTTGGAGAAAGAGTGTTAGATTAGACAGACCATATGTTATGAAATCGGAGGCGAGATGAATACGAGGAACAATGAGACAAATGTATTGTGGAGAGAATTATACTTACATGTGTATGATTATCTATAAAATCACCCTAACATGTTTATGATTATCTATGAAATCACCCTATTATGTAGAATATAGGAGTCAATGAAGATCAATTAAGTAAGGTTATACAATATAATGTGATAGAATAGTGCATAAATGATATGAGGATTTGGGTATGATTCGATTCAAGGATATACCACTCCTTTTCCTCTCTTTCTCCCACTGTTGACCTTTTAACTCGTATTTGGGTCACTTTGACCCGGTAATTTGGATAACAAAACGATGTAATTTTTTTGATAATTTTTGTATTATAGAGTAACTCTTATTCTACAAAACCATGATAAGATTGTCAAAAAATAGTTTTGTTTTACTATCCAAATCATGGGTCAATGTGATCCAGTGAATAGTGGTAAAAGTCAAAAGGGGGAGAAAGAGAAGAAACGGAGTGGTAATAGTATAGCTTTACTGACAGTGTGGTAGCTAGTGCACACAAAAAAAGTATGTGGGTATATTTGTAATTACTTGTACAACATGGCATAGTTTGGTTGTTAGACAATTCATTTATGTTGTAACAGAACTCCTGTTTCAGAGCTGTGCTACCAGTTTGTTATATCCTGGGGGTATTCGAGTAAGAACGACGAAAGTAAAACATGAAGAAGACATATATTTAACGTGGTTCACTAGCGAATTCGCAAAGAACCCGCAGGCTACCTCCACGGCTAGAACCATATATTTTATTGAGAAGAGAACCCGATTACAGTGCACGCAGTGGCCATAAAGACCACGACGGCCAACCTGAACCAAACACCCCCGGGCACACACTAAATAGCTATCAAAGAAATAACTATCCCAAACCTCTTCGCCCCTGCGTGTGTTGAACAAACCATGCAAAAAGTGCTTTAAATACACATGTCATGCAAAGACACTACATCGCCCCCAAACAATGAGGGAACAGCTTGTATCCAAGCCAAAATTCACTGCCCAAAAATATAGGAGTAGACTTTGACCAACTTATTTCCTAATTATTTTATTCCTTTACTTGGACCTGAAGTCATGCCAATATGATTCCAAGTCAAACCCAACAAATGTCCACCTTGACTTGAATCATCTCAGCAACCCGAAACCGGAACCTGATGCTTCTCTCCTCAAACTTGAACTGGATGCGTCTCCCTGAACCTGAAACGAGTACGCCTCCCCAGAGAGATATTTCCATCTGTATGCGAAATCCGAATCGCAAAATCGTTGCTCCAACAATCATGCGTTCCTGCAAAGAATGCGCCTGATGTGGTTGTTCTTCCGGAAATAGAAACAAGTGCTCCACCCTGAACCAGACTCGAATACATTCACTGAGAAAGCAAGACCGAATGTTATCCCGATGGGCCCAATTGCGCTAGACAGATGCACCATGACAAGTGCCCAGATGTCATTCAGACCAGATGCACCAATGACGAGTTCCCAAATTGTCATGGCAGATGCGCCCCACATGCCTCAGATGCGCAGATGCTCGCCAGAAACAGATCGCGCCAGATGCGAGCTCAATCCGTGTCATGGTACACGCTCCGAAACGAGATGCATGCCAGAACAAACTCGTTCATATGCGCGCCAGAACCAGATGCGCGTGCTTGAAATCTCACGCGCGAGATGCTCTATGCCATTGCTCCAACTCCAATGAGTTTATGCAACGCAGGAGCCAAAACCAGATTCAATTCACACGCCAGATGCTCCACGCCGGGAGCCAGATTGTGCTTGAACTACAATCGCCAGAACGCCAGATGCGTGTGAACCACCAGATTCTCGCCAATACCAAAAGCGTACTGGATTTGCCAGATCCCTTGCACGCCTAATCAGATGCGCGCCAGATTGCTCCGAAAGGAGCCCGGATAGCCCCCTCCACGGGGCTTCATATGGTGGGTGTACATGCTTTTCTCTCACGAACAGATTGATCTTGATCGCCAAACCAGACACCGTTCTTGGTGGAATCTAGATACCCTACTCCTGATAGTCCGATCCACCTGAATCGTGAAAACCATAGCTTTGAGTTCCACCAAAACGTGAAACCCTGCCTCTTGGCTCCACCCAGATCTTGGAACCCCGACTCTGATACAAGTTTGTTGTAACAGAACTCCTGTTTCAGAGTTGTGCTACCAGTTTATTATACCCTGGGGGTATTCGATCAAAAACGACAAAAGAGAAACAAGAACAAGACAGATATTTAACGTGTTTCACTAACGAATTCGCAAAGAACCCGCTATCTACCTCCACGGCTAGAACCAGATATTTTATTGAGAAGAGAACCGGATTATAGTGCACGCCGTGGCCACAAAGGCCACGACGGCCAACCTGAACCAAACACCCCCGGGCACACACTAAATAGCTATCAAAGCACTAACTATCCCAAACCCCTTGTCCCTGTGTGTGTCGAACAAACCATGCAAAGAGTGCTTTAAATACACATGCCATGCAAAGACACTACACCGCCCCCAAAAAATTAGGGAAGAAGTTGTATCCAAGCGAAAATTCACTGCAAAAAAAGGAGACTTTGACAAACTTATTTCCTAATTGTTTTATTCCTTCCATTGGACCTTAAGTCATGACAATGTGATTCCAAGTTAAATTCAACAATTGCCCTATGACTCAATTCTTTCCAGTCATGTTCTACACATTTCTTCCTCATTTTATCACTGCAAATGGCAGATTCTAACATGGTACCAGAGCAAATCATTATTTTTTTGACCGATTAATCGACAATTATACTCTCTGTCTTCAACAATTCGTCTTTTCTTCAACCTATGTTTCATTTCCGATAGAAAATCTCCATATATTCACCACTACCAATTCAATATCATCTGGAAGCTCTTCCATATCAGAATCAAGATGCTTCTTCTCTATTTTTCCTCAGCAATTATGATCATCCATGTTTAGTCCTCAGCCCTTATATCTTAATTTGGGACAATATCAATAGTTGGAAACGTAGCATGATTGGTGCTCTTCGCTTGAAGAATAAGCGAGTGTTTATCACTTAAGCTGTTTCAGAACCACCAAAAATAGATGTTCTTCATCCATAGTGCCTTCGATGTGATGGCATAATTGCGTCCACAAAGAATTGATGGTTCTAGTGTTATTTACATCAATTTATCTGCTGAGATATGGAGAAATCGTCTTTTACGGTTTGAGCGTACTAATAACGAAATGATTTTTCAATTAAACAAGGCGATTGATAATCTCAAACATGGAGACTCCTCTGATACTACATATATATACAAGAATTAAAACTCTTTGGGATGAATTGACAAATTAAAAATTCTTTTCGACATGTTCTTGTTGGGTTTTGGGCAATCAAACGCAGTGGATATAACAAAAATATTTTACGAGAAAACCACAAAGAACCCATGTGAATGGGCATAATTTGATCATTAGATGTTCACCTCAGTCGCACTGACTGGTGATGATCATTAGCGCAAAAAAGAAGCAGCGCCTCTCAGTATCTACACAAACGGATCTGCACTGGACTCTCTCTTTGCGGGTGCTAGCCTGCTAGAGGAAGACCCACAGTTTTTTCTCACAAAATCGGTTGGACTTGGACAGGTCCTCTCAAGCCCTAGGTATTCTGTATCTTATACGGATATTGCTAAAAAGCATCCTCTAACCCTCGCCACTTTGAAGGTTATTTATAGAGATGAGAGAGTTCGACTTTCCCTTTAATCGTAACAATTATGATTAGTTTACATTCAAGTCCAAAGTCGACTCTTTAGTCCAACTAATGAGTATTTAAGTCCAGTTTGATCCATTCTTATGTGTGACCCTGTAGGTACCTAATTGCATTGCAGTAACAATTAAAAACATTGGGCGGTATCTAGCAGAACATCAATGCTACCCAAGTAATATGTATGTCAGTGATCGGACAAACCTTTATGACTAATATTACTGTGTCATATATACAATCCGTTTGTCCATATATCTAGATCGAAAACAAGGCCTGGAGTGTCACCCTTGTATATCTAATCTATAGTTTCCCAATTTCCTAAGTAGACTTAGAAGACAAATGACATCGATATCTCATAGTTATTCATTTGAGCACGACCATGCATTTTCCTAAGTCACGTTCATCGAGTTTCCATGGATATGTACTCCTGTTATGCAGGAGGGACAAATCCTATCTACATCACCCACACCTCTCATCATATTTCACAACACGTCCAATTATTGACTTTATAATCACCTTGTTACATCGCGATGTCTGACAGTATGAAAACATGTACTCCACATCTAGAGAATGTAGTGACTTCAAGTCATAGGATCACAACACCATTGTAACTATTAGAAGCACGTGTGACACTCACATAATACCCATACCGTGTTCTCATGGTGGGTCAATTCATTATTGCAATACTCGCAATGCGTATCCATGTGTTAGACTTGATATCTCATATCAATCTAACAACATACTAGTCTCGATGCATTATAGTCATCTTATTTAACAATAATACTAGACTAGGGATATTGAAGAACTTTATTATGTTAACATATCACGATATGGATAACTAAAGGAATAGAAAGCCTTTATAAATGTCACGATAAATAGATTGCCTCTAGGGAATATTCCAAAAGTTCTTGTTGTGTTATGAGAGATTTCACCTGCTATGTTTTGGAAAATTTGTTGGCATCTCAAGCTCAGAAACATATAATGCGTTTTTTATGGGCCTCAATGGTGTTTATTATCCTTTTAGAGACCAAATCCTTCTTACTCAACCTACGCCTTGTTTGAACAAGGTGTTTCCTAAAGTAGTGCACCAAGAGAAGAACAATGAGCTAACAAAATAAACTCTTTTGAATCAAACCAATTTCTCTATGGCTATGTTTTCCAATGGAGACCCATTAACAACATTTCATTTTCATTATCTGTTTTCTTTTCAGCATCGAATTTTGTCTAATGTTGTGGGTTTTCAAGGAAAGAATTCGGGTTTTGGGAGAAAGAAGAATCCAGAATATACACATTGCGGTTATACAGGTCTTGTGAAGGAGAAATGTTATAGGCTGCAAGGTTTCCCACCTGGTTTATGTTTAGAAATAAGTTTCAAGCTAATAAGTTTTTGTGTGAGCAAAGGTTTCAGGCTTTCACATTCCTGTTCGCCTGCTATTACTAGCTTTATCTAGTCTATCTGGATCTTATTTTCCTCTCACTCAAGGCTAACGTCTCCAGCTTATTGAAATGTTACAATCCTAGGTGACTAAAAATAATGTTTCTGTAATTTCACAGGTTGTTTCAAAGGCTTGAAATTGGTTTCAAGTCCTTGAAACCGAAGAGCATGAACTGAGGGGGAGTTATTACTCCTATGCTTCTCTAAACCCCTGCCATTGATCATATTGCATCATATGATGAAATACAAATTGATTTTATGAATTGACATGCTTTGATTTCATTATGTACCCAAGTTATTTCGCAGGAACTGTTAGCTAACTCTGTGTATGCAGTTTTAGAAAGTTTCCTTATTTACAGTGATGTATAAGTAGCAGTTAATGTCTGCAGATTCAGTGCTATTGTGAAGGAAGGCTGTCTGGACATTCCTTAAGCTTGCAGAAGAAAGATCAGATCAAACTCAAATCATAAAATAAAGAAACTACCCTTTGGAATCAAGTTGTTGAGACTCAAAGATACGATGCATATTTTTAGTGATTTCTATTTGAAGGTTGCTATATATTGTGCAGTTCAAACTAGCAGGATAACAACACATTTGAGAGAGATTACGAAGCACAGAGTATAACAGAGATTCAAACAACTCTCAAGGATTTACAAGCATCATTGAGGAAGATTAAATCATCAAATCCATGTTCCAGAAGAAAACTTCAAGCTTAATTGCTTCACTTTGATACAATGTTCTTCATTAGAGCATTATTTGTATATCATCTTGCTATATTTCTTTATTACTTGATCTCGTTGTGTTTTTCTAGAGTAACAACAAGATATTCTTATTGAATCAGTTAGCTAGAGCAGGTACTAGATAGGTTAGAGAGAACCACAAGTTGTAACAAGAGTAAGGCAATTCTCTTGGCTTGAGATCTAGGGCTTAGCTTTTGATTAAAAAGAAGTTTTTGAAATCCTAGACGGATTAGATCCCTCGGGCGGAGAGTAGGTCACTTGGGACCGAACTTCGTACCAAATTATTGTGTTCCTTACATTTACTTTTCAGTTCCTTACTTGTCTTGTTAACTGCTCCAAAATAGGTTTTCAGTTCAAAGCCTCGAAAAACTTTTCAAGGCCTTGAAAACTATCAGTAAATTTTCTTCTATCAGTTTTGATTTCAAAGGCTTGAAAATGAGTTCAAGGCCTTGAAATACTTCTAGCTCTTCACTCTTTGTTTTAAAAACTACAATTTTGGAAAAAGTTATCATACTCTATTCAACCCCCCAGTTCTAGAGAACGTGATCTTGTATTTGCATACATACATATTGTCTTTCAATTGGTATAGAGCTTTTATTACTGTACAGATCTAAAAATCTTGTGATCATAAGTAACGTAGGTGAAGGTGGTTTCTCACAGGGAAGAGCTGCTAACAGACCTCATCTATTCTGTGGAGACAACTTTGTACACTGGAAGGCCTTCATGAAAATGTTCATCATTGATCAGGACATTGAAATCTGGTCTATTATTCAGAATGGATCTCATATATTCTGCACAGAGAGGGATGGGATTTAAACTACCAAATCTGAAGATCCTCTCTCTACCTATGAATTAGAACAACTTTCTAAGACTTACAGAGCTATGAATATCTTATATTGTTCTTTGAATGCAGATGAATTCAACAAGATATCTACCTGGCAAGACTGCTAAGGAAATATGAGACAATCTGGTCGTGATCTTTGAAGTAACCAGCCAAGTGAAACAAACTAAGATCAACATAATTTTTAGACTTTATGAACTGTTCAAAATGAATGGAGATGAATCCATCAAAGACATTGTCAACAATCTGAAGTCCTTGGGGAAATCATTCTCCAATGAAGAGAAAGTCAGAAACATCTTGAGAAGTCTTGCCAAAGCTAAATGGGAACCAAAGACCACTGTCATTGAAGAAGCTCAAGATCTGTCATTTCTCCAGCTTGATGATTTATAGGGAAACCTAATCACACATGAGATATCCATGAGTCAAGCTGATGGAGAACTACCAGAAAGTGTTAATAATCTAGCACTCAAGGCTAAAGAGAGTGTAAAATATCAAAGCCCTGAAAAAGATGAAGATGATGAAGAAGATCCTTTTGCTCTCATTTTCAAAGACTTTACAAGAATTCTCAATATGAAGAAGAATTTTGGAAACAAAGACTTCATCAGAGATAAATATAAATCTTCAAGTAGCAAGGACTATAAAGGTAAGTCCTCTTCTCATGGCACACTTGATCAGAAACAACCCTCACATGAAAATCAAGCATTTTTAAAAGAAAGACCATGAAAGAAGAAAGAAGGATATGGTAGCTTCATGTAGTGACTCTGATTCATCAAGTGACTCAAAATCTGAAGAAGATCAAGCTAACCTATGTCTTATGATCAAGCATGATGAAAGTTCTGAAAAGAACATAGAGGTAATGGTGTATAGTCTCATGTCCAAACCTGCATATGTTCTTTCTGAAATTGTGAAAACAATGTTTTCTAATGAAGAAGATTATTTAAATGAAATCAAATCTTTAAAGGAAAAAGTTCATGAGCAAGTAAAAGAGTTCATGAGCAAGCAAAAGAAAATTTACAATTAATTTGTCAAAACAAAATCTTGAAATTACCTACGCAAAAACTGACATAGATTTCAAAGCCCTGGAAACCAATTTCAAGGCATTGAAAACTCAAGTCAAGGAAGTGGCTACATATATCTCTCTTTTGAGTGATAACCTTGTTGCTCTAAAACATCAGCATGATGAACTAGAGGAACAGAAGACTACTCTGACTGAGAAACATCAAGACTCTAAGAAGGTTACGACTAAACTTGTTGGATCAGAACACAATCTCAACTTGATTCTTGGAGGAAGTTTGCACTCTGTTCACTAAACTGGTATTGGATATAATCCAAACTTTCCAAAGAATTAAAGTACCATATTTGTGAAAGCAAGTAGCAGACATTCTCTAAAATGTCATTATTATTGCAAAATTGGTCATGTTAAAATGACATGTCCCTTCAGAAGAAGAGAACCTCACATCATGAGGAATACCTTTCAATTTTAACTCAAGGGACATGTGAGACTGATTTGAGTTCCTAAAGGGGTTAGACCACCTAACATGGTTGATCCCCGAATAATCAAAATGTCACACTTGGTTTGATGGTTGGGTAAGACAGTGACACTTAATCTAATAGTTGGGTAAGGCAGTGAATGGTGTTTGCAAGTTGTCACCCAGAACAAAGAACAGAAGCGGATCATGGATAGTGGTCGCTCCAAACACATGAGCGGCAAGAGTTCTTTATTCACTGAATTGAAAAAAAATCAGGATGAACAATTACACTTGGTGCAAAGGCAAATGCAACATCATAAGAATTTGTAAAGTTGGTAATGGTTCTACAGAGTCTATCTCATATGTTTATATTATAGATGGTTTAAAGTTTAATCTACTTAGGGTATCTCAACTATGTGACAAAGGTAATAAGGTGGTATTTTACAAGTAGAAATGTGTTTGCAAGATGAAAAATGTAGAAATTGCATCCTCACTGCTTGAAGGTCAAACAATGTTTACTGTTTGAATACTAAAAAAGTTGCAGGAGAAAGTCTGAAATGTGTCAAGGCTTTGAAAGATGACTCAAATCTTTGGCATAGAAAGCTTGGAAAAATCAGCTTGCATACGCTAAATAAACTAGTTTTTAAACACCTAGTCAGAGGTTTGTCTTCATTCATGTTCAAAGATGAAGAAGTATGCAAGGATTGTGCTCAAGGAAAACTGACAAGAAGCTCATTAAAGCCTAAGAACTTAGTAAGTACTACTAGACCTATTGAACTGCTTCATATGGATATCTGTGGTCCTATAAGAGTTCTAACTCCAAAGGGTAAGAAGTATATGCTGGTTATTGTAGATGATTTCATTAGATTTACATGGGTAATGTTTTTAAGAGAAAAGTCTGAGGCTCTATCTGAATTTTCAAAGCTTTGTAATGTGATTCAAACTTTGAAAAACCTGTATGTTGCTTCAATAAAGAGTGATCATGGCCCATAATTTGATCAACTAGAGTTCGATTTATTTTTTGCCAAGTTTGGTATTTCTCACAACTTTTATGCTCCTAGGATTCCTCAGCAAAATGGTGTTGTTGAAAGGAAAAACATAACTCTTGAGGATATGTCTAGGAAAATGCTTTTGGATAGCAAATTGCCGAAGTCTATTTGGGCAGAGGCTATCAATACTGCAAATTATATTTTGAAGAGGTGTCTTATTGACCAATTACGAAGAAGACCCTCTATGAGCTTTTCAAAGGGAGAAAGCCTAAAATTTCTTATTTCAAACCATTTGGATGCACTTTTTTTGTTCACAATAATGGTAAGGATAATCTTGACAAGTTTGATGCGAGAAGTGATGAAGGTATCTTTCTTGGTTATTCATTGACTAGTAAAGCTTTCAGAGTTTAAAATAAGTGAACGAAGCTTGTTAAGGAAAATATACATGTTATTTTTTATGAAATCAATGATGGTTCTTTGAGTTAAAGTTTTGTAGACTTGAATTTTAACAAGCATGAGTCAGAGGATGAAGCTGATCCAGAAGATATGTCTACGACTAACTTCCAGGAAAACGGAATAGATTTTTAAGGACTTGAAAATGGTTCTCAAAGCCTTGAAAAAGAACATCCAGAAACACAGGGTGGACAAGCTACTTCATCAAGTTATCAAAGACTTGAAAAGCTTCCTGCAGAACTAGAAACCTGAACACCAAGAAAGAGATTTAGATATCTCACATCACATCTTGTTGACAGCATCATATATGATCCATCCACTGGTGGACAAATAAGATATAAATTAAAGAAATTGTATGCTTTTAATGCTTTTGTATCTCTTGTAGAGCCTAAGAATGTTAAGGAATCACTACAAGAAGCAGACAGTATCATTGCAATGAAAAGTGAGCTCAATTAATTTGAGAGGAACAAGGTATGGAATCTAGTTCCTCATCCCAAAGATCAGTCTGTGATTTGCACAAGGTGGGTGTTAAGAAACAAGCTGGATTAGAATGGTAAGATTATCTGAAACAAAGCAAGACTAGTAGCTCAAGACTATAACTAGGAAGATGGTATAGACTATGAGGAGACATTTGCTTCTGTGTTCAGGTTGGAAGCAATCAGAATGTAAATTGCATTGCATCACATAAGAACATTAAACTTTTTCAAATGGATGTCAAATGTGTATTTATAAATAGTTATCATCAAGAAGAAGTTTAATTTGCTCAACCTCCTAGTTTTGAAAACGATGAGTTTCCAAATCATGTTTACAAGCATGAAAAAGCTCTTTATGATTTAAAACAGACTCCAAGAGCTTGGTATGAAAGATTTTCAAACTTTTTAATTGAAATGGTTTCAAAAGAGGATTGGTTGATAAAACTCTTTTCATAAAGACAAATAAGAAAAATATCTTAGTAGTGAAAGTATATGTTGATAATATTTTGTTTTGTTCTACTAATGATTCTCCTTCCAAATATTTTTCAACTCTTTTGAGCAGGGAATTTGAGTGGAGCTTCATGGGAGAGTTAAATTTCTCTCTTGGACTTCATGTACATCAATTGAAGAAAGGAATTTTCCTACAACAGAGTAAATACACCAAGATTTGTTGAAAAAATACAATATGTCTCAATCCAAAGTTGCCAAATCTCCCATGAGTTCTACACTACCTTAGAGAAGGATCAAACTGGTAAGAGTGTGAACCAGAAAGAGTTCAGAGGTATGATTGATTCACTGCTCTATATTACTGAAAGCATGTCGGACATTAAGTTTAATGTTTGTATGTGTGCTAGATTTCAAGATGATCCTACAGAGTCTCACTTAGTTACTGCCAAAATAATCTTTAGATATCTTGATGGTACCAAAGACGTAGGGCTTTGGTATCCAAAAAAGTATAACTTGTCTTCGTGTGGCTATTCAGATGCTAATTTTGCAGGGTATAAAGTTGATAGAAAGAGAACTTCAAGGTGTTTCAATGCCTTGGATCATCCCTGATAAGATGGCATTCTAAGAAGAAAAATTCATTAGCTCTATCAACAGCAGAAGCTGAATACATAGCAACATGAGCTTGTTGCTCACCAGTGTTGTGGATAGCACACCAAATGAGAGACCTTGTTTTTTTACTTCAGAGATATTCATATCAAATGAAACAATGCTAGTGCTATCTTAATTACAAATAGTATTTTACAACTTTCAAGGACTAAGCACATTGATGTTAGACATCAATTCATCAGAGATCATGTGGAGAAAGGTGATGTATTTTTATTATATTTTCCTAAAAACATGCAATATGAAGATAGCTTCACTAAACCACTGCCAGAGAACAGATTCACAGCCCTAAGATTAGAACTGGGCATGTTAAATAAGGAAGCATTGGTTTTGGGGGAGTATGTGTTTCAATTTTTTGGACAATTTTTCAAAGCCTCGAAAAGCTTTTCAAAGCTTTGAAAATAAATCTGTATACTATATAGTCAATGATTGGATCACTAATGCTAGGTGTTATGTACGTAGAAAATTCTCTATCATAGTTTTTTAACTGTTATATTAAGTCTTTTACAAATCCGTAGCATAATATATTTCTTTTTATAGGAGTTTGGATTTCTGTCAAACTTCCTTCCTCAAATATTCAGGGAATATTCAATTTCCTTCTTTAACTCAAACTCTTTAGTATTTATCATCTCTCTACTCTCTTTCTCTCGTCTATCTTTCATGCCTATCTATTCTTAAACGCTAACCCTATGGAGTCACAGATATACTAAAAAAGAATCAAGATGGCTGGGGGAAACTCTAAGAAGGCAACAAGGAAGACAAGAAATTTTGGTGAAGAAGTGGTTCAGACCATAAGTGCTAGTTCCAGTTTGAGAACTCCTAGTGCACCAATGCCACCCTCTCCTTGACCGAAGTAGAAAAAAGCAAGAAAGATAATGGTGGTCAGACTACTACTTCTAGCAAGAAAAAGTCAGATCCAACTGCTGTGTCTGAGAAACGAAAAGGTGTTCAACTTAGTAGCCCAAAGGAGGTGAAGAAGAAGCCTCAAAAATCAGACAAAGGGAAAGAGAAAATCCCTGGGAAGGAGATTCAGGAATAGAGGAGGACACTAGTAAGGTGCTTCAAATCTACTCTGAGAAGAAATCCCCTTCTGATAAGAAAACTCTTTCTTGCAAGTGGTTTATCAGTCATTCTAAAAGAGGAATTTGGTTGGATGATTTTGCCTCTACTCCTAAAGTTGCTTGTAGCATGATCAGTACTAGCATGTTGAATGGTATGAATCTAAAATGTATTAGGAGATCGAAATAATTTTTTTCTCTAGAAAATCCTTAACCCAACTGAAGTTGCATACCACACGCTTACCATATAGTTTTATTTTAATATGAACCAAATCAATACCTTGGGTTTAGCTATCTCTTCTAAAGTGGCTGGTATAGAGATGAAATTAGATCATGGTGAGTTTTCTAATGTCTTGAGTTGTCCAAAGAGGGATAATACAGACAATCATCCCAGCAAAGTTGATGCTTCAAAGTTGGCTAAGGAATAATTCTTTTTGCCTAATGTAGCTACTCCCTCAAAACAGTTAACCCCCTCTTTGTTAACTGTTGAAGCCAAGATTTTTTTCACTCTTCTGATGAGGTGTGTAGTTCCCAAGGAGAATTCAAAAGAGATGATGTCTGATATGATGTTGTATTTGATGTATCTGATTATGCATGGTTATGAAACTGATTTGACAAGCATCGTGATGGAGCACATGCTTTACTCTTGTACCAAGTAAAGAAAATATTCTCTACCCTATGCCAACCTTCTCTCACTATTCTTTCACCATCTAGATATATCTGTTGACAGGGAAGACACAAGTACAACTCGTTTTGGAGTGCTTGATGAAAAGTCTTTTCAGAGGATTGGAATTGTGAAAACCAGTGAGGGAGCATGGAAGCTCTACTCTTAATTGTCTATTGAGAGTTGCAGGCTAAGAAGTTCCCAAAGCCAAAATCCCTACCATCTCCATCAACGACACCCTCTCAATTTCAGGACCTATCCCTAGTTCTTCAAATGCTAGACTTTCTTTAGAATGAATTGAAGCAGGGTCAGTATGAGTTAGGTACTGAGTTCTGATAGAGTAAGTATATGGTTGAAAGTGTCGTCAAGAGTATTAACTTGATCCATGTGGAAGAAGAAGTTTCATAAGTTCCAGAAGGTTCAAAGTTTTGGGTTTGAACGTAGGTAACGCAGCGGAATAACAAGATTTTCTTACTCAAAGCCAACCAAGGATCACAGGAAGAGCTATCATAACATGATAAGAGCATAGAAGATGTGTACCTTGGTTTGGGAGATCACACGAAGAATAGTGTCTTCGTCTCTATGAATATCCACACCTTCGATTCTTGATTGGATTCCTTCTCACCGCGATGTACTAGCAACTAAAGAAGGAGGATGAGATCACGCAAAGCAAGGAGGAGGCCGTGCCTATGAGGAGGCCGACGGCGTCGGGTAGGGGGACGGGTGGGAGCTTTGGCTCCTTCCTTGTCTGTCTATCTCTTGCTTATTTATGTTCTCTCAAATAATGACTTGTGTAGAGAAATAACAAGCTAGAGTTGCTTTATATAGTAATAACTCTTTATTAATTACATAAAGGCCCCAATACTAATCATGTGCTTACATAGATTAGTCCACTTGCAAATTAGTCTTACTAAGTTTGCTTGTGGTTGCGTTATGATCCTTTTATTAATTAGTCCAACTAATTAATACATATATCCAATTTAATCCATCCGGTGTGAGACCCCATAGGTTTCTACTTAGTTGGTAGTAACTTATTACTAACATGGAGCGGTGTCTAGCAACACATCCTTGCCACCCAATTAATAGAAATAAGTCAGTGATACCGACAAACCTTGTGCCCAATATCACATATTGTATTATCCCTTAGTCTCTATATCCAGATTGGACACGATACATAATAATCACACTCGTATATCCAATCCATAGATTCTCGATTCTCGGAATATGCTTATGCGATCAGATAACATCAATATCTCCATATTGATTTATCTGAGTCTGGCCAGACATTCAATAAGAACCATCCCTCGAGTGGCCCATGCATATTTGCTCCCATTATGTGGGAGGGACAAATCCTCTCTACGTCATTACGCTCTCTAAGCTTGCTTCCTATCATGCCCGATAGCTATCTTTATAGTTACCCGGTTAAGGCGCAACGTTGGATAACATCAAAACATGATATTACACAACTAGAGTATCTAGTGACTTCAAGTCTAAGGATTACAATATTATTAGCACTACGAGAAGCGATTGTGACTTTGACATAATCTAATGTATCCTTCTCGTCGTGGGTCAATCTAGTATGCCATTAATCCTAATGCATAGCCATGTGTTAGACTTGATATCTCCATATCAATCTACACACATACTAGTCTATATTTGATCGTCCTCTTAACCAATATAGTGGACTAGGGATATTTAAGGTAAACAACTCAGTGTATCTAAGGACTTCATTATATTAAATATCACAATAATTAATAAATGAATATTCTAGCCAAAACATCGTTCATAAAAAATATAGATTGCCTCTAGGGCACCTATTCCAACAGTCTCCCACTTGCACCAGTTCCAATCTGGTACATCTCGTATGCCTATAGATCTAGTCTGTCCGTCATGCTTTCGCCGCAAGTGTCTTTGTGAGCGGATGTGAAAGATTGTCATCCGTTGGAATCTTTCACATCTTCAGATATCCTCTATCGATCATATCACGAATAAGATGGAATCTCTAAGGTACATGCTTTGATTTCTGGTGTGATCTTGGTTTCTTGGCTTGTGCGATCGCTCCGGAGTTTTCGCAATACCACGATGCTAGGGACCACAACGAGCTCAGTGATAAACTTCTTTATTTAAGCTGCCTCTTTTGCTGCTTCTGCAGTAGCAATGTACTCAGCTTTAGTTGTAGAATCAGCAACTGTCCCTTGCTTGGAACTCTTCCAGCCACAGCTCCTCCTTTCAGGCAAAACACGTATCCCGAATGCGATCTGTAGTCATCTTTTCCAGTTTGGAAGCTTGCAACGGTGTAACAAATTAAACTCAGATCTTCCTTACCTCCAAATATCAAGAACGCATCCTTAGTTCTTCTCAAGTACTTTAGGATGTTCTTGACAGCAATCCGGTGACTCTCACCCTGATTGTACTGATATCTGCTTACCATACTCAACGTGTATGAAACCTCTGGTCTAGTACACAACATGGCGTACATGATGGATCCTATGTCCGAAGCATAGGGTATCCTACTCATGCGGTCCTTCTCAATCTCATTTGAAGGATAGTCAGTATTAGAAAGAGAGACTCCATGCGAAATGGGCAAGAATCCCTTCTTGGAATCTTGCATGTTGAACCTTTTCAACACCTTGTCTATATATGTACTTTGACTTAGGCTGAGCAACTTTCTAGATGTATATAGATCTTGATACCAAGTATATAAGCTGCATCTCCTAAGTCCTTCATTGAGAAACACTTTCCTAGCAAATCTTTAACAGATTGCGAAGTAGGAATGTCAATTCCAATGAGTAGTATGTCATCCACATACAAGACCAGAAACACTACAGAGCTCCCACTAACCTTCTTGTAAACACAAGGCTTAAGTGGCATTCTCTGGCATTCTCTGGATCCATCAAGAACGAAGATGTGCCTTCTTGGATTCTGGGCCTTTCATGGCCTCCCCGTAGGTTGCAGGCTCATCATCCATGAGTGGTATGTCATCGGGCTCAGTCACGAGAAGTACGTACCTCTCTGGCTCATGACGTACCCATCCTGACTTACGAAATTCAAGTTCTACAGTCCTCCCACTTGCTTCTTTACAGACTAGCTCTCTTTCTAGAAACACGCCGGTCCGAGCTACAAACACTTTATTTTCGGTTGGATTGTAGAAATAATATCCTTTCGTTTCCTTAGGATATCCCACAAACTTACACTTATCCGCTTTGGGACCGAGTTTGTCTGTTTGTAAACGCTTTACATAGACATCGCAGCCCCAAATCTTCATAAACGACACTATGGGACGCTTCCCAGTCCGTATCTCATATGGTGTCTTCATGACTGATTTAGCTGGAACACGGTTAATGGTATAAGCTGCAGACAATGGAGCATGTCTCCAAAATAACATTGGAAGATCCGTTTGACACATCATAGATCACACCATATCTAATAGTGTGTGATTCCTCCTCTCGGATACACCATTCAATTGTGGTGTTCCGGGTGGAGTGAGTTGGGATACTACCCCACACTATCTAAGACATCGTCAAACTCTTCGCTCAAGTATTCTCCTCTATGATCCGATCACAAAGCCTTAATACTTTTACCAAGTTGCTTCTCTACTTCATTCTTGAATTCCTTGAACAATTCAAAGGATTCGGATTTGGCCTTCATAAGGTATATAAATCCATATCTACTGAAATCATCAGTAAACGTAATGAAGTAGGTGTAACCACCTCTGGCAGGCGTGGAAAACGGCCCACATACATCGGTATGTATGAGTGCTAGTAACTCACTAGTCCTCTCACCTTTCTTATTGAACGGGGACTTTGTCATTTATCCAAATAAACAAGACTCGCATGTCTCATATGATTCCAAGTCAAATGAGTCTAGAAGTCCATCCTTATGGAGTCTAGAAATGCGTTTCTCGTTTATATGGCCTAAACGAAAGTGCCATAGATATGTATGATTTAAATCATTAGTTTTAATTCTTTTAGTATTTATGTTATAGAAGGGATTATTTAGATCAAGGATATACAATCTATTAGACAAATGCACACTACAATAGTGCATACTATCAAAATAAATGGAGCAACACTTGTCCTTTATTGAGATATAAAAACCCTTCTAATCCAAACAAGAAATGGAAATAATGTTTCTGCTCATAGCAAGGCCATAATAGCAGCTTTCTAACTCTAAAATAATTCCAGAAGGCAAAGATAGTTCATAAACACCTATAGCTATTGTAGCAACTTTTGCTCCATTCCCGTCGCGCAGATCTATCTCCCATTTAGCCAATCTTCTACTTATTTTCAGATCCTGCACATTTCGACAAATGTGAGATCCACATCAAGTATCCAATACCCAAGATGAAGAAATAGATAGATTGACGTCTATAAAAAAAATACATGGTGGTGGTGGAATCACTATTCCAAGCTTCTTATCCTCCAGATACTTGGGCAATTCCTCCTCCAGTGACCCGGCTGGCTACAGAAGTGACAATCACCTTTAGCCACGCCCCCATTCGGCTTTAGGGCTTCCTTGGACTTTGAAACTTTCTTTTGCTTTCCCTTAGAATTAGAGGCAACTCCCTTGCCCTTCCTCTTATTCAGCATCATTATGGCCTTGCCTTTGCCTTTGTTAATGCTCTGTTTAGCTGTCTTTAGCATGTTCAGCAAGTCTTGCAGAGTCTTACTGATCTCGTTCATGTTATAGTTCATGATGAACTGGTTATAACTGTCAGGAAATGATTGCAAGACAAGCTAAGTAGCCAACTCTTTGCCGAGTGGGAACCCCAGCCTTGTGAGGTTCTCAATGTACCCGATCATTCGGAGTACATGAGCCCAACTGGGTTCCCTTCTGCGAGATTGCTCTTGAGCATTGATTTTGACACTTCATACCACTCATGCCTTGCCTGTTCCTGAAACAACTGTTTCAAGTGTATGATCATATCATAGGCTTCCATGATCTCATGTTGCTTCTGAAGCTCAGAGGTCATGGTGCAGAGCAAGAGACAAGTCACATCATTGGAATCATCTATATATTTCTGATGTGCTCTCACGGCAGCTAGAACAGACTCATCCTGGGGTGGTTCTGGAATAGGATTGTCTAACGCGTACATGTTTCTTTTCTTGCTTAAGGACGATCCTTAAGTTTATGTTTCAGTCAAGGAAATTTTTTCCTGACAGTTTGTCCTTCTCAAGGACAGATCGCAGGGATGAAGTCGAATCGTGATTGTTTGCCATTTAGAATTCTAAAAAACAAGAAATATGCAATTTTAGTATTTTAAACAATTTAACTATATTCAATAATGGCTAGATTATTATATATATAGCTCCCACTTTTTTTCTCGGATTAATAGCCCTCACCATTAATGCGGAAAAAAGTCATACATATTTTCTAGTGAGTCCGAGATCCATATTTCACTTCTTCTTGAGCTTGCTTTGGCAAGTCACCCAAGAATTGGTTATTTAGGTATAGGAGAATAATTCATTATTCTTTATCCTTTATATAACACCTAATTGTCACGCCTCCAGGCTTATCAATCCAACTGATTTTACCTAGTTGCGTCCAAACTCTTGCTTCAATTATCACACATTACTTACTTGTGTCGTCCTCAACACATTAAGGTAAATTAAAACGCTTTGCTTTGGCAAGCCCGAATTCACCTTGATCATGAAGGGTGTTTGGGCAATAGAAGGGAAAACACAAAATTTCAATTGAGGGATTAATAGTCATTATTCGTTTGGTTGATCCCATCAACATGATATACTTATTTGGATTGGGCAATCCACAATAAAAGATCAAAGTTGTTTATTATTATCTTCTTAACGTTTTGCTAGTATCGCCATGCAAACAAATATAAATAACAGGACATAAATAATAAACATCCACAAAAGAAAAATTAACGTGGCATGGATATGGACCTTAGACTAAGATATTACCAAGCCAATGATAATATCAATATGCCCTAAATTGTCAAGCTCATCTCCATGTGCTCCACCATAGCTGCGCGCGTCTAGGATGAGACCTTCATCGTCTTTGTGGCTTCTTTGGTCCTCCGGCCTTCTTCTCCATGCTCTTGGCTATCATCCAAATATTTCTAATTCTGTCCTAAAATCTAAAATAAATAAATAAATAAAACCTCACATGTTGAGAAGATGATCAGCTCGCAGGCTGTAAATTTAACTAACTATAACATTAATTTGATCAGCTCGCAGGCCGTAAACCAAACCACAAACAAACACAAACATCCACAACCTAGGCCATATCCATCCACCATGCATAAAAGCACATAATGCAGTTAAAACCAATTTTTAACGCACTTGTTCAATTATAGTTGAAATTGGGTAATTTGGGTCACAACGGTCCAATGAGTCCACCATCCACAATGACCGAACCACCCAAGGACCAAGGCTAGGCCTTGGGGTGGTCGGCCAAGCCTCACACGTGGCTTTGCCGCACGTTAGGCTGGCCCAACCCCTTGGCCGAGCCTATCTTGGGCGGCAAGGAAAGAGTGGCGGTCCCTTAGGGGGCCAAACCTCCTTTGGAATTGTTTCCAAAACAATTCCTTGCCTTGTTGCCCAAGCTTAGTTGTTTCCATAAAGTTGTTTCTATAATTGAAAAAACCATTTTTTCCCAATTATGTGCCCAAGAACCCTAATTTTCAAGAACCCAATTATTCAAATCGTATGTGCTCAAACTCACCTATTTACATATCCAATGTTAAATTAGATATTGTTTGTCTGGAATTAAATTCAATTTGCATCTACTATGCCAATTAATTTCAGTTTCGCGTAATATGATAAGACGGTGTATAAACTGAAATCGTAACACATAAAATCATGTTATGCGCTACAACCAGAATCTGATACCACTGTTGGGTTTTGACGTAGGTAACGAAGTGGAATAAAAAAAAAATCTTACTCAAAGCCCACCAAGGATCACAGGAAGAGCTTTCATAACATGACAAGAGCATAGAAGAGGTGTACGTTGGTTTGGGAGATCACACTAAGAATATTGTCTTCGTCTCAATGAATATGCACACCTTGGATTCTTGATTGGATTCCTTCTCACCGCGATGTGCTAGCAACAGAAGAAGGAGGATGAGATCACGCAAACGAAGGAGGAGGCCGCGCCTATGTGGAGGCCGACGGCGTCAGGTAGGGGGACGGGTGGGAGCTTCGACTCCTTCCTTGTCTCTCTATCTCTCTCTCCCTTGATTTGTTATGTTCTCTCAAATAATGACTTTTGTAGAGAAATAACAAGCTAGAGTTCCTTTATATAGTAATAACTCTTTAGTAACTACATAAAGGCCCCAATACTAATCATGTCCTTACATGGATTAGTCCACTTGCAAATTAGTCCTACTAAGTTCGCTTGTAGTTGCGTTATGATCCTTTTATTAATTAGTCCAACTAATTAATACCTATATCAAATTTAATCCATCTGGTGTGTGACCCCATAGATTTCTACTTATTTGTTAGTAGCTTATTACTAACATGGAGCGGTGTCTAGCAACACATCCATGCCACCCAACTATTTGAAATAAATCAATGATCCTGAAAAAGCTTGTGTCCAATATCACATATTGTATTATCCCTTTGTCACTATATCCGGATTGGACACGAGACATAATAGTCGCACTCGTATATCCAATCTAATTTATTGATCATGGGAATATGCTTATGCGAGCATATAACATCAGTATCTCCATATTGATTTATTTGAGTCTGGCCACACATTCAATAAGCACCATCCCTCAAGTGGCCCATGGATATTTGCTCCCATTATGTGGGAGGGTTAAATCATCTCTACGTCACTACGATCTCTAAGCTTGCTTCCTACCATGCCCGATACCTATCTTTATCGTTACCCGGTTAAGTTGCAACATTGGATCACATCAAAACATGATATTTCACAACTAGAGTATCTAGTGACTTCAAGTCTAAGGATTTCAATATTATTAGCACTACGAGAAGCGATTGTGACTTTGACCTAATCTAATTTATCCTTCTCGTCTTGGGTCAATTCAGTATGCCATTAGTCCTAATGCATACCCCTGTGTAAGACTTGATATCTCCATATCAATCTACACACATACTAGTCTATATTTGATCGTCCTATTAACCAATATAATGGACTAGGGATATTTACGATAAACAACACATTTTATCTAAGGACTTAATTATATTAAATATCATAATAATTAATAAATGAATATTTTTGCCAAAACATCGTTCACACTAAATATAGATTGCCTCTAGGGCACCTATTCCAACACAAAGAAGGCAGGATTAACACCTGATTTGTTTGGTGAACACAGTAATGAGGATGGAACTGTTGGGAATAAGAGTATTGGGAAACAGTTTGCTAGTGACAAAGAAACTGGGAAAAAGACTGCTGACGAAAAGGGATTGATTGATGAGGACAGCATTAACTCATGACAACTTCTCACTGAAGCTATACAGCAAAGGAAACTGAAAGGAAATGTTAATGTTACTTTAGCTGATCTGTTTGAGAATGATGTGATATCTGAGGAAGCTGGTGAAGAAGATGCACAAGAACAAGATGCTGATAATGAGGATGCAAATGAAGAAGAAAGTGATTAAGGAGAAGAAGGTGGAGACAAGACTGATGCATATCCAAAGCCTTGGTTCTAGCCTTTTTTTCTTATTTTTTCAAAGCGTTGGAATCCTTTTCAAAGCTTTGAAATCATCTTCTCCCTTTCAAACAATTTATTCGTTTTAAAAAATAATTGATTCAACATTTTATTTTTTGATGAAAGTAAAAAAGGGGGAGAAATTTAGGTGCTTTAGTTTGGTTATCAGCTTTTGATTTGTAGGTGTTTGTTGTGTTTTATTTTGAACTTCTTAGTTGCTTTTGTTTTGGATATGTAGTTTAGTTTTGATTCAGTTCATTATATATGTTGGGATTGTTATATGGCTATTGATCTTACATAACTATTTCTGATATGGTACTAACTATATCTTTCGCAGAGAAACAGTTCAGACATAATAATTTGTTTTGTCTTTCATCAAGGGGGAGATTGTAAGTTCACAAGTTGTTTCAAAAGCTTGAAACTAGTTTCAAGGCCTTGAAACTGAAGAGCTTGATTTGAGGGGGAGTTATTACTCCTATGCTTCTCGAAACCCCCTGCACTTTGATTATAGTGTATTAAATGATGAAAGGCAAATTGATTCTATGAATTAACATGCTTTGATTTCATTATGTGCGCCTAAGTTATTTTACACGAACTGTCAGCTATCTCTGTCTTTGTAGGTTTAGCAAGTTTCCTTATTTACAAAGATGTATAAGTAGCAATTAATGTCTACAAATTCAGTACTACTGTTAAGGAAGGCTGCCTGGACATTCCTTAAGCTTGTATAAGAAAGATCAGATCTAAATAAAGTCAGAAAAGCAAGAAACTAGCCGTTGGAATCAAGTTGTTGAGAGTCAAAGATATGATGCATATTTTTAGGGATTTCTGTTTGAATGTTGCTATATATTGTGCACTTCAAACTAAAAGGATACCAAGACGGTTGAGAGGTTTACGAAGCATAGGGTATTACAGAGACTCAAACAACTCTCAAGGATTGACAAGCATCACTGAGGAAGATCAAATCATCAAATCCAAGTTCCAGAAGAACACTTCAAACTTAACTGCTTCACTGTGATACAATGTTCTTCATATGAGCATTATTTGTATATCATCTTGTTATATTTCTTTATTACTTGATCTCATTGTGGTGTTCAAGAGGAAAAATAATATACTCTTATTGAATTAGTTAACTAGAGCATGTACTAAATAGGTTAGAGAGAACCACAAGCTCTAACAAGAGTAAGGAAATTCTCTTGGCTTGAGATTTAGGGCTTAGCTTTTGATTAATAATAAGTTGTTGAAATCCTGGAGGGATTAGATTCCTCAGGCGGAGAGTAGGTCACTTAGGAACGAACTTTGTACCAAGTTATTGTGTTCCTTGTCTTTACATTTTAGTTCCTTATTTATCTTGTTAAATGTTCCAAAATAAGTTTTCACTTCAAAGCCTTGAAGGGATTTTCAAGGCCTTGAAAACTATCAGTAAGTTTTCTTCTATATGTTTTTATTTCAAAGTCTTGAAAATGAGTTCAAGGCCTTGAAATACTTCTAGCTCTTCACAATTTATTTTAAAAGCTACACTTTTGGCAAAAGCTGCCATACTCTATTCAACCTCTCTCCCCTCGCGTTCCAGATTATTTGATCCTGTATTTGCATACATACATATTGACTTTCATTGTCTGACATGTCTCCTTATTCCACCAAAATTGGTGCTTCCACTTATGCCTATTCTAATTTCACTATGAATGGTTAGAAATGTCCTTTGCAAATTTTAGGTTTCTATTTTTCTTGGAAATCCATTGATTCTTATGGGCTTGTTAATAATCTCACTTTGCATCTTCGTTGGTTACTGCAAATCCATCCATTCATTCTCGGATTGTAGAGAGTGGTGAAACTTATCACATGTGTGCTCTAATTATTTTTTTTACTTCATCTTCACATGTCTCAAACATGTTTGTGCATATGCCGACTGGTTTCTCTCTTCTGTCACACATGTGGGTAAAGTTCATATTTTAAGCTTATTTATTTTTCACAATGGCTTAGGTGTTACTGCTTTCCATTTTACCTTTATTTTCATACCTAAAGTAATACAATAATCACATTGTCTTTTCTTGTGTGTTGGTGAATATTTTGTCACTCAGGACATCTCTAAACGAATCGTCTTGGTATTGGATACAAGAAATTGGGCATGTATTTGTTGAATTTTATCTCATATTCATATCCGTCATAATCTTCTCTTTATAGTACTTTTCACACAGTGTCTTCATCAGATCTATGGCGCATAAGACTTGGGCATCTTTCATAGAAGAAACTGAAATTGTTATCATCTAGTATTTCTTGTACCCATTCTCTGTTACAATGTGTATGTGATGTCCGTCATTTGGAAAAGCAAAATATATTTATATTTCTCATACACTGTACTCTACAAATTTTCAACTTGTCCACAGTGATACTTGGGGTCCATATAGGCCACCACTCTTGAACGACATTAAGTTAGTTCCTATGCTAGAAGAAATTCAAAGATAGAAAAGTCCCATAGAGGTGGAGTCTATTGGCGGTCGAAAATACTTTGTGATCTCTATTGACGATGCTTCACGTAAGGTGTGGGTGTATTTCTTGAAGACTAAGGATGAAGTATTTGAATACTTCAAAAAGTTCCATGCAATGGTTTAAAGAGAGAAAGTCAATCCTTTAAAGTGTCTACGAACAGACAATGGTGGTGAACATAATTCAAAGGATTTCGAGGCCTATTATTATTCCCATGGTATTCGGCATGAGTGACGGTTCAAGCAATCCCATAAAAACGGCATTCTTGAGAGGATGAATCAGACCATTGTTGAGAGAGTTCAATGTATGCTCATAATGGCAAGGCTTCCAAAGTCATTATGGGGTGAAGCAGTTCACACTACATGTTATGTGTTTAACAGGTCTTTAAATGCTCCTTTTGTTTTTCGAGATTCCAGATGAGTTATAGCTCGATAAGGACATTTCCTACTCTCATCCGTAGGTATTTGGCTGCAAGGCGTCCGCGCTCATACCCTGGGGAAATGACTAAAGATTGATTATAAGGCCAATCCATGCGGTTTATGGAGTTTGACAAAAAGTTATAGGATCTAATGAACAAGAAGCTGGTAGGAAGCAGAGATGTGGATTTCTATGAGAACTACACTATTGAAGATATCGAGATGTCTTCAAAGTCTAAAGAATCTATCGCTCCTGACCTTAGTTCCAATACCTCCCCGGGTGCAATGGGTGGAGAAGAGATTACTAGAGAAGTTCCAGAGATAGAGATTCCAGAGATGGAAGATGACGATGATAATTCAGATGAAGAGGGTGTCCATTAGGGGGAGCAACCCACCCCAACATAGAATGAAGGACCTTAGCTGAGAAGGTCCACAAGGAATCCGCAACCATCAGTCATTTACCCATCGTTTGAATATATTTTAGTCACTGATGAAGGAGAGCCAAACAAAATTTGGAAGGCGCATACTCATAAAGATAAGTCCACATGGATGAAGGCTATGAAAGAATATATTGCCTCTTTGCATGATAATGATAATTATGAGTTATTAAATCTTTCAAAGGGAAGAAAAGCACGAATGAACAAGTGGGTTTTCAAGATAAAGAAGGATAGATAATGAAAGATACTGAAGTGTAAGGCTTGATTGGTGGTTAAATGATTCGGCCAAAAAGAATGGTATTGACATTGATGTGATTTTTCGCCAATTTTAAAGATGAACTCAAGTTGGGTTGCCTTGGGGATACTAGCTTTTAAGGACCTCAGGCTTGAAAAACTTGGTGTAAAGACTTCCTTTCTCCATGGTGACTTGGAGGAAGAGATCTACATGGAGAAAACTAAAAGATTTAAAGTGAAAGGGGCGGAGAACATAATTTGCGAATTAAGGAGAGTCTATATGGCCTTAATAAAGCGCCATGACAATGGTACAAGAAGCTAAACTCATTCATGGTGACTCATGTGTACCATAGAAAAAATGCAAACCAGTGTGTTTACATTATACAATTCACGGATGGTAACTTCATCCTGTTATTGCTATATGTCAATGACATGTTGGTTATGTATAAGAGCTCAAAGATGATTGAAAAGCTGAAGAGTGATTTATTCAATTCTTTGGACATTAAGAACTTAGGTTCCGCTCAACACATATTGGGCATGAAGATTGTTCATGATAGAATAGCAGGGAAGGTTTGGTTGTCTCAAGAGAAGTACATGGAACGCGTGATGAACAAGTTCAACTTGAAATTCGCTAAGCCAACTAGCACTCCACTTGCAAGTCACTTAAATTTGAGTAAGAGATCATGTCTTTCCAGCCAATACACTAGATATGATATGTCATATATTCCCTACTCATGTGCAGTAGGAATTTTGATTGTATGATATGGTTTGCACCTAGCCAGACATTGCTCATACCGTTGGGGGTAATCAGTAGATTTTTCTTTAACCCAAAGAAAGGACATTGGGAAGGATTCAAATGGTTATGAAGGTATTTGAAGGGAACTTCCAATGGGTTCTTGTGCTTTGGTGGTTCCAAACCAGTGTTGGAAGGATATATAGACGCCGATATGGCAGGTGACCTCGATATTGGAAAGAGTATTTTAGAATACTTGTCTACTTTTGCAGGCGAAATTGTATCATTGCATTCCATACTACGAAAATGTGTTTCTCTATCAACTATCGATGCTGAGTATATTGCTACACGGAAGCTGGCAAAGAGATATTATGGATGAAACGATTTATCTAGGTGTTGGGTTGAAGCAAGACAAGTACGTGATTAATTATGATAGTTAAAACTATTCGCACTTAAGCAATGAATTTCATGTACCATTCTCGCACAAAGCATTTTCATATTCGCTGTCAACAGATACACGAAGTGGCAGTCAAGTAGTTGTTGTGATTCAAAAAGACTCACACTGATCAAAATGCGTCTGATATGCTAAAACATTTGGTGACCAGGAACAATTTTGAGTTATGCAGAGACAGGGCTAGGATGGAATCCATGTGAGGATTCTTACTGCGTATCACACCTAAAGTTGGTGTGGATGAAGAAATAGATAAGTTCCTGTGTATCACACCTAAAGTTGGTGATGAAACTTCCTAAATTGTGAGTAGGCTACTTACTTTCTTTGGTAGCAATTATGGTTTTTCCATTCAAGTTAGGAAACAAGTTATTTCCACCGCCCATCCATGTGGTCTATAGTATATAACCATGTGGTAATGGCTTTCCGAGTATGCTCTCAATTGTTAAAGGTGACATCCTTTGTGCCAATAGGTGTTCCAAGTGAACTTGTGAGAGTTTTGACAACATAAGGAGGGTAAAGGATTTCCTTGTATTCCTTGGGTTCCAACAATGTGAGAATACGAAGATTACCCCGATGTGATCTTTGCACCCACAACAAAGTTTTCAGGTGTTACTTATGGATAACTCCTTAGAAATTGTTTGCTTGGTTTTCACCTATTATTGGCGAGGTTTTGTTTTACCCGACTATTAACTTCTACCTTGTTTACCCACATTCATGTTGAGAACACGTAGTCATTACACTTTTGTGGTCGAACTTTTGTGAGGTTTTTTGTCCCTTTGGTCAGAAGGGTTCTTCCCACGTTAAATTCTCGTGCCCTACATTATTTTACTTTCCTGTACTTGTTTGTCTTGCCGTAGTTTGCTCATTCTAATCTGTAAATTCTACCCCATGACCAAACATTCTCTCTCAATTACCCTTAATCACCGATTCCGCCATTGTTATGGCTTCAAGCTCTTTAGCTGATCAACCCTAACAGGTAAGGACGTATTCCCTTTAAATATGTTGAAAAATAAATTTCTTTGGTACGTAGATTACTTTCTGCGTGACGAAGATGGAACATGAAATCTATCTAAAGTTTTTACATTTGAAAAGTCTTATGTCCTATCATCAGATGATGTTTTTTTTTTTTTTGTAATTCTCATTTTTAAAGTGCATTGTCCACATTGCAGAAACGTATCACGCTTTGTATTTCTTCAAATTTCATATACCACTTGTGTAGGTAGTAGGAATAGGAGTTACATGTAAAGTACACATATCTTTATATTATTTAGTTTAGTTGTTATTTGTAACTCGGGAGTCTTAGGGCTAGTTTGGGAGTGCTGTGGCGGTGCTAGAAAAATGTTGTGTAAAAACACTATGGAAAAGCTGCTGTGAATTCTTGATAAAAATATTGTTTGGTAAATATTACATAAAATATGCTGTGAAATATTGCTATAGCAATTTGTGTTTCGTAAAATCAACTATGAACTTGCTGTGTGAGGGTAGAATGACAAAAATATACGACACCTGGCATTTCCGTAAAGATAACTATTGATACTCTTAAAAATTGTAAGGTTAAAATCGGTTGTATATTAATAAAATGATTTGAAGAAGAATACTTTTTATTCATCTTGAATAAAGCAACATTTTTCAGATGAATTGTGCCAGCACGGAGATGATGCCGAGTAAAGTGGCAGTCCATCTCAATGTGTTTTCTCTTCGCATGAAAGACATCATTGTGTGCAATCTGGATAGAACTGCGGCTGTCACAACATAAAGTAGTAGCAGCGGACTGTGGCAATCCCATATCAGCTAGTAACCATCGAAGCTAAATGAGTTCTTGCGTGGCGTCAGCCATTGCACGATATACGACTTCTTTGCTTGACCGAGCGACTACAGTTTGCTTCTTGCTGCACCAAGAGATAAGTGAGTTGCCCAAGAATAAACTATAACCACTGGTAGACTGTCTGTCAGTTGGATCGCCAGCCCAATGTGCGTCAGAGAACCCATGTAGGATGGGAGTAGACTCAGCAGGAAAATGGAGCCCACGAAACATAGTACCCTTAACATACCGAAGAATTCGAAGAACAGCAGCATAATGAGTTGAGCGTGGAGCAGTTAGGAAGTGACTGGCCTGGTGAACAACATAGGCTGTATCAGGACGAGTGACCGTAAGCTAGATCAGACTACCTACGAGCTGCCGATACCGTGTAGATTCTGGTAGAGGTTTGCTCTCCATGGGAGCCAACCTCATATTGAGCTCCAACGGGGTGGAGGCAACCTTGGAATCATTCAGTCCTACACGAGCAACAACATCAGAGGCATACTTGGCCTGAGAGAGAGACTATCCACTTCCATCAGAAGTAATCTCAAGTCCCAAGAAGTAACTGAGAGGCCCCAAATCTTTCATCTCAAAATGCCGATTTAGGGACTCTTTTAGTTCAGTAATACCAACACAATCATCTCTAGTTATAATCATATCATCAAAATAGTTCAACAAGAGAGTAATTCCACGATTCATATTACAGATGAACAAAGTAGAGTCATACGAACTAGATGAGACGCCAAACTGGAGTACTGTAGAACGAAACTTATCAAACCAAGCCCGTGGGGCTTGCTTAAGTCCATAGCAAGCGCGTCGAAGGCGACATACATGTGACCTGGGAACAGGAAGACCAGGTGGACGCTGTATGTACACCTCCTCCATGAGATCATCGTTAAGAAATTCATTCTTAACATCCCTCTGTAACAAGGTACAACGCCTCTGAGCAGCAACAGCTATCAGAGTGCGTACTGTGGTGAGTCTGGCCACTGGAGCAAACTTCTCTTCATAATCAATACCATATACCTGCGTGAAGCCTCTAGCCACCAAACGAGCTTTATATTTCTCTATAGTACCATTAGAACATGTCTTAATCTTGTATATCCATCTGTACCCAACTATCTTATTACCCGGTGGTAACGAAACAAGATCCCAAGAATGAGTTTTTTCTAAAGCATCCAACTGATTATCAACTGCCTTCACCCAACGCAGATCAGACCTTGCTTCTCTATATGATTGAGGCTCATGCTGTTTGATAATGGTACTCATAGCAAAATCACATAACCAGGCGGGAATTGTCTTCTCTCTGGCAGATCGATGCAGTTCAGCATCTTCATTGGGATAGTCAACATGATTATCCATGAGAGGTTCAGGATTATCCAATTGCAACTCGTCTAGGGGTTCATTATCATCAGCATAATCATCGACATGCTCAAACAATGTGGTCTTAGATCCATTAGAAGGAGAATTTTCTTGGGAGTTGGGTCCAGTGATGTAGGATTGTTATGTAAGAGCTCAGATAAACTTGGTGAGGGTCCTTAGGAAAAATATCATAAGATGGATTAGTGAAGGAAGGATTATCAACCAATGTCTAAGAGTGAAACGAAGCGATCGAACAACGTGGCTGACCTAGCACTGGAACGGCACAGGTGTTAGAATGACTCAAGAACACAAAAGGCTGCTGGTGGCTCAAGCGGAAGCCTCGGCTCACCCGGAAGCCGACGGCGCAGATTGGAGTCGATGGCGCGCACAGAAGCCGCGGCCCTGAAATGAGCCACAATCAAGCCGAACGCGCGCTGGAGCGGCTAGGAGGGATAGGCGCGTGGCTTGCAGCGGGCGGCGTAACGGTGGAGTATAGCGGCGCGTGAGGGCGTGTCTCTACTCCAATCGTTGCGAATCTTTCGGGATCGTGCTTGTAATTTGGTTCCGAATCGATCTGTGTGGTCGGTGTCACTGCTCGACGATCGGATGACGGTCGAACCAAGAAAAGTCCATGAGTTCGTACTCTTGGACGAAAAATACGAAACCCACGAAGAACAAGAAAAAACCCTAGAGCCGTATTGGGTCTGATACCATGATAAGATGATTTGAGGAAAAATAATTTGTATTCATCTTGAATAAAGCAATGTAGAAAGGGTCATATTGATAGACTATACAATAAGTAAAGTAACACTTGAGCGATGTGGGACAAAACACAATATACATATATCATAACATATATAAATCAATCATAAGCACATTCTGGAAAAGCATCTCCCCCTTGCTTCATGAAAACTGTTGTGGGTCAGCAGAAACTGTTAAAAAAACAGAATTTTTTTTTACCGAACACACTTAAACTGGTTCTACTGTTGGAGAGCAGTTGTGCTGGCAACAGAGGCCTTCCGAAACTGGCCCTTATAACTCATGGAATCTACAGAGCACAAATTTAACGACTACATTAGCGAGATTGACATACCTCTAGATAATTATGTGTACTCGAGTTTCAAAGAAAAACATGAAAAAATGTGTCTTTAATTGTCTATCCTACAATATTTTGGGGTCTTCCACACTCAGCGCGGATTCTCACAAAATATGGTGTATGTGATAGATGGATCGCAGAGAATGGGGTCCAAATCCAGGTTTTCTATATACTATGCTTCCATGATGTGCGGACCCCCAAATATAAAGTGGAAGTCTTACATCAAGCTCTATGTTACTCGGACCCTTCAGAATGGACAACTCATTCTTTACAACATGACTGAGAAGGGTGCGGGATTTCAGTCCAAACCTTGTGGTGCATCTTCGGTACGCCTCTAATTGTAAGAACAGAAAAAGATGGTCAGTTGCATTGTAGTATCTAGTATAAAAAACATTTTTAATTATGTTGTGGAAATTAAAACTGTCTTTCACATGAATGATATCACTAGGAATTTGAAGAAGAGAAATATTTCTAATTGGGATCCCACTATTGCAGGTGGTATCAAACATGTTGAGGAGGTGCCTTGAATATGTTGAATTAGTCAAAGGCGGTGGAATAATGAAGTAGCAATTGTTAGGAACTTTTTCCATATAAAAGATGGAAACTTATGGGCAGCAAGTTTGTTTCCAATTTGGTTTTGGAAACCTTTGGCTTGTGGGTTTCCTCTAGGGTAGTATATAAAGAAGCTAGTAGTCTCTCTACTAAGTATGCAAAACATTCTTGTAATTTTTCCTCTTAAGTGAATAAAGAGTGCTTTTCCGCCGTGGAGGTAGTTAGCAAATATTTTGCTAGCGAACCACGTAAAACACTCGTGTTCTTCTTTTATTCGTTCTTCGTTCGTGAGGTGGTTTGTCATAACAAACTGGTATCAGAGCTCGGGTTTGGCGGTGTTTCAAGATCAAGATCAAGGCGGAGCAAAGCTAGGGTTTCACAACTTGGTGAAATCAAAGCTAGGGTTTTGCGATCTAGGTGGAGCACGCGACTAGAGTTCAAGATCCACCAAGAACGATGTCCGGATCGATGTTGAAGATCGACAGGTTCACAGGAGGGAACAACTTCAGTCTGTGGAAGATAAAGATGGAGGCTTTTATCAAATCGCAAGGCTTGTGGGCACCTTTGACCGCGGAAAAGGGAGGCATGAATGTTGCATCAGCGGAGTTCAAGGCGATGGAGGAGAAGGCACACGCAACGATTATGCTGTGCTTATCGGATGACGTGATCATCGAGATCGCAGATCAGAAGGAAGCAGCGAAGCTCTGGATCAAGTTGGAGAGTCTCTACATGACGAAGAGTCTCACTAGCAAGTTGATGCTAAAGCAAAGGCTCTTCACCATGCGGATGCTCGAAGGTATGGCTCTCAAGGACCATCTTGATCAATTGAACACAATTCTGTTAGATTTGCGTAATATTGGCGAGAAGGTGGAGGATGAGGATGCTGCACTTTTGTTATTGATCTCGTTACCTCCATCATATGAGAACTTCGTGCAGTTGTTCATTGTGAACAAGGACGACTTATCCCTAGAGGAGGTGAGATCGGCACTCCATGCTAGGGAACTGCGCCATAAGGGTGCAGGCACAGGTATAGAGGACCATGCTTCCGGACTGATGGCAACGGGGGGAAGCAAGAAGGGTAAGAAGAACAAGAAGAAGCAATTCTCAGGTTCTAAGTTACCCAAGGATGTATGTGCCTTTTGCAAGGAAAAGGGGCACTGGAAGAGAGATTGCCCGAAACGAGGTCAACACGGGCAGAATGGATCCGCAGCCGTAGCTGAACAAGTTAACTCGTCTGAGGATGATTACGTTCTAATGGCGAATGTTGTCACGCACTCTCAGGATGCGTGGGTCCTTGATTCCGGAGCTTCCTATCGTATTTGCTCTAATAGGGAGCTATTCTCGACGTACAACCAAACGGATGGAGGGTCTGTCTACATGGCAAACGGAGCCGTCTGTAAGGTGATTGGGAGAGACTCAGTTAGATTGAAGACGAATGAAGGGAAGTTATATACTTTAGAGCAAGTCAGGAATGTACCACATATTAAGAAGAATCAGATCTCCTTGAGTCTACTCGACAGCAAGGGATACAGTTTCAAAGGTGAAGGTGGAGATCTACAAGTCTGCAAGGGTTCTAAGGTGATACTCAAGGGAGTCAAGAGCGGGACTTTGTAAATGTTGCAAGGTTCGACGATCACTGGTTCGGCTGGAGTTGTCTCAGCCGAGACTAAGGAAGCTGATCTAACCAAGCTGTGGCATATGAGGCTCGGTCATATGAGTGAACGTGGAATGCAAGAACTTCACAAGAAGGGGTATCTCACCGGGCATGCGCCCAAGAGCCTAGGGTATTGTGAGCACTGCGTGTATGGGAAGCTACAGCGTAGCAAGTTCCCTAAGGCGGTTCATAGAACGAAAGGTACTCTTGATTATATCCATTCGGATTGCTGGGGTCCATCTCGAGTCGAGGCGATTGGAGGATACAGGTATTTCCTAAGCATCATAGACGACTACTCCAGGACGACTTGGATATTCGTGATGAAGCACAAGAGTGAAGCCTTCGCAAGATTCAAGGAGTGGAAGACAGTAGTAGAGAATCAGGTGGGAAAGAAGGTGAAGAGGCTGCGCACGGACAACGGCTTAGAGTTCTGTTCATCCGAGTTTGATGAATTCCGCAAGGATCAGGGAATAGCACGCCATCGCACCGTTCGGCACACACCGCAACAGAACGGTGTAGCCGAGAGAATGAATCAGACACTTTTAGCAAAAGCAAGGTGCATGCTTTGAATGCAGATATTTCTAGAGGTTTCTGGGGAGAGGCAGTATCCATGGCATGCTATCTCATAAATCGGAGCCTGCACACAGGTATAGGATGCAAGATTCCTATGGAAGTCTCGACCGGTAATGCAGTGGATTACTCGGATTTGAGAGTTTTTGGTTGTGTTGCCTATTATCACGTTGATGATGGCAAACTAGAACCAAGAGCTAAGAAGGGAGTATTCATGGGTTTCGGAACAGGTGTGAAGGGATACAAGATATGGGCAGACAATAAGATTATACTTAGCAGAAATGTAGTCTTTGATGAGTCTCATATGTTAAAAAACTCCGTGGAGGTGGAGCTTGGGGATGCAAAGAAGAAGGTGGAGGGAGAGTCGGATCCTATTGATCCTAAGGATTCCGAAATCCTTACATCGCCGCCGGAAGCTGAAGCGGAAGAAGCAGAAGATTCTGATAGTGAGGATGCGTCTACACCAGAGGAACCGGTTCATCAAAGTATTGCTAAAGGAAGACCAAGGAGGGTCATAAAGCCTCCGGCGAGATACAGAGATGAGGAGAGGTAGTGGACGAACCATCCTCCTACAAGACCGCTATATCTAGTTCTGAGTCAGCACAGTGGATTGCCGCGATGGGAGAAGAGATGGAGTCTCTTAGCAAGAACTCGACTTGGGAGCTTGTTAAATTGCCAGCAGGAAGGAAGATAGTCAGCTGAAAGTGGGTTTTCAGAAGAAAGGATGGAACTACATCTGGAGAGGGCGTCAAGTATAAGGCAAGGCTAGTTGCAAGAGGGTTCAGTCAGAAAGAGGGAGTTGACCACAACGAGATCTTCTCACCGGTGGTCAGACATACTTCTATCCGGGTGTTACTAGCTTTAGTGGCACACCACGACCTAGAGCTTGAGCAATTGGATGTCAAGACAGCTTTCCTGCACGGAGAGTTGGAGGAGGAAATATGCATGAGCCAACCGGAGGGGTTCCAAGTTCCCGGAAGAGAGAACCATGTGTGCAAGCTGAAGAGATCTCTCTACGGACTTAAGCAGTCGCCGAGGCAATGGTACAAGAGGTTTGACAGCTTCATGTTGAAGATTGGTTACCACAAGTGCCAGTATGATTGCTGCGTGTATCACAAAGAGTTGCATAGTGGATCACATATTTACCTAGTTCTATATGTGGATGATATTTTGATTGCAACTCGAAATATCAAGGACATTAGAGAACTGAAGAGGTCCCTTAGTGCAGAATTGGAGATGAAGGATCTGGGAGCTGCTCGGAAGATATTGGGAGTTGAGATCTATAGAGATAGGAAGAAGAAGAAGCTTTTCTTATCACAGCAGGGATACATCAAGAAGATCTTGGCAAGATTCGGGATGTTATCAGCTAAAGCTATAGATACTCCTATGGAAACTAATAGCAAGCTAGGAATGTACACCGTTCAGACCGAGGAGGAGAAGGAGTACATGTCCAAGGTTCCATATGCTAGCGCAGTTTGAAGTCTCATGTATGCTATGGTCTGCACTCGACTGGACATAGCATTCGCTGTTAGTGTGGTTAGTCGTTTTATGGCTCATCCGGGTAGGGACCATTGGCAGGAGGTGAAGCGGATATTCAGGTACCTTAAGGGTACGTTAGACATTGGCCTATGCTATGGGTCACGTGAAAACATCTTAGTAGCTGGTTTCTCGGATGCGGACTATGCAGGCGATATTGACAGTAGAAGATCAATGACAGGCTACGTATTTGCTCTGGGAGCATCTGTTGTGAGTTGGAAGGCGACGCTACAGCCGACGGTGACTTTGTCCACCACGGAGGCAGAGTATATGGCTCTAACGGAAGCAGCAAAGGAGACAATTTGGCTTAAGGGAATGGTCAATGATCTAGGGCTACTTCAAGATCAGGCGATAGTCTACTGTGATAGCTTGAGTGCGATTTGCTTGACTAAGGACCAGGTTCATCATGAAAGGACCAAGGATATCGACGTCAGGTATCATTTTCTGAGAAACGAGAGCAGGATCAAGGTGATAAAGGTGGGGACTGCAGACAACCCCGCGGATATATTCACCAAGCCGGTTCCAGAGAGCAAGTTCCAGCATTGTCTGGAATTGCTCAACATCTTGAGCCAGTGAGGCCCTTAGGGACCATGTCGGACCCGGTGGGAGTCCATTGTGTCTCTGTGACGAGAGACAATTGAAAACGGAGAAGACGTAGCTTTTTTTACGAGAAGAGGAGCAGCTGCTGTTGACAAGAGAATTCAAGTCAAGGTGGAGATTTGTTGAGGAGGTGCCTTGAATGTGTTGAATTAGTCAAAGGCGGTGGAATAATGAGGTAGCAATTGTTAGGAATTGTTTCCATATCAAAGATGGAAACTTATGGGCAGCAAGTTTGTTTCCAATTTGGTTTTGGAAACCTTTGGCCTGTGGGTTTCCTCTAGGGTAGTATATAAAGAAGCTAGTAGTCTCTCTACTAAGTATGCAAAACATTCTTGTAATTGTTCCTCTTAAGTGAATAAAGAGTGCTTTTCCGCCGTGGAGGTAGTTAGCAAATATTTTGCTAGCGAACCACGTAAAACACTCGTGTTCTTCTTTTATTGGTTCTTCGTTCGTGAGGTGGTTTGTCATAACAAAACATGTTGATGGTAGCAAGGTGGGAGAAAATGGCGTTGCAGGTTTCGGAGGGGTTCTCAAAGATGAAGGGGGTCAATGGATCAAGGGGTACGATGGTCAAATCAACTTCAGGTCGATGTTGGAGGCGGGACTTTGGGGTATCCATAGAGGATTGGTCATCATTCATCAGATGAATCTCAAGGATTTTGCAATTGAGTCTGATTCACTGGATGCGATTAATCTCATTGCTCAAGACACCCCTCCTAACTACCCTTTTGTTGTGATTTTCCAATAAATTAAGGTTCTGGTGCAAGGATGCAGTTGCTCAATCCATCACATCAACGGAGAGAAGAATGCTCTAGCCGATGCACTGGCAAAAGAAGGAAGTAAATAAAGTGAAACTCTGGTGAGCATGGAGGAATCTCCACTGAAGATTGCTCAGCTGGTGATCAGGACATTGTGCTCACTAATTGTGGCGACTGATTAGGACTTGTCCTGTTTTTGTTCTTTTGTCTTCTTGTGTTGTTTAATTTCTAGATAATCAATGAAAAGTGACATATCTAACAACTTCCATAGTATATGCATGTCACAACCCTTATAATTTTCAACATTTATTCGGAGTGTTTGATCATTGATAAGGATTTTAGTTATACATTGGCAGCAAGTTCATTTACTCTACAATTAAATTGCTAAACCCCAGGAGCCTTCTTGAAGTTCTTGGACACCACAAGAAATTATTGGTATACAATTCTTTCGATCTATAAATGTAAACATAATTGGTTTAGACGAAGTAGATAAGCGAGCAGCCACTCTAGACTGCTCTACATATTGCTTTCCAACTATCAGAAATATGTTGATTAGCAACTCGTTGGTACAATATTGACAATGTCCATGAGTAAGATTTTTCTTCTTTTGCCTATGATGTAATGGACGTAGGCATGCATATGAAGGGTGCCAGCTCTTGATTACATCTATGTGCAAAAAGATTGACGAGGAATTCATTTGCTAACTCCTTGAGCAAAGAACCATTATTGTATACTATGGAGGTATGTATTAGTGCTCAAAAGAGGAGGGGAATAGTCATAAACCATTTTGTGCCAGAACTTCCAAATAAGAAATTCTTAGACCTTAAAAGCCAATTTCATGTTAAATTGTGTACAAAGAGTTGTTGGCATTCGATCTTCTTTTTTAGAAAGCATTCACTCTTATGGATATTCTTTCTAATAGATCTAGAAATTTAGCATACAATCTTTATAAGACGAATGTGCAACGCACGTGCTTTTTACTAGTACTTGTCAAAACAGAAATAACAGAGTAAAGAAAAGGTGTTGCCAAGATAGCAGCAATCTCCCCGATCCTTTCTTTATCACCACAACAGCAATACAAACTGCTCCCGTTTCAAACGCTAAACAGTCCTCAATAGTTTGCTAAAAGACAAAACATACAATTGGATCAACAGAGTGAGAGATCATTAGATGTGAAATCATTAATTATCAGGAGATAAAAGAACAAGAAAAACAATTTTCTACATTACCTCATTCTCCACTTGCTTTGCGATTTCTTTAGTTGGTGCAGAATCAACATACGGGGAAGTCGTCCATGCCTTCAAACAAAAGAAAACAATTAGAAGGCTCACTAAAATAGTAGAGGAGGCTTCAGATGTAGCTACTGATGAAGTCAGTAGTCACTACCTCTTCCAGGCTCTTTCTTGGTGATCTTCATTAAGTTGTGTCCGTTCTGGAATTCCAAAAGAAAATGTTTTCCTTAATGCAGTCTTTGCATGCACAGTTAGATCTGTGCCTTCCATTCGACGTACAAAAACCAGCTCTCTAACTGTCGAAATTGTGTGTTTAGCCTCAGTGAAAGCCTTACTTTTTCCTATCTTAGCTAACTTCCAAGCTTTTCAACAAAAGGTTATGAGTTTATGAAAAACACAAAAAAAATTGTAAATTATGTAGTTACACTAACCAGTGATGACGAGATTGATCAATCGAGCAAACCATCATAATGATGCACTGCCTGTTTCTCTGCATTTCTCTTCAGAAGTATCCAGTGCACCTTGAGGCTTTTCCTTCTCCTGTATTGAAGAAGAATCAAACGCAGAAAACAAGTTTTGAATTGAAGAAGATGAAATTCAATTAATTGAAAATGAAACCCTAACTACCCTTTTTTATCTCTTCACCATTGTACACGGTGGAAGAGTAAAGGGAGAGAGAGAAAATTCAAATGACCGAGTACAACCAATGAGAAAAGGACACCTAAGCTAGTGGCTAACGGAAATGCCACATAAGTAAAACAAAACGACAACGTTCTGTTTAAGACTAAAACAACGGACACGATTAAAAACAAAACAAAACAATCCAACGGTATCTGCTGCTCCTGCTGCTCAAATATTTCATGTCATCAATTTGGCTCAAGTTGCAATTCAGTCCAAGACCTTCATATATTCAATATCCCCCCTCAAGTTGGAGTGTGTAGGATGATCACACCCAACTTGGAAAGAAGAAAATTGAAAACTGCAGAGTGCAAAGGCTTGGTGAGCATGTCAGCTAGCTGATGTGTAGTAGATATGTGTCTGAGAGTAATGACCCCTTTTTGTGCAAGATCCCTGATCAAATGACAATCCAAGTCTATGTGTTTGGTTTTGTCATGAAGAATGGGGTTGGCTGCAAGCTGCAAAGCTGAGTTGCTGTCACAATAAACAACAGGGACACCTGAAACCATCACTCCAAGATCATTCAAAAGAAACAAGAACCATTGAATTTCACAAGCAACACTAGCCAAACTTCTGTATTCTGATTCTGTTGAACTTTTAGAAACTGCATTTTGTTTCTTTGACCTCCAAGAGACCAGTGAATCACCCAGATAGACCAAATAGCCTGTGGTGGACTTTCTGGTGTCCAAGCACCCTCCCCAATCTGCATCTGAGTATGCTAGCAAGGTGAGAGGAGAAGAAGATGAAAACATCAAACCTTGAGCTGGAGCATTTTGCAGATATCTAAGCACATGGTGCACTGCTTTTAAATGAATTGAAGTAGGCCTGGAGACAAATTGTGACAATTTGTAGACTGCAAAACTAATATCTGGCCTGCTGTGTCCAAGATAGAGTAATTTCCCAACTAGCTGCCTGTACAAAACAGTATCAGCTGCTGAAAGTGGATCACCAGTATTCGCAGAGAGCTTAACAGCTGGATTCATTGGAACAGGGACTGGTTTGCTTTCAGAGTAGCCTGCCTCCTTGAGAATCTCTAAAGCAAATTTCCTTTGACAAAGTGTGATTCCATGATCATTTCTAGCAATTTCAAAAACCAGAAAATACCTCAAATGTCCAAGATCTTTCAACTGAAAAGTACTATTCAGAACTTTCTTGAGATCATTCATAGAAGTCAAACTTGTCCCAGCTAAGACTATATCATCAACATAAACTAGAAGACACATGAAAGATTGAGGAGTCTTCTTGACAAATAATGTGTAATCAGACTTGCTTTGAGTGAAACCAAGATCAAGAAGGGTATGAGAAAACTTACTATACCACTGTCTTGAAGCTTGTTTTAAGCCATAAAGTGATTTTCTGAGGTGACACACAACTTTCCCTTTATTTCTGGAGCTGAGCTCATGTATAAGAGTTGTATCATAACCAGGAGGAAAATCCATATACACTTCCTCATGCAAGTCACCATGCAGAAATGCATTATTCACATCTAACTGCATTAGATGCCATCCTTGACTAGCAGCTAATGCAAGGAGACACTTCACTGTAGGGAGCTTGGCAACTGGAGAAAAGGTCTCTCCATAGTCAATCCCCTCTGTTTGTGTGTAGCCCTTAGCCACCAACCTTGCCTTATACCTTTCAACTGTCCCATCAAACTTCAATTTCACTTTGTAGACCCACCTACATCCTACATCATCATGTCCAGGAGGAAGAGTTGTGAGAACCCAAGTTTGATTTTGTTCAAGAGCTCTTAGCTCAGTTTGCATGGCTTGAGTCCATTTTTCTGATTGAGCTGCCTCTCTGTAAGATCTAGGCTCCACAATAGCATCCACTGCTGCCAAGAAATGTCTAAAAACTGGAGCACTTCCTGCAACAGAATCAAAATGTACTGGAGATAGGCAAGCAGAGACTAGTCTAGGCTTGTTAAGCACAAAATCTCTGAGATATTGAGGTGTTCTAATCTCTCTTGCAGTTCTTCTGAGGCCTGAAACAGGTGGAGCAGGAGTGGGAGAGAGAATCATCTCTGACTCTGTGTGTTGATCAAGAGTGGAAGATGGAGAAATACCAGTAGTAGGTGGCACATCCATGTCAAAGAAAACATCATTGTCACTGCTTATGGGTAAGCTGAGATCTTCTATTACTTGTGGCAAAGTGACACCTTTTGTGGCAAAAGGAAAGATTGACTCATGAAAGACAACATCCCTAGAGACAGAGAAACATTGATCTTTGAGATTATAGAGCTTGTACCCCTTCATTCCAAAAACATAACCCAGAAACACACAAGGAACAGCTCTTGGTGTGAATTTTGTCCTCCCTTGCATTAAAGTGGAACTATAGCATAAACACCCAAAAGTTATCAAAGAAGTATAGTCAGGGAGCTCACAAAAGAGGCACTCATATGGTGATTTGTCTTGAAGAACTTTTGTAGGTGTTCTATTGATCAAATAAGTGGCTGTAAGCACACTATCTCCCCAAAACTTGAGTGGAAGAGAAGACTGATAAGTCAAAGCTCTAGCAACTTTTAATAAGTGCTGATGCTTTCTTTCAACAACTGAGTTTTGTTGATGAGCCTCAACACAGCTGAGCTGATGTACTATACCTTTCTGCAACATAAAGTCAATAAGAGCTAGCTCTTTGGCATTATCACTCCTTATCTTCTTGATTTTGACTTTGAATTGTGTCTCCACCATGTTGTAGAATTGTGGAATATGAACTTGAGCCTCTGATTTGTGAACAAGAAGGTAGACCCAAGTCATTCTGGTTGCATCATCAACCAAGGTGAGGAAAAATCTATGTCCTGCATGAGTGGGAACCCTATAAGGGCCCCAGATATCACAATTTACCAAAGAGAAAGGGTGCTTCTCAATTTTTCCAATACTAGGATAGTGTAGCTTATTTTGCTTGGCTTGAGGACAAATCTCACAAAGAGTGTTGTCAACATTTGTGATGGAAGGCAAAATTTTGGTGAGACTTCTCAGTTTCATGTCTGATAAGTGACCCAATCTCTTATGCCAAAGAGGGGCTGAAATGCAGTTAGTTGTTACTTTAGGGACCAAAGTGCAAATAGCCAAAGTAGCATTTGTAGGAGATAGTAGATACAGACCATCAACTCTTCTTCCTTCACCCAGAATCTTAGCAGTAATATTATCAATAATATGACATTTGTTGACATCACAAACAAAATGACAAGATTGTACCTTGGTCAGCTGAGTGATGGAGATCAAATTAAATTTGAATTGAGGTATACATAACACTCCTGTAAGATGCAGAGAAGCTGAAAGTTGAACATCCCCAATGTGAGTGACTGCAACTCTCTTTCCATCTGGTAAGCACACATTGATGTCTGTAACTGGGACTACATTGTGCAATATTCTTAGATCATGGCACATATGATCTGTTGCCCCACTATCAATAATCCAAGCTTGACAATCAGATGGTATAGTGCTCTCAGAACCACAGAAACTAAATGATCTCATCACACCACCCATAAAATGACTATTATACATAGAATCAGCTCTTGAATACTGACTAACAGGGCTATCCATCACATTAGAGTGACTACTATGTGATGGTGAAGATCCTGAAGTGTTATCACTAGAGCCACCTTGATTGGATTGCTGCATTTGAGTGTTGATATAGTGCATCATTTGTTGACATTGTGTCTGAGAGAAAGGAAAGCTGGACTTATCACTTAATGCTTCAACTGTGTCTTGAGAAACAACATTATGTGCTTGAAACTTATGTTTACTCTTGAAATTTGGTGGATATCCATGCAACTTCCAACATTTGGCTTTAACATGACCACTGCCTCCACAATGAGCACAAACCTGTTTGGGATTCTTAAAAGAACTTTGAGGTGGTGCTGGCCCATTGTTGGCATTGGTATTGTGATTGAAATGATGAGGAGTTCCAGCTCCAGATCATGTATTATTGTAGCTAGAATACATGGCAATTGGAGCTTGAGAGTAGTTCTGTGAATACATTGCCATGGTACTTACACTGATGTTACCCTGCATCTCTTGTTGAATAATTTTAGCAAAAACTCCATTTAAACTGGGAAGAGGATCTTGCAACAAGATTTGATCTCTAACGAGTGTGTATCCCACATTTAATCCCATAAGAAACTGCATGATGTGCTCTTGTTGTTGTTTCTTAAGCAGAATACCCATCACATTACATGTACAAGCTTGAAGAGCACCACATGAACATATAGGCCTTTCCAAATAGTTTTCTAACTCATCCCAAAGAGATTTCAATTTAGTGAAGTATGCTGTAACAGACATACCACCCTGTTTAAGGTTTGAGATAGCACTACTCAGCTGAAAATTTTTAGGCAAATTCTTCTGTGAGAACCGTTCAAGCAGATCTGCCCAGATTTCTCTTGCTGTAGAGTAATACACCACACTTGAGGCTATCTCTTTGCTCATTGAGTTTAAAATCCATGAAATCACCATTCTATCACATCGTTTCCACAAGGAATATAACTCAGATTGACGTCCAGGTTCCAAAATAACACCAGTAACAAAATCTAGTTTGTTTTTAGCCTCAAGAGCTACAATCATGGATCTGTACCACATATTGAAGTTCTCACCATTAAGCACTTGAGTAACTAGTGACATACCTGGTGAATCTGAGTTGTGGAGGAAATACGGTGATGAACCGTCCATCGCAACTCGCGAACTGGAACCTCCAGAAACCGGAGATTGTGAATCATCCACCGGTAGAGACATTTGAAATGAAAGAGTCTCAACAGAGAAACTAGATCGGTATGACGCGTTAAATCACCCCTAGCTCTGTGAATCGAACGGCAAGCATCGCCGTCAAGCCATCAACCATGGCTCTGATACCATATTGAAGAAGAATCAAACACAGAAAACAAGTTTTGAATTGAAGAAGATGAAATTCAATTAATTGAAAATGAAACCCTAACTACCCTTTTTTATCTCTTCACCATTGTACACGGTGGAAGAGTAAAGGGAGAGAGAGAAAATTCAAATGACCGAGTACAACCAATGAGAAAAGGACACCTAAGCTAGTGGCTAACGGAAATGCCACATAAGTAAAACAAAACGACAACGTTCTGTTTAAGACTAAAACAACGGACACGATTAAAAACAAAACAAAACAATCCAACGGTATCTGCTGCTCCTGCTGCTCAAATATTTCATGTCATCAATTTGGCTCAAGTTGCAATTCAGTCCAAGACCTTCATATATTCAATATCCTGGAAACTCTTTTCTTCAGCTTCTTGGAACCATCTTAAGCAAAGCTCGAGTCTCATCTGATTGGTCGTGTATTCTGTTTCTTCCTGTCAATTAAGACAAATAAGAAGCAACCAATATAGAACATTAACATAACCAAACCCCATAACCAGACATAAATGATGAAAGACCTTTATTTTATTGCACAAACCAGCTCAATTGAGGTGGAAAACATAAATAATATCTCCAGACATAACATGAAGGGATATTTGTTAAAACAGGGGTTTAAGCAAGAACGATGAACAATGATGAACAAGAACACAAAGATTTAACGTGGTTCACTACAAAGTTTCTAGCTAGGTTCACAGTCAAAACGAACCTAATTTATTAATGAGAGAGCCAATTACAATCACGATATACACTACACAAGCTAATAGCCACAACATGCACGCATATATTTGCCTAGAATACAGACTTGTGCCCAAAGCAATGCTCAAACGTTACAAAACCGATAGGGAAACAACTTAGCTGACTTGCCAGACCCATTTGCATGAATCATTCTTTCGAAAGCCTCCCCCCTTCCGTGCGAATGGCTAGAATCTCCAAAAATAGAGCTCGTTCCTCCTACGTCTTGCCCGCTTTGTTGCTTCGTCAAATTCTTGTGCTAGGTATTTGAATAGCAAAAACATAATAAATCTCCACCTAGATTTCAAACACCCTGGGAGCTAGGGGTGTAACTTGGACGGGCTGAACCCGACCAACTCGAACCCAACCAGGACTGAAGTCGGGCTTGGGCACATGTTTTCAGTAATTTGGACGGGTTCGGGCAAAAATTCTCACCCCGAATTGCAATTAGGGTCGGGCTTGGGTACAGATATTAAACAATGCGCTAGCCCTAATTGCCCAATTGGTATACACATTACCTATAAATGTTATATTTTGAGAGTATTATATATCATATTTAGCAAGAATCTATTTTTGTCTTTTTAATAATTAGTGATATTTTTAATTATGTTTATTTTCTTGACTAATAGATTTTTTTTCACAAAATATTTAGTATTCTCTTGTATACGTTGATGATTTTTTAATCCACTCTAACAATGTATAGTCATTATTTTTTAGCCTTAAATAAAAAAGTGAATTGTCTACATTTGGAATTTATTTTTGTATGTAAGCTATTAACTTGACTTTAAGAAGACAGTTTTAATTGAGTTGACTGTGATAATTATATTAATTTTAATGGGCTAGCCCGAATTCAACCCGTACCCGAATTGGTTTGCTTGAATTTGTCCTTGACGGGCTAGCGATGGTCCTAACCAGGGCTGGGCTGGGCTTGGGCAATCCCGACAGTACTGGGGCTTGGGCTTGAACAAGGGTGTCAACCTGCCCATCCCGCCCGAGTTGCAGTCCTTAGCCAATCTGATGCTCCCATCAATCCAATTGTGGATGCTTCTCTCAATCAAGAACGCCTCCATCTTCCACAGTTGTATGCGAAACTGAAATAGCCAACTCGTTGCTCCAACTGTCATGCATCCCAGCAATGATTGCGCCAATTACGGATGCACCTCCAACAATCAACCAGAACCAACTAAATGTATTCCCAAAATTGCGATTTTTGAGTACATCCCATATGCGCCACAAAAAACGCCTCTATGCATCTCACAAAGAGCAAAGACTGGTGTGTCCCAATAAACACTCCACTAATGCATCGTGACTTTCTTCAATGTCATTCCAGTGACACTTAACGGTAAAATTTACCATCAATCAACCAATGCCATGCCAATTCCGCAACCAAATAACCGCACCAGTGCGCAACCCGATACACGCCCAATAACGTGTCAAAAATGAATGTTTGCACAGTAACACGCCACAAAAAAATACATGTCAAATATCATGCAGCCAATCCAATGTGCGCCTAATAATGCGCCACAAACCGCGTGCAAACAAGACAGCAATTTGTTCCATGCCAAGAGCCAAATCCGCCAGTTGATTCGAGTCGGCTACAACTTGTCTTGAGTCCTCCTAGCTTCAAAAACAAAATTGTTCTATTCAAATGCTTCAATTCCTGCGATGGATGAGCCTGATTAAGATCAAAACCTAATGCTCCACGCCAGAAGCCCGATTGTTGCTGAACAACAATTGCACGTGAACCGCTAGATTCGTGTTAAAATGTGTTTGTGATGCTCCATGAAAAACAACCCGATAGCTCCCCCAGTAAGGAAACTCATAGCCTCTCCACCCCCCACTAAAGGCTTGGTGGTGGGTGTATCAACAATATTCTTCCCATCAACCCTATAAATCGTGATCATACCTCCCAACAATGTTCTTCTCGAAACCTAACACAACCAAACTCTAATGCCACTTTTTAAACAGTTTTGAGCGAGAACAATGAACAATGATGAACAAGAACACAAAGATTTAACATGGTTCACTAGCAAAGTTGCTATCTACGTCCATTGTCAAAGAAAACCCAATTTATTGATGAGAGAGACAATCACATTCATGATATACACCACACAAGCTAATAGCCACGGCCTACACAAATACATAGGCTTAGACTACTGACTTGTGCCCGAAGCAATGCTCAAACGTTACCAAAATAAATAAGGAAACTTTTATGAACTGGAAATAGCTTCGAGAATGATGAATGATTAACAAGAACAGATCGATATAACGTGGTTCATTAGCTATGAGCTAGCTACCTCCACAACCCAAAAAACCATATTTATTAGAGAGAAACACCACGAATACAACCCACACATTGTAAAGCACGACCTATACCCTTTATATAGGCCTACTATAAAGCTTATGCCCAAAGAAATACCAAAAACGAGCTAAAAGAACAATAAAACAACTTTCGACCGCCTACAGTATTGTCTTTGCACAAAGACAGATTGTCTTCGCACGAGGACTTGTTCTCTTCACCCGAACAATTTGCTACTCCATATTGCTATTCTTTCTTCTTGCTCCTCCTTTTGGTCCGTTTCTTGTCCCCCTTCGTCGCCAACTCTATGCCAAGCCTTAGTCCATTACAGGCACCCTTAATTGCAAAACAATCTCCACCTTTCCTTTAATCCTCTAACATTCTAGCGGGTTCTCTCCAATAACCTTAATGTCACAAGTTTCTCCAACTTCTCCAAGTTCCTGCAACGTGTGCCCCCAGTGATGCTCCAACACCTGTTAAGTTACTGCAATCGAACCTATCGATGCTCCAACTACGGCCGAGTTCCTTCAATTGAAACCCATGTTTGTTGTTCCATCTCCCACTAAGTTCCCACAACAAAATCATGTGTTGTTGCGAGTCCCACTGAGTCCCTACAACAAACACCCCAATACGTGTCCACTTTCACGTGTCGTGTCACTCTTCAGAGAATCCCCCATTCCACCATCCGCCTCCTCTTCAAGAGCACGTATTCCCATTTACCCCCAACGGGGCCTAGAGACTGAAGTCATCCGCCAGCGCTTGTAGCCGCGTCTGCAAACGCCTTCCGCTCCGTACACTCCCTCTTCCAGTGACCATTCTCTTTACGCAATGCACATATCTCATTTGGAAACTTAGAACCCTTGTTCCTCATTTTTCCATAACCCCAATTGGACACCATGAATTCGCCCGACCCTAGAACATCTAAACGTCCAGATGCGGCCCTTTGCTGCATCTCCCTTGTGTGAAGAGAATATCTTACCTCCTCAAACGTGAGAGTCTCTTTTCAAGCACAAGCAGACTGCACGAAAAAGGGTTCTAAGTTTCCAAATGAACTTATCTACAAGTATCCACACCTAGGGTTTCCATGCTGGTAACGCAACGGCATAATAATAAAATTCTGATTAAATTCCTCCACGGATCACAGGGAAGCATTCATAATGTGATAAGGGAAAAACAATTGTGTACGTTGCTTGTTCGTGAGATCACAATGCATAATGATGTCCACATATCTACAAGTATCCACACCTAGGATTGCAAGATGGAATACACTTCACGTTTAGTGCTACCTACTTCAAAGAATGAAGAGGTGGCCGAACCACCTAGGCCAACGGGTATGGAGGAGCGGAAGGCTCCTTGGGGCTCTCTCCTTGCTCTGTTGTTTCTCTTAGTGATTATTTATGAGAAATAATAAGGTAGGATTTCCCTTTTATAGTTAATAACTCCTTATTAACTAAAAACTTGTCCAAATTCAATCCTCTTCGTACACGGATTAATCCACTTTGCAAATTAGTCCAAATAACTTTACATGTGGTTGCATTTTGATCCTTTTAATTAATTAGTCAAACTAATTAATATCCTCCAGTTTAATCCATAAGGTGTGTGACCCCGTAGATTTTTACTTAGTTTGTAGTAACAATTATAAACATGGAGCGGTGTCTAGAAACACATCTATGCCACCCAACTAACATAATTAGTCACTGACTTGACAAAAATTGTTCCCATTTTTACCGTTTTGTATAAATCCATTTATCTCTAAATCCTGATTGGACACGAGAGATAATTGTCACACTCGTATATCAAATTTATAGTTCTCGATCTTGGAAATAGGCTTATCTATACAGATAACATCAATATCCCTTATTGATTTATCTGAGTCTGACCAGACATTCCATAAGCACTACCCCGCGAGTGATCGTGGATATTTACTCCCATTATGTAGGAGGGACAAATCCTCTTTATATCACTACCATCTCTCTGCTTTCACAACTAGAGTATCTAGTGACTTCAAGTCTAAGGATTAAAATACCATTGTCACTACGAGAAGCACTTGTGATGTTAACATAATTTATATGTAGCCTTCTCGTGGTGGTTCATCCAGTAAGGCAATTACTCCTAATGCATACCCATGTGTTAGACTTGACATCTCGATATCAATATAGTCTATTATGATCGTCCTATTAATCAATATATTTGACTAAGGATATTAAAGATAAACACCAATTGCAATCTAAGGAATTAAATATATTAAATATCTCCATAAGTAAAAATTAATATAATACCCAAAAACCATTTCCATACTAAATAAAGATTGTGAAAGTGTGTAATGTAGAATAAACATGATCTGATACTCTAGAATGGAGTTGAATAGAGTATGGAAGCTTCTGCTAAAATTGAACTTTTAAAAAATATAACAGAAGGAAATAATGAGATCTCAAGGCTTTGGAACAGATTGGAAAGAGTTGAAACAGTTTTAGAACTAACTGAAGCTTCAAAGCTTCGAGATAAAAAATTCTCCAAAGATTTGGAATAGCCTGTTTAGTACTTTTCTAGTTTGTATAATGAAATAAAAATGCAGTAAAGTAAAGACCACAAGGATTTTACAGAGTTCAGTCAGAGTTGGACATAATATTTGCCTGAGGGACTTCATCCTCCAGCATTTGATTACACTTCTTATTAATCACCCTGATTTAGCCCTAGATCTTAAGCCTATGCGAGCTACCTTACACTCATACAACTTCTGGTTCCCAACCTATCTAGTTCCAGCTACAACCTGATGAAACAATAAGCACCTCTTGTTGTTCACTTGAACAACTAACTTATAAAGTTGTTGAGGTTAAGTAACACTTGATAATAATACAATGAAAGCACAAATAAGAACACAGAATAAAGATAAGCTGTGAATACTCAGAAGTGTTCTTTAGATTTTGGATGATTTGATCTTGTTCAGCAGTTGAATCCTTGCTTGATTTGAAGAGTAGTATGTGTTGATCTCCCACGAATGAATATCTCTTCCTTCTACAGTGATAAGCCTTCTCTTTGCGTGTCTCTAACACTTTTAAAATGAAACTTCCTTTAAACACAAAATTCTGTACCAACCTGAGAGATTTCAGGAACAACCTTCCTGAAAATCCTCTCCCTTTAACAACTTCTTTCAACAACTATGTTTTGAATAGCTTTTCAGATTTGTTTGGAAGGTATGAACAACGAACAACCCTGCAACAACTCAATCACAAGATCACAAAAAGTCCAGATAACATAGCATTAAGAATGCTGGCTGTTTCGCATATCCGTTTAGCCAATAAACTAAGCTAATAATCCCAAAATGATTTCCATAATAATTTCCAGATCAATAACATGTGATAAACAATAATAACGACACGATTGAGACTCGTAACAAGTCAATAATCAACGATATAAATAATTATGTCAACCTGCAATAAGAATCATATTATAACAATAACTATCAAGGACAAAGATCATCCGCAAAGCTTTGGAGCTATGTATATCATTCAAATCTTTGTCCTTGAATAACCCTTATCCTTGATGCAATCAAACTAAAAGATATGTTAGAGTTAGAAACACAATAAACTAGTTAAAGAATATTTTCAATAGACATTTAAACAGCATCTAATCCAATGTCAAGCCTGCAGCAGTACATAAACAGTTTAGCAGTTCACAAGTTTATAGACATCAGTCCAGCTTCAAAGCTTTGGATCTTTGAATCTTGTTTCCTTATAAAATCTGTATTTCATCATCTTCAATGTATAAACTCCCCCTGAGTTCATACTTCTCATTCATCCTGAAGGAGTGTGATAGCACCTTTTAGGGGCTATAATTCTTTAAAATTTACCACCTGATAATATGTATTTGGAGAGTGTTTTGAGGCCAATTTTAGAGATTCTAGGTCGTTTTATCACTTGTTGCTACCATGTTTTATATTGTTAGTCCGGACGTTTTCTATGCATATTTCATTGTTATTTGTCAAATATAATCGCTTGGTATGTTTGTTCACGTTGTTTCGGTAGGGACAGATGCTAATCGGTTGATAGGAGTCATGGAACGAACTTCGGAAACAAAGGGGAGCTCAAGTGGAGTCAAGAGAAGCCGAATAGGAGGAGCTTGGATGACCAGTCTGCACTATTTTGATTATATCCGAAGTTCTACAAATCATTTGGGGGTTAGACTAGTGCCATATGAAAGTAGACTCACAGATATTTCGAACGATAGGTCACAGAGCTAAATCCGAGTTCGGACGAAGAAGATATGGCGTTTTGAAATCAGGAGCAGATTTCAGGGGGCTTTTATGCAATTACTGAAGACTTCTGCGGGTTATGGTTGAAGAACGACCTAGGGACGAAAAAAAGCATCATTCACGCCTATTGAGAGTCACGATCCAGGAGGAAATCAAGGAGAATCCATTGGGAGAAACCTCAAGCAAGGGGAAGAGCCCGGATCACACCAATCTTCACGATTTCTAGCGTTTGATCTCTTCTTCCATCTTTTAATCACTTGTATGGAGAAACTCTGTTGTGTTGCTACGATTTGTAGCAGCTAGACGTTTTGCTAGGCTTCTCTAGAGAGCCTATGGTTTATGTAGACAATATGTTTTCCGGATTTTATACTTGTCTCATGCTTTTGGATTGTAATCTATTGGATGAAGTTTAATTTCATGAAGTTGTTAATGAGTGTAGTCTATTGACACGACTATGTTAGGAATTGATATTAATGAACTTAGGGTTTATTCATAGATTGTAGTCTTGGCAAGAATGGAGTAATTAACCGGACTTGTTAATTAGCTAGCGAGTGCGTGAGAGCGACTTAGACCTAGTTGTGATGAGATATGAACAACAATCCTTAATCACGGAGACTAAGAAGAGAAGTGTGTAGGATTGGCCATGGTGGGTAGATTCGGGAGGAGATAGTGAGGTGTTCGTGTGGTGGTGGTCTGAGAGGACATCATTATGTGCAGTGTCGTTAGCCTACTAGAACAGACCTGTGGATGTAGGTGGACCGACATGACACCAAGTAAACCGTGACGCAGCACGACATGAGATTGAGAGGAGATGGTCAGTACTATTACCCGGCTTAACTAGAATAGGATTAACGTGTTACTTTGATAATTCGGAAATCGTCTACAGCCCTAGGTGATCTAGATAATGCCTAGTTTCTCCATATTTGTTTAATAAAATAATAAACAAATCCGAAAATATTACTTAGTTATTTATTTCAATTCTTAATCAATACAAATTCTTCCTCCCAGTTACAGTACTCTAATCTAATAACTAATTAAATAATATCAAGCTTGTCCTCGTGGGATCGATAACTCGGGGTTGAAATACCACCCCTATATTACTTGACCGTGCACTTGCGCATACACGTAAGAAATAGTGTCAAGTTTTTGGCGCCGTTGCCGGGGACAGCGGTAGATTATTTAGTTAGGAGTTAGTTTAGAGTACTTTTATTTTAGTTTTTTTTTATTTTGTTTATATCTCTGTGCTTACGAGTTTCTCGTGAGTTTGTTTTTGTAGGAACACAGGAAGCAGGAGACGTAATGAGCATGTGGAGTGACGAGGATTATGTGGGGATCTCTGATTACCCCTACTACTGTGCTAAATGCAGAGTTTGGCACAATGATGACACATACTCAATGATTTGGTGCTACAAATGCAAGAAGGATCACAAGTATGAAGACGCATGCATATTCGATCCACCACAGCTTCATCAGCATCAAAAGGACTCATCAACAAGCATGGAATACTTGCACAATATTATGGGGGAGATCCAAGTGCGCATCACAAGGATGTCCCTTATTATAGATGAGCCACAAGAGGAGCCTCTGCCACATGCCATTGAACCCTTTATTGAGTCTCTATGGAAAGGACACTGATGGATAGGATGGAGAAAGAACGAGAATACGCATCCGAAGCTGCAGTCGTGGAAGAAGAGATACATGAGCCGAGTGAAGAATGCAGTGTCCATGAACCATTGGTGGACTCTGCTATTTATGAGGACTCAGACTCTGATTCAGACTAGGTGGAGTTGTGTGTCCAAAAATAGAGGAGGCGATGCTCGCTACAAGGAAATCTCAAATTATCCTACAGCCTTGGCATGATTGGGATGACATATACATTGAGAGCTTGTGGGGTGCTGATGATGAAGCTGATGAAACACCTGTGATTGTTGTTACTAAGGCTTTGGAAATCACCAAGTGTGGGGGTATGAGTGAAATGCATGCGTCGACTGAAGAGCATTTAGCACCAGAAAGGTACAACTGGGACGATTTCATGGCTAGAGATTCACCTAAGCCCATTAGTACTTCGTGGAAGCTGATTAAGAAGAAAAATTGCAAGATGAAAGGGGTTAGTTTCCATAACTCGCCACCATCCGCACAGCACATGGGTGCACTTGAAGTTCTGGATAAAAGATGGTGGAAGAATAATAAGTGGAGGGATAAATCAGCCTCCACTATCTTTTTTGGTTGAGGAAACCGGGTCGGGCCGTCGACCTTAAATTACAAGCGCTTTTTGGGAGGCAACCCAATGTAGAGTAGAGTTTGACATTTTGTTTCGTTTTTATTTTTGAGTTCTCCATATTTGATTGTGAGGGGCGAGATAGAGTTGTTTCAATATTTTATATGAGTGTACAGGACACAGGTACCGAAGAACTCTCCGGATTCCCATTCTTGATACATGTGCATGATTTTGCATGCAAAACGAGGAACAACTAGCTAACCGGGAGCATTGAGCTTGATAAAGAAGCTACTCCAATTCCACGAGTACCAAATTATTCATGAGGAGCATGGTAGCGAGTTGGAGTATCAGGGTTGCACGCATAGGAATCTGGAGTGAAAATAGAGTTTAAGAGCTTTGGAGGCGCGATTCTTTGCACAAGATAGATAAATTGAGAAGAAATGGAAAATTTCTTGGTTTAGGAATTTTCTAGTCTAAAATAGATTCCTCGTCGAATATGGAGTCCAACGGTTCAAGAATCGCGCGAATCGGATACCGGATGAAGAAGATAGAGCAAAAACAAAACATGCGAAAAGCAGTGATTTCGGCACCCATTTCGGGCCGAAATGGGGGGGGGGTCCGAAATCGGGTAGCTTAATCCGATTTTGGGGGTGTTATTTGGTATTTTCTTGATTTTTGAGTGCCCAATCCGGCCCTAAAGGGTAAAAACACCCAAAACTTGGATAAAACCCAACTTTTCTACATCTTTTTCCTCCTAAACCTTTAAGAACACCCATACATCCATACACCCAAATTTTCAAAACTCAACCAAATTCAAAATTTTTTGTGGGGTTTTGCTCCTTGCAAACCCAACAACAACATTAACTCTTGAGTTTTTGAAAGATAGGGCTTTGTTTGAGTGTGGGAGAAATCAAAGAGGAAGAGCTCCAAGAACTTAAACTTCCGATTCATCGCTTTGGAAGGGGATTCGGCCAAAGCTCAAAGAGGAACTTAAGACGGGGACACCGAGGAGCTTATGGAGGTACTCATGCCTTCACTAGCTCGTGGTTCCGAAAAATTTGGTACAATTTTCTCTCTCTCTCTCGGCTTTATTTCATGCTTAGACACTCTTAGGGCTTAATTTCTTGAGAAATTTTACTTGCTCATACTTGGATTATTGGATACTTGTTTAGCTCACTCCGACTAGACCTCACGTGCACTCACTCCGACTAGACCCACCGACGGTACGCTTGAGCAGCCGAGTCCTCTTGATTTCACTCTATTTTTCGTTGAGGACAACGCAGCGCTTAAGTGTGGGGGAGTTTTTAGCTATCCGCTAGTTGTCCATTGCATAGCCTTGTTACATGTAGTTTAGAAAGTCGCGTTTGCATGTAGATGTCGAGTCGGTTAGTTTTGCATGTGCACATTTATTTTATGCATTGCATATATTGTTGCACTTTTATTTATTAAGTCCACCTACCATACTTTGTTGGTTAGTCGAGTTGGCCAGTTACATATAGTGTCGAAAAAAAAACAAAAAAATAAAAATTCAAGAAAAACCCTAAAAATTGATTTTATTTAGAAAGGGCAATTGAAGGAGAGTAAGCGTGGAGAGGGCTCAATGATAGTATTCCGTAGGTAGTATGAAAATCTCGGGTGAGGTAGACACGTGAGAATCTGGAGTAGGAAGGCTATAGGGCCAATGCACTTGAGAGTTGTGAGTAGCTGTCTCTCAAACTAGTTATCCTACTAGCGCTACACCACCGTCACTTAGGTAGTCGTCAACCCTATCGTAGTGGAAACGGAACAACTGTGCGAGTGATTTTTATGGGGAACTCACGTCCCGTCTCCATCGCCTAGGTCCAGTAGTTACACCAATTTGATCCATTTACCCCTTTTATTCACAGCCTCTAGACTAGGAAGACGTTCCTTGTGACTTCTATCAGTAGTTAGAATAGTCCCTTCCTATGCGTCATGATAAAAGGGAGTTGAGTTAGGGAGGTTCGATGAGGGTGAGCTGATTTGATAAATCTTGAGTGGACATTCTTACATGTCATCTTTTGAGGGGATGTGAGGGTAAGTTAGAGACGGCAGCACACTTCGATGTGGCGGTGAGTCGTGTCATTACACCACGATCACAGGTGGATTGCCGGAGTGCGAGATACTTTTTCCGCACGTCATGGGGTGGGGGTTGGTTAATCTTATAGGAGGACGTGATTGCGATTCATTCATATTTTCTACATCATAGGTGATGAGGAGGATTGGTGAGTTAGCACGTTTACACATTGACTACCGGGTTCGAGATATGCTTTACATCGAGTGTGGGGGTGTCGACATATATTTGACCACGCATTTGATTTGACACAATCCATCCCCACATTATCTATTGTGATATGTGATCTCCTTGGATATTACTATCGTATTGGTGGCTCCATGTGCTTATTTGTATGGAAATGAAATTGAAAAAAAAGAAAAAAAAAACAGAAAGTAGAAATTGAAATGGAATAGGGAGCTGGAAATTAAACTTCATGAAGACCAAGGAGATAAGCTATTGTTTGAGATCACTTCTTCACATTTGTGGCCTCGAGAACGGCGTTGAACCAAGATTGAGGGAATGAGGTCCGAAGTAGTTAGTTCGGTGGGGTTCCTTGGATTTTGGTAAGGGAGTGTGAGAGTCGGGTTTGTGAGTTGTATCATGACGTCTAGGACTGCACTTCTAAATATTGTATCCTACCCGTCCTAAATCCGTAAACAATTGAAACCCGTGGATAAATAGCTCGGATGGTAAGTGCTAAGGATACATTTGATGAGTGTGCGGAAGCAACTTATTTTGTGTTCGTGCCCGTTCTGTCTGACGAAACTGGCCGCAAGTTCTACCGATCACCGAAGTTTAGAATCTTCTAGATGATGTGAGAGCCTATGACATGCCCGTTTGTTCTTTGATATTGCCCAATCTCTACTGAAAAGAAAAAAATATGTTCTTTAATCCCTTGCATTGTACATACTTGAGTTGCATTGTGCATATCATGTAGTTCCATGGTCGTGTCTTGTGTATTGAGTCGTGATTCGTGTTGGCTAGCGGAAAGTTAAGTATGCAAAGCGGTGGGGTATGCATTTGGTTTGGGTTTGGTATGTATGCAATGTCTCAAGTGTGGAGGTTTGTGCTTCATTGTTGCTCGGGACGAGCAAGATAGTAAGTGTGGGGGAGTTTGATAGCACCTTTTAGGGGCTATAATTATTTAGCATTTACCACATGATCATATGTATTTGGAAAGTGTTTGGAGGCCAATGTTATAGATTCTAGGTCGTTTCATCACTTGTTGCTACCATGTGCTATATTGTTAGTCCGGGCGTTTTCTATGCATATTTCATTGTTATTTGTCAAATATAATCGCTTGGTATGTTTGTTCATGTTGTTTTGACAGGGAAGGATGCTAATAGGTTGATAGGAGGCATGGAACGAACTTCTGAAACAAAGGGGAGCTCAAGTGGAGTCAAGAGAAGCCGAATTGGAGGAGCTTGGATGACCAGTCTGCACTATTTTGATCATAGCCGGAGCTCTACAACTCATTTTGGGGTGAGACTAATGCCATATTAAAGTATACTCAGATAGATTTCCATCGATAGGTCACGGAGCTAAATCCGAGTTCGGACGAAGAAGATATCGCGTTTTGAAGTCAGGAGCAGATTTCAGGGGGCTTTTATGCAATTACTGAAGACTTCTCCGGGTTATGATTCAAGGACGACCTAGGGACGAAAATAATCATCATTCACACCTATTGAGAGCCAGGATCAAGGAGGAGAGCAAGGACACTCCATTGGGAGCAACCTCAAGCAAGGACAAGATCCTGGATCGCGCCAATCTTCCTGATTTCTAGCCTTTCATCTCTTCTTCCCTCTTTTAACCACTTGTATGGAGAAACTTTGTTGTGTTGCTAAGATTATTGGTAACTAGACGTTTTGCTAGGCTTCTCTAGAAAGCCTAGGGTTTATGTAGACAATATGTTTTCCGGATTTGAGACTTTGTTTCATGCTTTTGGATTTAGATTCATTGAATCAATGTTTAGTTTCTTGATATTGTTATTGAATCCAGTCTATTGACACGGCTAGATTATGATTTAATAGTCACGACACTTACGATTTATTCGTGAATCAATTTCTTGCTTAATGTTAATTTCATTCTAGGTATTGTTCATATGTTGTTCTTAATCCTTGGCAAGAATGGAGTAATTAACCGGACTTGTTAATTAGCTAGCGAGTGCGTGAGAGCGACTTAGACCTAATTGTGATGAGATATGAACAACAATCCTTAATAATGGAGAGTGAGAAGAGAAGTGTGTAGGATTGGCCGTAGTGGGTAGATTCGGTAGGAGATAGTGAGGTGTTCGTGTTGTGGTGGTCTGAGAGGACATCATTCCGTACATTGTCGTTAGCCTACTAGAACGGACCGGTAGATGTAAGTGGACCGACCGAACACCAAGTAAACCGTGACGTAGAGCGACATGAGTCCGATAGGAGATTGTCAGTGCTATTACCCAACTTAACTAGAATAGAGTTAACGTGTTACTTAGCTTATCCGGAAATCGTCTGCAGCCCTAGGTAATCTAGAGAATGCCTAGTTTCTCCATATTGATTTTCTAAAAATACAAAATATACAAAAATATTAGTTACTTATTTATTTCATTTCTTAATCAATCACAATTCTTCCTCCCTATTACAGTACTCTAATCTAATAACTAATTAAATAATCTCAAGATTGTCCTCCCGGGATCGGTAACTCGGGGTTGAAATACCACCCCTATATTACTTGACTGTGCACTTGCGCATACACGTAAGAATTCGTGTCAAGTTTTTGGCGCCGTTGCCGGGGACAGCGGTAGATTATTTAGTTAGGAGTTAGTTTAGAGTATTTCTTTTATTTTAGTTTGGTTTAATTTTTTTTCTCTCTGTGTTTCACGGGTTTCTTGTGAGTTTGTTTTTGCAGCAACACAGGAAGAGGAGACATAATGAGCATGTCGAGCGAGGAAGATTATGAGGGGATCTATGATTACCCCTACTACTATGCTAGATGCAGAATTTGGCACACGATGACTGCTCAGTAATTTGGTGCTATAAATGCAACAAGGATCACAAGTATGAAGACGCGTGCATTTTTTATCCACCCCAATTTCATCAGCACACAGAGGACTCGTCAGAGGATATGGAAAAACGGCGCAGTATTATGGAGGATATCCAAGTGTGCGTCAAGTTCTTGTCTGTTGCTACACAATATTCACAAGAGGATTCAGCCACATGTATGACATACGTGAGGGAGATGATGAAGAGGTTAACGAAACGAGTAGAGAAACTGTCAGGGTTAGGGGAATCAGGTATCCAAGTGCCACAAGAGGATCCCCTGCCACGTGACATTGAGCCTAAATTTTAGCCTCCATCATCATCACCACCAGAGGACGATTTGGATGACCCCTGCATTGGGAGCTTGTGTGGTGCTAACGATGAAGCTGATGAAACACTTGTGATTTTTCTATTGAGGATTTGGAAGTCACCAAGTGTGGGGGTGTGAGTGAACTGCATTTGTTGATTGACGAGTATAAAGTACCAAAGAGGTACTACTGGGCGAATTTATTGCCAGAGATTCATTTCAGCCCAATAGTACTTCGTGGAAGTTGATAAAGAAGAAAAAATGCAAGATGAAAAGAGTCAACTTCTACACTTCTCCACCATCTGCACAACACAGGGGTGCTCGTGAAGTTCTGGGAAAGAGATGGTGTAAGAAGAAGAAGTGGAGAGTTAAGCATCCTTCACTATCCTAGACGGTTGAGGTAACCGGGTCGGGCCGTCGACCTTAAATTACAAGCACATCTTGGGACGCAACATATTTTAGAGTAGAGTTTGATATTTTGTTTCATTTCCTTTTTCAGTTCTCCATAATTGATTTTGAGGGGTGAGAGAGAGTTTTTTTATAATTTTCCATGAGTGTGCAGGAAAAAGGTGCCGAAGAACTATCCGGATTCCCATTCTTGATGCATGTGCACGATTTCGCACGCTAAACGAGGAACAATGAGCTAACCGAAGGATTGGGATTGATAAAGGAGCTACTTGAGGTCAAGTATTAGCTAATTAGTCATGAGGATCATGGTAGCGAGTTGGGTTATCGGGGTTGCACGCATCGGAACCCGGAGTGAAAATAGAGTTCAAGAGCTTTGGAGGAGAGATTCCTTGCACAAGAGAGATAAATTTAGAAGAAATGGAAAATTTCTTGGTTTGAGAATTTCCTAGTCAAAAATAGACTCCTCTTCGAATATGGAGTCCATCGTTGAAAGGATCGCGCGAAACGAATGTCGGATGAAGAAGATAGAGCAAAAACAAATTGGAGAGTTCCAGTGATTTCGGTCGGGCTCCATTTCGGGCCGAAATGGCCCGGACAGCTCAGTTTTGGGGGGTATTTTTGATACTTTTGGGGGGTTATTTTGACATTTATGAGGATTTTTTAAGCCAACAACCTACCAAGAAGTCCCCTAACACCCCAATTTGGATCAAACACCACCAAACTTCATCTTCATCCTCTCCAAACCCTCAAGAACACCAACACACCCCAAACCCAAAAGACATCCAAATTGTGAAGTTTCTGAGATTGTGAGTGGAGTTATTCTTGAGCTTTTGAGATAGTGAGCGGATTGAGTGTGGGGGAATTGAAAGAGGAAGATCTCCAAGAACTTAAATTGTCCAATTCATTGCTTTGGAGGGGGATTCGGCCAAAGCTCAAAGAAGAACATAAGACGGGGACACCGTGGAGCTTAAGGAGGTACTCATGCCTTCACTAGCTCGTGTTTCCGAAAAATTTAGTACAATTTTCTCTCACTCGGCTTTAGTTCTTGCTTAGGAAATCTTAGATCTTAATTTCATGAAAAATTTTACTTTCTCATATTTTGATTATTGGATACTTGTTTAGCTCACTCCGACTAGACCTCACGTGCACTCACTCCGACTAAACCCACCGGCCCTACGCTTGAGCAGCCGAGTCCTCTTTATTTCACCTTATATTTCGTTGAGGACAACGAATCGCTTAAGTGTGGGGGAGTTTTTAGCTATCCGCTAGTTAGCCATTGCATAGCCTTGTTACATGTAGTTTACAAATTCGCGTTTGCATGTAGATGTCGAGTCGGTCAATATTGCATGTGCACGCTTAAATATTTGCATTGTATATTATTGTTTCACTTTTATTTATTGAGTCCACCTACCATACTTTGTTTGTTAGTCGAGTTGGCCAAATACATATAGTGTCGAAAAAAAAACAAGAAAAATCTTAAAAAAAAAAAACCTTAAAAATTGATTTTTTTTAGAAAGGGCAATTGAAGAGAGTGAACGTGGAGAGGGCTCAATGATAGTATTCCCTAGGTAGTATGAAAATCTGAGGTGAGGTAGACACGCGAGAATCTAGAGTAGGAAGGCTATAGGTCCAATGCACTTGAGAGTTGTGAGTAGCTGTCTCTCAAACTAGTTATCCTACTAGCGCTACACCACCGTCATTTAGGTAGTCGTCAACCCTCCTCGTAGTGGTAACATAACAGCTGTTCGAGTGATTTTTATGGTGACCTCACGTCCCGTATCCATTGCCTAGGTCCACTAATTACCCCAATTTGATCTATTTACCCCTTTTATTCACAACCTCTAGCCTAGGAAGTTGTTCTTTGTGACTTCTATCACTAGTTAGAATGGTCCCTTCCTATTCGTCATGATAGAGGGAGTTGAGTTAGGGACCTTCGATGAGGGTTAGCTGATTTGATACATTTTCAGTGGATTGTCTTACATGTCATCTTTTGAGGGGATGTGAGGGCGAGTTAGAGACGGCAGCACACTTCGGTGTGGCGTTGAGTCGTGTCCATACATCACGATCACGGGTGGAGTGTCGTAGTGCGTGATACGTTTTCCGCCCGTCATGGGTTGGGGGTTGGTTGATCTTATAGGAGGACGTGCTTTTGATCCATTCATATTTTCTACATCTTAGGTGATGAGGAGGATTGGTTGGAATTACAACGTGTTACATTGACTACCGGGTTCGAGATATGCTTTGCATCAAGTGTGGGGGTGTCGACACATATTTGATTGTATTAGTTGATTTGACAAATTCCACCCCCACGTTATCTATATTGATTTGATCTCCTTGGATATTACTATTGTATCACCATTGGTGGCTCCATGTGCTTATTGAAATTGAAATTGAAAAAAAAAAAAAGAAAAAAAAAGAAAGTTGAAAGTGAAATGGAATAGGGAGCCGGAAATTAAACTTCATGAAGACCAAGGCTTTGAGATTCTTCTGGCTATTCCTGACCATGTCTTTTAGAACTTGATGCAGTAGGAGGAGCACTTTGTGTTCTTTGAAGCTCAGTCTCAAGGCTTTGAGATTATGAGTCAGAAGGATGTTTAAAGCTTTGAGATTCTTCTGGCTATTCCTGTAGATTAGTTTTTGTTTCTTTTCCTTGCTCAAAGTCATCATCTGGCTCATACTTATTCAGATTTAGTTCTACAAAACTTACCAAGATTATTCTTGCCATTATTATGCACATAACACGTACAACCAAAAGGCTTAAAAAAATAAACATTTGGCTTCCTACATTGGAACAGTTCATATGGAGTTTCCTTCAAAATAGGTATAATAAAAAATCTATTAAACACATAATTTCCAGTGCTAACAACTTCCTTAAAAAAATATTTGCAGTGTTACAACTTCTTCCCATAGATACTTTGGCAAATTACTTTCAAGTAGCATGGTTCTAGACATATCTTCAAGTGTCCCATTCTTTCTCTCAACTACTCCATTTTGCTGTGGAGTTCTAGGTGCAAAAAATTTGTGTGAGATGCCATGCTTTGCACAAAATAAATCAAAATCAAGCTGATCAAATTCTCTGCCATGATCAGTTATAATAGATGCAACAGGTAAGTTTTTCAAAGTTTGAAGCTCTTTACAAAGCTTTGAGAATTCATATAATGCTCTAGATTTATCTCTAATGAATGCAACCCATGTAAATTGAGAGTAATCATCTACCAAAACAAGCATATATATCTTACCGCTTGTAGTTTGAACTCTCATTGGACCACACAAGTCCATATGCATCAGTTCTAAAGGTATAGTGGTACTCAAAAAGTTATTTGGCTTGAATGAACTCCTTGTCTGTTTACCTTTGATACATGCCTTGCAAATCCCATCATCTTTGAATTTCAGGGTTGGTAATCCTCTTATCAAGTCATTTGAGATAATATTGTTTATTGTATGCATGCTTAGATGCCCAAGTTTTCTATGCCAAAGCTTTAAGTCTTCCTTCAAATATTTGAGACACTTTAGACTTTCACCTGCAACGTTGTTAGTACTGAAAGCATAAACATTATATGATCTAGGAGCAGTGAGTATGCAATTGGCAGATTTCTCATCTTGCACCACACATTTATCCTTGTCAAATACAAATTTATTACCTCTATCACATAATTGAGATATACTAAGCGGATTATACTTCAAACTTTCAACTAAGTAAACATCAGGAATTGAAATTACAGAATCATTACGAATACTATACCAATTATATTGCATTTGGCTTTGTTACCAAGTGTGATTGTTCCTCCCGATTTCTCTTTCAGATCAGTCAAAAAATATTTCTTTCCAATCATATACCTGGAACAACCACTGTCCAAAATCCATTTCTGATCCTTCAAAGCTTTGGTGACAACATGCAAAATTCAATCAATGCCTTAACAAGCTATTAGACCAAGTGTATAATTTGGATTCATACTCAGAATCAACCGTGTTAGGTGTTTTTATTCCTTTAGGAACCCAAATCTGCCTCACATTTTCCTTAAGATAATAAGGATGAGTGTTCCTCATTATGTGAGGTTCTGTCCTTATGAAGGGACAAGTTTTTTTCACATGAACAAACTTCCCACAGTAATGAAACTTTGAAGATTTTCAGCTTCTTGATTTTACAAAGGTGGTTTGGCTTTTCTTTGGAAAATTTGAATTATAGCCAATTCCACGCTTATGCATGGACTGCAGACTTCCTCCAATCATGAGATTGAGATTATGTTCTGAGCCTAAAAACTTTGATAAAGTCTTTCTGTAATCTTAAAATTTCTTAGTCAATGAAGTTATTTGTTGTTCTTAGATCAAAAAATTTATCAGTTAAAATAGTGTTTTGATCCACAACTTCTTTGATTTGTTCCTTCAAAGCTTTGAACCTGCTTTCCAAGGCTCTGAAGTTACTGTCAACTTTTGAGTTATATACTTCAAAAATTTTTTGAGAAAAATCAGATATAGATTTTCTTTTGCCTGCTCATAAACTATAAATTTTAAAGAATCAATCTTATTTATATAACTTTCCTCATTCGAAAACATGCTTCTGAGGATTTCAGGTAGAACATCATAAGGACTTGCAAGAAGATTCTTTAGCATTTCTTCAATGTTCTTGTCTAAGCCTTTTTCTTCTTCATGCTTAGCCATTAAGCAAAGATCGGCTTGCTCTTCATCTGATTCTGAGTTTTGTTGATGAATAAGAGTCACTCCATGATGCAACCATTGCTTTCTTCCTCATGTTGGCACTTTCCTTCTTTTTCTTTTGAGGAAAATCCTCACCAAGTGATCTGCACCTCGACATTCAAAGCAATTCATTACTTTAGGTTTATCTTAATGTGAATAGGACTTACATTTGCGATACTTGCTGCTTGAGGGCCTGGATTTGTCTCTGTTGTAATCCCTATTTCCAAAAAAAATCTTCATCTTTAGAATTCTTGTCAAATCTTTGGAGATTAGGGCTAAGGCTTCCTCATCATCATAATCTTCCTTTTCAAACCCTTGATATTTTTCATTCTCTTTTTCCTTGAGCTACAGGTTCTTGATGCTTTCACTCAAGTCACCATCCACTTCCTTCATGGACATCTTATGAGTGAGCAGCTTGCCTTGCAGATCATCTAAATCCATAATAATCTAGTCCTGAGCTTCCTCAATAGAATATGTCTTTGCCTCCCACTTGGCTATTTGCAAACTTCTCAGAATCTTTCTGACCTTTCTTTCATTTGAGAAGGTTTTCCCCAAGGATTCCGGATTATTCACAAAGTCTGTGAATCTTTTGAACATTACCTTGATCGATTCATCAGAGTTCATCTTGAAAAACTCATACTGCCTCAGAAGGATACTGATATTTGTCTATTTGACTTGTCTGGTTCCATCATAGGTCACAACAAGTTTTTCCCAAACTTCCTTGGCACTTTTTCAGTATAACACTTTGTTGAACTCATATGCACTAAGAGCACAATACAACTAGTTCATAGCTTTATAGTTCATTGATACCTTTTCTAATTCTATAACTGAAATATCTTCCTCGGTTTTGATATTCTGATTCCATCTGTATTTTTGTAATACACATAAAGACCATTGAGAATGATTGATCACAGTCCCATATCTTGATCTATGATGAGCATCTTCATTAGTGCTTTTCAGTGCATGAAATTGTCACCATAGAACAATGGAGGTCTTTTGGCTGCTCTTCCCTGTGAGAATCCTCCATCATCTACATTACTCATTTTCACAAGATGGTTAGATTTCATATAGTGACCCAAGCTCTTATACCAATTTAATGTGTGTAGAATAAACATGATCTAATACTCTAGAAGGGGGATTAAATAGAGTATTGAAACTTTTGCTAAAATTGAACTTTTAAAAACTCTAAAACAAGGAACTAATGAGATCTCAAGGCTTTGTAAGAGATTGGAAAGAGTTGAAATAGTTTTAGAACTAACTGAAGCTTCAAATCTTTGAGATGGAAAATTCTTTAAATCTTTGGAGCAACCTGTTTAGTACTAGTCTAGTTTGTAGAATGAAAGAACAACGTAGTAAAGTGAAGAGCACGAGGATTTTTACAGAGTTCAGTCACAATTAAACCTACTCTCTGTCTGAGGGACTTGATCCCTCCACTATTTGAACACACTTCTATTAATCACCTTGATTTATCCCCAGATCTCAAGCTTAAGTGAGCTATCGTACAAAGTTAGAGCTTGTGGTTCCCAACCTACCTAGATCCAGCTACAACCTGATGAAACAATAAGAACCTCTTGTTGTTCAATTGAACACCTAACTTCTAAAGTTGGTGAGATTAAGTAACACTTAAGAGTTTTACAATGAAATCACATATAACAACATAGAATACAGATAAGTAGTGAATGCTCATAAGTTTTCTTCAGATTCTAGATGATTTGATCTTGTTCAGTAGTTGAATCCTTGCTTGGTTTGAAGAGTAGTATGTGTTGATCTCCCACGAATGAATAACTCTTCCTTTTAAAATGATAAGCCCTCTCTCTGTGTATCTCTACCACTTTGAAATTGGAACATCCTTTAAACACAAACTGTTGTAACAACCTTAGAGATTTCAAGAACAACCTTCTTAAAAATCCACTCCCTTTAACAGCTTCTTTCAACTTCTATGTTTTGAATAGCTTTTCATATTTGTTTGGAGGGTTTGAACGACGAACAACCCTACAACAACTTACTCACAAGATCACACAAAATCCAAATAATATTTTGTTAAGAATGCTATTGTTTGGCATATCAGTTTAAACAATAAACTAAGCTAATTATTTCAAAATAATTTTCATAATAATTTCCAGATCAATAACCTGTGATAAATAATAATAAAAACATGATTAAGCCTCATAAGAAGTAAATAATCAACCATATAAACAGTTATGACATCATGCAATAAGAATCAGATAATAATAATAACTGTCAAGGACTCAAGATCATCCTCCAAAGCTTTGGAGCTTTGGATGTCCTTCAAAGCTTTGGCCTTAAATAACCCTTATCGTTGATGCAATCAAACTAAAAGATCTGTTAGTGTTAGAAACACAATAAACCAGTTTAATAATATTCGCAAGAGACATTTAAACAACATCTAACCCAATGCCAACCCTGCAATGCAGAAACTTCTTAGATGTTAACAAGTTCATACACATTAGACCAACTTCAAAGCTTTGGAGATTTGAAACTTGTCTCCTTAGAAAATATGTCATCTTCAACGTATAAACTCTCCCTGATTAAACTAGTCTCCTTAAAAGATATGTCTTCTTCAATGTACAAACTCTCCCTGAGTTCATACTTCTCATTCATTCAGAAGGTGTGAATTATCAGATTGCCTCTAGGGCATCTACTCCAATAGTCTCCCACTTGCACTAGAGCCAATCAGGTACATCTTGTATGCCTATAGATCTAGTGTACCCTTCATTATTTCTCTGAACAATCGACTTTGTAAGTGGATCTAAAAGATTATTGTCTGTTGGAATCTTGCATATCTTCATATCTCCTCTTACGATGATTTCTGGAATGAGGATTAATCTCCTAAGTACATGATTGAATTTTAGGAGTGAGCTAGGTTCCTTGGATTGTACGATCGCCCCAGTGTTATCACAATACAACGCAATGGGATCCACTATGCTAGTAACCACACCTACCTTAGTGACGAACTTCCTAATCCAAACAGCATCCTTTTTTGCGCCTGACGCTTATAATGTATTGAGCTTCAGTTGTACAATAAGCAAATGTCTCTTGCTTGGAACTCTTCCAGCTCACAGCTCCTCCATTCAGGCAAAACACATAACCCGACTGCAATCTGTAATTATCCTTGTCAGTTTGGAAGGTCGCGTTAGTATAACCTATTAAACTGAGTTCTTCCTCCCCTCCAAATATCAAGAATGCATGATTAGTCCTTCTCAAGTACTTAAGGATATTCTTGACAGCCATCCAGTTACTTTCACCCAGATTGGACTGGTATCTGCTTGCCATACTTAACGAGTTTGACACATCTGGTCTAGTACATAACATGGCGTACAGATAGATCCAATAGCCGACGCGTATGGGATCTTACTCATGTGGTCCTTCTCAATCTGATTGGAAGGACAGTCATCCTTCTTAAGTGAAACTCCATGGGATATGGGCAAGAATCATTTCTTCGATTCTTGCATGTTTAATTGTTTCAACACTTTGTCTATATATGTATTTTTTCTTAGGCCGAGCAGCTTCTAGATCTATCCCTCTAGATCTTCATACCAAGCATATACGCTACATCCCCAAAGTCCTTCATTGCAAAACACTTACCTAGCCAATCTTTAACATATTTCAAGGTAGGAATGTCGTTTTCAATGAGTAGTATGTCATCACAAGACCAGAAACACAACAGAACACCCACTAACCTTCCTGTAGCACAAGGCTCATCTTCGTTCTTGATGAAACCAAACTCTTTTCCAGCGTCATAAAAACGTCGATTCCAACTCCTAGAAGCTTGCTTCAATCCATTAATGGACCGCTGCAACTTATTGATTTTGTTTACATGCTCTGAATCCTCAAAACCCTCTGGTTGTGTCATGTGCGCATTCTCGAGGAGGTTTCCATTCAAAAACGCTATTTTGACATCCATCTGTCAAATCTCATACTTGTGATAAGATGCAATAGCAAGTAAGATACGAATGAATTTGGCAATCGGGACAGAGGAAAATGTTTCATCATAGTCACTACCATGAATCTGTCTGAATCATTTTGCCACCAATCGGCCCTTGTATGTAACTACATTTCCATCCATGTCGATCTTCTTCTTGAAACCCCACTTGCACCTTATGGGGTCGAGCTCCTTCGGTTGGTTTCACCAAAGTCCATAATTCGTTGGTATACATGGATATCCTTCCGGATCTCATGGCTTCTAGCCATTTCTTAGAGTCTGGCCCTTTCATGGCCTCTCCATAGGTAGTAAGCTCATCATCCATGAGTAGTACGTTATCAGGCTCAGTCATTAGAAGTCCCTACCTCTCTGGCTCCTACCGTACCCTACTCGACCTACGAAGTTCTTGTGTTACTTGAGTAGGTTGTTCAACAACAGTTTACTGTTCCTGATCATGTTCCATTGTAGGATCAGTGTTTTGTGGTTCTTGAAATTCTTTAAGTTCTACAATCCTCCCAGTGGCTTCTTTAGAGACGAACTCTCTTTCTAGAAACACACCGGTTGGAGCAACAACACTTTTTTCTCGATTGGATTTTAGATATAATATCCTTTCGTTTCCTTAGGATATCCCAAAAACTTACACTTATCTGACTTGGGTCCGAGCTTCTCTATTTGTAAACGCTTTACATAGACGTCGCAACCCCAAATCTTCATAAAAGACACTATGGGACGCCTCCCAGTCCATATCCCATATGTTGTCTTCATAATCGATTTGGATGGAACACGGTTAATGGGTAAAAGCAGCAATCAATAGAGCATGTCCCAAAAACGATATCGGAATAAACTGCACCATGTCCAATAGGGTGCGATTCCTCCTCTCGGACACGCCATTCTAATGTTGCGTCCCAAGTCGAGTGATTTGGGACAAGTACCACACTCTCTAAGGTATTCGTCAATCTCTTGGCTCAAGTATTCTCCTCCATCATTTGATCGTAGAGCCTTAATACTATTTCCAAGCTGCTTCTCTACTTCATTCTAGAATTCTTTGAAACTTTCAAAGGATTCGGATTTGGCCTTCGTATGGTATACAAATCCATATCTACTAAAGTCATCAGTAATGTAATTAAATAAAGATAACCACCTCCGGTAGGCGTGGCAAATGGTCCACACACATCAGTATGTAAGAGTGTCAATAGCTCACTAGTCCTCTCACCTTTCTTTTTGAAAGGGGACACAGTCATTTTCCCCAATAAACAAGATTCACATGTCTCATATGATGCATAATGGGTTTATAAATCCATTCTTATGGAGTCTAGAAATGTGTTTCTCGTTTATATGGCCTAAACGACAGTGCCATAGATAAGTAGGAATTAATCGTTATTTTTAATCCTTTTGGTATTTATGTTATAGATGGAATTATTTAGATGAAGGATATACAATCCATTAGACAAAAACGCACTACAATAATGCGTACAATCAAAATAAATGGAGCAACACTTGTCCTTTATTGTAATAGAAAAACCTTTCTCGTCCAAACAAGAAATGGAAATAATATTTCTCCTCATAGCAGGCACATAAAAGCAATTGTTTAATCCTAAAATAAGTCCTGAAGGTAAAGATAACTCATAAACGTCTGCGGATAATGCAACAACTCTTCCTCCATTCTTAACGCGCATGTCTATCTCCCCTTTAGCCAGTGTCTACTTCTCTTTAGATCGTGCCCAGTTCCACAAATGTGAGATCCACATCCACTAAGATGATGAGATGGACAAATTAACATCTATAACATCTATAAAAAATACGTGGTGGTGGTTTATGTAGGGTTTTTTAATAGATTACAAAGCGGAAATAAACAATTAATCATCCGCACAAGACCCTCAAAGGATCACAAGTCGATAAATCATAACGATAGTAAAGGATTTAACGTGATCACCTTGTTTATCTCCTTGGATGACTTCAAACGTATAATTTTGTCCATGTCTCTATGGAAAGACCACACTAGGATCAAGCGCTAGAATCCTCCCACACCTTGTGCTAGCAACCGGTTTGAAGGAGGAAGAAGAAGATCATGATCACGCAAACCACGAGAAAGTCGGGCCTCTCTAAGGTGGTCGACGGGGTAGGGATGGCACAAGGGGCTTCGGCCTCTTGTTTCTTTCTCTCTCCTTGCTGTCTTCTCTCCTACTCAAAGTATATTATGAGCATTAGTTGAGAAAATAAGCTAGGAGTGTCCTTTATATAGTCCAACAATTCCTTGTTAACTGTATAAAGGCCCATATCCTAATCATGTTCATACATGGATTCGTTCACTTTGCAAATTAGTCCTATTAGCAAGTAGTTGTGTGTTGATCCTTTTACCTAATTAATCAAATTAACGAATTCCCATAAATAGTTTAATCCATATGGTGTGTGAGCCCATAGGTTTCTACTTAGTTGGTAGTAACAATTACAAACATGAAGCGGCCTCTAGCAAGACATCCACGCTACCCAACTAATAGAAATAGTCATTACTTTGAAAAACCTTGTGCAAGTATTGTCTCATCCCTTTGTCTCCATATCTGGACTGGACAAGAGACAGACAAGTCACACTCATATATCCAATCCATAGTTTCTCAATCATGGGAATAGTCTTATCCATGTACATAACATCAATACCCCATATTGATTTATCTGAGTCTGGCCAGACATTCTATAAGCACTAACCCTCGAGTGGCCGTAGATATTTGCTCCTGTTATGTGGGAGGGAAAAATTCTATCTACATCACTACCATCTCTAAGATTGCTTCCTATGGTGTACAATAGGCGCCTTTATTGCTACCCATTTACAGTGTAGCGTTTGACGCTATCAAAACACAATACTCCACAACTAAAGGATCTAGTGACTTCAATTCTAAGCATGACAATACCGTTGTCACTACGAGAAGCACTTGTGACTTTACATAACTTGTATGTAGCCTTATCGTAATTGGGTCAATCCAGTACGACATTACCCCTAATGCATAACAATGTGTTGGATCGTGATATCTTCATATTAATCCAACCCCATACTAGTCTATAGTTTATCGTCCTGTTAATCAATATAGTCGACTAGGGATATTGAAGATAAACAACAATTTTCATTCTAAGGACTTCATTATATTAAATATCTCCATAAATAATAGAATGAATATTCAAGCCAAAAGTAATGTTCAAACTAAATAAGATTGCCTCTAGTGCATCTATTCCAAGAGTCTCCCACTTGCACTTGGGGCAATCCGGTGCATCTCGTATACCAATAGATTTAGTGTTCCCGTCATGCTTGAGCTGAACAAGCAGCTTCATAAGTGGATCAGACAGATTCTCATCTGTAGGAATCTTGCATATCTTCACTCTCCTCTATCGATAATATCCGAATAAGATGGAAATATCTTAGCACGTATTTGGATTTGCGGTGTGACCTTGGTTCCTTGAATTATGCGATTGCTCCAGTGTTTTCACAATACAACTCTATTGGATCCCCAATACTAGGAACCACACCAAGCTCAGTGATGAAATTCCTAATCCAAACAGCTTCCTTTGTTGCGCCACTCGCAGCAATGTACCCAGCCTCATTTCTAGAATCAGTAATCATCTCTTGCTTGGAATCATCTATGTCAGTTTGGAAGCTTGCATCTATGTAACCCCTTACAAGCAACTCTTCCTCACCTACCAATATCAAGAATACATCCTTAGTTCTCCTCAAGTACTTAAGGATATTCTTGACAGCAGTGCAGTGACTCTCACCCAGATTAGACTGATATATGCTCGTCATACTCAATGCGTACGACACATCTGGTCTTGTACATAACATGGCGTACATGATGGATCCTCTGGCCGAGTCAAACTCTTTGACTTCTTCATTGAGAAACACTTTCCTAGCCAATCTTTAACAGATTGCAACATAGAAATGTCGTTTCCAATGAGATGTATGTCATCTACATACAAGACAAGAAAAGCAATAGAGCTGCCGCTAACCTTCTTGTAGACACAAGACTCATATTCGTTCTTGATGAAGTAAAATTCTTTGACTGCTTCATCAAAACGTCGATTCCAACTCCTAGAAGCTTTCTTTAATCCATAAATGGATCCTTGCAGTTTACAGTCTTCATTTGCATGCTCTGAATCCACAAAACCCCAGATTGTGTCATGTACACATCCTTGAGGAGGTTTCCATACAGAAACGTTGTTTTGACATCCATCTGCAAAATCTCATAGTCGTAATAGGCTGCAATAGCAAGTAGGATTCAAATGGATATGTTCATTGTGACTAGTGAAAAGGTTTAATCATAGTCAATACCATGAATCTGTCTAAATCCTTTTTCCACCAATCGGACCTTATAGGTAATCACATTACCTTCCATGTCAGTCTTCTTCTTGAAGACCCATTTTAACCATATGGGCCCCGCCCCTTGGGGTGGTTCTATCAAAGTCCATAATTTGTTGGTATGCATGGATTCCATTTCGGATCTCATGGCCTCAAGACACTTCTGAGAGTTGGGCCCTTTTATGGCCTCTCCATAGGTAGTAAAGCATCATCTATGAGAAACGTGTCACTAGACTTAGTCACGAGAAGTCTGTACCTCTCTGGCTCCTGACGCACTAGACTCGACCTACAAAGTTCTTATGTTACTTGAATAGGCTGCTAAACAACCTCTTGTGGCTCCAGTTCATGTTCCATAGAAGGATCAATTCTTTTTGGGTTTTGAACCTCTTCGAATTATACAGTCCTCCCACTTGCTTCTTTAGAGACAAATTCTTTTTCTAGAAAGACGTCGGTCCGAGCAACAAACACTTTGTTCTTAGTTGTATTGCAGATGTAATAGCCCTTAGTTTACTTAGGGTACCCCACAAACTTGAATTTATCCGACTTTGGCCCTAGCTTGTCTGGCTGTAAACGTTTTACATACACATCTCATCCCCAAATCTTCATGAATGACACTATGACACGCCTCCCACTCCACATCTCATATGGATTCCTCATGATTAAATTAGATAGAACACGGTTAATGGTGAAAGAATCACACAATAGAGCATAGCCCCCTAAAGATAATGGAAGATCAGTTTGACATATCATAGATTGATCCATGTCCTTTTGGACACGCAATTCCACTGTGGCGTTGTGGGTGGAGTGAGTTGCGACAATATCCCATACTCTCTAAGATAGTCGTCAAACTCTTGGCTCAAGTATTCTCCTCCACGATCCGATCGTAGAGCCTTGATACTTTTGCCAATTTGCTTCTGTACTTCATTCTTGAATTCTTTGAAATTTTCAAAGGATTCCGATTTGGCATTTATAAGGTATACAAAACCATATCTAATGAAATCATTAGTAAATGTAATGAAGTCGGCATAAGCACCCCTTGTAGGTGTGGAAAGTGGCCCACATACATTAGTATGCACGAGTGCCAATTGCTCACTAGTCCTTTCTCCTTTTTTATTGAAAGGCGACTTTTTCATTTTTCCCAATAAACAAGCCTCACATGTCTCAATATGATTCAAAATCAAATGAGTCTAGAAACCATCCTTATGGAGTCTAGATACACGTTTTTCGTTTATATAGCCTAGGCGACAGTGCCATAGATAAGCAGGATTTAAATCATTCATTTTAGTCCTCTTAGTATTTATGTTATAGACATGATAGCTTAGATCAAGTCTAAGTTCAATTCAGTTTCAGGACTAGAAATGGCTAGTCTATTTCAAGGCCTTGAAACAGCTTTCAACGCCTTGAACTGACTATGCTTTATGTGCATGAACTTAGGGGGAGTTTGTGATCTTGATTCAACTTCTAAACCTCTGTTATTGATTAGTTGGTACTTTATGATGAAAGACAAAGTATTTTGACACATTTAACAGTATCTAATCCATCTGTTTGACTCAGTTTTGTAGGGAATTTTTTTTTCCTATTTTACAGGATTTATTTCCTAACCTACGTTTTGCAGGAAGGGGAATATTGTGATGATTTGATTCTGTAATCAATCCTGCTATGTTTCGAAGTTTCCCAACTGATGTTTATACAATATCAAATCAGTATCCTTGGAGATACTTATCAACTATCCGTTGGAGAAGCTGTTAGAGAAGTCAAGGATGAAGCTACAAAATAGGGAAGTTTGTTATGAGAAGATCCTAAAGATCTGCATTTCAAACTGCTCTATAAAAGAGGGAAAGCTGAAGCTATGAAACGATACAATCAGCAGAGACACTCAATAATATGCGAGGATTGACACGCAACAAAGAAGCAGATTCATTTCTCTCAATTTAAGCATCTGAAGAACACTGCATACTCACTGCAGATTCAGTTCTGGTGTTCTTCTCTTATGAACTTCATTTGTATATGTTTTTTATAATACTTCTAGTTATTATTCTCAAGGATTATTCAAGGTGAACAATAAAGAATTATTAGTTAATCAGATAGCTGGATCAGGTAATTGATAGGTTAGTTAGAGCCACAAGGTGTAACAATGTAAGGCATATCTCAGTCCTTGTGTCTCTTGCATTTAATTTTCAGTTTCATACATAGTCTCTTGTAGCATTCAAAACAGTTTCATTTGAAGGGTTTAAAACTCATATCAAGCCCTTGAAATAGATTTATCTTTTTAAACTTCAACTATTTTCATTCCTAGGGCTTGAAACTCATTTCAAGGCCTTAAATCTCTTTCCAAATCTTTTTAAACCACTCTTCTTGCAAGTTTAACAAAAGTTGGCATACTCTAATCAACCCTCCCCCCATCTAGAGAATTTTTCCTGTACTTCTACCTACTCTACGCCCCTTAAATTGGTATAATATCTTTTATCATTGCATAGATTTAACCATCTTGTGATTATGAGTACTATAGGTGATGGTGGTTTCTCTCAGGAAAAGCTGTTAACAGACCTCCTCTCTTCTATGGGGATAATTTTGTTCACTGGAAGGCTTTGATGAAAGTGTTCATCATTGATCAAGATATGGAACTCTGGACTATCATTCAGAATGGTCCTCACACTTTACACACATAGAAGGATGGGACTAGAACTCCCAAATCTGAAGACACTCTCTCCTCTTCTGAGCTAATACAATTTTCCTAAAATTATAAAGCTATGAATCTCTTACATTGTGCTTTGAGTGCAAATGAGTTTAACAAGATCACAGGTTGCAAGACCGTCGAGGAGATCTTGGATAAGCTTGTGGTGAAATTTGAAGGAACCATCCAAGTCAAGCAAACCAAGATCAACATATATGTTAGACAATATGAGCTATTCAAGATGAATGGAAATGAGTCAATCAGAGACATGTTCAAAAGATTTACTGACATTATCAAAAAACTTGATTCATTTGGGAAACATATTTCGAATGAAGAAAAGGTTAGAAAAATTCTGAGAAGTCTTACAAGGGAAAATGGGAACCAAAGACTACTGCTCTTGAGGAAGATCAAGATCTCTCATTACATCAACTTATTGACCTACAAGGTAAGCTCCTTACATATGAAATATCCATGAATGAAGCTGATGGAGAATTACCAGAAGGTGTCAAGAACCTAGCACTCAAGGAAAAGGAGAATGAGCCATCTCAAAGCCTTGAAACTAAAGATGATGATGAAGATCCATTTACTTTGATTTCCAAAGCCTTGACCAGAATTCTTAAAATGAAGAAGAACTTTGGAAACAGGGAATTCGGAAGAGATAGACACAGATCCTCGAGTAGAAAAGAATACAAAGATAAATCTTCTTCACATGGTAACAAGCCTAAAGTAATGAATTGCTTGGAGTGTGGTTATGCAGGACACTTGATCAGAGACTGTCCACACAAAAATAGTAAGAACTTTTAGAAGAAAGATCATGATAGAAGAAAGAAAGTATGATAGCTTCACGGAGTGATTCAAAAACCTCAAGTGACTCTGAATCAGGAGAAGAACATGCCAAGCTGTGCTTTATGGCCAAGCATGATGAAAGTTCTGAAAAGAACATTGAGGTAATGATAAACTGCTTGATTTCAAAACCAACAGAAGCCCTCTCTGATTATCTTAGAACAATGATTTTAAGAGTTTTGAAAGAAAAAGTTCATGAGAAAGCAAAAGAAAACTTGCATCTTTTTTTCCTAAATCAGAATCTTCAAAATTCCTCATAAGAAAATTGATATTGATTTCAAGGCCTTGAAAACAACTTTCAAAGCCTTGAAAACATGAGTCAAGGAAATAGTCACTGAAAACTCTCTTTTGAATGAAAGTATTGTCAATCTAAGACATTAAGTTGATGAATTGGATGAACAGAAGACAACTCTAACTGATAAACTTCATGAATCTAAATCAGTCAAAACAAAACTTGAAGGCTCAGAAAAAAACTTGAACATTATTCTTGTAGCTTCAAGTTTGTTCACAAAACTAGTATTGGATACAATCCAAATTTTCCCAAGAAGAACAATACCATATTTCTGAAAGATGGAAGTAGATCTTCTCTAAAATGCCATTACTGCAATAAGTTTAGTCATGTTAAGATGACTTGTCCTTTTATAAGAAGAGACCCTCACATAATGAGGAATACTTTTCCATTTCAACTCAAAGGACAAGTTAGATATATTTGGGTTCCTAAAGGGGTTAGACCACTCAACATTGTTGACCCTGAATATGAATCTAAATTCCACACTTGGTGTAGTAGCTGTGTAAGGCAGTGAATGGTGTTTGCAGGTTTTCACCAAGATCAAAGAACAGAAATGGTTTATGGACAGTGGTTGCTCAAGATATATGAGTGGAAAGGGATCTATGTTCTCATAATTAAAAGAGCTTGTCACTGAAAGGGTGTGTACTTGATGTATTTGGTTATGCATGGTTATGAGATTGATCTTCCAAGGCTTGTAATGGAAAACATGGAGTATAGCCAAACCAATCAGAGGAAACACCCGTCTCCATATGCCAATTTGCTCACCTCATATTTTCAACACTTTGAAATTCCAATAGATAGGGAATAATATATTACTACTTGGTTTGGTATGCTTGATGAGAAAGCATTTGAGAAGATTGGTGTGGTGAAAACCAGTGATAAGACTTGGAAGCTCTACTTTGATTTGACAGAGGAAGAGTTGAGTTCCAAGAATTTTCTCAAACCCTAGTCATTGACCCCTACTTCAAGCCAAACCTCTCATCCTTAAGATAACTCCTTGGTTATTCAAAATCTGGAAGGACTTCAGATGGACATTGATGAAAGGAATGAGAATCAACATGGGTTTGAAACTGATCTTAGGCAGGTGAAGTACATGGTTGAAAACATCTTCAGAAGCATGACAGTGTTTAATGTGCCTGAAGAAGTCCCTCAAGCTGCAAAGGGTACAAAACAGGATGATTCAGCCAAGGATCTTCTCAGTGAACATTCAACTAATTATAAAGGAAAGAAGGTGGTTGATGAACAAGTTGATGAAGATCAAGAGGCAAAATTTGGCAGTCCATATTCAGGAGCACTGCTTATAAAAATCATAAAGAAGAAATCAAAGAAGACAACTGTTCCAGAAATTGTGACTGCTCCTGATGTATTTGAGGGAGAAGATGAAGCTGGTGTTGATGTGGCTCAACAAGAAGAAGCACATTTTGATGATGATGGAGGAAATAGTCAGGAAGAAGATGAAGAGCAGCAGCGAGATGAAGACCCAACCCCTTAACTCTTGCCTACTCTTTCTTCTCCTTTTCAAGGCCATGAAATCATTTTCAAAGTCTTGAAAATTTTATCTTTTCAACACAGTCTTTTAAAGTTTTCCAAAAACTCTTATCCAACATCTTATCTTTCTTTTTTGATGAAAGTCAAAACGGGGGAGAAATTTAGGATTTTTTTTTTTTTTTGGTTACTAGGAGACTTGACCTTTTTTTCATTAGAATTATCAGAACTTTGATGTTATGTGTTATTTTAAGCAAGTTAATAAGTTGGATTTATTTTGGATATCATGTGCTATATTTGACTGTAGTATATGCTAATGAGTATTTTTTGCAGAAACATAGTATCAAACAGTGTATGGTTTGGTCTTTCATTAAGGGGGAGATTTTAAGTTCAATTCAGTTTCAAGAATTGAAATCGCTAGTCTATTTCAAGGCCGAAACAGCTTTCAAAGCCTTGAACAGACTATACTTTTTATGCATGAACTTAGGGGGAGTTTCTGATCTTGATTCAACTCCTAAACCCTTGTTATTGATTAGTTGATACTTTATGATTAAAGACAAAGTAGTTTGACACATTTAACAGTATCAAAATCAATCTATTTGACTCAATTTTGCAGGGAAATTTTGTTTTCTATTTTACAAGATTTATTTTCTAACCTAAGTTTTGCAAGAAGGGCAATACGGTGATGATTTGATTCTGTGATTAATCCTGCTATGTTTGGATGTTTCCCAACCGATGTTTATACAATATTAAATAAGTATCATTGGAGATACTAATCAACTATCCGATGGAGAAGTTGTTAGAGAAGTCAAAGTTTAAGCTACAAAATAGGGAAGTTTGTTATGAGAAGATCCTGAAGATCTGCATTTCAAACTGCTCTATAAAAGAGGGAAAGGTGAAGCAATGCAACGAGACAATCAGCACAGACACTAAAAAAATTCAAAGGATTGACAAGCAAAAAAGAAGCAGATTCATTTCTCTCAATCCAAGCATCTGAAGAACATTACATACTCACTGCAGATTCAGTTCTAGTGTTCTTCTCTTCTGAACTTCATTTGTATATATTTTTGATAATACTTCTAACTCTTATTCTCATGAATTGTCCAAGGTGATCAATAGATAATTCTTAGTTAATCAGATAGCTTGAGCGGGTACTATATAGGTTAGTGAAAACCACAAGCTGTAACAGAGTAAGGCATATCTTTGTGGTTGAGATCTAGGGCTTAGTTTTTGATTAATAAGAATTGAGTTAAAAATCCTGCAGGGAGAAGATCCCTGAGATAGAAACGTAGGTCCAAGTGGAATGAACTCTATGTATCTTGTTTCTCTTGCATTTAATTTTCAGTTTCATACTTAGTCTCCTGCTGCATTCAAAACAGTTTCATTTCAAGGGTTTGAAACTCATTTCAAGGCCTTGAAATAGACTAATATTTTTAAACTTCAACTGTTTTCATTCCAAGGGCCTAAAACTCATTTCAAGGACTTGAATCTCTTACAAACCTTTTGAAACCACTCTTCTTGCAAGTTTAGCAAAAGTTGGCATACTCTATTCAACCCCCCCCCCCCCCCCTTCTAGACTATTGATCATGTATTTCTACCTACTGTACACCCCTTCATCAAGGATATATAATCCATTAAATAATTGCGCCCTATAATAGTTAATACCACCAAAATAAATGGAGCAACAATTGTCCTTTATTGAAACAGTAAAACCTTCCTTGTCCAAATAAAAAATAAAAATAATTTTTCTGCTAATTGCAGGCACAAAATAGCAATTATTTAATTCTAAAACTAATCCTAAAGGCTGAGACAACTCGTGCACGCCCACGGCCAATGCAGCAACCTTTGCTACATTCATAGCGCGCAGGTCTATCTCCCCTGTATCCAATCTTCTACTTCTCTTTAGATCCTGCATATTTCGACAAATGTGAGATCAACATCCAGTATGCAATATACACGATGAAGAGAAAGTTAACTTGACATCTATAACAAAAATACCAGGTGGTGGTGGAATTAGTATTCCAAGCCTTTTATCCTCCACATACTTTGGGCAGTTCCTCTTTCAGTGTCTAGGCTGACTACTGTAGTGACAATCACCCTTAGTCATGCCCTTGGCAATTCCACAAACAGGCTTAAGAGCAATTTCCTTGGATTTGGCAACATACTTGCCTTTTCCTTTGGAGGTAGAAGCAAACCTTTTTCCTTTCCCTTTATACACAATCATTATGGCCTTTCCCTTTCCCTTTCCCTTGTTGATGCTTTGTTCAGCTGTCCTCAACATATTGAGTAAATTTGGAAAGGGCTTTACTATTTCATTCATGTTATAGTTCATGATGAATTGTCCATGACTCTCAGGAAATGATTGCAAGATGAGATCAGTGGCCAATTCATAACCGACCGAAAACCCTAGGCGTGCGAGATTCTCCAAGTATCCGATCACACTGAGTACATGAGGTCCCACAGGGTTTCCCCATGAAAATTGACACTTGAACAATGCCTTGGAAACTTCATACCTCTCAACCCTTACATGCTCTTGGAAGAGATGCTTTAAGTGTGCGATCATATCGTAATCACTCATGTTCTCGTGTTGCTTATGAAGCTCAGAGCTCATGGTACTAAGCATAAGGCAGGCCACATCATTAGCATCGTCAACCATCTTATGATGCGCATTTATGGTTGCGGCAGAACTATTTTCTGGACCATCAGGAACTTCAACATCTAGAGTGTATAGTTTCTTCTCTTACATGAGAACAGTTCTCAATTTCCTATACCATTCTAGAAAGTTGGTTACAAAACGTTTGTCCTTATCAAGGACAGCTCGTAGGGAATGTGAGGAACAAGGTGATTTTTTTGCCATTGGAATTCTACAAAATGAGAAATGTACAAGTTTTAGTATTTTGTGAATAAATGAATATATTTAATATTCGCTAGATTATTAAACATAGCTACCACTATTTTTCTCGGATCTATAACCCTCAATATTAATGCGGAAAATATCATTATATTTTCTTGCGGGCCAAGATCCATATTTCACTTCCTTTTGGGCTTGCTTTGGCAAGTCACGCAAAATCAGTTATTTAGGTATGAACAATTCCAATAGCATCCCCATGCAACTCTTGGTTCAATTGGGCAAATAACTCCTTATTTATCCATCATATGTATAAACCGAATTTGTTACCTCTAGCTTGTGTCATCGCACCACATCATGATGAATCAAGTAGCCCTGCTTTGGCATTCACGAGCTTGATTAATCGTGACTATGATGAGTGTTCGAATAACGAGAAGGAAAAACACAATATTTAAATTGGGAGATTTTTCTTTCATTTTAAATTTTTTGTTGATCCACATCAACTGATCTACTTATTTAGGTTGGGGAATCCCAGAATAAAAGACCCCTGTTGTTAATTTTCTTATTATGAATTTTGCATGTATCAACCATACACCAACAATCATTTCAAAAAAACTATTCACCAACAATAAATAATAGGACGATAAAATAAACAACCACAAAAATAAAATTAATAATATGGATATGGCCTCTAAACTAAGATATTCCCAAGCCAATCGAAATATTCATGAACCATAGAATAGCACCATGTGCCTCCATCATTTTTCCCTGCTCCATAGCTTTTGTTGATTCACGCCATCTTCTGGTTTCTCCACGATCCTTCTTCAGATTTTGTCTATCATCTACTCTATCTAATTCTAGCAGAATCTAAACTAAATAGAGAAATCTCACAGATTGAGAAGAAGACCGGCTCGCAGGCTGTAAAGCCTAATAAACTATTACATTAATTTGATCAGCTCTCAGTCCGTAAAAGAAGCCACAAAATAAACATCAACAACAAACCACAACATAAGGCCATATACAATCGCCATGCAGATAGCACATAAACAGTTAAAATTCAATTTTAACGCGCTTGGTCAATTTTAATTGATTTTGGATGTGCTAGGGTCAAAAACAGTCCAATAGGGCTCACCTGACTTGGCCGAAAACCTAAAGTACCTCCACAAGCCCTAGGGGCTGGCCGGCCCTAGGGCGCACGATCAACTCGCGCGCCTAGGTCGTGGGTTGTCTTGGGCGGAAAGCAAGGGGCCGGTCCCAAGGGGGGCCGAACCTCCTTGTGGGAATTGTTTCCAAAACAACTCATACTCCTTGTTGCCCAAGTTTAGTTGTTTCCATACTTGGAAAACCCCTTTTCCAAGCATGTGCCCGAACCCTAGCCGTCCAGATCCAAAAATCCACATCCTATGTGATCCAAACTCACTAATAATTCACATCATATGTAAAAAAAGATCTTTTTTGGATGAATCAAATTCAAATTTGCTTAAATATGCTAAATTTGTTCGTTTTACGCGATAAACAACAATTAAAGTGTAAAACAACAATAATCGTAACACATAAACTACATTATGCTCTACGACCTGTGGCTCTGATACCGGTATAGGTTTTTGCAACGAATTACGAAGATGAAATAAACAGTAAATCATCCGCACAAGACCCTCCAAGGATCACAAGTCGAGAAATCATAACGATTGTAAATGATTTAACGTAATCACCTTGTTTGTCTCCTTCGATGACTTCAAACGTAGAATTTTGTACACGTCTCTATGGAAAGTCCACACCTAGGATCAAGCTCTAGAATGCTCCCACAACTTGTGCTAGAAACGGGTTGTAAGGATGAAGAAGAAGATCATGATCACGCAAACCAAGACAAGGTTGCGCCTCTCTTGGGTGGCCGACGGGGTGGGGAAGGCACAAGGGGCTTCGGCCTCTTGTTTCTCTCTCTCTCCTTGCTTTATTCTCTCCTAATCAAAATATGTTATGAGCATAAATTGAGAAAATAAGCTTGGAGTGTCCTTTATATAGTCCAGCAATTCCTTGTTAAATGTATAAAGGCCCCTATCATATTCCTATAAAAACATGGATCAGTCCAACTTGCAAATTAGTCCTACTAAGTTTGCAAGTAGTTGCGTATTGATCCTTCTACTTAATTAATCATATTAATTACTTCCCAAATCTAGTTTAATCCATATGGTGTGTGACCCCATAGGTTTCTACTTAGTTGGTAGTAACAATAACCAACATGGAGCGGACTTTATCAAGACATCCACGCTGCCCAACTAATAGAAATAGGCATTACTTTGACAAACATTGTGCAAGTATTGTCTCATCCCTTCGTCTCCATATCCGAATTGGACACGAGACATACAATACACACTCGTATATCCAATACATAGTTTATCGATCTTGGGAATAGTCTTATCCATGCAGATAACATCAATATACCATATTGATTTATGTGAGTCTGGCCAAACATTCTATAAGCAGTAACCCTCGAGTGACTACGGATATTTTCTCCTGTTATGGGAGGGAAAAAATCTATATACATCACTACCATCTCCAAGATTGCTTCCTATTGTGGCCTATAGACGCCTTTATTGCTACCCAGTTACGGTGTAGCATTTGACGCTATCAAAGCACAATACTCCACAACTAAAGGATCTAGTGACTTCAAGTCTAAGGATGACAATACAGTTTTCACTACCAGAAGCACTTGTTACTATACATAACTTGTACGTAGCCTTCTCGTAAGTGGGTCAAACCAATACGACATTACTCCTAATGCATACCCATGTGTTGGATTATAATATCTCCATATCAATCCAACCCCGTACCAGTCTCTAGTTGATCGTCTGGTTAATCAAGGAAAGTTTGTAATGAAGACAAAATACAGGACCAAAATACTCTAGAAGGGGGGGTTGAATAGAGTATGGAAACTTTTTGCTAAAACAAAAGATTTAACTAAGCGAAAAAGTAAAAGACTCAAATCTCAAGGCCTTGAGATTTTGCAAGATTCGTCAGAAACTTTCTAAGACAAACATAAAGCTTCAAGGCCTTGAACTATCACCAGTTCTAAACAGTTTATGAACCCTAGTTTGATTTTAGTTGCTTGCAGAAGTAAATAGCAAAACTGTAAAGTAAAGAAAACAAGGCAATTTACAGAGTTCAGTCCCAATGGATCTAATCTCTTCATGAGGGATCTAATCCCACCAGGATTGGGCAAACACTTCTTATTACTCACACAGAAACAGCCCCAGATCTTCAACCCTAAGTGAACTCCCTAACAACTATACAGCTTGTGGTTCCAAACCTATCTAGTATCAACTACTAACTGATGAGCTAACAAGAACCAATTGTTTTTCACCTGAATAACCAACCACTAGGTTTTGTGAGGTTTAAGATATACAGAAGATAAGAATATTAAAGTACAATAGAAGAACACAATAAAAGAATAAGTTGTGAAAGTCTGGATGTGTTTTCAGGAAAACTGGAATGATTGATCTTCTGAAATTAGTGATTGTGACGACCCGTCACACTTTTATTACAAAATTATCGATTATTCGATAAAAATCACTGTTTGCTGTCAACCCGTCTGACACTTTGAGAAGTCCAAAAATTCACCAGCAGAACACACAGTCATTTGAAACATCCATTTCTTAATCAAATTTATAAAATACTGGTACTTGACTGAAATTACTAAAAAGTTACACCAGCTCGTCAAAAATAACGATTGTTAGAAAATATCACGATTCGACTAAAAAGTTACAACTTTCACTAAAAAAAAGCTAAAAACAATTATTTAGCTAAAAACTTGCTATTTTAACAACTACGCCGCGATCCAGACGCGCTCCAGCTCAACTTGTGAAATAGAGGGGGTGAGCCAAATAGCTCAGCAGGTACCGCTTAACCACTGACGTAGAAATATAAAATCGACTTTACACACAACCACTTATTACACATCAACATGCGGCACCAAATACACAAACAACGTGATTTATCAATCACCAGACAATCATCAAATAGCTAAAAATCTATAAATATCACTCCAACAGTATATACAAAAATACACTGTAACTGCGGGAATTTAGAAGTTTGATTTTTCCCTACCTCTAACTGTGGCCAAATATCTCTTTGTTCGATCGAATGCCTTGTATTCCTCAAAGCTAGTTATCAATAGGCGTATGAACTTGGTCTTGGTTATACTCGTCACTAAGAAAGTGGGTGCATCTCTGGTTGTTGCCTTACTTCTCACTTCATGAGAAGAAATAACCAACAAAGACTTTGGAGCTTACCCAGCACGAACACAGTTTCTTCTATCCATTTTTTGTCTCTGTGATCCCCCTCCCAAAGTGAGGTAAAATTCTCCAAAACCAAGAGAACTAGGTAGTGACTAAGCCATACTAGCTCTCTGGATGATGATCAACTAGCTTTTGTAGACAAAAAGTTTACCCGTGACTAAGTTATCTTCATAGCTTTGTGGACATTAAACAAGTAGTTGATAAACATGAAATATCTATATAACTTGATTATTAAAATAATAACCACACCACCCATACCACAGTCACAGGATTCACAACTCAATTTAAGAAGTCACTCAATTTTGACATATTGCAAAATATAGCCATTTCAAAATATGTTTATATTCCAACTCTTTCAAGCCCAACTAAGTAATTAACAAGAAAGGGAATGTAAATTAATCACGTTAAACAAATGTCCACCCTATGTCTTCACAATTGTATCAATATAGCAACAACAGTAGCCCAAATATCAACTAAAAATAGTATTTAGCGCACAAAATAATGCACCAACATCAATTTAATAGATTGTATATTTTTTTTTTAAAATATTATTCAATTCGGGGTCTTACAATCTTTCCAACTAGAAAAATTTCGTCCCTAAATTTAAATCAACTGCATTGACTTTCTAATCATTCACGTAGTTGTGTATGTAACTATTATGGAAAGGAGCATACTAACAATTGATATGTAACATGTAAGTTCACAACTTTCTAGACATCTAAAATTCATTTGCATGAGACACAAGTCTAACAATAGATTTCCAAACAATACAACAATGGATCAAAGTTAATCGTCTCCAATCAGTACGAAAACATGTTATCAACCGGTATGTCACTTGCATACACTCTTCTTAAATATCATATGTAACAAACAAAACACCTCCTCTAACACATTTAGAATCACTAGTATTGGACGAAAATTACCTCGCCCAATACAGATTACATTCTCCAGTACAAGACGAAAGTTATATCGCCGAAGACATATTAGAATCACCAGTATTAGACGGAAATCACCTCGCCCAATACAAATAGAATCACCAGCACTAGAAGGAAATCACCTCGCCCAATAGAGATAAATTACCAGTACTAGACAGAAATCACCTCACCCAATACAGATTAGAATCACCAGTACTAGACGAAAGTCACCTCGCCTAATACAGATTAAAGCCAACTCTGTAAAGCGAATATATACTCTTCGTAAATCGCAATATATTTCATGGCTCGAAGTTGAAACTTATAATTCCAAATTACTTATTACGAAATCAACGTAGACATACTAGTTCACCACTGATCCCTCAATTATGTGGAAAAATACATAACTTAAAAGAGGTAATATGACCCTTTAGCAACAGATGAATGCGGTACTGAATTACATGAAATCGATCAATGAAACAAGAGTAGTCTCTTCCCGATAAGACTAATACAACTGCAATTTATCCACTGAAGCTGAAACCAATTCATATAAATAAGCCATCACAACCTTTAATTTAGATCGGCCAATTTCAGTAGAGTCACTTAGGTTCTCATTTCTAATCTAAATCACTGAGGTTCTCCACATGATTTGAACTTACTTTTACTAGTTCAAAATAAACTACAAGAGAAACAACTTTTTTTTTTAGTAGAACAATGGAAAACTTACAAAAAAATACGATAGTTGTCAATCCTTGTTACTCATACTAATTTTTATCTTTTCTTATCCAAATCAGCCAGAAATCCCTTTGTACCTTATATGCCTTGTCAAAATAATCCCACTATCGTTCAAACCATGAGGTCAAGAGGCCCCCTTCCCTTTCTTCTTTCCATTAACAATCTTGTTTTATAAAAAAAATAATATGAACAAAGTGTCTCCCCCTGACATTGTGTTGGGTCCAAGCCCAATCAATAGCCCAAGGAACGGTGAGATAGAAGCATGGAATTGTTTCCATGTTTTCATGTCACTGTAATAGCCAAATTGTGTAATTCGGCATATGTGTTTCATTGGCTTGAAGAAAAGTCAAAATGTTTCCATTGTGGTATGTTGTTGTCTTCCACCGCCACCAGTGGAGTATTAAAAGGCTCATGCCTTGGGTTTTTGAGGGGCACACACATAAACCTATTGTGAGCCACATCAGTTGGTCACTATGAGAGGGAACGTGACAAATATTCCTCTTTGCTTCTTATGAGACAAGCAAGGGACGACGAGTGAAGTTGATTCATATCAACATATCTACATTGGAGTGTCACTTCAAGAAGATTCAGTCTCACAGTTAGTTCTTGTGTGCTCAAGCAGTAGCTTCCTCGCGTTCGATACACGCGAGACGGAGAGAAGACAACCGCGACGTGATCGTTCGCGACGACGACGACGAAGATTCAGGAAATAATTCCGGGTAACTTTTTAGCAATTTGTTTGCTTTGTTTCCGTCTAGCGGCGAGGTATTGTTTTACCCAGTTTATTAGTTTCTAGTTTGTTTACCCACGTTTTAGTGGAGGATTTGTCTACCCATTGTAATCGTTATAGTGGAAGTTTAGTGGGTCGTTTTGTCCCTCTCGCTTAGAGGGTTTTTCCCACGTTAAATTCTCTTGTCCTACATCTTTTACTTTTCCGCACTTGTTCGTGTTGGCGTTGTTTTCGCATTCTAGTCTGTCGATTCAGCCCCGTGACCCAACAAAAGTGTTATCAGAGCCCGGTTCAATGGGGGAGTCAACGGGTTCCATGATCAACTTGACAGCTAGCAACTACTTGATATGGAAGCCTAGGATGCAAGACTTGCTTTATTGCAAGGATTTGATGGACCCTATTCTTGCGAAAGGGGTCAAGCCAGCCGAAGTTAAAGATGATGAATGGACCAAGATGAATATGAAGACGATTGGTCATATCCGCCAGTGGATTGACAATTCGGTGTTCCACCATGTTGCTCAAGAGACAGATGCCTACCGGCTATGGATAAAGTTGGAGGGCATGTATGAGAGGAAGACTGCCAGGAACAAAGCGTTGCTGATGAGATCGCTCGTGAACTTGAAGTACAGAGACGGTCAACAAGTTGTTGAGCACTTGAGTGAGTTTCAGAGTCTCATAAACCAATTGGCTGCCATGAAGATCAATTGGGATGGTGAGACACAAGCCTTGTTGCTGCTTAGCTCCCTACCAACCTCGTGGGAGACGTTGGTCGTGTCATTGAGCAATTCTGCCCCAGATGGAAAGCTGTCCATGAGTATGGTCAAGGACGCGATGTTCAACGAGGAGGCAAGGAGGAAGGAGATGGACTCTGACAGCGCGCATGCTCTTGTTACGGAGAATAAGGACAAGAACAAAGATCGAGGGAGAAGACAAACAAGGAACAAGAACAGAGGTCGCAGCAAGTCCAAGAATGGAGGTTCTCAGCCAAGATCCAAGGTCAAGTGCTACAACTGTGGAAGGCAGGGTCACATGGCAAGATCGTGCCGATTCCCGAAGAATGATCAGAACCTAGGCGACAATAGAAGAAACCAGAAGAATGATAAGAGTGACGATGATGATACAACTGCCACAATCTCACAGGATGTGGTACTCTCTGTGGGAGAAGAAGAATGCCTTCATGTTGCAGCGAATCAGGAAACTGAGTGGGTTGTTGATACAGCCGCTTCATACCATGCAACTTCGAGACGAGATTTCTTCACTACATACAAAGCTGGAGACTTTGGAACTGTGAAGATGGGTAATACGAGTACCTCGAAGATCGCAGGGATTGGAGATATTCGCATCCAAACCAATGTTGGGTGCAAGATGGTGTTGAAATATGTACGCCATATCCCTGATTTGCGACTGAACCTACTCTCTGGTATTGCTCTAGATCGCCAAGGATATGATAACTACTTCGGTAGTGGTAAGTGGAAGCTGACTAAGGGATCAATGGTCGTGGCTAGAGGAGAATCTTGCTGCACACTATACAAGACTCATGTGAAGGTACTTGGTGATAGCCTGAATGCAGTTGAGGATGCAGCATCACCAAACTTGTGGCACAAGAGGCTAGCTCACATGAGTGAGAAAGGGTTGAAGATTCTGGCAAGGAAGTCTCTAATTCCTTTTGCCAAAGGTACACCACTGAATCCTTGTGATTACTGTTTATTTGGAAAACATCACAGGATTACGTTTAGTTCCTCTTCTAAAAGAAAGTCGAAGATACTGGAGTTAGTGCACTCTGATGTGTGTGGTCCCATAGAGGTGGAGTCTATTGGCGGTCGCAGATACTTTGTGACCTTTATTGACGATGCTTCACGCAAAGTGTGGGTGTATTTCCTGAAGACTAAAGATGAAGTATTTGATTACTTCAAGAAGTTCCATGCCATGGCTGAAAGAGAGACAGGCAATCCTTTGAAGCGTCTACGAACAGACAATGGTGGTGAATATACTTCAAAGTAGTTCGAAGCCTATTGTGACGCCCACGGTATTCGGCATGAGATGACGGTTCCAGGTACCCCACAACACAACGGCGTTGCCGAGAGGATGAACCAGACTATTGTTGAGAGAGTCCGATGTATGCTCAGAATGGCAAAGCTGCCGAAGTCATTATGGGGTGAAGCAGTTCGTACTGCCTGTTATGTGATTAACAGGTCTCCATCTGCTCCTTTGGGTTTTGAGATTCCAGATAAGGTATGGCACGGTAGAGACGTTTCCTACTTTCATCTGAAGGTGTTTGGCTGCAAGGCATTCGCGCATATACCCAAGGAGAAATGACTTAAGCTTGATGACAAAGCCAATCCATGTGTTTTTGTGGGCTATGGAGATGCGAAGTTTGGCTACAGGTTATGGGATCCAGTTAATAAGAAGCTGATAAGAAGCAGGGATGTGGTTTTCTATGAGAACCAGACTATTGAAGATATTGAGATGTCTTCAAAGTCGAAGGAAGTTGTTGTTCCAGACCTCAGTCCAGATACCTCCCCTAGTGCTACGGGTGGAGAAGAGATTCCTAGAGATGTTCCAGAGATAGAGATTCCAGAGATGGAAGATGACGATGATGATGATGATGATTCCAATGAAGAGGGTGTTGAGCAGGGGGAGTAGCCCCCTCCACCAGAGAACGAAGGACCTCAGCTGAGAAGGTCCACCAGGAATCCGCAACCATCTTTCAAGTACCCATTGTCTGAGTATATTTTAGTTACTGATGAGGGGGAGCCAGAAAGATTCCGGGAAGCGCAAACTCATAAAGATAAATCCAGTTGGATGAAGGCTATGCAAGAAGAGATGAGTTCCTTGCAGAAGAATGATACTTATGAGTTGATAAAGCTACCGAAGCGAAGAAAAGCACTCAAGATTGTTCGTGACAGCAAAGCTGGGAAGCTTTGCTGGTCACAAGATGAGTACGTTGAACGTGTGATTGAGCGGTTCAACATGAGTGGTGCTAAGTTTACTAGCACTTCACTTTGCAGCATGTGTTCCTCTAGAATAGGAGCTAGAGATGAGATGGCAGCTATTCCCTACTCTGCTACAGTAGGAAGGTTCAGGAATGTTACAGTATGCACTCGGCCAGAATTCGAGTCCTGCAGGGACATGGCCAGGGTGGACTTCAAGTGAGGAGTCGTGGTAGCATTCCCTCCTCCAGTTGGGCTTGGAGGGGGAGATTTGTTGGGTCCAAGCCCAATCAATAGCCCAATGAACGATGAGATTGAAGCATGGAATTGTTTCCATGTTTTCATGTCACTGTAATAGCCAAATTGTGTAAGTCGGCATATGTGTTTCTTTGGCTTGAAGAAAAGTCAAAATTTTTCCATTGTGGTATGTTGTTCTCTTCCACCGCCACCAGTGGAGTATTAAAAGGCTCATGCCTTGGCTTTTTGAGGGGCACACACATAAACCTATTGTGAGCCACATCAGTTGGTCACTATGAGAGGGAACGTGACAAATATTCCTCTTTGCTTCTTATGAGACAAGCAAGGGACGACGAGTGAAGTTGATTCATATCAACATGTCTACCTTGGAGTGTTACTTCAAGAAGATTTAGTCTCACAGTTAGTTCTTGTGTGCTCAAGCAGTAGCTTCCTCGCGTTCGATAAACGCGAGATGGAGAGAAGACTACCGCGACGTGATCGTTCGCGACGACGACGACGAAGATTCAGGAAATAATTCCGGGTAACTTTTTAGCAATTTGTTTGCTTTGTTTCCGTCTAGCGGCGAGGTATTGTTTTACCCAGTTTATTAGTTTCTAGTTTGTTTACCCACGTTTTAGTGGAGGATTTGTCTACCCATTGTAATCGTTATAGTGGAAGTTTAGTGAGTCGTTTTGTCCCTCTCGCTTAGAGGGTTTTTCCAACGTTAAATTCTCTTGTCCTACATCTTTTACTTTTCCGCACTTGTTCGTGTTGGCGTTGTTTTCGCATTCTAGTCCGTCGATTCAGCCCCGTGACCCAACACATTGAACTAGAAATTAATCAAAGTGTTACCACTAAATGTCAAAGTGTCACCATGCAAATGACCCCAGCATTTCCACTCTTTCAATAAACACAGTCATCTTTCCATTAGCATTCTTGTTCTATCAAAGTGTCTCTCTATCATTGAACTAGAGAACTCATAAAACAAGCTTTCTCTAAACAAGGTTGTATCTATACTTATCTAAACACTGAATCATATGGCTCATACCAAGTACTCCATTTTTATCTGGATGCGACCTAGCTCTCCCTCTTCCGCTCTCTGGGTCCAAACCAAAACAATAGAAAAATACACATGCCCCTTACAAAATAAGAGGAAAGGTCCATTTCAAAAATGACCAAGCATGCTCAATTCTGAAAAAGCATTTTACTTTCAATATCAAATGACACATGGAACTATCAGTATCAATCCACTCTAAAAAAATTATCAATCTGTTGGCTTTACACCCCATGGATACACACATATAAAAATGGAAATACATAGGTTACCCATATATGTATCCACTTAACTACATCACATAGCCAATATTAAATCATATTTTTATAGCATATACACATCACAATGGGCTAAACCATTTACAGAAAGAGATAGTTAATCACATCACACATAATAATTGTGACATTTAAAATATTTTGGGTTTTATCAAATTTATTAAAAAAAATACTCCAAAATTCACTTTTTAGTTTAAAAAAATAGCATGTACCCAAACACGACTCATTATCTCAACTACTCCCAAGCAGTAAGAAATTGTGTACCCCTAGCTCAACAGTGCAGTGGCTCACAAGTACTGGAGACCAACACCCGCAACGACACCCGCCCAGTCCATGATACACTATCCATACTTCTGGTTGGGCACGGCTTTGATACCACTGTGAAGACCCGTCACACTTTTATTACAAAATTGTTGATTATTCGATAAAAATCACTGTTTGCTGTCAACCCGTCTGACACTTTGAGAAGTCCATAAATTCACCAGCAGAACACACAGTCATTTGAAACAACCATTTTTTAATCAAATTTATAAAATATTGGTACTTGACTGAAATTACTAAAAAGTTACACCAGCTCGTCAAAACGACGATTGTTAGAAAATATCACGATTCGATTAAAAAGTTACAACTTTCACTAAAAACAGCTAAAAACAATTATTTAGCTAAAAACATGCTATTTTAACAACTACGCCGCGATCCAGACGCGCTCCGGCTCAACCTGTAAAATATAGGGGGTGAGCCAAACAGCTCAGCAGGTACCGCCTAACCACTGGCGTAGAAATCTAAAATCGACTTTACACACAACCAGTTATTACACATCAACATGCGGCACCAAATACACAAACAACGTGATTTATCAATCACCGGACAATCATCAAATAGCTAAAAAGTTGTAAAAATCACCTTAACAGTATATACAAAAATACACTGTAACTGCGGGAAATTAGAACATAGATTTTCCCTACTTCTAACTGTGGCCAAACATCTCTTTGTTCGAACGAAGGCATGGTATTCCTCAAAGCTTGTCCTCAATAGGCGTATGAACTTGGTCTTTGTTATACTCGTCATTAAAAAAGTGGGTGCATCTCTGGTTGTTGCCTTACTTCTCACTTCATGAGAAGAAATAACCAACAAAGACTTTGGAGCTTACCCAGCACGAACACAGTTTCTTCTATCCATTTTTTGTCTCTGTGATCCCCCTCCCAAAGTGAGGTAAAATTCTCCAAAACCAAGAGAACTAGGTAGTGACTAAGCCATACTAGCTCTCTGGATGATGATCAACTAGCTTTTGTAGACAAAAAGTTTACCCGTGACTAAGTTATCTTCATAGCTTTGTGGACAGTAAACAAGTAGTTGATAAACATGAAATATCTATATAACTTGATTATTAAAATAATAACCACACCACCCATACCACAGTCAGAGGATTCACAACTCAATTTAAGAAGTCACTCAATTTTGACATATTGCAAAATATAGCCATTTCAAAATATGTTTATATTCCAACTCTTTCTAGCCCAACTAAGTAATTAACAAGAAAGGGAATGTAAATTAAGCACGTTAAACAAATGTCCACCCTATGTCTTCACAATTGTATCAATAATCATTTCACCAAAAATAGCAACAACAATAGCCCAAATATCAACTAAAAAGAGTATTTAGCGCACAAAAAATCCACCAACACCAATCTAATAGCTTGTATATTTTTTTTAAATATTATTCAATTTAGGGTCTTACAGTGATTGAAGCCTGAAGTTGTGTGGAATTGCTTGTATGATCTTCCACGAATGTTATCCACTCTCTGCAACTGAATGAGAGATTTTCGGATCTCAATTCATGCAAATCCTCATCCTTTCTAACTCTAATTCAAAACAGCTCTGAGTAGATATCCGTTGGAGTTTGTTGTGATTATATTGCACGTTTGAAAAACCTACAAGAACACTAAACAGAGCAACAAACAAAATCAAGAAAAATAACAGCACTAAGTCTGTTTGAATTTCCAGTTTCTGAATAAAAACTGGATCAGATAAATAAATCAATTACCTGATTAACTTCTAAAACATATTACTCATAATAAACCAGTTTAAGAATTGTAAAAGTCATTAAGCAATCATAATAACAAAGATCAAATCGTGCAAGAGAGAATCAAGTTAATTATGTAAAACTGTCAGCAGCTTAAGAAACATCTCAAGGCCTTGGAGCTCTGAACATACTTCACAGTCTTTCAATATTAAGACCAGAAACCTTTGATTCACTCTGATTAAGATATCTGCAATTGTGTTAGATATATAGAGAATAGATAACAAGGATATTTGCATCAAATCTATGATCTTAAATATCAGATAGAACGCCTGCATCACAAGATTATCATATCACATTATATAGAGAACAACTGTCAAAGATTTGAAGCTCTGGTTAGTATCTCAAGGCCTTGGAGACTTAGAAACACTTTGACTTTCATCACTCTAAATAGATACTTCTCACAACACACTTAGAAGTCTTGAGTCAACAATCTCCCCCTTGATGAAAGACAAAACATATAATCTTGTGTAAATGTGTAGGAATTAGATATAATCATTACATGAAATAACAAACATTAACACTGATTATCACATAACTCATAACACTGATTATCACATAACTCATAATCTTATTATCTAAACATTAAAAAATAACAACTTAACATAGATAAATTCTCCCCCCTCTTTGACTTTCATCAAATAAAGGTGAAGAAATGTTGGATCATTACTCAGAGTCTTAGAAAAAACTTAGTTTAAACCAAAATAAGTTCTACTAATTGTCAAGGCCTTGGGATCAGAAAGAAGGGAAGAAAAAGAAAGAAAGAAATAATCAAGGCTTTGGCTTTCTCAAGTCTTCACTTCTTCTTTGATGCTTGACCTTTCTCTGAGCCTTCTCCAACATCTTCATCACTTTTAGCTTCTTCTGCAGACTGATTCTCTTCTTGTTCAGCATCCACCTCAGCAACAACTTCCTCAATGATTTCATCCACTTTTTTGTTCTTGACTTGCACTGAATCACCCTCTGTAGCTGCATGAACACCTGTGTCTTCTCCGGCTTCCTCATCATCGGTTTGCTCATATAATCCTTTGAAGTGAGCACAACAGGAATAGGCTTCTTCTTCTTCTTCTTCAAGAATTCTCCTAGCCTCTCATCTGAATCAACACTAGTGTCATGACTAGTAGCAGAAGGTATCTTTTCTAAGTTCAATCCCTTGATGACAATATACAGCTTTCCATTCATCACATCTATCAAGTCTTGGAACTGATTAAACTCAGAAGATAAGTCAAACAGCCTCTGTCTAAGATCTTCAATTTCAACCTGCTGTTCTTCAAACTTATCAACCAACTGAGAGTAATCCTCATTGACTTGTCTCCTTGATTTTGTAGCCCCCTTAGGTTTGATGAAATTTTTCTCTTCAAGCTCAGCTTTGGGCAACTCTGAATAGAACTTCCAATGTCCCTTTCCTATCTGAACCACTCCAACTCTCTGTAAAGCAGTCTCATCAACTAACCCAAAACCAGCAGTTATCTTCTCCTCTCCTTTCACAGGTACCTCAAAATACTCAAAGAACAGAGGTAATAGGATGGCATATGGAAGAGGATAGTTTCTGTATCTGGTAGCACAGTAGATCAGATGCTCCATGATCACTGTTGGCAAGTAAATCTCAAACCCTTGACATATCAAGTCAATCGGGATAAGAACCTTATCAATAACCAACTCTCTTGAGTTTTCTCTAGGAACAATACTTCTCATCAGAATTGTGAACAAAATTTTAGCTTCACAGTTGAGCACAGAGTGTGTCAACTGTTTGGGACTAGTAGGAACATCATCAATGAAGAACATGGCTTTGGCTTTATCTCGACATTCCTTCCTATCAGGATGATCAGCAACATTATACTTCCTAGGAATGCCCAAGACCTTGGCAAAATCCCAATGGTCTAGCCTTAAATTTATTCCAGCAACCTTAGAGGTTAACACCATTTTATCTTCCCCTTCTTGACCTAAGTTCAGATAAACCAACCTAGTTAACCTAGGATAAGCTTTAGAACTAGGATTTAGAACCTTCTATACTGCAGATTCCGTTAACTTCCTCATACAGTCAATATCCAATTTGTATAATAACTCTTTAGAAATCAAACTACAGAAAGCAACCTTAGATGATGCATCCCCTTGCATCCAAACTGTCCTAACTTCTGAACTAACAAACCAATCAGAAGGAAGTACATTTTTACCTTGATAACCATTTTTGGTTGCAGCAGCAACCTGCTTAACCCTTGATTTCTTCTCAGCAGGTTTCTCCTTTTCTGGTTCTTGTTCAGCATACTTCTTCTTGCCTTCCTTAGAAGATTTCCCCTTTTCTTCTTCAACAGCCTTTTTCTTGTCTCCCACTTTCTTCTTGTCTAACCTAGGTTGATCATCACTCTGTACCTCTGTCTCTTTCTGTGGATCAACACTTGAACCTTCATCTCCTTTCTCTGTTCTGATCTTCTTTCCAGGAGGTGAGTCTTCATGCAAACTCTTTGTATTTTGTGAATCCGAATCTGAAATCACAATCTTCTCCTTCGTGTTTGCCCTCTTCTTAGATCTAGCAGAAGGCTTACCCTGTTGTTGAATCCTAGCTGATTTGCGCTCCATTGTAGGATTAGGTTTCTTGAGAGAAGAATGTGATTGAGAGAGATAGAGAGAGAGCAAAGAGACGTAGAGAATTGAGAGAGAATGAAGAAAGAAAAGCCCTAACTTTCAGCTTAAGTAGGTTGAGAGAATGATTTTAAAAAGGACTCTACTAAAATCAACATGCATATAGTATCTAGAAGATATTTTTGGATCTTTTAGAAAATTCTCCGAGTAATTCAAATATTATACAATTATCTAAAAAGATAACATATAATATTTGGGGATCCATTTTTTTTAAAGAAAAAAAAAATGCACAGATGTTTCAAGACCTTGGAGAACAATCTCAAGGCCTTGAGATTTTCAGCAGTTTTTAGAAATTTCAAAGCTTTGAACTATACTTTCAAGCCTTTGGAAAGTATAATCTCAAGGCTTTGAGATTTCAATACATAAACACAAGTAAGTACTAATACTCCACCTAAACCAGTGCATCCTTGTTTAGCATACCCAGTTCAAGCCTTAGGGATGAAAACCTATCATCTGGCAGAGGTTTAGTGAAAATATCAGCAATCTGCATAGAAGTAGAAATAAAAGATAGAACAATATCACCTTTTTCTGCATGATCTCTAAGAAAATGATGCCTTACATCTATATGCTTGGTTCTTGATTGTTGTACTGGATTCTTAGAGATTGAAATGGCACTTGTGTTGTTACAATTAATAGGCACATATCTGAAGTTATAGACAAGATCTCTAAGTTGTTGAGCAATCCACAACACTTGAGAACAGCAAGCTCCAGCTGCAATATACTCAGCTTCTGCAGTTGATAATGCTATAGAGTTATGCTTCTTGGAATGCCAACTAATTAGTGAAGAACCAAGAAATTGGCAACATCCATAAGTACGCTTCCTATCCACTTTATATCCTGCAAAATCTGCATCTGACTATCCACTCAACATAACTTAGATCTCCTTGGATACCAAAGCCCCAGGTCTTTGGTTCCATTCAAATATCTAAAATTTCTCTTGACAGCAGTTAAATGAATTTCCTTAGGATCTGCCTGAAATCTTGAACGAAAACAATAGACATAATATCAAGTCTACTAGCAGTTAAGTACAGAAGTGATCCAATCATACCTCTATACTCCTTTTGATTTACACTCTTATCATTTGAATCCTTGTCTAATGATAGTGATGAACTCATAGGAGTTTTGAGTGCCTTGGAGTGTGTCATATTGTACTTGTTCAACAAGTCCCTGGTATACTTTCTTTGATGTAAAAATATTCCTTTCTTCATTTGTAAAATATGAAGTCCAAGAAAGAAATTCAGTTCTCCTATTAAGCTCATCTCAAACTCCTTGCACATTAGACTAGAGAACTCTTTTGAAAGAGCATCATTAGTAGCACCAAAAATAATATCATCCGCATACATCTGAAATACTAACAAGTCAGTTTCATGATGTTTAATAAAAAGAGTTTTATCTACTAGAACTCTCTTGAAATTATTGTCAAGTAAAAACTTTGAGAGTCTATCATACCAAGCCCTTTGGGCTTGTTTTAAACCATAAAGAGCTTTGTCTAATTTGTAAACATGATCAGGGAAGTTTTCATCTTCAAAACCAGGAGGTTGAGCTACAAAAACATCTTCTTGTAAATAACCATTCAAAAAAGCACCTTTGACATTCATTTGATAAAGCTTTATGTGATTGTGAGATGCGAATGCAATAAGTATTCTAATAGCTTCTAACCTCGCAACAGGAGCAAATGTCTCCTCATAGTCTATACCTTCTTCTTGATTGTATCATTGTACCACAAGTCTGGCTTTGTTCCTTACTACTTTGCCATTCTCATCAAGCTTATTTCTGAACACCCATCTGGTTCCAATAACGGATTTCTATTTTGGTTTGGGAACCAGATTTCATACCTTGTTTATTTCAAATTCATTCAGCTCACTTTTCATTGCAATGATCTAGTCTGCATCTTCCAGTCCTTCTTTTGTATTCTTAGGCTCAATCAATGATACAAAAGCACTAAAAGCACACAAGCTCTTCAACTGTCCTCTTGTCTGAGTTCCAGTTTTTGGATCCGATATGATATTGTTAGCTGGATGGTTTGCAAGATACTTAAACTTCTTCCTTGGTGTCCATGAAATTGTTCCTTCAAGGCTTTGAGTTCTTGAGACAGTAGAGGGAGCATCATAGAAAGTTTTAGTTTCAGTCTCAAGGCTTTGAGATTTTGGCTCCACAGGAGGTTCGAGGCCTTGAGATTCTACTGATTGATTCTGCACTTTAGTTTTGCCTTTGTCCTCTTTCAAAACATCATCATCAGACTCATGCTTGTCCAAATTGAGATCTGCAAAACTTTCATTCAGAGAATCCTTAGTACTTTCATCAAAAATCACATGAATACTCTCTTCCACAATCTTGGTTTTTCTATTGTTAATTCTATAAGCTTTTCTAGTTTGAGAATATCCAAGAAATACACCTTCATCACTTCTAGCATCAAACTTACCAAGATTGTATCTACCATTATTATGCACAAAACAAATATAACCAAAGGTTTGAAATAGAAACACTAGGCTTCCTACCTTTAAACAGTTCATAAGGAGTCTTTTTCAAAATAGGCCTGATGAAACATCTATTCAGCTTAAAATTGGCAGTTTTAACAGCTTCTGCCCACAAGAACTTTGGCAAATTACATTCAAGCAGCATAGTTCTAGACATATCCTCAAGTGTCCTATTATTCCTTTCAACTACTTCATTTTGCTGTGGAGTTCTAGGTGCAGAAAAGTTGTGTGATATGTCATGCTTTGCACAAAATAAATCAAAGTCAAGCTGATCAAATTCCCTACCATGATCACTTCTAATAGATGTAACAGACAAGTTTTTTATAGTTTGAAGCTCTTTGCACAGTCTAGAAATTCAGATAAGGCTTTAGTTTTGTCTCTAATAAACAAAACCCATGTAAACCTAGAATAATAATCTACAATTACAAGCATATACCTCTTACCTTTTCGAGTCTTAACTCTCATAGGACCACACAAGTAAATATGCAATAGTTCTAAGGGTCTAGAATTACTTACAATGTTCTTTAGCTTAAAATGAACTTCTTGTTTGATTACCTTGTACACATGCCTTGAAGACCTCATCATCTGAAATTTTTTGTGATGGTAATCCTCTTACCAAATACTTTGAGAGGAGTTTATTCAAGGTGTGTATGCTAATATTCCCAAGCTTTCTATGCCAAAGCTTTGAATCTTCCTTCAATGCCTTGAGGCATTCAACTTGTCACCTGCAGTACTGTTAGTACTCATAGCATATAAATTATATAATCTACGATCAGTGAGTATGCAATCTCCATATTTCTCGTCATGCACCACACATTTCTCCTTGTTAAATATAGCTTTATAACATTTATCACATAACAGAGAAATACTAAGCAGATTATATTTAAGTCCATCCACAAGATAAAATCAGAGATAGAGTTGGTAGAAGCATTACCAATACTACCTATACCAATAATATCGCATTTTGCTTTGTCACCAAGTGTAATTGTTCCTCCAGATTTCTCTGTCAGCTCAATAGAAAGAGACTTCTTTCCACTCATATGTCCGGAACAACCACTGTCTAATATCCACTTCTGATCTTTCAAGGCCTTGGTGACATCCTACAAAAATAAATCATTGCATAAACAGGTTGTTAGACCAAGTGCAGAACTTTGAGTCATACTCAGAATCAGCCATGCTTGGTGGTCTAATTCCTTTTGGAACCCAAATCTGCCTAACCTGTCCCTTAAGCTGATAAGGATAAGTGTTCCTCATAATATGAGGTTCTGATCTTCTGAAGGGACAAGTTATTTTAATATGACCAATTTTTCCACAGGAATGACATTTTGGAGAATGTCTGCTACCAGATTTGACAAAAGTAGTTTGGCTTTTCTTTGGAAAATTTCGATTGTAGCCAATCCAACTTTTATGCATTGATTTCAGACTTCCTCCAAGAATGAGATTCAGATTATGTTCCGAGCCTGTAAAACTTGCTAGGACCTTTTTAGACTCTTCAAGTTTCTCAGTCAAAGAACAGATTTGTTGTTCCAACTCCTCTGAATGAGTCTTTAGATCAACATACCTTTCAATTAAGAGAGTGTTTTCATCAACAATATCTTTTATATGTGCCTTCAAGGCTTTGAATCTGCTGTCCAAGGCCTTGAAGTTTTTTTCAATTTTTGTCTTAGAAACTTCAACAGTTTTGTTGGCAAAAATTAGGTCCAGGTTTTCTTTTACCTGCTCATGAACCTTAATCTTTAAAGAAGAAATCTCATTTCTATAACTTCCCTCATTTAAAAACATGCTCTTGAGAATTTCAGGAAGTACATCAGAAGGGCTAGCAAGAATTTTTTTTACCATTTCCTCAATGTGTCTGTCTAAAGATTTTTCTTCATCATGTTTCGCCATGAAGCATAAATTTGCTTGATCTTCTTCTGTGTTTGAGTCACTTGATGAATCAGAATAAATCCAAGAGGCCATCATTGCTTTCTTCCTTCTGTTGTCACTGTCTTTCTTTTGAAAGTTCGTGTTCTTCTTCTTTGTGGACAATCTCTTACTAAATGATCTGCATCACCACATTTAAAAAAATTCATTACTTTAGTTTATGTGACTGTGATGAAGACTTACCTTTGTAGTCCTTGCTGCTTGAAGGTCTTGATCTCTCTCTGTTGTAGTCTTTGTTTCCAAAGTTTCTCTTCTTCTTGAGAATCATGGCCAATGCCTTGAAGATTAATGCTAAAACCTCTTCATCATCATGCTCATCTTCAGTCTCAAGGCTTTGATATTTTTCATTGTCTTTAGCCTTGAGTGCTAAGTTTTTCATGTTTTCACTCAGATCACCTTCTACATCCTTCATAGACATTTCACGAGTGAGCAGCTTTTCCTGTAGATTATCTAGCTGAAGAAGACTTAAATCCCGAGCTTCCTCAATAGCTGTTGTCTTTGGCTCCCACTTAACTTTTGGCAAACTCCTCATAATTTTCCTGATCTTTTCTTCATTTGATAAACTTTTTCCCAATGACTCCAGATTATTCACCACATCAGTTAATCTTTTGAACATCTCCTTGATAATCTCATCTGAGTTCATCTTGAACGGCTCATATTTCCTCAGAAGTATGTTAATCTTTGTCTGTTTGACTTGACTTGTTCCTTCATATGTCACAACAAGTTTGTACCATACTTCTTTCGCATTTTTGCAATTTGACACTCTGTTGAACTCATCTGCATTAAGAGCACAGTATAATAGATTCATTGCCTTGTAATTTTTTGATACCTTTTCCAGTTCAGTAACTAAGAGATTTTCCTCAGACTTGATGCATCTAATTCCATTTATGGTCGTGAAATACTCATGAGGACCGTTCTGAACTATTGACCAAAGTTCCATGTCTTGATCTGTGATGAACATCTTCATCAATGCCTTCCAGTGCATGAAGTTGTCACCTCAAAACAATGGAGGTCTGTTTGCTGCCCTTCCTTGTGAGAAGCCACCATCTCCTACATTACTCATAGTCACAAGATTGTTAGATTTATAGTAGTGACCCAAGCTCTGATAACAATTGAAAGTTTGTAATGTAGACTAAATACAGGACCAAAATACTCTATAAGGGGGGGGTTGAATAGAGTATGGAAACTTTTTGCTAAAACACAAGATTTAACCAAGTGAACAAGTAAAAGACTCAAATCTCAATGCCTTTAGATTTTTCAAGATTAGTCAGAAACATTCTAAGACAAACAGAAAGCTTCAAGGCCTTGAACTATCACCAGTTCTAAACATTTTATGAACCCTAGTTTAATTTGAGTTGCTTGCAGAAGTAAATAGAAAAACTGTAAAGTAAAGAACACAAGGAAATTTACCAAAAAATTACATCGTATTTCTAATCAAATCATCGGGTCAAAGCGGCCTGATGAATCGTGGTAAAACTCAAAACTGGAAGAAAGAGAAGAAACCCTAATACTTCTACTTTCCTCCATCCCACCAAGTTCTTCAAACTTTTAACTTTTTTAACTATAACCATGTCACTTTGACCCGGTTATTTGGATAGCAAAACGATGTAATTTTTGATAACTTTTTGTTACAAATAAAACTTGATTTTTTATGTCAAATTTTCTAGTATGGTAGTACTAGTCTCTAGAATTTGGCTTTCCAAACTCCAAAGTGTCATAGTTTGACTAGTTGTGGGACTTGGTCCAAGTTAACGAGGTTGGTAGTTTCACTAAGTAAATGAGGTTGGACCAAAGTTAATGTAGTAGTTAGTGGGAAGAAGGTACTGCTACTAGACATTTTTGAGTCTTATAAATAGTCATGTACATAAGTCTTTTTTATGTCGAGCAATAGAACAAGTCTTCTTCTCCTCTTGATTCCAACAAAGTGGTATCAGAGCTACGGTTGAGAGAGTGATTCATGGCTAATGGATATCAACCTCCTATCCATTTTCTCACCAAGGACAACAATGATACTTGGTGTAAATGAAAGAAGGCGAAGCTTGGCTCCCAAGATGTGGGACATCGTGGAGAATGGATTGGCGAATCCACCAGTTGAAGGTTCTAAGAAGAAGGACCAAAAGGCCCTAATGATGATTCATTAGTGTCTATATGAAACTATGATGACGAATATTGCCAACATCTGCACTTCAAAGGAGGCGTGGGAAGTCCTTCAAAACACCTTTTGAGTTGTTTCACATGAAGGAGTCCGAGTCCGAGTCAATTTTTGACAATATGGTGAAGACGTGAAGGAAAAGTCGATGGTGGAAAAGGTTCTTAGATCCTTGACCTCCAATTTCGAATACATAAGTGCGGACATTGAGGAGTCAAATAGACTCCATGATGGTGGACGAGCTTATAGGTTCTTTGCTAGCCTATGAGGAGAGGCTAAGGAAGCCGAAGAAGGAGCCATTGGATCAATTAATTCAAACAAAACTTCTCTAAAATGGAAAGGACGATACGAGTCGAGTTCAAGAGGGCGTGGACGAGGTCGAGGTCGTGGAAGAGGCGGCCAATCTTCCTACAACAAGGACGAAAAGAAGCAAGAAAGAAATTCCTCAAGAGGACGTGGAAGAGGAAGAAATTCAAAACCCAATGAAAGAAGGTATGACAAGTCTAAAGTTGAATGTTGACTGTCATAAATTTGGGCATTTCTCTTGGGAGTGTAGATATGCCTCAAATGATGTTGATGAGAAGTCAAACTATGCGGCGGCTAGTTCTTGTTTTTACCAATTTATTTGGCTAAGTAACTTATTGAAGGAGCTATATATTCCGCAAGACGATCCAACCGAGATATTTTTTGACAACAAGTCGGCCCTTGCTTTGGTCAAGAATCCGTTGTTCCGTGAGAGGACCAAGCATATTGATACAAGGTTCCATTTCATAAGGGAGTGCATGAGAAGAAAAAGGTGGAGCTCAAGTATGTGAATTCCCAAGACCAAATTGCCGATATCTTCACCAAGCCTCTCAAGACAGACATTTTCCGCATGACGGGGATCTCCCTTGGAGTTACCAATCAAGTTTAAGAGAGGGTGTTAGAAATTAAACTTGATTTTTTATGTCACATTTTATGGTATGGTAGTACAAGTCTCTAAAATTTGGCTTTCCAAAGTGTCATAGTTTTACTAGATGTGCGACTTGGTCCAAGTTAATGAGAGTATTGGTTGCACTAAGTAAATGAGGTTGGATCAAAGTTAATGTAGTAGTTAGTGGGTAGAAGGTACTACTAGACATTTTTTTTCCGGGGGAATTGTAACTTTCATTCATTCACAAAAAAAGGACTATCACAGTCTAGTACAAAGAAACAGAGAGGTACAACACCACCATCTCTGAATAAGAACATCTCGAAAAAAAGAGCTTGAAATAAAAGAAAAACATTGGTAAACACCACTACAACAAAGTTGTTCCCAATGAACATCTTGAAAAATGTTCTAGCATGGTTTTATTGATGTTGTTATCTCCATCAAGGCAGACTATTGGAATTCTTCATATCAGAAAAAACGTAGAGTTCACCGGAGAAACAGGAACACGCCGGTTACTAGAAAATGTCGAACACAAAGACATCTAATCCCATGATTTCAAACGAATGCAACTCACATTTTTCCTCAAAACTGAGTCCCCCGCACCAGATTCAATCGAAAAAGTGAGACAAAAACAACCACAAGGGCACTAAGAGGTCATGGAATGACACTAAAACTAGAAAATAATAAAAATAAAAATAAAGCCCAAACATGAATCGTGAGTTTGAATCGACGACAAGTTGAGTCCTATAAATAGTCATGTACATAAATCTTTTTTGAGTTGTCTTGATTAGTCCTCTTGATTCCAACACTCTTCATGGTGTTACAGTTAAATCAACACACCATGAAAATATAACCAAATTCTTTAATTGTTTTACTAACCAAATGACCGAGTCAAATTGACCCGGTGATTAGTGGTAAAAATCGAAGTATGAAGATGTTGACGGGATGGAAGTAGTACCTTACTTTATAGATTTTATACATAATTAATTAAACTATTGAAGCGAGTTGAAATTAAATTTTGTCATTTTTATTTTTAGTTTCCACTTCGATTGTTTATATATATTGATAATTTTTCTAAACTTACTACTTGCTACAATCCGAACGTTGGGGATCATGAGAGGATTAGAGTCGTCTCAACTCGAAAAGTTGGCCAAAAACGTTCATTGGCACAAAAATAGGTCAGCTTTGAAAAAAAATTGTCTCCAACAGATGGTGTAAAACCTGGTGTAAATTTACACCATGCCTGAATTTGGACAAAATTGGAGAAAAACTAAGCTTACTCTAGCTAGTGGAAAACAATTAAAAAAACACAGATTTATTCAACCTCCATCCTCCTGCAACTCTCCACCAACTCCTCTGCCCTCTCCAACGTTCATATCCACTGATCCAATTACCGGGAATCAACAGAAGTGCTACTTATTTTGCAAGAGAGTTGCAGACAATTACCAGAAGGGCTACTCATAAACATAAAGATATTGTATCAAATAAAACATAAAAACTAAATTAAAAAAATTAAAAAAAAATGCTCTCTTTAACAAATTATTTAATTTGATGTGTTTTTGTAAAAGAACATTTCGTTGTTAAATAGATATAGATACATGATTGTTTAATAATGAAAATAATAAAGTAATAAAATAATGGTGGTGGACTATATTTAGGCCACCTGCTGGAGAAAATACTCAAAAAGTGCTGGTGTAAAATTTAGTGCAAGTACAAATTTAGTCGAAAGACAATTTTGCTGTTGGAGATGCCAAAACAAGTTCAGTTAAGGATTGGCTCAAATTTAGGCCAGACTTTGCACCAGCTGCTGGAGTAGGGTTTTGTGTAAAACTGACACAAAATTTATGCCAAAGACAACTTATAGACCATCTTTTGGAGATATACTCTTTAGCATATTCCACAGGAGAAATGTTTATGATATCAAGCTTTACACAAAATCCTACATTTTGTTGAAAAAAAATGGTTGGCATCCTATAGTTGACCTTCAAAACCTCCAATTCACTATTTTGGTCAAAAAATAGCTTTTTGAAATCCAATTTTACCAATTGTTACCCCTTATTGTTTCTAAAAAAAATATTTTTGTTACACCATTTCATCAAATTTAGATAATAGTGGTTTTGGCCCCCCAAAACATATCATCAAATTTATCACAAAAATCATGAATTTCGTAACTATCAAAATAAACAAAAAAAAAATTATGTTACCCAAATAATAGTACACAATTAAATTATTAGATAGTAAAACATTGTTTATACAATCTTAGAAAACATACTTAAAAAATAAGAAAATCAAATCGATTAAAGTTATTGGAATAAAAAAAGACTTAAGTAACAAATCAAAAATAATAATTATATTTGAAGTAGTCACCTAAAAATATTTGTAACACTTATTATTTGCAAAACCTTGTATTCCTCCACCTGGTTAAGATGCTCAAGTAAGCTGGAGGAGCAATTTTAGCTCCTGGACTTTATTTTTGCTCCTCATTCTTGGAGATGCACGAATTGCTCGAAAACTTACTTCACACGTGTAAATTTGAGGACGCATCATACTGTGAATTCTGCCAAGATTAATCATTACAGCCCGAACCATATGCCAAGCCATAGCCATAATCAGTAGGGGTCATTATGTAATTACAATTTTTTTAAATCACTCCCAAAGTCGACGGCGTGAAAATTTCTTTAAAACCCAACCTATTTCTTATAAAAATAAATTTGTCTACAAGAAGGTAAAGTTGCCTTTTAATCTCTCCCCACTCATAATTTTCTTCGTTTCCATGTGGACTTTTCAATCGGTTGATAAGACTTTCAATGATCTTCCTCCGGTTGACAACAATGTCGCCTATAATCAGGTGTTTGAGAACGATTTTACGAGTCTTTCGAACTCGGTTTCTGATGGTGTTGGTATGCAACCCGTTTCCTCTAGTAACCTTTTTGGCCCTAGAACCGCCTTCCATAAAACGACAGAGCCACCGTTTTTTACACCGGAATCCCACTTGCATAAAATTATCAACATATAGACCCTATTTCATTGTCTAATGAAGCAAGTTCGCATCCATCAAAGAAGACGTATAATGGTGTTCGTGTAAAGGAGGAACATCAAGAAATGGTTTCTGGGGGTTGAGGAGGGTGGAGGCCACCAAGAAGCTTTTCGAGATAAAGCCACTGTGTCAACATATTAATATGGTGTTGGTACACAACCCGTTTCTTCTGATAACATTTTGGATCATGGAACCGCCTTACATAATACGACACATCAATCGTATTTTTCACCGCATTTTTACACGGCAATCCCACTTGCATACAATTATCGGCATACATACTCTATGTCAATGGCAAGAAGTACACCTCCATCAGATAAGACGTATAATGGTGTTTGCGCAATGGACGAACATTCTGAAATGGTTTCTGAGGGTAGAAGATCTGTTAAAGAGGGAGAAGGCCACGGAGAAGCATCCTGGGATATAACCACTGCGCCAACGGATATGGACTTTACCCAAACGCTTTCCCAGTAAAAGAATAATCATGACCGTCCTAAAAACTGAATGAGCCCTGATTTCCCTGTTAACTCCGGCAAAATTTTATACGGAGCTCACACAGATATTGACTGGAACTCTTTGGTTCCGGCTCCGTTTGTTCGTTTCAAGTAAGTGCATGTTTGGCATCCAAGGTTTTTAATCAAATTTTTAAATTTTAATCAACTTTGATTAAAAAGTTGATTGAAAACAGGGTGTTTTTTTAGACTCATTAGGTATGCCTGTTTTTTCATCTGTTTAAAAACAAAAACATGCTGAAAAACAGCTGTTTAAAAAAAAGCAAATGTGGTGTTTTTTGTTGTTTTTTCATGTTAAAAGACATTTCAACTATGATTAGATGAAAAAAAATCAATTATATGTCGGTATTGTACGTAAAAATGACATTAAAGAAAATTAACATTGAAATTTAGTAATTGTGCCAAACGTGTTTTTGATTTTAAACACTGTTTTAAACAGATACTATACAGTTTTTTTATTATGTTTTTAAACATATTTTTTCAGCACGTTTTTTTTCCACTGTTTTTTCTTGTTTTTAAACGGATAGCAAACAAGTTATATTAACTACACTATTTCCAGCGAGCTAAAGTTTCATTGTTACTAGTTTTCAATGCTGAGCTATTTGTTATGGGTGGTTCGTTTTTTATTAACACTCCAAACTGCCCTTTTTCTCGGGTGAGTTTGGTAGAATGGTTCTTGGTGAAAAAAGCGGCTGTTAGATTGTCGTGGATTTTTTTTTGTTTTTGTCTAGAGATTCTATTTAAACCAGTGTGTTTGGTGATGGTTTTTGAAACAGATTAAAACAGGAGACATTTTTTGGAAACATAAACTAAGTGTGAGTAGAAAAAAGAAACAACCTGAAAAAATCCCCACCAAAACCTGTATTTTTCACATGCAAAAATTGGAAAAAACTTGCTTAAAACTGTTTCGTTGAAAAGGTAAAACTTATTTTTTTTACCTAATGGACCTTAGTATGACAGTTTTTCACTAATGGTATCTCAGTTTCATAGACTTCATTGTTGATATCGTGGTTAGGCATACTGTCCCAACACGAATGTGGTTTGGGGGTGTTTAATGATTATTAAGGGATTGAAACTTTGCAATTCTTTTGCTATATAGGAATGATCTATTGCCCAAATATAGGGCGGAGTACGGGAAATACAAAATGTGCAGGACGATTGTGGGACAAAAAATTGGGGATGAATGGGCTCGTCTTCCCGAAACTATTAGAAATGTGTACATTAAGGATGCAAGATCTTCAAGAAAGAGAAACGCAAATTGGAAGAAAAGGGGGTTGTACACCTGTAGATACTGCTTTATGACATGGCTAATCTTAGCCACGTGGCGACCATCCAGCACACCATATTGTGCTCCACACACACAGGATCACCAGCCGAGCTGATCCATGTGGGGGCTGCGAGACAGAGCCCTCGCATACCACTGCACGGGACTTGTAGGGATTTGTGGTTTGGAGGCTAGGGTAAGCCCTGTCGCGTGCGAGCCAAGCCCGCGCGCGACCTTTAGTAACTGTTTTGAGAGATCTATGGCACGAGCTCCCTAGACCCGGTCAATCCGGTCAAACCCGGTCAACCTCGTAACGGTTCCGGTACTCGCGCACCACGTGCTCTAACGGTTCCTATATACTCGGACGAACGTGCCGTTACGGTTAAGCTAATTAAGCCGCCATTAATGGGCGCATTAACTACACTACAACGGCCACGTTCTCCAGTATATATATCGTTACTCTTTCCATACAAAGAGAACAACACTGCCATACGCGGAAGCTCTGCCAAACCTCTGTCTCTCTCTCAGACATTGCTACTGACTTGCTCTCTCCCTACACACACCCCTATTCTTCCTGTGCGATCTCTGATCCACTATGTACGGTGTACACGGAGGTCTCCCTGCCGGAATCTCTTGTGCACATTTTGGTGAACCCGACGTGAACTTACCAACAAAAGCAACCATGTCTCAGGAGGACGATGTCAGCAACCGATCGCCTTCCGCCGAAACTCCCTCAGGAGAAGAAGTCCGCCGTACTCCGACGACACCCGGCGAGGCACCGACTTTAGAGTCTTTGGACACCACTGTCCAAAGTCAGGCAAAAACTCTCAAGTCTCAATCTGCGCAATTGGAGCGGATCTTGGCCATTCTGGGCACCCTTGCGCCAAATCCTCCACCAGGTACCGCCACCCCTCAGGGAGGAGGAACCCCTACTGCTCCAGGATTGGGAGTATCGGCCACGCCTCCCAACCCTCATCTGCAGACTCCACCGTCGGCCGCGCAGCTGCCTTCGATCCAAGGATCAACAGCGCAAATGCTACCCCCTGCCGCTCACGCCTCTCAGCCCACGGCTTTGGCGTCTAACCCAACTTTGCAGTACACTCTGCCTCCACCGGCGACCATATGGGGAAACGCGGGCAGTCAATACACTCCCAATCCTCCGGCGGCATATGTGTCGCCACCGCCTACGGCAACCCCTCCGCCAGCTACAGAGGGGAGCATTCCAGAATGCATGACGTCTTTGCAGAAGCGCGTGGACTCCATCTTGGCTCATCAGTCGCTCGCGGATACCATCATCCCGAAGCTAGACAACGACCCGCCCATTCCACGGGAGATCTATCTCATGCCTAACCCGGTGGGGTACAAGGCTCCCAAATGGGACAAGTTCGAAGACGTCAATGGAAACGCCCATGAGCATGTCATGCGTTTCATCGATGTCATGGGTCCATACGGAGCTGATCCCAAACTGCTGATGCGAGAGTTCCCAAAGACTCTTGGGAATGTAGCATACAAATGGTACCGGACGTTGGAGCCCGGATCTGTGAAGACTTGGGACGACATGGTCCAGAAGTTCTACACCAAGTTCTTCCAGATGGAAGAGAAGGTGACGATGATCCACCTCTCGCGGATGTATCAGAAACGCGAGGAAGATGGAATCACTTTCATCAAGAAATTCAGAGCGAAATCCTTAGAATGCAAGGACCCAATGCTCGAGAGTCGGCTCGTAGAGATATGCCTGCAGTGCATGCGAGATGAGTACAAGAGCATGCTAATCAATTTGCAAACACCCACGTTCTCAAAGCTCATCGAGTGCACGATGAACATCGAGCCCATCGTCGAGAGACAGAGAAAGAAGAGCGCTCCAGAACGACCTGCGAGCGGCACTACCTACAAGATCGGCAGATTCGGCTACAAGCGAGGACGCGAAGCTGAGGTCAACGCGGTTTCGCCTCAGAAGCAAGCGAAAGTCGCAAACTTCGATGCACCGCCTCTGCCATGCTCGGTGGAGGAAGCAAGCGATCTCTGTAGACAGTGGCGTAAAGACGGCATCCTGCCACCGCTAGAGCAAAAACCCTCCAAGGAGATGACGAGGGACCCCAAGTGGTGCGAATACCACGGCAAGGTCATGCACTCCACGGCCGAGTGCAAGAAGCTCAGATTCGCGTTCGACCAGAAGATGAAGAACGGCGAACTCATCGTCAGCGACCACCGGAAGGACGTGCGCAACAACCCACTGCCTGCCCATACAGATTCGGGCTCAAAGGGCAAGGAGGTCGCCATGATCTCAATAGTGGACTTGGAAGAAGTCGCAGAGGATGATCTACCCATCATCGCTGAAGTCCATGAAGAGGAAGACTACAGCATGGACACGGAGGATGAGCGTGCCGACCGCATGAAAGGGTCGCACGGCTTCAACAAATTCTTCGACGAGATGAACTTCTCCGAAAAATGCCGATCGGATATGACAAAGGCAATCTTAAGGATAGCGGAGGACTACGAAGAGGAACTCGTAGTCTCCAACGGGAAGGTCATCAGGGCGTCCCGTTCCACAGAAAAGATTATGACCTTTTCTGCCAGCGACAAGAAGACAGATGCGAGCCATCAGAGGCCCCTGTACGTGACCGCCATCATCAACGGCGTCGAATTCAAGCGAGCATTCGTCGATGGAGGAGCAGCGGTCAATGTTGTTCCACTCCACACACTGAAGCTAGCAGGGATCCCCGAGCACAAAGTGGTCAAACGTCCATCCCCGCTGGTGGGATTCGGAAGCGACTCTAGAATGACGATCGGATGGATCCGCCTCGGCGTTCAGATTGGTAAGATCAAGTGTTCGGCGAAGTTCTATGTCATAGATGCGAACACCACATATCACATGATCATCGGTCGAGCCTGGATTCATCGCTTCGACGCAATCCCTTCGACGGCTCACCAGGTGATGAAAGCCATCTGGAACGACAGGATTGTCGAGATACCGGCCTCAACTAACCCGTTCAACCTGGACGAAGCACATCTCAGCGAGGCGGTGTGGTTCACCGAGATGGCGGACGAGCAAACACCCGGACCGTTCAACCCTACTCCTTTACCTCTCTGGGAGGACATCAAGGACCAGTCACCTGCAGGCGTGATGGTGACAAGGGGAGACACCGAAGAAAAGCCGCCTACCCACGAAGAGGCGCCGCGCATCGCATATCATCGCAAGAGTGTCTACACTCTGAAGAGGATCGCAAAGCACGACCCCGAGGGCAAGGAGATAGAAAGCTTCTACGCCAACGGAAAGAAATGCTATCGCATATGAAGGTGCGCGGGGACGTCCTCACACGGGCATGAGGATGTCCCTGGGCAAATCAATCAAATCGAGCAAGTTGCGCTGACAGAAGAGCCAACACAGATCGTTTCGGACGAGAAACTCAAAGAAGCACCCGAATGCATGGAAGACAGGCCGCGACCACAAAAGCAAGAGCTAAAGGAGGTGTTCCTCAGCCCGAACGAGGAAAAGAAAAGGCCAGTCTTCCTGAGTGCGGACCTCACAAGCGAAGAGGAACAAGGGCTGCTACAGCTTCTAACTGAATACAAGGACGTATTCGCATGGGAATACGATGAAATGCCAGGTCTGGACACGAGCATCACCATGCACCGTTTAGACATTATCCCAGGGTCTAAACCGGTCAAGCAAAGCACCAGAAGTTTCAGGCCAGAGCTCAACGTCAAGATCAAGCAGGAGATTGTCAAACTCCTAGACGCCAAGTTCATAGAGCCAAATCACCATCCCACATGGTTGGCCAACATCGTGCCGGTAGTGAAGAAGAACGGACAGCTCCGCATCTGCGTGGACTTCCGCGATCTCAATCGCTTCTGCCCTAAGGACGATTTCCCACTGCCTAACATCGACTTACTTATCGATTCGACGGCAAGCCATCGCATGTTCAGTTTCATGGACGGTTTCAGCGGATACAATCAAATCAAAATGGATCCCGAAGATGCGAGGAAAACTGCATTCATCACTCCCGTGGGGGTATTTAACTACACGGTAATGCCATTCGGTCTCAAGAACGCAGGCGCAACCTATCAGCGAGCCATGATGGCTCTATTCCATGATATGATGCACAAAGAAGTCGAATTCTATGTGGATGATCTGGTAGTCAAATCCAAGCATGAGGCAGATCACCTTGCAGACCTGCGAAAAGTATTCAACAGATGCAGGAGCTTTCAACTGAAAATGAACCCCATGAAATGCGCATTCGGCGTAACTTCGGGAAAGTTTTTGGGATGCGTGGTTCATCGCCAAGGGATCGAGCCTGACCCTGCGAAAGTGTCAGCCATCACCAGCATGACGCCACCTCACAACCAAAGCGCCTTGAAAACATTCTTGGGAAAATTGTCATATCTGCGGAGATTCATCCCAGCAATCGCCGAAATCACATGCTGTTTCAGCACTCTTCTCAAGAAGGACGCCGCGTACAACTGGGCTCCTGACCATGAAGCCGCATTCGAAAAGCTAAAGGAGATACTTACATCCCCAAAGATCATGATCGCGCCTCAACTGGGATCACCGCTGCTGCTATATCTTACATCAACAAGGAGATCTATAGGAGCACTCTTGGCTCAGGTGTATGAGGGCCAAGAGAGGCCTATCTATTACATCTCTCGCATCGTACAGCCTGCTGAGTCAAGGTACACAGACATCGAACGTCACTGCCTTGCCTTATTCTTTGTGATAGAGAAGTTGAGACACTATTTTGCATCGCACAAAGTAGTGGTGGTCACCAAAAGCGACCCCATAAGATACTTGCTAACTCACACTACTCCGGGCGGGAGATTGGCGAAATGGTACATGACCATCTCTCAATACGATATCACATGCGTGAAGCCAAGGGCGATCAAGTCGCAGGCGGTAGCAGATCTGCTGGCACAGTTTCCCGACAACAGCCACGAACCTGTGATCGAAGAAGAGCTCGAAGGCCCTGAGATCTACGCGATCGACGTGCCCTATTGGACCCTCCACTTCGACGGTTCGTCAACCAGAAAAGGTGGAGGCATTGGGATAGTCTTGACAAAGCCCGACGGGGAAGTCATACAGATGTCCGCGAAACTCAACTTCGCAGTCACGAACAACGAGGCGGAATACGAAGCTCTTATCGCGGGGCTCCGTGCAGCGAAAGCTCTGGAAGTGAGCAACTTAACAGTCATGGGAGACTCCAAGCTGATTGTTAAGCAAGCCTCGGGCGAGTATGGTCTGAAGGAAATCAACCTCCTGTCATACCGCACTCTAGTGCAAAAGCTGATGCAGCAATTCTGCGATGTGAAATACGAGCACAAGCCCCGAGCGGACAACAGGCATGCAGACGCCTTAGCAACTCTGGGATCTAAGGTCAGCATAGACAAATGCCCCGCGAGGATTTCCATCGAAGTGCGAACATCGTCGGCATTAACAGAAGATGCGTGCGACGACGAACACGTAGATGACGCAGATTGGCGAAAAACAATCCTGCAAGCTATTGCGAAAGGCACCAGCAGCGAGAGCTGGGCACTCACGAAAGGATACTGCATCCACGACAATACCCTTTACTACAAGGGTCCTGGAGGGATACTCATGCGATGTGTCTCCGAGCAAGAGGGACAACAGCTGTTAGAAAGGATTCACCAACACGCTTGCGGAGAAAGCGAGGTGTCAATCTACAGGAAAGCTCAGAGATATGGCATTCATTGGCCAGGCATGTCAACAGCTGCAGCCCTGATACAAGGGAAGTGCGAGAGTTGCGCACTAATCAAAGATTCTCTACTTGTCGCTCTAATCGATGACGACACAGACTGGAGGAAGCCATTGTTCGAATTCCTCACCCAGGGTACCGTACCCGAATCGAGAAAAGAGGCCGACAAATTGAGAAGGAAAGCTTCTCGATACGTGGTTCAGGAAAACCTGCTTTGGCGAAAAGGCCACGAGGGCAACTTGCTGCGATGCCTAGACGATAGGGAAGCACAAGAAGTCATGGACCTCTCTCATCAGGTGGAACACCAGGGAGGTGCGAAATTGTGCAGACAGCTCCTCTCAATCGGATACTTCTGGCCCACGATGGAAGCCGATTGCCGCACCAAGGTGCGACGCTGCCAAGAATGTCAATTCAAAGGGAACCTAGTGCACGCTCCCGCCGTGGATCTACATGCATTAGGGACGCCATGGCCATTTCACACATGGGCTTTGGATTTCATTGGCCCCATCCGACCAACGTCACATGGGAACCATTTCATTCTCACCGCAACTGAGCTGTTCACCAAATGGGTGGAAGCAATACCACTAAAGACGGCAAACGCGCTGGCTGTGGTCAACTTCATCCAGGAAAACATCGTATGCAGGTTCGGAATCCCGAATACTATTCTTTCAGATAACGGTACTCCTTTTGTTAATCGTCAGGTAGCCACGAAACTTGCGGAGTACAATATCAGGCAAATATGCTCTACTCCCTATTATCCAAAGGGAAACGGACAAGCCGAGGCGACTAACAAAACGCTGCTGAGAATTCTGAGCAAGATGGTCGCAGATGACCACAAGAAGTGGGCCGACTCTCTTAACATAGCTCTGTGGGCCTACAGGACCTCTCCAAGAACACCCACAGGGGCTTCGCCATTTCTATTATGTTATGGGGCCGAAGCTGTAGTACCTGCGGAGGTCAGAGTCAATTCGGCACGGCTGGCCTTCCATGCGCTCTATGAAAATCAACGCGATCACGATTTAGTCTTGCTAGAAGAAAAGCGAGAACAAGCCAAAAAGACTAACAAGCGGTACCAAGAAAGAATCGCTCGCGCCTACAACAAGACAGTTCAGCGGCGAGATTTCGCAGTTGGCGACCTGGTCTTGCGCGCGTCCGACCACTGCATGCGAGAAGCGACTCATCCGAAGTTCGCAGCCAACTGGGAAGGACCCTTCGAAGTCACAGAAGTCTTCGATAGTGGCTACTGCAGCATACGAAGGTTGCACGGCTCAGCCTCAACTCCGAGCTCAGTCAACATGCGCTGGATCAAGAAGTACTATCCTTGACTCCTCTTATTTCATACGTTTTATGATAACGTTGCTTAATATCTCATGTGGCTACGATTAATGCAATCTCCTCTCCCATATGAGAGGATTGTAATTCTACCTCTCCCATATGAGAGCGATGTAATAAAAGAATTCTCCCAAATGAGAAGTTCATATTTCTAGCCGCTTATATTGCTCTATTTTATTTAAATATCTCCGTTAACAATGATTCATTCGCTGCAAATAGCAATTCATGCAAATGTGATCTTAATTGATCATCAAAGCCTATCCCCGCGATAGCAACAAACACAAATGTGGTCTTAATTGATCACCAAAGCCTATCCCCGCGATAGCAGCAAACGCAAGCACGATCTTAATTGATCATCAAAAGCCTATCTCTACGATAGCAGCAAACACAAACACGATCTTAACTGATCATCAAAAGCCTATCTCTACGATAGCAGCAAACACAAATGCGATCTTTATTGATCATCAAAGCCTATCTCACACGATAGCAAACGCGATCTTAACTGATCATCAAAGCCTATCTCATACGATAGCAAACGCGATCTCAATTGATCATCTAAAGCCTATCTTCTACGATAGCAGCCAAACGCAAACGCGATCTCAATCGATCATCAGAGCCTATCTCATACGATAGCAAACGCGATCTTAACTGATCATCAAAGCCTATCTCATACGATAGCAAACGCGATCTCAAGCGATCATCAAAGCCTATCTCATACGATAGCAAACGCGATCTCAAGCGATCATCAAAGCCTATCTCATACGATAGCAAACGCGATCTCAATTGATCATCAAAGCCTATCTCGTACGATAGCAAACGCGATCTCAACCGATCATCAAAGCCTATCTCATACGATAGCAAGCACGATCTCAATCGATCATCTAAAGCCTATCTCTTACGATAGCAGCTACACGCGAGTGCGATCTTAAGTGATCATCTAAAGCCCATCTCCTACGATGGCAGCCAATGCAAATGCGATCTTAAGTGATCATCTAAAGCCCATCTCCTACGATGGCAGCCAATGCAAATGCGATCTTCAGTGATCATCTAAAGCCTATCTCTCATGGTAGCAATCAAATGCAAATGCGATCTTAAGTGATCATCTAAAGCCTATCTCCCACGGTAGCAATCAAATGCAAATGCGATCTTCAGTGATCATTAAAGCCTATCTCTCATGGTAGCAATCAAACGCAAATGCGATCTTAAGTGATCATTAAAGCCTATCTCTTGCGATAGCAACCAAACGAAAATGCGATCTTAAATGATCATCCAAAGCCTATCCTTTGCGATAGCAGCGAAATACAAAATGATCTCAATCGATCATCTAAAGCCTATCTATAGAAGATAGCAGGTTCTACAGATGCGATCTTATAATGGTCTTCTTAAGCCTATCTATTACGATAGCAATTTCTACGCAAAGTAATTTTGGTTAATTACCCAAGCCCGCCTGTTATGATGGCAACGTACGTGCAGAATCATTTTATTAGATCTTCCAAAGATCTATCTGCTGTGATAGCAGTTTATGCGAGAAACGATCTCAAACAAAGCCTATCTTCTATGATAGCAATTTGCATGGCTCAACGATCTTGATTAATCTCTGGAAAATTATCCGGAACGATGGCAACGTTGTGAACGTGATCTCATACGATTTACAACGACCAACTACAAGCCCATCCGTCAAGATGGCACAGCTGCGAAATTACGATCTTAAATGATCTAGCGAAACGTCTGCGAATTGACATCGCATATGAGAAATCATTACATGGAATTATGCAAGGCAAAACAAGCCGAAACGCATGCGAAATTGTATTTTGTTGCAAAGAACAGATAATACAAGAGCTATTTATCATTATGAGTCAAATGACTTGCAATTTATCTATCTAGATAGCAGCTTACAAGCGAAAAGCTCGCATCTAACTACACAGCCAATATGGCTTACAATACATTCGAAAAATGGCTGATAAGCCAGAGATGCGCCAAGGGAACTCTCGACTAAGAAAAGAGAGAATCCACCGGTCTTGACACCGGCAGCACAGTACGCAGATCTGAGGCCAAAGATCTATAGCAAAAGGGATGCTGCCGCGAAGAGATCAACTTGTCATTCGCCACATCCCTAGCAGCAAGGTCAGGGATATGATACACCCAAGACCCCAAGGAATGACAAAAGCCTCTGTCTGACCAAGATAGGCGCCGGAGGAGCTTCCTGTGCCGACAAAGGATACTCCGCGCAACAGGCGAAGCAGTCATTCCTCTGGTGATGGATTCCTTGTCATGTTGGACAAGGGCATTGACGAGCACCCCGACCTCACAAATGTGAGGACAACGGATTCTTCTTCGGAGATGCTGAAGAAGAATCACGCCGTTCATTACGAGACGGTAGCACGGTCACTACGGCGCTGCACATCGCCACGAGGCGGCCGGAAACATGACCTGCACACATAATACACGAAGAAATTTCTTCGAACACACATGAGGTATTATCTGCATCCTCTTTATGACGGTTATAAACGGCAATGAGCCTCATAAAGTGGATCTCGGAAACTATTTCTATGGCACAAAGCGCAAACTCAGGATTCAAAGCCTGAAGTTGCCATGAATCAACGAAAAACAAGCGTTGAAGCCAGCAGTCGTAAGGACTCACGGCAAAGCACATGTTTGGGATGAAGAACCCAAATGACAAAGGCAGGGTTTATATAGGCCCTGTAGAGACTCTTCGGTTGCTTAAGATGAGTCAGCAAATTCAAAAAGAGGGTAAGTTCAATCACTTACGCCTTGAAAAGCGGTAACAATCAATTACCCTACTAAAGGCTACGACGATTCGGTTGCGTATCCTAATAAATGACGGATAGTCATGATTCGGATGGACTTCCCAACGGAAGCATGCTTATCTGCCGAGAAATTAGCGCGAAAATCAAGCAAAGAATCAATTGCTGATGTCATAATTGGATATGCACAGAAATGTCCAATCAAATCCCGAAAAGGGCAAAACGGGCAAACTCGTTGTTTGTTGTTAAAAAAAGAAGGGGGAGAAACCCTAGCAATATCACATTAATGTTCAAAACATTACATTAATGTCTCAGCCATTTTCCTGTTTTCTTTTCAAAATTCGAAAAGTCAAAACAAATTTTTGACTAAGGAGTCCTGGGGTGCGAACTGCTCGCTCAGCTTCTCCACTTGTTTCACTTCTTGCTTCAGTTGCTCGCACTTGGCATTCATTTCCTGATACAGCTTTACAGCTTCATCAGCCTTTTGCTTTTGCTGCTCCACCTTCTGCATCTCAGCTGCGAGATTCTGGTGCCCAAGATTCAAGGTTACAGCTGCGCGAATCAGTGTAACTCTGTCCTTGAGGAATTTCAAACCAAGTCTGCCTTGGACTTTGAGCACGAGATTTTGGCACATGCCACACAGCAATTCAGCACTCTGGGCCGAAATGGTCGCAGGTGTAGCCGCACATAGCTGTTCCAGTATCCAAATGGCTTCAGTAAGGAATAGCCTCCTGTCAAAAGGAACGATCTCCAGACACCTCACGAACGAGCGGGGGTATCTGAGGCGCATTCGAACCACCCAGTCTACATCGGTTTGCTTCAAACCTGAGACATCAAAAAAGAGTTGTAATGTCAGAACTCGCAAGCAAATAATACGACGTGCGAATGGTAAATCTCTACTTACCGGTGCCCTCCAGAATTTGGTGAATAGAGGGAATGCGAGCCACCGGGTTGTTCGAAGACTGCCCTCGCTCCATGGCTCTCCTATCAGCTGCGAGCTCCAACCTCTCATAGTCAGGAGGAAGAGTGTAGGCCGCACCAGCTGCGACTACGTTCCCAACCTGCGAGCCCCAAATGCTCCACGCAGGAATAGGTGCTTCCGGCTCAGTCATTGACGGAGGCACAGGAACAGCCGAAGTCGTTGGGCGAAAGATATTCTCAGGTGCGAAAACATTAGCATCACTTGTCCTTTCTTCCCCACCACCGGTACGGACACCTTCGTCCATCGGCACAGCATCAGCTTCGACATCATCGGAGAGTTCAATGACATCCTCGAGATGCTCACTTGCGTGTCCAGCAGCTGCGACGGGCTTCTCGGTATGGGAGCTCGAAATTGGAACATGGGATGCAGAAGGCTGACTTCTCTGCTCCAGCTCAGGTTCCTCAGCATGACCTGCGATACCAAATGCGACAATATGAGGTAACTTGTGTTATAAGTTATTTCACTATCTTTGCTAAAGCTAAGAATAAGCACCTCCACGCGAAGGTGGGATTAAGGTATCCTCATCGTACACTAGGGACGTGGAACCGTGCCCTATCAGTGTATCTTCACTAAGCAAATCTTTAAGAGAAGCGTGACCTGGGACGCGAGTAAACCAGTCATGATTTTGCCTCAAGTGGCTACAGCCTAGCATGCGCGTATTACTCAAAACAATTACCTGAGGGTTCTCCGCATTTGCTTACCAACCAACGGCGAATGTCAGGCTTTGACACACCGTGCTTTAACGCACCCACAATTACATCTCTATAAGTAACTGCGAGATTGAAGATCTCACCTTTATCGCCACCTGCGATCTCTGCGAAGTCCGCTTGGACTTGCTCTAGCTCTGCTGTGTCCTCTACAGGAACCTCATCTTCCTCCTCCACATGAGGAGCCACTTCTTCGGGAAGCTCGTCTTCCTCGCCAGTTGGACGCGCTAAGTCGTCAACATGCCGCTCCTCGAGGCTCCGCTGTTTCACAAGCTCGAGCTCCTCTTCCTCTCGCTGCCTTCTTCTCGCAGCAGCCTCCGCGGCTGTCTTCCGGGATTCAGCAAGAACATCCTCGCTTATGGGATCATCTGAAACGCCAGCATGGGCATTTCTCTTTTGCCTCTTGGCCACAAGGCCACCAACGGCTTCATCATCATCACCTGCGAATATACAATTGGTTCAAAGAAAAGAACTGCATAGAAGTTATGATAAAGGACAAGAAAATGCGGCGGAAGTACCTCCTGATTCTTCCTCGCGCATCACAACTGTTCCTTCTTCTTCTTCTTCATTACTTGCTTGGGGCTCCTGTCTCTCTTCCTCTTCCTCTTGATTGAATGGAACGAAGGTTTCAACTGCGAGATCTTTTCGCACCTTGCCGGGCATGCGACCCTTACCTTTGTCCTTGACAGAAAGGGACCTCGCTGGGGGCGAAGCTGGAGCGCTCCTAGGGGAAGAAATCGTAATCCCCTTTTGCCTAGGCCTCTTCGCTCTCGGCGCCGCAGTCGCTGGAGGGGACGGGTCATCTCTAGGAGGAGACGGAGCCGGAGGGTTGTCTATCAGAGAGTCAGCAAAAGTATTCATGACCCCGCGAACTTTTGTTTCGACCTCGGCATCCATCCTCCATGCTAGCCGATACGACTCCCCCCTTCTCCTGGTCGCAACAATGGTATCCACCAGCGATTTGGAACGGTCACCAGCTGCGAACCTCCGCACATGACACTAGACAATGCAGAACAAAAAGCATCAGTGCAAGCAAATCAAAGAGTTCAAAGCACACAAGGAAACTGCTTACCTCAGCAAACGCCTTGCTATATTTGATGACCTGCGTGTCACCCTTCTTGATTGCATCGACCTGCTCCTTCAGAATGAAATCGGGACACAAATGATTCTCGCGGTCCAACAACGAGTAGCAACCGTACTCAGACTCGCTCAAACTGCAATTAGGGCGAAACGGAAAAGAGTTTCTCTTGATCAAGGGGGCTCTTCCTGGCTGCGCCGCCGCCTCCGTCTCCATCCTCGTATGCTGGGCAATCCAGTATGCGATCCAATTCTGGGAACAACCACCCCTGCGAGTTCCCGCAGGCTGCTCAAAGGGAAGATTGCTCATAAGGACCGTCTTGCATTCCTTTGTCAGCAAGCGCTTGTAGCACCCTCTAACGATAGACTGGGGCCAGATTGATGGGGCCACCGCATCGAAACCAAACTGAGGAGAGACCCGAGTGGGGTCAACATCCACTGTAAGCCTTTCATATCGTGGCGCGAGCTCACGAATATGCTCTGCAAGTGCAGGAAGAGAACCTCGCAGACACCAGCAAAAGAACTCACGATAGCGCTCGTGGAAATGCGATCCCTTCTCAAAGAGAAGGTCTTCTGACAAGACCATACCTTCGGAGGGGTATAGCTTCGGAAACCACCGCACATTCTCAATACGTGTGGCGTAAGGCCTGGCAGTGAACTCCCTTCGCTTGTCGCATATCAAGCTCCAAGTACACTTGGTGTTGCTTGCACCAAACCATCTCGCAGCCCTTCCGCTGTTGAGCGCTTTCGTCTCGCCTGGGGGACACCACTTCTCAAGTGGGAGGGGAGTTGGAGCATAAGACGGCCAACGCTCGAAAACCCACATTGTCAAAAAGCTGATATTGACAAAGGTCAGAACATCGAGGCGGCCACGCGATTCCCTCATCGCCAGAACCAGCTGATCCAGCCTGTAATATAGCGTGCCCAAGACCAAGGGTCCAAGTGCGACTCTCTGGCCAAGAGCGAGCCTCACGGCAAGTGGCAGCACATGGTAGAAGACCCCATCGTGGGGGTGACCATCAATCAGATACCTCGACAGCCAAGCGCAGAGAAAGGCGCAAAGGGTCAAATGATAGCCCTTGCCCTCTACGTAATTCTCGGCCTCCGGGTCCTCGCTCAAAAGCTTCTTAGTAATGCTGCTGCTCGCATAGTCTCGGAAGAAGTACTGCAACCACTTGTTCCAGGTATTCTTCGCGGACGTATCAACCAGCTGCCAGTTCGGAAGAGGTTTTGTACTGGTCCACCGAGTGGAGATTTTCTTCACCTCTGCTAGGCACTCCTCCATCTGCGCGTACAAGGCTAATTCCGCAGATGTCCTTAAGTGACTCAAGGGGTCCACCTCGCCCATGGGGGAAAGCTCATACAGCATTTGAACGTCCTCGAGCGTGGGGGCAGCCTCGAACTCAGCAAAGTGAAACGTGTGAGTCGCAGGCGAATAGCGGGACAGAAGGTCTAGAAGCATGGACTGATCCAACTTCACGGCAGCACCCTTCATAGCACGAACAGCAAAGAAAATGCCGGCTTCATCAAGAGTTTCGGCGTAATTACCCAACACGTGGTCAGTCCACTCATCCATATAGTCCAACTTCTGGACAAACGCCTGAGTAGAAATCGCAGTGTATGGGAAGTGCCCGTTCTCGATTCCCAATCGAACCACATCCTCGGAGCCAACTAACTCGAGCAAGGCTGAGTTAACTGGGCGAGTCAGTGTTAACAACTGCTCAACGGGAACAGGATCAGGCATCCTCTTCGCCTTCACCCTCGCGTGGTAAAAATCTTTCCCACCCAGAAAGGGGGCTTTTCGCCACAGAGACTGCGGAAGCTCCGGCATCTCTTCATCTTCCTTGACGGGTCTGGTTACCCTTGTTTTGGCCATTCCTGCGAAAGGGCAAAAAAAAGGGGGGGAGAAATACCACACCAGTCAGTTTGAATTTTGAATTCGAGACTTATGCAAAGGAATGCAAACAGTTCCGGTGCCGATTTCAGAAATTGGGTAATTGCAAGATCCAATATCGTCGAAAGAGTAAAGCGAAGTGGGATTAAAGATCAAAACCTCTTCACAGATTCCATGGGTTTACAGATTCAACGCAGTTCAAGGCAAACGCCGGTACTTTAAAATCAAAAAGTAAACGAGGCCAACCTTGTTTCCTTGAAGCCTGCTTGGATATGCACAGTTGAAGAATACGATTTGCAGTTCTGAACTGATGGTTAATGATCTGGATCTGCTCTCGAAGATCTCCGGGTACCATTCACTTTAAGAGAAAGAAGTGATGCTCTGCAATAATGGGATACAAGGTATTTATCCAAAAGAATGAGGGGTTGCGTCCCTTCAGTAGTCGAATCGCAACCGTCACCGTCGTGTCGCGCAATCACAGGACGGGCTGACGTCACGCCTAAAACCCTAAAGGTCAGATGGCACGACTCTAGGGGTTTTAGGTCATAATTACACGCACGGGGGCTGAATCTACCCGTATTTGAATTGGTACGTGACGACGACGCGCATGTTGGTTTCCGCGCATGGAAGCCTATACAGCTACAAGCCTTCACGCGCAGAAAGGGGGCTAATGTAGATACTGCTTTATGACATGGCTAATCTTAGCCACGTGGCGACCATCCAGCACACCATATTGTGCTCCACACACACAGGATCACCAGCCGAGCTGATCCATGTGGGGGCTGCGAGACAGAGCCCTCGCATACCACTGCACGGGACTTGTAGGGATTTGTGGTTTGGAGGCTAGGGTAAGCCCTGTCGCGTGCGAGCCAAGCCCGCGCGCGACCTTTAGTAACTGTTTTGAGAGATCTATGGCACGAGCTCCCTAGACCCGGTCAATCCGGTCAAACCCGGTCAACCTCGTAACGGTTCCGGTACTCGCGCACCACGTGCTCTAACGGTTCCTATATACTCGGACGAACGTGCCGTTACGGTTAAGCTAATTAAGCCGCCATTAATGGGCGCATTAACTACACTACAACGGCCACGTTCTCCAGTATATATATCGTTACTCTTTCCATACAAAGAGAACAACACTGCCATACGCGGAAGCTCTGCCAAACCTCTGTCTCTCTCTCAGACATTGCTACTGACTTGCTCTCTCCCTACACACACCCCTATTCTTCCTGTGCGATCTCTGATCCACTACGTACGGTGTACACGGAGGTCTCCCTGCCGGAATCTCTTGTGCACAACACCCTAATAGAACAAAACGCAAGAAGGTAGCGGTGGATGAAGAACAGCAGCAATTAAGAGGATCTTCAAGAGGAGCATGTCCTTGCCACAAGTTATAAAATTATTTCATGGCATGACGGACGAGCAGAGGGTTTGGATGGATCACATCGGGCTAGGGAGTCTGGGTCAGCTTCAGTTACCGAACATGTCTATTGACTTCGCTCAGTATTGTATGGAGTTTTTCAACCCTTATTATTGATTGATGACAAAGTTGTCGAATGGCTTCTGGGGTTACGTGGCTCTGGTATAGAAATGGATTTTCCACAAAAGAAAAGGTGTCGCATGCTCCATAAAAGAGCAACAGTTATGCCACCAACTCGGAATGACACAATCTTTCAAGAAGGTTACACTACTTGCCAATTTACTCAGAGGATATCAAAGCCTCAGCGATGATTGGAAACGAAGGGCCATCTTCTTAATCCTTGGCTGTTTTGGCCTACCTAGTAGTAAGCTGGCTATACACAAATCGCATGTAAAATTTTTGAACGAATTGGAATGTTTGAGGAAGGTTAACTGTTGAAAGCTGTTTCTCGATCATTTTTCCTCCAAGCATAAGACAGCCAAGCTAAAGAAACGGCCAGGCGCAGGCGGATGTGCAATGATACCCATGGTAAAGCTCCAACACGTGCATAGTTTCACAATATCAGTTGATTTTTGTTTGCTAGTGTGTTACCGAATCTTTATGTTTGTGTGAGTGTGTGCATTTTTTTAGTTGGCGTACCTTGAGGTATTCCAACCGCTGCAGCAAGCCAAAACGAAGCCGCCACATCTTCAAATGTTGGTCCTCGCATAGGCCTGTGGAATAAATCTGACATCAAGAGGAGGTGGGATTTTCTGCAGAAGAACAAATCTGAGGTGCGTGTTGTGTGGTCCCAAGTTTTTGTCTTGTTATATAGATGACGAGTAGTCGTCAACTAATCATTTAGTGGTTTGTGAAAGCACTTACATGTACAATTTTCCAAGTGTGACATGCACTCTCATTGGTGTTTTCATCCGTCATTGCAGAGTATTGAACTCATGCCGGTTGAGATGACCAAGGGCCTTCCAGATCTTGTTGTAGCAAGAATTACAGAAAAATAACACACTATTACTGAATTCAAATACAAGGGACTCTCGCTGTGAGTAAAATGAGCTTGTAATATACAGAGTACGCAATCACGATGTAAATGCAGAAGGGTTGGCATAGAAAAATATGATGCGTGGTTGTAAATATGAGACAGGAGTATTGGGAGTACAAAGGCCTGCCAATGAACAGTTTGTGGGAGGTCATGACCAGGTGACAGATTCATTTAAGGAATGTGGTGATGAATACTTTAGGAGTAAATATCAAACCAAGCATATACTCATTGACCGCCCAACCATGGATGAATATAAGTTGCACTACATTGTTTCAAAATAAGCTGAGGCCGGCATCGACCGTCCAGCTAAGGAGGAGATGCGAACTAAGCACAAGAAGTACGTTACACATGCTTCTGTGATTGGTCTAACACTTTAGGTTTAAATCAGTATTCTGTTAGTTACACGGATGGTTCATTTGTGTGTGCAGAGAGCGGAAAGTACAGGTTGGAGATACCATAACTATATTGCATCGTGGGTTCGCATGGCAGCTACAGTAAGACTGGAGGTTCGGTCCCACTGTGAGTTTTACATTTTTCATTAACCTATTTGACATGCGATTAATTGATATATGTTTCAAAACTATACATATATACACACACACTCAAAAAGTCTTTGATTCGCCCCCTCTTCTATGTGTTAAAGGTAATAGAATGCATGGCACGCGTGCTACACCTGGAAGAGCAGCGCAAGGCAGACCGATGGTTCAGGAAAATCTGGTACTGCGGCAGTGCCACTTCGGTATGTAGCTTTATTAAATTTATCACTAGGCAAATCATATTCGTTCACTTGTTCATAACGTTCATTGAATGTACTATTAGGTCCTTAATGAATCAATTTTGAAAGTTGTGGTTCCCGATGAATACCTCGGGGGCTTCGACTTGTTGGATATGTTTCTGCTCTGTATTTTGGTTTGGAAATAATTCATTGAATGTTGATAAAGCCATTGAATGTACTTCATATTTTTTTAGACTGAAGCCTTAAATGCATTTTTTGCAGTTGTGCGTGCCCTTTAACGATGAGTGTAATCACAGGTTCTTGTTGGTGATCAGCTTCTCCGAGAAAAAGGTCTTCATCCTGAACTTAATGGCTAGCCCTCTGTACAAAACGAGTGAGGTAGAGACTAAGTTTCATTCCATCAATGACTTCTTTCAAAGTTTTTATGGTGTGAATAAGAACTGCGCTGACATCACTAGCTTCCCAGTTATTCAAACTGCGTGTTGGGGAAAAATTCCTCTCTCTGAGAGCAGGTGAGTGCGCACTTTCATTACCGTCTGTAGCATCATTTTGAATCATGAAACCGTTTTAAATTTTTTTTATTCTCAATATGCGAACGCGTATTTCTCAGTGGCAGCGATTGTGGACCGTATGTTTGCTTTTACATGGGTTATGTCAGAGATCTAATTTCGGAGCCCAGGGAGCCGATTTTTGTGGCGCAGAAGCACATCCGCGTGTGGGTGACCAAAACAATAGTCAATTCCGCCTTTAACCTTCGGAGGGAACATGTGTTAAGGAAAAATAAAACAAAAAATCTTTTACGAGGCATAATTGAGCGTGTTCGGTGACACATATGAGAGTATATATGCAGGTGCAGATATAAAACAGTGATACTTGCTCTGTTTTGGAAGGGAGATTTTATGAAATTTGGAATGATGTGATACAGTTCGATTAGGATGAAACTTTGTTTTCTTGTAATCATTTTATGTTTTTTTGCTGCAGTGGGACGTTTTTAATTGCATGATCAATCTTGAAATCAACATGTATTTTAAACTGGAAAAAACATGCTGACAGAACAGGTTTCAACACAAAAGAATAAATTGTTTCGTACCATGTGTGTTTAAAAAGGTTCTTTAAAATAAAACAAAAAAAATTATTTAAAAAAAAAGAAATCACATTAATAAAATTTATTTACATTTCACGCTCCCGACGATATTTTTAAGATCTCAACGAAATTAGCAAGCTCTCTTTTTTTTCGCCCATACTGCCTAGCTCAAGGTTGTAGCCTCATCCTTCAATTCATTATTTCTATCTCCAACAATCTCAATGAGAGAACATTTAATTAATGCGCGGGTGAGAAGATGGAGAGACTCATTGGACAGTGTAAATGCAATGAATACGTTTATTTTTTAAAATTCCTTACATTTATTGGTGGTAAAAGATGGAAATAGTGATGCAACTTCTTCATTTGCCACGTATGACATGACGTAAATGCACGGTGTTGAATCATGAATGTATCACGGCTTTTGAAATCATGTATTTGTAGGGTCTTCCTATTTCTCATACTAGCTAGCGTGTTTTTCTGTAGTTCGACATTTTTTATTGCATGTTCAATCTCTATTGAATATAAGGAGTCTAACTAGTATACGATGTTAAACAAGTAGTGTCTCAGCAACACTAATCAAAACAAATATGGAACAGGGTATGTCAAAGAGGAAGGTGTTAAAGTTGTAATCCGTAATCGAGACAGTTTTGGCGGAGTGGAGTTGCTTGACTCAAATTCTATAGATTTTCGTTCAGGGTTTTAACATTAAACAATTAAAATATAATATTAATAGAAAACGTAAATTAATTTAATAAGAACAAGCCTGGTGAATTAGTTATAGAGCTATAATAGTACTCAAAATAAAGTGAAGATGGGATAGTGGTCGACCCATTATATGCAATTAAGAGCTTACTACATATTAATACATTTGTGGTCAATTTGGGATGTATTTGGGATGATTTATTTGGGACATATAGCATTACTCTTTAGCATTCCTCAAAAAATAAAATAAAATACATTTAGGATTTAATCATAATGAAAATGAGCATATATTTTTTCTAATGGTTCTTCGGACAAATTTTGGTCCTGAATGGGATTTGGTTCTGAAATGGGATTTCGTCAAACCCTAGGAGATGCTCAAGCATAGTCAGACCGAGCTTTGCATCCGGAAACATTGCTTCGATGCTCTCCACGACAGCCTTCCAGCGAACCTCCAATTCCTTTTTTTTAATCTCAAAATACGGATCTTGCACTAGGACTTTCTTGTAAACCTCCAACTCCTGCTCTAGGAGAGCCTTCTGCTCATCATCCGGCTTCTTCTCAGCCTCCAACTTCATCGCTTTGAACCTCTCCACGAGAGCCTTCCTGTGAACCTCTAGTTATGTTTTTTTAATCTCACAATACTGCTCTAGCACTTGTACTTTCTTGTCAATTCTCGAACTTCTGCTCTAGGAGAGCCTTCTTAGCATCCTCCTTCTTCTCAGCTTCCAAATCATGTGCCCTACTCTGAACCTCCAGCTCTTGTTCCTTCTTCAGAACCTCCAAATATCTAGTCCATTACTCAAATGAAGCACGTAATGAAGATAGTATTACAACACCCTCCAACCGGTTCCGCAAACACAAGGTTAAAGGAGGTACAGGAAATGCCCCCAATTCTACCCAAGTGACACAGGAATGCCGCAGCCTTAGTTGCAGATGTAGTATTTTTGGTTTTCCCCCCCAAGGCCTTCATTAGAGCCGAAACCTTGTCCAGTACTATGGCTCGCTGCACGGCAGGTAATTCTAAGGAATGAATAAAAATTCTCGGACACGAGACTCTCACATTAAGAAGAACTGGAAGATTGTCGTTACGGATCACAACCCCTTTCAAGATCTCCCGCATCCGAGGAACATTCAGGGGCACTAAACTTGCGTTAGCATTATTTTCTTGCTCGTCATGAGAAGAAGGGATGTCATAACCCTCACAAATAGGAGAGCGCTGGTCGCCAGTCCCAGCACCATCCGTGAGGAAGGCATCATCTTTAGCACCCTCCCGAACAGAATCAACACGAACAGGGTTGGCCATTTCTATTACCACTCCTTAAGGAGGCTCTGATAACCATAAAGGGTTTCTACATAATGATAAAGGTTTGCATAGAAGAGGGAAGATGGAAAAAATAAGAGCTTGAGAGAGAAACATTTAACCCCACTTGGCAATACAACCTTTTGTACAGTGAAGGGCAAGGTTAAACCATACCGTAAACGGCACTACAAGTACATCCTTTTAGAAACTACCACCCGTTATGTTGGAACTTGGAACTACTGCAAAATAAATCATGAGAACTAGGGCATTGCTCATGTGCCCGAGGGCACTACCACAAACAAATAAACAAATGGTAAGAACACTTCACCAGTGGTGATGCCTGTGAAGCAAATTAAAATATTCATTGTAGAACATAGACCCAAAATAATTATGTAAATAGTTGTAAGAAATGTTTTTTTTACAGAAAAAGAAATAACTTTTTTTAGAGGAAAAAATTATTTTAAAAGTAAATGAAAATAATACTTAATGTTTAAAAACTAAAAAATAAAAATAATCTAAAATTATGGGGTTCCGATTTGATCGGTACAGTTTCTGTGCCACGTGACAGGGGTAGGGGAAAAAAACGTCAAAAAGAGTCATCACACTTCTGCCTTCAATAATCGCCATCGGACTTTCCCGGCAGAAGAACTTCAAGTCATTGGACTTTTTCATATAACCGAGACTGCTACCGTTGCAATTGATTTCAGCCTTTATTGTCGAACGTTACCTCATAGGTGAGTGCTTGCTCAGGCTTCTGCCAGTTATCGCGACCGTCCATTTTGGTCGTTCAGGATCGTTTGAGAAGCATATTTTTTTGAGCCCCAACAATTTTTTTTTTTAATTTTCATCCTATAAAATAAGGTTTGCCCACTCTGGCCCACATGTGTTTCTTTCTCTCTTTAAAATTTAACTCTCCTCTTCTCAACAGCACTACGGTTTGGTTAAACAAATCATTAAATGTTTTCTCCCGAACCCCAAAGGTGTGCTATAGCTCCCAGATTCAAAGGTGATCTTGAAGCTCCCAACTTCAAAGTGAGTGTGAAGCTCCTTGTTAACAAGAGCGGGAAGGAAGCTCTGTATGCTGAAGCTAGGAAGGAGTTCGGTGATCTACTCTACAACTCATGTTGATTCCTTTGGGTATTTATTCCTGCTTACACACCGAGAACTCGTCCATGGAGGGTAGTCTCAGTAACCTCTATGACAACATCCACACACTGGGCGAGACATATCTCCAAACAACTGTGATATGTCTGGAGATATGTCTCGTTCAGTGTGTGGATGATGTCATAGATGTTACTGAGACTACCCTACATGGACCAGTTCTCAGTGAGTAAGAAGGAATAAATACCCAAAGGCATCAACATGAGTTGTAGAGTAGATCATTGAACTCCTTCCCAGCATCAGAAAATAGAGCATTCTTCCCGCTCTTGTTAACAAGGAGCTTTACGCTCACCTTTGAAGTTGGGAGCTTCAAGCTCACCTTTGAAGCTGCCATTGTTGTCTAGTGCAAGATAATGCAGATGTATCCGGGCAGATCCCGTGATTTCGACCTAATTCGGTAAATTTCGTTTTGGATGATTGATGGATTGAATCAACATGGCGTCTTCATAAATCACTGCTTTCACCGTATTTTGCCAAGCCACGGTCACCGGAACCGCCCAATATTCTCCGGAGATCGTGATCATACTGTTTCTTTTCGGCGAGTTGCATGACGGGGAAGGTAGCTGCGATGGCCACTGTGGGTGGGAGGAAGGCCTGTGATCCGATGGGTGCAAGTTTGTGTGGAACGAGGTGGAGGTAGCTAGCATCATGCTAGTGAACCACGTGGAGGTAGCTAGCATCGTGCTAGTGAACCACGTTATATCTGTTGTGTTCTTGTGATCTTTTTTCGTCCATTGTCATCGTTTACTAAGCTTTGCCCGGATCATAACACCACTATTACCCTTCACAAATTACATGATTGTAATCTTTTTCACGAATCCTATGAACCATCATTATTAATATTCATGGACATTTGGTAGTTAAATTTTTTTTCGGCATCTAAGACAAACAAAATGGGATGGAGGTGATGGGCACGACCAGGGTAGCTGATGTGTAATACCAGGGTAGCTGATGGGTGTAGATGCAGAATTGAAAAGAGAAGAGATAGAGGTGTAAAATATTTAATGAAATTAGTCATTTATATAAATGGATAAATTTGATGAATACTGGTTCGACACCCAGAAAATTTTAGACATTGTAAGTTGTAGTATCAATTTTTTCGAGTGGATACATTTATTTACAAGACCTACAAAAGTGAGACAATTTCCAGTATAGTTCTCTGCCTTCTCTAGTGAGATAAGGTTTGAGAGAGGAAGTTCTCCTTGTGAGGTTCTAGGTCTTGCCCCGGCAAGTTTTCTCATCCTTTTCCTCTTCAACCCTCTGTTCTACTCCTCATCTGAATCAAGTTTCTGTTGTCTCCGGTGGAATAGTCGCTAGGCTTGCTGTCGCTGCTTCTCCTGGTGGCGGCGATCCACACTTCCCATGTTCTTCTTTTCCATACTTATCTATTTCAGATCTGGGATGCGAGCTTCATTTGACGGCTTCTTCAGAGGATGATGAGGTCTCTGAGTCGATTGCGGTATGGAGCTTGCGTTTGGTGCCACTCCTTTTCAAGGGACATCGTGAATCTTCACCATCTTCTCCGTCTTTCGCATCTCGTGTTTTCCCCTTCACCTTCTGCCCATCCGGGATCTGATTTTTAGTGTGGTTTTCTAGTTTTCTCTTTTGATCTTTTGTTTTAGGGGTCTGCTAATGGAGTCCATCTTCGGTTGCTATCGTTGTGCTAATCTTTTGATGGCGATGTTATGAAGCCGACTTATTCAAGGACTATCTTATCAAGAGCTATCAAGGATATTTATGCAACAAGTCTTATTTGGAGGTTCTTTGAATGTTTGTTGCAGATGGTCTTGATCTGCAGGATATGCTCTTGGTATTTCGGGTCTTATCTTTGAATCCCTGCAGTGATTTTCTGATGGTGCTTCGGCCGGAGGTGTAGCCGGTGACTCCTGGTGTCTCTTCTTCTCTGTTTGGGAAATTCACGAGTCACCATTTGGAGGCGTGATGATGTTCAATTCTCAAGACATTTTGGAAATATCCATTGTAATTTTTTTTTTCTTTTTATCTTTTTTTCTTTTTTAGAGCATGTCTTTCTCTTTAGAGTTGGTGGGATGTCAACTCTCTTTATGTTTACCAGATTTTTCTGGTCTTGATTGGACTGCTACAGATTTTGGTAAAAAAAGATACATTTATGAGACCTAGGGGGTGCTTAAGAAGATCGAGTGAATCCTCATTGTCTTTTACGGTAGTAAGTTGGAAAGGCATGTTGCCAATGGAGAAAAGTGTCTCAATGACAACACTTTTTTCATTGTTATTTGAAACTGTATCGTTTCAGTGTCGACCCATTTTCTCCATTGGCAACACGACTTTCCAACTTACTATTATCGTAAAGGATAATGAGGATTCACTATGTACACGAACAAATCTATCCAACTTACTATCTACACTAACAAATCTATCGGTCAGATACACCAGGCTCACATTGGCGTGATAGGCAAAGGAAAGAGCGCACACAAAGCTGTTAGAACAAGAATAACGGCAAAAAGAACTTCAAATGGTAATGGTTCAAGGAAACCGCTACAATGTGATAAATTAGCGGTTTGAAACCGCGATAAAACAAAATACAGCTAACTTGTAGATAGCAGTTCACAAACCGCCATAAGAACTGCTAATTTATCATTAAATGGCTTTTGGTCTCTTGTACAGCGGTTTCACCCGCTGTAGTAGCCCATATTTCTAGTACGGTAGTGATGATAGCTAGTGAACAGAGCGTGACATAAGCAGTGGCCTGCGAATACGGAAGAATTATCCGCGAGGTAACAGGTGCTTAGATCTTATTCTTTGTAACTTTAGATGCTAAGAATCCTACTTTCTAATTATATAACTAGTGGATAACTCATCCCTTTTGGGACTATTACCATCTTATCATGAACTGAAAGTTCCAATCAACTTTTATTGTTTCACATTACTAAATGGAGAAGATATCGCAAAATTATTTGTCTTTAATGTATCCTCAAGCCTGATATGCAGTAAATTGCAACTTTTGAAATTCGTTTTGACTAAATACTTAAAGAATGGTTAGCTAATTGAGAAGGTAGATTAAAATAATTTAATGATAACAAAATTCAAAGTTAGATCTAAATTTTACTGTTACTAAGGCCATTACAAATAGACCCAATTCTGACTTTGTGTCAAACATGATTGGTTAAAATGTCTTTTTAAAATTGACGGGGTGAAAGTGTTTTTGTGTCAAGCTTTGGGTGTGAAAGTGTCTTTTACCCTTTTTATGTCATGAAACACAAATCGATTTGCAGAGAATATCGTCCTTGTCCGTCCTCAGTTCGTAACCTCTCTCCCTCTCTGTAAACATATATTTTATTCTTTCTCTGTTTTCCTCTCTCTCCGCCCCAATCGGTAGATCCAAAGCTTCTCCTCTCTAGTAGCAATAAGTTTGCCGAAATGTTTGTTTCGGGATTAGCGTCATAATTAGCCGGAGTTCGCCGGAGGACTGCGTTTTCGGCGATCTGTCTATGTCGTTCGAGCCGTTTCTGCACCTTCCCCTACCTCTCGGAACCCCCGTACTGCAAGCGTCTCATGGAAGAGAAACAGTGGAGAGAGATAACGCTTCAATTTTTGATCCCAATCACATCCTCTCCCATCAATTCTGTGGCGTTGGATCAGTGTGAAATCGTGAGGTTGTGATTCAGGAATAGGAAAACCCCGTCCTGATTTAGGTTGTGATTCAGGAATAGGAAAACCCCGTCCTGATTTAGTATATAGATTCCAGAAAGCGGAAATCGAGATTTGCGAAAAGAAAATCTATCGGTGCGATTCACCAGGCTATTATATTCGCATGATAGACAAAGGAAAGAGCGCACACAAAGCGGTTCAAGGAAAACCACGAAAAGAACTGTGGATGGTAGATTCACAAAAAAATCTTTTATTACTTCTCATATACTACAGTACTAGTCGCCAGATCACTTTTACCACTATTCCACCTCAAACTGTGGTTTCAATAGCAGTATGAACACAATTTTTTATAATACTTTAATGGTGTTTTAGAGTAAAATTTGTCCAATACGGTGACAAGATTATTAAAAAAAATCATCGTTTCGCGATCCAAATCACCTGATCAAAGTGAACCAGATACGAATAAAAAAGTCAGAATGGAAAGAAAAAGCGGAAAGATCTACAATTCCTCGAGGCTTCGTCAAGTTAGGCTTGCTTGTTCCTGTGTACTTAAGAAGCAAAACTGATGCGTTTTCAATTCTTGAACCCACCTAACAGCTAAGCAATGTGTGGATGTCTCACCTACGCCGGGGAATCACCTTTTCTAGTAGAAAGAAAGAAGAGAAGAGAAGAGAAGGGAGGAGATCTCTCGGAAATAGTAACTCATAGCACTGGTGGCTCTTTTATAGCAAGGAAGTACAAGCATAAAGATCCTGAACGGCCGAAACGGACGGTCGCGATAATTAAAGGCAGAAGCCTGAGCAACCACTCACCTATAGGTTATACAAATTTTTAAACAACTCAATATTATTAGTCGTAATAATTTTGGAGAAATAAGTTCTTTTTCCGGAAATTGTAGATTTCATTAAAATGCTATCACAGCCACATAGATTTACAAACTACCAACTCTGAGAGACAAAGTTCTTGAAAATGAGCATCAAATAAAAAAACATTAAAAATGAAAGTGATTATTTCCACTATACATTGAAAATAAAAATGGTCATTTTCAATAGATAATAAAGAGAGGTAATATCTCAATTATTCAGAAAATATGAAAATATTATTATTTTGTTAGTAGAACTTGAATTGGTAACTATTGAAAATATGTTAGTAGTAGCAGCGGCAGCATGTATATTGAATTTTTTAGTATGATTCTTTTGTGCAAAGAAGGAAGGAGACTCGTTTAATTTCTTTATAGTCACAGACTATGACTTGTGAATGACTATCATGAATAGGAGTGGTACAAGTAAAATTTTGGCAGTGGCATGCTTATTGTACCACACCTTTTATTTATGAGAATTATTAGATTTCTTATTAATGTATGCAAATTTCTACTTAGTAAGTTAATTACTGATGAAAAATAAAGATTGTTCTAGGGCAATGAAATTAGTAATGTCACCATGCCAGTTGATACTTTTATCTTTTGGAATATGTCAGGTAAATGCTTATCCAAGTTTGGTAGATAAAGAACTAAAATTATTAATTTTCATGAAAATAATCGTTTACCAGTACTAGCTATAAAAGAAAGCCTGTGGTAACAATTTTATGGTGGTACCGGGTTTGACGAAAAAGCCGCGTGTCATGCCATTTTTTACCCAAAATACCAGCATGCGACAGAAGATTCACTTTATCTGCTCACACAACCCCCTTGATATGCTCATCAAGTGTATCCACTTGGAAAAAACTCTTCATTGTTGAACTATTCACCACATTTCAAACCGTCATATATTTGTACACATTATTCCACATACCGTATATACTTACATACCATTAATGACTCATTTCTCTCTTTATTCAATTCCGCCTCCACTGCCATTAGCTACTCTGGTCACACCCATCAGCTACAGTTCAAAGACAAACCGCCATACGTTCTCCATATACATATGTACTATGTAGTGGTACTAAACGACTCATTTCATTTTACACCTCTTCTCTTCTCTATTCAACTAGCCAAGCCCGTTGCACAATTTACCGTGCACTTCTACCTCTTTAACTCATTTTACAGCCATAGTTTCATTCTAAATTCAACGGTTCAGATTATGCCAACAACATTGATTGAACAGTAAAACCCCTTTCTTTTATGGTAAATAGATTCGGTGGGGTTTGGTGATGGATTTTACTCTACGTAGTTGCCTGTTTGGATATCATGGTTTGGTTAACCTCAACAAAAATTTAACCAAAACCTCAACCCAAAATTCGTAGGACCCACATCCCACTCATTTTTCTACTCACATAGGTAAAAGTTAAAACCTCAAATCCAAACACCTACCTGGTTTGGTTAACCAAACAAGCCCCACCTTGTTATCCAAACTACTTTGAAGCCATAGACAAATCTAAAGAGAGAGAGAGAGAGAGTGTGTGTTTGGAAGTTATCAATTTCTTGTCATCCTACTACCTATATAAAAGAAGTTATGGCCAGTTTGCGTGGCAGTGTTGGTCCAATTACGTGCTGCCAAATTGGACCAAGTGCCAGCGAAATGCCTACGTAATTGTGACGTGTAGAAAAGGTCGGTTATGTCCTTGCTGATGTGGAACGGATAGGCTGTGGTTGAAGGGCGATATTGTCTTTTGAAATGTCTCTGGTTGGTCTGGGCTGTGGAGCATGAACTTCGTAGTCGGTGATCTTCTTGGTGGGACAGGTGGCGATGCTCCGAGTAGCTGTGGCTGGTCTCCGGCAATCGTTAGTGGGACAGGTGTCGACTTTTTGCCATTTATTCTTAAGAATGTGGGAGACGGCTCTTCTGATGTTGGTGCCATTTGCTGATTTATTGCCAGTAGGTTAGTTCTTTCGTCTCTCTTCGTCTGTGTGTTTTCTACGGCTTGTGGGTTTTGTTTTCGCCGGCTGCCGGAAATTGGTATGGTGGGTTGTGCGTTATCCGGTACTTGGTGTGTGTACCGGTCTGCCAGGTTCTGTGGGGTTGTTGAATTTGGTTTTTTGACTTGGGTTTTACTTTTTTCTTTTTTCCGGGCAGTTGGTGGTTGGGGTGGGGGGGTTTATTTGGTTGGTTGTGGATTGAATATTTACTCTGCCATGTGGGTTGTTGTAATACTTACTTGCATGTGTGTTTTTTATGGTGATGATTAACAAATAGGTATTTTATATGGTCTGATTGCTTGCATGTGTGTGTTCTGGGGTTTTTTTGTTGGCTGATGGTGTTATTACTGCATGTAGAAGTGTGCTATATATACGTATAGGCTCTGCATGTGGTGGTTGTAGCCAGTTGAGAAGATGATGCTTGGTTAGTATGATTCACATTTGCTTACATTCAGTGTTGGTGTTTGCAGGTTGATCGGCTGTTGGTTGAGCGAGGAATTTGTTGTGATCGCTTATCTGGTATGGTCATATCTGTTAGAGTTGGCATTGTGTGTTTTGTTCACGCCTGTTGTTTGTTGCTGAGTTTCTGTTCTGGCTTGCTAGCGTGTGGGATTTGTGTCTTGCCATCCCATTGGTTTTTTGTTTGTTTGTTTGGTTGAGTTAATTTTACCTGGTTTAATGTGTAATGCTGGCTCAGTGTCTTAAGCTGGTGCGTTTCTTTTAGTAATGAGGCATCTCGGTGACATTGGAATCGGTATAAATCATGTGTAATCTGGGTTGATGGTGCGACTGAGTGTTTGCGGTGTAAATGTGGTTTGTCTACTTCTTGGTTATTTGGTGTAGTTTTTGTGTCTGTGATGTTGTCATCGTGGTTGAAGCTAATTGATGTTTGTGTCTTTTTGTAGTGTTTGGCCTGTGGTTTCTAAATGCCTACAGGTAATCTTGGGAAACGTACTCGCCGAGGTTTAGTGGGGGAGGAGCTAGCACGTGGTTCAGGATTATCTGCAGAAGTTAACAGTCCTGGCCCGGCTGTTCGGCCGACGAGTAGATCGCGGTTGGAAAATGCGGATGGTGGGCCTTCGTCTGATTGCTTATCTGGTATGTTCATATCCGTTAGAGTTGGTAGTGTGTGTTTAGTTTCATGCCTGTTGTTTGTTGCCGTGTTTCTGTTTTGGTTTGCCAGCGTGTGGGATTTGTGTCTTCCCATGCCTTTGGTTTTTAGTTTGTTTGTTTGGTTTAGTTACTTTTACCTGGTTTAATGTGTAATGGTGGTTCAGTGTCTTAAACTGGTGCGCTTATTTTAATAATGAGGTATCTCGGTCAGGTTGGAATCGGTGTAAATCCTGTGTAGTCTGGATTGATGGTGCGACTGAGAATTTGCGGTGGAAATATGGTTTGTTTACTGCTTGGTTATCTGGCATAGATTTTTGTGTCCGTGATGTTGTTACCGTGGTTGAAGTTAGTTGATGTTTGTGTCTTTATGTAGTGTGTGGCCTGTAGTTTCTAAAAGCCTGCAGGTAGTCTTGGGAAACGTACTCGCCGGGGTTTAGTCGAGGAGGAGCTAGCGCGTGATTCAGGATTATCTGCAGGAGTTAAAATTCCTGGCCCGGCTTTTCGGCCGCCGGGTAGACCACGGTCGGAAAATGCGAATAGTAGGCCTTCATGTGCTGGAGGTAATACGTCTGCCATAGCTCCGCGGCCTTTGGGTAGGCTGCGGGTGCGTATTGCGAATCCCAGCCTGTCTGTATCCCATGCCTGTTGGTTCCATGGCTATTAGGGGTTTTGGGCTGAACAGACTGTCTGTTGGTTTTGTGGTTGGATATGGTACTGCTTTGGATGCCTATAATGGTTTACCAAATACTGTGCTGTCCTATATGCCAGCCGTGTCATCTGGGTTGCTGAATATTGCTTCAGGCGCGTCGGGTTCTTCATCGCCAGGTTCATTACAGCATCCAGACACTGTTTATGCGCCTTCTGGGAATAGAGGGACCTCTGTCGTACCCCCTGCTGTATCTATTGGTGAATGTAATAGTCGTGACGGCGGTGCTGCTCCAGTTCCCCGGCCACCCCGTTAGTCTTCTGTTCTCGATTATGGTTTTATTTATATTTATATGTGTTTTCAGTTATGGTTTGATATCTGTTAACTGGTTTTTTATTTGGTTGTGTAGGGCAGAGATGTTGTTTTCGGTGGTGATTTTAGGCAAGTACTCCCTCTGACAGTGCGAGCAACGAAGGAGGAATGCATATGTGACAGCATTGTTGCTTCGCACCTGCGGCGTCATATGCGCTTATTACATCCAACGTTGAACATGAGGGCAATACATGATCCATCTTTTGCGGAGTTTCTATTATCGCTCGGGGATGGCCTCTTGCAAGAAAATGATGAATCCTTATTAAAGATACCGCAATCTATGATTGTGCCTTTTGTAAATTATAGAGCATCGATTAGTGCTTACATTGATTACGTTTACCCTAACTTTGAAAGCGTGCCTGAAGTGTGGTTACCTTGTGTATCGGGCCATCTTGACACCAAGAAATGATTGTGTTGATTTACTGAATCAAATTTTACTTGGTAGATTCCCTGGTTACACACATGTCCACACAAGTTTTGATCATTGTCTTCTTGGTAGCCGAGATAACCATTCTTTGGAACTTTTGCATACTCTTCCACCTAATGAGCTGCCTCCTCATGAGCCATGCTTAAAATGTGGTTGTCCTGTGATGTTGTTACGAAATTTAGATTCATCTGCCGGGCTGCCTAATGGTATCAAACTCATTTGTAAAAATCTCCTTCCTAATATCATACATGCTGAGATAGCTATAGGCCACAATAAAGGGAAGGATGTCTTCATACCTAGGATACCACTCAGGCCATCTGAGACAGATGACTCCCCAGTTGTGTTTGAAAGAAAACAATTCCTGGTCCGACTATGCTTTGCTATGATAATTAATAAGTCCCTAGGCCAAACTTTGCAGTATGTTGGTATTTATCTTCCTCAATCAGTATCCTTGCACGGTCAACTCTATGTTGCATTATCTCGAGCAACGTTGTCTGCGACAGTGAAAATTTTAATACATCCACTTGATAATATCCAAACTGTTGACAGTACCCAGGATGTTGTGTACAAACATCTGCTACGTCGAGCGTCCGGGCATTTATAATATTGATTCACAATAGGAATAGCATATACTATATACATACACACACATATATATATATAATCTTTTTTGTTTTATTATTATTATTATTGTTATTATTATCTCTTTTTTTTTTTTTTTTTTCTTTTCTTCTTTTTTTTTTTTTTTTTTTTTTTTTTTTTTTTTTTTTTTTTGGTTATGTTTTCGTCCGTGTCACTGGAAATACGATGCATGAAATTATGGCCCCGAATATGTGCTTGCTATAATCTTGTCTGGTTGCAATATTGTGGTTTATATTTGTTGTTCGCTTGATTTTGCTATATCAAATGTACTTGCTGCAAAGTTAAATGATTGCGTGATTATGCATCGATTTTTTTTACGATCTGAAAAGCGTGTAACTACAAATGTGGTGCTTATATACGCTGTTTGTGTGTTGCTGTTGTAAACTAGGGGTGGAAAGTGATATGCTGAAGTTATCTGCCCTGACTGATCAATTGAAAGAATGGAAGATTAAACTTCGTGTTGTTGAGAAGTACCGTGCAACAACAGCTCGTTTTGGCAACACTAAGTATCAGCGATATGTCCTTTGTGATGGCGAGGTTAGTTAGCGAGTAGTCCATTGACCTCATCCAAAACCTGTGCTATAATCATCGTTACCTGCTTTGTGCTGTGCAGGGTAAAAAGATACAAGCCACAGCTTTTGACGGTGAAATTGAAACATTTGACAAACAGCTGCATCCATATCATTCATACTGGTTCAGTGATGGAGCTGTGCGCCGTGTTAACCCGCAACATCGCTACATTGACCACGATTATGTCCTTGTTCTGGATCCTCAGATGAAAATTGTACCAGTCGAAGATGCTGCAAATGAAAGGGGAGCTACTACATTCAATTTCAAGAATCTGACTGACGCCCGCGATCTCATCGGGAAACCTGACAAATTTGGTAGTTTCCCCAATATTTTAGCACTGCATCGCTTGCTGAGTTTTTTTATTCGTTGCTTGTATTTAGCTGTGGTTGTTATTGCTGTGCTTGTCGTGGCTATGTTTCTTTGTTCCATAAAAATTTACATACTCACAATATATGTATCTATGTGCAGATGTTGCAGTGATAGTCATAGCTGTCATGTCGCCGAAAACTGTGCCATGGAAGGATTCGATTGCTCGTTCGAAGGTTCGAGATATAGTTGTTGTCGACGATACGTAAGTTCTTGGATGTGCCTTGCTTACTTCTAATATACTGTTCTGCGCCTATTTTTGTTAGTTAGGTATGATCACATTATAGGCAGTGGAAGTTCTTAAAATGATAATATAGTTAAATATTGTTTCCTACACTGCAAATATTGCTTTGTTATGCTCTGTAAAGTAATAGAAGAACGAAAGTATCCCAGATCAACATTAAGCTTGTACAATGTGAGCTGTGAGGAATCAACCATTGGTGTATGCAATGAAGATATTCTTGATTTGCCTGATAAATTAATATGAGCATGTACAACACTTGTATGTTCTTTTGATCCATCAATTTTGTTTTGTTCGTACTGGTATGGAATTCAGATATGAAATATACATGTTATATATATGTAAGATGTCTTTAGTTGTTTATGATGCTGAAAATTGTTGTGTAATCGATGATATCATGTGGTGTCTTTCCCCTTCCCCTTGCTGAATCTTAACCACTCTATATATTTGCTGTTTCTCTAACTTCATTTGCCTTGCCAAACAGTTTGAGTCCAGTGTGCCTTTCAGCTTGGGATGAGATAGCAACCACTGATGCAGAAAGACTGGCCAAGTTAGCAAAGTCCCAGCCGGTGGTCATCGTCACTAATGTTGTGGCATCGAAATACTCAGGTATGAACATGCTGTCTTCTGCTGAAATGTTGAGGTATGATATGTTATGTTTGCACCTACTGTTATGTTCATAAATGGTTTTGCCTGTGTCTCCCAGGATTTTCCTTGAAAACTACTATGTCTACAATGTTCTTGACTGATGTTCCTGATGCACGGGTCGATGAATTGTCGGATTGGTAAACTGTCTTCATTATCTACCTATATGTAGTGCATAGGTTGTCGTATGATAGTTTATGTTAACAATCTAAAGATATTGCAGGCGTGACGCTAACTACGAGAAAATTGATGCTATTAGTGACCCTGAGATGTTACTAAAAAAGAAAGTTGTCAGTACTTCCACATCTGAGTTCAAACTTGTGAGGATTGCAGACTTACCAAGTAGTCCGGTAACTTGTCCTGTCTAGCATTGTAGTCGCGTGCAAATTTATCTATGATATTCCCGATTGAATTGATGTTATTTTGCATTGCAGCAGGCTGGTTTTGATGAAGTCTGGGTGAGAGTGTCTGTTGTTGTTGCACCTTGTAGTCAGCGGCCGTGGTATACCGCATGCAACAAATGCAACCGGGCTACTAACCACGTGATAGGCGAAGTATTTGCTTGCCCAGGCTGTGAAAAAAGTGATTGCATTTCTGCACCATGGTATGCCGCGTTCAATCTCACATAATTTTTTTCAAAGTTATTGTTTATCAATTCAATGACTCATGTAATCTATGGCTGTACACACAATAATCCATTTGTGAGCAACGGGGTCTTTCTCATGTAAGTATATGATTTCTAATTGCGATGTAAACAAATTGATATTGTGCAGGGGGCGCCTCGGAGTTCGAATTGGTGATGGCAGTGGTGAACTTGAGGTTGCTATATTTGGCCATGCCGTTGAAACAGTGCTAAATAAGAGTGCGGTCATCCTGTCTGCAATGACTCCAGATGTAAGCTAACTAGGCCCAGATTTCTCGGTTTTGAGTTGAAATGCGGCTGATTCCATGGGATGTTAATTGGTATAGTCGTCTTGTATTGCTATGCAGGAACAAAGCGATGTGTTGTCCAAGGCGAATGATGCAGCGGTTGACAAACGATTCTATTTCCGCTTGGCTCCATCCAGCAGCAAGAATCCACGCTGGCTTAACAAGTGGAGTGTTCGCCAAGTTGAGCTTGCATAAAATTAATTCTGTGATGAAGGCCTGTAAAACTATGTGATCAGATATGTATGTAGATACAAGGACTGCATTTAGCAGTGCATCCTGGAGACAGCAGTGCATAAAATTAACAACTTGTGCTTACAGAGTTGTTATTTTTATGCTTTTTGCTAATATTTTTTTGTGCAGTTTCATAGCAAAACATGGCTGTCGTTTTGTGCATATGAAGATGCCATACTATATAGGTCTTGATCTGTTGTATTGGAAGAGTAAAGTAATGTCTCCAATCATAGCAGAGACCTGTGTATTTTTTTGGGTACACTTTTTGGACAACATATGTGTAACATAACATATAATGTTTTGTTTGTTTAGTATGGGTGCTTTTCTTTCATACATTTTCCTACACCACATCTAATATTTATTCATTGCACATTCATCCCTTTAAGATATCCAGCTTCGCATTGTTTGCTGGCAATCCAATGTTGTCTGACATCAATAATTTTCTACGATTCATGTATTTGCATATATTATTCGAGTTAGTGTCTGATTATTGTTGTCTCATTGTAAAATGGACGTCTTTGATAGACATCTATACGAAACCTATTATGTACACAATGTTTTAATGCAATTAGCAGTAAGTTAAATATACCTGCGCACAAATCATGCCGATGTTACAGATGACATATCGATTCAGAGTTTGATGAATACAAGATTTTAGTAAAACCAGTTATTAGTAAGAATGCAACCTTAATACAATGCAAGACTAAACTCCAATTTATTGCACCTGCCTTTGAATTAGGTGTTGTCTTTTTGGCAACATATATTGAGTAATATGTTTTACAATGATATAGTTCGGCAATCTTCCTTATTATCGGGCTGTAACTACATAATATATGGGTTGTGCAGTCAAACTTGGGAAACTTCTGGCGGCTCATATATTGCAGTGCTTTCAGATATTCAATGTTTGTGAGATAGGTATCGGGAATTTTCTTTGTGTTTTTAATTGATATTTACAATTATCTTATTTAGCTCTCTCATGAGCATCATGAGTTCCTTGAGCCTAACAAAATCATGCTCATAACATGTTACCTTCCAATGTCAATGCTTGTTATCTTCTCCAACCACCCAACATCTATGTCCTTCTGGTTTGGGTTTCATCATTTACATGCATTGGTTGATGTAAATTGAAGATTTATTTAGTAGATTGAGTTGGGAGCATTGCCAGTAGGCGGTTGGTTACATCCAGCACGTCATCATCGGGATCCAAGCGAAAACGGTCTCCAACAACTGTAGCAGAGGATCAGTAGAAAATGAATCTGTTAAGATATTCTGGATGTTTGAGTTTAAATGTTGTCCTTTACGGTGCTTTTGCAATTTGACGTTGCACCCGTTTCGTAGTAACTTATGACTCATAATTTTGGGATGTTAACGACTTGTAACATCTGTTTCGGTTTTTTTTTTTTTTCTCTCCTTGCTTCTCTCCCCTCTTTTTCCACTCTCTTTTTTTTTGTTTTTTTTGTTGTTGTTTTTTTTTTTTTTTTTTTTTTTTTTTTTTTTTTTTATTATTATTTCCCTTTTTTTACACCCAAATTTGATCTCCTAATTTGTCTGCACTGTCAAAGTCGTAACTGGGCACATATTATATGTTATTATTACAATTTACTACATAAAATCCATTACTTCAGAACATTAAAAAGTAACGTCAGTAAGCAAAAACCTTTTACCAAGATTATTACAAATGAGAATCAATATAATGATTATGGACACCCAATTTATAAAATACAATAAAAAATAACATTATAAAAATTTATCACTGATACCTAAAAAGCAGAGCTAACTTTAAGATTTGAAGAAACAATATTTACATCCTAAATTTACAACTACCCATATTCGTTGTGCTGGTAAGAAGACCTTTCAACTTCATCCTCTCAGTCAAATCTTCCCTGATTTCTAACTTTTCTCTAACAGGTATTCCGACTTATCTCGCAATCATAACTTTGAACAGATACTCGATGTCATAACGTATCTGTCATAGCGATCTACTTATTCACAGTATTCGTATTCGTGATTGTTTAGGCAACGGATTCTCCAACTCAAGTCATCAGATCTCTGCGAGTCACAGGTTCTAATATCATCACTCTACAGGTACCTGATTCCGAATAGGATTTTCTTTGTCTGTATAATCGCTCACAGAAGGAAATCTACACTACTCATATTGATTTCCTCCTGTGAACAACTAATTGGCATTTGTCGGGTGCTACTGCCTTCATATGTTATATTAGTGATTTCTAATACAGATATGCTATCAATGTCTTGATCCAAAAATAGTAAACTCCACGTAGCGCCGAAATCTGTCTGATTGGTACCGAATGGAAATAAATATATCTGTTGATTAGAAGTTCATCTTCAGTTTCGATTTAAGGTACACATTGGTATATTTGGCTTGATAATGAGCAGAAAAAGAAACTAAAAAAAAAGGATTGAAGAAAAATATGATGTGAAATTGTAAGTACTAGATTCATGAATTTATTGTTGTTAATCTCACTAATAGATTAAATTGCAGTCATATGGAACATGCAGCTTCACAAGACAGCCTATTGCAGATATATACAATTGACCTTGTGCGTGAAATAGCAACCATACTTTATCCAATTATGGATATTATACTAATATATATATATATATACAGGCCACCGAATACTCAAATACTGATTATTTGTTACAAAATATATGGTAGTCCAGAGATTTCAATTTTTGGCAAAATAGCACGTCGCTAGACACAAAACTTATTGCTCTAGCTCCTTAAACAAAAAAGGGTGCATATTCAATCATGCTAGATACAATTAATTTTTACCAGATAGTTTCCAATGCATTTTGTTATTTTGCGTATGAAGGGTTATGAAGAAATAGCATCAGTTTGTGAATTCATTATGACGTATCTGAGCAAATACCTTGTGCAAATTAACTTGCACCGGCATTGATCATTCATAGTTTCAGTAAATTATCATACATGTATTTCAATCCCCATATCGCAATTTCTGCCGAACCAATTGCTGGTGTAGCATGAACAAAGATAACGCATTAACATGCATATGTTTTAGATCGTCTTCTATATACCACAATCAGTAATACATAACACTATATTCCTATTGCAGCTATCTGGAAATGAAATTCTTCCGAGTTATCACGGATCGAGATGAAGATAACAACAACTTGGTAGGCTTTATGTTGCATATATATGTGTGTGTGTATATATATACATGTATATGTGTCCTTTTAGAAAAAAATTACATTGAATAACACTAATATTAATTGTAATAAGAGGTAGATTCGCTAAAGATGTCAAGCATCTATTCACTGCAGAGACTGCCAGATGACTTTGTACAGCGTCATCGATCTAATCTTGGGATTAATGCAGAGCTTGTACTCCCAGATGGTCGATTGTGGGAGATTAAAATGAAAAGTAGAGGTAACGACATATATTTGACAACAGGGTGGAAGGAATTTGCAGCACATTATTCGCTGTCATATGGGCACATGTTGACTTTCAAGTACAAGGGACATTCGAAATTCAAAGTGAGAATCTATGGTCTCACTACATCGGAGCTAGAATATAGTTCTGGAGCTTCTGTTCCGAATGCGAGTAAGCGTGAAGCTACTCGCGCATTGAGGAAGGCTGATTCTTACAAAGCTCACTGCAACAACCCATGTTTCGCTGTTGAAATACAGAAAACCCATTTGGAATCGTCTGGCGGACTGGTAAACTTTCAACATTAACTTTCATTCAGAACAGTATTACATTGAATTGCAATGATAGCGGTTGACAACCCTATGTTTGCATCACAGAATATACCAGTTCAGTTCAGCAGGGCGTACTTGAAAGAGCGGCCAACGCTTGTGTACATTACAGGGACTTCCAGTAATACAACTTGGACCTGCCGTTGTAAATTCCCAGGTGGAGAGAACAGCGACAAGAAACGAGTTTCTTGGTATCAATTTGTCAGAAGTGCTAATGTACGTACCGGAGATGCATGTGCCGTGGAATTAGTTGATCCGAGGATGCCAAAATTTCGGGTGAAAGTGTTTCCAGCATAGCCTCAATGTATGAAAGTTGTGTGTACTAAGAATGGCCAGACATCCCTTTTAATATAGTCATTCTAGCTACCTGTTCCGGTATTGTTCTATATTATTATCTTTGAAAAAACATAACAACCTAATGTCGCAATATGACTATTATTTTAATGACATGCATCATGTATCGTGTAATTCGAAGCTCTGTCTATGGTTTGCTTAATATCTAATGCATTAAATTACATTATGTTTCACATATATTGTCACATATCAAAGTATCTATCTGTGTTCTTTTTATTTGAATTGAACTTGGCATCTTCAGACAGAACCTAAATTAACAATTCCAGCTGCAGTAATAATAAAGCCAAATCTTGCACACAAGTAACAACAGTACTTCAATTGTCGAATCCGATTGAATAATATCAAACTATAACACTCACATGCTGTTGTACAATTCAATGCCTTGAGATTCCACACATGCAAACTTCAAATAATGCATTTGTTGCAATGTATACCCGATGACGAAGCAGAAATACACCTGCCTGCATACTGAGTCTACACACAGAAAGTCACAGATATTGAACGGTTGGCAGAGGTCTCTACAGAGCATATCTTTTCAATTTCGGATGCAATTAGGTGACAAGCTTCCAAATAGCTCATTGATATATGAACCTTCTTGGGAAGCACTCGCTGATCAGATAGTGCAGAAGTAATTGTGATCATGTGACTATCTCTGCAAATTGCACAAGAAATTAACTACGAATGTGAACTGTCAATTCAAGACATGATCAACACATATGAAATAACGAGATGAAAATTCAACTTGCAATGGTTACCTCGAATTTAGGAATTACATTGATTATATATTGCAGAATATGTGAGCACAGTTAGGGAAGAACTCACTATATAAGAACTGCTTCCCATGTTTAAAATCAATATCAAATTGCAATCAATACAATTGAGATTCAGAAATTGTATCAGTATACAACTAACAAATCCATTGTATTCTGAAGATGATGCCGTCCAAGATTGCAGATATTCGTGCGTCACTGGTAAAGTTAGAAAATGTCAAATTATTGTTATCACAGAATGTGTGAAATTACAGTATACCCAACTGTGTCATACTATTTTTTTATCTGCGTATACTTTTGGCTTCTCAATTTACAATAAGTATTTTCCACGCACAATCTTTCACGGAATTCTTCTTCTCGCATGTATCTGCCCTTTGCTCTTCAATCTCTCCTCTTAATCCTAATTTAACTTCATTCAAACATGTTTATTTCATAATGCATTGTTCTGATTTCTGTTTCTCCGGCTTCGTCCAACGCTGAGAAGCCTATGTATGAAGAAGCCTGGCTTAGGGTATCAACACGTATCTTTCCGACCAGTCAAACCACTTGGTTCAATGCATGTAACCGTTGCAATCGTGAACGTCGACGTCCATACTGTCCCGTATGTAATGACATACAATGCAACACAAGCCCCAGGTTGATTATTTCGTAACTGATGATTACATTAAAATTTACGAAGTCCATTGGCTATAATTGAACACCACCAGTTCAGACATCATAGGTACATTCGTGTATAATATGATTACATACCATTTTCACAGATGTCGAGTTATGGTGGAACTGCGAGATGACACTGGAATAATGGATGTGATGATTTTTGGCCAGGCTGCGGAGACCCTCCTCCGAAACACAGCTGAAAATCTGGCAGCAATGACACCACAGGTATTACATAACTTGATCCGAACAGCTACAACCACAATGGGGTACTTATTCATATGAAATATGCAGCTGCTCATAGTTATGTAGTACACAAATAACGGCATTATTTTCTCAGGAACAAGAAGCTCTACTGGTTGGCTTGAACATGGAAAATGCAAATGAGAATGTGTATGTTCGCGTGTTCAAACGCACGCAGCCAAACAACCACAGGGTAATTAAATGGGTTGTGAAGGAAGTTCAGTATGCATGGTAAACAAATTGATATTCCATGCACAGTCAAATACAGTGCTGCTCAACATCTGAAGAGAAAGACCACCGAATGTTTGCCTCATTGCTGTTACATTGCATTGCACTATTCACAATGATGTTTCCTCTTAGTTGTGTTATGTTAAAAATTGTATCACTTTCTGCATCTACCGCAACTAATAATGAAGCGACTACAAATGGTTCTTACATTATCGACTTCTTTTATTTAAATATACAAAAAACAATACATTCACAAGTATGTCACAGTATCGTCTGTAAATACGAAGAAATGATTTCTGCCATTATAAAGTTAGAACGTCCTCGGTCAATTCAATATTGACACAATTTCTTTCGTCCGTAACCGAATATAATCTGCACATCTAATATAGTATACCTGTTAATGAAAAACTTCAGCAACTTCAGTGTTCTGGATATGGTATCAGTTCGCACATGTTAGAATACCTTGAATTGCAGCGTATATATTCAGGATAGCGTTTACACAGAGTGCCAGTATCGTATATACACATATTCATACCACTTATAATAAATACCCTCTGTCATACATGTAAACAATGACAACGTAGTTCACGGAACTCTTGTTGTTCATACACACATTCATGCCACGTATGAATCCAGTGACAGTAAGTGAGTGCTGAATGTGCAAACAGCCAAATAAAAAGAAGCAAATTGCCTGACAAAGTCACGGACCAATTGTCCAGTTTTATCTGGCATTATCTACCATGCATTCCAACTCACCTCTTCTATAAGAAAGCTATAGATCCATTATTCAGCTGAACAAGGATCATAAACTATCTATTCATAGAATAAGCCGTTGCAATGTCAAAACACAGAAGAACAGTCTCCGAGGAAGAAGTAACCAGCAATGAAACTATTGCAAGTTCCTCATCTTCAAGTCCATCACTCGCGATGTTTGTTACTGCAGCAACTCGATTTCAAGAAACACCTCCGCCTCCCATTTTGACCCATCGCAGTAAGTTTCCTACCATGTTTTCGTATATACAGTACTTTCAAAATGTAATGCGGTCACAACATTCTACGATATTAGTTAGCCGGTGACATATCTTATTTCCTGCCACATTAATTGAAATATGCACCTGACATATATCTGGATATTTATTTCTCTACCTTCAAGGAGTGATAAGGATAAGTGTGCATGGTTTTACCTCACCGGTAACCAATACCGGTGGAATCGGTGGTGTCTGCCGCGACGACAATGAAAACTGGCAGCTTGGTTTCATAGGAAGAATTGATGGTGTCACTCAATTGGAAAGTGAGCTGTGGGCAATTTATCAAGGTATTCATTCGGCTTATGAAAATGACTGGAAAGAAATCAAGATTGAGACCTCCAACTATGAGGCCAGCAAAATCTTTCATCTGCAGACTATTGCCCCACTCTCGATGAGGCGTGAGATCCGTGATGGATATGCATTACTCAGACGAATGAAGATAGCCTTGATCCCTATCGAAAAACTGGACAATAGCGTTGCAGAGCAGCTTGCATCTATGGGATCTCGACAAAGTGATCGTTACAAAATATTATATGATGCTCCAGATATTATTCAAGATCTGATTGTTGAGGACAAATTAGAAAGTTGTAAGCGTTACACCTCCTCAACTGACACAGACTAATGCAATCTCATCTGTATGGCAATTATGTCACTCTGCCCATGCTATTCTCTAATTTTCATCTTCAAACAAATACTGGTTATGTCAATAGTTTATATTTCACGTACTGAAAAGTTGTTAGTTCACTTCAATTATTTATATTATAACGCTGATATGAATCTAATAGTGCCCGCTATAGTGTCAACATGCGGCTTAGCCCGCACCAAAACCCGCAATGCAAGGTACTGCACATTGTCCCACACCCGAACAAAGGGGATCAAATTCAGCCCACACACACTTGGCTCACTTAGGCCTGCTTTTATCTTTACAAAGTACTAGGCATTAAGTTTAAATATTTTAATAATTTGAATTTACAATCTTAAAAAATTATAACTTTTGGGTGAACTGGAATAGCAAAATTTTATTAGACCCACATATGCAAAGTTCCGTTCGTAATAAACGTTGGCCCAAAGCAACCAAAGCCCATTATTATTTATTTTTAAATAATACGACCCATTATATTAAAAATGCGGTCCCCATGAAATTGTTGTAGTAATTGACAGTGCATTGTTTGCACCATCCATGATATATCTGATGTGTAAAACGTCAAGTAATATACATTGTATCACCTGTGGTATGAACTAATAACAAACGACGAATATCAGTGAGCACCATTTAACATTGTCAAAGTTGTAACTTATCGATGAAGGGGATGATAAAAACAAGAAAGAGCGAACAGAACAAAACCAACCAACACAAACTAATGCAATCTCATCTCTGAACAATATCCAGTCATGGCAAAGTGATTGTTACATAATATTATTTGATGCTCCAGATATTATTCAAGATCTAATCGTCGAGGACAATTTAGAAAGTTGTAAGCGTTATACCTCTTCTCCATACACAGACTAATGCAATCTCATCTGTATGGCAATTACGTCCCTCCATGCATGTTATCCCGTGATTTTTATGTTCAAATAAATAATCTGTTATTTCACTTCATTTATCTATATTAGAAGACTGCTAGCCAGTGGTATGTTCAAGTTCTCTGGCACTGAACTCACATCGAATGATGAATACCGGTGAGCTTCATTAAACATAATTAAATGGATAACTTATCGACAAAGAGAATGTTTTTTAAAAAAAATGGGGGTCAACAAATCTATAAATATAATCTTGCGAATACATCGTACTGTCTATCTAAGCTTGACTCCGAACATAATAATAAACACATCAATTCACGATTACTAAATCTATTGAAGATATCCAGTAAATGACAAATAGCAGTGATACAACCAGAGGTTATCAGAAACTATTTCTTTCATTTACTGGTTGTTCTTCAATGGATTTAGTGGTTGTAGTTTTTGTACAGTAAAACTGCTATGGTTCTATATTTTGATTTGTGATTCATCTAATATGCTATGATCCCATATTGCGATGTGTGATTCATATAATATTATCATTAATTCAATACAATAAATTGGTTGATGCCATATACAAACTTGCAAATGATACGTGCTTCGGATTGGACAACAAACCAATGCGAACAAACATTAAATTAACCCAAATTAAAAACTGCATTAACAGACAAAATATATTCCATAATTGCATAGTTTTGCATAACTAATTCAAACTAAACATAACCCAACTGCATGACACTCATCATAAAACCTAACATCAAACTACACTTCACTGGAACAGAATACCAGAATATGCAAGACCCTCTACACCTTCCGTTTCTTCTGGGACGAATCGACAACGCCATCATCTCTGTTCTTCCTCTTCCCGCCCTGATCTTGTGTACCATCTGGTGGACAATTTGCTTTTTTCCGCCGCAAACCTTCACTGCTTTTGCCTTTAACTTTGTTCTTGTTACTTGTGCCGGGATGATAAGTACAGGTCCAATTATTTGGAAAAGAGGAAGCTGTGTCAACCCGCCAGAATTCATCTTTATCCGATGCATCCGAATATATAGTTGACTCCGACCCCTTCCCAAGCACATACGAGTGATCATGCCAACTCTCCCACGAAGACATACTCAACTCACTCTCATACCTCTGATTTTTCTTAACCTTCTTCTTGATCTTCTTCTTGTCACCCTTCCTCACCTTACCATCACTACTTTCTTTACTATAGTCCATTGCTGTATTCTATGTAATGTCCACAGCAAATTGGTTGTGCTTATATATAGTAGACGAATATAAATTTGACAAGACCGTTGCAACTGTTCACATCCATTCAAAGAACTTATTACCATGCATCTTCTTAGAGACACATCTGTACTAAATGCACGCTTTCAATCAATTAGAAGATATTGCAAACCCCACTAAATCTGCCGCAGAAATCTTCAACACACACAAAACGATAGATCTTAATGATGAAACGTAAATCAAAAGGACTCAGCGTGTGACTGATTGGAGAGGAAACTAGGCGTTGACAATTGATTAGGGTTTCAGGTTATAATTGTGCTTTCTGGGTGGTAGCGGAGCAATTAACGCGTCTGTGAGAGTAGCAGGGTATATTTACGAAAATCAATTTTAAATAAGTATGATTTTCTATGATATCTATTTGGAATCCAAGAATATAAGGTGCGAAGTTATTATATCACAACCACACGGTTGTGAACATAATTATTTTTTCTTTTAAGGAACATATGTGAGATGAAAAACACGTCCACTGGCATTACTAAATGTCAATATCAATTTACTTCCGTTTGATTACTACACGCAATACCAATTTGTTGCATCAAATCATAGATTTCGACGTCCTCCTCTTATAAGAAATCAACAACAATTTCTACTATACTGTTCATGTGACGCATGAATTCCAATTACACGTACAATGAGACTATTGTGATCTTCCAAGCCAAACGACAACGCCCGGTGCAATGGCACGCCGATCTTCGCCCATCAGACAAGCAAACATGCCAAGGCCACACCGCGCGCAACGCGCGCGGGGTGGAACCTAGTTTCTTTTCAATCAAATAGATGTTTAAATTAATCTCAGTCGTTGATCTAAAGAAAATCCAACGGAAGATATTTGGCCATCAATACTCTCATTAGCAGTAAGGGTACGTTTGGTTTTCTAGGATTAGCGGTATTAGCTGGGATTGGACTATATATAGTCCATGTATAAGTTAATACTATTTCTGGTCTAATATTAATACCGGTACTAAATAGTTAAAATAAGGTATTTAATTGCAACAAAAAAATGATATTTAATAGCCCAAATTAATCACCTCTAACATGAGGGTATTAGATGGATTGGACTATAAGTAATGTTATATGTCCCAAGACATTTGTCCCAAATACATACCAAATGGTTCATGTCAACAACATGGTCCCACCACTATCAAAGTTCATGTTATTGACATGAACTATTTTGTATCTTAATAATGAATTAATACTGCACGTAACCGAAGTACTATAAATTTAGTTCAGCTAATCCAATCCAATCCTATTCGGAAAATTTAATCTAGACCAGTCCCGGTTAGTCCGGAAAACCAAACGTGCAAAACCACTAGCTTGCTTAGTAGTAATACACTATGAGCTTGTTTGGTATCCGTTTAAAAACAAGAAAAACGATGGAAAAAAAATGTGCTGAAAAAACACGTTTAAAAATAGAATCATAAAAACACATTTTGGCATTTCTTTAAAAACAGTGTTTAAAATCAAAAACACATTCGGCAACATTACTAAATTTCAATGTTAATTTGCTTGAAAATCATTTTACATACAAAACTGATATATATTTGATATTCTTTTGCATCTAATCGTAATTGAAATGTCTTTAAGCACCAATAGTAAGAAAAAATACAAAAAAAACACCACATTTGTTGTTTTTTTAAACAGTTGTTTTTAGCATGTTTAATGTTTTTTAAACAGGCAAAAAACAAGCATACAAATTAAGTTAAAAAGAAACACTACGGTCATTTAACAAATAAAGGGTAAAAGTGGAAAGGGTGGTGAAAAAAGCTGTCGTGCTTTCAAAGACGACACTATATATTTTGGGACAAGCCAAGATGGCAAAGATGACAAACGTTTTGGCACGGTGGTAAAGTAGTAGAAGTTTACTCCACTAGCATATTGCGCGTTTGATGCACGGATAAAGAAGGGGTACAATAACAGTAATACCAGCATGGGGCATGGTTAGTAACTAGCGTTTGGTGCAGGCATAATTTTAGGGGGGATTCAATACCTCCTTAGAGCATCTCCAACAACAAAATGTTCTTTGGACTAAATTTGTTCCTTCCCTAAATTTTACTCCTACACGTTTTGATTTGTTGCTCCAGGAGTAGGCTTAAATATAATCCACCGTCACTATTTTTATGTCATCATCAAATAATCAGAGTCTCCAGATTAAACTTGAATTTTTTAATGTTTTCCACCATGAATAGTGGTAGTCTTTAGTTTTGTCCAAAAAACAGGCCAGGTGGAAATTTAGGCCAGCGTTTACACCAACTGTTGGAGCTGGTTTTTGTACAAAACTGGTCTAAATATAGTCCAAAGAACGTTTTTCTCCATCCGGTTGAGATGCTCTTAAACCCCTTTTATGCCTAAAATCTAGTCCCGCGGATAGATGAATAGACATAACTATTGTCTGGTAGTCATAGTTTATGAAGAAATGATTCGACAGTATGACGAAAATGGTTTGAAATTTGATAAAAATTTAACATGACAGCAACACTTTATTTACAACTAACCCATTAATGACAATGCATTACCCTACACAAGGACCAATACTACTAAAAGACCTCACGATCGCACGCGGTTGAATTTAGCACGGTCTAGATTATAACAGTATTTTAGTTTTTTTCTAAAACAAGGACGGATTATATATACTATTAGTATTTCTAGTAGGGGTCCTACTCAGTTCAATTGAATTTAATCGCCGAAAACAGTTCCATACTTCCATCTCAACACATCTTTCTGAATAAGAATGGCTCGTTGGGTGTACTTAATGAAAGGGCCAATGCGTTAAGAGCAAATGGAGGAAGAACTATCAAAGGCGTTCTGGGTAGGGCGTTTCCCAGCAGAAGAGGAATATTTCACATCGGTATGCCTTGCTACACCGAAAGCAAGTGTCACTTTACTGCCAATGAATTGGCTGGTGGTTGGGGGAGGAATGGAATCACTATCGATCCCAGTAAACTATCCGGTAAAAAAAAATTGTGGAACCGTGTTGCAGCGGACGCTCGTGGGTTCTTGAAGATATGCCAAGACAAGATGGCGTTGCGTAGTCCGAACATTTTTTTCATCAGCGGAAGAGAGATTGGGGAGGAAAGTGAAAAGAACTTGTGTGCCAGCCTTGGATTTGACAAGGTTTTCGTTTTCGACCCGGAGAGGTTTGGTGATGGGTTATGTGTTTCCTGGGACAGATACTGTGTCTCATGCAATGTGCTGGCAGTTTCTAATCGTAAAATCCAAGCTTTCGTCACGGTCGTGGAACACTGACTAGCAGGGGCGGATGCACCAACTTGTTCTTTCAAATTTTGTCCATGTAGTGATGTAGTTAATGTGGTTATTTTTTCAAATTGGTCTGACCTTGGTAGTAGGTAGTGTCTAGCTACTTCTTTCTACTCCGGCTATATCCATAACTGGGAATGGTAGTAGTAGTATTTTCGTCTATGAATTTCTTTCGTATCCGTTTCATGCCTCTATCATCAAGTGGTGTGTTTCTCTCTCCTCACTAACTGAGGGTGCGAGTTATTGTATCAATATCTTCCAGAGTGCTAAAATAATTCGTCCAGACTTTTTTGAGGGAAAACATAATTGTATTAATCATGGGTAGTCAAACCCAGTAAATAATATTCAATTATTCATACAACATATGGTCTTCTAGAGCTCCTTGTTTAGCAAACCTGTGAGCTAGAGTGTTGCCTTGTCGACCTACAAAAGATAGTTCAACTGACCTGAGAGTATCCATGACTTGTCGACATTCCATCCTGTACTCCTTGAGATCAGCTAAAGCTTCCTGAGCACTGATTTTCCGATTGAATCCAGCTTTGAGCAGTTAAATAGCCACAAGGCTATCGAACTGTAAGATAACTCTGTGTTGAGGCCGAGTTCCATATTAAGCTTCAGACCCTCTATAATGGCTTACATTTCAGCTAGAAGTGGCGTTCTCTTTCGTCTGACTCTCTACATTCTCCCTGCTGTGAAGTTTCCTTGCGAATCTCGAATAACACACCCAATGCCATTAACTGATCCGTGACTGAAGCAAGAAGCGTCGGAGTTGATCTTCATAGTTTTCATTAGCGGCCTTCATAATCTTGATTTCCACGAATTTTAGATTCGAGGGTTTTGATAATCTGGCGAAAAAACAGATTTTTTGTGGGAGAAGACCCGGATCTGGTTGGGTCCAGACCCGGATCTGGTTGGGTGGTTTGCATACATGTCACGCATTGCGTTCTTACCCGGATCCACTTAGCCCCTTCCCAGATGCGATTAGGTGATTGGACATGCCGCTTCAACGTACTCGGATCTGTGTGATCTCGAAAATCATATAATCGCATGTTTTGCCATTATCAAAATTTAATTAATTAAGCCAATAATTAATATTTACCAAACTAGGCCAATGCTTTAATAGAGTGCAAAGAAATTGTGTACCATCCTTGAGAGTTTGTTTGTTTGTTATGTTTTTCCTTTGTTTGTTTGTTTGTTATTTTAAACAAGAAAATTAAAATTGTAAAAAACAATAAACAAGATGGTTGCATCTAGCTGAAATTTAATTTGGCAAAAATAACGCTTTAAACACCAAATATGTTTTCCGTAGAACATGTGGTGATATGTGATTACCTTTTGGAGATCGAAATCTCCAATAAACGGAGTTTATGTTGTACAATTCCATGAAGAATGTGAATAGATGTGTTAAAAGCTGGTATGTGCCTCGGAATAGAGCTGAATGATAGGTTAACCACTCTTTATTTGGAATCCAGACATTCTATGAACTTGTCAATAGGCGGAACTGGCGAAGCCCGTAAATATTTTCGGCGTCGTCATGATGAAAGTCATCCAGTGGGAAGTTGCCAAAGGTGTTGCCGGGTAGATGAAGCATATCTGATTTTGCATGGACAGATGAATAATTTGGCTAATAAACTGTTCCTAAATTGATATAAGTTCATATTTTTTGAACTGGTTTTTTGAAACCTTTTCTTGATGTTACATTTTATGTTACTAAACAAGCACGGATAGTGATAACTCTCTATTAGATATATATTTCTTGCACATTTTATTTCGTTTTGTGTGCTTTCCAAGTTGATAATCTTAGTTTTACAGTATGATTATAGAGAAAACGTAGAATCTTAGCTCGAGGCATTATATTGTTAATCCAGTCGTTTCTCACATTATTTTATGTATTTTGTCACGCTTGATCACACGGGTTGTGTTTCGTGTTGTTTTGGCAGGGAACGGAGCTTGGGAGATGAAGCAGAGGGAGAAAAAAGCTTGGGAGATTAATCGGGAGCTAAAGTGGAGAAGAAATCGTGAAGAAAATGGAGTAGAGACATGAAGAGGGGAGGCAAGTGTCATTTTTCAGAAGTTTGGGTAATGACACTTTAGCACCCCATTGAAGAGAAAAAAAGAAGAAAAAAAGACTCCAGGTGATCGCACAACCAGGATATTGTGGTCGTGCGATCAGAAAATATCGAACTCACTGTATATCACGACCAGAGCATGTGGTCGTGCGATCATAAAGTAGGATCAGAGTCCATCCTACGACCAGGATTTTTCAGGTCGTGCGATCAAGAGCTGATCACACGACCAGGATTTTTCTGGTCGTGCGATCAAAAGCAAAGACGGGACTTAATGGGGGAGTTTAGGGTTTTTAATTAAGAGTCTTTGGTAAGTAATTAATACACCATAGACCAAAATAAGAAAAAAAAGAGACGTGAGGGCAAAGAAGAGGAGGACGACGAAGGCTACTGACGAAGAACAACCAAGAGTCGGAGACCTCCATTGAAGACTCAAGTTTGCTTTCTTCTTCTTCTCTCTCAATATTCGTATGGAGAAACTATTGCACCATGTTTGGTTGATTATTATTAGCTAGACGTTTTGCTGGGCGTCTCTATGAGAGCATAGGATTTATGTAGACGGTTGTTTTCGGATTTTTGACTTTTGTCTCATGCTTTAGATTATTTCTATCGATTGAATGTGAACTTCATTAACTTATTGACGAATCTAGTCTATTGACACGACTAGTTTAAGATTTAATAAACATGAAACTAGGGTTCTTCGTAGATTATATCTTGCTTAAAGTTAATACTTGTTCTTGTTACATATTCTTGCGCTGTGCTTAATCATTAGCAAGAATGGATTCGCGACCCGGACTTTTTAATTAACCAGAAAGTGCACGACGGTGACTTAACCTATTTGTGAAAAGTGTGTGAACAATACCGAATCACCGAGACCGAAAAGGAGAAGTGTTAGGAATGGCCTAGTGTGGGTAGATTCGGTAGCATTACTTAGCTGTTCCGTGAAACAGTGGGCCGACAGGACCCGTTATCGTACCAGTAGATGACCTGCTAGAACCGACCGGTATAAAGCATGAGAACGAGAGGATATTGTAGTCAACCGAGAAGTATAATGACATGAGACCGACAGGAGAGTGTAAGTGCAATTACCTGGCTGAACTAGAATAGGATTAACGTCTTACATAGATGAATCGTAAATCATCTACATCCCTAGGTGATCTAGAGAACGCCTAGTTTCTCCATATATGTTTTTTTAATAAAAAAAAATACAAAAACATTAGTTAGTTGTTATTTCACTTTTCAGTCACTTGTTTGGGGGTGACAACGTATCCAATCGCAATCTTTTCCTCCTGTTACCGTACTATAAACTAATCGCTTAATTAAATAGTCTCGAGTCTTTCCTCGTGGGATCGATAACTCGAGTTTGAAATACCACCCGTATATTACTTGACCGTGCACTTGCGCATATGCGTTAGGAAATCTCGTCAAGTTTTTGGCGCCGTTGCCGGGGACAGCTGTAGATTATTTAGTTATGAATTAGTTTAGAGTACTTTTCTTTTAGTTTCTTTTTATTTTTTTATTCTCTATCTCTGTGCTTCACGGGTGTCTTTAAAATTGTTTTCTCATGAACACATGAAGCACGAGATTCGATTAAGCATGTGGAGCGAAGACAATTATTCTGCCCCCCCCAACTGTTTCCACTGCAGGGGTAACCATGATGAAGAGGACGCATGCATAGTTTGGTGCTATCGATGCAGAAGTTGGCACAATAATAGAGACTCGTGCCGAGTTCATACACCCCAGCTTCATCGACACCAAGAAGACTCAGCCGCGAGTATGGCATAACGGCGTAGTATTATGGAGGACATCCAAGAGTGCTCCAACTTTTTGTCAATAGCTGCACAATTACCACAATAAGATTCAGCCACAGGTAGGGGATATGTGAGGGAGATGATGGAGAGGATAAAGAAACGAGTAGAAACTGTCAACAGCAGGGGAATCTAGTATTCAAGAACCACAAGAGGAACCCTTTCCACATGACCGTGAGCCTCATATTAAACCTTCATCATCACCACCACAAGTGGAAGAAGAGATACCTGAGCCTAGCAAAGAGTGCAGGGTCTAGGAACCACTGGTGGACTCTGCCATTAATGAAGACTCAGACTCTGATTGAGACTGGGGTGGACCTGTTTACCCAAGTTGAGAAGATCTGTCGTATTGAGAGCCAAGACCGCAGGCTCCCTCACATTCTTGGCATGAATGGGAAGACACCGGCATTAGAAGTATGTGGTGTGCCGACGATGAAGCTGGTGAAACACTTGTGCTCAGTGATATTGAGGTAAAATCCCCAACTCTGATTAAATGATGAATTCTCCATATTCTATGTCACACAAGTATGCGACGAGTTGGAAACATTACTGTATGGGAATTCTTATGGGGAACAATGTGATGGGCAACTTCTAGTCTATTGTATGATGGGCGATTCTATTGATCATCCATATGCCATAGTCAAGGAGTTGGATGTCAGCAAGTGTGGGGTGTGGATGAATTGCATGCGTCATTTGATGAGCATCTGGAACCAAAGAGGTACTACTGGGATAACTTTATGGAGAGCGACGCATTTGAACCCAGTGGTACTTTGTGGAAGCTGATCAAGAAGATTAATTGCAAGATGAAAAGAGTCAGCTTCTACAACTCCCCACCATTTGCATAGCACATGGGTGCACTTGAAGTTCTTGAGAAGAGATGGTGGAAGAAGAAGAAGTGGAGGGATAAAGCATCCTCCACCATCCTTTTCGGTTGAGATAACCAGGTCGGGTTGTCGACCTTAAATTTCAAGTGCTGCTTGGGAGGCAACCCAATGTAGAGTAGGATGCTATTTATCTCTGTTTTTTCTTTTAGTTCTTCATGTATGATTTTGAGGGGTGAGAGAGAGTTTTGTTAATTCTTCCAATCATTGTGCAGGGACACAGGTACAGAAGACGCTCCGGGTTTCCCTTCTTGATGCGTGCGTTAGAGAATGTTGAGTAGGCGCATCAGAATCCGGACAGGAGGTGAGACTTTTCCGGAAATTGTCAACGGTCCACATGACCCCTTCTTGTTGCAGTTTCGCGGCAACGGTGCCCATGTAGGTCCGGGAATCACAGGTATCTCTAACTCTCTCTGTTCTACGTTTTGAGCCATAATAGTGTAGATCCACCGCCAACACATTTAAGCAAGGACACATCCTAGTTGATCTCTAAATTCGTTGAGGACAACAAAACGCTTAAGTGTGGGGGAGTTTGTGTGTAATTTCAGCAGCCATGTTTCGTATGCATAGCCTTGTTACATATAGTTTGTGTAGTATTGTGTCGAAGTGTCGTATTTGTGGTTAGTGTTGAGTGTTTTGATATATTGTCATATTGTGTGAGGTAATTTTCTGCATTTTTGTGAACTTTTACTTTATTGAGTCCCACTACCCAAAATTTGTGTTTAGTCGAGTTGGCCCAAGCATATAACGTTAAGAAAAATGAAAACAAAAGAAAAAAATCAAAAAATTAAAAAAAAAAATGAAAACTTTTGTGAAAGGGCAACCGAAGAGCGTGAATGTGGAGAGGGCTTAATGATAGAATTCCTTAGGATTATGAAAATCTGAGGTGAGGTAGACGCGAGAATCTAGAGTATGAAGATTTATAGGGAAAATGCACATTAGAAATGCGGGTAGTTGCCTCTCAGACTGGTTATCCTACTAGCGCTACACCACCATCACTTAGGAAGTCGTCAACCCTCCTCGCATTAACAACAGAACAGCTCTACGAGTGATTTTTATGGGGGCCTCACATCCCGTCTCCATCTCCTAGGTTCACTAGTTACCCCTATTGATCCGTTTATCACAGCCTCTAGCCTAGGAATCCTTTCATTGTGACTTTCATCACTAGTTAGAGTGGTCCCTTCCTATGCGCCATGATAGAGGGAGTTGAGTGTGGGAGGTTCGATTAGTGTGAGCTGATTTGATACATCTTGAGTGGATTCTCTTACATGTCGTCTTCTGAGGGGATGTGAGGGTGAGTTACAGACGGTAGCATACTTCGGTGTGGCAGTGAGTCGTGTCCTTACACCACGATCACAGGTGGAGTACCGTAGTGTGTGATATTATTTCCGCACATCGTGGGGTGGGGGTTGGTTAATCTTACTGGAGGTCGTGCTTATGCTTCATTTATATTCTTTATATCTTAGGTGATGAGGAGGATCGGTAGGAAAGCACGTTTACGCATTCACTACCGGGTTTTGATAAGCTTTACATTGAGTGTGGGGGTGTCGACATCTATTTTGATTACACTACTAATTTGACACATTCCACCCCACGTTATTTGATACTTGGATCTCCTCGTATATTACTATCATTATTGTTGGCCCCACGGAATATTGTTAGAAGAAAAAAGAAACAGAAAGAAAAGAAATACAGAAATTGAAAGTGAAAGGGAATAAGGAGCTGAAAATGAATTTCTTGAAGACCGGGGAGATTATATATGGATCTTTATCACTCTTTCACATTCGTGGCCGCGAGAACGGTGTTGCACCAAGATTGAGGGAATGAGGGCCAGAGTAGTGAGATTCGGTGGGGTTCCTTGGATTTTGGTGAGGGAGGGAGAATCGGGTTTTTTGTGAGTTGTATTATGACGTCTAGGACTACGCTTCTAAATATCCTATCCAACCCGTCCTAAGTGCTAGGGATATGTTTGACGAGTGTGCGGAAGCAATGTCTTAAGTGCCCGTGCCCGTTCTGTCTAACGAAACTGGCCGCAAGTTCTACGGATCAACAAAGTTAAAGAATTTCTGAGGGAATATGAGAGCCTTATGACTTGCCGATTTTTTCGAGATTCCCCGATCTCTAGCTAAAAAATAAATTTTTTTGTGTTGTTTTAATTTTTGCATTGTGTAAAATCGAGTTGCATTGTCTATAGTCATGTAGATTGCATTGTGTATGTGAGTTGTTTGTGTCACATGGCTAGTAAAGTTTATGCAATTCGGTGGATTAATGTAGTGTAAGGTTTGATTGTGCTCGGGACGCGCAAAAAATGTAGTGTGCGGGATTTGATAACTCTCTATTAGAGTTATATTTCTTGCACGTTTTATATTGTTTTGCGTGCTTTCGGGGTTGATAATCTTAGTTTTACACTATGATTAGAGAGAAAACGTAGAATCTCAGCTCGAGGCATTATATTGTTAATCCAGGCGTTTCTCTCATTATTTTATATATTTTTGTCACGTTTGATCACACAAGTTAGGTTTCGTGTTGTTTTGCCAGGGAACGGAGCTTGGGAGATGAAGCAGAGAGGAGAAACAAGCTTGGGAGATTAATCGGGAGCTAAAGTTGAGAAGAAATCGTGAAGAAAATGGAGTAGAGACATGAAGAGGGGAGGCAAGTGTCATTTTCAGAAGTTTGGGTGATGACACTATAGCACCCCATTGAAGAGAAAAAAATAAGAAAAAAAAAGACTCGAGGTGATTGCACAACCACGATATTGTGGTCGTGCGATCAGAAAATATCCAAACTCACTGTATATCACGACCAGAGCTTGTGGTTGTGTGATCATAAAGTAGGATCATAGCCGATCACATGACCAGGATTTTTGTGGTCGTGCGATTAGAAGTAAAGACAGAACTTAATGGGGGAGATTAGGGTTATTAATTAAGAGTCTTTGGTGAATAGAAAATACACCCTAGACCAAAATCAGAAAAAAAAAAAGAGACGGGAGGGCAAAGAAGAGGAGGACGACGAAGGCTACGGAAGAAGAACAACCAAGAGTTGGAGACCTCCATTGTAGACTCATGTTTGATTTCTTCTTCTTCTCTCTGAATATTCGTATGGAGAAACTATTGCATCGTGTTTGGTTTATTATTATTAGCTAGACGTTTTTCTAGGCGTCTCGATGAGAGCCTAGAGTTTATGTAGACGGTTATTTGCCGGATTTTAGACTTTTGTCTCATGCTTTGGATTATTTCTATCGATTGAATGTTAATTTCATTAACTTGTTGGTGAATCTAGTCTATTGACACGACTAGTTTAAGATTTAATAATCATGAAACTTGGGTTCTTCGTAGATTATAATCTTGCATAAAGTTAATACTTGTTCTTGTTACATGTTCTGACGCTGTGCTTAATCCTCAGCAAGAATAAATTCGTGACCCGAACTTGTTAATTAACTAGAAAGTTCACAATGGTGACTTAACCTAGTTGTGAAGAGTGTATGCACACAATCCCGAATCACCGAGACCAAAAAGGAGAAGTATTAGGATTGGCCTAGTGTGGGTAGATTTGGTAGGATTATTTAGCTGTTTGGTGAAACGATGGGCCGACACGACCCGTTATCATACCTGTAGATGACCTGCTAGAACGGACCAGTAGACAACATGAGACCAAGAGGAGATTGTAGTCAACCGAGAAATAGAATGACATGAGACCGACATGAGAGTGTCAGTGCAATTACCAGGCTGAACTAGAATATGATTAACGTGTTACATAGCTGAATCGGAAATAGTCTACAGCCTAAGGTGATCTAGTGATCGCCTAGTTTCTCCATATATGTTTTTTTGATACAAAAAATACAAAAACATTAGTTAGTTGTTATTTCATTTTCCAGTCACTTGTTTGGGGGTGACATTGTATTCAATCACAATCTTTTCCTCCTGTTACCGTACTGTAATCTAATCGCTTAATTAAATAGTCTCGAGTCTTTCCTCGTGGGATCGATAACTCGGGCTTGAAATACCACCCCTATATTACTTGATCGTGCATTTGCGCATACGCGTTAAGAAATCGCGTCAGATAGAAATAGCGGAATCTTGGGATACTATTCCATTTGGTCAAATAATATGAAGTACCACTCAGTCCCACCTCTTTTGCACCATTTCAACTTTTTCATCCGTAACTGGGTCACGTTGACCCACTGATTTGGATTGCAAAACGATACCATTTTTCGATAATTTTTTTATGATCTTGTAGAATAAGAGTTACTCTACTATGAAATAATTAACTAAAAATTGCAAAGTTTTGCTATCCAACTCACCGGGTCAAAGATCGTGAATAGTGGTAAAAGTACAAATGATGCAAAAGAGGTGGGACGGAGTGGTACCATAGTAATAATTTATGGAATCTACGGATCAAATTCTACGAAAGGATTGGTTATTAATAACTACTATCTCATTGTGGGTTATAAAATCTTTTTATTTTTTTATGCTTTATTTATATACTTCCCTGAATATAAAGAATATGTTGATCCAATAATTCTAAGTGTGTTTTTATACGTAATCATTTAGAGTGATGAAAGACAAAGTTTCTCTAAGTCATCAAGGCTCCAAGGCGTTGAGATATTGATCAAAGCCTCAAAGCCTTGACAACTGTTTTCTTATAAAATGTGATATGACAATCTTGTGTTGCAGGTGTTCATTCTGATGTTTAAGATCAGATATTTGTTGAAAATATTCTATTTATCTATTCACAATATGTCTAACATATTGCACATATCAAAATTAGATTGAATCAAAGAACTCTGGTGTTACAATTGTATAAACTGTGAAGAATGTTCAGAGCTCCAAGGCCTAGAGATATGCCTTGAACTGCTAATAGTTTTCACAGACCTAACTTGATTCTCTCTTGCAGGATTTGATCATTGTTATTATGATTGTTTAATGACTTTTACAAGTCTTAAACTGATTTGTGTTGGTTTATATGTTTGATTGGTAATCAGGTTAATGAATTATCTTTTTTATTCAATTTTATTCAGAAACTGAATATCCAAACAGACTTAGTGCTGTTATATATTTGGATTTTGTTTGTTGTTGTGCTTAATGTTGTTGCAGGTTTTTCAAACGTGCAATTTTATCACAACAAACTCCAACGGATATCTACTCGGAGCTGTTTCGAAATACAGTTAAGTACGATGAGGATTTGCAGGAACAGAGATCCTTAAATCTCTCATTCAGTTGCTGGAAGTAGATAAAAGACTGGTTTGAATTTCAAAGATCAGAGAATCTTAGAGAAAACAGAAATCAAAGGAAAAGAAGGAGAGATACATTCGTGGATGATCAGACCATCAATCCTCACAACTTCAAGCTTCAATCACTGCTTTCAGAAGATCATTCATCCCAGTTTTCCTCAAGAACACATCCAGGCTTTCTCAGCTGATTCTTCTACTGTGTTCTTCTATATTGTACTTTAATCTGCTTATTCTGTATATCTAATACCTCACAAAACCTAGTGGTTAGTTGTTCAAGTGAACAACAAGAGGTTTTTTGTTATCTCAACAGTTAGTAGTTGATACTAGATAGTTTTGGAACCACAAGTTGTATAGGTGTAAGGGAGTTCACTTAGGCTTGAAGATCTAGGGCATTTTCTGTGTGAGTAATAAGAAGTCTTTGCCGAATCCTGGTGGGGTTAGATCCCTCAGGCAGAGATTAGGTCCATTGGAACTGAACTCTGTAAATTTCCCTGTGTTCTTTACTTTACAGTTTAGCTATTTATTCTTGCAAGTGATCTAAATCAAACTAGGGTTTAAAAACTATTTGGAACTGGTACTAGTTCAAGGCCTTGAAGATTTCTTTTATACTTAGGAAGTTTCTGACAAATCTTACAAAATCTCCAGGCCTTGAGATTTCTGTCTTGTGCTTGCATCACTTAGTTAAACTCTGTGTTTTAGCAAAAAGTTCCCATACTCTATTCAACCCCCCCCCCCCCCCTTCTAGAGTATTTTGGTCCTGTATTTAGTCTACATTACAAACTTTCAGAATAGAATTGAATTTATTTTGGAAAGTTCGTTTATTAGTATTATTCTTTTATAAAGGGGACTGGCTTTGACAATCATTCTTTTTTTCTTTTGAAGTATTTAGCAAAAATTGCTTTCGGTATTTTAAAAAATTTCTGACCAGAAAACCTTTGTTTTTTTTACCTCTCAAGGCACCCCGTACAATAAACATCAACAGTTGTGACTATTCAGTTTGTTCCATTTTGACGCGTATCTTCATCATACCCGAACAACTGTGACTATTCAGTTTGTGCCTCTTTGAATGTGTACATTCACCATTATAAAAGTAAGTCTCCAGTACTCAAATTTTCACCATATCTTGGTAACTCTCTCTCTCTCCCTCATTTCTTTCAATATTTCGTAGCTTCTTTCAATTATTTAGCGATCATGTGTTAGACTGTAGCGTACATTGGAGGCTTAGCAAGGTCTAATTGGACCGCACTATACGACTTAAGTGGAGAATGAAGCAAGTATCATCGGAGACGTTATTCCAAACCCACTTGCATCATTCGGGGCTTGAGAGAATATAAGTCTTAACAATATTTATTTTTTTTATTTTTTTTTACACTCATTTTTTATTTAGAAAAAAAAGTGTCTCACAAATTTTTTTAATTATTTCCTCAAACTCATGTACAGTTTGAGGAAAATAATTAAAATATTAATTACGGTTTCATAATATTCGTCGAGAAGTGACGGAGAGCGAGAAACATTTGCACGATTCGGAACACAATCGGAAGGTACTTCCAAATTTGTCTGATTTTTTCTTCAGTTTGATTATATATTCTTCGTTATCTCAGTTGTTGTATGATTCACGTGACCTTGATCGTAGGTCGTGCGACCTCGCTCCCAGGTCATGCGACCTGGTTTTTAGGTCTTGCGACCTCCCTGACCCTGTGAGCTGCTGTTTTGAGGCTGTTATGTGATGGATCTATTGATAGTTAGAGAGATTGTAATACGCATGGCAATGCAAATCCATTGCAGCCTGTGATTATGTCTTATTTGGTAGTATTGGGTAACAAATCTGAGCGTATCACTATTCCTGAAGCAGTTTGCGATTAAAGGAATTGAAACAATCAGTCTATAGCAAACGTAGTTACTACGCTGTTGCCGATCATCTCTTATTGACTGTCTGCGTGATTGATGTCTTGTAGAACATAATTGCAAACGTAGTTACTGTTGGAAAGTAGACTCAGATTTGTTCTAGACAAGAAGAAAACAGAAAGTGAAATAATAATAATAATAATAATAATAATAATAATAATAATAATAATAATAATAATAATAATAATAATAATAACAATAATAATAATAATAATAATAATAATAATAATATAAACTTACAGATTAGAAGCCGACTAAAACGGAGATGATTTGAAAGACAGTCTCGTACGACGACGATCTCTGTAAAGCAGTATTTGCCCCCACAGTTGCTGCGTCTGATTGAATAATACTACGAGGCGAATCGCTCCCCAGGATAAAAGTCCTTCATGTACTGTACACAAAGCACCAGTGTCAGTACACGCCCAACGAAAATATGTTTGAGAGATATTTAGAGAATAAGAAGATGATTATTGGAATGATCAAAATGAGAGGAGAGGCTGCTATTTATAGGGATAAGGCACCTCCTACGAATAGTTGCAACTGTTCATTTCAAATTGAAAGGTTACAACTTTTCAATTCAAAGTAAAATGTGTAACTATTTACATTCCTCAATTTAGAGATTGTTATGTAACTCACGATCGCTCTCACCTCACGAATTGTCGAGAAAAGATGCAAACACACAATTTAACGTGGTTCGCTAGCTCAAATCGATCTAACTACGCCCAAGGGAAAGAAAGACCTTTATTCAACTGAGGAGAACGTCCAAAGATGTTTACATACAATTCTAGGACCCCAAAGGACTCATTTATACTCCCCAAAACCGACCCGAGGCCATGAGGAAAGGTTTCCATCCTTATTTGCCGCCTCAGGATGTTCTTTGCATGAACACATGTTCCTTTCGCAAGAACACGATCGCACGAACAGAAATATGTTCTCACGAAAACATGTTCGCACGAACATAAATCTGTTCACACGAGAACAAAGTCCGATCCTTGGCTTTCTTTGACTCTTGCTGCTCCATTATTCGTCTTCCCTCTTCAAGGCACTTATCTTAACAGAGACGTCAACCTTCAATGTCTCATTTTCAATCATCAATAAATGATTTTAACGGGTGAAATCACGAACAAATCTCTTTACTTATTTAGTTTTATGTAACATCTGAAGTGAGCTTCCTTGAACCCGGGTTTGAAGTTCGGTCAAAATCATATTTTCCAATAGTTACTACGCTTTTGGCCGACTAATTGGCATATGTAACTCATGGGAAGAATGTAAGAAACAGCAACATCATACAAGGGTGGTCACTTTCACAAGCATGCTTTGTTGGCGGATAAGAAATGTTGTGGTGCAAACATTCATGAATTTGTATGAAATCAATGGTATTTGTATTTTTTTTAAATGTTGGAATTTTTCATGTAACGTCATTTGGATATCTCTAACTTCTTGTTTTAAAATGTGAATTTTGTGAATTAATTAATTAGTAATGCTAATTAAAAAGTCAACTGCAAACGGAAAAGAAAATCATATATTGTCAACGGTCAACTCATATGTCATGTACGATAGATGGGCATCAGTTTTTCCAACAACTTATTTATACAGACTACTAGCATGTAAATCATTTAGCCACGATTCTACATGTTTTGCTACTGTTGGGAACATGCCTTGAATGGCCTCGAGAAGCTTGGCGAGGAGTTAGGCGACGAAGAGGGCCAAAGAAACAAGGCCATATGGGGGATCAAGACGAAGATAAGGACGACAAAGACGAAAACAGTGTCAGGGAGGTCGCAGGACCTCAAACCAGGTGGCACAACCTGGGAGGGAGGTCGCACGATCTCTGATCTAGGTCCCACGACCTGGACAGCGGGCTGGCATTTTAAGAATTGTTTCCTTATGTGTTTTAGTCTTTTTTGGACGTTCTTTTCGGACCAAGCAAGCCTAGTAGGTCTATATGAACGTGTATAGACATAGGTTGAGGTCGTGGGCTGTATTCGTGGTGTTTGTTTCTAATAAACGGGGTTTTTCGGGTCGTGGAGGTAGATAGTAGCGTGCTAGTGAACCACGTTATATCGGGTGTGTTCTTGTGTTCTTGTTTCGTCGATTGTCATTTTTCTCTATGCTCGTCCCGGATCATAAAAGCTACGATTTCTTATTTGTTTCTCTGAAAATACCCTTGTAATGAATACACCATGAGAATGTATCCCAGTTTACATTAAGCCTTTTTGATAAACACCGTCGGAGGTCACCGTACGAGGGGCTGTGTTTGCAACAACATTGCATGTGAACAATGTTATCGTTCAGAGAGTTGTATTTTAACTATGAAATCATATCAAATGGGTGCTAGATCAAGTGGTAGAGAATTTAAAAGTGATTTGTTTTGGTGATTCAAGATCCTATCTAAGTGTTGGACGAAGCGCAATGCAATTGGCAAAGCAAGGAAGATGAACAAAAGGGCATTGGAAGATTTTTTTGGGTCTTTGCACGAAGATAAATTTTCTTCGTTTGAAGGGACTTCGTGCGAAGATATATGTGGTTTCATTGTTTCCTTGTTCAATTTTGGAATGTTTCTTCGATTCATGGGCACAAGTCAGTATCTTAGGACTATAAATTGACCTAGGTTCGAGACTTACATAGTGTGGTTGATTGTATTGGCTTCTCATCAATAAAATTGGTTCGTTTTTTCCGTGGATGTAGCTAGCCTCAAGACTAGCGAACCACGTTAATTCTGTTGTTGTTCTCCATCATGTTCTTTGCCTAATCGCTCCTCTTGACGCTTCCGCATTTTTTTCTATCAAAATGCCCCTCCATGAGGTCATGTGTTCGAACTAGTAGACGACATACAGGTAAGTCGCAATTAAAAAATATGAAATCGTAGAAATGCATCACACTAATGGAACTAGCATTACAAATTCATGCAATGAATCGCTAAAAAAATGGAAAAATTTAAATAATCATGCGTGTTGCCATTGGAAATGCCCTCGCCTAGGGGCAGGGGTGTCATTGAGGTTCCTTTGGTATCTAAAATACTCAGTATTCAGATTTCGAAAAAGTTAGTAATCTGGAGTGATTTTTTTTGAAATGAAGTTAGAATCTGACACTAATTGAAGCTAAGGTGGTAGCTGAAGTGGCAGAGTGTTGGAAGCCCCTGCATGAGGTCCCGAATTCAAACCCAGAGACGACAAAACAATGTCTCAACAAAAAAGAATCTGACACTAATTCATGCACACCAACCTTGGGTAACGCCTGCACTACCGACAGGCCCCAACTAAACATGCATATGAAAACAAGTAAACAACCCAACTCTTCACTACCCAAAAATGTGGGTTTTCATGGGATTAACTGTCATGTAAGTTCATTATATACAGAAATGGACGGGTGTGTTGTGTTCAATACCAGTTCAACACCCAATCAAAGCATATCGCGGATTGAACATGGCTCACCAACCTCGTTGGGCCTCTGTGGCAGAATCATAATGCCAGGTGGTTCCGGCCATTCCATCTCCAAACACAGAAAACTCTTCAGTTGTGATTTCAGATGACAACCCCTTAGTGATGTTCAATGGACCGATGGATTATGAGCAACAGGGTGGAGAAAACTAGATTCACCGGGGATGCCTTAACCTCCATTGTAGCCCAAGAGTAGGCAAATCGAAGAAATAAGTGGTACCTATACAGGAGCATGGACAAAGAAAGAAGAGGAGGCAAGGTCCGATAGAGGAAAAACTAACAACACCGTGTTGGCTGTGACGTTTCCCGGAACAGGATGAAGAGATCTCGGTGTTGTGCCTTGCTGCACCAAAGGCTAGTGTTATTGTGTATTTCATGTGCACAGGTGAGTACGTACACACTCTACTACCAAAAAATAGGATGGTTGTTGGGGGACCAATGGAGCCACGCAAGGTCGCCGTAAACTATCCGATTGAAATTATGTTGTGGAATCATGTTGAAGAAGACTCTACTGGGTTCTGGAAGATTTTCAAAGACAAGATGGCGTTGCATAATCCCAACTTTTTTTTCATCACGGAAACAAGGCTCGTTGGGGGAAAGGCAAAGAACTTGTGTTCCAGCCTTGGTTTGGACAGGGCATTCGTTGCTGACCCGGACGCATTTGGTGGTGGTTTGTGGGTTTTGTGGGAGAGTTACTATGTCACCTGCGATGTCCTAGCAGTTTGTGATTGTCAAGTCCATGCCTCCGTGACGGCTGTGGGGTACTGATTGGCATTACTTTAAGTTCATAAAAGTCTAGTTAATGTAGGAATGTAGTTATGATGTGTAATCCGACTTAGGTGAGACAAGCATGCTCTTAATCAAATTGTTTTTGGTCTCCAACGTATTTTGCATCTATTTCGATGAGTACTGGTGCTAATATTTCCAACTTTGATCACCAATGTCGATGGTTTACTTCAAATGTGTGCTGGATTGTCCATTTCGAAACATTCTAGAACATTTTTTAATAATTTCAATCTATTTCATGAAAGCTACTTCCTATTTCAAAATTCGGTAATGGAACCCTTGAATATTTCATGAGAGTTGTAACATGTTTGATAGTACTGGCTGAGTCGGACCCATTCGGTCGCACCGTTTCTGTCCCAACCCGCGAAAACTTTTGTCGCTTTGCAGGTATTTTCGTAAATACAAGCAAAACCGGCTGCCTTTTTGTCCAAACCGGTAAAAAATAGCTGGGGCCCCCAGGACCCCTTAAAATTCGCCCGCACCATAGTCACACCCTAAATCTTTATATGGCCTGAAGCAAGCTCCCAAACGGTGGCATGAGAAGTTTAACCAAAATCTAATCGCCAATGGATTCATTGTGAATGAATATGATAGTTGTCTTTATTCTAAATTCTCTAGTTCACGTGGTGTGATTCTATGCCTATATGTTGATGATATGTTGATCATGGGCACTGACTTACACATTTTCAATGAAGCCAAAGGTTTTATGTGCTCTACCTTTGATACGAATGATATTGGGGAGGTAGCTTTAATTCTTGGAGTTAAGGTGACTCGTAAGTCAAATACTTTTGTGCTATCTCAGTCACACTATCTTGAAAAATTGCTCAAGAAATTTAGTCTTTATTATATTGATGCGGTTAAAACTCCTTATGATCCGAGCATACATCTAAAGAAAATTAAAGGAACTAGTGTGTCTCAATCTGAATATGCTAAAACTATTGGAAGTGTCATGTATTTGATGAATTGTACTCGTCTTGACATTTCATATGATGTGAGCAGATTGAGCAGGAACAAACATAATCCAAGAAGAGAGCATTGGATCGCATTGAACAGATTACTGAGATACCTAATGGGGGCAATGAACCACGGTCTCCATTATGGTGGTTATGCAGCAGTGCTGGAAGGTTACTGTGATGCTAACTAGGTTGCAGACAATGATTAAACCAACTCTACTAGTGATTATGTGTTCACCCTTGGTGGGGGTGCAATAACGTGGAAATCCTCTAAACAATCTTGTAAAGCTGCCTCCACTATGGAATCTGAATTTATTGATTTGGAATTGGCATGTATTGAGGTCGAGTGGCTAACGAACATTTTGGCTGACATTCCATTGTCGGAAAGGTCGGTTCCATCCATCTCCTTGCATTGTGATTCACAGGCGGCCATAGCTCGAGCAAAGAACAAGACGTAGAATGGAAAGAAGAGACATATTTGCTTGAAGCACAACATTGTACGCAGCTAAATGAGCAATGGCGTGATTTCCCCTGACTTCGTGAGGTCAGAGAAAAACATGGCAGATCCTCTAACGAAGGGGCTAGAAAGGAAGATAATTGCTGATGCATTGAGGGGTGTCGGACTCAACCCCATAGAGTGAGATTCCCATGATGGCAACCCAACCTTAAAGAATGGAGATCCTAGGAAACAGGTTCAATGGGTAACAACAAGTCATGGTGAAACTCTAATAAAACACTATATTATGTATGTTCGTACCTATTGTGTAAATATGTGTTTGTTGCAAAATAAGAAAGGATGAGGACTATGCTCTTAATGAACTCGTAGCCCTTATGGATGGTGTGTTGCAGCACACTTGATGGGTTCACCTATGTAAGTGTGGGGGTGGGGCTACCCCCTATGAGAGTTGGGGCTAACTCTCTAGAGCGCTCATGAATATCCAAGTAGGGCGTATGGCCTAAATGTGCCAAATGGAGAACTCGTCATAGCACATCCAGAGGTGTATAAGCAGGACCTCTGATCTACTCAAGGGAGAAGTTTCAAGACTCTGATCACCTTCACTACAAGTGGAACAAACCCTGTTATCGCTAAGTGTCGATTCAAGTCTACAAGACATCGACATCACTGCATCTCTGGAGTCGACTCAAGAGAACCCTTTTACTTATTTTTCTCTGTTTTTGAATCATGTGGGGCATTGTTACAAATTCTATAAAAAATAATTAACATTTTTCTACCACGTTACAAATTTGCCTTATTCTTCACTTGGAACACGAGCGCGACGTGACAAAGTTAGCGTGAAACTTCCTTTTCAGGAAGAAATCAATCAACCTTTGATTTGGTTTCATACTTAATGTCCTCCCATATCTCAAAAAAATGAAGTTTTCCATTATGGCATGATTTCGGAGGAGGATTCATTCACTCTTAATTTCTCCATTAATTTTAGAATATTTTTTTCAAAATTAGTTTATTCCTATCACTATATAAACCCATTTCCTCCACCACAATGATTTACTCCACTTCATTTTTCTTATTCTCCTCTTCATCTTTTCAATACCCCTGAGTCAAAGCTATTGAGGAGTTCATGCTTCGGTCTTGGTGAGTGCACACCAACTGAAGCAAGTCGTTGTATCCTGGAGGACGGACGCCTCAATATCTTCACCAAGGAAGAGTCCTAGTGGGGGAATAATCGTTCTTAAGAACATCGGATTCGGTTCTGTGCCTCGAAAAATTAGATAAGTATTTATGAATTGTATTTAAGTTTCACATATCAAACTGATTTCCTTGATTATTTCCAACAAGTGTCAATAAAGTTTTTTTAAAAGTCATTTTAGTTCTATGCTTGTAAGCAATTTGCTTCATCCTAGACTGAGCTTCCACCAAATTGTGCATATTCAGTAAGTGTATCAATCACAACCAGATACTACCTTGCCCATTAGATTTTGGCAACCTTGTGATGAATGTTAATGTCACTCCAATGCCTTTGAGGTATGGGAGGTGGTTGAACCCAGGATAAGAAACATTTTCATGTTTAATTATGTGGCAAGTGTGACAAGATCTAACCCAATCCCTGATCTCTTTCTTCAGTCCTAGCCAAAAATAAGTGGTCGTTTATTTAAGATAGAGTAGCCTCCAACTCCAGGATTGTTCCCCACCTAGATAAGAACTTGTATTTATGTAGTACCACACCCCACATCAGTTTTGTGATGCTTCCACAACATACCATTTGAGAGTACCGGCTTTCTTTCTCCTGCCTAGGAGCTTCGTAAAAAAAAAAAAATTATCCACCCTTGAGAGCAACCAACCCCCCGGTAAGACTTGTGGACTGGAGATACCCAATTTTGCTGTGGAGTATAGATTGCTTGACACTTTCTTCAAGAACTCTAGACAAAGCATCTGCTACTAAGTTTTCCATCCCACTCTTGTATGTAAGGTGTAATTGTGACCAATAATATTGGATAGCAACTTGTCTTGCATAGAAAGGTTGAGCCTTTGTTTTAAGAAATACTTGAGACTATGGTGGTCTGTCGTAGAAGTAAATGACATACATTCCAAATAAGATCTCCATATTTTCACAACTTAATCCACAACCATTATCTCTTTAACATTAATAGACGTGCCCTAGTGCCTAAGAAAGAGACCCTTGCTATAGATAACAATAGGTTTATGGTACTGCATGAGCACAAATCTGATTCCCACATCACAGACATTTGCAAGGTGGATGAGTGAAGTGAGGCATTTCAAGCACAATTGTGGTAGTCAAGGCCATCTTGAGCTGTCGGAATGCTGCATTAATTAGCTACGAGAGCCCGATCGAATTGGTCTTTTTCAGTAGATATGTTAGTGGTCTACTTATCACTCCAAATTTCTTAACAAATATCCTATAATAACCTTTCATCCCCTAAACTTCTCTAAGACCCTTAAGTGTTTAATGCACTTGCCAGTGCTGCATACAGTCAGCTTTTTGGCATCGACTGCTAGTCCATAAGGAAATATAATGTACCCTGTATACTTTTTTTGGTCAGACCAAAAGCACACTTTGAGAGCTTAGCATACAACTAGTCGTTTCCCACTGTCTGCAGTACAATAACTAACTCTTCTAAGTGAGAAGAGGGTATGAGATCGTAGGGAAAAGCATCATCAAAAAACACCAACACACATTTCCTCAAAAGGGCCTTAACACTTCATTCATTGTAGCTGATTTGGTGATAACCAGACCTTGTATCAAATTTTGAAAAGATATTTGAGCCATGTAAGTCATCCAATAACTCATCAATCACCGAAATATGGTACTTATTCTTGACGGTTTTTATGTTTGGCTTCCTCTAATCTACACAAAATCTGTAGCCTCCATCCATTTCCGTAACTAACAGTACTGCTAAAGTGAATGGGCTCACACTGGGTCATATTTGACACAATTATTTTTTCAATTTATTCCTTCTGAAAATGGGGGTACTTGTATAGTCCAACACTCACTGACTGAGAATTTTCTTGAATGGGTATATCATTGTCATGCACCGTGGTAGGTTGAAGACATGTTAGATCTACAAAAAAACATCACTATTAGAGTGCATGATTAACTTGATTTTGGGATGGTGATCCACTCATGGTGCCATATACGGATAACTGGGAACCCCACGTAACATTCACATTGATGGTGGTGTAGGAGTAACGTGATTTTTTTAATTGATTGTATCACCCCCACCCCACTGCGCTAGTTGTTAAATCTAATGAGAGATTCTCAGACTCATGGGAGCGTTCTTCGCTAAGGCACAAAAATACCCCATCAAGGAGTTAACCCAAAATCATCCATGACAGATCGAAATCAATAACAACCAATTTGTAAAAAGTAGAGTTTAATAAATTATATATAATTAAGTGACAACATAGTGCTTACTAATCCATTGTGGCTAAGCTCCCATTCCCATGTGCTCACCAGCGGGGCTTTAGAAAACAGAAAGCTAGCAGAAAATAAAGAAGTCGGAATCATTTGGGGGTGAACAATTAACTTTAAAGAAAAAATGTAAGGTATAAAAGTTTTGAGAAAACGTTCTATGTTTGAAAAGCTTGAGCTGTCCTTCAGAGTTTGAAAATCTTGCGTACTTGAAACAGTTTAGGAGTCATGTAATTGTGTGGAAGAAGATAACTTTTAAGAAAACTAGTTCAACTTAAGTCCTTATCTTAAAGATAAGTGTTAAGTTAAAGAAACATATCCTCTTAGTTCATATATTGAAAATTTCATACCAATTCAATGCCATTATACGTAGGATTGTGAAGATTAAATTAACATCTCAAAGGAATAACCAAACCAATAACCTCCAAGACAACTAGACCTTAACCGTCAACACATATACTAAATCATCAATCTAGTAGAGTAGTACTACTGCCTAATGTTGAGATCAACTTAGGTACATATGTGACTCTGAGAGAAATATAATGTTACTCCAGAGTTTATAAATAGTGGAGCTGAGGAGACCTGCAAAGTCTCTAGCCTCAGACCCCTGACCCATGCTAGAATCTAAAATGAAGACCCATCCAATATAACAGAATACAGTAAAAGTAGTTTAGCATAAAGCAATAGCATTTTGATCACATAGAAATCAGTTTCCAAGTGATGCAGCACCCTGATAAACTCATAGTCAAGGAAAATAAATACACTGCTGGCCTCATATCCAATGCAACAATTTAATTACAAAAGTCTATTTGTGACGATCCTCAAAAGCAATTGCATCTACACAATTAAAGTCAGTATTGTATGAACAGATATCCTCTATATGAAGTATAATACAAGAATGTAATGTAATACCGGTTATGCAAGTCCAATGACCAAATCGCTCCCGATGCTGAAGAACTTTCCACTGTAATACATGGTTGTGCCTGGATCCCCAAACAAATCGAAACATGCTTATCAATATGGAAACACCCTTCCTAACTCTTCCTGATAAAGTCAGCATTGACTCTCACTTAATTACACTTAGGCCCCTGATATTTTGTGAAACATTAGAAAATCCCCTATAATTAACTTTGGTCTACCCTAACCCTAATAATTGTATATTGACTCAAAATGTCATGTGACTTCATTCATGACATGTTAACATACTGCAAGTTACCAAATTGATTCTATTTTAACATTACATGAAATTGCTATTTTTTCCCTCATATACAATTCAGTTAAATAGTTAACTCTTAAAATTCAAATCACTCCAAGTTTGACATAGGATAAGTGAAAGACAACTCAACTTGTCAACTCATGGTTAATTTCTGGAGAGTTAGGAAAGGGTTTTGAGATTATGAGGATAGAATTTCTAAGAAGGGAATTCAAGAATTCAAAATCATATTTGAATACTTAAAATACACAAATATATATATATATATGATAAGTTAAAGTTGGATGAAAATCATGATGTTTCAAAATATAGGAAATTCGAGAGTTTCATATAAGTTCAAAGTAGCAACTTTGGGCCTGATTTCTAAGAAACCCAAGAAATTTTGGCACATGACTCGGAGAGAGTGAAATCAAGTACCCAATCTATCTTTAGAGAGGAGATAGTGCAATTGGATTAAACCAATTGAACCACAATATATGAGTTTACAAAGTTGACTGCTTTCAAAAAAAATCCAACACTTGGCCAAATTTCAAGTTTTACAAGGTTTTACATTCTTAGGACCTAAATTTAGAGGGTAGATACAAAGAGATTGTGAGTGTGTTTTGAGCAACTCAAAACATGGATTTGAAGATCATTCATACAACAATACTCAAAAGAAAACATGAGTTCAACTCATATAGGAATGCGAAGGTTATGGCAGTGCATATTATTTGGGTCAAGATTCCATTTGAATCAATAGACCAAGATGGTCAGAGAGAATAGGGAAGATTTTCGCAATTGCGTTAGTCCTTCTATTAGTTTCACTTGATAGAAATATGATAAACATCTTTTACTATTTCAGCAGATATGAAATCAGTGCGGTTACAATTCTTCAGGTAACCAAAACTCATCGAAACATCATCCATCCAAGTACATAGTAAATCGATGGCTTCAAAGGACGCATGAATACTACTAGTTGTATTACCGATTGGCTAAAAGTTTAAGCCTTTAATTTACATGTTTTGAAATAATCAAATATTGTTTCCATTAATTTACAAAGATATATTTATTATTAATCAACTACTATTCATCAAGAATCAATAATCAAAAACTAGAAAGTAAGAATTTACAAAATCATAGTAATCATGAATGGGCTTGTAGTCGTGGTAAGTATGAAACCGAGTCTTGATTTCTCAATTTCCAAACTGAGAATTGATGTTCACAGTTTCAAAAAAGGACATCATTTCGTGTTTTCACTCAGATGAGGATTGTTTCTGTATTTAGGCAGCTAAAACAGAGACCTATTATAGTGGGAAATGTGCTCCTCCTAGCGTTGTCGTATTTAAACTTTGTTTGTTTGTTTGTTAGTTTGTTTGTTTGTTTTGCACGTGGGCATACATCCTTCTGCTGCAGAAGAGTTTGTGACCATGCGTTCAGTGACAAGGCGCGTTTCCAAGCCAAAGACAAATCTTTAAATACGACTACAACTACTACTACTAGTACTACAGCGGAGAAAAGCATTGTAGTGACTTTTTTTTATCGGGTGCTTGCTTACCGGCACAATGTAGTATGAATGGAAATAAGGCTCTGCTTAATTTTAGTCGATCTGTGTTGTTATTTGCTAAGAAGTTTTATTGTACCTGATTTTTATCATATGACACGACATATTTTGTTTTTATCCCTGCAATGAAGTGGCTGGTCCTTTTTTTCCCGATGTTTGAAATGTTTTCTAATGTTTAACTTTAGATATGATTTATCATTTTTGTTAAAAAAGATATGTGTAAAAGGGGAATCCATAGGACTGCCTGAACCCCAAAATGTTCACTTCCAAGTGCCTGTTTTTTCGGTGTATCCATTTGTGATGATGAATATCTTTTTAAGAAAATTGTAGTGTTAGATTTCAGTCTCAACACTTATTTTATATGAAAACTGTGTGTTTTTTTAATATATTTCATGGATTCGGTTCATGATATATCACGGCTTTGAAAAAGTATTGACCTAATTCTTTGCCATCCTCGTTGGTCATTGAGGTGATTGTTATGGTGAAAAAACTAAGACTCGTTGGGGGAGATTGATTTGGTTCAATATCTATGGAAATTGTGATAAACTAAGACTCTCAAGGATATTGAGAATGTATTTGGATTTGATTGGTTGTAGGATTGGGTTTAATTTCACTACAAAACCATGCTCGTAATTTAATTTGAGTGGAACACTGTATTTTAGCTCGACCATTTTCTTCACAACTTAATGGATCTTCAAATGACTACTAAACAAATGGAAAGTGTCGATTATGTATTTGATGTTCCCAACAATATTGCATGTGCTCCGTGTGGTGATTCATCGAAATAATAGAGATTTCTTCAACGCTCTTGCTATTTCGATCCTGCTTTGTAGTAACTCATGTTGGGATTTATCACGTCGAAATCCCGCGCAACGGAAAATCAAACACGATTAATACAGGAACGCGTGATATGAAGAACGAGAAAATAAAGAACACAATATTTAACGTGCTTCGGAAAATTGCCTACTTGCACGGGGCAAGAAAGAATTTTTACTAGTACGAAAACCGTACACCCACAATTCTCTATACAGGCCTCTCAACTCTCCTACACACTAAACGTGTGTGACACTCACGGGTTGAACTCATAAAATAAAACAATAGCTAGCACCTCTATTTATACTAAACTAGAGGAGGTGGAAAAGTCCACCAAGCCCAAGCTATCACCTCCTCAGAGATCACCTCATCAAAAGAGAAATCAAACGCATCGGGTACACCGATTCGTCTTGCAGAATTCGAGACAAACCCAACAACTCAAACCGGTGAAACAAGTAGATTGATTCGAGACCTGAACTCAAGTTTTATCAACTATGAGTTTCAGACGAATTCACTCAATATTACTTATTGGATTCAGAAAAGGTTTTTGTTTGAACAAGAACAGTTCAGAAATTACAGAAGCTTTGGTTTACTCAATTCATCCCACTTATTTCCTATATAGTTCTGTGAATGCAAATGAAAAGTGTAGCGATCGGAAACTTTTTCATGAATTATCTAGTTTTATTCATAGCTAATCATCATTAAATAGTTATATTTGGTGCCAATGTGTTATATGATGATTTGAATGAATGTTTTGCTTGTATATGAATATGATTTTAGGTAAGATAAATTGAGTAGTCTAAAATTATAAAATACCAAGAGTTTTAGAGCATGATATGAAGACTTTGGGGTCAAAACTGCAAGAATTACATAACTTTATATGTAGGGGGACGTAGGTGTATTTTAGACATAGTTAGGGGGCTGAAAGTGACTTTAACGCAAATTTTTATACCTGGTACATCAGAAAAACAGGATCATCTTTGTTTTTCATGGATTTTCTTCATTCTCTCACCCACTTTCTCACACACACGATGCTTTGAAGGAGAATACTAAACCCTAGCATTCAAACTCTTTATCGGAAGTCAAGAAGAGGATTTTAGGCGCGGTGAAGGGGAAGAATTGGATCTCTACTCGAAGAGGCAGCCACTACTTAGGGATTCTAATCTTGGAGGTTCTTGATCGAAATCCTTTTCGTGAGGTAGGAGTTTTAATTTTGGTTGTTAATTTACTTGTTATGAAGTATGATGCACTACGTGTGTTCTATGTGATCAATCAACGTGTTAATTGATCTTTTGTTCTCTTATCATATGACTGTATAAATCTGATTTTGTCATGGGTGAATCGAATTATTGTAATGGATATAAATCCTAGAATACGCCAGAATCACATGTGAATGCGGTAGTACTTGTGGTCATGGGTGAATCCAATTGTTGTAATGGATATAAATCCTAGAATACGCGAGTGAGATGTTGTTAATGGTGATACCGGTTGGGTACCGCTGATAATTAAATTGGGATTGAACAGCTCCACGGCGAAAGACCAGAAACCTGCGCAGGAGGTAACTCATTCCATTGGGTAGTACCTGTAAAGAGGGCAGAGCCTATGGGGCTATTACGTGATATGGTCACGGCAGAGCTATGTGTTGGCTAAGTTGGACGGGACGCGCTGTGTGCGTTCGCCGGCAGAGTCATGTGTTGGCTAGTACGTACAACACCGGTGGCGATTTGAGTGTTACATGGTCATGAGTTTATAAGAAAACGAGATGTGTCATATATGTGAATTATGTCTACGCTTGTAGTGTAAAGTAGTATGTGTGACTTTTTGATTTCATGGAATACTTTCGGTGAAATGCATTTCATGACATGTCAAATTAATTATCTCAAACTATTACTTCTACTGGTCATTGGTTTGCTCACTCCTTCATTTTTCAGGTGCTAGATTGGAGCCGAGAGTTTAGACATGAGCTTCATACAAGGAGAAGATTTTCGCTGCATTTAGTTAATACATGAAAGTGTGAGTGTGCAGGTGGTAATGCAACTAAGATACTCTAGAAGGGGGGGGGGGAGGGTTGAATAGAGTATGCCAACTTTTTGCAGAACTTGCTAGGAAGATGAGAACTTGTGAAGACTAATGAAGTTCAAGGCCTTGGAAACAAGTTCAAGCCCTTGGAAGTGTTGCAGTTTGTACAAAAGCAAATAAGCCTTTTTCAAGGCCTTGGAAACAAGTTCAAACACTTGAAAAACAGACAATTTTGTGTGCTGCAAAAACTATGAAAATAAATGAACTGTAAATGCAAGAGACAAATGATTTATAGAGTTCAGTCCACTTGGACCTACGTCTCTACCTCAGGGATCTTCTCCCTGCCGGATTTTCAACTCAATTCTTATTAATCAAAAGCTAAGACCTAGATCTCAAGCATAGAGAATTGCCTTACTCTGTTACAGCTTGTGGTTTTCTCTAACCTATCTAGTACCTGCTCTAGCCAACTGATTAACTAAGAATTCTCTATTTTTCTCCTTGAGCAATCCTTGAGAATGAAGATAGAAATAATACGTAAATGATCTACCAATGAAGTACAATACAGAAGAACACTTAGTGTGTAGAAACTGCATTGAAGTATGCAATGATCTTCTGTGAATGGATGAAGATTGATGAACTTCTTTGATGCTTGTCAATCCATAACTCTTTTTCTCTATTTTTGCCCGTTGAGTGTTGTGTCTTTTTTGCTTCAGAATTGAGCTTTATTTAAACTTCAAACAGCTCTGATTATCTTCCCTGATTTTCAGCAACAAATCTCCTATTTTGTAGGAAACATACTTTGACTCTTTGACAATCTTCTCCAACGGTAAGGTGATCACAATATTCAGAGATAATGTCGTGATCTTGCATGAATAGGTTGAGAAGATGTCAAGTCATTCATATCAAACACAGAATCATCTTCTTGATTATTTCCTTCCCTGCATAAGTCAGATTTGGAAACAATCTCTACAAACTTAGGAAATAAAATCTCCTGCAAACACAAAGTCAAATAGACGAAATACTATGTTCAAACGAGTTAGGATGCTTTGTCTTTCATCATCAAATAAAAATAAATCAAGCATATGAAGGATAGAGAGGGATCAACTCAGAGAGTTTGCAGAAAACTCCCCCTGAGAATATTCACACAGGTTAAGCAGTTTCAAGTCTTTGAATCCAATTTCAAGGTTAAACTATTTTCAAGCCTATAAGAAGTTATTCAAGGCTTTGAAATCTGGTTCAAGGCCTTGCGCAACCTGATCTTACAATCTCCCCCTTGATGAAAGACAAATCCAAATTATGTTTGATCCTTATTCTCTGCAAAAAATACAGATTAGTTCACAATCCATAATGACACAGTAATTCCAAAAGGATCCAACTTATTCAATTTACTAATTGAAAATAAAAAGTTCAGCTAATCGCAAATAACACCTAAGAAATAAATCCTAAAACCTAAAATTTCTCCCCCTTTTTGACTTTCATCAAAAATATAGAGAGGATGTTGGATCAAGTGTTTGGAAAATTTTGAAAACTTTAAAAAAAATTAATAAGAGAGAGTGGGGAAGAAAGAGTAGGCAAGATTAAGGGGTTGGGTCTTCATCTCCATCTTGATCTCCTTCTTCTTTCTCACTGTCTTCAGTGTTGGCTTGAACTTCTTGTGAAACCACATCGAGTTCTTCAATGAAGGAGCTGATCTTCTCAATAACACTATTGAATAAGAATGTGAGCCCTTCCAAGGCTTTCTTCCCATGCTTCAGCTTCTTCTTTACAGCTAACCTTTTTTGTTGAGCATAAACGGTTTTGTGATCTTTCTTTCCTGTTTTTGAAGCTTCTAAAGACTGGGACAGATCTTTCTCATGTTTCCCCTTGTTGGATATGGAGTACACTCCATAGGATCCTGAGGTAGTGTCTGAATCTGAGTCTTGAATGGATTTCTTTTCCTTTTCCTTTGACATCTGTGAGTAGCTTTTTCTTGTCTCTATTAAAGATTCCAATATGGATTCCCTTTTTCTTTTCTTGATTAGATACCATAGCATGTTTCTTCTTTGCTGGAAATTGGTCCTTTTTCACTATCTTCTTGGGTGGTGAAGATTCTTGTTCTTCATCAGTAAAGCTCTTTGAATCAGAGTCTTCACTGATCTCTTGAACTTCATACACTGCTGCCTTTCTTTTCTTATCTGAACCACGTTTTAATCCTCCTGCCATCTTGATTCTGTCTGAGGCTCTCCTTGTGCTCACTAGGGTTTTGGGAGAAGAATAGAGAGAGGCAGGAATGATACGGAAAGAAGAGAAGAGAAGAAGATAAATACTGAGAGAGTTTGAGTTTCAAAAGGAAACTATAATATCTCTCTGATCTCAAAAGATTTGCAATAATCAGAGAGAATTCAAATCGTTTAGGTCGTTGGAAAATAATATTATTTTTGGCTAAAACGTGTCTTTGAAAAAGGTAGGGGCTATATTGAGCAAATATCTACAGAGATGTTACCCAATACAGAATGGTCCATGTTTATTGAATACTAGAATAGCAGACTTATTTTCAAGGCTTTGAAAAGGTTTTCAAGGTCTTGAAACACTGTAAAATTGCAACAGATAAAAATCAAAGCTTTGAAGTGATTTTCAAGGCTTTGAAAATCAGTTCAAACATTTGAAAACACATAGAACTTATCTTTCTTTACCTGATGCTCCCCCTAAACCAATGCATCTTTATTTAGCATTCCCAGTTCCAGTCTCAGAGCTGAGAATCTTTCATCTGCTAATGGTTTAGTGAAGATATCTGCAATCTACATGTTAGTAGCAACAAATTCAAGAGCAATATCACCTTTCTCAGCATGATCTCTGATGAAATGGTGTCTGACATCAATGTGCTTGGTTCTTGAATGTTGAACTGGGTTCTTTGAATTGAAATTGCACTGGTGTTATCACACTTGATAGGTATGCTTCTGAAATCAAATCCAAGGTCTCTTAGCTGTTGAGCAATCCATAGTACTTGTGAGCAACATGCTCCTGCAGCTATATATTCAGCTTCACCTGTTGATAGAGAAACTGAATTCTGTTTCTTGGAATGCCAACTGATCAAGGATGTTCCAATAAATTGGCAAGTTCCTGAAGTGCTTTTCCTATCAACTCTGTAACCTGCAAATTCAGCATTTGAAAATCCATGCAATAAGAAGTTAGAATGTCTTGGATACCAAAGCCCTAAGTCTTTGGTACCATTGAGATATCTAAATATTCTATTCACAACAATTAAGTGTGATTCTTTTGGATCAGCTGGAAATCTAGCACACATACATACACTAAACATGATATCTGGTCTGCTTGCTGTGAGATAAAGTAATGATCCAATCATACCTCTATACTCTTTCACATTGACACCCTTACCAGATTCATCCCTGTCTAAGGATAGTGTAGAACTCATAGGAGTCTTTGCTTCCTTACAGTGAGCCATGCTATATTTGCTTAACAAGTCTCTCGTGTATTTGCTTTGATGTAGAAATTTGCCCTTCTTCAATTGATGAATTTGAAGTCCTATGAAGAAGTTTAGCTCTCCCATCATGCTCATTTCAAATTCACTGCTCATAAGACTTGAGAATTATGTGCACAATTGATCATTAGTAGCTCCAAACAAGATATCATCAACATAGATCTGAACTAAAAGCAAATCTTTCTCACGAGTCTTTATGAAAAGTGTCTTTTCTACTAATCCTCTTTTGAAATTATTTTCAAGAAAAAACTTTGACAATCTTTCATACCAAGCTCGTGGAGCTTGTTTTATACCATATAGAGCTTTGTCAAGTTTGTAAACATGATCTGGAAACTTGTCATTTTCAAAACCAGGTGGTTGTGCTACATAAACTATTTCTTGTAAGTAGCCATTCAAGAAAGAACACTTCACATCCATTTGAAACAATTTCATGTTCTTGTAAGATGCAAAGACAAGTAAAATTATTATTGCTTCTAACCTGGCAACAAAAAGTTTCCTCATAATCAATACCTTATTCTTGTTTGTAGCCTTGAGCAACTAACCTTGCTTTGTTTTTGATCACTTTGCCACTTTCATCTAGCTTATTTCTGAACACCCATCTAGTACCAATGACAGACTGGTTTGTAGGTGGAGGAACCAGGTTCCACACCTTATTCCTTTCAAACTCAATGAGTTCACTTTTCATAGCAATGATCCAGTCTGCTTCTTGTAATGCTTCTTTCAAAGTTTTTGGTTCTAAAAGAGAGATAAAAGCATTTAAAGCACATAAGTTCTTCAAATGTGATCTAGTTTGTGTACCAGTGGTTGGATCTGAAATGATATTGTAAACTGGATGAGATGAGAGATATTTGAATCTCTTTCTTGGAGACCAGGGTTCAAGTTCTCCATAGATCTTCTCTGGTCTTGAAGTAGTGGCTTTGTCACTTGTATCCTTCTGATAATCTTTTTCAAGGCTTTGAGGCTTATTTTCAAGGCCTTGAGCACTATTTTCAAGGTCTTGAAAATGTCTTCTGTTTTCTTCTGAGCCTTTCTTGAATTCCAATGGATTTTCAGTTTCTTCCTCTGATTCATGATTGTTCAAATTCAAGTCTGAAAAACTTTCACTCAAAGAACCATCATAGCTTTCATCAAAAATAACATGAATGCTTTCTTCAACTAGTTTGGTTCTTTTATTGTAAACTCTATAAGCTTTGCTATTCAGAGATTACAAAGAAAGATACCTTCATCACTTCTTGCATCAAACTTACCAAGATTGTCTTTTCCATTGTTATGGATAAAACATGTACATCCAAAGGGTTTGAAGTATGAAATGTTTGGCTTTCTCCCTTTGAATAGTTCATAGGGGATCTTCTTCAGAATAGGTCTGATCAAGCACCTGTTCAGTTTATAGTTTGATGTGTTCACAACTTCTGCCCAATAATAATTTGGCAGCTTGTACTCAAGAAGCATTGTCCTTGACATATCTTCAAGAGTCCTGTTCTTTCCTTCAACAACACCATTCTGTTGAGGAGTTCTTTTGGAGTAGGAGTTCTCATAGGACCACAGAGATCCATATGAAGCAGTTCAATAGGTCTAGTTGCACTTACAAACTTCTTTGGCTCGAAGGAGCTTCTGGTCTGCTTGCCCTGAGCACGAGATTTTCACAATTCATCTTCTTTGAACTTGATGGATGGAAATCCCCTTATCAGATCTTTGGAAATCAACTTGTTCAAAGTATGCAAACTGATATGACCAAGCTTCCTGTGCCAAATAATTGAATCCTCTTTCAAGGGCTTGAGACACTTCAAACTTTTACGTGCAACTTTGTTAGTCTGAAATGTATAAACATTGTTTCATCTAGAGGTTGTGAGAATGCAATCTCCTTATTTCTCATTTTATACCACATATTTGTTTCCATTGTTACAAAGCTGAGATACACTAAGCAAGTTAAATTTCAAACCTTCAACTAGATACACATCAGAAATAGAGTTTTCAGAATTTGTAACAACTTTACCAATACCAAGAATATTGCATTTGCCTTTGTCTCCAAGTGTAATTGAACCTTCTGATTGCTCCTTCAATTCTGAGAATAGAGATCTCTTTCCACTCATATTTCTTGAGCAACCAATGTCCATAAACCACTTATGTTCTTTGGTGACACCCTACAAACACCAATCACTGCCTTACCCAGCTGTTAGACCAAGTGTTGAATTTGGATTCATATTCAGGATCAACCCGGTTAGGTAGTTGTGCACAAGAGATTCCGGCGGGGAGACCTCCGTGTACACCGCATGTAGAGGATCAGAGATCGCACAGGAAGAGTGGGGTTGTGTGTAGGGAGAGAGTAAGGCAGTAGCAATGTCTGAGAGAGAGACAGAGGTTTGGCAGAGCTTCCGCGTATGGCCAGTGTGTTCTCCTTTGTATGGAAAGGTTAACGTCCTATATATAGGAGAGAACATGACCGTTGTAGCGTGGTTAATGCGCCCATTGATGGCGTCTTAATTAGCTTAACCATAACGGCACGTTCGTCCGAGTATATAGGGACCGTTACAGCACGTTGTGCGCGAATACCGGAACCGTTACGAGGTTGACCGGGTTTGACCGGATTGACCGGGTTTATGGAGCTCGTGCCATAGATCTCTCAAAACAGTTTCTAAAGGTCGCGTGCGGGCTTGGCTCGCACGCGACAGGGCTTACTCTAGCCTCCAAACCACTAAGTCCCTACAAGTCCCGTGCAGTGGTATGCGAGGGCTCTGTCTCGCAGCCCCCACATGGATCAGCTCGGCTAGTGATCCAGTGTGTGTGGAGCACAATATGGTGTGCTGGATGGTTGCCACGTGGCCAATATCTGTCAGCTCAGAAAGCACTATCTACATTAGCCCCCTTTCTGCGCGTGAAGACTCATAGCTGTATAGACTTCCATGCGCGGAAACCAACATACGCGTTGCCGCCACGCACCAATTCAAATACGGGTAAGTTCAACCCCCGTGCGTGCCATTATGACCTAAAACCCCTAGAGTCGTGCCGTCTGGCTTTTAGGGTTTTAGGCGTGACGTCAGCTTGTCCTGTGATTGCGCGATTCGACGGTGACGGTTGCGATTCGACTACTGAAAGGACGCAACCTTTCATTGTTTTTGGATAAATACTTTGTATCCACTGTTGCAAAGCATCACCTCTTTCTCTTAAAGTGAATGGTACCCGGAGATCTTCGAGAGCAGATTCAGATAATCAATCATCAGTTCAAAACTGCAAATCGTCTTCTTCAACTGTGCATATCCAAGCAAGCTTTGCGGAAACAAGGTTGGCCTTGTTCAATTTCGATTTAAAATACCGGTGTATGCTTTAAACTGCGCTGAATCTGTAAACCCATATAACCTGTTGAAACTTGTGAAGAAGCTTCAAGCTTTAGACCCAATTGCGGCTTGATTTCTCAATAATAAGGACCTTGGATAGGGTTTTGAAATCCCCTGATAATGCAACCCTCTAATTTCTGAAATTGATGCCAGAAACTGTTCATCTTCCTTTCAGTAGATCTTGAATCTCGAAATTCAAACTGAAGTAGCATATTTCTCCCCCCTTTTTCTTGCTCTTCCGCAGGAATGGCCAAGACAAAAGGAAGCAAACTTAACAAGGAGGACGAAGAGATCCCCGATCTTCCGCATGCTTTGTGGCTCAAATCCCCCTATTTAGGTGGCCAAGATTTCTACCATGCGAGGGTTAAGGCGAAGAGAATGCCTGCTCCTGTCCCAATTGAGGGATTGCTAACACTGACTCGCCCAGTTAACTCAGCCTTACTCGAGTTAATTGGCTCCGAGGATGTGGTTCGATTGGAAATCGAGAATGGGTATTTCCCTTACACTGCGATTTCTACCCAAGCTTTTGTCCAGAAATTGGACTACATGGATGAGTGGATTGACCACGTGTTGACCAATCATGCCGCGACTCTTGATGAAGCCGGCGTATACTTCGCTGTTCGTGCTATGAAGGGTGCTGCCGTGAAGCTGGACCAGTCCATGCTTTTAGACCTTCTTTCTCGCTATTCGCCTGCGACTCATACATTCCACTTTGCTGAGTTCGAAGCTGCCCCTACACTCGAGGACGTGCAGATGTTGTACGATCTTTCTCCCATGGGCGAGGTGGACCCTTTGAGTCCTTTGAGGACGGCTGCGGAGATTGCCTTGTACACGCAGATGGAGGAATGCCTGGCAGAGGTAAAGAAAATCTCCACCCGGTGGACTACTACGAAAGCCCTTCCAAACTGGCAATTGGTTGATACGTCTGCGAAGAACACCTGGAACAAATGGTTGCAGTACTTCTTTCGAGACTATGCTAACAGCAGCATAACTAAGAAGCTTCTGAGTGAGAACCCAGAGGCCGAGAATTATGTGGAGGGTAAAGGCTATCACTTGACCCTCTGTGCTTTCCTCTGTGCTTGGTTGTCGAGGTACTTGATTGACGGTCACCCACATGACGGGGTCTTTTACCATGTTTTGCCAATTGCTATGAGGCTCGCCCTTGGCCAGAGAGTCGCACTCGGACCCTTGGTCTTGGGCACGCTGTACTATAGGCTTGATCAGTTGGTTCTAGCCATGAAAGAGTCGCGTGGCCGCCTCGATGTACTGACTTTTGTCAATATTTCCTTTTTGACAATGTGGGTCTTCGAGCGGTGGCCATCCTATGCCCCAACTGCTCTCAAACCCGACAAGTGGTGTCCCCCAGGCGAGACGGAGGAGCGCAACAGCGGCAGAGCTGCGAGGTGGTTCGGAGCGAACAATACCAAGTGCGTTTGGAGCTTGATATGCGACAAACGGAAAGAGTTTACTGCTAGGCCCTATGCCACACGTATTGAGAACGTGCGATGGTTTCCAAAGCTGTACCCCTCTAAGGGTGTTGTCTTTTCAGAAGAGCTGCTCTTCGAAGAGGGATCGCATTTCCATGAGCGCTATCACGATTTCTTTTGCTGGTGTCTACGAGGTTCCCTTCCTGCCCTCGCAGAGCATATTCGTGAGCTCGCACCAAGGTATGAGAGGATTACCGTGGATGTTGACCCCACTCGAGTTTCTCCCCAGTTCGGCTTTGATGCAGTGGCACCATCAATCTGGCCCCAGTCCATTATCAGAGGTTGCTATAAACGCTTCTAACAAAGGAGTGCAAGACAGTATTCATGAACAATCTTCCCTTTGAGCAGCCTGCAGGGACCCGCGAGGGTGGTTGTTCTCAGAACTGGCTCGCATACTGGGTCGCCCAGCAAACGAGGATCGAGACGCAGTCGGCCGCGCAGCCAAGTAGAGCTCCCTTGATCAAGAGAAACTTATTCCCGTTTTGCCCCAATTGCAGTCTGAGCGAGTCTGAGTATGGTTGCTACTCGTTGCTGGATCATGAGAACCATTTGTGCCCTGACGTCATTTTGAAGGAAAAGATCGCCGCAGTTAAGAAGGGCGACACGCATGTCTTCAGATATAGCCAGGCATTTGCTAAGGTAAGCACTTTTTCCCGCGTGCGTTAAGCTTCTTGATTTCCTTATGCTGATGCATTTATTTTGTACTTTTTGCTGTAGTGTCATGTGCGGAGATTCGCATCTGGTGATCGCTCCAAGTCATTGGTTAACACCATTGTTGCCACCAGAAGACAAAAGCAGCCGTTTCTGCTAGCATGGAGGATGGACCCTGAGGTCGAAACCAAGATTCGCGCAGTCATGAATGCTTTTGCTGACTCCCTGATAGACAATGCTCCGGCCTCGTCACCTCCCGGAGATGATCAGTCCCCTCCAGAGACTGCGGCGCCGAGAGTGAAGAGACCCAGGCAAAAAGGAATTACAATTTCTTCCCCTAGAAGTGCTCCAACTTCTCCCCCGGGGAGGTCCCTTTCTGTCAAGGATAAAGGCAAGGGTCGCATGCCCAGCAAAGTGCGGAAAGAGCTCGCAGTTGAGACTTTCGTTTCATTCAATTAGGAAGAAGAAGGAGAGAGACAGGAGCCCAGAGAAAGTGATGATGAAGAAGAAAGAACAATGGTGATGCATGAGGAGGAATCAGGAGGTACCTCCGTCGCATTTCCTTTCCCATTATCGTAATTCTTTTGCAATTCTTTGTTAAACCAATCATATCTTCGCAGATGATGATGATGATGAGATCATCGGTGGCCTTTTGGCCAAGAGACAAAAGAGAGATACCCATTCAGGCATTCCAGACGATCCCATAAGCGAGGACGTTCTTGCTGAGTCCCGGAAGACAGCCGCGGAAGCTACTGAAAGAAGAAGGCAGCGGGAAGAGGAGGAGCTCGAGCGTGTGAGACAGCGGAGTCTCGAAGAGCAGCATGTTGACGACTTAGTGCGTCCAGTTGACGAGGAATATGTACTCCCTGAAGTAGTGACTCCTCATGCGGAGGAGGGAGATGAGGTTCCAGAAGAGGATGCAGCAGCCTTGGAGCAAGCCCAAGCAGACTTCGAAGAAATCGCGGGCGTCGATAAAGGTGAGATCTTCAATCTCGCAGTAACTTATAGAGATGTTATTGTGGGTGCGTTAAAGCATGGTGTGTCAAAGGCTGACATTCGCTGTTGGCTAGTAGACAAGTGCGGAGAACCTTCAGGTAATCATTTGAGCGATACGCATGTACCAGGCCTTAGCAACTTGAAACAGAATCATGACTGGTTTATTCACATCCCAGGTCATGCTCGTTTTAAGGACCTGCTTAATGAGGACACACTAATAGGGCATGGTTCCACGTATTTAGTGTATGACGAAGAGACTTCAATCCCACCTTCGCGTGGAGGTGCTTGCTCTTAGCTTAAATAAAGATAGCAAAATATCATTCAATGCGAGTTACCTCATACCATCGCATTTTGTATCGCAGGCAATGTTGAGGAACATGCGCCGGAGCAAAGAAGTCAGCCTTATGCGTCCTATGTTCCGATTCCGAGCCCCCATACTGAGAAGCCCGTCGCAGCTACTGATCACGCAGGTGAGCCTCTCGAGGACATCATCGAACTTTCCGACGATGCTGAAGCTGGTGCTGTGCTAATGGATGAAGATGCCCATGCTGGTGCTGAGGGAGTAAGGACAAGTACTGCTGATGCTTCCGCATCTAAGAATGTCCCTCGCCAAGCAACCTCGGCTGTCACTTCGCCTCCGGCGATGACTGAGTCGGCGGCACCTATTCCTGCGTGGAGCTTTTGGGGCTCGCAGGTTGGGAGTGCAGTCGCAGCTGGTGCGGCCTACACTCTTCCTTCTAACTATGAGGAGTTAAAGCTCGCGGCTGACAGGAGAGCTATGGAGCAAGGGCAGTCTTCAACGACTCCAGTAATGCGCATTCCTTCTCTTCGTGAGATTCTCGAAGGAACTGGTAAGTAATGATTCACTGTTCGCATCTCGCATGGTTTATTTGCGAGTTTGATAGCATAACTTAGCTTTAACGTTGCTTCAGGTTTGAAGCAAACTGATGTGGACTGGCTAGTTCGGATGCGCCTCACCTACCCCCGATCGTTTGCAAGATCTCTGGAGATAGGGCCCTTTGACCGGAGGCTGTTCTTACCGAAGCCATTTGGATTTTGGATCAGCTGTCTGCGGCCACGCCTGAGACCATTTCTGTCCAGAGTGCCGAATTGCTTTGTGGCATGTGCCAAAATATTCTTACCAAATTTCAAGGCAGACTGTGTTTCAGATTTCTTAAGAAAAGAGTCACTCTGATTCGCGCAGCCGTAACTTTGAAGCTCGGCCACCAGAACCTCGCAGCTGAAAAGCAGAAGGTGGAGCAGCAGAAGCAAAAGGCTGAAGAAGCTACGAAGCTCTATCATGAGATGAATGCCAAGTGCGAGCAATTGAAGCAAGAAGTGGAGCAGGTAGAGAAGCTGAGCCATCAGTTCGCACCCCATGACTCCTTGAACAAGAATTTGCTTTTGACTTTTTGAATTTGAGAAATGGCAAGGGAATTAGCTGAAACATTAATGTAATGTCTGAAACATTAATGTAATGTTGCTAGGGTTTCTCCCCCCTTTTTTTTTAACAACAATAATCGACTTGCCCGTTTTGCCCTTTCCGGGATTTGATAGGATATCTCTGCGCACATCCAATTATGACATCAGCAATTGATACTGTGCTTGATTTTCGCGCTAATTTCTCGGAAGATAAGCACGCTTTCGTTGGGAAGTCCATCCGAATCATGACCATCCGTCATTTATTAAGATACGCAACTGAATCGTCGTAGCCTTTAGTAGGGTAATTGATCGTTACCGCTTTTCAAGGCGTAAGTGATTGGCCTTACCCTCTTTTCGAATTCTGCTGACTCATCTTTGGCAACTGAAGAGTCTCCACAGGGTCTATATAAACCCTGTCTTTGCCATTTGGGTTCTTCATCCCAAAAATGTGCTCTGCCGTGAGTCCTTACGACTGTTGGCTTCAACGCTTGTTTTTCGTTGATTCATGGCAACTTCAAGTTGTGAATCCTGAGTTTGCGCTTTGTGCTGTAGAAATAGTTTCCAAGATCCACTTTATGAGGCTTATTGCTCTTTATAACCATCATAAAGAATATGGAGAAGATATCTCATGTGTGTTCGAAGAATTTTCTTCGTGTATTATGTTTGCAGGTCATGTTTTCGGCCGCCTCCCGGCGAGGTGCAGCGCCGAAGTGACCGTGCTACCGTCTCGTAATGAACGGCGGAATTCTTCTCCAGCCTCCCTGGAGGAGAACTTATTGCCTCCATGTTCATGAGCTCAGGATGGTGAACCGCTGCGTTCATCCCCGTCTACAAGGAGCCCTTGCCCTTTGGAGCTTCTGCTTGCCTGTTGATCGCCGGAACCGGTGGTTCCTCAGGCACATCTCGTGGGATGTTGATCTGACAATGGCCTTGTCAGATACTGGGATCTTGAACGTATGGCTTCATGTGGCTCTTTGGAGCAAGATCCCGCTTGCGTCAGATGCTCGGTCGCAGATCTGTGTATTGCATAGCCGGTGTTAGGACCGGTGGGTTCATCCCTTTCAGTTAGGATTCCCGTAGTGTGTCTCTGCCGACTTGTCAGCTACTTTTCGAATGTATTGTAAGCCATGTTGGCTGTGTAGTTAGATTTGAGCTTTTTCGCTTGTAAGCTGCTATCTAGACAGATAAATTGTAAGTCTTTTCGACTCATAATGATAAATAGCCTTTTGTGTTATCTGCTGTCTCTTTACAACAAAATACAACTTCGCATGCGTTTCGGCATATTTCGCCTTGCGTAATGCTATGTAATGGTTTCGCATTTGCTATCTGCCATATGAATTCGCAGATGTTTCACTAGATCGTTCGAGATCATATTTTCGCAGCTGTGCCATCTTGGGAGATGGGCTTGTGATTAGCCTTTGATGCACGTGCTATCATATCAGATAGACCTTTGTAGATTATTTAAGATCATTTTCACAATATTGCTATCGTAGCAGATAGTCTTTAGTAGATCAATTAAGATCGTTCTTCGCGCGAGTTGCTATCGTGGCAGATAGGCTTTAGAAGATCAATTAAGATCGTTTTTCGCATGAGTTGCTATCGTAACAGATAGGCTTTAGTAGATCAATTAAGATCGTTTTTCGCATGAGTTGCTATCGTAGCAGATAGGCTTTAGTAGATCAATTAAGATCGTTTTTCGCATGAGTTGCTATCGTAACAGAGAGGCTTTAGTAGATCAATTAAGATCGTTTTTCGCATGAGTTGCTATCGTAGCAGATAGGCTTTAGAAGATCAATTAAGATCGTTTTTCGCATAAGTTGCTATCGTAACAGATAGGCTTTAGTAGATCAATTAAGATCGTTTTTCGCATGAGTTGCTATCGTAGCAGATAGGCTTTAGAAGATATTTTAAGATCGTTTTTCACATGAGTTGCTATCGTAGCAGATAGGCTTTAGAAGATCAATTAAGATCGCATTTGCATAGGCTGCTATCGTAACAGATAGGCTTAGGTGATCAATTCAGATCGCATTTGCATAGGCTGCTATCGTAACAGATAGGCTTAGGTGATCAATTCAGATCGCATTTGCATAGGCTACTATTGTAGCGGAGAACCCATCATTAACAGTTATAACAAACTAAAATGAAGCAATATTGACACTCCAGAAATATAAAGTTCTCATTTGGGAGAATTCTCTTATTATAACGCTCTCATATGGGAGAGATGAGATTACAATCCTCTCATATGGGAGAGGGGATTGTGTAAATCGTAGCCATACAAGACATTAAGCGACGTTATAATAAAACGCATGAAATGAGAGAAGTCAGGGATAGTACTTCTTAATCCAGCGCATGTTGACTGAACTCGGGGTTGAGGTTGTGCCGTGCAACCTTCGTGTGCTGCAATAGCCACTGTCGAAGACTTCTGTGACTTCAAAGGGTCCTTCCCAATTGGCTGCGAACTTTGGGTGAGCCGCTTCTCGCATGCAGTGATCAGATGCGCGCAGCACCAAGTCTCCAACTGGGAAATCTCTTCGCTGGACCGTCTTATTATAAGTGCGAGCAATCCTTTCTTGATATCGCTTGTTGGTCCTTTTGGCTTGTTCTCGCCTTTCCTCCAGCAAGACTAAGTCATGATCGCGTTGATTTTCGTAGAGTGCGTGGAAGGCTAGCCTTGCCGAATTGACTCTCACCTCCGCAGGTACCACGGCCTCGGCCCCATAGCATAGAAGGAATGGTGAGGCCTCCGTAGGTGTCCTTGGAGAAGTTCGGTAGGCCCACAGAGCTATGCTTAGAGAGTCGGCCCACTTCTTGTGGTCGTCTGCGACCATCTTGCTCAAAATCCTCAACAGCGTTTTGTTGGTCGCTTCGGCTTGTCCGTTCCCCTTCGGGTAATAAGGGGTGGAACATATCTGCCTGATATTGTACTCTGCTAACTTCGCAGCTACCTGGCGATTAACAAAGGGAGTACCGTTATCTGAAAGAATGGTGTTTGGGATTCCGAACCTGCATATGATATTTTCCTGGATGAAGTTGACCACACTTAGCGCATTTGCAGTTTTCAGTGGTAAGGCTTCCACCCATTTGGTGAATAGCTCAGTTGCGGTGAGAATAAAATGATTCCCATGTGACGTTGGTCGGATGGGACCGATGAAGTCTAGAGCCCATGTGTGAAATGGCCATGGCGTCCCTAATGCATGTAGATCCACGGCGGGAGCGTGCACTAGGTTTCCTTTGAATTGGCACTCCTGGCAGCGTCGTACTTTTGTGCGGCAATCGACCTCCATCGTGGGCCAGAAATATCCAATTGAGAGGAGCAGCCTGCATAATTTCGCACCTCCTTGGTGTTCCACCTGATGAGAAAGGTCCATGACTTCTTGTGCTTCTCTACCGTCTAGACATCGCAACAAGTTGCCCTCGTGACCTCTTCGCCAAAGCAGGTTTTCCTGTACTACATATTGAGATGCTTTCCTCTTCAAATTCTCGGCTTCTTTTCTCGATTCAGGCACGGTGCCCTGAGTGAGAAAATCAAAGAGTGGCTTCCTCCAATCTGTGTCATCATCAGTTAGAGCGATGAGTAAAGAATCTTTGATTAGTGCGCAACTCTCGCACTTCCCTTGTATCAGGGCCGCGACTGTTGACATGTCTGGCCAATGAATGCCATATCTCTGAGCCTTCCTGTAGATTGACACCTCGCTTTCTCCGCAAGCATGTTGGTGAATCTTTTCTAACAACAGTTTTCCATCTCGTTCGGAGACGCATCGCATGAGTATTCCGCAGGACCCTTGTAGTAAAGGGTGTTGTCATGTATGCAGTACCCTTTTGTGAGTGCCCAGCTTTCAGTGCTTGTGCCTTCCGCAATAGCTTGTAGGATTGCTTTCCTCCAGTCTGTGTCATCCATGTGTTCGTCGTCGCACACATCTTCTGTCAATGCCGGCGATGTTCGTACTTCAATGGAAATCCTTGCGGGACATTTGTCTGTGCTGACCTTAGATCCCAAGGTTGCTAAAGCATCCGCATGCCTGTTGTCTGCTCAGGACTTGTGCTCGTACCTCACATCGCAGAATTGCTGTACCAGCTTTTGTACTAGAGTCCGATAAGACAGAAGGTTAATCTCCTTCAAACCGTACTCACCCGAGGCTTGCTTGACGATCAACTTGGAGTCTCCCATGACCGTTAGATTGCTTTCTTCCAAAGCTTTCGCCGCACGGAGCCCCGCGATGAGAGCCTCATATTCCGCTTCATTGTTTGTGACTGCAAAGTTGAGCTTTGCGGACATCTGTATGACCTCCCCATTTGGCTTGGTCAAGACTATCCCAATGCCTCAACCTTTCCTTGTTGACGAGCCGTCGAAGTGGAGTGTCCAATAGGGCACGTCGATTGCATAGATTTCAGGGCCTTCGAGTTCTTCTTCGATCACGGGCTCGTGGCTGTTGTCGGCGAACTGTGCCAGCAGATCCGCTACCGCCTGCGACTTGATCGCTCGCGGTCTCATGCATGTGATATCATATTGAGAGATGGTCATGTACCATTTCGCCAATCTCCCGCCGGGAGTAGTGTGCGTTAGCAGGTATCGTATGGGATCGCTTTTGGTGACCACTACTACTTTATGCGATGCGAAGTGTGTTTCAATTTCTCTATTACGAAGAACAAAGCAAGGCAGCTCGATGTCTGTGTACCTCGACTCAGCAGGCTGCACGATGCAAGAGATGTAGTAGATAGGCCTTTCCTGGCCTTCGTACTCCTGAGCCAAGAGTGCTCCTATGGATCTCCTTGTTGATGTCAGATATAGCAGAAGCGGTGATCCCAGTTGAGGTGCGATCATTATTTTTGAGGACGTCAGCAAATCCTTCAGCTTTTCGAATGCAGCTCCGTGCTCCGGAGCCCAGTCGTACACGGCGTCCTTCTTGAGAAGAGCGCTAAAACAGCATGTGACTTCGGCAATCGCTGGGATGAATCTCCGCAGATAGGATAGTTTTCCTAAAAATGTCTTCAAGGCACTCTGGTTATGGGGCGGCGTCATGCCGGTTATAGCTGATACTTTCGCAGGGTCAGGCTCGATTCCTTGGCGATGAACTACGCATCCCAAGAACTTCCCTGATGTTACCCCAAATGCGCATTTCATAGGATTCATCTTTAATTGAAAGCGTCTACATCAATTGAACACCTTCCGTAGATCTGCGAGGTGATCTGCTTCGTGCTTGGATTTAACCACCAGGTCATCCACATAGAATTCCACTTCTTTATGCATCATGTCGTGGAACAGAGCCATCATAGCGCGCTGATAGGTTGCACCCGCGTTTTTGAGACCGAAAGGCATGACTGTGTAATTGACACCCCCACCGGAGTGATGAATGCAGTCTTCCGAGCGTCCTCAGGGTCCATCTTGATCTGGTTGTACCCGCTGAAGCCGTCCATGAAACTGAACATGCGATGGCCTGCCGTTGAATTGATAAGCAAATCGATGTTGGGCAGTGGAAAATCGTCCTTGGGCAGAAGCGATTGAGATCTCGGAAATCCACGCAGATGCGGAGCTGTCCGTTCTTCTTCACCACTGGCACGATGTTGGCCAGCCATGTGGGATGATGATTTGGCTCTATGAATTTGGCATCCAGGAGTTTGACAATCTCCTGCTTAATTTTCACGTTAAGCTCCGGCCTGAAGCTTCTTGTGCTCTGTTTTACCGGTTTAGACCCTGGGATGATGTCTAAACGGTGCATGGTGATGCTTGTATCCAATCCCGGCATCTCATCATACTCCCATGCGAACACATCCTTGTATTCAGTTAGGAGTTGTAGCAGTCCTTGCTCCTCTTTGCTTGTGAGGTCCGCACTTAGAAAGACTGGCCTTTTCTTTTCCTCGTTCGGGCTGAGGAATACTTCCTTTAGTTCTTGCTTTTGTGGTCTGGGCCTGTCTTCCATGCATTCAGGCGCTTCTTTGAGTTTCTCGTCTGGACTGCCCTGTGTTGGCTTTTCCGTCGGCGCAATTTGTTCGATTTGATTGATTTCCCTAGGGATATCCTCATGCCCGTGTGAGGACATCCCCGCGCACCTTCATATGCGATAGCACTTCTTCCCATTGGCGTAGAAGCTCTCTATCTCTTTGCCTTCGGGGTCATGCTTTGCAATTCTCTTCAGAGTATACACATTTTTTCGATGGTATGCGATACGCGGCGCCTCTTCGCGTGTAGGCGGCTTTTCCTTGGCATCTTCCCTTGTCACCATTACTCCCGCAGGTGACTGGTCCTTGATGTCCTCCCACAGAGGCAAATGAGTAGGGTTGAATGGTCCCGGTGTTTGCTCGTCCGCCATCTCGGTAAACCACACTGCCTCGCTAAGATGTGCTTCGTCCAAGTTGAATGGATTCGTCGAAGCCGGTATCTCGACTACTCTGTCGTTCCAGATAGCTTTCATAACCTGGTGATCTGTTGAAGGAATCGCGTCGAAGCGATGAATCCAGGCTCGACCTATGATCATGTGATACGTGGTGTTTGCGTCTATGATATAGAACTTTGCTGAGCACTTGATTTTGCCAATCTGAACGCCCAGGCGGACCCATCCGATCGTCATCCTAGAGTCGCTTCCGAATCCCATCAGCGGAGATGGACGCCTGACGATATTGTGTTCGGGGATCCCTGCTAGCTTCAGTGTGTGGAGCGAAACGACGTTGACCGCTGCTCCTCCATCAACGAATGCTCGTTTGAATTCGATGCCATTGATGATGGCCGTGACGTACAGAGGCCTCTGGTGGCTCGCATCTGTCTTCTTGTCGCTGGCAGAAAAGGTCATAATCTTTTCTGTAGAGCGAGACGCCCTGATAACTTTCCCGTTGGAAACTACAAGATTCTCTTCATAGTCCTCTGCTATTCTCAAGATTGCTTTCGTCATATCTGTCCGGCACTTCACAGAGAAGTTCATCTCGTCGAAGAACCTGCTAAAGCCGTGCGACCCCTTCATCCGATCGGTACGTTCGTCTTCTGTGTCCATACTGTAGTCCTCGCCATCGTGGACCTCTGCGATGATGGGTAGACCATCCTCTGCGACTTCTTCCAAGTCGACAATCGAGATCATGGCAACCTCCTTGCCTTTTGATTCTTGCTCCGCGTGGGCAGGAAGCGGATTGTTGCGCACATCCTTCCTGCGATCGCCAACAATCAGCTCGCCGTTCTTCATCTTCTGGTCGAATGTGAACCTGAGCTTTTTACATTCCGCTGTGGGGTGCATGACCTTGCCGTGGTACTCTCACCACTTAGGGTCCCTCACCATCTCCTTAGAGGGTATCTTCTCGAGCGGTGGTAGGACGCCGTCCTTGCGCCACTGTCTGCAGAGGTCGCTTGCCTCCTCTACTGAGCATGGCAGAGGTGGTACATCGAAGTTCACAACCTTCGCTTGCTTCTGGGGTGAAACTGTATTGACCTCAGCTTCGCGTCCCCTCTTGTAACTGAATCTCCCGATCTTGTAAGTGGTGCCGCTCGGAGGTCGCTCCGGAGCGTTCTTCTTTTTCTGCCTCTCGACTATAGGCTCGATGTTCTTTGTGCATTCAATTAGCTTTGAAAACGTAGGTGTTTGCAAATTAATGAGCATACCTTTGTATTCGTCTCGCATGCACTGCAGGCATATCTCTACAAGCCGGCTTTCGAGCATTGGATCTTTGCACTCCAAGGACTTCGCTCAGAATTTCTTGATGAAAGTAATCCCGTCCTCCTCGCGCTTCTGATACATCCGCGAGAGATGGATCATCGTCACCTTTTCTTCCATCTGGAAGAACTTGGTGTAGAACTTCTGGACCATGTCGTCCCAAGTCTTCACGGACCCGGCTTCCAGCGTTCGGTACCACTTGTACGCTACGTTCCCTAAGGATTTTGGGAACTCTCGCATCAGCAGTTTGGGATCAGCTCCGTATGGCCCTGTGACATCAATGAAACGCATGACATGCTCATGAGCGTTTCCATTGACATCCTCGAACTTGTCCCATTTAGGAGCTTTGTACCCCGCCGGGTTAGGCATGAGATAGATCTCTCGTGGAATGGGTGGATCGTTGTCCAGCTTCGGGATAATGGTATCCGCGAATGACTGATGAGCCAGAATAGTGTCCATGCGCTTCTGCAGAGACGTCATGCATTCTGGAATGCTTCCCTCGGTAGTCGAAGGAGGGGTTGCCGCAGGCGGAGGCGACACATACGCCGCCGAAGTATTGGGGACATATTGACTACTTGCATTGCCCCAGATCGTCGTTGGAGGAGGCAAGGGGTACTGCAGGGTCGGGTTAGATGCCAAAGCCGAAGGCTGAGAAGCGTGAGCAGTGAGAGGCAACATCTGAGCCGTTGACCCCTGAATCGAAGGCAACTGCGTAGTCGTCGGTGGAGTTTGCAGGTTAGGGTTGGGAGGTGTGGTTGACACTCCCAGCCCCGGAGCAGTAGGGGCTCCTCCTCCTTGAGAGACGGCGGTGGCTGATGAAGGATTTGGTGCAAGGGTGCCCAGAACGGCCAAGATCCGTTCTAGCTGCACGGATTGGGCTTTGAGAGCTTTCGCCTGACTTTGAACCGTGGTGTCCAAAGACTCTAGCGTCGGTGTCTCGCCAGGAGTGGTAGGAGTACGGCGGGTCTCCTCTCCCGAGGCGGTTTCGGTGGAAGGCGATCTGTTGCTGATATCATCCTCCTGAGACATGGTTGCTTTTGTTGGTAAGTTCACGTCGGGTTCACCAAAATGTGCACAAGAGATTACGGCGGGGAGACCTCCGTGTACACCGTATGTAGAGGATCAGAGATCGCACAGGAAGAGTGGGGTTGTGTGTAGGGACAGAGTAAGGCAGTAGCAATGTCTGAGAGAGAGACAGAGGTTTGGCAGAGCTTCCGCGTATGGCCAGTGTGTTCTCCTTTGTATGGAAAGGTTAACGTCCTATATATAGCAGAGAACATGACCGTTGTAGCGTGGTTAATGCGCCCATTGATGGCGGCTTAATTAGCTTAACCATAACGGCACGTTCGTCCGAGTATATAGGGACCGTTACAGCACGTTGTGCGCGAATACCGGAACCGTTACGAGGTTGACCGGGTTTGACCGGATTGACCGGGTTTATGGAGCTCGTGCCATAGATCTCTCAACACAGTTACTAAAGGTCGCGTGCGGGCTTGGCTCGCACGCGACAGGGCTTACTCTAGCCTCCAAACCACTAAGTCCCTACAAGTCCCGTGCAGTGGTATGCGAGGGCTCTGTCTCGCAGCCCCCACATGGATCAGCTCGGCTGGTGATCCAGTGTGTGTGGAGCACAATATGGTGTGCTGGATGGTTGCCACGTGGCCAAGATCTGTCAGCTCAGAAAGCACTATCTACAGTAGTCTAACCCCTTTAGGAACCCAAATCTGTTTAACTTGTCCTTTGAGTTGAAAAGGAAAAGTGTTCCTCATTATGTGTGGGTCTCTTCTTCTAAAAGGACAAGTCATCTTAACATGACCAGTTTTACAGCACTAATGACATTTAGGAGAATTTTTGTTTCCAGCTGTAGATACTGCTTTATGACATGGCAGATCTAGGCCACGTGGCAACCATCCAGCACACCATACTGTGCTCCACACACACAGGATCACCAGCCGAGCTGATCCATGTGGGGGCTGCGAGACAGAGCCCTCGCATACCACTGCACGGGACTTGTAGGGACTTTGTGGTCTGGAGGCTAGAGTAAGCCCTGTCGCGTGCGAGCCAAGCCCGCACGCGACCTTTAGTAACTGTTTTGAGAGATCTATGGCACGAGCTCCCTAGACCCGGTCAATCCGGTCAAACCCGGTCAATCCGGTCAAACCCGGTCAACCTCGTAACGGTTCCGGTACTCGCGCACCACGTGCTCTAACGGTCCCTATATACTCGGACGAACGTGCCGTTATGGTTAAGCTAATTAAGCCGCCATCAATGGGCGCATTAACCACACTACAACGGTCACGTTCTCCAGTATATATATATCGTTAACCTTTCCATACAAAGGAGGACACACTTGCCATACGCGGAAGCTCTGCCAAACCTCTGTCTCTCTCTCAGACATTGCTACTGACTTACTCTCTCCCTACACACACCCCTATTCTTCCTGTGCGATCCCTGATCCACTACGTACGGTGTACACGGAGGTCTCCCTGCCGGAATCTCTTGTGCACATTTTGGTGAACCCGACGTGAAACTTACCAGCCGGAACCTCGTAACGGTTCCGGAACCTCGTAACGGTTCCGGTACTCGCGCACCACGTGCTCTAACGGTCCCTATATACTCGGACGAACGTGCCGTTATGGTTAAGCTAATTAAGCCGCCATCAATGGGCGCATTAACCACACTACAACGGTCACGTTCTCCAGTATATATATATCGTTAACCTTTCCATACAAAGGAGGACACACTTGCCATACGCGGAAGCTCTGCCAAACCTCTGTCTCTCTCTCAGACATTGCTACTGACTTACTCTCTCCCTACACACACCCCTATTCTTCCTGTGCGATCCCTGATCCACTACGTACGGTGTACACGGAGGTCTCCCTGCCGGAATCTCTTGTGCACATTTTGGTGAACCCGACGTGAAACTTACCAGCAAAAGCAACCATGTCTCAGGAGGACGATGTCAGCAACCGATCTCCTTCCACCGAAACTCCCTCGGGAGACGAGGCTCGCCGTACTCCGACGACTCCCGGCGAGGCGCCAACTTTAGAGTCTTTGGACACCATTGTCCAAAGTCAGGCAAAAGCTCTCAAGTCTCAATCCGCGCAGTTAGAACGGATCTTGGCCGTTCTGGGCACTCTTGCGCCAAATCCGCCACCTGCCACCGCCATCCCCTAGGGAGGAGGAACCCCTACCGCTCCAGGATTGGGAGTGTCGGCCACGCCTCCCAACCCTCATCTGCAAACTCCACCGTCGGCCACGCAGCTGCCTCCGGTCCAAGGGTCAACGGCACAAATGCTGCCCCCTGCTGCTCACGCCTCTCAGCCCCCGGCTTTGGCGTCCAACCCAGCTCTGCAGTACACTCTGCCTCCACCAGCGACAATCTGGGGAAACGCGGGTAGTCAATACACTCCCAATCCTCCGGCGGCATATGTGTCGCCACCGCCTACAATATCAACTCCGCCAACTACCGAGGGAAGCATTCCAGAATGCATGACGTCTTTGCAGAAGCGCGTGGACTCCATCTTGGCTCATCAGTCGTTCGCGGATACCATCATCCCGAAGCTAGACAACGATCCACCCATCCCACGAGAGATTTATCTCATGCCTAACCCGGCGGGGTACAAGGCTCCCAAATGGGACAAGTTCGAGGACGTCAATGGAAACGCTCATGAGCATGTCATGCGTTTCATCGATGTCATGGGTCCATACGGAGCTGATCCCAAGCTGTTGATGCGAGAATTCCCAAAAACTCTTGGGAATGTAGCATACAAATGGTACCGAACATTGGAGGCCGGATCTGTGAAAACTTGGGACGACATGGTCCAGAAGTTCTATACCAAGTTCTTCCAGATGGAAGAAAAGGTGACGATGATCCATCTCTCGCGGATGTATCAGAAACGCGAGGAAGATGGAGTCACTTTCATCAAGAAATTCAGAGCGAAATCCTTGGAGTGCAAGGATCCAATGCTCGAAAGCCGGCTCGTAGAGATATGTCTGCAGTGCATGCGAGACGAGTACAAAAGCATGCTGATCAATTTGCAAACACCAACGTTCTCAAAGCTCATCGAGTGCACGATGAACATCGAGCCCATTGTCGAGAGACAGAGAAAGAAGAGCGCTCCAGAACGACCTGCGAGCGGCACCACCTACAAGATCGGCAGATTTGGCTACAAGCGGGGACGCGAAGCTGAGGTCAACACAGTTTCGCCCCAGAAGCAAACAAAGGTTGCAAACTTTGATGCACCACCTCTGCCATGCTCGGTGGAGGAAGCGAGCGATCTCTGCAGACAGTGGCGTAAGGACGGCGTCCTGCCACCGCTCGAGAAAGCACCATCCAAGGAGATGACGAGGGACCCTAAGTGGTGCGAATACCACGGCAAGGTCATGCACCCCACAGCCGAGTGCAAGAAGCTCAGATTCACGCTCGATCAGAAGATGAAGAGCGGCGAACTCATCGTCAGCGACCACCGGAAGGATGTGCGCAACAACCCGCTGCCTGCCCATACAGATTCGGGCTCAAAGGGCAAAGAGGTCGCCATGATCTCGATAGTCGACTTGGAAGAAGTCGCAGAAGATGGTCTGCCCATCATTGCTGAAATCCATGAAGATGAAGACTACAGCATGGACACGGAAGATGAGCGTGCCGACCGTATGAAAGGGTCGCACGGCTTCGACAAATTCTTTAACGAGATGAACTTCTCCGAAAAATGTCGAGCGGACATGACAAAAGCAATCTTAAGGGTAGCAGAGGACTACGAGGAGGACCTCGTGGTCTCCAACGGGAAAGTCGTCAGGGCGTCCCGTTCCACAGAAAAGATCATGACCTTTTCTGCCAGTGACAAGAAGACAGATGCGAGCCACCAGAGGCCCCTGTACGTGACCGCCATCATCAACGGCGTCGAATTCAAGCGAGCCTTCGTTGATGGAGGAGCAGCGGTCAATGTTGTTCCACTCCACACACTGAAGCTAGCAGGGATCCCCGAGCACAAGGTAGTCAAGCGTCCATCCCCGCTGGTGGGATTCGGAAGCGATTCTAGAATGACGATCGGATGGATCCGCCTGGGCGTTCAGATCGGCAAAATCAAGTGCTCGGCAAAGTTCTATGTCATAGACGCGAATACCACATATCACATGATCATAGGTCGGGCCTGGATTCATCGCTTTGACGCAATCCCTTCAACGGCTCACCAAGTGATGAAAGCTATCTGGAACGACAGGATTGTCGAGATACCGGCCTCAACTAACCCGTTCAACTTGGACGAAGCGCATCTCAGCGAGGCGGTGTGGTTCACCGAGATGGCGGACGAGCAAACACCCGGACCATTCAACCCTACTCCTTTACCTCTCTGGGAGGATATCAAGGACCAGTCACCTGCAGGCGTGATGGTGACAAGGGGAGATGCCAAGGAAAAGCCGCCTACTCACGAAGAGGCGCCGCGCATCGCATATCATCGCAAGAATGTATACACTCTGAAGAGGATCGCAAAGCATGACCCCGAGGGCAAGGAGATAGAGAGCTTCTACGCCAACGGGAAGAAATGCTATCGCATATGAAGGTGCGCGGGGACGTCCTCACACGGGCATGGGGATGTCCCTGGGCAAATCAACCAAATCGAGCAAGTTGCGCTGACAAAAGAGCCAACACAGGGTACTCCAGAGGAGAAACTCAAAGAAGCGCCCGAATGCATGGAAGACAGGCCAAGACCACAAAAGCAAGAGCTAAAGGAAGTGTTCCTCAGCCCGAACGAGGAAAAGAAAAGGCCAGTCTTCCTGAGTGCGGACCTCACAAGCGAAGAGGAACAAGGACTGCTGCAGCTCCTAACTGAATACAAGGACGTGTTCGCATGGGAATACGACGAGATGCCGGGTCTGGACACGAGCATCACCATGCACCGTTTAGACATCATCCCAGGGTCTAAACCGGTCAAGCAAAGCACCAGAAGCTTCAGGCCAGAGCTCAACGTGAAGATCAAACAGGAGATTGTCAAACTCCTAGACGCCAAGTTCATAGAGTCAAATCACCATCCCACATGGTTGGCCAACATCGTGCCGGTGGTGAAGAAGAACGGACAGCTCCGCATCTGCGTGGACTTCCGAGATCTTAATCGCTTCTGCCCTAAGGACGATTTCCCACTGCCTAACATCGATTTGCTCATTGATTCGACGGCAGGCCATCGCATGTTCAGTTTCATGGACGGCTTCAGCGGGTACAATCAAATCAAAATGGATCCCGAAGATGCAAGGAAAACTGCATTCATCACTCCCGTGGGGGTATTCAACTATACGGTAATGCCATTCGGTCTTAAGAATGCAGGCGCAACCTATCAGCGGGCCATGATGGCTCTATTCCACGACATGATGCACAAAGAAGTGGAATTCTATGTGGATGATTTGGTAGTCAAATCCAAGCATGAAGCAGATCACCTTGCAGACCTGCGAAAGGTGTTCAACAGATGCAGAAGCTTTCAACTGAAAATGAACCCCATGAAATGCGCATTTGGTGTGACTTCGGGGAAGTTTCTGGGATGCGTAGTCCATCGCCAAGGGATCGAGCCTGACCCTGCGAAAGTGTCAGCCATCACCAGCATGACGCCACCTCACAACCAAAGTACCTTGAAAACATTCTTGGGAAAATTGTCATATCTGCGGAGATTCATCCCGGCAATTGCCGAAATCACATGCTGCTTCAGCACTCTTCTCAAGAAGGACGCCGCGTACAACTGGACTCCTGATCACGAAGCTGCATTCGAAAAGCTAAAGGAGTTACTCACATCCCCAAAGATAATGATCGCGCCTCAACTGGGATCGCCGCTTCTGCTATACCTTACATCGACAAGGAAATCTATAGGAGCACTCTTGGCTCAGATCTATGAAGGACAAGAGAGGCCTATCTATTACATCTCTCGCATTGTGCAGCCTGCTGAATCAAGGTACACGGACATCGAACGTCATTGCCTTGCTTTATTCTTCGTAATAGAGAAGTTGAGACACTATTTTGCATCGCACAAAGTAGTGGTGGTCACCAAAAGCGACCCCATAAGATACCTGCTAACTCACACTACTCCGGGCGGGAGATTGGCGAAATGGTACATGATCATCTCTCAATACGATATCACATGCGTGAAACCAAGAGCGATCAAGTCGCAGGCGGTAGCAGATCTATTGGCACAGTTTCCCGACAACAGTCACGAACCTGTGATCGAGGAAGAGCTCGAAGGCCCTGAAATCTACGCGATCGACGTGCCCTATTGGACCCTCCACTTCGACGGTTCGTCAACCAGAAAAGGCGGAGGCATTGGGATAGTCTTGACAAAGCCGGACGGGGAAGTCATACAGATGTCCGCAAAACTCAACTTCGCAGTCACGAACAACGAGGCGGAATATGAGGCTCTCATCGCGGGGCTCCGTGCGGCGAAAGCTTTGGAGGTGAACAACTTAACAGTCATGGGAGATTCCAAACTGATTGTTAAGCAGGCCTCGGGCGAATATGGTTTAAAGGAGATCAACCTCCTGCCATACCGCACCCTAGTGCAAAAGCTGATGCAGCAATTCTGCGACGTGAAATACGAGCACAAGCCCCGAGCGGACAACAGGCATGCAGACGCTTTAGCAACTCTGGGATCTAAGGTCAGCATAGACAAATGCCCCGCAAGGATTTCCATCGAAGTGCGAACATCGTCAGCATTAACCGAAGATGCGTGCGACGATGAACACATGGATGACGCAGACTGGCGAAAAGCAATCCTGCAAGCTATTGCGAAAGGCACCAGTAGCGAAAGCTGGGTACTCACGAAAGGATACTGCATCCACGACAACACCCTTTACTACAAGGGTCCTGGAGGAATACTCATGCGATGTGTCTCCGAGCAAGAGGGACAACAGCTGTTAGAAAAGATTCACCAACACGCTTGCGGAGAAAGCGAGGTGTCAATCTACAGGAAAACTCAGAGATATGGCATTCATTGGCCAGGCATGTCAACAGCTTCAGCCCTGATACAAGGGAAGTGCGAAAGTTGCGCACTGATCAAAGATTCTTTACTCGTCGCTCTAACCGATGACGACACAGACTGGAGGAAGCCATTGTTTGAATTCCTAACCCAGGGCACCGTACCCGAATCGAGAAAAGAAGCCGACAAATTGAAGAGGAAAGCCTCTCGATACCTGGTCCAGGAAAACCTGCTTTGGCGAAAAGGTCACGAAGGTAACTTGCTGCGATGCCTAGACGGCAGGGAAGCACAAGAAGTCATGGACCTTTCTCATCAGGTGGAACACCAGGGAGGTGCGAAATTATGTAGACAACTCCTCTCAATCGGATACTTCTGGCCCACGATGGAAGTCGATTGCCGCACCAAGGTGCGACGCTGCCAAGAATGCCAATTCAAAGGGAACCTAGTGCACGCTCCTGCCGTGGATCTACATGCATTAGGGACGCCATGGCCATTTCATACATGGGCTCTGGACTTCATCGGCCCCATCCGACCAACGTCACATGGGAACCATTTCATTCTTACTGCAACCGAGCTATTCACCAAATGGGTGGAAGCAATACCACTGAAGACGGCAAACGCGCTGGCTGTGGTTAACTTCATCCAGGAAAACATCGTATGCAGGTTCGGAATCCCAAATACTATTCTTTCAGATAACGGTACTCCTTTTGTTAATCGTCAGGTAGCTACGAAACTCGCGGAGTACAATATCAGGCAGATATGCTCTACCCCCTATTATCCAAAGGGAAACGGACAAGCCGAAGCGACTAACAAAACGCTGTTGAGAATTCTGAGCAAGATGGTCGCAGATGACCACAAGAAGTGGGCCGACTCTCTTAACATAGCTCTGTGGGCCTACAGAACTTCTCCAAGGACACCTACAGGGGCCTCGCCATTTCTACTATGTTATGGGGCCGAAGCTGTGGTACCTGCGGAAGTCAGAGTCAATTCGGCAAGGCTGGCCTTCCATGCACTCTATGAAAATCAACGCGATCATGATTTAGTCTTGCTGGAAGAAAAGCGAGAACAAGCCAAAAGGACTAACAAGCGGTACCAAGAGAGGATCGCTCGCGCCTATAACAAGACAGTCCAGCGACGGGATTTCGCAGTTGGCGACCTGGTCTTGCGCGCATCTGATCACTGCATGCGAGAAGCAACTCACCCAAAGTTCGCAGCTAATTGGGAAGGACCCTTCGAAGTCACAGAAGTCTTCGATAGCGGCTACTGCAGCATACGAAGGTTGCACGGCACAACCTCAACTCCAAGCTCAGTCAACATGCGCTGGATCAAGAAGTACTATCCTTGACTTCTCTTATTTCATATGTTTTATGATAACGTTGCTTAATGTCTCATGTGGCTATGATTAACGCAATCTCCTCTCCCATATGAGAGGATTGTAATCCTATCTCTCACATATGAGAATGTAATAATAAAAGAATTCTCCCAAATGAGAAGTTCATATTTCTAGCTGTTTATATCGCTCTATTTAATTTGTTATTACTGTTAACAATGATTTATTTGCTGCAATAGCAGCAAATGCAAACGCGATCTTAATTGATCATCAAAGCCTATCTCATACGATAGCAAACGCGATCTCAATCGATCATCTAAAGCCTATCTTTTACGATAGCAGCCAAACGCAAACGCGATCTTAATTGATCATCAAAGCCTATCTCATACGATAGCAAACGCGATCTCAATCGATCATCTAAAGCCTATCTTTTACGATAGCAGCCAAACGCAAACGCGATCTTAATTGATCATCAAAGCCTATCTCTTACGATAGCAAACGCGATCTTAATTGATCATCTAAAAGCCCATCTCTTACGATGGCAGCCAATGCAAATGAGAAACGCGATCTTAATTGATCATCTAAAAGCCCATCTCTTACGATGGCAGCCAATGCAAATGTGATCTTAATTGATCATCAAAGCCTATCTCTTACGATAGCAAACGCGATCTTAATTGATCATCTAAAAGCCCATCTCTTACGATGGCAGCCAATGCAAATGCGATCTTAAGTGATCATCCAAAGCCTATCTCTTACGATAGCAGTCAACATAAACGTGATCTTAATTGATCATCTAAAAGCCCATCTCTTGCGATGGCAACCAATGCAAATACGATCTTAAATGATCATCCAAAGCCTATCTCTCACGATAACAGTCAACATAAACGCGATCTTAATTGATCATCTAAAGCCCATCCCTTATGATGGCAGCCGATGCAAATGCGATCTTAAGTGATCATCCAAAGCCTATCTCCTACGATAGCAGCAAAAATACAAAAACGATCTCAATCCATTATCAAAATCCTATCTCTCACGATAGCGGTTTACTCAAATGCGATCTTGTATGATCTCTCTAAGCCAATCTCAATCGATCATCAAAATCCTATCTCTCACGATAGCGGTTTACACAAATGCGATCTTATATGATCTTCTCAAGCCTATCTGTTATGGTAGCAATTTATACGCAAAGTGATTTTAGTTGATCACCCAAGTCCGTACGTTACAATGGTAACGTAACTGCAGAACCATCTTGCTAAACCTTCTAAAGGTCTATCTGCTGCGATAGCAATTCATGCGAGAAACTATCTCAAGCAATCCTCTAATAAAGCCTATCTTCTATGATAGCAATTCGCACCGCTCAATGATCTCAATTGATCTGTTAAAAAAAAAAAACTATCTGTTATGATAGCAAAGTTGTGAACGTGATCTCATACGACCACCTGCAAGCCCATTCGTCAAGATGGCACAGCTGCGAAATTATGATCTCGAATGATCTAGCGAAACATCTGCGCATTGACGTCGCATATGTGAAATCATTACATGGCATTATGCAAGGCAAAATAAGCCGAAACGCATGCGAAATCGTATTTTGTTGCAAAGAGAGCAAATAGTACAAAAGCTATATATCATTATGAGTCAAATGACTTACAATTTATCTATCTAGATAGCAGCTTACAAGCGAAAAGCTCGAATCTAACTACACAGCCAACATGGCTAACAATACATTCGAAAAATGGCTGGTAAGCCAGAAATGCGCCAAGGGAACTCTCGACTAAGAAAAGAGAGAATCCACCGGTCCTGATACCGGCAGCACAGTACGCAGATCTGCGGCCAAAGATCTGTAGCAAGTAGGATGCATCTGCGAAGAGATTAACTCGTCATTCGCCACATCCCTAGCAGCAAGGTCAGGGATACGATGCGCCCAAGGCCCCAAGGAATGACAAAAGCCTCTGTCTGACCAAGATAGGCGCCGGAGGAGCTTCCTGTGCCGACAGATGATACTCCGCACAACAGGCGAAGCAGTCATTCCTCTGGTGATGGATTCCTTGTCATGTTGGACAAGGGCATTGACGAGCACCCCGACCTCACAAATGTGAGGGCAACGGATTCTCCCCCGGAGATGCTGGAGGAGAATTCCGCCGTTCATTACGAGACGGTAGCACGGTCACTTCGGCGCTGCACCTCGCCACGAGGCGGCCGGAAACATGACCTGCACACATAATACACGAAGAAATTTCTTCGAACACACATGAGGAATTATCTGCATCCTCTTTATGATGGTTGTAAACAGCAATAAGTCTCATAAAGTGGATCTTGGAAACTATTTCTATAGCACAAAGCGCAAACTCAGGATTCAAAACTCCTAGTTGCCATGAATCAACGAAAAACAAGCGTTGAAGCCAGCAGTCGTAAGGACTCACGGCAAAGCACATGTTTGGGATGAAGAACCCAAATGGCAAAGACAGGGTTTATATAGACCCTGTGGAGACTCTTCGGTTGCCTAAGATGAGTCAGCAAAATTCAAAAAGAGGGTAAGTTCAATCACTTACGCCTTATAAAGCGGTAACAATCAATTACCCTACTAAAGGCTACGACGATTCAGTTGCGTATCCTAATAAATGACGGATAGTCATGATTCGGATGGACTTCCCAACGGAAGCGTGCTTATCTGCCGAGAAATTAGCGCGAAAATCAAGCAGAAAATCAATTGCTGATGTCATAATTGGATATGCACAGAAATGTCCAATCAAATCCCGAAAAGGGCAAAACGGGCAAACTCATTGTTTGTTGTTAAAAAAGGAGGGGGAGAAACCCTAGCAATATTACATTAATGTTTCAAAACATTACATTAATGTCTCAGCCATTTTCCTGTTTTCTTTTCAAAATTCGAAAAGTCAAAACAAATTCTTGATTAAGGAATCATGGGGCTCGAACTGCTCGCTTAGCCTCTCCACTTGTTTCACTTCTTGCTTCAGTTGCTCGCACTTGGCATTCATTTCCTGATACAGCTTCAAAGCTTCATAAACCTTTTGCTTTTGCTGCTCCACCTTCTGCATCTCAGCTGCGAGATTCTGGTGACCGAGATTCAAAGTTACAGCTGCGCGAATCAGTGTAACTCTGTCCTTGAGGAATTTGAAACCAAGTCTGCCTTGGACTTTGAACAGGAGATTCTGGCACATGCCACACAGCAATTCAGCACTCTGGGCCGAAATGGTCGCAGGTGTAGCCGCAGACAGCTGCTCCAGTATCCAGATGGCTTCAGTAAGGAATAGCCTCCTGTCAAAAGGCCCGATCTCCAGAGATCTCACAAACGATCGGGGATATCTGAGACGCATTCGAACCACCCAGTATACATCGGTTTGCTTCAAACCTGAGACATCAAAAATGTTTATAATGTCAGAACTCGCAAGCAAATAATGCGACGTGCGAACGGTAAATCTTTACTTACCAGTGCCTTCCAGAATTTCATGAAGAGAAGGGATGCGGGCCACCGGGTTGTTCGAAGACTGCCGTCGCTCCATGGCTCTCCTACCAGCTGCAAGCTCCAACCTCTCATAGTCAGGAGGAAGAGTGTAGGCCGCACCGGCTGCGACTACATTCCCAACCTGCGAGCCCCAAATGCTCCACGCAGGGATAGGTGCTTCTGGCTCAGTCATCGCTGGAGGCGAAGGAACAGCCGAAGTCGCTGGGCGGAGGACACTCCCAGATGCGAAAACATTAGCATCACTTGCCCTCTCTTCCTCACCACCGGTACGGACACCTTCGTCCATCGGCATAGCATCAGCTTCGACATCATCGGAGAGTTCGATGACATCCTTGAGATGCTCACTTACGTGTCCAGCAGCTGCGACGGGCTTCTCGGTATGGGAGCTCGAGATTGGAACATGGGATGCAGAAGGCTGACTTCTCTGCTCCAGCTCAGGTTCCTCAGCATGACCTGCGATACCAAATGCGATAATATGAGGTAACTTGTGTTATAAGTTATTTCGCTATCTTCACTAAAGCTAAGAATAAGCACCTCCACGCGAAGGTGGGATTGAGGTATCCTCATCATACACTAGGGACGTGGAACCATGCCCTATCAGTGTATCCTCACTAAGCAAATCTTTAAGAGAAGCGTGACCTGGGACGCGAGTAAACCAGTCATGATTTTGCCTTAAGTGGCTACAGCCTAGTATGCGCATATCACTCAAAATAATTACCTGAGGGTTCTCCGCATTTGCTTACCAACCAACGGCGAATGTCAGGCTTTGACACACCGTGCTTTAACGCACCCACAATTACATCTCTATAAGTAACTGCGAGATTGAAGATCTCACCTTTATCGCCACCTGCGATCTCTGCGAAGTCCGCTTGGACTTGCTCCAGCTCTGCTGCGTCCTCTCCAGGAACCTCATCTTCCTCCTCCACATGAGGAGCCACTTCTTCGGGAAGCTCGTCTTCCTCGCCAACTGGACGCACTAAGTCGTCAACATGCAGCTCCTCGAGGCTCCGCTGTTTCACAAGCTCGAGCTCCTCTTCCTCTCGCTGCCTTCTTCTTTCAGCAGCCTCCGCGGCTGTCTTCCGGGATTCAGCAAGAACATCCTCGCTTATAGGATCATCTGAAATGCCTGAATGGGCATCTCTCTTTTGCCTCTTGGCCACAAGGCCACCGACGGCTTCATCATCATCATCTGCAAATACATATTTGGTTCAAAGAAAAGAACTACAAAGAAGTCTAGATAAAGGGCAAGGAGATGCGACGGAAGTACCTCCTGATTCTTCCTCGCACATCACAACTGTTGCTTCTTCTTCATCACTTGCCCGGGGCTCCTGTCTCTCTTCCTCCTCTTGGTTGAATGGAACGAAAGTCTCAACTGCGAGATCTTTTCGCACTTTGCTGGGCATACGACCCTTGCCTTTGTCCTTGATGGAAAGGGACCTCACTGGGGGAGAAGCTGGAGCACTCCTAGGGGAAGAAATCGTAATCCCCTTTTGCCTAGGTCTCTTCACTCTCGGCACCGCAGTCGCTGGAGGGGACGGGTCATCTCTAGGAGGAGACGGAGCCGGAGGGTTGTCTATCAGCGAGTCAGCAAAAGTGTTCATGACTCCGCGAACTTTTGTTTCGACCTCGGCATCCATCCTCCATGCTAACCGGTACGACTCCCCCCTCCTTCTGGTGGCAACAATGGTGTCCACCAGCGATTTGGAGCGATCACCAGCTGCGAATCTCCGCACATGACACTGAACAATACAGAACGAAGAGCGTCATCGCGAGGAAATAAAAAGGCTCAAAGCACATAAGGAAATTGCTTACCTCAGCAAACGCCTTGCTATATTTGATGACCTGCGCGTCACCCTTCTTAATGGCGTCGACTTGCTCCTTCAGAATGAAATCGGGGCACAAATGATTCTCGCGGTCCCACAGCGAGTAGCAACCATACTCAGACTCGCTCAAACTGCAATTGGGGCGAAACGGAAAAGAGTTTCTCTTGATCAAGGGGGCCTTTCCTGGCTGCGCCGCCGCCTCCGTCTCAATCCTTGTTTGCTGGGCAACCCAGTATGCGATCCAGTTCTGGGAACAACCACCCTTGCGAGTTCCCGCAGGCTGCTCAAAAGGAAGATTGCTCATGAGGACCGTCTTGCACTCCTTTGTCAGCAAACGCTTGTAGCACCCTCTGATAATAGACTGTGGCCAGATCGATGGGGCCACCGCATCAAAACCAAACTGAGGAGAGACTCGAGTAGGGTCAACATCCACTGTAAGTCTTTCATACCGTGGCGCGAGCTCACGAATATGCTCTGCGAGGGCAGGAAGAGAACCTCGCAGACACCAACAGAAGAAGTCACGATAGCGTTCGTGGAAATGCGGCCCCTTTTCAAAGAGAAGGTCTTCTGACAAGACCATACCTCTGGAAGGGTATAGCTTTGGAAACCACCGTACATTCTCAACACGTGTGGCATAGGGCCTAGCAGTAAACTCCTTTCGTTTGTCGCATATCAAACTCCAAGTGCACTTGGTGTTGCTTGCTCCAAACCATCTCGCAGCCCTTCCGCTGTTGCGCGCTTCCGTCTCGCCTGGGGGACACCACTTCTCAAGTGGGAGGGGAGTTGGAGCATAAGACGGCCAGCGCTCGAAAACCCACATTGTCAAAAAGCTGATATTGACAAAGGTCAGGACATCGAGGCGGCCACGCGATTCCCTCATCGCCAGAACCAGCTGATCAAGCCTGTAATATAGCGTCCCCAGGACCAAGGGTCCGAGTGCGACTCTCTGGCCAAGAGCGAGCCTCACAGCAAGTGGCAGCACATGGTAAAAGACCCCGTCATGGGGATGACCATCAATCAGATACCTCGACAGCCAAGCACAGAGAAAGGCACAAAGGGTTAAATGATAGCCCTTGCCTTCTACATAATTCTCGGCCTCCGGGTTCTCGCTCAAAAGCTTCTTAGTGATGCTGCTGTTCGCATAATCCCGGAAGAAGTACTGCAACCACTTGTTCCAGGTATTCTTCGCAGACGTATCCACTAGCTGCCAATTCGGAAGAGGATTTGTAGTGGTCCACCGAGTGGAGATTTTCTTCACCTCTGCTAGGCACTCCTCCATCTGCGCGTACAAGGCCATTTCAGCAGATGTCCTCAAATGGCTCAAGGGGTCCACCTCACCCATGGGGGAAAGCTCATAAAGCATCTGAACGTCCTCGAGCGTGGGGGCAGCCTCGAACTCCGCAAAATGAAACGTGTGAGTCGCGGGCGAGTAACGGGACAGAAGGTCTAGAAGCATGGACTGATCCAACTTCACGGCAGCACCCTTCATAGCACGGATAGCAAAGAAAATGCCGGCTTTATCAAGAGTCTCGGCATGATGATCCAATACGTGGTCAATCCACTCATCCATGTAGTCCAATTTCTGGACGAACGCTTGAGTAGAAATCGCAGTATACGGGAAGTGCCCGTTCTCGATCCCCAATCGGACTACATCCTCGGAACCAACCCACTCGAGCAGGGCTGAGTTAACTGGGCGAGTCAACGTCAGCAATTGCTCAGCTGGGACAGGGTCAGGCATCCTCTTCGCCTTCACCCTCGCATGGTAAAAGTCTTTCCCACCCAGAAAGGGGGCTTTACGCCACAGAGCCTGCGGAAGCTCCGGCATCTCTTCGTCTTCCTTGACGGGTCTGGTTACTCTTGTCTTGGCCATTCCTGCGAAAGGGCAAGAAAAAGGGGGGAGAAATACCACACCACACTTCAGTTTGAATTTTGGAATTTGAGATCTATGCAAACCAAAGCAAACAGTTTCGGTGCCGATTTCAGAAATTGGGGAGTTGATATTGTTGAAAGATCAAAACGAAGCGGGTTCAAAGATCAAAAGCCTCTTCGCAAATTTCATGGATTTACAGATTCAACGCGATTCAAGGCAAACACTGGTATTTTAAATCAAAAGTAAACGAGGCCAACCTTGTTTCCTTGAAGCTTGCTTGGATATACACAATTGGAGAATACGATTTGCAGTTCTGAACTGGTGATTGATTATCTGGATCTGCTCTCGAAGATCTCCGGGTACCATTCACTTAAAGAGAAAGAAGTGATGCTTTGCAATAATGGGATACAAGGTATTTATCCAGAAGAATGAGGGGTTGCGTCCCTTCAGTAGTCGAATCGCAACCGTCACCGTCGTGTCGCGCAATCACAGGACGGGCTGACGTCACGCCTAAAACCCTAAAGGTCAGACGGCACGACTCTAGGGGTTTTAGGTCATAATGACACGCACGGGGGCTGAACCTACCCGTATTTGAATTGGTGCGTGGCGACGACGCACATGTTGGTTTCCGCGCATGGAAGCCTATACAGCTATGAGCCTTCACGCGCAGAAAGGGGGCTAATGTAGATACTGCTTTGTGACATGGCAGATCTAGGCCACGTGGCAACCATCCAGCACACCATACTGTGCTCCACACACACAGGATCACCAGCCGAGCTGATCCATGTGGGGGCTGCGAGACAGAGCCCTCGCATACCACTGCACGGGACTTGTAGGGACTTTGTGGTCTGGAGGCTAGAGTAAGCCCTGTCGCGTGCGAGCCAAGCCCGCACGCGACCTTTAGTAACTGTTTTGAGAGATCTATGGCACGAGCTCCCTAGACCCGGTCAATCCGGTCAAACCCGGTCAATCCGGTCAAACCCGGTCAACCTCGTAACGGTTCCGGTACTCGCGCACCACGTGCTCTAACGGTCCCTATATACTCGGACGAACGTGCCGTTATGGTTAAGCTAATTAAGCCGCCATCAATGGGCGCATTAACCACACTACAACGGTCACGTTCTCCAGTATATATATATCGTTAACCTTTCCATACAAAGGAGGACACACTTGCCATACGCGGAAGCTCTGCCAAACCTCTGTCTCTCTCTCAGACATTGCTACTGACTTACTCTCTCCCTACACACACCCCTATTCTTCCTGTGCGATCCCTGATCCACTACGTACGGTGTACACGGAGGTCTCCCTGCCGGAATCTCTTGTGCACACCAGCCTTCACAAATCTGGTATTGTTCTTTCTTGGAATGTTTGATTGAATCCAATACCAGCTTTGTGAACTGACTGTGAGCTTCCTCCAAGAATCAAGTTCAACTTGTGTTCTGATCCAGCAAGCTTAACTTTGACTAATTCAGATTCTTGAAGTTTCTCAGTAAGAGTAGTCTTTTGTTTATCTAATTCATCAACTTTATGTTTTAGATTGAGAAGTTTGTTACTCATTAAAGAGTTTTCAGTGACTACTTCCTTGACTTGTGTTTCAAGGCTTTGAAACTGGTTTTCAAGGCCTTGAAATCACTGTCAGTCTTCTTCTGAGAGATTTCAAGATTCTGATTTAGACAAACAAGTTGTAAGTTTTCTTTGCTTGCTCATGAACTTTTTCTTTCAAAATTCTGATCTCTTTTGGATAATCTTCCTCATTTAAAAGCATTGATCTGAGATAATCTGAAAGAGCTTCTTTTGATTTTGAAATCAGACTGTATACCATACCTCAATGTTCTTCTCTGAAATTTCATCATGCTTGGCCATGAAGCATATATTGGCATGTTCTTCTTTTGATTCTGAGTCACTTGAGCTATCTGAATCACTCCATGAAGCTTTCATGGCTTTCTTTCTTATTTCATGGTCTTGCTTTTGAAAGCTCTAACTTTTCTTTTGTGGACAGTCTCTTATCAAATGTCCTGCATCACCACATTCAAAGCAGTTCATTCCCTTTGATTTACTTTGTGAAGAAGTCTTACCTTTGTAGTCCTTTCTACTGGATGGTCTATGTCTTTCTCTGTTGAAGTCTCTGTTTCCAAAGTTTTTCTTCATTTTGAGAATTCTTGTCAAGGCTTTGGAAATCAAAGCAAATGGATCTTCATCATCACCTTCCTCAATTTCAAGGCTTTGAGTTCTCTCATTTTCTTTGGCTTTGAGAGCTAAGTTCTTGACACTTTCTGGGAGCTCTCCATCAGCTTCATTCATAGATATTTCATGTGTCAGGAGCTTCCCATGTAGGTCATCAAGTTGTAGAGTTGAGAGATTCTGAGCTTCTTCAATTGTTGTGGTCTTTGGTTCCCATTTTGCTTTTGGAAGACTTCTTAGAATCTTCCTCAACTTTTCTTCATTGTAAAATTGTTTTCCCAGTGAATCAAGGTTGTTAACAATGTCTGTGAACCTCTTGAACATGTCTCTGATAGATTCATTAGCATTCTTCTGGAACAGCTAATATTTCCTGAGATAGATGTTGATCTTGGTTTGCTTGACTTGACTGGTTCCTTCAAAAGTCACCACAAGCTTATCCCAGATTTCTTTGGCAGTAGTGCAGCCTGAAATCCTGTTGAATTCATCTGTACTCAAAGAACAATATAAGATGTTAATAGCTTTCTAATTCTTAGAGAATTTCTCTAATTCAGAAGAGGAGAGTGAGTCCTCAGATTTTGGGAGATCTAAGCCCATCTTTCTATGTGTAGAAAGTGTGAGGTCCATTCTGAATAATGGTCCAAATCTCTATGTCTTGATCAATGATGAACATATTCATCAATGCTTTCCATTGGGCAAAATTTTCTCCACAAAATAGAGGAGGTATGTTAGCAGTTCTTCCCTGTGAGAAACCACCATCACCTGCAGTAATCATGATCACCAGATGGTTAAATCTATATAGTGATACAAGATCTGATACCAATTGAAAGTGTGAGTATGCAGGTGGTATTGCAGCTAATATACTCTAGAGGGGGGGGGTTGAATAGAGTATGCCAACTTTTTGCAGAACTTGCTAGGAAGATGAGAACTTGTGAAGACTAGTGAAGTTCAAGCCCTTGAAAACAAGTTCAAGCCCTTGTAAGTGATGCAATTTGTACAAAATCAAATAAGCCTTTTGTTGGGTTTTGACGTAGGTAACGCAGCGGAATAACAAAATTAATCCTACTCAAATCCCACCAAGGATCACAGGAAGAGACATCATAACATGATCAAGGACATAGAAGATGTGTACCTTTTGATTTGTGAGATCACACGAAGAATGATGTCCTCGTCTCTACGGTTGATCCACGTCTAGAGGTGAGATCTAGATTCTTCCTTCAATCAAGTGCTAGCTTGAACCTTGGAGGAAGAGGGATGAAGATCAAAGCAACAAATCACCAAAGGCACAAGAGAGGGGCGGCCTCTCTTTGCCGTCGGGTAGGGGGCGGACGGGTGGCTAGGGTTTCGGCCCTAGCACCTTGTCTTGCTCTCTCTTTTGCTCTCTCCCACTTTTGTGTTATGACTAATAATAATTCAACAAGTGGGAAGGAAGCTAGAGCCTCCTTTATATACTCCAACAACTCCTTGTTGTTTCCATAAAAGTGTTTTCTTGTTCTAGTAGGACTAGAACTATTCCCTTCCTTGCAAATTAGTCCTACTAAGTTTGCAAGGTGTTGCACAATGATCCTTCTATTAATTAATCCATATTAATTAATCCCAAATCTAGCTCTACTCTATTTGACGTGTGACCCCATAGGTTTCTATATAGTTGGTAGTAACTATTACTAACATGGAGCGGTGTCTAGCAACACATCCATGTCACCCAACCAATAGAAATAGTCAGTGATCCCGACAAACCTTTGTGCCCAATATATCATATTGCATTATCCCTTTGTCTCCATATCCGGATTGGACACGAGACATAAATAGTCACACTCGTATATCCAATCCATAGTTCCTCGATCCTGGGAATATGCTTATGCTTGCAGATAACATTAATATCTCTATATTAATTTATCTGAGTCTGGCCAGACATTCAATAAGCCTCATCCCTCGAGTGGCCGTGGATATTTACCCCTATTATGTGGGAGGGACAAATCCTATCTACATCACTACGATCTCTAAGCTTGCTTCCTATCACGCCCGATAGCCACCTTTATGATTACCCAGTTACGGTGTAACGTTTGATAACATCAAAGCGCAATATTTCACAACTAGAGTATCTAGTGACTTCAAGTCCAAGGATTGCAATAATATTAGCACTACGAAAAGCGATTGTGACTTCACATAATCTAATGTATCCTTTTCGTCGTGGGTCATCCAGTATGCCACTACTCCTAATGCATACCCATGTGTTGGATCGTGATATCTCCATATCAATCCAACCCCATACTAGTCTATAGATGATTGTCCCATTAATCACTATAATTGACTAGGGATATTTAAGAATATAACACCTTATATTCTAAGGACTTCATTCATGTTAGCATATCTCCATATCGATAACATAATGAATCGTAAATCCATATATTTGTCACAATTAATTGATTGCCTCTAGGGCACAATTCCAACAGTCTCCCACTTGCACTAGAGTCAATCTCCTGCATCATATGCCTATTGATCCAGCGCGGCCCTCCACGCTTACACTGCGTAGGGGCGAGACATATGCTGGCACCTTGCAAATATTCACATCTCCTCCATCAACAATTTGATTGAGATTGAATATTCTGAAAATGCATCTTATGCATTAATTTACTCAGTCCTCTATGTTAGAATCAGTGACTGAATCTTGCCTGGAACCTTTCCAGCTCACAGTCACTCCCTCTAGCACAAAACATAAAACTCGACTATAATCTGAAATCTTCTTTGTCAGATGGAAGTTCTCATCACTGTAACCCCTTACAGTAAACCTTTCCTATCCTCCATTAATCAAGAGTTCTTCCTTTATTCCTTCTCAAGTACTTTAAGGATAATCTTGATAATTATCAAGTGACACCTCACTTGGATTTGATTGGTATCTTTGTGTCATGCTTTATGACACGTCTGGCCTTGTACATCTCATGGCGTATCTCGTGAATCTAATTCATACGGTCCATTCCCAATCTAATTGGTAAGACAATTAGCCTTCCAAAGACTAATTCCATGTGACATGGGTAAGAATCAATATTCTTTTCACGTTGAACCATTTCAACACCTTGTCAATATATGTACCATGACTCAGGCTGAACAACTACTCTAATCTATCTCCATAGATTTTATAGATTGTCTCGCCTAAGTCAATTATTGGAAATCAATTTCTCTAGCCAATCTTTAACAGATTGCAGAGTAGAGACATTGTTCCCAATGATTAGTATGTCTCTACATACAAGACCAGAAAAATAACTGTGCTCCCACTAACCTTCTTGTAGACACAAGTATCATCTTCAATTTTAATGGAACCAAACTCCTTTGATTGCATCATAAATTCGAAGAATCCAATCTCCAAGAAGCTTGACTCAATCTATAAACAGATTGCTACAAGCAAGATGCGAATGGATTTAAGCATCACAACTGGGGAAAGATTTCGTCATAGTCTATACTATGAATTTATCATGAAAACCCTTTCAAATCAGTTGTCCCTTAAAAGTAATCATATTACCATCCATGTTGGTTTCCTCATAACCTACTTGCACCCTATGGGTCCTACCCATTCAGGTGGTTCCACCAAAGTCCATACTTTGTTGGTATACATGGATTCCATATCGTATCCTATGGCTTCAAGCCATTTCTGAGAGTATGGCCCACATGTGGCCATCTCATAGGTTGTAGGCTCATCTTGATGAGCAATATATCAGGGGTTATGAGAAATCCTAATTTCTCTAGTCCCTTGACATATCATACCTGTCCTACGAGGTTCTTGTGTTATCTGAGTAGGTTGCTCCACAACACCTTGTGATCCTGCTCATGTTCCATCAAACGGATTAATGTTCTATTGTGGTTCTTGAACTTTTCAAGTTCTACTGTCCTCCCACTGTTTCTTTTAGAGACAATCTCTTCCTAGAAACACTGTGGTTCGAGAAACAAACAGTTTGTTCTTGATTAGGTTGTAGAAATAATATCCTTTTCAGGATATCCCACAAAACATTTATCCGACTTGGGTCCAAGTTTATTTGTAAACTCTTTTACATAAACCTCATAACCCCAAATATTTATGAATGACATACTAGGAAACTTCCTAGTCCATATCTCATATGGTGTTTTTCATAATCCGTTTTTTTTTTTTTTTTATGGAATATGGTTAAGGGGGAAATTTGCTGTAATTAGAACATAGCCCCTAAAAGTAAACTGGAAGTTTTGTTTGACTCATCATGGTCCGAACCGTGTCCTACAAGGTTCGAACTCTCCTTTTAGACATGCCAAACCCATGTGGCGTGCTAGGTGGAGCGAGTTTTGGATCATATCCAATACTCCCATAGATTCTTGTCAAACTCTTGGCTCAAGTATTTTTCTTCTATGATCCAATCGTAGAGTCTAAATAATTTTGCCAAGTTGGTTCTCTACTTCATTCCTGAATACTTTGAACAATTCAAAGGATTCTGATTTGTTTCTTCATAAGATACACAAATCCATATTTCTCTGATCCTATCAGTAAATATGATGAAGTACTAAAACCATCTTTAGTATTTGTGCTTAGTGGCCTTCATACATCAATATGTATGATTCCCAAAAGATCATATCTTTGCCTAATAAGTCTTACATGTCTCATATGATTCAATAATGAATCCCAGAAATCCATCCTAATGGAGTTCTAGATATGTATCTCTTATTTATGGGGCCTAAACGATAATGCTAAACATAAGTGAAGTTCATATCACTATATGCAAACCTCTAGGTATTAATGTTATAGATGAAATTATCATGATCATGGATATAGAATCCACTTAGACAAAATTGCATTACAATAATGCATACCATAATAAATGGAACAACATTTGTCCTTTTACTATGATAAGGAGCTTTCTTGTCCAACAAGAAACTATGATAATGGTCCTACTCATAGCAGGGACATTATCCCTTTTGTCTAATTCATGAACAATTTCTGAAAGGTAGAAATAATTCCCTACGGCTTTTCAGCAACCCTTTGCTTCATAGCCCTACGTGTAGGATTATTTCTTCCTTATCCAATTGTCTTCGTCTCTTGAGATCCTACACATTTCTGTAAATGTGAGGTCCTCATCTAGTATCATATACTCTTGATGATGAGATAGACACATTGAATTTTATAATAAAATACCCAAGTCGGAATTCATAATTCCTTTATTATTTACTTCCATGTACTTTGGGTAGTCTCTCTTCCTCTACACCACCTATGGGACTTCGAGGCAACTTGGTTTTAGCAACAGGCTTGCTTTATACTCATGGGTTCGGCGCAACCATTTGCCCTTACCAATGCTGTTAACTATTAACAGTTTTTGCCCATGCCCATTATGAGTGTTTTGTTTAGTGATTTTTCAATCATATTGAGTAAATCAACTTTAAAACAAAACTGTAATTGCATCCAATGCAATTCTTGGTCCACTTGGGAGAATAACTATATATTCTTTATCTATCTTATAGATAACTCCCAATATCTAAGCTTTCAATCCTATTGAGTTAGTTTAGTTTGCGCTTTACCTCTTGCTTCAGCAGCCACACATTACTAACTTGTGTCGTCGCTTCATATCTCGATGAACTAAGTCGCCTTGCTTTGGCAAGCCCAAACTTATTCCATCTTGATCATGACGAGTGCTAAGCAAGAGATTGCAAAGTGGAGCAACTCTTTAAGCCTTTCATGACAAGCTCGTATGATCATATCACATACCCCAAATTTCTCATATTGCTTCCAAAGCTCAGAGTCCATGGGAGCTTGACATGAGACAAGTTACATCCAAAGAACCATTCTTTGATGTTCCTTCCATAAGGCTTTAGTGCGTTTTGGTAGTTGTTGGGAAGAGAAATTTATGCTCTACAATGTACAACATATTTCCTTTACTTGAGAACAATTCTCGATTTTATACCAATCTAGAAAATTGATTCCAGATATCTTGTCCATCTCATGGACATAAAGTCGTGTTTGTTTGTTTAATGCGATGGGTATACAACACTTATAGGATTATGCAAAGCATTGTGACATATAACTATATTCAACAAGGATTTAAATTATTAAATATAGCTCCCACTATTTTTCTCGGATTAATAGCCCTCACCATTAATGCGGAAAATATCTTATATATTTTCTAGTGGGTCCAAGATCCCTTTTTCACTTCTTCTTGAGCTTGCTTTGGCAAGTCACCCAAGAATTGGTTATTTAGGTAGGAACCATTCCAATTGCATCCCATGCAACTCTTGGTCCAATTAGGTGAATAAATTCCTTTATTCTTTATCCAATTGGATAACTCCTAATTGTCATGCCTCTAAGCTCATCAATCCAATTGATTCTTGCCTAGTTGCGTCCAACCTCTTGCTTTCAACATACACGCATTACTAGCTTGCGTCGTCCGCAACACACCATGAAATTTAAAATCGCCTTGCTTTGGCAAGCCCGAATTTTAATAGGTCACGATCATGAAGGGTGTTTTGGCAAGAGAAGGCAAAACGCAATATTTAATTGAGGGATTTTCTTTTAAATTGTTTGGTTGATCTTATCAACATGGTCTACTTATTTGGATCGGGCCATCCACAATAAAAGACCGACTTTGTTTATTATTATCTTGTTAACGTTTTGCTAGTATCGCCATACACACAAAATAAATAACAAGACATAAATAATAAACATCCACAAAAGAAAATAACGTGGCATGGATATGGCCCCTAGACTAAGATATTACCAAGCCAATGATAATATCTATATGCCCTAAAGTGACAAGCTCATCTCCATGTGCTCCACCATAGCTGCGCGCCTAGGGATGTCTTTTGGCTCCTTTGGTTCTCCGGCCTTCTTCTCCATGTTCTTGGCTATCAACTAAATATTTCTAATTCTAGCCTAACATCTAGAATAAATAAATAACAAAAGCTTCACATGTCGAGGAGAAAAAGACGACTCGCAGGCCGTAAAACTTAATTAATTATTACATTAATTTGATCAGCTCGCAGGCCGTAAACCAAACCACAAAACAATAACCATCCACAATCCTAGGCCATATCCATCCACCATGCAACAAAGCACATAATACAGTTAAAACCAATTTTTAACGCGCTTGTTCAATTTTAATGAAATTGGGTAACTAGGGTTTCACAACGGTCCAAAGGATTTACCAAAGAATGGCCGAAATCAACCAAGGAACCGCCACACTAGGCCCGGGCCGGCCGGCCCCTAGCCCACACGGCTAGGCCGTGTGCTAGGGTTTGCCGGCCCCTCTTGTGCCGTGTGTTACTTGGGCGGCAAGGAGAGAGAGGGGCGGTCCCTACATGGGCCACCTCTCCTCATGGAATTGTTTCCATAAACAATTCATGGAATTATTTCCAAAAACAATTCATGGAATTATTTCCAAAAACAATATATGGAATTGTTTCCATAAACAATTCCTTCCTTGTTGGGTTGTTTCCAAAACACCCTTATGGTATTGTTTCCAAAATAATTCTTTCCTTGGTTCCCAAGTTTAGTTGATTCCATACTTGGAAAACCCCTTTTCCAAGCATGTGCCCATGAACCCTAATTTTCAAGAACCCAATTATTCACATCCTATGTGATTAAACTCACCAATTCTAACATCCAATGTTAAATTGGGTCTTGTTTGTTTGAATCAAATTCAATATTGCATCTACTATGCCAATTTTTCAGTTTTCGCGTAATAAACAATAATACGGTGTATGAACTGAAATCGTAAACACATAATATCATGTTATGCTCTACGACCTGTGGCTCTGATACCACTGTTGGGTTTTGACGTAGGTAACGCAGCGGAATAACAAAATTAATCCTACTCAAATCCCACCAAGGATCACAGGAAGAGACATCATAACATGATCAAGGACATAGAAGATGTGTACCTTTTGATTTGTGAGATCACACGAAGAATGATGTCCTCGTCTCTACGGTTGATCCACGTCTAGAGGTGAGATCTAGATTCTTCCTTCAATCAAGTGCTAGCTTGAACCTTGGAGGAAGAGGGATGAAGATCAAAGCAACAAATCACCAAAGGCACAAGAGAGGGGCGGCCTCTCTTTGCCGTCGGGTAGGGGGCGGACGGGTGGCTAGGGTTTCGGCCCTAGCACCTTGTCTTGCTCTCTCTTTTGCTCTCTCCCACTTTTGTGTTATGACTAATAATAATTCAACAAGTGGGAAGGAAGCTAGAGCCTCCTTTATATACTCCAACAACTCCTTGTTGTTTCCATAAAAGAGTTTTCTTGTTCTAGTAGGACTAGAACTATTCCCTTCCTTGCAAATTAGTCCTACTAAGTTTGCAAGGTGTTGCACAATGATCCTTCTATTAATTAATCCATATTAATTAATCCCAAATCTAGCTCTACTCTATTTGACGTGTGACCCCATAGGTTTCTATATAGTTGGTAGTAACTATTACTAACATGGAGCGGTGTCTAGCAACACATCCATGTCACCCAACCAATAGAAATAGTCAGTGATCCCGACAAACCTTTGTGCCCAATATATCATATTGCATTATCCCTTTGTCTCCATATCCGGATTGGACACGAGACATAAATAGTCACACTCGTATATCCAATCCATAGTTCCTCGATCCTGGAAATATGCTTATGCTTGCAGATAACATTAATATCTCTATATTAATTTATCTGAGTCTGGCCAGACATTCAATAAGCCTCATCCCTCGAGTGGCCGTGGATATTTACCCCTATTATGTGGGAGGGACAAATCCTATCTACATCACTACGATCTCTAAGCTTGCTTCCTATCACGCCCGATAGCCACCTTTATGATTACCCAGTTACGGTGTAACGTTTGATAACATCAAAGCGCAATATTTCACAACTAGAGTATCTAGTGACTTCAAGTCCAAGGATTGCAATAATATTAGCACTACGAAAAGCGATTGTGACTTCACATAATCTAATGTATCCTTTTCGTCGTGGGTCATCCAGTATGCCACTACTCCTAATGCATACCCATGTGTTGGATCGTGATATCTCCATATCAATCCAACCCCATACTAGTCTATAGATGATTGTCCCATTAATCACTATAATTGACTAGGGATATTTAAGAATATAACACCTTATATTCTAAGGACTTCATTCATGTTAGCATATCTCCATATCGATAACATAATGAATCGTAAATCCATATATTTGTCACAATTAATTGATTGCCTCTAGGGCACAATTCCAACACCTTTTTCAAGGCATTGGAAACAAGTTCAAACCCTTGAAAAACAGACAGTTTTGTGTGCAACAAAAACTATGAAAATGAATGAACTGTAAATGCAAGAGACATATGATTTATAGAGTTCAGTCCACTTGGACCTACATATCTACCTCAGGGATCTTCTCCCTGCAGGATTTTCAACTCAATTCTTATTAATCAAAAGCTATGCCCTAGATCTCAAGCACAGAGAATGGCCTTACTCTGTTACAGCTTGTGGTTTTACCTAACCTATCTAGTACCTTTTCTAGCTAACTGATTAACTAAGAATTCTCTATTGTTCTCCTTGAACAATCCTTGAGAATGAACATATAAATAATACAGAAATGATCTACCAATGAAGTACAATACAGAAGAACACTTAGTGTGTAGAAACTGCAGTGAAGTATGCAGTGATCTTCTGTGAATGGATTGGAAGATTGATGAACTTCTTTGATGCTTGTCAATCCATAACTCTTTCTCTCTCTTTTTGCCCGTTGAGTGTTGTGTCTGTTTTGCTTAAGAATTAAGCTCTATTTAAACTTCAAACAGCTCTGAATATCTTCCCAGATTTTCAGCAACAAATCTCCTATTTTGTAGGAAACAGACTTTGACTCTTTGACAATCTTCTCCCACGGTAAAGTGATCACAATCTTCAGATATGGTGTCGTGATCTTGCATTTGAATAGGTTGAGAAGTTGTCAAGTCATTCAGATCAAACACAGAATCATCTTCTTGATTATTTCCTTCCCTGCATAAGTTAGATTAGGAAACAATCTCTGCAAACTTAGGAAATAAAATCTCCTGCAAACACAATGTCCAATAGATGAAATACTATGTTCAAACGAGTTAGGATGCTTTGTCTTTCATCATCAAATAAAAATAAATCAAGCATATGAAGGATAGAGAGGGAATCAACTCAGAGAGTTTGTAGAAAACTCCCCCCTGAGAATGTTCACACAGGTTAAGCAGTTTCAAGGCTTTGAATCCAGTTTCAAGGTTAAACTATTTTCAAGCCTATAAGAAGTTTTTCGAGGCTTTGAAAGCTGCTTCAAGGCCTTGAAATAATCAAACTATTTCAAGCCTTGCACAACCTGATCTTACAATACAATTCGTCTATGTGATGGACACTCTAACTTGACGAGATGTTGCTTTTGTTTTGGAATTCATTTGAGGCCAGATGCCATTGCATGGTCTAGATAGATTGGATTTGATGATTGAACCCGAATAGGATTTGGAGACATCTTTTTGTCACTTTGGTCATCCTGAATTTTACGAACAACAGTGCACGTTTTCCTCAATAAGTGTAGTTTCGGTAATTATTTTGTAAATTATTTTTGGATGGGTATTCTACATTTATATATTAACCTGGAGTTCAAATTTCACATTTTTTCACCGTATGGGTTAAGAGTTATTGATTTTTCAAGTTTGTGTTGCTGTCGTGAGTAGGTTTTACCGGTCAGCCCCGCGTTTGTGTCAACAAGTCAAACACCACATTTCAAAACCGTTTCTATGGGGTAATATACACTAGTATATCAACCTTGTGTCAAAATTTCATAACATTTCGACTTATCATTTAGGAGATATTGAATTTTTAAGTTGTAGTCACATATCTGAATTTCTTAGCGACCAGCCACACGGTTTGGCCTATATCTCCTACACCTCTTGACCTTTGTAAAAATTGTTTTTGTGGGTTATAATAAACCCTTATATTATCCTCCCTAACAAATTTCACAATGTTTTAATGAACGGTTTGAGAGAAATCAATATTTGAATCTAGACTTCTAATTCTGTCCAGTTTTGAGTGTGTTGTTTGTAATTTTACTCACGTGCTCGGGTTATGGAAACCGGGGCGTGACAAAAAGTGTTGTTGCGTAAGGTCTGTTTGTTTAGCTCCTTGTTTGCTTGACTTTGGTGTGTGTCATTTTAACTGTCTGTATTAAGTTGTTATTTTGTGAGTAAGGTACATTTTCTCCGCACACTTTATTTTGCGAGTTGAGATTCTGATAATTTAGTGAATGCAGTGAGTGGGACCCTACTATGTCTATATGGTTAGGTTCTTTGAAAAAGAGTTAACTTCGAGATTATTGTTTGACCTTTTTCTTTATTTGTTGTTTTTGACTACAAGTACTTTGAATGGGATAGGAAACCATATGCATGCATACATACTTGTACTTAAACAATCATTTAATGCTTTTTTTTTTTAATAAGAACAATCATTTAATGCTAAAAAGTCTCAAAAGTAATCCTTATGTAAGATGCATGAATTTTTTGAAATATAAGAGGCATGTATGCAGTTATTATAATTTATTCAACAATAATTACCGTTTATGTGACCGGGTTACTATTTGAAAAAATAATTATAAATGCAAATAAAAATTAATTTACTACTAGGATAATTGATAATTTTTTCTTGATTTATAAAAAAAGAACGTTAACAAAAGGTATAAATTCAAGCCTCTCTGAACCAACATCTCAAAGACATCGTCTGCACAAAATCAGAGAGGATGATGAAGTTGCCAATATCATCATTATCATTCCTTGTTTTTCTCATCATTTGTGCTCCAAATGCTTATGGTAGACATCATGAAGCCAAAGAGGGTATCTTCGATTGGCCTTTTGTCACTGTGACTGTTCAATCTGCTATCAACGACACCCTTTTCGTGTCGGCTCATTGCAAGTCCGGAGACGATGACCTTGGAGCCAGGAAACTGTCTTACGGCCAACAATTTGATTGGAGGTTCGAAGTCAACTTTTTTCATACTACATTATACTACTGTAATTTTGATTGGAACTCCAAAAGCACAAGTGCAACTGTGTTCGATCGCAGAATAGAAAATCTTTGTTTTTTTAAGAGATCCGCTGATACTGAATTCATATATTGGGAAGTTCGTACCGACGGTTTGTACTTTGTTTGTGACATTCACGGTAATTTTACCTTTGTGCAAAGTTGGTCTTAATGATCATATCGATGGATATATAATGTACTTCATTGCTTAATATGGTGTTCTGTGTTGCTAAAAGTTACCAAAATATTGTTTAATCTTGGAAATACAGAAAAGTGTTTAATTTCTTATCTACAATTTTTTTTTTTCTTTCGACGGGTTTCTTGATGTTGATATGGTTGTTCTTAAGGTTGATATTGTTGTTCTATGTTGATATTGTTGTTCTTGATGTCTAGTGTGTTCTTGAAAATTACTGAAATTTGTTTAATTTTAGAATTACTTTAATGAGTAGGGGTAAAGTAGTCTTTTCTAGGGTTTCTTCATTTCCGCGCCCTCAATTTTTTTGAAGAAACTAGTGATACGGAGGGAGTATGTTCTTATAAAGTTGAATTGTAGTCGCATTTGTTATCCATCTCTCTTTCTAACTTTTGGTGTTTTTCTATTGTTATCGAACTAATATAAAGAGTAGTATTGTGAATAAAATAGGGTAAAATGCATTTTCACCCTCCGAGTATGGAGAAAATATATTTGCCCCCCTAATTTATCAATAAAAATAATTTACACCCTTGTCAGTGGATGGAGGGTGGGCGGATTCCACCCTTCTGTTACAATCCGTTAGTGGAGGGGTGCATACTGACGGATTGTGACCAATTTACCCTTACAAATTGTGAACAAATAGCACTATTTTTTTGTTTATTATTGAATTCATCATGTTCTTGGAGAGCAATTTTTTAGTGCTCCAAAAGAGCACTTCATGGTGCTCTATGACCAATGAGTGTCTGTCACTCACAGACAGTTTGTTAAAGTGTTGCACCTCTCATTGGTTGTAGAGCACCACTTGGTGCTCTTTTGGAGCACTAAAAGATTGCTCCTTGAGCACCACCTTCACAACAACCAACCCCACCACCACCACCACCACACCCACCGAATCCTCACCACTGACACAACAACAACAACAAACAAACAAACAATGTAGAGTATCTCAATGGAATAGGAGGTGAGAACTGGATCGACATTATGAACAACCACAACACAAACAGATACTAATTTCAAACACCCAGTCAAAAGTTTGAGCCGACATACATTTGATCAAACCCAGAAAATTGATGAACCACGAATGAACCCTGAGCTGAACATGAACCAAACCTTAACTAAATACCAAATTAAATCCAAATCAAACCCAACTCAAACCCAACCATTATTGTAACTCCCAAGTGAGAATTCACATATTCGGATAGAATGAGAAAAAAGCACAAGATACAATGCAAAGGCAGAGGCAGAAAAAGTGAGGCTAAGATCTGCGGGAGACTCCCGCAATCGATTTCTCGACTGAGATTTCAGAGTCTCTCGGTGAGCTGAAACGACTGCGAACTCTTGATCTTAGTTTCATTCAGTTAAAGGGAACTATCCCTTCTTCAATCGGAGCTATGCCAGAGTTATCCACCCTCGCTCTTTGCAATAACCATCTCTACGGCCGAATCCCTCATATCAAATCACAAACCCTAACTAGTCTCGGTCTGAGCAAAAACCGAAGCCCCAAATAGCCATCCCACCTTTCTCGGTCTTCCAAATCCACCAATTGAAACCCATCAGCAATAGCGGAGGCCAGGGACCTAGTGAATTCGCACTAATAACAGGATTTGGTGCAAATAACTCGTGGGAACTTGTTGGGTTTTAGATCGAAATCGTAAACTTGAAAATTTCATCGTCGAACCCTCTGCCACCATCTCAGAGCCACAATCGCAGCAAAGGAAACGATAAAGGAGGGAGGGTGGAGGCCGAGAGAGAGGCGGTGGTGGGTTGAATGAAGGAAGGAGAGACAGAGGGATGGTGGTGGTGGTGCTCCCACTGGGTCCTGGTGGTCTGACGGGGAGACAAAGACAGAGGGATGGAGGTGAATGGAAAAAATTGGTCTTTAAACTGCCTACGAACTTGGTCTTACCAATCTACCCGGTGGATTATAAGTGATGGTGGGGTCCTTTATGATTAGGGTTTAACCAAAATATAAACACAATTTTGAAAATTAAACAGATTCTTATTAATAAAAAACAAAACAGACGGTTACTTTTTTCTTTTCCAACCCATCACAATCACTTTGCTTCCTCTCTCTCTCTCTCTGCAAGTGCGAAAACAACCGACCCTTGCTCTCTCTTCCTCCTCCATGGCGTCGTCCTCCACAACTGCTCCCTCCTCTTCATCATCGCCGTCCATGGCTGCCACCGGCTCCGGCTCAGTCCCTGCCGGTGTTGATCAAACTCAGTTGGACATTAATACCCACCCCACTGTCGGGACTATCGGCTTCCTCAAACGCCCAATTCCCACAATTCGTGTCGGGAATGATGAGGTTAGAATTTTAGTTTCTGTTTGATTTTTAGTATACTATGATTCAACTTTGTGTACTAGTATGATTCAAGTTTGTGTTTGTTAAAACCCATACGATATGGGTTCTTGTGTTGTTACGATCTTAGATCTAGTTTTTGTGGATAGGGAGACGAAACACCTGCCTATGGCATTTTTACGAGACGATCTAGTCTGGACCGGATCGTCTGCGTTTAAACCGGATTGTCTGCGTTTAAACCGGATCGTCTGGTGCTAGACCAGATCGTCTGGACAAGGTCTTCTCGGTTGAAATTACTTTTACCGAGACGACCTAGTCCAGACGATCCGATATGAACGCAGACGACCGGGTATAAACGCAAACGACCTGTCCAGAGTTCGTCTCTGTGAATGGCCTCTAGGTCGTCTGTGCATTTCCCGTTTCGTCTCTGTTTTTTTCTTATATCGTCTATGTTCTACAGAACTACTGAACACTTTGAAACAAAATTTTTGAATTGTTCAACACTGTATACAAAATTGAACACACCCTGAACACTTTTTTTTGAACAAGAACAGCTGAACTCTTAGTTTTGACACCAAAACATTAACAAGACAGTTTATAACTTAGATTAGCTATAAATTGAAATCATTAGCTTAAAATCATTAATAAGTTAGATACAAAGTTTATAAGTTAGATTAACATTGATAACATACCTACACAGTTTATAACTTAGATTAAAACTCATTAACTTATGTATGACAGTTATTTTTCCGATTTGTGTTTTATAATGTAGGTTAAGATACTTAAGGTTTCAAACTTGGGTCAATATTTGGGAGGAGACGTACCGTTCCCCTTGTGTATGAAATTGATTGAAAGAGGGAACATCACTACGAGGTGCCATCTGAAATACTATGAGCGGACTATGAAATGCCTTTGTGAGGAGGTACGGTCAGTGATACAGACTAGGCTCCCGCAGTTGAAGTTCTTGTTGCACCTTAATGGTGGCCCGTTCAACTATCCGGCGCAGATAGTAAATCTTGTTATGCATGCGAAGATCAACACGGAGAAAGAAGACACTGAGTTGTGGTTCAACGTAAACAACATGCCGGTTCGTTTTTGATTGCAGGAGTTTTGCTTGGTGTCGGGGTAGAGAATCGGGAAAATTGATGGGGTAGGTGAGAAAGTCACTGAATATGGTTGGGCTAAGAAGTACCTCAAAAACCAGAAGATGGGTCATAACATCAAAATCACTAAGGTTGAAGATGCACTTAGAAAGTTGCAAGAAGAAAAGGACTTGAGCCGTAATAAACTCACTGATTATGCTAAGTTGGCGATGGCTTGCATAATGGGTAGGCTGGTGTACACGAAAAGCTCTAAGTATGAGATGTGCATGGATGCATTCGGGTTGTTCTCGGATCTCGATTGAGCTAACAATTTCTCATGGGGGAGTTATTTGTGGAAAGGTTCCCTTGATCAAGTGAAGACAGAGGTTTGGAATTGCAATTTCGATCCCGACCGTCGCAGGAAGTATAACATGCATTGCTTCACACACATCTTTATGGCATGGATTTGCGAGGCCATACCGGAGCTCGATGACAATGTGGGAAAGAAGAAGGAAGGTGCACCGATACGACCGAGTTTGAATAACTGGGAGTGGAGAAATTGCAATGCAACCTTGGAAGAAGCCTCCACTTATTGGAAATCTGTAAAGAAAGTATATCCAACTCTTTTGCCAACGGAGGAAGAGAAGACGGAGCCCTACTGGGAAAGCTTCATTGAGCACCATCGTAGTAACCCTCGCAGGCCTCTTTTCCCACAGTGGACTGCGGTCTTTCAAGAAAAAACTATAATATTAGATGATCAACATTGAGAATCCTGCTTTCGAACCTTCCTACAACTTTGATAAGGTACAGACGGAAGATGATGTTGAAGCGGAAGAAGATGACACTGAAGTGGAAGAAGGTGATGTTGATGTGGAGGGTAGTAAGAAGCGGAAGAAGAAGGGCAAGAATGTCGCTGCGGTTGGCCCACAAAGGAAGAAGAAGAATGCACCCCAAGCCAGTGATGCTGGTCCGATGAGGAAGAAGCAGAAGACTCTTCTCATCGATGAATCAGAAGAAGAACAAGGGGGAACAGAAACAATTAGAGAATCCTCTATCCCCCCTGCGGAAGTGCCTGACCAGCAAAATGATGCAACTCCTGCACCTGAGGTCCCTAGAGCTTCTATTCAGATTGGGGACTTGGAATCGTTCAAGCAAGATTTGTTTTCCTTGGTCCGGGGGGAGTTCAAGACAGTGAACGACAAAGTCGACAAGTTTGGCGAACGATTAGACTGTGTCGAGCAGGAAATGAAAGACTTGCGAACGTTGGTTCACCAGCAAGGCACCGCATTATTGAAGACAGCCGCGTACAATCAGGCCAACTCGCTTGATAAGTTGGACAAAATTGGAAAAATGGCACACGTTTCGGGAACTATGCTGACGGAAGTGTGGAAGGTGGCAACAAAAGGAATGCCCGATGAGACACGAACTCAGAATGTTGGACCTCCCGGCCAGGTATACTTACAAGTATGATTGGTAGTCAATTAAGTACGTTTCTAATTTTAACATGTTCCTAATTTTAATGTAATATTCTTGTTAGTATGCAGAGCTCGAAGCTACCCGTAGATCCAACCAACCCGAGCCAAACGAGCATGCAGCAACAGAGCAGACAGGATCAGGGGGATTCGAGCCACAAGAAGATGAATCCAAACAAATTGTGCTTGCAGCGGCAGCTGAAAGATCTAGGGGTTCAGCCCCGTCAAGGTTCAAAGAAGCAGGGGGATTCGAGAAAGCAGGGGGATCTGAGAAAGCAGGGGGATCCGAGCAAGCAGGGGGATCCCAGCAAGCAGGGCCATCCCTGCAAGCAGGGGGATCCCAGCAAGCAGGGCCATCCCAGCAAGCAGTGGAAGATCTGAGTGATCCTGAACTCGAAAGTTGGTTTGATGCAGATTACTCAACCCTTGCAGCAGAAGAAGGACGAGAAGAAGGAGGCGAAGAATAAAGAGGCGTAGAAGAAGATGTAGAAGTAGTGTTGCCAAAATTAAAGTTACATGTACTGGAAGATTGGATACCGTACTTCGATGCTCCAGAGCATACAGACCAAGAAGAGTGTTGGACTCCTCAGTCAACGTACAGTTATGATAAGCTAGGTTTGTATGACAAGATACATGGTCGTGATAAGTTGTTTATTGTTCGAGAAGGTGGTGTGGCAGTGAAGTGGCGGCGTGATCGCGCAAGAATTGAGTGGGAGAGAACCAATTATGCGGCTGCACTTGCTAAAGAAGGAATTCACCCTGTGAAGTTTTTATATAGTGCGTCTACCGGAATACCAACGTTCAACCTCCTGATGCAACCCAAACCACCTCTAGTAAAAGCCTTCCATGCGTGGTTATATGATCCTGAAGAGGAGTGGGCAGGTATATATTGTGGAATTAATATACTTGGGAGGGAATTCTTTAAGTACCTTAAAGCAGAATATTCTACTATTCTTTGGTATCATATGGACGAGATGACGTATGTGATTAGGCGCATGTATTCAAAGAAAGTGCGTGAAGCTAGAACAGACACGGTCATTACTGACTATGGTTGGTACCATGCGTTCATGAATACGAAACTCACTTACGAGGAGCTGAAGGAGAAAGTGGCCCCATATTTTGCAGGTATCAGCCGTATCGGGGAACTGATCTCGCCAAGGCTAGTAGGTGGTTCATGCCATGGTTTACAAAGAGAACGGCTAAAGGTCTAGGGCATTGGATTGTAATTTAGATTGAATTGAAAGACATGGTGTTGCAAGTGTACGATCCGCAGGAATACTCTGGGTTCAAGCAATGGGGTTTTGAGCGTCTTCTCACGGATTTCCCTAGGCTTCTGAAGGACTTTGGTGGCTGTAGAGCGAGCCCTGAATTGTTGGAAGTGGAGAAATTGCAGAAAAAACATCTATTCAAGACAAGAGAGAAGAGGTTTGTGACCCAAAATATGTAGGGTTTTGATTCATGGATGCGCAACCGAAACACAAATAATCATAAACCATGCAAAACCCTCCAAGGATCAGAAGTCAAGAGACATAACGATGGTGAAGGAAGAAATCAATAACACACCTTAGGGTTCTCCTTTGATGACTTCAAACGCGAATTGTGTCACGTCTCTACGGTTGATCCACGCCTAGAGGTGAGATCTAGATCCTCCAAATCCATGTGCTATCTAGGAAGAATGGAGGAGGAAGAAGGAACCAAGCAACAATGGAGTGCCAAGAGGTGGGGCGGCACTCTTCATGGCCGACGTGTAGGGGCGGAAATCCCCAAGGGGGTTCGGCCCTTTTGGGGCTTGCTCTCTCTCTCTCTCTCTTTTCTTTCTCACTCACTTATGTCATGAGCATTAGTGTGGGAAGGAAGGAAGGAGCATCCTTTATATAGTCCAACAACTCCTTGTTAACTACCTAAAGGCCCTATTCTAGTCCTACTAGAATTCGAATTAGTCCCCTTTTGCAAACTAGTCCTAATCATGTCCATACATGGATTAGTCCTATTTTCCCATTAATCCTAGTCATGTCTCTACATGAATTAGGCCACCTTGGCAAATCCTAATCATGTTTATACATGGATTAGTCCAACTTTCATATTAGTCCTACTAAGTTAGCAAGTTGTTGCGATTCGATCCTTCTAATTAATTAATCATATTAATTAATTATTTCCCATGTCTAGTTCACCCCTATATGGCGTGTGACCCCATAGGCTCTATTTAGTTTGTAGTAACTATTTACTAATATGGAGCGGCCTCTAGCAAGACATCCATTCTAGCCAACAAATAGAATAGTCATCATGACAAACCTTGTGCAAGTATTTGTCTCATCCCTTTGTCTCAATATCCGGATTGGAAACGAGACATAAAAGTCACACTCGTATATCCAATCCATAGTTTCTCGATCCTGGGAATAGCCTTATTCGTGCAAATAACATCAATATCCCATATTGATTTATTTGAGTCTGGCCAGACATTTTATAAGCACTATCCCTCGAGTGGCCTAGGATATTTTCTCCCGTTATGTGGGAGGGACAAATTATATCTTCGTCTAATACGATCTCTAAGCTTGCTTCTTATTGTATCCAGTACACGCCTTTATAGCTACCCAGTTACGGTGTAGTATTTGACGCTACCAAGATCACAATAATCCACAACTAGACAATCTAGTGACTTCAAGTCTAAGGATGACAAAACCATTGCACCGCGAGAAGCGCTTGTGACTTAACATAACATGTATGTAGCCTTCTCGGAGATGGGTCAATCCGGTGCGCCATTACCCTTAATGCACACCCATGTGTTGGATCATGATGTCTCCATATCAATTCAACCCCATACTAGTCTATAGATGATTGTCCTATTAATCATTATAACCGACTAGGGATATGTAAGAATATAACACTTATATTGTAAGGACTTCATTCATGTTAACATATCTCCATATCGATAACATAATGAATCGTAAATCCATAAATGTCACAATTATTTGATTGCCTCTAGGGCACAATTCCAACAGTCTCCCACTTGCACTAGAGTCAATCTCCTGCATCATATGCCTATTGATCTAGCGCGGCCTTCCACTCTTACACTGCGTAGAGGCGAGACATACGCTGGCACCTTGCAAATATTCACATCTCCTTCATCAACAATTTGATTGAGATTGAATATTCTGAGTAAATGCATCTTTATGCATTAATTTACTCAGTCCTCTATGTTAGAATCAGTGACTGAATCTTGCCTGGAACCTTTCCAGCTCACAGTCGCTTCCACTAGGGCAGAACATAAAACTCGACTTATAATCTGGAATCTTCTTTGTCAGATTTGAAGTTCGCATCACCGTAACCCCTTACAGCAAACTCTTCATATCCTCTATTTATCAAAAATTCATCCTTAGTGCTTCTCAAGTACTAAAGGATTATAGTCTTGATAATTTATCCAGTGACTCTCACCCGGATTTTACTGGTATCTTTGTGTCATACCATACGACACATCTGGCCTAGTACATAACATGGCGTATCTCATGAATCTTATTCATACGGTCCCTTCCCAATCTAATTGGGAAGACAATTAGCCTTCCAAAGACTAATTCCATGTGACATGGGTAAGAATCAATATTCTTTTCAACACCTTTGTCAATTTATGTACTATGACCTAAGCTATACAACCATCTTGATCTACCTCAATAGATCTTCACAAGTTGCTTCGCTTAAGTCTACCATTAGAAAGTCAACTCCCTAGTCAATCTGCGCAGGACTGCCAAGTAGGGGAAACGTTCCCAATGATTAAGTATGTCTCCACATACAAGACCAGAAACGTAATTATGCTCCCACTAACCTTCTTGTAAACACAAGTCTCATCTTCCATTTTGATGGAACCAAACTCCTTTGATTGCATCATCAATTCGAAGAGTCCAAATCCTAGAAGCTTGATTCAATCTATAAACAGATTGCTACAAGCAAGACACTAATGGATTTAAGCATCACAACTGGGAAAGATTTCATCATAGTCTATACTATGAGCTCACATGAAATCCCTTTCTTGCCAATTTTCCCTTAAAGGTAATCATATTACCATCCATGTTGGTTTCCTCATAACCCACTTGCACCTTTCAGGTGGTTCCACCAAAGTCCATACTTTGTTGGTATACATGGATTCCATTTTGTATCACATGGCTTCAAGCCATTTCTGTGAGTATGGCCCATTCGTGACCATCTCGTAGGTTGTAGGCTCATATTTATGAGCAATATATCATGGGTTATGAGAAATCCTTATTTCTCTAGTACCTTGATATATCCTACCTAACTTACGAGGTTCTTGTGTTTTCTGAGTAGGTTACTCCACAACACCTTGTGATCCTGCTCATGTTCCATCAAAAAGGATCAATGTTCTGTTGTGGTTCTTGAACTTACTCAAGTTCTACTGCCCTCCCACTGTTTCTCTTAGAGACGATCTCTAGCTAGAAACACTGTAGTTCGAGCAACAAACAGTTTGTTCTCGATCGGGTTGTGGAAATAATATCCTTTTCAGGATATCCCACAAAACATTTATCCGACTTGGGTCCAGGTTTTTTGTAAACTCTTTTACATAAACTTCATAACCCCAAATCTTTATGAATGACATACTAGGACACTTTCCTAGTCCATATCTCATATGGTGTTTTTCATAATCTGTTTTTGATGGAACAAGGTTAAGGGCTAAACTTGTTGTAATTAGAACATAGCCCCTAAAGTAAACTGGAAGTTCTGTTTGACTCATCATGGACCGAACCATGTCCTACAAGGTTCGAACTCTCCTCTTAGACACGCGAAACCTGTGTGGCGTGCTAGGTGGAGCGAGTTTTGGATCATATCCAACACTCCCATAGATTCTTGTCAAACTTTTGGCTCAAGTACTCTCCTCTATTATCCAATCGTAGAGCCCTAATACTTTTGCCAAGTTGGTTCTCTACTTCATTCCTGAATTCTTTGAACAATTCAAAGGATTCTGATTTGTTTCTTCATAAGATACACAAATCCATATTTCTCTGATCCTATCAGTAAATATGATGAAGTACTAAAACCATCTATAGTATTAGTGCTTAGCGGCCTTCATACATCAATATGTATGATTCCCAAAAGATCATATCTTTGCCTAATAAGTCTTACATGTCTCATATGATTCAATAATCAAATGAGTTCCAGATATCCATCCATATGGAGTTCTATATATGTATTTCTTATTCATGAGGCCTAAACCATAATGCTAAAGATAGGTGAAGTTCATATCAGTATATGCAAACCTCTTGGTATTAACGTTATAGATGAAATTATCATGATCATGGATATAGAATCAACATAGACAAAACTGCACTACAATAATGCATATCATAATAAATGGAACAACATTTGTCCTTTATTATGATAAGGAGCTTTCTTGTCCAAACAAGAAACTATGATAATGGTCCTACTCATAGCAGGGACATAATCACTTTTGTCTAATTCATGAACAATTTCATAAAAGTAGAAATAATTTCCTACGGCTTATTCAACAACTCTTTGCTTCATAGCCCCACATGTAGGATTATTTCTTCCTTATTTGATTGTCTTCGTCTCTTGAGATCCTTCACACTTCCATAAATGTGAGATCCTCATCTAGTATCATATACTTATGATGATAAGATAGACACATTGATTTCTATAACAAATACCTATATTGGAATTCATAATTCCTTTATTACTTACTTCCAGGTACTTTGGGTAGTCTCTCTTCCTCTACACCATCTATGGGACTTCAAGGGTAACTTGGTTTTAGCAACAAGCTTGCTTTATACCCATGGGGTTGGCGCAAACTGTTTTGCCCTTACACATGTTGTTATCCATTAACAACTTTGCCCATGCCCATTATTAGTGTTTTGTTTTAGTGATTTTTCAATTATATTGAGTAAATAAACTTTAAAACAAAAATATAATTGCATCCAATGCAATTCTTGGTCCACTTGGGTGAATAACCTTTTATTCTTTATCTATCTCATAGATAATGTATATTCACTAATATTTCAATCATATTGAATTAGTATATTTTCATAACCCAAAGTGGAGCAACACTTCAAACCTTTCATGTCTAGCTCCCTCTTTTGAAAGAGCTTCTTTCAATGTATGATCATATCATACTTCTCCATGTCTCTCTTCTTGCTTCCAAAGCTCAGAGTTCATGGCCGCTAACATGGGGCAAGTCATAACAAAAGAACCATTATTTGGTGTTCCTTTCATAGGTTTTAGTGTGTTTTGGTAGTCGGTGGAAGAGAACTTTACGTTCTACGAAGTACAACAAATTCTCTTTTATTTGAGAACAATTCTCAATTTTTTACCAGTCTTAAAAAGATAAAGTCGTGTTTTGTTTGTTTAATGCCATGGGTATTCAACACAATAGGATTATGCAAAGTTTGTGACGTTTTAACTATATTTAACAAGGACTTAAATTGTTAAACATAGCTCCCACTATTTTTCTACGGATTAATAACCCTCAAGATATTAATATCCTTATATTTTCTAGTGGGCCAAGATCCATGTTTCATCTCCTTATGAGCTTGCTTTGGCAAGTCACCCATAATTTGACTACTTTAGGTAGGAACAATTCCAATTGCATCCCTTATGCAACTCTTGGTTCAATTGGGCAAATAACTCCTTATTTATCCATCCATATGGATAATCCCAATTGATTGCCTCTAGGTTTCTTAATCATATTAATAGCCCAGTTGTGTTCAACCTCTTATTTAAACAATTGCACATTGTTACGTGCCATCGCATTCCATCATTATGAACCAAGTCGCCATGCTTTGGAACACACGAACTTGATAAATAATGATGATAATGAGTGTTTAAATAACGAGAAGGCAAGAACACAATATTTGAATTTTGAGGGATTTTAAATTCAATTTTAATTGTTTTGTTGATCAAAATCAACTAATCTATCTATTTGAGTTTCGGCACAACTCCAAATAATAGATCAGGGTTGTCTAATTATCTTATTATCCTAATTGCATGCATCAACCATACACCAACCACACAATAATAAGACAATAAAGTAAACAACCACAAAACATAAATTAAACGTGATGTGGATATGGCCTTTTCTAGACTAAGATAATTCCAAGCCAATGGAATTATCTATGAACCCTAAAAGCAAACACATTTCCATGCGTCTTGATCTTTGGTCCATCCTTCGTAGTCTTGTGGAATCCTCCATGCTCCATGCTCCATCTTTTGTGGCTCCTTTTGGCTTTGGGCTTCTTTTCTTCAATCTTGGCTAACAATCTACTTTATCTAGCACTAGCTAACTTCTATACTATATAAAATAAATCTCACAAGTTGAGAAAAAAATGACTCGCAGGCCATAAAACCCTAGTTAATTATTATAATTAATTGATCAGCTCGCAGGCCGTAAACCAAACCACAAAAATTAAACATCCACATCAAACCACATCCTAAGGCCATATCCAATCACCATGCGAATTGCACATAAACAGTTAAAATCCAATTTTAACGCGCTTGGTCAATTTTAATTGATTATAGGATGTTCTAGGGTTAAAACGGTCCATGGGACCAACAATCCAATTGCTCGGGCCCAAAAAGGTGAACCGCAAGGCCCTAGGGCCGGGCCGGCCCCTAGCCCACGCGGCTAGGCCGCGGGCTAGGGCCGCCCGGCCCCTAGGGCGGCCAAAGCTTGGGCGGCAAGCAAGAGGGGCGGTCCCCTAAGGGGGCCGAACCTCTATAGGAAGTTGTTTCCAAAACAACACCCTTGCTTGGTGCCCAAGTTTGGTTGTTTCCTTGTTTTGGAAGAACTCTTTCTTCCCCAAGGATGCCCAAAACCTAGATCTATGATCCTAAAATTTCTAAAACTCACTAATTCATGCATCTAATGCAAAATTTAGATCTTGTTATGATAGATTATTGACAAATTGCATCCCATGCTTGATTTATCTTGTTTTACGCGATAAACAATCAATTTAAGGTGTAAAACAACTAAAACGTAACACATAAACCACGTTTATGCTCTATGACCTGTGGCTCTGATACCACTGTAGGGTTTTGATTCATGGATGCGCAACGGAAACACAAATAATCATAAACCATGCAAAACCCTCCAAGGATCACAAGTCAAGAGACATAACGATGGTGAAGGAAGAAATCAATAACACACCTTAGGGTTCTCCTTTGATAACTTCAAACGCGAATTGTGTCACGTCTCTACGGTTGATCCACGCCTAGAGGTGAGATCTTGATCCTCCAAATCCATGTGCTAGCTATGAAGAATGGAGGAGGAAGAAGGAACCAAGCAACAATGGAGTGCCAAGAGGTGGGGCGGCACTCTTCATGGCCGACGGGTAGGGGCGGCAATCCCCAAGGGGATACGGCCCTTTTGGGGCTTGCTCTCTCTCTCTTTTCTTTCCCACTCACTTATGTCATGAGAATTAGAGTGGGAAGGAAGGAAGTAGCATCCTTTATATAGTCCAACAACTCCTTGTTAACTACCTAAATGCCCTATTCTAGTCCTACTAGAATTCGGATCAGTCCCCTTTTGCAAACTAGTCCTAATCATGTCCATACATGGATTAGTTCTATTTGCCCATTAATACTAGTCATGTCTCTACATGAATTAGGCCACCTTGGCAAATCCTAATCATGTCTATACATGGATTAGTCCAACTTGCATATTAGTCCTACTAAGTTAGCAAGTTGTTGCGATTCGATCCTTCTAATTAATTAATCATATTAATTAATTATTTCCCATGTCTAGTTCACCCCTATATGGCGTGTGACCCCATAGGCTCTATTTAGTTGGTAGTAACTATTTACTAATATGGAGCGGCCTCTAGCAAGACATCCATTCTAGCCAACAAATAGAATAGTCATCATGACAAACCTTGTGCAAGTATTTGTCTCATCTCTTTGTCTCAATATCCGGATTAGACACGAGACATACAAGTCACACTCGTATATCCAATCCATAGTTTCTCGATCCTGGGAATAGCCTTATTCGTGCAAATAACATCAATATCCCATATTGATTTATTTGAGTCTGGCCAGACATTTTATAAGCACTATCCCTCGAGTGGCCTAGGATATTTGCTCCCGTTATGTGGGAGGGACAAATTCTATCTTCGTCTACTACGATCTCTAAGCTTGCTTCTTATTGTATCCAGTACATGCTTTTATAGCTACCCAATTACGGTGTAGCGTTTGACGCTACCAAGATCACAATAATCCACAACTAGACAATCTAGTGACTTCAAGTCTAAGGATGACAATACCATTGCACCGCGAGAAGCGCTTGTGACTTAACATACCATGTATGTAGCCTTCTCGGAGATGGGTCAATCAGGTGCGCCATTACCCTTAATGCACACCCATGTGTTGGATCATGATATCTCCATATCAATCCAACCCCATACTAGTCTATAGATGATTGTCCTATTAATCATTATAACCGACTAGGGATATGTAAGAATATAACACTTATATTCTAAGGACTTCATTCATGTTAACATATCTCCATATCGATAACATAATGAATCGTAAATCCATAAATGTCACAATTATTTGATTGCCTCTAGGGCACAATTCCAACAAAAAGGTATATGACAACCTGGTATGTAATTCAAATGATTGAGTGCTTAATTCAGCCAAATCCGATTAGGGGTTGGATATGTGTGGAAGACATAGTACTGAAAAAGAAGATAGATTACTGTACTTTGATTTGGATGGTCGATTTTCACTTCCCTATTGTCACTGGAAAGGGTGTGAGAGTGGACAAAGTAAGCTTCCAATGATATGTATTTTAGTTATCTAATGAAAATTTTGTTTTTTTCCAATTGTATATCGATTACAAACAACGAACAACGACTATCGATTAAAAATAACGAACAACTACTATCGATTACAAACAACGACTATCAATTACAAACTACGAACAACGACTATCGATTACAAACAACGAACAACGACTATCGATTACAAACAACGACTATCGATTACAAACTACAAACAACGACTATCGATTAGAAGTGACAAACAACGACTATCGATTACAAAACAACGAACAATTACAAACAACGACTACCGCTAACATATTACAAACTTATTAAGGTTCATAAGTGCAAGTTCTTTTTGAGTGTCCTAGTCGACCGCACTTGCTGCATCTGTATGAACCCTTTCCTCCTCGATTTGAAAATATTTTTTCAGCCGTGGACTTGAATCTGGTCTCCTGGTCCCTCCCTGGTTTCACCAATTTCTTCGGAGGCAATGGCCGGAGTGCTCTTATACCCTCAGGTAAATTGTCTCTGTCCCACTGTGTGTGGTTGGGAGCAGTATAAACCGTTCCGCTATAGGCCTCCTTAAAGTATTCTCTTGAATAGTACCTGCTAGTATGGTTGTACATGACCTCCATGTCGTGTTGCACGTCGTAATGGCCCAGCTTCCTAAGTTGAGATGCACATGTACAAGCATGTACGCATGGGAACCACATATGTTGGTATTCGACACACGTGCAGCTCCCAACCACATTTCCAGGGCTAAAATCCACCACGTAACATTTCAGGACACGGTCTCTTACTTCGTACTCTGTGCATGTGATGGGACGTACATGCAGCCCTCGAGAGTTGGCCCGATTCTCCAACATTTTTTCTTCCCGCACCTTAGTCAAAAACATCCTTCCCATTTTCTCCAATTCCACATTTCTGAATATGAACCATTAAGCCACTGTGTCGCATGCAAAGGCGAATAATTGAAGAGGTCTGCCATTTCGTGCATCCAGAAAGCATGAGTTAATGGACTCTGCATGGTTGGAACATAATTGTTCGAACCGGGATGTCTTGCAAAAAGACCTAGCCCACTTCTCCAATCCGGCATCGCGAAAGTAACCTTCAATCGTCATTTTCTTCACGCTATGCACGTGCGATACAACAATGCCCATGTCCTTCAAATATTTATCACAGATCTCCCGGTCGAAGGTATATGCAGCTTTAAAAAAAATATTTATCCCACTTCTTTGTGTGGTAATGCGACAGCCCGTTTATTTTCAGGTGATGATAGCAATGGACATGGTTGGAAAGGGGGTACACCGCCTTAACTGAATTAATTATAGCTTGGTGTCGATTGGAAACAAAATTCAGGTCATGCATGTCGGGCCTAATTTGTCGTAGTTTAGTCAAGAACCATGTCCATGCATCTGTACTCTCGCGATCCACCAATCCCCACGCAATGGGATAGCAGTGTTGCTCGCTATCAACCATTGTGCACACAACCAACTGAACCGGTTCTTTCTTCATGTGCGACATATCAATCACAATTACAGGTCTCATATACCGTATACCTGCAATGCATGCACCGAGGGCGATGAAGCAGTACTGAAATACATTATCTTGGCTCACCACAATATCCCACTTTGAACTAGGGTTCAACTCAGCGGTTAAATGCATGAACGCAGGTAGATCTGCATAATTTTGGGCCCTAGTGCCGCTAATAAGACTTTTACGCTTTTGAATTGCAATCCACGACGTATGGTACGAGAATTCGGTGCCCATATCTTTCGCCATAGCCTGAACCTCAGCGATTGAGGGTGTCTTTGAGAGATCTTTAAACCGTCCCTGCAGTTGCTTGGCTACGACCATGCTAGTGATGTTACGGTGCTTACCGTCAATCGTAATTGCGGTACATGTGTGAATGGGATTGTGTTTCTTAAGGACATAGTTCACAGCCTCTTTGATCTTGTACGCCCCCACCATCCACTTACAGTTCTCAGTACTACAACGCAACTCTATCCGCACAGCCTCTCGCTTGTAGACGTGAAAAGACCATCCGCTGTTAGCAGCAGCTAACCTAATAGGTATTAATAGCGCGTCGGGTTTGTTGAACAAATCACCAATCTTCAGAACCAGTCCGTCAGACCTACCAATGCCATCACTACTACAACCACTACCACCGGCCTCATCAACAAAACGATTGCGGTCTATCTGCACTGTTTCCAATGCAAGATTGTTATGCACATTTGGTTCCTCTCTATCATACACATCATAGTCATTGACCGCATTGGTGGCTGTGTCATGATCGAAGTTGGGTGGACTGAGAGCCATAACATTATCCATTTCTGTGAGGACCAATGGAGGGTCCATGTCGTCAGCATAGCCCTGGCGGATGATCTGCACACCGGGGAAGTATTCTTCTTCAATCAATGCATGGGGGCTATTGTGTTCATCCACGGGAATCAGCTGCATATTGTTGTCATCTATCGGAATCGGCTGCAAATTGTGGTCATCCATCGGAGTCGGGCCGTTATGTACTCTATCAAGAACTATATCTGAAACTACGTTTCCTTGAACCTCATCCTCCAAAGTAACGTACATTCTAATAGTATACCCCGCAGAACACCAATCAAAAAAATCATCGATTTGTAGGTCATCAGAAAGTACGTTAGGGGGGAACAAGTCTGCATTGTCTATCAAGTGATGATAGTGTAAGACGATCTTCTTAGTAGACTCATGATCACCACCCATTCTAACGGAAACATCTTCCTTCAATGACTCTACAGTAATGCCTTTGCATATCTTGAAATGCGCGGTCTTCAATCTTTCACCCATATATTTGTACCTACCTTCGACACGATCCCATGCACCGTTCCAGATGACAAGTACTCCTAATTTCTTCACCATCTCTGTCATACATAAACAAACTTCACATATTAGAAGATAATGTTTGTTTTTTGTTTTTCTTAATTAGGATTTCGGGTTTAATAATAACCATATTGTGATAATAGTTAATTTTTAATAATAAGGGTTTAGGGTTTAGGGTTTAGGTTTTTTTTAATAATAAACAGTACATAGGGAAGACAGAGACGACCAATGTCCTTTGGGCGTCTCTGTCTTCCCAAGTGAATTACACGGACGAACCAACGACCATGGTCGTCTCTGTCTTCACCATTGAACGAACCAGACGACCTTGGTCATTATCGGACGACCTTGTCGGCCGGACTTGGTCGTCCGGGTCTTCACTGGTGAATGACACAGACGACCGAACCTTGGTCGTCTCGATAGTTTATTTTGAGAGGAACTTCACGGGTCGCCTTGGAAATTGATAAGCCGCATCAAATGAGGATACATTTTCAAGAAGAAATCATCTAGAAAATGTTTCCACATTATTACAAGCATGCACGACACAAGAAACAAATGAAACTGCCGAGTCTCTTCGTCTACCCTCCACCACTATAAATGTAGGTAAAATTGAAACTCCTAAACCACGAGCTATTCACACTCCCAAATCACTCCATCAAAATGTCCAAACCAAGCTCCCCACCTAAGGAGTACGAAACTGACCACGGTGAAGAAGAAGAGGAGGTGGGAAGTGATGAAGAAGAAACAAGTCAAGAGAAGGAAACTGATGAAGAAGAAAATAGTGAAGAGGAGGGAAGTGAAGAAGAAAAAAGTGAAGAGGATGACGAACCTGCTTATTCCTATAAAAGGGGTTCCGAAACAACCATTCACTCATCCGATGAAGACGAAGAGGACACGGCTCACTGGACTAGTCTCCCATCTCCTCCACGTAAAAGAGACAGGGATGGTAGTGCTAGTGAAGAATCGAGCACCGGTTCGGATTGGGACCCAGAAGAAGAGATTCCTCCTAGGGATAAGAAGAAACCAAAAAAAAAATGTAGTTTGTTTCTTTTAAGTTTTTAAATTTCAATTTAATTTGCAATTTATTTGAAGTTTAATGTAAGTTCAATGAAATTTTAATGTTTATTTTTTGTCTTTAATACTACAAACTTTTTATCTTTGCTACCCAGAATCAAATTTTTGTGTTAGGGTCTTGATTAATGTTGGGTAGATATTATTTACTTTTTTTTTGAAATAGGTTGATAGAATTTACCTTGATTGAACCCATGTTCCAGTTTTTGTGTTTTTGGAACTGCTGATTATTGTAATCTATTTGTTGATGTAATTTCTGAAGTATTTGTTGATTAATGTAATCTATTTGTTGATTATTGATTAATGTTGGGGTTCTTCACAAAAACATGTAATTCTTATTTACAGTATTTGATTATTGGAATTCTGTTGTATTTGATTGTTGGGGTCTTATTTTAAGTCTTATTTAAACAATTTAAAATTTTTGTGTCAAAATGTTCTAGACCAGGTTGTCTGCATTTATACCGGTCGTCAGCGTTTATATCGGATCGTCTGAGTACAAACCACTTCACTCAGACACGGACGATCTAGAATCACGGAGACGACCTAGCAGGGTCGTCCGGGTGTAACCTAAGTGTTTTTCCAGTTCACTCAGTCAGCGACGACCTAGACTCACCGAGACGGCCATGGTGGGTCGTCAGGGTCGTCAGGGTCGTCCTGGTCGTCCTGGTGTGCCCTATGTGGTTTCCCCCGACGATCCATATAATATATAGGTCGTCTCTGTGTCTTAGTGAATGAAGACCACGATGACCAAGCCCACTGCGTGGTCGTCGTGGCTTACTCAAATCTTCCCCGACGAGTGTTACATTGGCATAAGAAAACACAGGAAGAACATATGATTATGAACACATATATAAGTGAACAAATCAAGATAAAAATCAGAAATTTTAAGTGATAAGCTGACATTAGGATGAAAAAGACACAACAAATACAACAATCTCAACAAAATTACAGTTTACCTGTACTCTGAGCAGGTTCAAGAACAAATGAAGATGACAGACTCAGATGAGAGAAAATGTGAGAACTGGATAAAACAAGAGCAAGTGAGAGTGACAAATGAGAAATGTTTGATAGCATTAAGGTTGGAGTACTCTGAAATCATAAATGATACGGTTGGAGTAATTTCTTCTTGTACTTTGTTAGGTAGAGGTAGATGAAAAAAATTGAATGTTCGTGAGGGAGAAGAAAAAGCAGTGAAGATTGTAGTGAGAGAAAAAAATGGAAGGGTATTGAATATTCGGGTTGCAAGGGCATAGAAGTCATTGAACAAAAACCTTGGCTGACAACATGTACTTTTGGCTGACAACAAGGGACCACATGGTTGTTAATAATTTCTTTAGAGATGAAATTACCCAGCCGGGTAGATTTGAAAAACAAGTTTGGCCAAGGGTATAAAGTAAAGACAAGTTGCCAGAAAGGCATTTGAACAAAATCCCCAGGTGAATGAGAGTGAGAGGAAGAGATAAGGTTAGGGTTTGAAAATGAGGAGGAGAAGGAAGGAAAGGGCATTGATAGTGGGATAATTTTTCAACATTTCAGGGCTATTTTTAACTTTTCACCCTTCCGTTAGTCCATCGTTAATTCTTAACTCTGACAGGGTGCAAAATGTATTTATCGATAAGTAATGGGGAAAAATATATTGTTTCCATACTCAGAGGGTGAAAATGTCTTTTACCCATAATAATTATACTACGAATTCTTGAGTTTTACTGAAAAAATATATAAACATATGTAATAAGGATAGCAATTGAAAGATAATTTTTGCACAAATTACCCTAAACTCACTTACAATTTGACATTTGTTACTGAAATTCTCATTTGTTATGGATTCGCACTACAACTTAATATCTCAAGACATTATCACAAGTTCACAACTTCAAAATTGATATCAGTTGGAGGCTGTTTTCGACGACGATCAGTTGGAGATTAACGTTGCTAAGAAAGTTAGCCACTTAGTGTGGAGGTGCTTGAAGAATGCTTTACCTACTGGCAGTGGTTTGAGAAGGCGGGGAATTATGCTTGATACTATATGTCCAGTTTGCAATAAAGAAGAAGAGACACTAAAGCATATCATGATTAAATGTCCAAAATCAAGGAAGTTATGGGGAGAAGTGCTTGGTCCAGATTTTCTGTCAAATACCGAAGGAGAGTTCACCACGTGGCTGGCAGATCATATACAATCTCGGAAAGAGGCGGAGCTTCAGGTTATTTTCACGACGTTGTACTCTATATGGTTTGCCAGAAACGACAAGAAATTCAATAATGTGGAACTCCATACAAGTTTTGCAGCAGAGAGTATATGGGAGCGAGTCAAAGAAAGAGAGAATTATGGTCACAGGAAAAACTCTAATGTGCAGATGAAGTATCGATGGAGCAAGCCGAGGGATCATTGGGTAAAGATAAATTGTGATGGCGCTTGGAATGGGAACACAGAGGAGGCTCAGGCGGGTGCAGTGGCTCGAGATGCGAATGGAAAGTTGATCATGGCAGCTTCGAGGTCCCTGGGATGTTGTCACTCGGCGAAGAATGCTGAAGCACAAGCAGCCCTTTTAGGTGCTGAGTTAGCTTGCAGAATAGGGATTAATCATATCCATTTTGAGGGCGATTCAAAGACAATCATCGATGAAATTATCAGAAGGCGAAATGGGATTACTCCTCAAGATATCTCGGAAACACAGGAGGTTATTGAAGAGTTTCTTGTTATCTCTAATTCGGTAGAGAATTGGACTATCTCCTATGATCGAAGAGAATGCAACATGGTGGCTCATACCATTGCTCAAAATCAGACGAAGGAGACCTTGCTGTACAATGAATGGAGGGATGACCCCCCTAGCTGGTTACTTTCAAGTTTACAACAAGATGTAATCTCTGGTTCTGAGTCCCTTTGAGGCTAATCAAAAATCAGTAATCAATGAATAGAAATTGGCTAACTCTGTGTCTATATAAAGAGGATTGTTAATAATAATATATTAATTATAAATTGTAAGACGTCATATCTCGGGATCTCCTCCGAATTTCTAGCTGCCATGACTATATCGGGCCCTTGCCGAGGTAGGCCCGATTTTTTTTTTCTTATGTACATGTTATAACTACAACTACCTATATATTATTTCACAATTTTTAACTGTACAAACAATATTTATTTTTTAATTATATGCACCTATCTTATGAAATCAGTGTGATACAAATCATCTTGTGACAGAAACGAGTTAATGTTTAATGCCGATGAATTTTGGGCCAAAGATATAGTAGTGCAACACCCCGATTCTACTTTTGCCGCGTACCCCCAAAAGTCTAGGGCCAGCCCTCAACAGGCCCAAACCGGTTTGGCGTCACGGGTATGCATTTGGCTGAATATAGTTTTATGGGTGGTACTGCGGGTTTTGCCCTATATCAGGGGTATTTTTGTGAATAAGAAAGCAGTTAGAAGCATATTAGCAACCGCCCTTATACATATTTGACCAAAAAAAAAGAAAGGAGCAACCGCCCTCAGGAGGTTTCACCAACATCTTTATAAACTCGGCCAAATGTTGCTAACATAATCTTGCCAAATTTAAGTAGGAAACATTAGAAAACATTCTTCTTTCTTCTTGTCCGCCCCCGAGTTGGGGTTCCATTAGGGTTTGCTGTTTCTTTTCAACGGCAAAGTCTGTGTTCCACGGTTCCTAAATTGCGAAACAACTCGATCAATAGCCTTCACGCAATCGTGAATCGAATGACATAATCAGAAACATTGGCGTTACCCTGCATCACAATGGCGTTGAACGTTGAAGCCGCTGAAGCACTCGCCAAGGAAGCACTGAAACTGAAAATCCCTGAAGCGGTTCCAATCTACGAGCAGCTCTTGGCTACATACCCTAAATCCGCACAACTCTGGAAGCAGTACGTGGAGGCACACATGGCTGTGGGCGATGACGAGGCCGCGAAACAAATCATCCGCCGCTGTCTGTTGAATTGTTTGCATATTCCTCTTTGGCGGTGTTATATCCGATTCATCAAGAAAGCCAATGAGAAGAAGGGTTCAGAGGGACAGGAAGAGACCAGGAAAGCTTTTGTTTTCATGCTTAACCATGTTGGGGATGACGTTGGATCTGGGTCTCTATGGATGGAGTATATTGCCTTCTTGAAGTCCATGGTGTTTCAAACCGCAGAACAAGGGTCCCGGCGATTGACTGCCGTTAGAAAGGTATATCAGAAAGCAGTTGTTACTCCGACGGATCGCGTTGAAGAGATATGGAGAGAGTATGAAAGTTTCGAATATTCTAAAGGATTAGTTTCTGAATACATACCGAAACATAGTAAGGCAAGGGATGTTTATTTAAAGCTGAAGAAATTTACTGACGAAATCGATTGGGACATGCTTCCTACGCCGCCCTCAGGTTCTTGCTTCAAGCAAGAAGCACAACACGTGGCATGGAAGAGGCTTCTGGAATTCGAGAAGGAAAAATCTCTAAAATTAGAGGCTGGTTCTGCAAACAAAAGAATTGCTTTCGTATTTGAGCAGTGCCTCATGTATTTGTATCACTATCCTGATATGTGGCACGACTATGCTTCCTGGCATGCTAAAAGTGGTTCAGTTGACTCAGCCATCAAAGTAATTAACCGCGCTCTGGAGGCTATTCCTGATTCGGAATTGCTCAAGTGTGCTTCTGCACAACTTCAGTCAGCTAATAAAGAGTCTCGGATTCTTTTGGGAGATGGCACCAACAGTGTAGCACCCAGCAGTGTTAATGAACAACTAGTGAAAGTAGCCGTTCAACGTCCACCTGCATTACTAGCATTTATAGCAGATTTGCCTGCAGTTTATGGTCCATCTCCTGACGTTGATTTCATATTATCCATAGGTCTCCAAAGCAACATATCAGGAAAATCATCCCCAAGTAGAAGTGATAATTCTGGATCTAGCAGACGTCAGACCGCGCAAAGCAATTCATCAAACAAGACAATTCCTAGAGATAAACAGTCAAGAAAAAGAAGACATTCAGATGAGGAAGATACTGCAACTGTAAAGAGGAAACCAGTGCCTAAAGATGTATTTATGATACGCCAAATGCTTAAAAACAGAGAGGCACAATCGTCTTCTCAATCAGGATCATCATCATGTGGGAGTGGATCTTCCACGGAGCTGTCTCGCAGCACTGGCTGATGAGTTTTATAGTTTTGGTTTTGTTACCTTGTAAAGTTTATTGATTCTTTTCTCCTGAAGAGATACTCATATTTCCTATGTACTTTTCAGTCAGATAAAACGTATTGCATATGTACTGTATTATACCACAAGGATTCAGCCATGATGTTGTGAGGCTACAAGGTTGAATAGAAGAACAATCCTTTTTTCTTAATATCAAACAAATATGTTAATGTACTTAGCCTCTGTTGTTCTTGAAACATCCCTTAATTCTTCAGTCCGGTTGACCACAGTTGTATCGTTTAGGTTACTACATATCATAGGCTCGCAGTAACACATGATCTGACTACCTTGTGGACTGAGCACATCATTAAGAATTTGAATTTCAATATTTTATTAGGAAGTTTTTGTGCTTGTTTTCTTTGATGATAAATTAGTATACAGTCCCACATATTTGCAACAGTTTACCATTCCCTTGAGGACATTACAGCATCACCAGTTCTAATCCAACTTTTTTTTGGATACATATGAAACAGTAAAACAACAACAGCAAAAGAACTTAAACAAAACAGTTTAATTCGAACAAAGTAGTGCAAAATAGTCGCTGCCTTTGGTTTGGAGTAGTAGCTACCATATTTCTAACAACTGGTGCTCTGACTTCACCAGGAGCTTCATCCAAAATAGTGAGATTCTCATATTGATCTGCTCTCACTTTTGCAACTTTTTATGAACAAAGAATTGCTTCTCCAATGAGATGGGAGATAAAGCAGGTCATGGTTGGAACAATGACCTTGCATATACACCAGTAATTTGCTTCGCAAACTTTCAGAGCTCGTTGGCTCATGTACTTCAGACCCATGATTGAATCAGAATAAATATCAACATCATTCCATCCTTTCTCCAAAATAACTGTCAATCTGTCAAGACTACCCTAACTCTAGCGGAGATTCGGGCAAAACCAGAGAGTGATAATTGCCTAAAATATGGCGAAACCAAGCTCAATACCATGGCAAGGGGCCGATATTTATGAAAATAACCAGTAATTAACTGAAAATATAATGACCTTAAACAGAAAAAAAAAGGAAACAGAATAACAGATTCTTCATTCATTTCTGGAATGGAGCATCCAGGAGATGTATACAACCGCTGAGAGTGCGGTTAATGACAGAATCTTCCCTTGCTAACTCACCCAACTACCTTTGCAGCCCTTAGCTATCCTCAACTGCCTACTCTAACCCAAAACAGGGTTGTTCCACTTAAACTTCAGGAGAACGGCATCGTCTGACCCATTATTCGACTAACTCAGAAGAAATGCCAAATTTGATAAAGGCCAGTGAGAATTTGGTAACTGGAGATCAAAAAACGCATAAACTGGCTAGAGTTTGTAGTGATGGTCCTCCTAAGTTACCCATTGTATGAGAACCTGGGGGTAACTGTGGAGTCTGTCGTGATCTGAAGAGCCCGATATCTGAAAGCTCATTGCCAATCTTCTCGATATCTGAAAAGCCCGTACTATCATGGACTGAGCATTTGTATCGTGGAGAGAGGTGTTAGAAATGCTTCAAAAACATCATTGATATTTTTCTACCATGTTACAACTTTGCCATATTGTTCACTTGGAACACGAGAGCGACGTGACAAAGTTAGCGTGAAACTTCCTCTTCAGGAAGACATCAATCAACCTTTGATTTGGTTGCATACTTAATGTCCTGCCATATCTCGAAGAAGGAAGTTTTCAATTATGGCATGATTTTGAAGGAGGATTCATTCACTCTTAATTTCTCCATTAATTTCGGAATAATCATTTCCAAAATTAGTTTCTTCCTATCACTATATAAACCCATTGCCCTCCAGCAGAATGATTCACTCCATCCCATTTTTCTTATTCTTCTCTTCATCTTTTCACTACTCTTGACTCAAAACTATGTATTAGTTCATGCTTCGGTCTTGGTGAGTGCACACCAACTGAAGCAAATCACGTTCCAGATAATTCCAGAATGTTTCTTCATGTTTTGTTTGAAGAAAATTACGTTCCAGATAATTCCCTTGAACCAGCTCGTAGTGCTTCCATCACCATGGTTGAAAAGGCAGATACTGAGATCATTGCACCGGTTGTTTCAGAGGTCAATCTGAGCAGCCCTATGGAGTGGGTCGTTGATAAAGGGGCATCTCGACACATCTGCACAAAAAAGGACATGTTATCTTCCTATGAAACTGTTGAAGGAGAGATTGTCTACATGGGTAATTCACGCACTGCGAACGTGACTCGTAAGGGTAAAAATTCTACTAAAGCTAACACCTGGTAAAACCCTTGCCCTAACTGATGCGCTCGACATTCCTGACATGCGTAGAAATCTTATTTCTGCTTATCTTCTTAATAAGGCTGGTATCAAGCTTGTTTTTGAATCTGATAAGTTAGTCCTCACTCGTAACAATGAGTTTGTGGCGAGAGGATACTCTGCTGATGGACTTTTTGTGCTAAGTGTTGAGAACATCAAAAAAATGTCTACCTCTGGTGCTTATATTGCTGAGCCTATTGATCTTTGCCATACTAGACTAGGTCATGTTCATTTCACTTCTATTAAGAATTCTGAAAAGTCAAAGTGTTATGTTTGTGTAGAGGCGAAGTTTCATAAGAGACCCTTCAAATCAGTAGAAGGAATCTCTAAACTTCTAGAGTTAATCCACACTAACCTTTGAGACTTTAAGAACTATGAGAGAAGAGGTGGCAAGAGATATTACATAACCTTTGTAGACGACTACTCTAGATTTTGCTTTGTTGACTTGTTAAGAGCCAAAAGTTAAGCCACAAAATGTTTCATAAAATACAAAGTCCAAGTAGAGAACAAACTTGATAAGAAAATTAAGAGGGTACGATATGATAGGGGAGGCAAGTATGACAGTGACATATTAAGATACCTATGCGAGCAGACCAGTATAATTCACGAGACAACCACTCCATACACCCCTGAACAAAATGACATAGCCGAGAGGAAATATAGAACCCTAAAATGCCATGCTTATTAGTTCTGGGTTACCATCGAACATGTGGGGGAAAGCTATCTTGTCCGCGCGTCATAATCTCAATAGGGTCCCCTTTAAGAAAAATTATAAGACCCCATATGAGCTATGGAAGGGCTACATCCCAAATCTGAAATATTTGAAAGTGTGGGGGTCTCTAGCTAAAGTGGGACTGCGTAGTTTCAAACGAGAGAAAATTAGACCCAAGACCACTGATTAGAATTTCATTGGTTATGCTCAAAATGGTACTGCTTATAGATTCCTAGTGATTGATTCAAACCACATAATAGAGGCTAAGGACGCCGAACTCTTTGAGCACAAATTTCCTTTGAAAGAGAGGGCCCCCATTGCCTCTCACGGTGCTTCCTTATAAAACTCTATTCTAGATCCTGAAATATATGTTGAACCTACACGCAACAAGAGAGAAAGAGTAGAGACTAGCTTAGGACCAGACTTTGTCACTGGCTTCATCATTCAAGATGATCCTAGGACCTACGGAGAGGCAATGAAATCCGTAGATGCAAACTTTTGGAATGATGCAATGAATAGTGAACTAGATTCCATTCTGTCTCATCACACTTGGGAACTAGTTGACCTTCCTAATGGGACCAAACCCATAGGATGTAAATGGGTATTTAAAAATAAGCTTAAGGACGATGGGCTCATTGATAAGTGCAAGGCCCGACTAATTGCAAAGGGATACACACAAAAAGAGGGAGTTGACTACTTTGACACCTATTCTCCCGTGAACATGATCTCCACAATAAGACTACTCTTTGCTATTTCTTCTATTCATAATCTTGTAATACATCAGATGGATGTGAAAACTGCTTTCTTGAATGGAGATCTAGAGGAGCAAATCTACATTGACCAACCTGAGGGATTTATAGTCAAAGGCAAGAAAATAAAGTGTAGACTTTTTAAATCTTTGGGTAAGGCTTCTATGCGGAAAAAAATACAAGGAATACCCGGTACTATTCATGAAATTTAATGACTGGTGACTTGTGGTAGCCGGTGAACCATGAAACGGTAACATGTATCATGAAAAACGTTTATCGGAGTATCTTTCACAAACCATGGTATATGAAATGCGTTTAAAGCCGTAAAACTTTAGTCATCTGTGTTTAAGAAAGAACCCATGACATCCATTGATTGAGGAATTGTCACGAACTTTGATCTTCCACAGTTTTCGTTTGTCTGAGAACCCACGACAGCCATTGATTGAGGAATACTCGCGAATTTTGATCTTCTAAAGTCTTTCGTTTATCTGAGAACCCACGATAGCCATTGATTGAGGAATTCTCAAGAACTTAGATGCGTCCGATATAGTCCAACCCCCTTACACGCAACAGTGACCGGTACATCAGCTGCTTCCTTTTTACAAAACCTTGATCCGAGATTCATTTCTCTGTCCATACTCGCCTTTCCAACTACTAAGAACTCCTCACCAAAAAAATTCTCTTCTAACAACTGCTCATGAAAATCTTCCTCTTCGTTATCATCATTTTCGGACTCATCTTCACTATCCCAAACTACAATTGGATCATTGGTGCAGAGAGTTTTTTTCACCTGAATAACTTGAATTTGTGAATATTTGTGAGTCTCAGGTTTCTTCGTGCTAAATTTCAGAATTACAAAGATCCTATTTGGTGTGAGGGTTCGGATAACTGCAACTAGGTTTGAGTTTGGAGTTCAACGAAGATATGTTCTGACCAGTCCTTAAAATAGGGAAGGTGAGATGGATGCATTGATTGGAAAGAAGGTTTTGACAATCCTTCCAATATGTGTGTTGGCATGCATCTGATCAGTAGGGAGTGTAATTAATGATGGCATTTTCCCCAGAAGCTTGAGGGTTGGGTTAAAGGAGGTTGCATTAGAGGAGGCGGATGGCTGCATTCCAAGGTTGTCTCATGTAAGACTGTTTCTCTGCTGCTCCATATTTTACGAGTTATGCACTCGCTATAGCGTAAAGATTTGTACTCGGATACCACTAAATTTTGTAGCAACAATGATGACATTCACATGTATTGTTATAAGTGTATTTTGTGGCAGCAATGATACCACTACCGTATTGCATAACACAACACTAAAGCATCAAGGAAAGATTTTGTCAATCTTGACAATGAACTCCATGGGACTCACCAGTGATGCCTTCCACATAAGATCTTTCCCAAGCTAACTTCATAGTGAAGTTGACCAGGGTCCGCGCTTGCGTCTTTTTCAGTACATGCTTGGAAATTTTCGTTACTATACTAACTAAGCAGAAACAGGTACATTACTCGAAATGGGTGGTAGCAATCGTAGCATTGCATTCACTGCAAATTTGAAGCAACGTTGAGTACCTAGATTGCCGATCCAATTATTGATGACTGCATGATGTTGGATTGTAAATTTTATGTTTGTTATATTTTCATTGGCCCTAGAGATCACAAGGTGTGTGATAAGTGCAGAGGCTTACCACTCCAAGCGAGAAGGCGACAACCGGATTCTGCGCCCTCCAACAGTCCTTCAAAAATTCTTCGTGCTTCAGAACCCATTCCGGCAAGCGGGTTAGAGGGTAAATTTTAGGAGACTTAAGGTAGAGGGTTTGGTCTGTTAAGAATCATGGCGTTCCACCTCAAAACCAAAGGGCAATGAGGGTTGTAGCCCAAGTAACTTATCAGGCACAAACGAAACAGACCGAGTCCCAATGTCGGACAAATAACAATTAACGATTCTCAAAACGGTCCTCTCCAAGCAATCGCATATTCAGGGTCTTGCTTGTTGTACTATGCAAAATAAAAATCCTTAACCGAATTTTCGGCTAGACGTGTTGTGATGACTCTCAACACTTCTTGGAAAGATCGTCCTCCATTAATGAAGTTTTTTTCAACTATGGTAGGTGGAAAGAAACCTCGGGTTTATGTTTATGGTTATATAGAAACTTCAATTATAGCATTCCATTACTCTTTACTCGCATAAAAACAAGTTCTACGAGATAGTTCTTCACTGCTTCTGTTTTTTCGAGTCTAGCATTTACTTCGTTCACACTATGCCTCCTCGAGCACTGCCCTAGCCTAGAAATTCACCACCAGAGACGCTGTGAGCCGTCAAGAATTGTATCAGAATATAGAGTGATGTCTGTCTGTGTCAATCAAGCTGGTTGTATGATCTGATTGTGGAGGGAATCTTGGGGCTATAATCCCTCCCATTAATGGGTAATGGTTTGATGTGATAATGGAGGGACTCTTCATCTACTAGTAGTTACATTCTAATTGTGGTCCATATTTGTTTTATGTAAACACTGTTAGGTTTTGGTGATTCAAATACCTAGAATTGAAAATTGACTTAGTCCGTTTTGAACTTGTTTCCTTGTTCGTTTTGGCAACATTTGGACGTTGCTTTGGGCATAAGTCCGTAGTCTAGGCCTACATATGGGTGTAGGTCGTGGCTATTAGCTATTGTTGTGTATCGTTTTTTATAATTCGCTCTATCATCATTAAATCGGGTTTTTTTTGCCTTGGACGTAGCTATTCTAAAAACTAGTGAACCACGTTAAATCGTTTGTGTTATTTTTCGTCTTGTTCTTCGTTCATCGTCTCTTCTTGTACCTAAAAAGTGGTATCGCGCTTCGGCATTCGTATTCTGAAAAACAAAAATTTAAGGCTTCTAGATCTTTTCTATAATACTACTACTCTCTAAAAGTGTGAGGAAATGGGTTGCTCAGAGCCAAAAGGTACCCAACACAAAAAAAAAAGACCGCCTACCAACCACATAAGTTACTGTTATGAATAAATTGGAAAAATAACGCGCTATGAGGAATTGGAATCGAAGCTGCAGGAACAAAGGCCGTGCGACCTGGAATCGTTTTTGTTGGCCGATTGCAGTTTGATTCAACATTTTCAGCTAAAGTATCTATACAGAAGGGGAAATAAGTTTAGAATGAGTACATCTTATTGTAGAGTATTGAATTTTAATCATTAAATATATTAGCAATTTTTAACTTCATGATTTTTGGAAAATGTGTCAAACCATCCCTAAAAAGGTGTTCAAAAGATCCCTAAGCTTGGTGTACCTAATTACACAAGGAAAAGGATTCAGCAATCCAGTTCTGTACCTTACTGATGAAGGTTCCGCTGTAGAGGTAACTTAGTTACAACGGTGTACAAATTTCGTTTGACATTTTGCAAAAACAAAAGAAGAGCATTCATGGGGGAGGACACACCCCTACAGTCCTAAAAAAAAGCAGGCACCATAAACACAGGAGCAAACATGGATATTGTTTATCTGTAAAAATAAACACGGGGAAAGCTACTATCAGAACCAGGATCACCATCATGCTTGGTAAGATCAAGAGCCTTGTTGGTTGGTCTCGGAAATACTGCAGAAACAAAGCTGTGGAACGCAGTGGATAAATGCCTGCACAAGTCAGTATAGGGCCAGTGTTGTGAGAAGTATGAGCATAGCAATGTTTTACAACATGGTAATGCAGATCAGTAGCAGCCTTATAACAGAAACCAGCTACCCACAAGATCATGAAAAATAACAGCTGTATGTGACTTGTAAAACCTGCCACAAACATCATTATGTGTGGAAAGCATCTTGGCCAACAAATGGCTACAAAACCAAACTAAAAAGATAGAAACATTCAAGAGACTGGATGACGAATGCCAATTCGACTAATTAAAGTATTTATTTGCCCACCAATAAACTCATCCCAGCTATTCCTGATGTGCTAGTCAGTGCATTTTACGTTTCAAATAGCATTCAAGTTAAGCCATTCACATCAAGTATATCGCTCGACAGTCAAGCTACAGATATAGCGAGAGATTCAACAGTAGCACGAGGTTACATTTATAATAGCATTCAAGTTAGCCCTTCGAACGATCAACACGATACAAGCTTCAACAGTACATCAAGTAGTACTAGAGTAAATTCAGTATCATTTTGATTTGGTGATTATTCGAGGAGCGTCGTACCTGTTCCTTCAACCATGAACATCGTCCCTCTTCTGACCGACAACATCCAAAAACAACCTCATTTCAAACTTGAGATTTTCTTGGTCTATTTAAAACCATAACGTCAGAAATAGGGAAATCACACATAACCAATGAGTATAGTAGCAACGAAGTGAGATAGGGAGATAGAAGAGACCTTTCTTATGTTGGTTGAAGTTGTCCAAGTCACGTCGCTAAGACACGTAGCCATTTAGTTGGCCTTCACCACAGAATCGTTGCCTCTCTCCCATTCAGCTCTACCAAAGCTTTCAAGAATGAAACGTTCATGCAGTCACATAGCATACAGCAGTCCTGTAGTCGTCTTGTCAAAAGTTAGAATGCTAAACCCACGGTGCCCTTTTCGCGCATAAGCATGATAGCCATTCACCCGCTTATATTCTTTAAAGAGTGCATCCAGCTCTAGCTTGCTCATAGCGATCACCTGCAATTCAAAAATGAGACGTTTATTTGTCATAAAAGTAAACAAATTTTCCTATCAAATGAACCATCACGGATCAAGAAATATCACAGATCTATCCTTCATAATACGTCTTGTGTGAATGAAAAACAAAAAACTCACCTTGCCATCAACAATTTTATCCGAAGAGCTCTTCTTGATACAAACCATTGGAGGCCGAACAATCAGATAATGCGAATGAGTTGGCAGACCTATCCATTCAGTAAGAGACTCGACAGGGGGGAATCGTTCTTCTAGAATAACTTTAAGAGATTCTGCAAATTCCGGATGGGGAGTGATGTACTTCGGTGTAGCTCCGGCGTGATCCAAAAGGGGCTTCAGCTCATACAGCTTACATCATCCACGACCGGAACCGAAAGAACATACTGTACACCTCCTTTCTTTTGAAGGTTGACCGTTCACATACGCCTTCTCCAATTCTCTTAAGAAGTCAGCAATATTGGTGGAAAACTTCTCGCCAATATCGCCGTTGTCGCTAGAGTCATAACTCGTGGGACATTCAACTTCTTGCTGGTCATGTTACAGTTAAGTGTAAGTAACCAGTTTAACTGAAAAAAATAAATAATTGATAATATATGATATTTCGCCGGCAAGATCTAAACAATGAGAGGATGTCAAAAGGAAAATTGCTTCAACAACCATAAGCATGATAGGAAAACAGGAACTAGCATGTCTAGAACCCTAACCTAAAGATGCCATATAGGAAAAAAGACCCTAAATTAACTTTACCTAAAATTTATTCTTCAATTCGTAGCTTGTTCAGCTTGTAGGTATTATAAAATGATTGATTATCAAATACAGTCCCAGAAAAGTGGGAAAAGAAAACAAGATGCAATCAAATATCTTTACCATAAATGAAGGACTAAAGTGAAGGCTTTCTCTCCACAATGTGACCTTCATCATTTTATAAATTCTCTAGCAATTATTAATATTGCAAAGTCTTTCCTAACTAACTTAATGGCCAATCGGCAATTACTTAACCTTATGTTTCATCCAACGACACGGATTGCGACGGTTAGATAATCTCCTTTATAGACCCAAGTAAAGGTTTATGTGCATCCATTTAGCACACTTTGATGCCATTTCATTATGAGCGAAAACCTCTCCATTCTTCTTAATTCTCTATGAATTCTTGTTGATTTTTCTAGAAACCTCGACGGTTTCTTTCAGTAGAAAGCACATGAGAGCAAAAATAGTAATGTATGCAAACAGCAATACAATTGGTTATGAATATTGTTAATGGAGTGCTAAAACTCATGTATCATGTAGGATTCCCCATTTGGCCATAAGGGAAAACTACCAGAACAGATTAAACAGAACATGCAAAATATTCAGTTTGTCTACACTCACTAAACTTTTGAGGAAACATATTATTATTAAAGCGATTGTCAATGTATTACACTATACTCGCACAAAAAAAAGTACTTCAAGACAACGTCCCTGGCTTTGCAAGAGCAGCAAGAACAGAGTCCCGTGGCATTACTGGGTAATCCTAACAATACCGAACTTCAACCTATCTTGATCAACAATGAAATCAACAAGGAGGAAACAGAAACATCACTCTACAAAATCAGAATTAAAGACAACATGCGGACACCTTACAAACACTACCACTACGAGCATGATTTCAAAACCCACAAACAACATGTATGCATCACTATCTTGTAACCAAGGAGATCTACAACTGTTGACATGTGAAGAACAACCATATATTGGTGTTGCAGATAGATGAAACTAGTTTACAAGACCTTTGTCTTGTAGGTTCCTCTGGATCTGCTTCTGCTGCTCTCTTCTTGCCTTTTATTTATTCCACCTTAGTTCAGATAAGTGAGTCAAACAACAACAACAACAACAAGAACTCAACAACAACACAACAACAACAACAAACCTGTGTTTTCCAGTAGCTGGCCATGAACACCAAATATCGAAAAACGGGAGTAAATGGCGTGGTTCGAGTTGCAAGATTAAAGCAAGAGTAGGTTGTTAATTTCGGTATTTTTATCTTCAGCCTATAGGGTCTGATGGCGTCGGAGAGTGATTATCCAGATGAAGATTTTATTTCTAATTTCTTCAAAGTATGGCCTGTGTGTGTGTGTGTGTGAGAGAGAGAGAGAGAGAGAGAGAGAGATATTTTTTCTGATTCTTCAAATCATGGCCAGTGAGAGTGAACTCTTCGGTGACTACACTACGGTGGTTATCATTAATGGTTGAGTTGGAAATAGCGTTGAACGTTTCGGCTTTCTTTTTTGATGAAAGGATCATATCAATTTCAGATTTTTATGTATATGTCATGATTTCTATTCATTTCTCAAAGTATGGCCTGTGAGAGAGAGAGAGATGAAGATTTTTTATGAGTCTTAAAATCATGGCATGTGAGAGTGAACTCTTTGGTGACTACACTATGGTGGCTATCATTAATGATCGAGTTGGAAATAGTATTGAACGTTTCAGCTTTGTATGTATATGTCATGATTTCTATTCTTTTCTCAATGTAGTACATAACATTTGATTGTATTACCTATACCCCTCATGTTTTGTTGCGATTAAAATCTCATTTGAGATTAAAATCTCATATGAGCTCACTAATAATCTGCAAATTGTATAATCTCCGATTAGATTTTTTATGTATAGCGTCTGAAATACCATATTTTATCATCTCGTCAATGCATGAATTGTTAATTTGTGAAAACACATAACATCTAAGACGTATCATAAGTTCAAATAAAGACAAATTTCGTAATTTTTTAGTAAATGCTGCACGTGTTTCCAAACACAATTAAATTTTATTTCGAAATTTCTCAGCGCAAGACAAACATTTTTTAGATTATAAGTTCGTCTGGCTTATTCACCTCAGACTATTTTCATCAGATTATTGAGATTTTAAGCTAGAATAAAACTCCACGATGCTTAGTTCATTTTTTTTTATGTTTCGCACACTAGTTGAAAACTAGCATTAAGACTATTTCGTCGAAAATCTACCTACTTCCTAACAAAATAGAGGATTACACGTACTTAATAGTTTACAGAGGTATTTTTTGACTAACACTTTAACATACCTATAGGCCTACTCCCGCACGTTAATTTAGTTACCAAAAACCCACATAGAGCCCTAACAAAAAAAACTTCTAATTTCAGCAAACACGTCATCTGCAAAACCTCTCGGCGAACAAACGCGACCCCTCCATCCGAACTCACTATCCCATGCAAATATCTCTGAGACAACATTGCTAATCGATCAACAAAAATCATCCCTCGCCGTGGCCCCCGCTTCCTCGACCCCGATTACAAACTAATTCAACGGGAACGAAGAGTCACGCGCCACCAAGGCTGAATCGTACCATGAGGATGAGCGTAAAAATGTGTAGAAAATAAAATATTGGCTGAAAAATGTTGAGGAACCTTATGGAAAAGGGATCTCCTTTTTTTTTCAAATCAGTTTATTTTTTTAAAACTCGTCCCTTATAAAAGGAAATAGAATTTGAGAATTTCACATTTTAAACTTTTCTCAATCCTCCATGGTAGACATCGATCTCAGAGTAAAGTCCTTCAATGTTCAGTCACGGTTACATATAATCCATTCACAAAATGCCAATATTCAACTCAAAAAGTCCAGATAACAAACCACGGGATATCCCCTCATGGGGGTAACACATTCCCGTTTCCAACATATGACTGTGGTGGTCTCTAGAAATTGAGTATTAAATCTCCAAGAGATACCCATAGAAAGACTCCAAATACTACAATATATATACATAAGACAAGAGATTTTTAGAAATGTTTAGCACAAAGCTTGAAATATCCAACAACATGATATGGCAATTAAGCAGCTTGGTTACTTGGATCGTTCCTCTCCTAGGAACCTGAAATTAAGGTCATTAAAAACCGGTCAGACTTCTAAGTCTGGTGAGCACGTACTTACCCATATGTTAGGTTTAGAAACATAAAATATATTTACAAGTGCCAAATCCAATGGTTAATTATTTCAACTATGCATGCGTCACAGTGAATACCAAAATAAAGAATAATATGAATAACATAATTCAAGCAAGCATTCAAGTAAGTGAAGAGGTAAAGCATTTACTTAAAAATACTTGGGTCCTCGACCCCTCCATAACACGATATCGAGCCCTCGACTCATATAATTCAAGTACTTTGGCCATTATAATCTCATTCGTGACACTTAGCCATCAAAAATGGCGAATCCGTGTAGAATCGCTACCTCAGACAAAGTATAGTCAAATGGTTATGTCTGCTCTTTCAGAGTTGATGGTTCAAACAAAAGTGTATATAATTTAGTACCAAGTAACGCAGATGTGAAAATCAAAAGAATTATCATGTATGATATCGGTAAACCACTCTATGGATGAGCTTAAATAAACGACAAGTTGATCACAAAAGATCATTCAATCTAGGGCGTTTGGATAGGATAATAAGTTCTAGTGTGTTTGTTTTCAAAATAAATTACGAAAAATAGTTTTCCGGAATTTGTAATTGAAAAAATAGGGTTACGGCGTATTATAATATTGGTACTAAATTATAGTCAACGCGTATAACTACTCATGAGTAACAGAGAATTACCGTCATTCCCCCCCCCCCCCCCCCCCCCCCCGTTATTTCACTTCGCCTCGCCCGCCTTCTCCAGACTTTGCCCACCTTTCTCGGATTCCTGTTTTCAAAATGCAAGAATACTATTTTACTTTCGACTTTAGCTAATCCAAACGGTACCAATATCAATATGTGATGTATCCTTATTCTTACATGGCTACTCTAATGATAAATTGTCTAAGTTATATGAACAAAGAGATCGTAAAACTTATATTTCCAGCGTATCGTAGTAGAGAATCATAGGTAATATAGACCTTTATCGGCCCAGATTTGGTCTCAACGGCAGGGGGGAGCATCAAAAAGTATGTCTCCTTGCTATCCTTAGCATCATCATAGCTGTCACTGATCCAGCCGTAACAAGGCCAACGGTTCATAGTACGTTGCGGCATAGTACCACTACGGGCCGCACAATCCATGTGCAAATCTCCTTCAAGAGGATCATTATAACCATTAATATACCCTGCCAAAAAAAGAGCAACAACATCTCCAATACCCACATTACAACATGACAACAATTATGTGGAGCCGAGGGGATTAGTGTGTTGATTTTGATTTGGACAATAACACAAATTTTTTAAGTCAGTATGAGACTCTTCGTCATATATATAACTCTCATGTGTAAAAGCGAGACATTGCAAGGATTTAGTTCTCAAAAGGTCATTCCTAGCCGTTCTAATCTGGTACATGCACAAATTTATCTAGTAGTACCATATCACAATCACCGTACTATTTATGAGCCCCCTTCTTAGTTTCTGCTTTTTTATTAAGTCCAGTTTGTAAACAACAAAAAATGTAAAAATTGTCAGAAACTTACTATTAGAACCGACGGGCTCAAAGGCTTCCAAAGAGTCCGAACAAGGGCTATAACAGATCTCCAAATAAAGAACCGCCCTTTCCGGATTGCAGTCTTGGAGATTCGTAATCAGACTCTGCGGTACACATAACCTGAATGATGGGTTTGAATATTAGGGATAATAGAAAAAAGTCATATACCAAGTCAAATAACAAGTAACTAGATTTGAGAACTGTGCACAAGAGATTCCGGCAGGGAGACCTCCGTGTACACCGTACGTAGTGGATCAGGGATCGCACAGGAAGAATAGGGGTGTGTGTAGGGAGAGAGCAAGTCAGTAGCAATGTCTGAGAGAGAGACAGAGGTTTGGCAGAGCTTCCGCGTATGGCAGTGTGTTCCCCCTTTTGTATGGAAAGGTTAACGATGTATATATACTGGAGAACGTGACCGTTGTAGTGTGGTTAATGCGCCCATTAATGGCGGCTTAATTAGCTTAACCATAACGGCACGTTCGTCCGAGTATATAGGAACCGTTAGAGCACGTGGTGCGCGAGTACCGGAACCGTTACGAGGTTGACCGGGTTTGACCGGATTGACCGGGTCTAGGGAGCTCGTGCCATAGATCTCTCAAAACAGTTACTAAAGGTCGCGCGCGGGCTTGGCTCGCACGCGACAGGGCTTACTCTAGCCTCCAGACCACAAAGTCCCTACAAGTCCCGTGCAGTGGTATGCGAGGGCTCTGTCTCGCAGCCCCCACATGGATCAGCTCGGCTGGTGATCCTGTGTGTGTGGAGCACAATATGGTGTGCTGGATGCTTGCCACGTGGCCTAGATCTGCCATGTCATAAAGCAGTATCTACATTAGCCCCCTTTCTGCGCGTGAAGGCTCATAGCTGTATAGGCTTCCATGCGCGGAAACCAACATGCGCGTCGTCGCCACGCACCAATTCAAATACGGGTAGGTTCAGCCCCCGTGCGTGTCATTATGACCTAAAACCCCTAGAGTCGTGCCGTCTGACCTTTAGGGTTTTAGGCGTGACGTCAGCCTGTCCTGTGATTGCGCGACACGACGGTGACGGTTGCGATTCGACTACTGAAGGGACGCAACCCTTCATTCTTCTGGATAAATACCTTGTATCCCATCATTGCAAAGCATCACTTCTTTCTCTTTAAGTGAATGGTACCCGGAGATCTTCGAGAGCAGATCCAGATCATCAATCACCAGTTCAGAACTGCAAATCGTATTCTCCAATTGTGTATATCCAGGCAAGCTTCGAGGAAACAAGGTTGGCCTCGCTCACTTTTGATTTAAAATACCAGTGTTTGCCTTGAATCGCATTGAATCTGTAAATCCATGAAATTTGTGAAGAGGCTTTTGATCTTTGAACCCGCTTCGTTTTGATCTTTCAACAATATCAACTCCCCAATTGCTGAAATTGACACTGGAACTGTTTGCTTTGTTTTGCATAGATCTCAAATTCCAAAATTCAAACTGAAGTGTGCTGTGGTATTTCTCCCCCCCTTTTTCTTGCCCTTTCGCAGGAATGGCCAAGACAAGAGTAACCAGACCCGTCAAGGAAGACGAAGAGATACCGGAGCTTCCGCAGGCTCTGTGGCGTAAAGCCCCCTTTCTGGGTGGGAAAGACTTTTACCATGCGAGGGTGAAGGCGAAGAGGATGCCTGACCCTGTCCCAGCTGAGAAATTGCTGACGTTGACTCGCCCAGTTAACTCAGCCCTGCTCGAGTGGGTTGGTGCCGAGGATGTAGTCCGACTGGGGATCGAGAACGGGCACTTCCCGTATACTGCGATTTCTACTCAAGCATTCGTCCAGAAATTGGACTATATGGATGAGTGGATTGACCACGTTTTGGATCATCATGCCGAGACTCTTGATAAAGCCGGCATTTTCTTTGCTATCCGTGCTATGAAGGGTGCTGCCGTGAAGTTGGATCAGTCCATGCTTCTAGACCTTCTGTCCCGTTATTCGCCCGCGACTCACACGTTTCATTTTGCTGAGTTCGAGGCTGCCCCCACGCTCGAGGACGTTCAAATGCTGTATGAGCTTTCCCCCATGGGCGAGGTGGACCCCTTGAGCCACTTGAGGACATCTGCTGAAATGGCCTTGTACGCGCAGATGGAGGAGTGCCTAGCAGAGGTAAAGAAAATCTCTACTCGGTGGACCACTACGAAGCCTCTTCCGAACTGGCAGCTAGTGGATACGTCTGCGAAGAATACCTGGAACAAGTGGTTGCAGTACTTCTTCCGAGACTATGCGAACAGCAGCATCACTAAGAAGCTTTTGAGCGAGGACCCGGAGGCCGAGAATTATGTAGAGGGCAAGGGTTATCATTTGACCCTTTGCGCCTTTCTCTGCGCTTGGCTGTCGAGGTACCTGATTGATGGTCACCCCCATGACGGGGTCTTCTACCATGTGCTGCCACTTGCCGTAAGGCTCGCTCTTGGCCAGAGAGTCGCACTCGGACCCTTGGTCCTGGGGACGCTATATTACAGGCTGGATCAGCTGGTTCTGGCGATGAGGGAATCGCGTGGCCGCCTCGATGTCCTGACCTTTGTCAATATCAGCTTTTTGACAATGTGGGTTTTCGAGCGCTGGCCGTCTTATGCTCCAACTCCCCTCCCACTTGAGAAGTGGTGTCCCCCAGGCGAGACGAAAGCGCGCAACAGCGGAAGGGCTGCGAGATGGTTTGGAGCAAGCAACACCAAGTGCACTTGGAGTTTGATATGCGACAAACGAAAGGAGTTTACTGCCAGGCCCTATGCCACACGTGTTGAGAATGTGCGGTGGTTTTCAAAGCTATACCCTTCCAGAGGTATGGTCTTGTCGGAAGACCTTCTTTTTGAAAAGGGGCCGCATTTCCACGAGCGCTATCGTGACTTCTTCTGTTGGTGTCTGCGAGGTTCTCTTCCTGCCCTTGCAGAGCATATTCGTGAGCTCGCGCCACGGTATGAAAGACTTACAGTGGATGTTGACCCTACTCGGGTCTCTCCTCAGTTTGGTTTTGATGCGGTGGCCCCATCGATCTGGCCCCAGTCTATTATCAGAGGGTGCTACAAGCGTTTGCTGACAAAGGAGTGCAAGACAGTCCTCATGAGCAATCTTCCCTTTGAGCAGCCTGCGGGAACTCGCAAGGGCGGTTGTTCCCAGAACTGGATCGCATACTGGGTTGCCCAGCAAACGAGGATTGAGACGGAGGCGGCGGCGCAGCCAGGAAAGGCCCCCTTGATCAAGAGAAACTCTTTTCCCTTTCGCCCCAATTGCAGTTTGAGCGAGTCTGAGTATGGTTGCTACTCGCTGTGGGACCGTGAGAATCATTTGTGCCCCGATTTCATTCTGAAGGAGCAAGTCGACGCAATCAAGAAGGGTGACACGCAGGTCGTCAAATATAGCAAGGCATTTGCTGAGGTAAGCAATTTCCTTGTGTGCTTTGAGCCTTTTGATTTTCTCGCGCTGATGCTTTTCATTCTGTATTGTTTAGTGTCATGTGCGGAGGTTCGCAGCTGGTGATCGCTCCAAATCGCTGGTGGACACCATTGTTGCCACAAGAAGGAAGGGGGAGTCGTACCGGTTAGCATGGAGGATGGATGCCGAGATCGAAACAAAAGTTCGCGGAGTCATAAATACTTTTGCTGACTCGCTGATAGACAACCCTCCGGCTCCGTCTCCTCCTAGAGATGACCCGTCCCCTCCAGCGACTGCGGCGCCGAGAGCGAAGAGACCTAGGCAAAAGGGAATTACGATTTCTTCCCCTAGGAGTGCTCCAGCTTCTCCCCCAGTGAGGTCCCTTTCCATCAAGGACAAAGGCAAGGGTCGTATGCCCAGCAAGGTGCGAAAAGATCTCGCAGTTGAGACTTTCGTTCCGTTCAACCAAGAGGAGGAAGAGAGACAGGAGACCCAGGCAAGTGATGAAGAAGCAACAGTTGTGATGTGCGAGGAGGAATCAGGAGGTACTTCCGTCGCATCTCCTTGCCCTTTGTCTAGACTTATTTGTAGTTCTTTTCTTTGAACCAAGTATGTATTCGCAGATGATGATGATGAAGCCGTCGGTGGCCTTGTGGCCAAAAGGCAAAAGAGAGATGCCCATTCTGGCATTTCAGATGATCCTATAAGCGAGGATGTTCTTGCTGAATCCCGGAAGACAGCCGCAGAGGCTGCTGAAAGAAGAAGGCGGCGAGAGGAAGAGGAGCTCGAGCTTGTGAAACAGCGGAGCCTCGAGGAGCTGCATGTTGACGACTTAGTGTGTCCAGCTGGCGAGGAAGACGAGCTTCCCGAAGAAGTGGCTCCTCATGTGGAGGAGGAAGATGAGGTTCCTGGAGAGGACGCAGCAGAGCTAGAGCAGGTCCAAGCAGACTTCGCAGAGATCGCAGGTGGCGATAAAGGTGAGATCTTCAATCTCGCAGTTACTTATAGAGATGTAATTGTGGGTGCGTTAAAGCACGGTGTGTCAAAGCCTGACATTCGCCGTTGGTTGGTAAGCAAATGCGGAGAACCCTCAGGTAATTGTTTTGAGTGATATGCGCATACTAGGCTGTAGCCACTTGAGGCAAAATCATGACTGGTTTACTCGCGTCCCAGGTCGCGCTTCTCTTAAAGATTTGCTTAGTGAGGATACACTGATAGGGCACGGTTCCACGTCCCTAGTGTATGATGAGGACACCTCAATCCCACCTTCGCGTGGAGGTGCTTATTCTTAGCTTCAGTAAAGATAGTGAAATAACTTATAACACAAGTTACCTCATATTATCGCATTTGGTATCGCAGGTCATGCTGAGGAACCTGAGCTGGAGCAGAGAAGTCAGCCTTCTGCATCCCATGTTCCAATCTCGAGCTCCCATACTGAGAAGCCCGTCGCAGCTACTGGACACGTAAGTGAGCGTCTCGAGGATGTCATCGAACTCTCCGATGATGTCGAATCTGGTGCTGTGCCGATGGACGAAGGTGTCCGTACTGGTGGTGAGGAATAAAGGACAAGTGATGCTAACATTTTCGCATCTGGGAGTGTCCGTCCAGCGACTCCGGCTGTCCCTTCGCCTCCGGCGATGACTGAACCAGAAGCACCCATTCCTGCGTGGAGCATTTGGGGCTCGCAGGTTGGGAATGTAGTCGCAGCTGGTGCGGCCTACACTCTTCCTCCTGACTATGAGAGGTTGGAGCTTGCAGCTGATAGGAGAGCCATGGAGCGAGGGCAGTCTTCGAACAACCCGGTGGCCCGCATCCCTTCTCTTCATGAAATTCTGGAAGGCACTGGTAAGTAAAGATTTACCGTTCGCACGTCGCATTATTTGCTTGCGAGTTCTGGCATTATAACCATTTTGATGTCTCAGGTTTGAAGCAAACCGATGTAGACTGGGTGGTTCGAATGCGTCTTAGATACCCCCGATCGTTCGTGAGATCTCTGGAGATCGGGCCTTTTGACAGGAGGCTATTCCTTACTGAAGCCATCTGGATACTGGAGCAGCTGTCCGCGGCTACACCTGCGACCATTTCGGCCCAGAGTGCTGAATTGCTGTGTGGCATGTGCCAAAATCTCTTGTTCAAAGTCCAAGGCAGAATTGGTTTCAAATTCCTCAAGGACAGAGTTACACTGATTCGCGCAGCTGTAACTTTGAATCTCGGTCACCAGAATCTCGCAACTGAGATGCAAAAGGTGGAGCAGCAAAAGCAAAAGGTTGATGAAGCTGTGAAGCTGTATCAGGAAATGAATGCCAAGTGCGAGCAACTGAAGCAAGAAGTGAAACAAGTGGAGAAGCTGAGCGAGCAGTTCAGGCCCCAGGACTCCTTAATCAAGAATTTGTTTTGACTTTTCGAATTTTGAAAAGAAAACAGGAAAATGGCTGGGACATTAATGTAATGTTTTGAAACATTAATGTGATATTGCTAGGGTTTCTCCCCCCCTTTTTTTAACAACAAACACTGAGTTTGCCCGTTTTGCCCTTTTCGGGATTTGATTGGACATTTCTGTGCATATCCAATTATGACATCAGCAATTGATTTTCTGCTTGATTTTCGCGCTAATTTCTCGGCAGATAAGCACGCTTCCGTTGGGAAGTCCATCCGAATCATGACTATCCGTCATTTATTAGGATACGCAACTGAATCGTCGTAGCCTTTAGTAGGGTAATTGATTGTTACCGCTTTTCAAGGCGTAAGTGATTGAACTTACCCTCTTTTTTTGAATTTTGCTGACTCATCTTAGGCAACCGAAGAGTCTCCACAGGGCCTATATAAACCCTGTCTTTGCCATTTGGGTTCTTTATCCCAAACATGTGCTTTGCCGTGAGTCCTTATGACTGCTGGCTTCAACGCTTGTTTTTCGTTGATTCATGGCAACTTCAAGTTTTGAATCCTGAGTTTGCGCTTTGTGCCATAGAAATAGTTTCCAAGATCCACTTTATGAGGCTTATTGCTGTTTATAACCGTCATAAAGAGGATGCAGATAATACCTCATGTGTGTTCGAAGAAATTTCTTCGTGTATTATGTGTGCAGGTCATGTTTCCGGCCGCCTCGTGGCGAGGTGCAGCGCCGAAGTGACCGTGCTACCGTCTCGTAATGAACGGCGTGATTCTTCTTCAGCATCTCCGAAGAAGAATCCGTCACTTTCATGTTTGTGAGCCCGGGGTGACGAACCGTCGCGTTCATCCCCGTCTACAAGGAGCCCTTGCCCTTTGGAGCTTCTGCTTGCCTGTAGATCGCCGGAACCGGTGGCTCCTTGGGCAAATGTTATGGGGAGCCTATCTGACAACGGTCTTGTCGGATAGCGGAATGTCGAGCGTACGGCTTCATGTGGCTCTTTTTAGAGCAAGATCCCCCTTGCTACAGATGCTCACCCACAGATCTGGGCATCGTGTAGCCGGCGTTTGAAGCCAGGGCGGTTCATTCTTTGCAGTCCGGGTTTCCGTACCGTTTCTCTGCTGGCTTATCAGCCATTTTTCGAATGTATTGTGAGCCATGTTGGCTGTGTAGTTAGATTCGAGCTTTTCGCTTGTAAGCTGCTATCTAGATAGATAAATTGTAAGTCATTTGACTCATAATGATATATAGCTTTTGTACTATTTGCTCTCTTTGCAACAAAATACAATTTCGCATGCGTTTCGGTTTGTTTTGCCTTGCATAATGCCATGTAATGATTTCATATATGCGACGTCAATGCGCAGATGTTTCGCTAGATCATTCGAGATCATAATTTCGCAGTTGTGCCATCTTGACGAATGGGCTTGCAGGTGGTCGTTGTAAATCGTATGAGATCACGTTCACAACTTTGCTATCGTAACAGATAGTTTTTTTTTAACAGATCAATTGAGATCATTGAGCGGTGTGAATTGCTATCATAGAAGATAGGCTTTATTAGAGGATTGCTTGAGATAATTTCTCGCATGAATTGCTATCGCAGCAGATAAACCTTTAGAAGGTCTAGCAAGATGGTTCTGCAGTTACGTTACCATCGTAACATACGGACTTAGATGATCAACTAAAATCACTTTGCGTATAAATTGCTACCGTAACAGATAGGCTTGAGAAGATCATATAAGATCGCATTTGAGTAAACCGCTATCGTGAGAGATAGGTTTTTGATGATCGATTGAGATTGGCTTAAAAAGATCATACAAGATCGCATTTGCATCGGCTGCCATCATAAGGGATGGGCTTTAGGTGATCAATTAAGATCGCGTTTATGTTGACTGCTTATCGTGAGAGATAAGCTTTGGATGATCTTTTAAGATCGCATTTGCATTGGTTGCCATCGTAAGAGATGGGCTTTAAGATGATCAATTAAGATCACATTGGCTGCCATCGTAAGAGATGGGCTTTTAGATGATCAATTAAGATCGCATTTGCATTGGTGGCCATCGTAGGAGATGGGCTTTTGGACGATCAATTAAGATCACGTTTATGTTGACTGCTATCGTAAAAGATAGGCTTCGGATGATCTTTTAAGATCGCATTTGCATTGGTTGCCATCGTGAGAGATGGGCTTTAAGATGATCAATTAAGATCACATTGGCTGCCATCGTAAGAGATGGGCTTCGGATGATCTTTTAAGATCGCATTTGCATTGGTTGCCATCGTAAGAGATGGGCTTTAAGATGATCAATTAAGATCACATTGGCTGCCATCGTAAGAGATGGGCTTTTAGATGATCAATTAAGATCGCATTTGCATTGGTGGCCATCGTAAGAGATGGGCTTTTGGATGATCAATTAAGATCGCGTTTGCTATCGTAAGAGATAGACTTTGGATGATCAATTGAGATCGCGTTTGCTATCATATGAGATAGGCTTTGATGATCAATTAAGATCGCATTTGCGTTTGTTGCTATCGCAAGAGATAGGCTTTGATGATCAGTTAAGATCGCGTTTGCTATCGTATGAGATAGGCTTTGATGATCAATTAAGATCGCGTTTGCGTTTGGCTGCTATCGTAAAAGATAGGCTTTAGATGATCGATTGAGATCGCGTTTGCTATCGTATGAGATAGGCTTTGATGATCAATTAAGATCGCATTTGCGTTTGGCTGCTATCGTAAAAGATAGGCTTTAGATGATCGATTGAGATCGCGTTTGCTATCGTATGAGATAGGCTTTGATGATCAATTAAGATCGCATTTGCGTTCGTTGCTATCGTAAGAGATAGGCTTTGATGATCAGTTAAGATCGTGTTTGTATTTGTTACTATTGCAGCGAATAAATCATTGTTAACAGTTGTAACAAATTAGATAAAGCGATATAAACAGCTAAAAAATATGAACTTCTCATTTGGGAGAATTCTTTTATTATGACATTCTCATATGGGAGAGATAGAATTACAATCCTCTCATATGGGAGAGGAGATTGCGAATATCGTAGCCACATGAGACATTAAGCAACGTTATCATAAAACGTATGAAATAAGAGAAGTCAGGGATAGTACTTCTTGATCCAGCGCATGTTGACTGAGCTTGGAGTTGAGGTTGTGCCGTGCAACCTTCGTATGCTGCAGTAGCCGCTATCGAAGACTTCTGTGACTTCGAAGGGTCCCTCCCAATTAGCTGCGAACTTTGGGTGAGTTGCTTCTCGCATGCAGTGATCAGATGCGCGCAAGACCAGGTCGCCAACTGCGAAATCCCGTCGCTGGACTGTCTTGTTATAGGCGCGAGCGATTCTCTCTTGGTACCGCTTGTTAGTCCTTTTGGCTTGTTCTCGCTTTTCTTCCAGCAAGACCAAATCGTGATCGCGTTGATTTTCATAGAGTGCGTGGAAGGCCAGCCTTGCCGAATTGACTCTGACCTCCGCAGGTACCACAGCTTCGGCCCCATAACATAGTAGAAATGGCGAGGCCCCTGTAGGTGTCCTTGGAGAAGTTCTGTAGGCCCACAGAGCTATGTTAAGGGAGTCGGCCCACTTCTTGTGGTCATCTGCGACCATCTTGCTCAGAATTCGCAACAGCGTTTTGTTAGTCGCTTCGGCTTGTCCATTTCCCTTTGGATAATAGGGGGTGGAGCATATTTGCCTGATATTGTACTCCGCGAGTTTGGTAGCTACCTGACGATTAACAAAAGGAGTACCGTTATCTGAAAGAATAGTATTTGGGATTCCGAACCTGCATACGATGTTTTCCTGGATGAAGTTAACCACAGCCAGCGCGTTTGCCGTCTTCAGTGGTATTGCTTCCACCCATTTGGTGAACAGCTCGGTTGCAGTGAGAATGAAGTGGTTCCCATGTGACGTTGGTCGGATGGGGCCAATGAAGTGCAGAGCCCATGTATGAAATGGCCATGGCGTCCCTAATGCATGTAGATCCACGGCAGGAGCGTGCACTAGGTTCCCTTTGAATTGGCATTCTTGGCAGCGTCGCACCTTGGTGCGGCAATCAACTTCCATCGTGGGCCAGAAGTATCCGATTGAGAGGAGTTGTCTGCATAATTTCGCACCTCCCTGGTGCTCCACCTGATGAGAAAGGTCCATGACTTCTTGTGCTTCCCTGCCGTCTAGGCATCGCAGCAAGTTGCCTTCATGACCTTTTCGCCAAAGCAGGTTTTCCTGAACCAGGTATCGAGAGGCTTTCCTTTTCAATTTGTCGGCTTCTTTTCTCGATTCGGGTACGGTGCCCTGGGTGAGGAATTCAAACAATGGCTTCCTCCAGTCTGTGTCGTCATCGGTTAGAGCGACGAGTAGAGAATCTTTGATTAGTGCGCAACTCTCGCACTTCCCTTGTATCAGGGCTGCAGCTGTTGACATGCCTGGCCAATGAATGCCATATCTCTGAGCTTTCCTGTAGATTGACACCTCGCTTTCTCCGCAAGCGTGTTGGTGAATCTTTTCTAACAGCTGTTGTCCCTCTTGCTCGGAGACACATCGCATGAGTATTCCTCCAGGACCCTTGTAGTAAAGGGTGTTGTCGTGGATGCAGTATCCTTTCGGAGTACCCAGCTTTCGCTACTGGTGCCTTTCGCAATAGCTTGCAAGATTGCTTTTCGCCAGTCTGCGTCATCCATGTGTTCATCGTCGCACGCATCTTCTGTTAATGCCGACGATGTTTGCACTTCGATGGAAATCCTTGCGGGGCATTTGTCTATGCTGACCTTAGATCCCAGAGTTGCTAAGGCGTCTGCATGCCTGTTGTCTGCCCGGGGTTTGTGCTCGTATTTCACGTCGCAGAATTGCTGCATCAGCTTTTGCACTAAGGTACGGTATGGCAGGAGGTTGATCTCCTTTAAACCATATTCGCCCGAGGCCTGCTTAACAATCAGCTTGGAATCTCCCATGACTGTTAAGTTGCTCACTTCCAAAGCTTTCGCCGCACGGAGCCCCGCGATCAGAGCCTCGTATTCCGCCTCGTTGTTCGTGACTGCGAAGTTGAGTTTTGCGGACATCTGTATGACTTCACCGTCCGGCTTTGTCAAGACTATCCCAATGCCTCCACCTTTTCTGGTTGACGAACCGTCGAAGTGGAGGGTCCAATAGGGCACGTCGATCGCGTAGATTTCAGGGCCTTCGAGTTCTTCCTCGATCACAGGTTCGTGACTGTTGTCGGGAAATTGTGCTAACAGATCTGCCACCGCCTGCGACTTGATCGCTCTTGGTTTCACGCATGTGATATCGTATTGAGAGATGGTCATGTACCATTTCGCCAATCTTCCGCCCGGAGTAGTGTGAGTTAGCAGGTATCTTATGGGGTCGCTTTTGGTGACCACCACTACTTTGTGCGATGCAAAATAGTGTCTCAACTTCTCTATTACGAAGAATAAAGCAAGGCAATGACGTTCGATGTCCGTGTACCTTGATTCAGCAGGCTGCACAATGCGAGAGATGTAATAGATAGGCCTCTCTTGTCCCTCATAGATCTGAGCCAAGAGCGCTCCTATAGACTTCCTTGTCGATGTAAGGTATAGCAGAAGCGGCGATCCCAGTTGAGGTGCGATCATTATCTTTGGGGATGTGAGTAGCTCCTTTAGCTTTTCGAATGCGGCTTCGTGATCAGGAGCCCAGTTGTACGCGGCGTCGTTCTTGAGGAGAGTGCTGAAGCAGCATGTGATTTCGGCGATTGCTGGTATGAATCTCCGCAGATATGACAGTTTTCCCAAGAATGTTTTCAAGGTACTTTGGTCGTGAGGTGGCGTCATGCTGGTGATGGCTGACACTTTCGCAGGGTCAGGCTCGATCCCTTGGCGATGAACTACACATCCCAAAAACTTCCCCGAAGTCACGCCGAATGCGCATTTCATGGGGTTCATTTTCAGTTGAAAGCTCCTGCATCTGTTGAATACCTTTCGCAGGTCTGCAAGGTGATCTGCTTCATACTTGGATTTGACTACCAAGTCATCCACATAGAATTCCACTTCTTTGTGCATCATGTCGTGGAATAGAGCCATCATGGCCCGCTGATAGGTTGCGCCTGCATTCTTAAGACCGAATGGCATTACCGTATAGTTGAATACCCCCACGGGAGTGATGAATGCAGTTTTCCTTGCATCTTCGGGATCCATCTTGATTTGATTGTACCCGCTGAAGCCGTCCATGAAACTGAACATGCGATGGCCTGCCGTTGAATCAATGAGCAAGTCGATATTAGGCAGTGGGAAATCGTCCTTAGGACAGAAGCGATTGAGATCTCGGAAGTCCACGCAGATGCGGAGCTGTCCGTTCTTCTTCACCACTGGCACGATGTTGGCCAGCCATGTGGGATGGTGATTTGGCTCTATGAACTTGGCGTCTAGGAGTTTGATAATCTCCTGTTTGATCTTCACGTTGAGTTCTGGCCTGAAACTTCTGGTGCTTTGCTTGACCGGTTTAGACCCTGGGATGATGTCTAAACGGTGCATGGTGATGCTCGTGTCCAGACCCGGCATCTCGTCGTATTCCCATGCGAACACGTCCTTGTATTCGGTTAGGAGCTGCAGCAGTCCTTGTTCCTCTTCGCTTGTGAGGTCCGCACTCAGGAAGACTGGCCTTTTCTTTTCCTCGTTCGGGCTGAGGAACACTTCCTTAAGCTCTTGCTTTTGTGGTCTTGGCCTGTCTTCCATACATTCGGGCGCTTCTTTGAGTTTCTCCTCTGGAGTGCCCTGTGTTGGCTCTTCTGTCAGCGCAACTTGCTCGATTTGATTGATTTGCCCAGGGACATCCCCATGCCCGTGTGAGGACGTCCCCGCGCACCTTCATATGCGATAGCATTTCTTCCCGTTGGCGTAGAAGCTCTCTATCTCCTTGCCCTCAGGGTCGTGCTTTGTGATCCTCTTCAGAGTGTACACACTCTTGCGGTGATATGCGATGCGCGGCGCCTCTTCGTGAGTAGGCGGCGTTTCCTTGGTATCTCCCCTTGTCACCATCACGCCTGCAGGTGACTGGTCCTTGATGTCCTCCCAGAGAGGTAAAGGAGTGGGGTTGAATGGTCCGGGTGTTTGCTCGTCCGCCATCTCGGTGAACCACACCGCCTCGCTGAGATGTGCTTCGTCCAAGTTGAACGGGTTAGTTGAGGCCGGTATCTCGACAATCCTGTCGTTCCAGATAGCTTTCATCACCTGGTGAGCCGTCGAAGGAATCGCGTCAAAGCGATGAATCCAGGCCCGACCTATGATCATGTGGTATGTGGTGTTCGCGTCTATGACATAGAACTTCGCCGAGCACTTGATTTTGCCGATCTGAACGCCCAGGCGGATCCACCCGATCGTCATTCTGGAATCGCTTCCGAATCCCACCAGCGGGGATGGACGCTTGACTACCTTGTGCTCGGGGATCCCTGCTAGCTTCAGTGTGTGGAGTGGAACAACATTGACCGCTGCTCCTCCATCGACGAATGCTCGCTTGAATTCGACGCCGTTGATGATGGCGGTCACGTACAGGGGCCTCTGGTGGCTCGCACCTGTCTTCTTGTCGCTGGTAGAAAAGGTCATAATCTTTTCTGTGGAACGGGATGCCCTGACGACCTTCCCGTTGGAGACCACGAGGTCCTCTTCGTAGTCCTCCGCTACCCTTAAGATTGCTTTTGTCATGTCCGCTCGACATTTTTCGGAGAAATTCATCTCGTTGAAGAATTTGTCGAAGCCGTGCGACCCTTTCATGCGGTCGGCACGCTCATCTTCTGTGTCCATGCTGTAGTCTTCATCTTCATGGACTTCAGCAACGATGGGCAGACCATCCTCTGCGACTTCTTCCAAGTCAACTATCGAGATCATGGCGACCTCTTTGCCTTTTGAGCCCGAATCTGTATGGGCAGGCAGCGGGTTGTTGCGCACATCCTTCCGATGGTCGCTGACGATGAGTTCGCCGCTCTTCATCTTCTGATCGAGCGTGAATCTGAGCTTCTTGCACTCGGCTGTGGGGTGCATGACCTTGCCGTGGTATTCGCACCACTTAGGGTCCCTCGTCATCTCCTTGGAGGGTGCTTTCTCGAGCGGTGGGAGGACGCCGTCCTTACGCCACTGTCTGCAGAGATCGCTCGCTTCCTCCACCGAGCATGGCAGAGGCGGTGCATCGAAGTTTGCAGCCTTCGCTTGCTTCTGGGGCGAAACTGTATTGACCTCAGCTTCGCGTCCCCGCTTGTAGCCAAATCTGCCGATCTTGTAGGTGGTGCCGCTCGCAGGTCGTTCTGGAGCGCTCTTCTTTCTCTGTCTCTCGACAATGGGCTCGATGTTCATCGTGCATTCGATGAGCTTTGAAAACGTCGGTGTTTGCAAATTGATCAGCATGCTTTTGTATTCGTCTCGCATGCACTGCAGGCATATCTCTACGAGCCGACTTTCGAGCATTGGATCCTTGCATTCCAAGGATTTCGCTCTGAATTTCTTGATGAAAGTGATTCCATCTTCCTCGCGTTTCTGATACATCCGCGAGAGATGGATCATCGTCACCTTTTCTTCCATCTGGAAGAACTTAGTATAGAACTTCTGGACCATGTCGTCCCAAGTTTTCACGGATCCGGCCTCCAATGTTCGGTACCATTTGTATGCTACATTCCCAAGGGTTTTTGGGAACTCTCGCATCAGCAGCTTGGGATCAGCTCCGTATGGACCCATGACATCGATGAAACGCATGACATGCTCATGAGCGTTTCCATTGACGTCCTCGAACTTGTCCCATTTGGGAGCCTTGTACCCCGCCGGGTTAGGCATGAGATAGATCTCTCGTGGGATGGGTGGATCGTTGTCTAGCTTCGGGATGATGGTATCCGCGAACGACTGATGAGCCAAGATGGAGTCCACGCGCTTCTGCAAAGACGTCATGCATTCTGGAATGCTTCCCTCGGTAGTCGGCGGAGGGGTTGCTGTAGGCGGTGGAGACACATATGCCGCCGGAGGATTGGGAGTGTATTGACTACCCGCGTTTCCCCAGATTGTCGTCGGTGGAGGCAGAGTGTACTGCAGAGCTGGGTTGGACGCCAAAGCCGGGGGCTGAGAGGCGTGAGCAGCAGGGGGCAGCATTTGTGCCGTCGACCCTTGGACCGAAGGCAGCTGCGCGGCCGACGGTGGAGTTTGCAGATGAGGGTTGGGAGGCGTGGCCGACACTCCCAATCCTGGAGCGGAAGGGGTTCCTCCTCCCTGGGGGATAGCGGTGGCAGGTGGAGGATTTGGCGCAAGAGTGCCCAGAACGGCCAAGATCCGTTCTAACTGCGCGGACTGAGACTTGAGAGCTTTCGCCTGGCTTTGGACAGTGGCGTCCAAAGACTCTAAAGTTGGCGCCTCGCCGGGAGTCGTTGGAGTACGGCGAGCCTCGTCTCCCGAGGGAGTTTCAGTGGAAGGAGATCGGTTACTGACATCGTCCTCCTGAGACATGGTTGCTTTTGCTGGTAAGTTTCACGTCGGGTTCACCAAAATGTGCACAAGAGATTCCGGCAGGGAGACCTCCGTGTACACCGTACGTAGTGGATCAGGGATCGCACAGGAAGAATAGGGGTGTGTGTAGGGAGAGAGCAAGTCAGTAGCAATGTCTGAGAGAGAGACAGAGGTTTGGCAGAGCTTCCGCGTATGGCAGTGTGTTCCCCCTTTTGTATGGAAAGGTTAACGATGTATATATACTGGAGAACGTGACCGTTGTAGTGTGGTTAATGCGCCCATTAATGGCGGCTTAATTAGCTTAACCATAACGGCACGTTCGTCCGAGTATATAGGAACCGTTAGAGCACGTGGTGCGCGAGTACCGGAACCGTTACGAGGTTGACCGGGTTTGACCGGATTGACCGGGTCTAGGGAGCTCGTGCCATAGATCTCTCAAAACAGTTACTAAAGGTCGCGCGCGGGCTTGGCTCGCACGCGACAGGGCTTACTCTAGCCTCCAGACCACAAAGTCCCTACAAGTCCCGTGCAGTGGTATGCGAGGGCTCTGTCTCGCAGCCCCCACATGGATCAGCTCGGCAGGTGATCCTGTGTGTGTGGAGCACAATATGGTGTGCTGGATGCTTGCCACGTGGCCTAGATCTGCCATGTCATAAAGCAGTATCTACAAGAACCTATACTTACGTACACGAGCACTGAGTCCGTATTGTGACATTCGATTTGGCTGATTTGAAAGCACAACACCACCATGCACAAGCTGCAGTTCGGTTCAATTCTCCCTAACCTTCATGTCCATATCTAGCTGAGATATGTCTCCTTCAACTATTATACGGTTCGAGTTCATGTCCAACTCCAGCTGAGATCTGCAAGAGATTAGAGAGAGCTAGGAGAGATGAGAGATGCAAAAAAAATCCGAGAGGTATAAAATAAAACCTAAGAGTATTAGTACCTTGAGCTTTTTATCTCAGCCTATGATTTGTCTTTGATCTAAGGGATATTTTGAGAGCCAACAACACTAATCCTAACAGTAAAACCCCTGCCTTTTTTGTTTGTTTTTTGAGAAAACCATTTCATTTACCTCACGAAGCAAACTGGGAGTTGTCGTACAATAAATCTATCTTAATGACAACTGTAAGCCACTGGGACGTTTCTTCTTTCCACATCTCGGAACTCTCAATATTCAGTCCTCTCTTCGAAAGGTAATCAGCCGCTCAATTCTTCTTCCACAAAATGGGACTCCATCTAATCTCTGCAAGCTTAGGCTTCTATGGTTGATTTGTGTAATAGCTTCGTCTACTGTTGTCCTTTCTCCTTCTCTGGTGCCGCCCTTTTTGATCTGGTTCAGCAGAACCTGTGCATCTCCATCAATCTCCAAATTCTGGATTTGCATGTCTTCTGCGAATTTGAGCTCCAAAATCAGAGCTTGCGCTTCTAGATGTGCATCTCCTTTGCTCATGTTCCCCACTCTATCTTCTTTTCACTTGCCGCTGCAAGATCCTTGTGATGATTGCGAATTACTCAGCCGGTTCCGGCCTTTCTCTCTTTGTAGGACCAAGCTCCGGCCACAAGATCCCCATGATGGTTGCGAATTAGAACAGCAGTACAACTTTACTTTTTGAGGGAATACTGATAAATTTTAAAGTATTTATTATATTTTTCATTACGATTAACAAGAAGAAAAAAAGTTATAAATTTTAAATAATAAATTATAAAAATTATTACCATGTATTGTTATAACGACAATGTCGAAAACATAACGACTACACAATAAGATATCCATACTGAGACTCCAATTTTACGTATTTGACTAACGCATCCTTTAGCAACCTCCGCATAGAAGAAAAACTATTTACTTATACTACTACAAGATAGTACAAATCCTTATAGTGTTATAACTCGATGCATCCACACATAAGAGACCTCAATGCTCTTATTTGTTGTTGACATTTTTATGTGTTTCAAAAATCACATCCTGGGACAAAAAATGTGCAATATTGCTAGATTATTTCGTTAGGTGTTGGATGCTTTTTAATTTGTAGTGTTAAATTTATGGAAGGAAGAAAAAATTGGGTTCCATGATGATTGTTGTAGAATTTTTTTCCAAAATTATAAAAAATAATAGTAATGCCCTTAACATACATTTATTGTTACACGTTTTGTGACTTATCTTTGACCTTAGCAAAGTGTATTGGTAACTCTTAGAGTAAACCTTTCACATCAGTCATTTTCTGGCAACAATAGTGAAGTACTACTACCTTTTTTAATACCAAATGTATGGATTTTAATTTCTTAAACTTAGTGCAATGCTACGAAGAAGGCGGACAAAGGAAGGCGCGACGTGAGGGCCACGCCTATCACCATAAAGGTCGAAGGTTGGCGAAAGGAAGCGGAAGTAGGCACTTCCCATAGCTAGCTATCTAGAGTTCTATTTCGCGCAAAATGGATCAACAAAGGTAGCAACCTCACCAGCCATTTCAGCAAAGATTAATCCTTGTCCCCAGTAACTGTACTTAATAGAATAGAAAGAATGCTTACTTCTACCCGGATTAGACATCATTAGGACAAGGCTTGGAACATCGGTTTACGTGCCTATCACCAGGTTCGATGCCATAGGTAGTTTCTAGTTGCCCGGGCATTTTGATTTGATTCCTGCAGATGCGGAGATTGCAGTTGATGGGATGCTAGCTTTCAAAGAAAACGATATAGACACACTAATCCCTAAGTGACGTTCATAAGTTCAGGCAATTATTATTGTCCTTAGTGGACGGGTGGGAATGTTGTTTCCAAGGACTACTCTTTTGTAGTGAATACTGATAACTCCTTAGTTGCAGTCATCTTTCGTATGTAATACATTGCTATTTATGTGCGTTTCGGTGAAAAGTGATGGAATTTAGGCCAATTCTAGTGAAGAATGAGTTTGTTGTGATTTATTGCTAGTTCGGGCGTTTCTATGCGTTTTTAGATGTTATTTGTCAAATATAATTGCTTGGTATGCTTGCTCATGTTTTCATGATAGGAAAGGATTCTAGACGATTGCTATGAGGCATGAAACGAACTTCGGAAGATGAGAAAATCTCAAGAATGGCCAAGAAGAATGAGGAGAGGCAAAGTTAGAGGAGGAAAAGTTACCAACCTTCACTATTTTGATAATATCTTGAGTTCTACAAGATCTGCTATAGTGTTACCGGTTCCAAATGAAACTAGACTCAATTATCTTTCCAACGGTAGGTCACGGAGCTCAATCAAAGGCCGGACGAGAAAGATATGGTCCGCCGAAGATGACGCAAAAACGAAGAAGAGCTGGAAAAGTTCACTGGACCAGTCTTTAGTATTCGGGCTGTATCTAGAGTTACATATACAATTTTGGAGCAAGGCCTACGCCATTATAAAGTATACATCCAGGGCTTTCCATCTATATAAGATATGCCCAAAACGGAGTGCGAATGAGGGAGAAAAGGCCCACGCAAGATCAGCTTATGAAATCTGTCCGAGAATTGCAAACTAGAGGGGCTGAATTGCATATTCGGCCAAAATACATTAAAAATCGTGCCCAGCCCTATACATAACGATTTTTAGGACCTAAAGGCAGAGTATGCTGCTGGATACAAAGAAGAACACATTGGAGGAAGGCTTGGAGCTTGGAGTTCGTCGTGAGAGCGAGGATTCCATCGTTTGATCCCTCTTCTCTATCTTTTTCATTGTTTTTGATCATGAACAACATAAACTTCATCTTGTTACTCATGAATCTCAGTAGCTAAGTTCATTATCGGGATTTCTCGGTAGCTAGGGTTTGAAGCCGTTTTGGCGGAGTATGAATTTGATTCACGTTTTGCTTAAACTTAATTGATGATGTTCTTGTTTGCTATGTTTAATTCATACTCTTAATCTATCTTGCTATTGTGAGACGTTTCAGTAGGAAGATTATAGGTAATACGTTAGTGAAAGCAACGAATTGCCCTGATAATTGAATTAAGCACGTAGTCACAGGTTAGTGAAATCAACCACCGACTATGAACGTTGAGTAGAATTAGATGATCGTCATTATATGTTTTAGAGATAATTAGAACTTGGTAACTCGGTTGTAGTTTGACCTAGGCATAGAAAGCTAGCTTGGAAACTCGGTTAGGCTTATTCCTCGTTTGGCAAATTAAAACATTATATGTGTTTCAAAACGTAATTCGTTAACGGTGTTCACCTAGTGATCCTAGAAAAATTCTGATACTTGTCCCTCGTATTAATCTCTCTTTTAATAATTATTTTGTTATTTAAATTATTAGTTTAGTAAAACAATACAATTGCTTGCCCACACTAAGTTAATCATCCTCGTTAATTCACGACAAGTCCCTTGGGTTCGACTAACCCGGATTACCGGATATTGTTACACGCGACAGCCGTACACTTGCGGTTCCTAGTTCCCAAGTTCTAATTATCCCTAAACATGCATTAATGATGAATTCTACTCTAACAATCCCATTCGACGTAGCCGAGTTACCAAGCCTATGAACGGGTGATTGTTTGATTCTCCGGTATAACAATTACCGAGTTACCAAATAATTTGCAAACTAAGTTCTAGCTAACAAGACGTCTCCAATTAACTAGATAGGATGAAGATCAAAAAACAATAATATCAAACGTAAAATCATCAGTTTCGTTTATCAAAACATGAATCTCAATTCATAAAACGCATAGTCAATGAGAAAACCCTAACCCAAAATCCGGGTCCTGATCTAAGAAGTTTAGCTACGTATATTCATGATCACAAATACAAGCGTTTGTGTGATCATGATAAAAAACAAAGAAAAGAAGGAGAAAAGAGATCAAACAAGGTTTCCCAAGCTCCACGATGTGATCCAAGCTCCCAGTTGATTTCCCGTCCTTCAATAATGCGTCTCTCCTCTGAAAATATGACCTAATATGTCTAAAATACGTTTCCTAAGAGTCCCGGGTCAATTAGGAAAGTTTTAAGCGTCGTTTCCTTAATTTTGGCCGCCTCTGCACAGTGTCTTCGTACGAAGACTTTTCTCTTCGTAGGAAGAGTCTTCCTGCGAAGACATTTTCTCTTCGTAGGAAGGTCTTCGTAGGAAGAGTCTTCCTACGAAGAGAAAAGTCTTCGTACGAAGACACTTTGTAGAGGCGGCCAAAATTAAGGAAACGACGCTTAAAACTTTCCTAATTTACCCGGGACTCTAAGGGAACGTATTTTAGACATATTAGGTCATACTTTCAGAGGAGAGACGCATTATTGCAGGACGGGACATCAACTGGGAGCTTGGATCACATCGTGGAGCTTGGGAAACCTTGTTTGATCTCTTTTCTCCTTCTTTTCTTTGTTTTTGATCATGATCACACAAACGCTTGTATTTGTGATCATGAATATGCGTAGCTAAACTTCTTAGATCAGGACCCGGATTTGGGGTTAGGGTTTTCACATTGATTATGCGTTTTATGAATTGAGATTCATGTTTTGATATACCTAAGCGATGATTTTACGTTTGATATGATTGTTTTGTGATCTTCATCCTATCTAGTTAATTGGGTACGTCTTGTTAGCTAGAACTTAGTTTGCAATTATTTGGTAACTCGGTAATTGTTAAACCGGAAAATCAAACAATCACCTGTTCATAGGCTTGGTAACTCGGCTACGTCGAATGGGACCGTTAGAGTAGAATTCATCGTTAATGCATGTTTAGGGATAATTAGAACTTGGTAACTCGGTTTTAATCTACCCTAGGCATAGGATGCTTACTTGGTAACTCGGTGAGTTAGTATTGCTCGATTAGTAAAGTGAATTTTGTCTGTGTTTCACAAATCATAGAACGTCGTCAACAAGAAAATCCTAGCAATCCCCCAAACGAGGTGTCCTGGTTGTACCTCCTATATTAAATCTCAATAATTAAATATTTGTTTTATCTTTTTTATTATTTATTTTAGAAAACTCTCAATTGCTAGTCCACATAAAGTTAATCATACTAATTAGTTCACGACAAGTCCTTCGGGTTCGATAAACCCGAATTTTCGGATATTACTACACACAACGGCCATACACTTGTGGTTGAAACGTGTCAAATGCCAACCAATCCAATCAGGTTAGTCCTAAATCACTTGGTTTGACTACCTTTCTATTTCACTAAGGGAATGCGGAATCCGCTCATACGCCTCTTCTAGGAGGGACTAGGTCAAAGGAGCTACTTCGGTTACGCCTTTGTTTGAATCTATTCTCCATTGGGGATCAGAGCAGGTAATACCCTAGGAATCTCCATTAAGCAGGGGGAAACTAATTGAATCTGTACGGAGGGGTGGGAACGCCTTAAACAATTGATTGTCTTCTACTTCTCCAGAACCTAGGACTCCGAAAAAAGAGAAGATGTATTGGGTTGAATTGCAGGACACACATCCCTACAACATCCCAACTTACCCACATCACCTACATGGCCCACAATTATTAAAATAATTTTCAAATTATTGGTCAATATACTACATGTGGCAAGTGGGGACATTATTTTATGAACCAAAGTTGGGATGTATTACATATTTATTAAACTCATGGTACGTCAAAGATGTTATTTTTACTCAATTCATGAATCATAGATAGTACAGAGTATGGTATAAGACAAATCAAAAACATCTCCAAAATTAGAGAACATATAATTTGCACATTATTCGTCAAGTTAATTCATAACGTGACACAAAAAAGTTCATGAAAGAATCAAAATTGAGTTTCAATCCAAACAGCACTAAGCCTATACATATAGATTTCCATATGTAAGAGAATATATATATAATATGTTGATCTTAAATTTCAAACAATTGTTATTTTGTTATATGAGTAGTATTTCCTAGTTTCAAGAACATGACGTTATAGCTCAAGGGTAGAACATTGAGTTCAATAACAGATGAAGTTGCGAGACTTGCACCTATATAATGAAGTGGCAAAATGAAATGTCGTGGAAGGTGCTAGATGCATCAGTCCTATAAATACCAATGCATAACGTATAAAATATCTACCTCATTATATCATAAAAAATCAAAATTATTCAACAGAATATTGATAAGTAATGACATCACTAAGTTAAAGTTAGCAATAGAACAATTCATACTAATCAAATTAGTAAAACTAACACATATATAAGTATAAACAGATCGAACGGATTGACGGACCGGACGAATTTATATTTCTTGATCCTAGTCCGATCCGTCACCAGTCGGTCCAGACCTAATCCGTCATGGATCGGACAGATTTGTGGATTGGTGCAGATTGACGGATACGTGTGTGTGCACATGAGAATCCTTTAAGGCAGATTCAACGTACACTAAGAACAGTGAATAAGAAGAACACATGAAGAGTAGGGTTGTGTGTAGGGAGAGAGTAAGGCAATAGTAGTTGTATGAGAGAGAGACAGAGTTTTGGCAGAGCTTCTGCGTAACTCAGGTGATTAGTCTTGTGTAAAGAAGGGTTAACGATCCTATATATAGTGGAGAATATGATCGTTGTAGTGGGTTAATGCACCCAATAATGGCGGCTTAATTACCTTAACCACAACGGGACGTTCGTCCGTATATATAGGGACCGTTACGCACTTCGTCCGCGTATACCGGAACCGTTATGAGGTTGACCGGGTCTATGGAGCACGTGCCATAAATCTCTCAAAGGAGTAACTAAAGGTCGCGCGCGGTCTTGGTTGTCGCTCGCGCGCGACAGGACTTACTCTACCCTACAAACAACTAAGTCCCCACAAGTCCCGTGTGGTGGTATGCGAGGGCCCTGTCTCGCAGCCCCCACGTGGATTAACGCGGGTGGTGATCCACTGTGTGTGGAGCACAGCTAGGTGTTCCGGATGATCGCCACGTGGCTGTGATCTGTCTATCTGGAAAGCACTATCTACATTAGCCCCCTTTTTGCGCGTGGAGACACCTAGCCGGATAGGCTTCAATGCGCTAAAACCAGTGCACGCGTCGTTCCCACGCACCAATTCAAATACACGCAAAATCATCCCCCGTGCGTGCCATTATGACCGAGGATCCCTAGAGTCGTGCCGTCTGTTCTATTAGGGTTTTAGGTGTGACGTTAACATCGACCTGTGATTGCGCGATTCGACGGTGACGGTTGTGATTCGACCACTGAAAGGACGCGACTCTTCAGTGTTTTGAATATATACTTCATCCCCTCCATTGTTGTAGAGTATTGTTTCTCTCTCTGAAGTGGATGTTTTCTGAGAGCCTTCAAGAGCAAATACATATAATCAATCATCAGTTCTTTCTTTCCAACCGTCTTCTTCAACTTGCTTCATCATCACAAGGTTGGCTTTGCTCAATTTCATTAATGTTTTCCATATCCTTTGAACTGTCTTGAATCCGAAAACCCAGAACTGTTTGAAATACGCCATTATTTGAAACTGCAGAAGAGGTTCCTTTTAAATCCTAAAAGATTGAAACGAAAGATTGAAATGATTTTTAAACGGTAATCTTCTGAAATTCTGAGATTTTAAACCCCGAACTGACCCAGAAGTGTTTATCATCCTCTGATTTCAAAACAAACCCAGAACTGCTTCCTGAATCTGAACTAAAGGTGGATATACTTCTCCCCCCTTTTTTTTCCTTGCTTTTCTGTAGAGATGGCCAAGACAAAAGGTTCCAAATCTGTGAAAGAACCCGAAGAAATTCCTGATCTTCCTAAAACCTTGTGGAAGAAAGCCCCCTATCTAGGTGGGAAAGAATTTTATCATGCTAGGGTTAAAGTAAAGAATCTACCGGCTCCCGCCACTAGAGATTTGCTAATGTTGAACCCCCTTACCACTCAAGCCATGTTGGAGTTTATTGATTCCAAGGACGTAGTAAGATTAGGAGTTGAAAATGGGTTCTTCCCCCATACTGAAATTTCTACCCACGGCTTCGTACAAAAGATGTATCTGATGGATGAGTGGATTGACCATGTGCTGACTCACCATGCTATCACACTAGACAAAGCTGGGATTTATTTTACTTTTAGGGCTACGAAGGGTGCTGCCGTGAAGCTGGATCAGACCATGCTTCTAAACCTTCTTTCTCGCTACTCACCTGCGACCCATACTTTTCACTTCGCTAAATATGAGGCCGCCCCCACTCTTGAAGACGTTCAAATTCTGTATGAACTTTCACCTATGGGCGAAGTCGATCCTCTTACTGCTTTAAAACCTGGTCCTGAGCTTACTCTATATGCGCTGATGGAGGAATGTTTGTCCGAAGTAAAGAAAATTTCTACCCGTTGGACATCTGCGGAAGTAGTTCCCGAATGGCAGCTGGTTGAAACCTCTGCGAAGAACACTTGGGGAATATGGGTGCAATATTTCTTTCGCGACAATGCGCAAATAATAAAATCACTAAAGAAATACTGGAGAATGATCCAGAAGCGAAGAAATATATAGAGGGAAAGGGGTATCGTCTGACCTTATGCTTTATTTTAATCCATCATAATAAAATAAGACATCATTTTACGACGCGAGTTACCTCAACGCGTTTCCTTCAATTTTTTGTCTCGCAGGTGGTACTGCCCCAAATGATCCCACTAACACTGCCCTGCGAGTGATGCTATCATTCCACAGGGTTCTACTGACAATGCGCCATCTGCGAGAGAGGTAATCACCGAGGCAGGTGTTGGCGACTGTGATGAGAACATGCTGGAGCTAAGAAGTCAGCTTCCTACATCTTATGTCCCAGATCAAAGCTCGCATTTTTAGAAACCTATCACTGCTACTGAGTATGGAGGAGAACCTCTGGAGGACATTATCGAGGTATCTGATGATGTTGAAGCCGACACTGGGTTAAGGGAAGAAGGTGCTGAATTTGAAGAGATGGAAGCGGAGGATGCTGGAGCTCGAGTTCATGAAAATGAACAGGTCATGGAAGACGTGGCATCGCATGAAATTTTTTATGTTCCAATGGATGCTCCTGAGCCACAAGAACCTCTCGCAGCTGAAGAAGTTCTTAGATAAGCAGAAGCCACAGCCATTGCGGAAGTTATTCCACATACTTCTTCAAGTGCCGCCATTATTGTGAATGTCTTCGAGCCTCAACAAAGTCCTGCTATCCCTTCCTGTGAGGTTGAACTTTTACAAGTTCCCCCCCCATGGAGCTTTTGGGGTTCGCAAGTGGGAGCTTCCATCACACCTGCTGCAACTTATTTTATCCCTGCAAACTATTACGAGCGCGAAGTCGAAGCTGGCAGGCGAGCAATGAAGCGACGACATGCTTCAGCTTTCCCAGTGATGTGCATTCCCTCTTTTGACAGAAGACTTTTCTTGACTGAAGCCATCTAGATTTTAGAGCAACTGTCAGCAGCTACCCCGACAACCATTTCACCTGATAATGCATGGTTGCTTTATAGCACATGCAGGGGTCTGCAAGGCAGATTAGACTTCGGATTTCTCCTCAACAGAGTCACCCAAATCCTCGCATCTGTAATGTTGAAATATGGCTACAACAACCTCGCATCTGAGAAGCAGAAATTGGAGGAACAAAGGAAGAAGGCTGAAGAAGCTGCCACTCTCTTCCATGTGATGAAGGCCAAGTATGAAAATCTGAAACAAGAAGTGAACCAAGCAAAAGAGACATCGCTCTTGTTTTCACCAGAAGATCCTCTAGTCAAGGATTTATTTTAGAAGAAGAATTACGCATAATGTAATGCTAGTGTTTCTCCCCCTTCTTTTCAAACATTTGGAATTTCATGCCACCTTTAGCTCCCTTGAGGATTTTGCACTAGTTTTTAATGTATACCATTTATGACGTCATGTATTGACGTAATTACCTTGATTATTGTGCTATTAATTTATTAGATAAGAACGATTTTCTTGTAGGCCCCATCCTCATTATGACCTTCCGTCACTAATTAGGGCGTGCTACTGTGTCGTCATAGCCTTTAGTAGGGTAATTGATTTTTTACCCATTTTTGAGGCGTAGGTAATTGATGCTTACCCGTTTCCAAGATGCTGCTGACTCAGCCAGGGAACTGAAGAGTCCCTTCTGAAGTCTATATAAACTCTGCTTTTTGCTACTTGGTTCTTCATCCAAGATGTGGCTTCTCATGAGTCCTTACCACTGGCGGCATCGGTCCTTGACCTTTGTTGATTCATGTCAGTTTCAAGCTTTGAAACCTGAGTTTGTGCCTTGTGTTATAGAAATAGCTGCCAAAAAGTTCTTCGGAAAGTCCTTTGATCCTCGTGATTTTTTTGGAGAATCATTGCATGAGGTTTTCTGCTTCTGCAAAGATTCTTCTTTGTTTATCATGTTTGCAGGTCATATCTCCGGTGACGCACAGTCCTCTACTGGTTTCACTACTAAATCGTAATGAATGGTGTGCATCTCGGCCGGCTCTCCCGGAGGAGAACTATTTGCCACCATTGTTTTGAACAAGGTGTGCCGAGTTATTGTGCTCGTCTTTTCGCACAATCAGCTTCCTGCCCCATGATCTGTTCTCCCACTTGTTCTTCACGTCTGCAGGCGTCAGGGCATGAGATTCATCTGGCATCTCGCCGTGGCAGGAGATCAAATGAGAGCCCTGTTCTGATCCAGGACATCGGCGATAGCTTCTTGTCCTGTAGTTTTTAGGACTCGTAGATTCATGCTTTAGATTAGGAATTTTCCTTGTGTAAGCCTTTTGCTTGTAAGCTGCTATCTAGACAGATAAATAGTTTTGACTATCAATGGATTATTCTTTGTCATTCGCTATTCAAATTGTAATTTCCCGTGCAGTCTTGCTATATGACGAAACAAGTTGTGTTTCCACCGCGTTTATATCGAATAATGTTTGAATAATTCTCTATCTAAAGCAGATAGGCTTTGTATCAAACGGGCGTTGTTTCTATTGATGCTATCTTGGCTGATAGGTTTTTAGACCACTTAAGATCATAATTCAATATAGCTGCTATCTAGGCAGATAGGCTTTGGCACGGACAAGGGTGTTGTTGCTATTGCTGCTATCTAGGAAGATAGGCTTTTGGATCACTAAGATCATAATTCAATATAGCTGCTATCTAGGCAGATAGGCTTTAGATCGCGTGGGATCATATGGCATAGCTGCTATCTAGGCAGATAGGCTTTGGATCGCTAGGGATCGTATATTATAGCTGCTATCTAGGCAGATAGGCTTTCGAGGAGCTTAAATGATGTAAGCTGGTAAGAAATGAAATAATAAAGGCAATCAAGGTAATAAAGTTCTTCTCATATCGGATAATCCTTATTATTAAAGCATCCTCATATGGGAGGACCATGACAACAAATTCCTCATATGGGAGGAAATAGTGCATAGATACATGAAAAAACTAGACCTAGAACCCAACAGACTTTGGCGCTAATCATAAAAATATAGCCTAAGGATAGTACTTTATGATCCATCGCATATTGATCGGGCTGGGAGTTGTTGCAGTCCCATGAAGTCTCTGGATTGTGTAGTAGATGCTGTCAAAGAATTCTTTAACTTCGAACGGTCCTTCCCAGTTAGCTGCGAACTTTTGATGAGCTGCCTCCCGCATACATTGATCTTAAGCTCGCATAACCAAGTCCCCAACCGCAAAATCTTGATGTTGAACTGTTTTGTTGTAAGCGCGAGCAAGTCTTTCCTTGTATCTTTTATTATCCCTTTTAGCCTGTTCAAGCTTCTCTTCCAGAAAAATTAAGTCATGGTCCCGTTGATTTTCGTACAAGGCATGAAAGGCTATCCTCGCAGAATTGACTTTTAGTTCTGCTGGTACAACAGCTTCAGCCCCATAGCATAGAAGGAACAGGGAGACTCCTGTGGGGTCCTGGTCGAAGTGCGATACGCCCATAAAGCCACATTTAAAGAACTTTCCCATTTCTTGTGATCATCCGCGACCATCTTACTCAAAATCCTTAGCAGCGTCTTGTTGGTTGCTTCTGCTTGACCATTCCCCTCAGGTAGTAAGGCGTGGAACAGACTTGCCGTATGTTGTATTTTGCCAATTTCGCGGTCACCTGGCGATTTACGGAAGGGGTGCCATTATCCGAGAGGATAGTATTTGGAATCCCAAACCGGTATATGATACTTTCTTGAACAAAATTGACCACTTCAAGCGCATTTGCTGTTTTGAGCGGCACTGCTTCCACCCACTTGGTGAATTACTCTGTCGCACTCAAGATGAACTGATTTCTCTGAGAGGCTGGACGAATGGGACCGATACAATCTAAAGCCCAAGTATGAAACGGCCAAGATGTTCCTAATGCGTGCAAGTCTACAGCAGGAGCATGCACAAGGTTACCTTTGAATTGACATTCCTGACATCTTTTCACCTTGGTGCGACAATCTGCTTCCATTGTGGGCAAGAAATAGCCAACGGTGAGGAGTTGTCTGCATCGTTTTGCACCTCCCTAATGCTCCACTTGGTGAGATAAATCCATCACCTCTTGCGCTTCTTGGCTATCTATACATCTAAGTAGATTACCCTCATGGCCTCTTCTCCAGAGTATGTTTTCCTGCACCACATATTAATCTGCTTTTCTTTTAAGCTTCTCAGCTTCCTTCCTTTGATCGGGCTCGATTCCTTCCGTCTAATAGTCAAATAGTGGCTTCCTCCAATCTGTGTTATCATCAATCACAGCAATCTCCAAAGAGTCTTTAATTAACGTGCAGCACTTATAATTTCCTTGAATGATTGCGGCATACATAGACATATCTGGCCAATGAATCCCATATCTCTGGGCCTTTCGATAAATCGACACTTCACTTTCCCGCAAGAGTGTTGGTGAATCTTTTCCAATAACACTTGTCCCTCCTGCTGCGAGACGCACCACATGAGTATTCCTCCTGGAACCTTGTAGTAAAGGAAATTGTCGTGTATCCAGTACCCCTTAGTGGATGCCCAATTTTCTTTACTCGTTCCCTCAGCAATTGCACGCAGTATTGGTTTTCTCCAATCTTCATTTGTGGATTCATCCTCGCATGCCTCCTGTGTGAAGGCCGGAGTTGTTCGGACTTCGATCAAGATTCTCGCAGGGCATTTGTCCGCACTAATTTTAGATCCCATAGTGGCTAAGGCATCGGCATGCTGATTATCAGCCCTGGGCGTGTGCTTGTACTTGACATCACAAAATTGTTGTACCAACTTTTACACCAAGGTCCGATAAGGTAATAGATTTACCTCCTTCAACCCATACTCGCCTGAAGCTTGTTTGACAATTATCTTAGAGTCCCCTATGACCGTCAGATTGTTCACTTCTAGTGCCTTGGCTGCACGAAGTCCTGCGATAAGGGCCTCGTACTCCGCCTCATTGTTCGTTACTGGAAAATCTAGCTTGGTGGACGTTTGGATGACTTCCCCATCTGGTTTAGTCAGAACAATTCCGATTACGCCACCTTTCCTTGTTGACGATTCATCAAAGTGAAGCTTCCAATATGGTGACTCAACTGCATAAATCTCATGCCATTCTAGTTCCTCCTAAATCAAGGGTTCATAGCTGCTATCCGGGAACTGTGCCAAAAGATCTGCCACTGCTTGCGATTTGATTGCTCGCGGTCGAGCACACGTAATATCATATTGCGAGATGGTCATGTACCATTTTGCCAGTCTTCCGCAGGGAGAAGAGTGACTCAAGAGATACCGTATGGGGTCGCTCTTTGTAATCATTACGACTTTGTGTGAGTCGAAATGATGCTTTAACTTTTCTATCACGAAGAAAAAAAGCAAGATAATGGCGTTCGATATCTGTGTACCTTGACTCGGCTGACTGTACTACGCGGGAGATATAATAGATCGGCCTTTCCTGCCCTTCATATTCTTCATCTAGCAGTGCCCCTATAGACTTTCTTGTCGATGTTAGGTAAAAGAAAAGTGGCGGTCCCAGCTGCGGTGCAATCATAACTCTTGGTGATGTCAACAGTTCCTTTAGTCTCCCAAATGCGGCTTCATGCTCCTCCGTCCAATTATATACATCCTTCTTTTTGAGGAGATCGCCAAAGTAAAAGGTTATTTCTGCAATTGCTGGGATGAATCTCCGCAGATAAGATAGTTTCCCTAGGAACGCCTTCAGAGTACTCTGATAATGCGGTGCCGTCATGCTGGTGATAGGCGATACTTTCGCAGGGTCAGGCTCAATTCCTTGGCGATCTATCACGCATCCCAAAAATTCCCCGAAGTCACTCCGAACGCGCTTTTCATGGGATTCATCTTCAAAAAGAAACTCCTACGTCTTTCGAATACTTTCCGAAGGTCTACCATATGGTATGTTTCCTCTCTGGACTTGACAACCAGATCAACAACATAAAATTCTACCTCCAGATGCATCATGTCATGGAACAGGGCCATCATTGCTCGCTGATAAGTCGCACCCGCATTCTTGAGTCCAAAGGGTATAACTGTGTAGTTAAAGACCCCAACTGGCGTAATGAACGCAGTTTTCGTGCATCCTAAGGATCCATCTTGATCTGGTTATACACACTGAAACCATCCATGAACATCCGATGCCCTCCAGTAGAATCGATGAGAAAATCGATGTTGGGCAGCGGGAAGTCTTCCTTCGGACAGAAACGGTTGAGGTCCCTGAAGTCTACGCAGATGCGAAGTTGCCCATTCTTCTTCACCACTGGCAAAATTTTAGCCAACCAGGTGGGGTGATGATTTGGCTCAATGAACTTAGCAGTCATCAACTTGACTATTTCCTGCTTGATCTTCACATTTATTTCTGGCCTGAAACTTCTTGCACTTTGCTTCACCGGTTTAGATCCGGGAAACATCCAATCTGTGCATCGTCACACGCTTATCTAGACCAGGAAACTCATCATATTCCCAAGCAAACACATCTTTGTACTCAGTCAGTAATTTCAGAAATCTTGCTTCCTCTTCGCTCGTGAGGTCTGCGCTTAGGAAAATAGGCCTTTTCTTTTCTTCGCTTGGACTTAGGAACAACTCTTTCAGTTCCTGCTTCTGTGGCTTTGGATTGTCTTCCATACACTCAGGCGCTTCTTTCAACTTGTCCTCTGAAACCTCTGACTTCAGCTTGTCCTCCTCCGGGCCTTGTTCAAGTTTACTGATTTGCCCAGGGATATCCCCATGCTCGGATGGGGGTACCCGCGCGCACCTTCATATGCGGTAGCATTTCTTTCCATTGGAGTAGAAACTTTCTATCTCCTTGCCCTTGTGGTCATGCTTTACCAACCTTTTTAAAGTGTACACATTCTTCCTTTGGTAGGCGACTTGTCACGCCTCTTCGCGTGTAGGCACCTTTTCCTTGACATCCTCTCTCTTCACCATTACTCCTGCTGGTGACTGATCCTTGATGTCTTCCCATCGAGGCAGAGGGGTCGTATTGAATGGTCCCCGCGTTTGCTCATCCGCAATTTAGGTGAACCATACTGCTTCAGTGAGATGCGCTTCGTTCAAATTAAAGGGGTTTACCAAAGCTGGTATCTCGACTACCCTGCCATTCAAGATGGCCTTCATCACTTGATGAGCTGTTGACGGAACCGCGTCAAAGCGGTGAATCCAGGATCTCCCTATTATCATGTGATACGTAGTATTCACATCGAAGACATAGAAATTGGCCGAACACTTGATTTTTCCTATCTGGATACCCAGACGAATCCAAACCATCGTCATCCTAGAATCACTTCCCAATCCCATCAGCGAGGACAAGCGCCTAACGATCTTCTTCTCTGGGATTCCTGCTAACTTTAGAGTGTTGAGAGAAACCACATTAACGGCTGCTTCTCCATCGACAAATGCCCTCGTGAACTCAACGTAGTAATCACCGCTGTTACATACAACAGCTTCTGATGACTCGAATCTGTCTTCTTGTCACTGGCAGAGAAAGTCATTATCTTCTTTGTAGAGCGAGACGCTCTGACAACTTTTCCATTGGAGGCAACGATGTCTACTTCGAAGTCTTATGCTACCCTCAAAACTGCTTTTGTCATCTCCTTCCGGCATTTCTCCGAAAAGTTCATCTCATCGAAGAATTTTCTGAATCTGTGCGACCCTTTCATCCTGTCAGCACGCGAGTCCTCAGTGTCCATGCTGTAATCTTCCTCGTCATGGACTTCGGCGATGATGGGCAGACCATCCTCCGTAATCTCTTCAAGTTCCATGATCGCGATCATGGCTACCTCTTTGTCATTCGATTCTTGCTCTGCATGGGCCGGCAGCGGATTATTGCGCACGTCCTTCCTCCGATCGCTAACAATCTGCTCCCCTTCTTTCATTTTTCGACTCACGAGGTGCCTAAGCTTCTTGCAATCAGCTGTGGGGTGCATAATCTTTCCGTGGCACTCACACCACTTCGGGTCCCTCCCCATCTCCTTGGAGGGTATTCTTTCGAGCGGAGGCAAAACCCCGTCTTTGCGCCACTGTTTGCACAGATCAATCACTTCCTCTAATGAGCATGGTAGAGGCGGCGCATCCGAGGTCGCAACCCGGGGTTGGTTGTGTGGAGAAAGTGTGTTGACCTCAGCTTCGCGCCCCCTCTTGTAACTAAACCTCCCAATCTTGAATGTAGGTCCCCCTGGAGATCGCTCAGGGGCGTGTTTCTTCTTTTTCCTTTCCACTATAGGCTCTATGTTCTTGGTACATTCAATTAACTTTGAAAAATTAGGAGTTTTTAAGTTAATTAACATACCCTTGTACTCATCTCGCATGCCTTGTAGGCATATCTCCACGAGCCTGCCCTCGAGCACTTCATCCCTTCACTCCAACGATTTGGCTCTGAACTTCTTGATGAAGGTGACACCATCCTCGTCGCGCTTCTCATACATACGTGAGGGATGTATCATCGTAACCTTCACCTCCATCTAGAAGAACTTTGTGTAGAACTTTTGAACCATGTCGTCCCAAGTCCTGACAGATCCGGCCTCAAGCGTTCTATTCCATTTGTAGGCCACTTTCCCCAAAGATTTTGGGAACTCACGCATCAGCAAATTGGGGTCAGCCCCATATGGTCTCATTACATCAATGAAGCGCATAACGTGTTCATGAGCATTCCCATTAACATCCTCGAACTTATCCCACTTAGGGGCCTTATACCCTTCGGGATTAGGCATCAGATATATCTCCCGCGGGATAGGAGGGGCATTGTCGACTTTCGGGATGATGGAGTCCGCAAAAGGTTGATTGGCCAGGAAGGTCTCTATACGCCGCTCTAAAGCCGTCATACTTGATGGTGCACTCCCTCCCACAGCAGGAAGAAGAGTTGCAGCCGGTGGAGACACATATGCCGCGGTCGGGCTAGGGGTGTAAGCCACGTTGTTAAGGGGTGCCGGTGGAGAAGGAAAGGGATACTGTGAAGAGACCTTGGAGACCACAGCTGGCGGTTGGTGGATGTGCGACACAAGGGACGGTATTTGGACCGTTGGTCCCTGGAAAAAAGGTGGTTGCACCATTGCTGGAGGGCTTTGCAAACTAGGATTAGGTGGTGTAGGTATTACCTCTGTTCCCTGGGCGGTAGAGGTTCCTCCTCCTTGAGAGACGACAGCTCCCGATGCCGAATTCGGGGCAAGAGTTCCCAAAATAGCCATTATCTGAGCCTCTGTGCGGATTGAGCCTGAAGAGCTTTCGCTTGGTTCTGGATGGTGGCATTCAATGTCTCCAAAGTTGGAGCTCCGCCGGTTGCTGCGGAATTGTGGTAGGTCTCCTTTCCCGAGGTCGTCTCAGTGGAGGGAGATCTCTTGCTCACATCTTCATCGTGAGACATGGCTTCTTGTAGTGGTAAGTTCACGTCGGTTTCACCAAATGTGCACGTGAGAATCCTTTAAGGAAGATTCAACGTACACTAAGAACAGGGGATAAGAAGAATACAGGAAGAGTAGGGTTGTGTGTAGAGAGAGAGTAAGGCAATAATAGCTATATGAGAGAGAGACAAAGTTTTGGCAGAGCATCCGCGTAACTCAGGTGATTAGTCTTGTTTAAGGAAGGGTTAATGATCCTATATATATTGGAGAATATGACCATTGTAGTGGGTTAATGCACCCATTAATAGCGGCTTAATTACCTTAACCACAACGGCACGTTTTTCCGTATATATAGGGACCGTTACGCACTTCGTCTGCGTATACCGGAACCGTTATGAGGTTGACCGGGTCTATGGAGCTCGTGCCATAATTCTCTCAAAACAGTTACTAAAGGTCACGCGCGGGCTTGGTAGTTGCTCGCGCGCGACGGGAATTACTCTAGCCTCCAAACCACTAAGTCCCCACAAGTCCCCTGTGGTGGTATGCGAGGGCCCTGTCTCGCAGCCCCCACGTTGATCAACGCGGGTGGTGATCCAGTGTGTGTGGAGCACAGCTAGGTGTGCCGGATGATCGCCACGTGGCTGTGATCTGTCTATCTGGAAAGCACTATCTACAGTGTGCACCCCTATTAATAATAAGACCAAAAGGGAGTAACAACTGGTGTTTGGTGCAGGGATAACTTCAAGGGGTATTTAATCCCTCTTTACAATCTATGCCCCTTATATGCCTAAAATATAATCCCATCATGTACGTGGGATTGAATACTAAAGTTTTAATATCCTTATTTATACTAGTGCAAAAAAACACGTTTCATAATCCTCCCTATATAATTAATAATCCCTTAATATTAATACACCCTATAAGAATGTATGGCCCCTGTACCCCCAATTTATAATCCCGGCACCCAACCTGCCCTTAAAGGTATTTGATAAGCTTTGCAGATCTTGCCTAGATCTACATAATTGCGGAAAACATGCATGATAGCCCGCATGAATGAGTCGATTGTGGAAAATGAAATAATGTTTCAGTAACTAAAGCTAAGCTTTCGAATGAGATAAGAGTTTAGATATGGAAGTTCATATAATACATATGACGTTCACATTCTAAACTTCTTCATGTGAGGTTTGTAACTTATTCTCAAGCTTAACTTCCCTCATGAAGTAATTATACTTTAAACAGTCACCTAATCAATGTAGGCTCGTCTGTTAGACTAATTGGGCCCCAAATAACTTCTTGTACACTGCCATATCACAACTATTATATTCCAAAATATTTCATACACTCATATTGCTATATTTTTGTATGAATGTTAATGATTATTTGTTAATATTTTTTGTAGAAACGTTAACAATTTTTTCGATTAATCATTCTTCATTTGATACTACTTTTAATAAATATTTAATTTTACATTATATAGAAAAATAGACAAAAAGGAGTAAAAAAGTGTCTTATACCAAATAAGAGAGGTGAAGCTGTCTTTGAATCGAACTTAGGAGATGAAAGTGTCTTTTACAATTGATTTGGGAAAGTTCCCAAGTCAAAAGCCATAATCCAAAAGCTTCCAAAGAAAAATTCATACCAAACCATTTAGAAAAGTTCAAAACATATCAGCAGCTAGGGTGGTAGCTCAAGTGATATAGCGTTGGAAGCCCCTGCATGAGGTCCAGTGTTCAAATCCTGGTGACGACAAAACAATTTCTCGAAAAAAAAATGTTCAAAACAGATTAAAAGTCCAAAAGAAAAAAGTTCAAAACAGATTAAAAATCCATTATTAAAAGTCCATTATTAAAAGTCCAAAAGAATAATCATCTTTTTTCATCATCTTCTTTTGTCACGAACTTTTTTCACAATAACTTAAAACTCGCCTAAAAGTCCAAAGGTCATACCAAACCCACCCTGTCTGATACCTCACAAACTACTTTTCCGTCAATTTCTAGAACAAGGCTGCTGAGTTACCAGTTACCAACTTCATGGTCAAATAACTGAGTGGGTATCCGTTTCGATTCCCATTACATGACTACAGATTACCGCACCAAGTACTTTTTCTTGAATTTATAAAACAAGCCTGTTGAGCTACCCATTAGTTCTTTAATACTTACTCATCCTTCTTTGGCGATACAGTATGTTGATTCATTCCATATGCGATCGTTTTTGTTCCGCGGTGTTTGACCTTCACCCACAACCACCAATTTCTGTCACTCGAATTCGAGAACCCTCATCTGCGATTTCTAATAGCCAAGGCAGCATTCATTTTCTTTCTCTACTGACGGAAAAAGTATTATAGGAAAGATAAGGTGAACAAGAGAAAGAAAGTGAAATTAATTCTTCGCTGTCGAGAAACGCATACGAGGATGGTACTTCTTCATGAGCTGAAGTTGATGGTTATGGACGCCAGTAACACACCCCGGAACAAAAACAATCGCATATAGGATATGCTATCAATCGAGCATGATCAGCGATGACCCATTAAAAATCATTATGCAAGCAAAGGCGTTTTCCAAATACGGGGATGAAATCAGTCGATATCACAATCACTAGAAGTAGGTTTTTTCATTATAGAAGAGAGAGAAAGTAAGAGTGAGAGTACTCCCTGTGAGTGTTTGGGTCTTGCTTCTGCAAGTTTATTCAGCTTTTCCTCTTCAACCCTCTCCTCTACCACTCACACAAATCAAGTGTCTGCATTCTCTGCTGGAATACCCGCCAGGATCGCTGCCCCCGCTCCTTCGGGTGGCGGCGATCCCTCCTTACCCCTTGTAGTGCTTCTGTTTCTTGCCCATCTTTCCTAGATCTGGACGCATAGCTTCAATTGAGGGATCTCTTTGGAGTTTGGAGAGGTTTCTTAGTCGATTGTGGTGATAGAGCTAGTGGTTTGTGCCGCCCCTTTTCAAGTGCCACCAAGACCCATCCCATCTTCTCCTTATTCTCAAACCTGCAATGTGCCCTTCACCATATTTCCAGCCCACATTTGGTTGTTAGTGTTGTTTATTTGGGTCTCTCTTTTAGACCTTTTTTTTGGGACTGTTCTTGGCGTCCATCCTCAGTTGAACGTTTTTTAAAACTGTTATCGTTGAAGTTTTTGAATGATGTTATTTGCATGCGTTTTAAAGGTTTGCTGCAGGAGATTGTTTTGCAGGACAATTTTTGGATGTTTTGAAGCTTTTCATGAATCCCTGCCCAAAGTTTCCAGTGATGTTTCCATTGGCCGGAGGTGCAGCTAGAGACTTCGGGCGTCTAATCTTCTGCGTTTGGGAAACTCAACAGTCGGCATGCAGAAGCGTGATGGTGTGCAATTTTCAAGACCTATTGAAATTACCATGTGAATTATTAATTTTTTATTTTGCTCTTTTCTAGAACATGGCATTCTCTTCAGAGTTGATGGGTTGTACCACTCTGTTTTTGTTTACCAGATGTTTCTCTCTCTTGTATTGTCTGTGATAGCCTTTTCTTTAATATAAGCAACAATTTTCAGAAGTTTTTTCATAACAGAAGGAAATGACACTGCGATGAGAAATTTTTGTTTGCTCTTTGAACAGATGATGTGGACTTGCTATAACCATACAACAAAAGTGGATTTCGTATGTTCTTCAGGAACTTCCTGAAGTGGCCTACCGCTCTGTCTCTTCTCTTTATTCCTACTTTGACTTGTAGCGCGTATCTGGATCACTTTGACCGGGTGATTTGGACAGCAAAATGATGCAATTTTTTTTTTAAAAAAAAAAACTCACCTTGTTATAGAGAAAATTTTACTCTACAACACCATGAAAACTTTGTCAAAAAATTGCATCATTTTGATAGCCAAATCACCAGGTCAGAGTGACTTAATAGAAGCCATAAGTTAGTTAAACCATGCTGTTTTATAGAATTTATTTAATCTCAAGGCTGAAAAGCCATAAGTTAGTTAAACCATGCTGTTTTATAGAATTGATTGATTAAAGCACCATGTCATATTTTCTGTTGGAGCAAGAAATAATTACTCGCAATGCCACGGCTAAATGCAGTCCATTAATTATTTCCAGATAATCCACTTTGGACTTTAATCTCTTCTGAACTTTTCTGAATGGTTTGGTCTGACTTGTTTTAGCGTATAAATATGAGAGAAAATGTAGGAAAAGAAGGTGAAATAAGTTGGAGAAAATGTAGGAGGGGGCTACAGAAATGGGCTGGGTACGTTTCGTTTTTGCTTAATCTTGTTTTTTTCAATCTTGTTCCATTGATAAGATTTGTAGTTTTTTTAGTAGTAAAAGATAAGATTGCAGTTTCAGTAATTATCTTTAAGTAATTCATTTAAAACAAAAATTAACTTCTAGTAATTATCCTTTAATGATTTTATGTAGCAATCATCATTTTTTGGACATTTCAATTATCCCAAAAATGATTTCACAATCTTTTTAAATATTAATATAATTATTATTTACCGTATTAAAAAATAAACTAGTTTTTACTGTAAAGTCACATGTTTCTTGGACTTGAAATACTCGGGTATTTCAAGGCCCTGAACCAGTTTTCAAATCCTTGAATCATGTTTCACCGGCAGAGCTATTTCAAGGCCTTGAATGAGAATTCAAAGCCTTAAAACTGTTTGGCGTGCATACATATTCTGAGGGGGATTTTCTCTAAACACTTTTGATTTAATTCCATTCCTCTAACCTCTGTAATTCATGTGTTATTATTTGATGATGAAAGACAAACTGATTTGTTATATCTAACATGCTTTAATCCATCATTTTAACTCAGGTTTGCAGGGAAATTTTATTTCCTATATATGCAGGATTTGTTTCCATATTTGACTTTTGCAGGAAGGAAATCACTTAGTGAAGATGATCCTATGATGAATCAGAGACTCATGACAGCTTCTCAAAGTGTTTAAAGACAAGATCACAACAATATCTCTGAATATTGTGATCAACTATCCATTGGAGAGAGCTATTAAGAGAGTCAAAGTTTGTTGCCTACAAAATAGGAAGTTTGCTGAAAATCTGGGATGATTTGCAGAGCTTCAAACAGTATAAATGGAGATCATTTTGAATCAACACACACAGCACTCAACGGGCAAAAAAGAGAAACAAAATTCTGGATTGACAAGCATCAAAGAAGCTCATCGCTCTCACAATCCACTTACAGTTCACTGCATTCTTTACTGCATTTCTACACTCTAGTGTTCTTCTGTATTGTGCTTTATTTGTAGATCATTTCTGTAATACTTCTATACTTCATTCTAATGGATTGTTCAAAGTGAACAATAGAGAATTCTTAGTTAATCAGTTAGCTAGAGCAGGTACTAGATAGGTTAGGGAGAACCACAAGCTGTAACAGAGTAAGGCGATTCTCTGTGCTTGAGATCTGGGGCTTAGCTTTTGATTAATAAGAATTGAGTTGAAAATCCTGCAGGGATAAGATCATTGAGGTAGAGATGTAGGTCCAAGTGTACTGAACTCTATAAATCCTTTGTCTCCTTCATTTACAGTTCATTCACATTCATATTTTTTACTGCATTCAAACTTGTCTATTTTTCAAGTGTTTGAAACTCTTCAAGGACTTGAAAAAGACTTGTCTGTTTCATTGCAAAATGCATTTCATTCCAAATGCTTGAATTTGTGTTCAAGGCCTTGAACTCCTTTTCACTTGAACGAAAACTGTTTTCCTCCTCAAATTTTTCAAAAAGTTGGCATACTCTATTCAACCCCCTCCCTTCCAGAGTACATGTGCTGCATATCCATCTGCATACTCCCCTTTCAATTGGTATCGGAGCTTGTATCACTGTATAAGATTGAACAATCTGGTGATCATGAGTACTGCCGGTGATGGTGGTTCCTCACAGTGAAGAGCTTCTAACAGACATCCTCTATTTTGTGGAGACAACTTTGCTCACTGGAAAGCCTTGATGAAGATGTTCATCATTGATCAAGACATAGAGCTTTGGACCATTATTCAGAATGGACCTCACACTTTCTTTACAGAGAGATATGGGATCAAAACTCCCAAATTTGAAGAGTCACTCTCTTCTTCTGAATTAGAACAATTTTCTAATAATTACAAAGCTATTAACATCTTGTATTGTGCTTTGAGTACAGATGAATTCAACAGAATTTCAGGCTGCAAGACTGCCAAAGAAATAGAGGATAAGCTTTTGGTGACATTTTAGAGATCTAGTCAAGTCAGGCAAACTAAGATCAACATCTATCTCAGGCAATATGAGCTGTTCAAGATGAATACATATGAGTCAATCAGAGAGATGTTCAAGAGGTTCACAGACATTGTCAACAACCTTGATTCTTTGGGAAAACATATTTTAAATGAAGAAAAGGTAAGGAAGATATTGAGAAGTCTTCCAAAGGCCAATAGGAACCAAAGACAACAGCCATTGAAGAAGCTCAAGATCTTTCATTACTACAACTTGATGACCTACAAGGGAAGCTCCTGACACATGGAATATCCATGAATGAAACTGATGGGGAGCTACCTGAAGATGTCAAGAACGTAGAACTCAAGGCCAAAGAGAATGAGAAAATTCAAAGAATTGAAACTGAAGATGATGATGATGATGATGATGAAGATCCTTTTGCATTGATTTCCAAAGCCTTGACCAGAATTCTCAAGATGAAGAAAAACTTTGGAAACAAAGACTTCAACAGAGAAAGAAACAGATCATATAGTAGTAGGGACTACAAAGGTAAGTCTTCTTCACAAAATAAATCCATAGTCATGAACTGCTTTGAGTGTGGTGATGCAGGACATTTGTTAAGAGATTGTCCACACAAGAAAAGAAAGAAATTTCCGAAGAAAGATCATGACAGGAGAAAGAAAGCTATGATAGCTTCATGGAGTGATTCAGATAGCTCAAGTGAATCTGAATCTGAAGAAAAACATGCCAACCTATGCTTCATGGCCAAGCATGATGAAAGTTCTGAGAAGAACATTGAGGTAATGGTAAACTGTCTGATTTGAAAACCAAAAGATGCGCTTTCAGATTATCTTAGAAAAATGCTTTTAAAATGAAGAAGATTATCAGAAAGTGATTAGATTTTTGAAAGAAAAAGTTCATGAGCAATCAAAAGCGAATTTACAACTTGTTTGTCTAAATCAGAATCTTGAAATCTCTCAGAAGAAAACTGACAGTGATATCAAGGCCTTGAAAACCAGTTTCAAAGCCTTGAAACCACAAGTCAAGGAAGTAGTCACTGAGAACTCTTTACTGAGTAAAAACCTTGTTAATCTGAAACATCAGGTTGATGAATTAGATAAACAAAAGACTCTTCTTGCTGAGAAACTTCAAGAATCTGAATTAGTCAAAAAATAAGTTAAACTTTATTCTTGAAGGAAGTTTGAAATCTGTTCATGAAACTAGTATTGGATACAATCCAAGTTTTCCAAGAAATAGCATTACCATATTTTGAAAGATGGAAGCAAAACTTCTCCTATGTGTCATTTTTGTAACAAAATTGGTCATATGAAGATGACTTGTCCTTTCAGAAGAAGAGACCCTGATATAATGAGGAACACATTTCCATTTCAACTTAAAGGACATGTCAGACAGATTTGGATTCCTAAAGGGGTCAGACCACCTAACATGGTTGATCTTGAGTATGAGTCCAAATTCAAATTCCACACTTGGTCTAACAGCTGGGTAAGGCAGTGATTGGTGCTTGCAGGTTGTCACCAACATCAAAGAACGTAAGTGGTTTATGGACGGTGGTTGCTCAAGACACATGAGTGGAAAGAGATTTCTATTCTCAGAATTGAAAGAGCACTCTGAAGGTTCAATTACTCTTGGTGACAAAGGCAAATTCAACATTCTTGGTAATAGTAAATTTTGGTATAGATTCTGAAAATTCTATTTTCATGTATATCTAGTTGATGGTTTGAAATTTAACTTGCTTAGTGTATCTCAGCTTTGTGATAATGGTAATAAGGTTATTTTGATAAAGAGATGTGTGTGGTGCAAAATGAGAAATCAGGCAATTGCATTCTCACAGCCTCTAGATCAAAAAAATTTATAACTTTCAGACTAACAAAGTTGCAGGTAAGAGCATAAAGTGCCTCAAGGCTTTGAAAGAGGATTCAAGGGTTCGGCACAGAAAGCTTGGTCACATTAGCTTGCATACCTTGAACCAATTGATCTCCAAAGACCTGGTAAAAGGATAACCATATATCATGTTCAAAGAAGATGAAGTTTGCAAAGATGGTGCTCTGGGTAAGCAGACCAGAAGCTCATTCAAACCAAAGAAGTTTGTAAGTACTTGTAGACCTATTGAACTACTTCACATGGATTTTTTGGTCCTATGAGGACACGAAATCCAAAAGGTAAGAGGTATATGCTAGTAATTGTAGATGATTATTCTAGATACTTGGGTTATGTTTGAGAAAGAAAAATATGAAGCCCTCTCTGAATTTTCAAAGCTTTGCAGAGAACTTCAAAACTTGAAAAACCTACCCATTGCTTCAATTAGAAGTTATCATGGTAGAAAGTTTGATCAATTAGAATTTGATTTGTTCTGTGCTAAGCATGGTATCTCACACAATTTCTCTGCTCCTAGAAGTCCTTAACATTATGGAGTTGTTGACAGAAAGAAAAGGATTATTGAAGACATGTCAAGGACAATGCTTCTAGAAAATAAGTTTCCAAAATATTATTGGGCAGAAGCTATGAATACAAGAAATTATATTCTGAACAGGTGCTTGATTAGGCCTATCTTGAAGAAAACCCCCTATGAACTCTTCAAAGGGAGAAAGCCAAACATTTCATACTTCAGACCATTTGGTTGCACATGCTATGTCCACAACAATGGTAAAGACAACTTGGGTAAGTTTAATGCAAGAATTGATGAAGGTATATTTCTTGGTTACTCTCTTACTAGCAAAGCTTATAGAATTTATAATAAAAGAACCAAACTGGTTGAAGAAAGTATTCATGTTATTTTTTATGAAAGCTATGATGGTTCTTTGAGTGAAAGTTGTGCAGACTTGAATCTGAACAAGCATGAATCAGAAGAAGAAGCTGAGAACTCTCTTGGGTTCAAGAAAGGTTCAAAAGTAAACAGAAACCATTTTCAAGACCTTGAAAACAGATCTCAAGGCCTTGAAAATAGAGATCAAAGCCTTAATAAAGATGATCAGAAAGAGATGAATGATCAGGGCACTACTTCAAGACCAGAAAAGATATATGGAGAACCTGAACCATGGTCTCCAAGAAAGAGATTCAAATATCTTTCATCTTATGCAGCTGATAATATCATCTCTGACCCAACCACTGGTACACAAACAAGGTCACAATTGAATAATCTTTGTGCCTTCAATGCTTTCATTTCTCTTGTAGAACCCGAAATTGTGAAGAAAGCTTTACAAGAAGCAGACTGGATTATAGCTATTCAAATTAAACTCAATGAGTTTGAAAGAAAAAAGGTGTGGAACCTAGTTCCTCCACCTAGAAACCAGTCTTTTGGTACCAGATGGGTGTTCAGAAACAAATTTTATGAGGATGGCAAAGTGATCAGAATCAAAGCAAGGTTAGTTGCTCAAGGTTACAATCAAGAAGAAGGTATTGATTATGAGGAAAATTTTGCTACAGTTGCTAGGTTATAAGCAATTAGAATTCTTCTTGCATCTGCATCCTTAAAAAATATGAAACTATTTCAAATGGATGTAAAATGTGCATTTCTGAATGGCTACTTACAAGAAGAAGTTTATGTTGCACAACCTCCTGGTTTTGAAAGTGATAATTTCCAGATCATGTTTATAAACATGACAAAGCTCTTTATTGTTTGAAACAAGCTCCAAGGGCTTGGTATGAAATATTGTCAAGGTTTCTGCTTGATAATGATTTCAAAAGAGGATTGGTAGACAGGACCATTTTCATAAAGACTCATGAGAAAGATTTGCTTGTAGTTCAGATCTATGTTGATGATATTCTGTTTGGAGCTACTAATGTTCTTCTATGAAAAGAATGCTCAAGTCTTATGAGCAGGGAATTTGAAATGAGTATGATGGGAGAGTTGAACTTCTTCCTTGGACTTCAAATAAATCAATTGAAGAATGGCATCTTTCTGCATCAAAGCAAGTATACTAGGTACACGCTGAACAAGTACAACATGTCTCAATCCAAAGAGATCAAGACTCCAATGAGCTCTACATTGTCTTTAGATAAAGATGAATCTGGTAAGAGTGTCAATGTGAAAGAGTATAGAGGTATGATTGGATCATTGCTATACCTTACTGCTAGTAGGCGAGATATCATGTTCAGTATATGTATGTGTGCAAGATTTCAAGCTGATCTAAAGGAATCACACTTAACTGTTGTGAAGAGAATATTCAGAATCTGAATGGTACCAAAGACTTAGGGCTTTGATATCCAAGACATTATAACTTCTCTTTGCATGGATTTTTAGATGCTGACTTTGCAGGTTACAAAGTTGATAGAAAAAGAACTTCAAGAATTTGCCAACTTTTGGATCATCTCTGATCAGTTGGCACTCCAGGAAACAAAACTCAGTTGCTTTATCAACAACTGAAGCTGAATATATATCTGCTGGAGCATGTTGTTCACAAGTATTTTGGATTGCTCAACAATTGAGGGATCTTGGATTTGATTTCAGAAGTATTTCCATCATGTGTGACAACACTAGTGCAATATCTATTACAAAGAATTCAGTACAACATTCAAGAACAAAGAATATTGATGTTGAACATCATTTCATCAGATATCATCCTGAGAAAGGTGATATTGTTCTTCAATTTGTTTCTACTAACATGCAACTTTCATATATCTTCACTAAACCATTGCTAGATGAAAGATTCTCAGCTCTAAGACTGGAATTAAGCATGCTAAATAAGGATGCATTGGTTTAGGGGGAGCATCAGGTAAGGAAGGTAAGTTATTATGTGGTTCAAAGGTTTGAACTGATTTTCAAAGCCTTGAAAATCAATTCAAAGCTTTGGTCTTACGTGTTTCAGCTTAACAGCATTTCAAGACCTTGAAACTATTTTTAAAGCCTTGAAAATAAGTATGATAACTAATTAGTGAATAAGTTTTGGATCATTCCGTATTGGGTGCTATCTTTGTAGATATTTGCTCAATATTTCCCCTACCTTTTCAATATTGATTTTCAGCCAAATATAGTATTAAATTATTTATTTTCGACGGCTTCAAATATCTGAATCTTTGTTGATCATTATAGATTTTTTAAGATAAGAAAAATATTGCAGTCTTCTTTTCAAATACAATCTCTCTGAGTATTTATCTCCTTCTCTGCTCCTTCACTCCGTATCAAATTCACCTCTCTCTATTCTTCTCCCAAACCCTAATGAGCACTAGAAGAGCCTCAGACAGAATCAAGATGGCCTCAGGTTCAAAACAGAGTACAGAGAAGAAGAGAAAGATATCTAAAGAAAAGGTTCTAACTATCATTGAAGACTCAGATTCAAAGAGCTTTACTGATGAAGAACTGGAATCGTCTCCACCTAAGACGATAGTGAAAAAGGACCCGATTCCAGCAACTGGCAAGAAGAAACAAACTGCAGTATCTTCACAAGAGAAGCATAAGGGAATCCATATTGGATGCCCTAAGAGAGACAAGAAAAAGATAGACACAGGGGTCAAAGGAAAAGAAAAAGAAATTCTCATTCCAGACTCAAACTCAGACACTACTTCAGGATCCTATGGAGTGTACTAAGTTTCCAACAAGAGGAGACATGAGAAGGATCCGTTCAAGTCTGTAGCTACATCGAAAACAGGAAACAAGGATCACAAAATACCCTCTGCACGACAGAAAAGGGTGGCTGTGAGGAAGAAACTAAAGCATGGAAGAAAAGATTTGGAAGGACTCACCTTTTTGTTCAACAGTGTTATAGAGGAGATCAGTCCTTTCATTGAGGAACTAGATGTGGTTTCACAAGAATTCCAAGCCAATGATGAAGATAGTGAGGAAGAATAGGGAGATCATGATGGAGATGAAGACCCAACCCCTTAATCCTGCCTACTCTTTCTTTCCCATTCATTTTTTAAGACTTTTATTTTCATATATTTCCAGACACTGATCCAACATCTTCTCATTCTTTCTTATGAACGTCAAAAAGGGGGAGAAAACTAACCATTAGTTGCTTTGATTTTCTTTCTGTTTAGATGACCTATCTTTTGGTCAGTAGGATTTTCTGCAACTTACTTGCAGTTTTTGCTTTTGTTCATTAATAAGTTAGATCTTTTGGAATTAATGTGTTATTATTATTTGTGTGAATTGTGTACTATGTATTTTGCAGAAAGTAAGTGTGTACGAGAGAATCCTGCAGAGAGAATTCAATATACACCAAGAGTAGGGGGTAGAAAGAACACAGGAAGAATAGGGTTGTGTGTAGGGAGAGAGTAAGGTAATAGCACTGTATGAGAGAGAGACAGGATTTTGGCAAAGCTTCAGCGTATCTCAGGTGATTCTCCCTGGTATGGAAGGGTTAACGATCCTATATATAACGGATAATGTGACCGTTGTAGTGTGGTTAATGCGCCCGTTAATGGCGGCTTAATTAGCTTAACCACAACGCCACGTTCGTCCGCGTATATAGGGACCGTTACAGCACGTTATCCGCGTATACCGGAACCGTTACGAGGTTGACCGGGTTGACCGGGTTTATGGAGCTCGTGCCATAAATCTCTCAAAGGCAGTGACAAGGGGTCGCGCGCGGGCTTGGTTGTCGCCCGCGCGCGACATAACTTATTCTAGCCTCCAAACCACTAAGTCCCTACAAGTCCCGTGTGGTGGTATGCGAGGGCCCTGTCTCGCAGCCCCCACATGGATCAGCGCGGATGGTGATCCAGTGTGTGTGAAGCACAGCTATCGCCACGTGGCTAATATCGGCTTGTCTAGAAAGCACTATTTACATTAGCCCCCTTTCTGCTCGTGAAGACGCATAGCCAGATAGGATTCAATGCGCAGGAACCAACGTACGCGTCGCCGCCACGCACCAATTCAAATACACGCAAATTTAGCCCTCGTGCGTGTCATTATGACCTAAAATCCCTAGAGTCGTGCCGTCTGGTCTTTTAGGGTTTTAGGCATGACGTCAGCTTGTCCAGTGATTGCGCGATTTGACGGTGACGGTTGCGATTCGACTACTGAAAGGACGCAACCCTTCATTCTTTTTGGATAAATACTCGGTGCTCTCCATTGTTGCAAAGCATTACTTCTTTCTCTTAAAGTGAATGATACCCGGAAGCCTTCAAAAGGAGATTCAAATAATCAATCATCAATTCTTTCTTGTCAATCGTCTTCTTCAACTGTTCGCATCCAAGCAAGCTTTACCAAAACAAGGTTGGCCTTGCTCAATTCCATTTAATGTACTAATATATGCTTTGTACTGTATTGGATCTGCAAACCCATGACTATCTGAAACATGCCATTCGTTGGAAACTGCAAGAAAGGCCTTGTTCTTTGAACTCAGAACTAATTTAATCCCCAGATTGTAAGGGTTTTGAATGCGGGGTTTCTGAAACTCCCAATAATGTAAACGGTTCTGAACTTTCAAACCCAAAATTGACACTGAACTGTTCATCTTCTCTTTGAAAAAACATCGTTGCTTCAACTGAAAACTCGAACTGATTCCTGAAATTCGAACTGAAAGTGTGTGTGTTTCTCCCCCCTTTTTTCTTGCTCTTCCGCAGGAATGGCGAAGACAAAAGGAACCAATCCGTTAAAGAGGTCGAGGAGATACCTGATCTTCCCCAAACCCTATGGCGGAAAGCTCCCTATTTGGTGGAAAAGATTTTTATCATGCTAGGGTCAAGGTGAAGAATCTGTCGACTCATGTTCCCTCTGAAGAGTTGCAAACATTGACCCCACCTGTTAACGCAGCCATGCTGGAACTGATCGATTCCAAGGATGTGGTTCGATTAGGGGTTGAAAATGGGTTTTTTCCTCACACTGCAATTTGTACCCAGGAGTTCGTTCAAAAATTGGACTTCATGGATGAGTGGATCGACTATGTGTTGAAAAACCACGCCATCACATTGAACAATGCTGGCATCTATTTCGCCGTTCGTGCTATGAAGGGTGCTGCCGTGAAGTTGGACCAGTCCATGCTTCTAAACCTTCTCTCGCGTTACTCACCTGCGACTCACACATTCCACAATGCTGAGTTTGAGGCTGCTCCCACTCTGAAAGATGTACAGATGTTGTATGATCTTTCTCCTGTTGGTGAGGTGGATCCTCTAAGCCATTTGAGGACCGATCCGGAACTTGCTCTTTACAAGCAGATGGAGGAGTGCTTGTCAGAGGTTAAGAAAATTTCCACCAGGTGGACATCTGCGAAGCCTCTTCCTGACTGGCAGCTAGTTGATACATCTGCGAAGAACACTTGGGGCAAGTGGGTGCAGTACTTCTTCCGCGATTATGCGAGTAGTAGTATCACCAAGAAACTCCTGAGCCAGAACCTGAAGGCTGAAAATTATGTGAATGGGAAAGGTCATCATCTGACCTTGTGTGCTTTCCTCTGCGCATGGTTATCGAGTTACCTAATTGATGGCCACCCTCACGATGGCGTTTTCTACCATGTCCTCCCTCTTGCTGTGAAACTGACCCTCGGTCAAAGAGTCGCACTTGGGCCACTAGTCTTGGGTACCCTGTACCACAGATTGGATCAATTGGTCGTAGCGACCAAAGATTCCTGCGGTCGCCTGGATGTGTTAACCTATGTTAACATCGCATTCTTGACTATGTGGTTTTTTGAGCGATGGCCCTCCTATGCTCCTGTTCCTTCTAGGCCGAACAAATGGTGTGTCCCAGGTGCGGAGGAAGAGCTTTCCAGTGGAAGGGCTGCGAGATGGTTTGGAACGCACTTCCCTAAATGTACCTGGATCCTGATATGCGATGATCGCAGCAAGTTTACGGCAAGCCCTATGCCACGCGCATTGAAAATGTGCGCTGGTTCCCGAATTTGTATCCTTCTAGGGCTGTTGCTCTCTCAAAAGATCTTCTTTTCGAGGGTCATAAGCGTTTCCATGAGCGCTATCGCGAATTCTTCTGCTGGTGTCTAAGAGGTTCCCTTCCTGCTCTTGCGGAGTATGTTCGCGAGCTTACTCCTAGGTACGAGAGGATCAAGGTGGATGTCGATCCTACTCACATTTCTCCCCAATTTGGCTTTGATGCGGTGGCACCATCAATCTGGCCACAGTCCATCATAAGAGGCTGCTACAAACGGCTACTCTGTGGCGAGTGCATAACGATCTTAAGGAGGAACCTTCCCTTCGAAAAACCCCCAGGTGACCGCGCAGGTGGTTACTCCAAGAATTGGGTTGCCTATTGGAATACCCAGCAAGCGAGGTTTGAGACACAATCGACCCCTCGGCCAAGCAGAGCTCCCGTGATCAAGAGAAATTCCTTCCCGTTTCGTCCTAATTGTAGCTTGGACAACTCCCAATATGGCTGCTACTCATTGTTGGACCACGAGAATCACCTGTGCCCTTCCACCATCCTTGAAGAGAAGATGGCTGCAGTTAGGGAAGGTGCTTCACATGTCATCAAGTACAGCGAAGATTTTGCCAAGGTAAACAATCTCCTTTGCGCATGTCGAATTCCTTTATCTTGATATATCGAAACTTATCCTCCCTTCTCTGTTATAGTGCTATGTGAGAAGGTTTGCATCTGGTGAGCGTTCCAAGTCGTTGATTAACACCATTTTTTCTAAGAAAAGGCAGGGTGAGCCGATTCGGCTAGCAATGGGAATGGCTCCCGCAGTTGAGGCCCGAATTCGCGAGGTGATGGACGTATTTGCTGACTTGCTGATAGACAACACTCCAGCCTTGTCTCCTCCCAGAAACGATCCGTCTCCTCCAGCAACTGCTGCTCCAAGGGCAAAGAGACCAAGACAGAATGGAATCACAATCTCTTCCCCTAGGAGTGCTCCAGCATCCTCCCCTGCGAAGTCCCTACCTTCCAAGGACAAAGGCAAAGGTCGCATGCCAAGCAAGGCGCGGAAAGAGCTCGCAGTGGAGACCTTTGTTCCGTTTGGTCAGGAGGAAGAGGAGGATGAGAGAAGGGAGGTGAGAGAAAGAGATGATGATGAAGAAGAAGAGAGATTCGAAGACGAAAATGAAGAAGAGAGAGGTGAGATACAAGAGGAGGAGTTAGAAGGTATCTCAGACGTACTTATCTTCTCATTATCTTAACTCTCAGTCTTTACTGAACAGTTTGTTCCTTTGAAGATGACAATGCAGAGACCATCAGCGGCCTTCTGGCCAAGAGGCAAAAGAGGGGTTCTAACTCTGGTGTTTCCAGCGAAACCATAGACGAGGACATCCTTGCTGAGTCCAGGAGAACAGCTGCGGAGGCTGCTGAAAGAAGAAGGAAGCGAGAAGAAGAGGAGATTGAACGCATAAAGCAAAGGAGCTTGGAAGAGCAACATGTTGACGACTTGGTGCGTCAAACCGATGAGGAAGATACGGTTCAAGAAGATGCGGCTGCTCAAGTTGATGAGGATGATGCGGTTCAAGAAGATGCGGCTGCTCTGGAGCAGGGCCAAGCGGACTTTGAGGACATCGCGGGCGGCATTGAAGGTGAGATTTTTAATCTTGCGGTAACTTACCGAGACGTGATTGTCGGTGCATTAAAGCATGGCTTATCGAAAGCTGATATTCGCCGTTGGCTAGTAAGAAAATGTGGTGAACCCTCAGGTAATCATCCAAGCGATGTCTGTAATTAGGCTTAGCAACCCAATTACCATCATAACTGGTTTCTTCGCACCCCAGGTCACGCTCACCATAAGGATGTGCTTAACGAAGATACATTAATAGGATATGGCGTCACGTCTTTAGCACATGATGAAGATGCCACAATCCCACCTACGCGTGGAGGTACTCACTCTTGGTTTGTTAAAGTAATAATAAAATATTGTATGATACAAGTTACCTCACATTGTCTTTTCTTGTATCACAGGTGATGCTGATGAGGCCATGCTGGAACAAGGGAGCCGACCCTCTGCATCTTATGTCCCAGAGCGAAGTTCTTATGTTGAGAAACCAGTTGCAGCTGCTGAATATGCAGGAGAGCACTTGGAGGATATCATTGAAGTTTCTGATGATGTCGAGGCTGACACTGTACTGATGGATGAGGATACTAATGTTGTGGCCGAAGAAATGGAGACAGATGCTGCTAAGACTGAGATTCATGAGCAGGTTACGGAAAATGTAGCATCACATGCGAACGTGAATGTTCGGATGAGTGCTCCCGAGCCTCGCGAGCCCCTCGCGCGTGAAGGAGTTCCTGATCGAGCAGTAGCTTCTACTGCTTCCATTTCTTCAGCAGTAATTGAGCCTCCAGAGGTTCCTCAATCATGGAGCTTTTGGAGTTCGCAAGTAGGAGCTGCAATCGCACCTGGTGCGGCCTACACCATTCTTGTCAATTATGAAGAGCTAGAGCTCGCAGCTGATAGAAGAGCAATGGAGCGAGGACAGTCTTCACTGCCCCAACAATGCGCATCCCTTCTTTGCGCGAGATCCTTGAAGGAACTGGTATGCTATCATTTTTTTCCAATTCGCATCTTGCACTTTTCATTTGCAAGCTTCATGTTCTAAACTTGAATCAACATTATTAGGTTTGAAGCAAGCTGATGTGGACTGGTTGATTCGGATGCGTCTCTCCTACCCTCGGTCATTTGTGAGGTATCTGGAGATAGAACCTTTCAATAGAAGACTGTTCTTGACTGAGGCCATCTGGATTTTGGAGCAGCAGTCTGCGGCCACCCCTGCGACCATTTCTCCTCAAAGCGCGCAGCTGCTTTTCAGCATGTGCCAAGGCCTTCAAGACAAAGTTCAGGGCAAGCTGAGCTTCGGGTATCTTGTCAACAGAGTCACCCCGATTCGCGCAGCTGTGAATTTGAAGCGCGGCTTTCATAACCTCGCAGCCGAGGGGAAAAAGGTGGAGAAGCAAAGGCAGAAGGCTGAAGAGGCTGTGAAGCTCTTCCATGAGATAAGTGCCAAGTACGAGCAGCTGAAACGAGAAGTGGACCAAGTGACAAATACATCACTTCAGTTTTCTCCAGATGACTCTCTGATCAAAGATTTATTTTGAAAAATAACAAGTATTTGTTTTGAACAAAATGTTAAAACATTATTGTTAATGTTGCTAGGTTTTTCCCCACTTTTTTTTATTCAAGGCTTGAATGCCCGTTTTGCCCCTTTCCGGGATTTGCTCGAATATTTTTGTGCGTATCAATTATGACGTCACCTGGTGACATATCCGCCTTGATTTTCGCGCTAATTATTTATCAGATAAGCGCGCTTTCCTTGGGAAGTCCATCCGTATTATGACCTTGCGTCATTAATTAGGACACGCCACTGAATCCTCGTAGCCTTTAGTAGGGTAATTGAATGTTACCTCTTTCAAGGCGTAAGTGATTGATTCTTGCCCCTTTTCCAAGCTTTGCTGACTCAGATAGGGAACTGAAGGGTCTCCGTAGGGTCTATATAAACCCTGCCCTCTATTTCTTGGGTTCTTAATCCCTAAATGTGGCTTGCCATGAGTCCTTAAGACTGCTGGCTTCAATGCTTGTTCTTTGTTGACTCATGGCAATTTCAAGTTGTGAAACCTGATTTCGTGCTTTGTGCCATAGAAATAGCTTCGAAGATCTTCGTCACGAGGCTTATTGATCTTCATAGCCATCGTAAAGAAGATGCACATAATACCTCATGCTTGCTCGAAGAATTTTCTTCGTCTATTATGCTTGCAGGTCGTACCTTTGGCTGCCTTCCGGCGAGGTGCAGTACTGTACTGACCTTCTTACCTCTAGCTTTTCCGGAGGAGAACTTCTTGCCTCCACGTTCTTGAACTCGGGGTGGCGATCCCTTGTGCTCGTCTCCGTGGACAAGGAGCCTCATGCCCCAGAAGTTGCTTCTTGCCTGTTCTTCACCGCCGCATACGCCTGAACAGGTTGTTCATCGGGCACATCTCTTGGGAAGAAGACCAGACAGAGGCTTTGTCAGATCCTGCGATCTTGAAGATGCGTCGCATAGCTTTTGTAGCGTTCGTAGGCCGTTCATTTTATAGAAAGACCCTACTTGCTATAGATCTTTGGTCGCAGACTATTATGTCGCATAACCTTTGTTAGGACCAATAGGCCGATCATTTTACAGCAAGGATTTCCTTTCTGTGTAACTTCCGCCTGTAGGCTGCTATCTAGATGAATTGTAAGTCATTTTGACTATGTAATTAGCTCAGTCCTGAGCTTTCGCTTGTAAGCTGCTATCTAGACAGATAAATTGTAAGCCACTTTGACTCATAATAAAGCGTTTTGTATCATTTGTTGTTCTTGTTACAACATATCGTGATATCGCATGCATGCATGCAAACTTTGCCCTTTGTGCTTGAACGTGTGCTTGACAAATTTTGCATTCGCGCGATGCGTTGTCACTATAGTTGGCTGTGTAATAGATAGATTCGCAGATCATGAATATCATACATTAGAGTTGCTATTTTCTTAGCAGGTAAGTTTTTAGATCGTTTGAGATCGCATTCGCATAGTGTTGCTATCTCAGCAGATAGTCTTGAAGATCACTTAAGACTAGACTCAAGTATGGCTGCTATCTCGGCAGATAGGCTTGAGATCAATTAAGATCATATTCGCATAGTGCTACTATCGCAGCAGATAGGCTTGGGATCAATTAAGATCGTGTTTCAAGTATAGTTGCTATCTCAGCAGATAGGCTTGAAGATCACTTAAGACTGGACTCAAGTATGGCTGCTATCTCGGCAGATAGGCTTGAGATTAATTAAGATCATATTCGCATAGTGCTGCTATCGCGGCAGATAGGCTTGGGATCAATTAAGATCGTGTTCGATTAATGCTACTATCTTAGCAGATAAGCTTTCGATTTTGAGCAATGGAGAAGTAAATGAAGCGATAAAGACAGCTGAAATCATAAAATTCTTCCCATTTGGGAGAAGTATTTTATTATAAAACATTCTCATATGGGAGAGGTGAGATCACAATTCCCTCATATGAGAGAGAAGACGCATGAGTCTTTTGACAATACAAAGCATGAAGTAGGCATTGCAATCTTATGCTTGTAATGAAAGGAGTTAAGGATAATACTTCTTAATCCAGCGCATGTTGACTGAGCTTGGGGTCGAGACCGTCCCATGTAGCCTTTGTATATTGCAGTAGCCACTGTCAAAGACTTCTTTGACTTCGAAGGGTCCTACCCAGTTGGATGCGAATTTTGGGTGAGCCGCCTCCCGCATGCAGTGATCCGATGCGCGCAAGATTAAGTCCCCGACCGCGAAATCTCGACGTTGGACTGTTTTGTTGTACGCGCGGGCGATCCTTTCCTGGTATCGCTTGTTAGTCTGCTTAGACTGCTCCCGCTTTTCTTCTAACAGGACCAAGTCATGATCGCGCTGATTCTCGTATAATGCATGGAAGGCAACCTTCCAGAGTTAATTTTTACCTCCGAGGGTACTACAGCTTCAGCTCCGTAGCATAAAAGAAATGGGGAGACTCATGTGGGAGTCCTCGGAGAAGTTCGATATGCCCACAAGGCTATTTTCAAAGAATCAGCCCATTTCTTGTGGCGTCCGCAACCATCTTGCTCAGGATTCTCAGCAGCGTCTTGTTGGTTGCTTCCGCTTGACCATTCCCTTTTGGATAATAGGGAGTAGAACATATCTGCCTTATGTTGTACTCCGCTAGCTTCGCAGCTACCTGGCAATTGACGAAGGGGGTTCCATTATCCGAGAGAATTGTATTAGGAATCCCGAACCGGTATATGATGTTATCTTGGATGAATTGGACTACAGCAAGCGCATTTTCCGTTTTCAGTGGTATTGCTTCTACCCACTTAGTGAACAACTCGGTCGCAGTGAGAATAAACTGATTCCCATGCGAGGCTGGTCGGATAGGGCCAACAAAATCCAGAGCCCAAGTATGGAACGGCCCAGCGCATGTAGATCTACGGCATGAGCATGTACGAGGTTGCCTTTGAATTGACACTCCTGGCATCTTCTTACTTTAGCGCGGCAATCTGCTTCCATGGTAGGCCAGAAGTATCCCACTGTGAGAAGCTGTCTGCATAGTTTCACACCTCCCTGATGTTCCACTTGGTGAGAGAGGTCCATCACCTCGTGCGCTTCCTTACCATCTAGGCACCGAAGCAGATTACCCTCGTGGCCCCTTCGCCAGAGTATGTTTTCTTGCACCACATACCGTGCTGCTTTCCTCTTTAGCTTTTCGGCTTCTTTTCTCGACTCAGGCTCGATTCCTTGTGTGAGAAAGTCGAAGAGTGGCTTCCTCCAATCCATTTCATCATCGACCAGAGCAATTGATAAAGAGTCCTTGATCAGTGCACAACTCTCGCAATTTCCTTGAATCAATGCCGCAGCCGCTGACATGTCCGGCCAGTGAATCCCATACCTCTGGGCTTTTCGATAGATTGGTACTTCACTTTCCCCGCAAGTATGCTGGTGAATCTTTTCTAACAGCGCATGTCCCTCCTGATACGAGACGCATCGCATGAGTATCCCACCTGGGCCTCTGTAGTAGAGAGCGTTGTCATGTATGCAGTACCCCTTAGTGGATGCCCAATTTTCTTTACTCGTTCCTTTTGCGATAACACACAATATTGGCTTTCTCCAGTCTGCGTCGTCCATGCATTCATCCTCGCACGCGTCCTCTGTCAACGACGACGACGTTCGCACTTCAATCAAGATTCTCGCGGGACACTTATCCACACTAACCTTAGATCCCTGGGTGGCTAAAGCGTCAGCATGTCTATTATCTGCTCTGGGTTTATGCTCGTACCTGACATCACAGAATTGTTGCACAAGCTTCTGCACCAAAGTTCGATAGGCCAATAGTTTTACCTCTTTTAAACCATACTCGCCCGAGGCTTGTTTGACGATTAGCTTGGAGTCCCCCATAACCGTCAAATTTCTCACTTCTAGTGCCCTGGCTGCACGGAGACCCGCGATGAGAGATTCATACTCCGCTTCGTTGTTGGTGACTGCAAAGTCGAGTTTTGTGGACATCTGTATGACCTGTCCATCGGGTTTGGTCAGGACTATTCTGATTCCTCCACCCTTCCTTGTTGACGATCCATTGAAATGAAGCGTCCAATAGGGCAATTCAACTGCGTATATCTCGGGACCCTCTAGCTCTTCTTCGATCATGGGCTCGTGACTGTTATCAGGGAATTGTGCCAGCAAATCCGCCACGGCTTGCGACTTGATCGCCCGCGGTCGAACACACGTGATGTCGTATTGAGAAATGGTCATATACCATTTTGCCAGTCTTCCACAAGGGGAAGTGTGAGTCAAGAGATACCGTATGGGATCACTCTTTGTAACCACTACCACTTTGTGCGAGGCGAAATAGTGCTTCAACTTTTCTATCACAAAGAATAAGGCGAGACAATGACGCTCGATATCTGTATACCTTGATTCTGCTGGTTGCACAATGCGGGAAATGTAGTAGATCGGCCTTTCTTTCCCTTCATACTCATGTGCCAAAAGTGCCCCTATAGACCTCTTCGTCGATGTTTGGTACAACAGGAGCGGTGATCCGAGCTGTGGCGCGATCATTACCCTTTTTGACGTCAACAAGTCTTTTAGCCTTCCGAACGCGCCTTCATGTTCTGTGGTCCAGTTGTACACAGCATTCTTCTTGAGCAGATCACTGAAACAGAATGTTATTTCTGCGATCGCAGGGATGGAACTTCGCAGATAAGATAATTTCCCCCAGAATGTCTTCAGAGCGCTCTGATTGGGCGGCGCCGTCATGCTGGTAATGGCTGATACTTTTGCGGGATCAGGCTCAATGCCTTGGCGATGTATTACACATCCCAAGAATTTCCCCGAGGTTACTCCGAACGCGCATTTCATGGGGTTCATCTTTAGCTGGAAACTTCTGCATCTATCGAAGACTTTCTGTAGATCCTCCAGGTGGTCCCTTTCTTCCTTGGATTTGATGACCAAGTCATCAACATAGAATTCTACTTCTTTATGCTTCATGTCGTGGAACAGAGCCATCATGGCTCGCTGATAAGTCGCACCTGCATTCTTGAGTCCAAAAGGCATAACCGTGTAATTAAAGACTCCCACCGGAGTGATGAATGCGGTTTTACGTGCATCTTCAGGGCCCATCTTGATCTGGTTGTACCCATTGAAGCCGTCCATGAAGCTGAACATGCGATGACCCGCGGTCAAATCGATGAGTAGATCGATGTTTAGAAGCGGAAAATCATCTTTGGGACTGAAACGATTAAGGTCTCAGAAGTCCACACAGATGCGAAGCTGCCCATTCTTCTTCACCATAGGCACGATGTTAGCCAACCATGTAGGATGGTGATTCGGCTCGATGAATTTGGCAGTCAGCAGTTTGACAATTTCTTGCTTGATTTTCACGTTGACCTCCGGCTTGAAGCTTCTTGTGCTCTGCTTTATCGGTTTAGACCCTGTGATTATGTCTAACCTGTGCATGGTGATGCTCGTATCCAGGCCGGGCATCTCATCGTATTCCCATGCAAACACATCCTTGTACGTGGTCAGCAGCAGCATCAATCTTCCCTCCTCCTCGCTCGTGAGGTCTGCACTCAGAAAGACTGGCCTCTTCTTTTCTTCACTTGGGCTCAGGAATACCTCCTTCAGCTCCTGCTTTTGCGGTTTGGGCTTGTCCTCCATGCATTCGGGCGCTTCTTTGAGCTTTTCCTCTAAATCGCCTGGCGTTGGTTCGTCCAATTCCATAACCTGCTCGATTTGATTGATTTGCTCAGGGATATCCCCATGCTCACATGGGGGTATTCCCGTGCACCTTCATATGCGATAACATTTCTTCCTGTTAGCGTAGAAGCTTTCTATCTCTTTGCCTTCGGGATCATGCTTTGCTATCCTTTTCAGCGGAGACGGGCGTCTGACAATCTTCTGCTCCGGGATTCCCGCTAGCTTCAGAGTGTTGAGCGATACGACATTAACTGCCGCTCCTCCGTCGACAAATGCTCTTTTGAACTCCACACCATTGATTACTGCCGTTACGTACAAAGGCTTCTGGTGGCTTGCATCTGTCTTCTTGTCGCTCGCGGAGAAGGTTATGACCTTTTCTGTAGAGCGGGATGCCCTGACGACCTTCCCGTTGGAGATCACGATATCTTCCTCGTAATCTTCCGCTATCCTCAGGATCGCTTTTGCCATTTCCTTCCGGAATTTCTCCTAAAACTTCATTTCATCGAAGAACCTGCTGAACCCGTGCGACCCCTTCATCCGATCAGCACGTTCATCCTCCGTGTCTATGCTTGTAATCCTCATCATTGTAAACTTCGGCAACGATGGGTAGACCATCTTCCGCAATCTCTTCGAGGTCCATAATAGCGATCATTGCGACCTCTTTGCCCTTTGGCTCTTGCTCCGCATGGGCAGGAAGTGGATTGTTTCGCACATCCTGCCTCTGGTCGCTGACAATCAACTCGCCATCTTTCATTTTTCGGCTTACCATGTTTCTAAGCTTCTTGCAATCAGCCGTGGGGTGCATGACCTTTTCGTGACATTCGCACCACTTTGGGTCCCTCATCATCTCCTTGGAGGGTATCCTTTCGAGCGGCGGTAAAATACCATCTTTACGCCATTGTCTGCACAAGTCACTCGCTTCCTCTACCAAACATGGTAGAGGTAGCGCATCGAAGTTTGCGACCTTCGGCTGATTTTGGGGCGAGACCGTATTCACTTCGGCCTCACGTCCCCTCTTGTAGCCGAATCTCCCAATTTTGAAGGTAGTCCCGCTCGTGGATCTCTCAGGGGCGTGCTTCTTTTTCTGCCTCTCCACTATAGGCTCTATGTTCTTTGTGCATTCGATCAACTTTGAAAATGTAGAGGTCTGTAGGTTGATAAGCATACCTTTGTACTCGTCTCGCATGCCCTGCAGACATATTTCCACGAGGCTACCCTCAAGCACTTCGTCTCTGCATTCCAAGGACTTGGCCCTGAACTTCTTGATGAATGTCACTCCATCCTCCTCGCACTTCTGGTACATGCGCGAGAGATGAATCATTGTCACCTTTTCTTCCATCTGGAAGAATTTGGTATAGAACTTCTCAACCAAGTCGTCCCAGGTCTTCACAGATCCAGCCTCCAGTGTCCTATACCACTTGTAGCCCATGTTCCCCAGAGATTTCGGGAACTCGCGCATCAGCAACATGGGATCAGCCCCATATGGCGCCATCACATCAATGAAACGCATGACATGCTCGTGGGCGTTTCCGTTGACATCTTCGAACTTGTCCCATTTAGGAGCCTTGTACCTGGCAGGGTTAGGCATGAGGTAGATCTCGCGTGGGATAGGTGGGTCATTATCAACCTTCGGGATAATGGTATCAGCGAAAGGTTGGTTAGCCAAGAAAGTTTCCATGCGCCGTTGCAGCGACGTCATGCACTCCAGTGCACTTCCCCCGGCAGCAGGAGGAGGGGTTGTTGCAGTTGGAGGCGACACATACGCCGCGGAAGGGCTAGGAACGTACTGTGAATTCGCATTGCCCCACGCCGACGGCGGAGGAGGCGAAGGGTATTGTGAGGGCGGATTGGGTGCCAGGGTTTGAGGTTGAGGAATATGAGCGGTAAGAGGCAATATTTGAGCTGTTTGCGCCTGAACTGAGGGTAACTGCGCCGTTGCCGGTGGAGTTTGAAGGTTAGGGTTAGGTGGTGTGGTTGATACTTCCAACCCTTGAGTGGTGGAAGCTCCTCCTCCCTGAGAGACGACAATGGCTGATGCGGGATTTGGGGCGAGAGTCCCCAGGATGGCCATTATCCGTTCCAGAAGCGCATACTGAGCTTTGAGAGCCTTTTCCTGATTCTGGATGGTAGCGTCCAAGGCCTCTAGCGTCGGAGCCTCACCGGCGACCGTAGGAGTGCGACGGGTCTCCTCTCCTGAGGTGGTCTCCGTGGAGGGCGATCTGTTACTGACATCATCTTCATGAGACATGGTTGCTTGCAGTGGTAAGTTCACGTCGGGTTCACCAAATGTGTACGAGAAATCCTGCAGAGAGAATTCAATATACACCAAGAGTAGGGGATAGAAAGAACACAGGAAGAATAGGGTTGTGTGTAGGGAGAGAGTAAGGCAATAGCACTGTATGAGAGAGAAACAGGATTTTGGCAGAGCTTCCGTGTATCTCAGGTGATTCTCCCTTGTATGGAAGGGTTAACGATCCTATATATAACGGAGAATGTGACCGTTGTAGTGTTGTTAATGCGCCCGTTAATGGCGGCTTAATTAGCTTAACCACAACGGCACGTTCGTCCGCGTATATAGGGACCGTTACAGCATGCTATCTGCGTATACCGGAACCGTTACGAGGTTGACCGGGTTGACCGGGTTTATGGAGCTCGTGCCATAAATCTCTCAAAGGCAGTTACTAGGGGACGCGCGCGAGCTTGGTTGTCGCTCGCGCGCGACAGGACTTACTCTAGCCTCCAAACCACTAAGTCCCTACAAGTCCCGTGTTGTGGCATGCAAGGGCCCTGTCTCGCAGCCCCCACATGGATCAGCGCGGCTGGTAATCCAGAGTGTGTGAAGCACAGCTAGGTGTGCTGGATGATCGCCACGTGGCTAAGATCTGCTTGTCTAGAAAGCACTATCTACTGTAAGTATCAAACAGTTGAGGTTTTGTCTTTCATCAAGGGGGAGATTGTAAAGTCACATGTTTCATGGACTTGAAAGGTATTTCAAGCCTTGAAACAGCTTTTAAAGCCTTGAATGAGGTTTCACGGGCTAGAAATATCAGGCCTTGAATCAGGATTCAAAGCCTTGAAACTGTCTAACCTGCATACATGTTCTGAGGGGGAGTTTCTCTAAACTCTTTTGATTTAATTCTATTCCTATCACTTTTGTAATTGATTTGTTATTATTTGATAATGAAAGACAAACTTGTTTGTTATATCTAACATGTTTTAATCTATCATTTTGACTCAGTTTTGCAGGGAATTTTTTTTCCAATATATGCAGGATTTGTTTCCATATCTGACTTTTGCAGGAAGGAAATCACTTAGTGAAGATGATCCTGTGATCAATCAGAGACTCGTGACAGCTTCTCAAAGTGTTTAAATACAAGATCACAACAATATCTCTGAAGATTGTGATCAACTATCCGTTGGAGAGAGTTGTTCAGAGAGTCAAAGTTTGTTGCCTACAAAATAGGAAGTTGTTGCAGAAAATCTGGGAAGATTTGCATAGCTTCAAACAGTATAAATGGAGCTCATTTTGAAGCAGCACGCACAACACTCAACGGAAAAAAACGAGAGACACAATTCTGGATTGACAAACTACAAAGAATTTCATCACTCTCACAATCCAACTCATAGAAGTTCACTGCATTCTTTACTGCAAGTTTACACTCTAGTTTTCTTCTATATTGTGTTTTATTGGTAGATCATTTTTGTAACACTCTATACTTCATTCTCAAGGATTGTTCAAAATGAACAATAGAGAATTCTTAGTTAATCAGTTAGCTAGAGCAGGTACTAGATATGTTAGGGAGAACCACAATCTGTAACAGAGTAAGGCAATTTTCTGTGCTTGAGATCTAGGGCATAGCTTTTGATTAATAAGAATTGAGTTGAAAATCCTGCAGTGAAAAGATCCCTGAGGTAGCGACGTAGGTCCAAGTGGACTGAACTCTATAAATCCTTTTTTCTCTTGCATTTACAATTCATTCACATTCATAGTTTTTACTGCATTCAAATTTGTTTATTTTTCAAGAGTTTCAAACTCTTTTCAAGGCCTTGAAAAAGACTTGTCTGTTTCATTTCAAACTGTATTTCATTCAAAAGGCTTGAATTTGTGTTCAAGGCCTTGAACTCCTTTGGACATGAACTAAATCTCTTTTCCTCCTCAAGTTTTGCAAAAAAGTTGGCATACTCTATTCAACCCCCCCCCCCTTCTAGATTATTTCTGCTGCATATCCACTTGCATACTCCCCTTTCACTTACGAATTAATAAACATATGTTTATAACTTAATATAGATAATTAATAAGTCTTAAAAAATGTAAAAGTGATAGTGTAATGGAAATAGTTGAATAAAATAATAACCGGTGGTGGGTGGAGGGTAGGGATGCAAACGGTTCGGTTCGGTCCTTTTTGAGGAGAAAAAATCCAAACCTCGACGGTTCGGTTTAGTCTCGGTTCAGTTTCGCCTCGGTCTCGGTTTTAGGCGGTTCGGTTCGGTTAAAACTGACGGTTTGCATATTAGTACACAATGAAACTTAAATCTAGATATTTAAACTAAAAAAAACGTAAAAAAATATGTTTTTTTTTTAATATTAGGAAGTAAAGTATACTCAATCGAATCAAGAACCTTTTTCTTTATATTTCAAGAATGGTTTACAAAAAAAACTCAAGAAAGAACGACATGAATATGAAGGAAGCTTCAATATTTTACATGACACAATAATTATACTATGTTTTGGATACATTAATTCTATGCCATTTGGTATAAACGGTTTATTACGGCTTAACCGGTTCGGTTTATCTTTGGACGGTTTGTGCTCGGTTTGGTTTATTTCGGCCTGGTTTAGCTCGGTTCGATACTGTTTGCTATTTTTTCGGTTTAAACTTGCACCCCTAGTGGAGGGGTAGGGGAGACCTCTATAGTTTGAGGATTAATGGCAGAATTTTGAATATTAAAAAGTTAAAAAGTGGGACCAAGGGGAGTTTTAGGGGTTGTGGTGGGGGAGACCTCCACCATTGGAGTTGGCCTTATTATTAGTTGGACTCACTTCCACAAATGGACTAAACCGAATTTATGGACCGAGGGAGGTTTTTCTTTTTTTCTTTTTATTTTTTCATTTGGGCAGGTGGACAACAGTGGGAGGTGAAATTCATACTACTATTTCATGAGCTATGTACTTCTATAAAAAAGGATCATTGTTTGAAAGAGATATGCGAGATGGAGCATTCTAAAAAAAACAGAATTGTTCGAATGAGATAGCGTGATGTGGCATTCTCGTCTGGAGAGTCTTCCTTCAGATGTCTTTGCTCTGATCAGTGATCTAGTGGCGAGCAAATCAAGTGCTGGCTTAATCTTCCTGAACTTAGGCAGTAAGACCATAAAGGAAAAGATCGGCTATATGTCTTTATAGGAAGCTAACTTGCGACCTTTATTGACTCTTGAAGAATGGACGGTTGATGTCGTCGTTTCCTAGGGTTATGTAAGGATTGCGGCCACCCGGAGGCCGGTTACTGGCTGGGACTAGTATGTTCGTTTCACACCTTCCCCTGTGTTTTTTAAATTGTTTCTATATTTATCTTATTCGTAAATGCGCTTTCAATTTCTTAGCAACTGCTTTTTGAAACCAGCGACTGGTTGTCAGCGAAACCGCTACTTCAACACTCCTTCAACAGGGGCTTCGCTCAGGCAGGATTTGCCTGGGGTTTGTTTTTGGTGGCTTTCGAAACGGACAGCGACAAAGTTATTGTAACACCCCCGATTTCCAAAGGAGCTGGAGACCGGGATGGTGCCCTCCGTACAGGGGATTTTACCCTTTCGTACAAGGAGTAGTAACGATAAGCAAGTGAAAAGAAACATCCAACTACTGATTAATTACGATAAAAGTTTACAACATTGGTGACTAGTTCCAAACTTGGAACAAAGCCTAACAAAACACATTTTACAACAAAAGAACTCTCCGGTTAATTACTAAGTGTTACTGCTTGCAAGTGAGAACGAGTCGTGATCCCAGCGCGTTACCCCAAGTAACCAATCATAACCTGCGGGGAATTAAAAGAAACACAAGGACACAGTTTTTCGAGTATCAGTAAAAACTGAGTGAATAAACAACTTAGCATGTAAAACAGAGTGGCTAAGAAAGGTTACGGGGTTTGCATTTGATACAGCTTTAAACAGTGACGGAGTATAAGTATAAAGATCAGAGTTTACAGTATAAATAAGATTCACAAATGTTCAGTGTCTCCATTACAAATATTTTATCTCAAGTGGCGTGTCTATGCAGAACACGACTTATAAATAATTGTTTCCTGAGTTAGAGATAAAGCAGTCATATTAATAATTCGCAGTAACCAAGGGAGACCAGGATAAATAGTAACAGATGATACTGGTGTATAGGGGGTGTTGAAACCCAACCTCTCTACCAAGTGTTATGGATCGGATCCCCCGTCCCGCTAGTCATCATACAAATAGCCAACTAGACCTTAAGTGTCGACACCCCCTTAAGATTGTAAGTCAGAAGAGTAGTACTAGATGCTAGACTCTAGCCTATGGCAATAAGAGTCAGGGCACTCGGAGTCCCAAAGTAGTAACGGGTCCAAGACTCCAATAGGTAGTCAAGGGAAACTAGCGAATCGGTGTTTCCGGCCGGAGCCAACCATAAGTCCAAGACTTCAACTAGAAGCCAAGGGGAACTAGCGAATCGGTGTTCCCGCCCGGAGGCAACATAGTAACAGATCAATGTCCAAGACTGCAAGTAGTCAAGGGGAACTAGCTAAATCGGTGTTCCCGGCCGGAGCCAACATAGTAACGTATCAGAGTCCAAGACTACAACAAGTAGTCAAGGGGAACTAGCTAAATCGGTGTTCCCGGCCGGAGCCAACATAGTAACGGTCCACTGGTTCCAGTACATGCGATTCTTTCACTTTACGTTATTAATGGATTCTGATTTAGTGACATTTGAATAAAGAGTTTTCTCATTTCGAATACGAGTTGTAAAGTGACGGTTTAAAAGTAGAATGAAAGTTTTAGCAATTTCAGAATAAAATACAACAGTTATTTTGAAATAAACAAGTAGATCACGTGAAAGAACTAGGCAGGCAAAACATAGATAGTAAACTCACATGTGTAGTTTGAGACTGAACATAAATCACGTTTTGACACGAAGGAAGACAAGTACGCAACGCTAAGCATGTATACTCACCGTGAGAGACGTAGAGCGCTAGCTAGTCAACTACTCGTTAGGTCTACTGGCACGTCGAAGGTAGGCTCTACAAACAAACACAGATAGTCCTAATTAAAAACAAGTTCGATCGACAAACGTACGACGATGCACGTGTCCTATGTGATATGCAAGAGAAAGCCCTACGTAATTATAAACACCTAATTTTTTATAATTCAATTACTAGTTACAAATAAGTCTGAAGTCTCCAAAATGATTTCAAGAAATTAAAGATTTAAGCTTTAAGACTATATGTATATAATTTGCAAAAAGAATTCATTTTACTTCAACAAATATGATATTTAATTAGACACGAACAATATTGATATTTATAAACATTTGAAAAACTCGCAATTTATTTATATAAATGAAGTCGACATTTAATTAATATCTAAAACAATATTCTTAGACGATTATATAATCATACATATATAAAAACAACATATTTTTATTAGCTCATTTTCAAAAAAATAAACTGTAAACATTTAAATTTCAACATATCCAAATTTGTGAAAATATTACATTACAAATATGTTATAATGTTTATCTATTAATTTACATGAAATTTGTGAATTTGAATAGCATATAAATAATTAATTGAAATCTAATGTTATTATATGAAAACATATTATAAGAATAATAAACAAGCTCCCCCAACAGTTCTCAAACATGCAATTCAGCCCCTCTAAATTTCTGAAATAGACAAGACAACCCCCTACTCATACACATGACGTGAACACCGTGGTACACATCAACTCGAGTCGAATAAACTTGCTTTCTAGCTTAACAACATGCAATTTTGATGATCAAAAACAAATCAAGACGTGACTTAGAGCTTACCCACGCTAAGCACGGCGAAGAACGGTGAAGAAACGAGGCGGGGTGAGTTCCCGTCGGCGAGCTCGGCGGCGACAATCGACGGGGTTGATTCGGCTGCCTCCGGGCTTGGCTTGGAGGCTCCACTTGCTCCTCAGGAGCTCGGGAACGCAGAGAGAGTGAGGGAATGGGCTGGGTATAGCCCGGCTGGTTGGGCCCGACCTCGTCGCCGGAAACAATGGTGACGGCGGCGGCGTTGGGTTGGGTCGCTGCTACCGCTGCTTCGGCAGCTGCTGGTTCGTTCTTCTTCGAGCTCACAGAGAGCGAGAGAGAGTGCAGAGAGTGGGTGTCCGGAGATTGGAGGGAGTGGTGGCGATTGTGGCGGTTCGGTGGTGGGTTCGGTTATTGCCGCTGCTGCGGCTGTTTCTCCTGGTTCTGGTGAGTTAGAAAGAGGGAAGAGAGGGTGAGGTAGTGGATGAGAGAAAGGAGTTAGGTGGTGGTGTTGCCCGTCGGTAATGGTTGTGGTGGCTGGGTTGTTTTCTTCGGCCAAAACCCAGAGAAGAGAGAGAGAGGTGGAGGTGAGGCAGAGAGATGGAGGGAGGAAGAGAGGAGATGAGATGGTGGTTAGGGTGGCGGCGGTGGTGATGGTGATTATGATGGAGGTCTGCTGGTGTTGGTGTGGTTGTTGTTGCTGTTGTATGGTTTTTGCCGAGAGAAAAAAAAGAAGGAGAAGAAGTTAAAGAAGAGAAAGTAGGCGGGAGAAACAAAAAGAAGGTGATGTAAGGGGTTAAAAGGTGAGGTCACTTTGGTGAGTAGATTTGGTGAGATTGGAGTACGGTCAATGTGGTGGTTCGACGCGCGGCGAAGATTTAAAAAGGAGACGGATGTTTAAAACGCGACGAACATAGTAATATGCAACGATAAATTAATACGCAATAAAAACAATACGCGAAAACGATTAGCACGAGAACGAGTAAAAATATTTTTGACTAAAATATTAAAATGTCGACTAATAAATACAATTTGACTAATATTAAGAAATTGGGTTGATAATACTAATTTAAACTTTAAATATATTTTAACTGATAAATATTAAATATGACGAATAAGACGAAACATAACTGTCAAAACTGACCCCGACTGATATTTCAAAAGAAACCCAAATATTATTAGTTTTCAGAAAACTCATAAACATTTATTTAATAAAAAAATTACTAAACAATTAATTGAAATGTATAATCAAGTTATTATTATGCTCATCTTAGTATTTAAAATAGTAGAGATTTGTTTAAAAATAATTTATAATAATAAACTAGCTTATCGAAATAATTATAAACGAACAAATAGTTAATCACTACGAAATCAAATCACGCATAATACTCGCATCGTCAGATTACGGCTAACACTAATAACAGACAAGCACACGTTCTCACGTTCTTAAATAATAACTACGCATTGTCGAATTACTGAAATACCCCTAGGGTATATTTCGGGTTATTACAGTTATCCATATACTTAGGAATTCATTCCTGATGATGCCGATGAAGAGAGCATTCTGACCGCTTGTTCGTCGTTGTGCAAGCTCATGGATGACATCTCTGATACACCTATTCTTTTCTGAAGCAGGTCGCGTAACCCTAATTCCATACTGTTGGGATTTGGTGGAATGACATTCGTGAGTGCTCGCCGACTTCATGCAGTGGGTGTTGGAGGTCATGACGGCGTGTCGAGTAAGTGTTCAAGGTGCTTCTGGAACATCTATGCCACTTGTCTCTTGTGGCTCATGTGGATAACTACAAAAGCGGAGCCATGACTCTTCCTCCATACTTATCTTTTTTTAGTGTGGCACGATAATAGTTTACTACTTGTATGTACTTAACAGAAATATTCCCGATTCAACACTTTCTCAAAATCAGATGAAATAAAAAATCCCTGTGGATCACTGTATGAACAAAGATAGTGCTGGATTTAAGTAAAGGTGTCACAATCAAATGGTTAAAAAGTGAGGGTACGTATTTAAGTAAATGAAGGTTTATTTATTTTTAATTTTTTAAATGTAGTCTAACTTTCTCATTGATCTTGAACAATCTGATTTACAATTGTTAGGGAAATCATCACACACAAAAATAAAACATCAAACAACATTTCATTACATTACTCGACAAGATCTTGTTGATATACCCTATAAATATCTAGAATCAACCAATACCAATTGTACACGATATTGGGTGTGTATATCGGAAACACACCCAATTGACTACCGATTGACTACCATTTAGTCTTTTGATCTCCAACGACGACAGCGGGGGGGGGGGGGGGGGGGGGGGGGGGCGTTGTTGATGCGTTAATCACGAAATCATATCTCGAACTCCAACAAAATGTAGGAAATTTTGGTGTGTATATCAGAAACAATAACCTGGATAATCTCTGAGTAGTGGGATCAATTTCAGATTAAAGTATTTCCGTTGTATACACGAAATCAATAATCAGATGAAACAGAGATTTTGTTCAATAATGAGTATGGTTTTGCTATGGAATTCCGAAGACATATATTATCCCTTTGTTTCTCATTCGTCCAAAACTGACTTAAAGGCAGGAGACAAAGCGGTTAATCTGGCAGTTATAACCGCCACATTTCAGTCTGTTATTATGCAAAGAATTAAAATAGGAGACCGCTTGCAGGGTCGTTTTCCCTTGGACCCCACCGGGGGCGCTACCCCTGAACCCCCGCAAAGATTTGCAGATGAAGTTGTTTGATGACAACAAAGAACGAAAGATTTGCAAATTCACAACAATATTTTTTCTTTTTCTTTTTGAGGTTAAGATAAGTACTAAATTCAATAAATAGAAGTGACAGGGAAGACAAATAAGTTTCCAGAACTAAAACTGAAATGAAGCCTTCCAATATAGTATAAAAAAGTATGGGCTGAAGAGTGATAGACGCGCAAATGGAATGCTACGCGTCAAAGAAAACCAATGATGGTGCTGGAATGCTGGCAATTATTGACATGGTGCTACACACTTAGTGATAACGCAAAAATAAAGCATACGTGAGAAGAATGGGACGAAGTTTTCGCCCTGATCGGCATCTACGGTGGTCGAAGGGCATCTTCGTCTTCCATCGTAAATCACCAAAAGCTCAACGTAATAAGCGTCTTGAGTACGGTGAAACAGGCAAGCGTAACTTGACGCCACCTTGAGAAGCCCGTATACAACTTCCCTCAACCCAATACTAGCTCAGTGGATCGGATCAGGCAGTAAACCGAAAGCACCAAGGGTGACGTAGAGTGACCGAAACCGAAAGCACCATGAGCCAGAAGCAGGAAATATTGTAACCTATGAGCTAGGGCTCAAGGGTGACGTAGGCAGGGAAAAAATTTCCACTGCTTCATACCAACTCGTCACCAAGCGATAGACCGCCTGCATTTGGTGGATTCAAGAGGTTTAACAGATGAGCTGCAAACGGCAACGACAGATCTGCCATCACGATCCTGACCGGAGAAGGCACCGGAGGCCTTGAATAACCCGACGCCGACTAGGTGGTTAGAAGGAAAACGGGACAAAAATACTGAGATTTTACTACATGAACCCACCGCTGAGCTAAGCAGCTTAGCTACATCTCCCTTACGCCGGCGCATCATCTATGCCTGAAGAAAGGAAGAAGAAAAGAGAATAGAAGAGCATCGTAGGAATGATTAAGCACTGTCATTTGTTTTATATCCAGGGAGGCGTGACTATGGAGATCCTAACCGACTGAAACGGACGATCACGATAATTAATATTTTGACATATACTTTTAACATGAAATTGTGATGAGGGGGAGAAAGAAAATAGCCAAATATTCCATTCTGATTTTTTTACTATAACCTATAGGGATAGTGGTGAACCCTAGTGGGCTTAGGTGTAATGGTCTAGAATCCGGAGCACCACATGCCATGCTGAGGTGGTGCTCTTGGAGCAAATAAAAATTTCTCATGAGTCTACAGAAGTGTGCTGCATTGGTGGTTGACTTGAGTTCGATTCTCACGTGGGACACTAATTTTTCAAAGTTAATGAGAATCGGCCGGTTTTCGCCCACACGGTTCAACGGTTAGGCCGTAAACCAGTCGGTTCTTGACCGGTATTGACCAGTTCTTTGCATGGCCAGTCCGACAACCGAACCGAACCAGACTGAGTTCGGTTCCCCGGTCCAACCATTCAAACCGACAAATCTAGTCCGCTTTTTAAAACAGTGTAATATCGATTTGAAATCAAAAAAATACTTGTAAACAGTGCTTAGCTCGATTTCTTGACTACACTGACTTATAAATGATCCATGATCATGCCACTGTCCAAAAAATATTAAAAATATTTTCCTTGAAGATTTTCAGCTGCATACCCCTAATTTTGGAGATTCTACAATTGCACTTAGATTCTTTTTAATTTGCAAATTATAAGATTAAATTTAAAATTTGCGTCTTAACAAACAGAATTAAGAAAATAGAAAAAAGAAGTCTATTTTAGAAACTGCATAATATGATGGGTTGAGAGTCATCACAACACGTGTTGTCAAAAATTTATTTAAGGATGTTATTTCGTTATGTGCAGCAAGCAAGACCATGTATCTGCGATTTCTTGGAGAGGACCAATTCCTCTAACGTAAGTATGGTAACATTTACCCTCTAACCCACTTTCCTATTGCCTTCTCAATTGCGAGCTCTCAGCCAGGGTGTACTCAGGCTGGTTTTGCCTGTAGTGTAGTTTGCAGGCTATTTCACTAGAGTTGGGGGTTAACCCAGTGCGCACTCTAAGGGTAGTGGTTGCGGGTTCCCGCGCGTGTGTGTGTGTATGAAAATGGAACATTTTTTATTTTAGATATCGAAAATTTTAGCGAGCGCTCCACTAGTATTAGTTGTATCATTATATATAACACGTGGCATATTCTCAATATTTCTTGTAAGAGAATTTTAAGGAATTCAGGGCATAACCGCTAAGAGCATGGTTGGAGAAGATATAAAGTTATTGATCTGGCTCGTTACATGTACAAAGCGGTTAAAGGTAACCCTACATAAATAACCTATTGGAGAAAATATTTTCTCCATGTTATTTATATTTTAAAGGTAGCCGCTACATAAATGACCTAATGGAGATGCTCTAGTAATTGGCATAATTGCCACATAGTAGTATTCATCAATGAAAATCATAAATAATGTGATTATTTGATAGAAGAAATGGCAGACGTTTGAGATGAAGGTTACTGCTTAAGCTAGACAGTGCCTGAGAAGTGGGGGAACAGGGAGGAGGTGGGGTTTAATTTCTTTCTTTCAAAATTCATTTCCTAAAGTATGTGAGATCTAAAAGTTATGGTTAATTTAATCTAAAAGATGAAAAAATGTCAATCGTGCTATTTTATACTAGACTAGGGTATTGACGTTTCCCTTAGAGCACAAGAAAACTTGACACCAAAGAATTCAGAAGGTATCCGTTTAAAAATAAGAAAAACGTAGGAAAAAAATGGGCAGAAAAAACACGTTTTAAAACAGAAATCATAAAACGGTTTGGTATCTGTTCAAAAACAGTGTTTAAAATCAAAAACACATTTGGAATCATTACTAAATTTCAATGTTAATTTGTTTGAAAATCATTTTTACGTACAATACCGACATATATTGGAAACTTTTTGCATGTTGACATGTCTTTAAATACCAATAGAAAAAAAAAAAAAAAACAAAAAAACAAAAAAACACTACATTTACTTTTTTTAAACATCTATTTTTCAGCATGTTTTTGTTTTTAAACAGGCAAAAAAACAGGCATGCTAAATGAGTTTAAAAAAAACACACTGTTTTTAATCAAAGTTGATTAGAAAACATAGATGCCAAACATGCACAAGTGTTTTTTTTTTTATTTTTAGACCTTTCTGAGATTCTATTTTTCTTAGTGCATGTTTGGCATCCCTATTTTTAATCAACTTTAATTAAAAAAATGTTTTTTTAAACTCATTTGGCATGTCTGTTTTTTTGCCAGTTTAAAAAAAACATGCTGAGAAATAGCTGTTTAAAAAAACAGCAAATGTGGTATTTTTTGGTGTTTTTATCATTCTATTTGGTGTTTAAAGAAATTTCAACTATCACTAGATGAAAAAAATATCAAATGTATGTATGTATTGTACGTAAAACTGATTTTCAAGCAAATTAACATTGAAATTTCGTAATTTTGTCAAATGTGTTATTGATTTTAAACACTGTTTTTAGACGTATACCAAACAAATTTTTAATTTTGTTTGTAAACGTGTTTTTTTAGCACATTTTTTTCCACTATTTTTCTTGTTTTTTTTTCACGTTTGTTTTATTGAGTTACTGATACTTAAATCACAACTAATTAGAAAGAAGCTAATTAGTAGTGATTTTTAAGTAACAGTAAGAAGATGGTGGTCTCACGCCTAATTCCGACATTTGTGGGAGTTTCAAATTAATGGGAACTTTATAATTTTTCAAATTGTGTTTCCATTCCTAATTTCCATCATTTTCTTCCACTTTCAACAATTTTATGTTCCCAATATTCCATTCGTGGTATTAATATAAATAAAAATAGTAAATTAAGTTCTGTTGGGACAACTATAAATTAAAAATGTTATCATTAGTATTGATAATATTAGTTATAATAAGGATAAAAGACAATTACTGGACTTTGAGGGGCCAAAGATGAAAAATGAAAAAAGTGGCAAGGAGAAGAGGAAAGTGGCAAAGTATAAATAGGTGATGGTGTAGGACGGAGACGTGAGTGAAAACGAGGGCTCAAAACAAAACAGTCAAATATAAATGAACAGAAAAACACCTCTTTGCTTAATGGTACTTCTAGTGGTACTACTACACTACTGGAGTACTGGTACTAGTATACTGTATAGCAGTAATAGTTCTCCACTTTTCAATAAAAAAATTCCTTTAAAGCATTGATCAAAGGATTGAGATCAGCTTGATCTAATGGACCAAAATCAATTTTAAAGTCAACCGTACTATCTTATCAACTTGTAATGAAGGACATGGTGTTGAGGCCCCACGACAGAAGCTGAGGGGCGCTGTAGGTGCGGCCACTATTCACTATTGGGTGGGTTTGGTATGATGTTTTGGACTTTTAAGTTGACTTTTTAGTTGTTGTGAAAAAAGTCCGTGACAAAGAAGTTGATGAAAAAATATGCATATGTTTGGTGAAAAAAATTTGATGTCCAAAAATTAGTGGTGCAACACTTTTGTTTGTTAGTGAAATTCACCATTTTATAGTTTTTATATTTACTAATAAAAGTATAATATGTCTAATTAGTTTTCGTAGTATGTTAATACAAAAAAAGTACGAGTGAATCGGTCATTTTATTGTTTAAGAAGAAAAAGTCCGAAAAAATTTTCATGAAACCCACCTTTTTCAGAACTCAGCCTTACACTTCAAAGTCAAATGCCAAAATTCAAAAGCTGGCACAAAAAAAAAACATACCAAACCTTTCAGAAAAGTCCAAAATTGATTAAAAGTCATAAGTAGATTATAAGCTGGAAATAAGTCATACCAAACCCACCCACGTTTTGACATATGTTTCCACCGGCACAAACTGTTCACTGTTCTAAACTACACATCCCTACATACATCCCCACCATGTCCCAACTTGAAAACCATGTCCCAACTTGACCACCTCAGCAGTAGGACCCACCATTATACTGGTACTATGGTACCGTACTTAACATGGTATCCAGAGCGTGGTAGAAATTTATCTACTCAATCCAGCTACCCGTTGCACTTTAAGCGAACTTTATGATTTCCACGTGTCGTTGCCAATTGGGTTTGAGGTGGATAACCCAAAGATACTTAACACGTAGTACTACTATTTTCAAAGGAATTGGTAAGTGTAGATGATATGGCAAGTTGGCTCAAAGTTGGGACATGGTAGGGATGTTTATGTCGGGACGAAGCATTTTTTAATCTAAAAATGTTATAATAGCTAAAATGGAAGCACTCTTCAGAAGATATGTGTGCGATGGGGCATTCTAAAAAAGCACCGTTTAGAGATAGGCTTGATGGAGCGTTCTCTTCTGGAGAATCTTCCTTCATACGTCTTTCCTCTGATCGGTGGTCTAGTGGCGAGCAAATCAAGTGCTGACTTAATCTTCCTGAGCTTTAGCAGTAAGTCCATAAAGGAAAAGATCGACTATCAATCTTTCTGGGAAGATAACTTGCGACCTTTCTTGACTCTTTAAGAATGGACGGTTGATTTTCGTCGGTTTATAGGGTTTTATAATGATTGCGGCCACCCGGAAGCCGGTTATTGGCTGGGACTAGTATGTTCGTTTCATACCTTCCCCTGTGTTTTTTTTAAATTGTTTCTATATTTATCTTATCCGTAACTGCAGTTTCAATTTCTTAGCAACTGTTTTTGGAGACCGGCGACTGGTTGTCAGCCAAACTGCTACTTCAACACTCCTTCGACAGTGGCTTCGCTCAGGCAGGATTACCCTGCGGTTGTTTTCGGTGTTTTGCGAGACGGACGTCGACAATATTATCAGTATACTTGACGGATTCAGTCCTGCTAATGATATCGATCGACAGATCTTTCTGGCCAATTGTTCGTTGTTTGGCAAGCTCATTGATGACGTCTCTAATACACCTATTCTTTGTCGGAGCGGGTCGCGTAACCCTTTGTCCGTACAGATTGGAGTTCGGGGACTGATGATCCTAACTGATTCTCGGCTTCATGCTGTGGGTTCAGATCATAACGTCGAGCTAAAGAAGTGTACAAGGTGCTTCTGGACCATCTATTCCAGTCGAATCTGGTAGTACATGTGGATGTTAGGTTTAGTATAGTAGTCACCATAATTTTTTTTTAAATACTAGTAGTCACCATAGTTAGATAAATGTAGTATGTAATTTGTGGCATTCATTAATTAACGCGTTGAGTGATCGGTTTAGCATGATATTATCACAAACTGTTTTTAATTATGTTTTGTATTACTACATCTGTTTCTTCTCTTGGAGATATTCTAATGCTTTGATTTGTGCAAGGAGAAGAATTGTAGTGCGGTCATTGTTGACTGTAAATGATGTAAATATTCTTACGGAACATTTTTTAATGAAAATGTACAAAATTTCCTCGGATCTGAACCCATGACCTCACAGTAAAATAGTAAATAGTAGTGTAAAAATAAGTGTTTTTTAATAGTGTAGGAATCACCACCAATTTTTTCATTTATCTAAGTTATACTGTAGAGTTCAAAAAAATGAAACGTTCAACAATCTATCCTACCAATACATACCAGTACGGTACTGGTATTAATTAGACTGACATGGCCACCTCTATTCATTGCATCTACGGTATACCTACATTCCCAAAAAGTCACTCAACCATCACATCCAGTCAGGTTGATAATATGTCTAGAGTGTTGCGTTACGACACATTTGCTAAAAAATGTCATCAACGCATCATTGAAGGGTGAACTCTGTTTCTTTACTTTGTTACGTTTACTTTTTGCACGGCGATAAAGAAACTCGTGCAATGACAATTACCCTTCTTTTTCTGAACAATCAAAACCATGTCTTCCCCTCTCTTAGCCTAACAGCCTCTCTCTCAATCAATTACTTCCTCTGTTTCTTTACTTTCTTACATTTGTTGCTTGCACTAAGATTACAAAAACTAGCAAAAAGTCCAGATTACCCTTCCTCTTTCACAAGAATTCTCTCACTGTCCCCCTTTCTCTATCATTATCTCTCTGCCCCTCTCCCTTATCCCTCTGTTTTCACCAGATATAAACAACTTTACTCTCGAACGTAATGCCTCGTTTCGGTAAGGTACAAGGAGGGTAGATTGTAAATATGTAAAGCAGAACTATCACGACATCACGAGTTAATTAATGTTTATAATTATCTCTACTCTAATATTGTCACATTTAACTTGTCAAAATGTGTCTGTAATATTAGTTTTTCTTTATAGTCTACAGTGGAAGACAAAATAATTGTAAAAACAAGCTTTAAACAACCAGGGCAATGTAATCATTCACACACATTCCTACCACCTCTTATCATGCACTACCCAAACATGTTAATACATATCCCTGGAGCTTATCCTTTCTCATATCCTCTAACCAATCACTCAGAATCAGAACAATCATTTCCTGCCTATGCCGGTACAATCATATCCCCATCATTTCTATACCTTACCCAAACGAGGCCTAAAACTTTAAGGGGCCACAACAAACTTTGGGACCACTCTTCTTTCCCATTCTTTCGATTGTTACACTACCTTTATAAGATATTTTTAATTTCCCTATTTTATAAATTTCCCAATTTTATAGATTTCCCTAATCCCTTACCCTCTGACTTTAAATTGCTTTTCGTCCATCATGTAACACTAAAAATCTTATAAATTTCCCTATTTTATAAATTCATGTGTGTCGGAATAGTGCCTTCAAGACACGGGTTGTACCCTAGTGTATTAACAAGAAAAATATCTAGTCTACGTGTACCCTTCGGGGTGTAGTTGGTTAGTCGGGTGAGCATTCTTAAGACTTTGGGCATCTTCCTTGAGGTCTTGGGTTCAAAGTTGGGTCAACCCAAGGGCAGCCTATTGCCTTCTCAACTGCGAGGCTGTCAGCCCGCATTTTCTCAGGCTGATTTGCCTCTCTAGTGTGGTTTGGAGGCTATTGCACTAGAGCGGGGGTTTACCCAATGCCCACCTGAACGGTAGTGGTTGCGGGTTCCCACGTCATCAGAAAAAATAGAACAATTACTAGCCACAAAAATCAACAACGATAGCGTAAAAATTCATGAATTTGCCTGCTAACACTTTCTTCCATTTTTTAATTTTTTACCTGTAACCATCTTGTAAAGAGGGGTTGATTTGAATAATAAAGCGATGCAATTTTTTTTTTATAATTTTTCACAATTGTTGAAATTTTGTGAAAATTTATAAAAATCTAACTACGCATTGATAATTGATTCGGACCAAAGTGACCCGATAACTTGAGGTAAGAGTAGGGCCAAATAGATATAGATGAATCTAAATTAAGCAATGGTAGATGAGAACGACAACGCTTTTACTCTGAACAATCTCTGGGAACAAACCTAAATGGTTATCCGTTTGAAACAATGTTTACAACTCAACATCATGTTGTACATAAATAGGGAGTACTATCAACAAAGTTTTAATGTCACTATTCGATAATTTATGTTTCCTTCTTTACCAAAATCTACAGCTTCAATTAAAAGGAAAGGCGAACACAGCTAATACAAGATTAGAAAAGATCTGGTAAACATAAACAGAGTGCTATACAGCCCACACCCTGAAGGAGAATGCACTGCTCTAGAAAAGAGCAAAAGATAAAAAAGAAAAACATTGAAGAAATAATTTAGATCTTTCCAATAGACCTTGAAAATAGGGAACCATCGCGCTTCGAATTTTAAGTTTCCCTGAACTGAGAAGAACAGCCGGAATCAATGGCTGCACCTCCAACCACCTATACGACACAGGGTGACAAACGTCTTCAAAGTCAACACAGCAGATCAACACAACCGCTATTATCTCAGGGTTGTACACCATGAAGAGACTTAAAAAATAAATTATATAAAGAGACAAGACTAAGAAACTAATTAACAAAAAAGATCCGGGCTGGTGAATATTGTGGAGAGCACCACGAACAGGCCAGAGAAGAAACGCAAACTTTCTGAAGAAATGCCTACCGTGAAGCTTAGTGCCCCAATCTGAAAAAAGAAGACGATAAAGTACAAGGAGTGAATGGATTCGCCACCGAAAGAGGAGCGGCAGGGGAGAACCCGATGGCAATCCACCGGTGACATAAGAGACTGGATGTGGATAAACGAGAGAAGATGGTTGAAGAAGAAGAGTACGACGAAACTTGCCAGAGCAAGACCTATTGAACTCACAAGGATATACTCTCTCTAGATTTCATCTCTACAGGGAAAGAAGAAGTGGTGTTCTGTCCGATAATCTATGTTTTGAAACCTTAAAAAAGTTCAACAACGAATTGAAATAGTAGCAACTCTTACAATTTATTTTACACAGAGTATACCCTGAACGCTAATACAAATAAATTTCCACCAATAAGTTTGAGATGAAGCATTCCATAAATAAAAAGCCTAGAATGATCCGTGACCGCCGGCCAACTGGAATGCTACGACTGAAATCCAGTTTGATGGTAGTTCTGGAAACTACTTCCAATAGTTGTGACAGAACTACGATGCAAAAAGAGAAAAGTAGGGGAAGATTGTAAAAAAATTCTTTACCCTTGTAGTAATCCACAAGGATCCCGGGGTACCTTCGTCTTCCATTTCTACAACCGCGTGCATTTGGTGGATGCAAGAAGTTAAACAGCTGAGCTGCGAACGGAAACGAAAGTTCTGCCATCACCATCATGACCGAAGAAGGCACCATAGGCCTTGAACATCCCCATGCCGACTAGGTCGTTGGGAGGTTCAAGAGGCAAAACAACTGCGGGTTTTCTTCTTGAACCCACCAAAGAGCTCAACGAAGGTGCACCTCCCTTCTACACCGGAGCATCGTCTTTGCCAGAAGTAATAGATAGGATAAGAGAACACCACTCTCGGAATGAAATATAAAGAAGCACTGGCATCTCGATTTATAGCCAGGGAGGCCCAAGTATGGAGATCGTAAACGACATAAACAGACGGTCGCGATAATTACATGTGTCAAAGATACCTGCGCGACGCTTTGTAAAATACTTCCGTAAGTTAGATGAATTTGAATTTCAAGGCCCGCTACAGAAGCATGCGGAGAGTCATTGAATTGACACCAAGGCAGGAAAAATGCATCAAGCATCTTGGCAACTCCATTTATATCATATAAAAAAATACTATTACAAATATATATTCTTTTTAGAGATAAATTAAGAAGAAATGTTATTCTAAAAAAAATGAAATGTTGACAGATGGATTACAAATATACAATCATGGTATGTATAATCTTTTTTGAATAATAACATATGAACATTCTCGAACATTGATATTAAAAAGAAGATATTGGTATTATAATGTAGAACAATTACATAAGTTTCAGTGCAAAAGCATACACCAAATATGGAAATTGTAAATTTCATCTAACGTCTCAATACACATATGCTCAACTTTCGTCAAGAAACAACGCCAAACTTTGATTAATATATTTAAGTTTATTATTTACATTTATTTTCTTAGTGCTACTCAAAAAGCTGATAAACAAATACTACTTCCTCCGTTTCTTCTCTTTCTCACCGTTCTGAATTTTGTCACTATTCTAGGGCTCACTTTGACCCGGTGATTTGGATAGCAAAACGATATAATATCTTGACAAAATTTTCATGGTGTTGTAAATTAAAAAATTTCTATAACATGGTGAAAAAATTAACAAAAAACTTGTATCATTTTGCGATCCAAATCACCTGGTCAAAGTGACCCAAATACGAGTTAAAAAGTGAAAGTGTAGAGAAATAGAAGAAACGGAGGAAGTATGAAATTCCTAGTTTCCTATTTTCATACATCTTCCAAGCGCCACACGACCTTCCATCTCCGAATTTTAAAAGAAATATCATGCCAAAGAAATGACCTTACGCATTATGAAAATACATTACAATATGATAATGAAAGTGATATGTGTGGGTTATATGAACTGGGAAAACTGGGCAAAATACTATATTTTGAGAACACAATGTACCTTATTTTCAATATGATTTTTGCAATGAATTACCAAACCTCCATGTGTGAAAATATGTATGTACGCTTGAATTTCCAACATATGATAATGAAAGTGATTGAGTACTGACATGATGACCCGACACGAACAAGACACGAAGTTAAAGAGTTTGGGCTTAGTCATATGAGTTTAAGTCGTAAACGCGTTGAAACGGTTGAACACGACGCTTAACATGTCGCATGTGTGTTGACTCGCAAAACCAAATTACAACCCGCATAACCAGCCCTTTTAAAACAAGACACCCATTTACATTTGAACCCAACACAACAGGTTTTTATCACATATTAGAACTGGACAATTGAGCTCAAACAAGCTAAAAAGTTTTCCTAAATTATTGTTATAAAAAGCCTACGGCAGGTCTACAGCTCTTTAGTTTCTAACGATTCTTTCCGCCCCTTACTCACCTTAGGCTCTATGGTAATTGAGATTGTTCTTGCTATTTTCATTCCATCTTCATTAGTCGGAGCTCTTAAAAGGAATGTGGTGAAGGTGTTAAGCAATCATTGGAAATATACTAAGTTCTTAATTAATTTTATTTCAATAATTTTGTTTAATTAGAACTCGAGGAACAATGCAATTAATACTTTATCATTTTTTTTTATAAACTTGACGTATGATTTTGCATGTTTTAATAAAATCAGTATATGTTTGATATTCATTGTTAAGCTGGGTCCAAAAGTTTATTTTTGAGTGTTTATGTGAAGTCCCAAAACCGAGGGGCTTATTTTAGGATAATAATAAACAAAACTGGCACGACGATCCAACCGGCTACCATCTGCGGATCAAAACCACTGGTACCAAAACAAAGACTCGTCTGTCAAACAGGTACCGTTTGAGCCACCGACTCAGGTACCAAAGACAATATTGTATTTCAACAAACATTGATTCATTTATTAATAAAATATTTTATGTCGGTATGTGACTTGGATCAAGGATATTAATATTTTATTTACAAATAAATTGTTACGATAATTCGAATAACAAGTGTTAGTCAAAGCTATAATAAAGCTATCACTTCGATTCACCGTTCTGATCCGTCGGTCGTAACCTGCATACACATTTAGGGGGTGAGCTCCCGCTCGTAGGATGGTCACCGCAACAGTAAGGTGAAATGCAAAAAACAATATAATTATAGAAGGTTACATGTAGCATCATGTATCACGTAATAATCATTTAGCATCCAATAGCATGTGAATTGATTATATCAACAATAAATGGGTCGACATGGACATAACACGAAGCATGCTCATAACCCGTAAGCGATAATAATATTGTAAACTGCATAACCCCCTACCTCAATTCCGCGAGGTAGAAATAATTTATATCGCCAAACGGAGCCTTAAAACATGTGGCATCTCACTATCGGGACTCTAACATTTAATAAAAATAATAGTTCTTCGAAGCGGAATTCGATTTGGATAAGGAACGCTCCAAATATGATGTAGTAATGAAGAGGGGAGGTGTGTGTAAATAACTAAGGAGGCTGCGCCCCTATTTATAAGACCTGGGAGTGCTGAGTGAACTTTCAGAAAGATGTGGGGCTAACAGTTGGGGTATGATCTGTAACTATGGGGCTGCCACGTGTAAAACATGAATGCCCCTTTAAAAATAAGAAGAAGCTGGTAGGATCCGTACCGCCACCTCTTGCTTGGGAAGCAACGCCTCTAACCAGCTAGGCTACTAAGTCAATTCGTATAATATCTCACAATATAATTTATATATACTATATAAATCAGTATGCTTCAATACTAAGAAACCTAACACAAATAAATCAGTATTCAACGACTCTAACATTTAAGAAAGAGAATGAGCTTCTCTCCATAGAGAGAATTCTCTCTCTTTTTAGAGACAAAAAGTTATGTTTTTGGCATATATCAGTCTCTTGTTCATCAAGAATGTTTGCATTTATTTTCGTTGTTGTTTCCCTCTTCTTTATCATCTAATATATTTTCTTCATTACCCTTTCTCTTTCAAACTCTTTTCATTCCCCTGTTTTTTGACAGTGTTCAACCAAGGCACTTGACAGTCCTCTTGGAAACTTGATGCTCTCTTTTGTGTCACCTGATGACATTAATCTCCTTAGTCAAAACCGAAGTAGGAGCAGAGGTCGTGGAGTTTCCCGTCAGTAGGTTGGAGGAATTGTTCCGCACATAGTCAGATCAGTATTCACAAGATCTGTGCTTGAAGTCGCAAGCAACTTTGGATGAGTTGGTGGCATCTTGGCTTCTGGATAATTTCAATGGGTCAAGAAATGGGCTGAATCGACAAATTCTCAATCAATCATCCCTACGGAATCCGAATTGACCGAGCAATGGATATATTTAAGGTGAAGTAATTGCACCATGTTTGAATGAGATGTTCTTGAAAAAGCTAAATTGCTATCTTGGAAATTGAAGACTTTCAATGAACTTTTGATGTCCTCTACGGAATATGTGGCATATATAATTTATAATATATTTTTTTCCTTTTCTAGTCTCTACTCAGTAATGCACTAGTGCAAGTGTTTGCAGACTTTCTGTATCATAGAGGTTGGTAGTTTACCCTCTCTGTATCTTGTATGTTGGCCGTGATGGTCCTTTTTATTTAATGAAGCTACAATCTTTAGACAAAAACAACATATAAGTAAGAGAATACATACAACTCCTGCTATGTTCGTATAAAATATTACAACCAATTATAACATAAAAACATATAACAAATTTAAACACATAATAAATCAACGTGATAGTTATGAAAAGTATCAAAAATAACTTGCTCAACACAAATAAACATGTATAAATAATAATCATTCATTTCACATATTTTCAGTATAACATGTGACATGAAAATATCTAATTCATATAAATTTATCTTTTTCTAAAATTTCATAATATTATTGTTTATATTAGTTTTCACCTATTTTTTATTGTGTACTCGTACTATATGTACATGTTAGGGTTCATAATAGTAGACATATTTAATGGATCGGGTTCGGGTTTATCCTATATGGGTCTCGATATGAATATGACCCGACACGAAGACGACCCCTTACAGGAATTTCCAACACTAATATAAACTCTACAAAAAGAATTTTTTTTTGTGAAATTGTTTTTGTACTCAACCGAGTTTGAACCGGTGACCTCATGCATGGGCTTCCAACACTCTACAACTTGAGCTACCAACCTAGCTGCGAACTGATATTGGGAGTGCAAGAAAAAAGAGTGGAAGCACGACGAAGGAGTGAAGAATAGCCAACATTTTAGGTGTGCAAAGAGAATTTGAAGGATTATAGAATTAGAATCTATAATCACTAAAACAATTAAATTGAATGTGAATGATAATCAATTTGCAAAAATATATCGTCATGGAGAATACCTCCAAATCAGTGTTATAAATTTCAGTAAGGTTCGTCTGTTGGAATAGATGCCCTAGAGGCAATCTAGTTTAGTATGAATTTATTTGTGGCTAGAAATTCATTTATTATTTATTGGATATTTAATATAATGAAGTCCTTAGATTTAAAATTATGTTGTTTATCTTAAATATCCATAGTCCAGTATAATGATTAATGGGACAATCATCTATAGACTAGTATGGGGTTGGATTGATATGGAGTTATCATGATCCAACACATAGGTGTGCATTAGGGAATGTTGCACTGGATTGACCCATCTCCGAGAAGGCTAAATACACGTTATGTTGAGCCACAAGCGCTTCTCGCGGTGCAATGGTATTGTCATCCTTAGACTTGAAGTCACTAGATATTCTAGTTGTGGATTATTGTGATTTTGGTAGCGTTAAACGCTACACCGTAAATGGGTAGTTATAAAGGCGTGTACTAGATACAATAAGAAGCAAGCTTAGAGATCGTAGTGGACGTAGATAGAATTTGTCCCTCCCACATAACGAGAGAAAATATCCTAGGCCACTCGAGGGATAGTGCTTATAGAATGTCTGGCAAGACTCAAATAAATCAATATGGGATATTGATGTTATTTGTACGAATAAGGCTATTCCCATGGATCGAGAATCTATGGATTGGATATACGAGTGTGACTTGTATGGTTCGTGTCCAATACGGATATAGAGACAAAGGGATGAGACAATTACTTGTACAAAGGTTGTCAAGATGACTATTCTATTAGTTGGCTAGAATGGATGTTTTGCTAGAAACCGCTCCATGTTAGCAAATATTTTCTACCAACTAGATAGAACCTATGGGGTCACACGCTATATAGAGTTGAACTAGATTTCGGAATTAATTAATTGGATTAATTAATTAGAAGGATCACTTTGCAAAACCTTGCAAACTTAGTAGGGACTAATTTGCAAGGAAGGGACTAAATTTAATTCTAGTAGGACTAGAATAAGTCCTTTAGGTAGTTGGCAAGGAGTTGTTGGACTATATAAAGGACCCTCCTTCCTTCCTTCCCACATAACTTATGCTCATTATTGGACATAACAAAGAGTGGGAGAGAACAAAAGGAGAGAGAGCAAGCAACAAGAGGAGCCGACCGCCCCTCTTGCCGCCGCCCATCCCGTCGGCCACATTGGAGGCCGAGACCCTCCTTTTGGGTCTCGTTTTGCGTGATTCTTCTTCCTCTTCCTCTTCTGGGCTAGCACCAAGGACTTGGGAGATTCTAGGATCAACTCTAGGCGTGGATCAACCATAGAGAACGTGACACAATTCGCGTTTGAAGTCATCAAAGGAGAACCCTAAGGTGTGTTATTGATTTCTTCCTTTACCATCGTTATGTCTCTTGACTTGTGATACTTGGAGGGTTTTGCATGGTTTTATGATTGTTTGTGTTTCCGTTGCGCATCCATGAATCAAAACCCTACAGTGGTATCAGAGCCACAGGTTGTAGAGCATAAACGTGGTTTATGTGTTACGTTTTAGTTGTTTTACACCTTAATTTGATTGTTTATCGCGTAAAACAAGACAAATCAAACATGGGATGCAATTTGTCAATAATCATCATAACAAGATCTAACTTTTGCATTGGATGCATGAATTGGTGAGTTTGAGAAATTTTAGGATCTTAGAACTAGGGTTTGGGCATCCTTGGGAAAGAAGGAGTTCTTCCAAAACAAGGAAAAAACCAAACTTTAGCACCAAGCAAGGGAGTTGTTTTGGAAACAACTCCCTCAAGGAGGTTCGGCCCCCCTATGGGACCGCCCCTCTTGCTTGCCGCCCAAGCTTGGCCGCACTAGGGGCCGGGCGGCCCTAACCCGCGGCCTAGGCTTGTGGGTTTTGGGCCGGGCCGGCCCTAGGGCCTTGTGGTTCACCTTATTGGGCCCGGGCAATTTGATTGTTGGGCCCATGGACCGTTTTAACCCTAGAAATCCTAAAATCAATTAAAATTGACCAAGCGCGTTAAAATTGGATTTTAACTGTTTATGTGAAAATCGCATGGTGATTGGATATGGCCTTAGGATGTGGTTTAATGTGGATGTTTAATTTTGTGGTTTGGTTTTACGGCCTACGAGCTGATCAATTAATTGTAATAATTCATTAGGGTTTTATGGCCTGCGTGCCATTTTTTTTTCTCAACTTGTGAGATTTATTTTATTTAGTATAGAAGTTAGCTAGTGCTAGATAAAGTAGATTGTTAGCCAAGATTGAAGAAAAGAAGCCCAAAGCCAAAAGAAGTCACAAAAGGTGGAGCATGGAGCATTCCACATGACTATGAAGGATGGACCAAAAGATCAAGACGCATGGAGATGTGTTTGTTTTAGAGTTCATAGATAATTCCTTTGGCTTGGAATTATCTTAGTCTAGAAAAGGCCATATCCACATCACGTTTAATTTCTGTTTTGTGGTTGTTTATTTTATTGTCTTATTATTGTGTGGTTGGTGTATGGATGATGCATGCAATTAGGATAATAAGATAATTAGACAACCCGGATCGATTATTTGGAGTTGTGCCCAAACTCAAATAGATAGATTAGTTGATATTGATCAACAAAACAATTAAAATTGAATTTAAAATCCCTCAAAATTCAAATATTGTGTTCTTGCCTTCTCGTTATTTAAACACTCATTATCATCATTATTTATCAAGTTCGTGCGTGCCAAAGCATGGCGACTTGGTTCATAATGATGGAATGCGATGGCACGTAACAATGTGCAATTGTTTAGATCAGAGGTTGAACACAACTAGGCTATCAATTTGATTAAGAAACCTAGAGGCAATCAATTGGGATTATCCATATGGATGGATAAATAAGAAGTTATTTGCCCAATTGAAGCAAGAGTTGCATATGGGATGCAATTGAAATTGTTCCTACCTAAAGTAATCAAATTATGGGTGACTTGCCAAAGCATGCTCATAAGGAGATGAAAGATGGATCTTGGCCCACTACAAAATATAAGGATATTTTCCGCATTAATATCTTGAGGGTTATTAATCCGTAGAAAAATAGTGGGAGCTATATTTGATAAACTAGCCATTATTGAATATAGTCAAAAATTCACAAATACTAAAACTTGCGTATTTTCCTTTTTGTAGAATTCCAAATGGCAAACAATTCATCGAGTTCACAACATTCCCTACGATCTGTCCTTGAGAAGGACAATCTCTCTGGAACCAACTTTCTTGATTGGTACAGAAACTTGAGAATTGTTCTCTAGCAAGAGAAGAAACTGTACGCAATAGAGGAGCATGTTCCAGAAGGTCCAGAGAACCAAACACCTGCTGCCCTAAAGGCGTATCAAAAGTGTGTTGATGACGCTAATGATGCGGCCTGCCTTATGCTATGCACCATGAATTTTGAGCTTCAGAAGCAACACGAAACATGAATGCTGTCGATATGATCGAGCATCTGAAGCAGCTCTTCCAAGAGCAGGCAAGGGTAGAGAGGTATGAGGTTTTTAAGGTACTGTTCAAGTGTCATCTGGCAGAAGGGAACCCGGTGGGACCCCATGTACTCCGTATGATCGGGTACTTGGAGAATCTCGCCCGACTATGGTTCCCAGTCGGCCAAGAGTTGGCAACCGATCTCATGTTGCAATCGTTGCCCGAGAGTTATGGACAGTTCATCATTACCTATAACATGAGCGAGATCGTGAAACCACTGCCAGATTTACTCAATATGTTGAGGACAGCTGAACAGAGTATCAACAAGGGTAAGGGCAAGGCCATTATGATGGTACAGAAAGGAAAGGGCAAAAGGTTTGCCTCATCCTCCAAGGGCAGAGGCAAGTCAGTTGCCAAGTCCAAGGAACCTGCCCTTAAGCCTGTTAGTGGCATTGCCAAAGGTGTGACTAAAGGTTAGTGTCACTACTGCAGTCAGCCTGGACACTGGAGGAGGAACTGCCCAAAATATCTGGAGGACAAGAGGCTTGGAATAGTGATTCCACCACCACCAAGTATTTTTGTTGTAGATGTCAATTTAACTGTCTCTACATCATGGGTATTAGATACTGGATGTGGATCTCATATTTGTCGAAATATGCAAGATCTAAAGAGAAGTAGAAGATTGGCTAAAGGGAGAGGTAGATCTGCGTGTTGGGAATGGAGCAAAGGTTACTGCGTTGGCCATAGGCGTGTGCGTGCTATCTCTGCCTTCAGGATTAGTTTTAGAATTAAATAATTGCTATTTTGTGCCTGCTATGAGCAGAAACATTATTTCTATTTCTTGTTTGGACAAGGATGGTTTTATTATTTCAATAAAGAACAATTGTTGTTCCTTTTATTTAAATAATATTCACTATTTTAGTGCGCAATTATTTAATGGACTTTATGTCCTTGATCTAAGCAATCCTGTCTCCAACATTAATACCAAGCGGATTAAAATAAATGATTTAAATCCTGCTTATTTATGGCACTGTCGTTTAGGCCACATAAATGAGAAACGTGTATCTAGACTCCATAAGGATGGATTACTAGACTCATCTGATTTTGAATCATATGAGACATGTGAAGCTTGTTTATTGGGAAAAATGACAAAGTCCCCTTTCAATAAGAAAGGTGAGAGGACTAGTGAGCAATTGGCGCTCATACATACCGATGTGTGTGGGCCATTTGCCACGCCTTCCAGGGGTGGTTATGTCTACTTCATTACATTTACTGATGATTACAGTAGATATGGATTTGTGTACCTTATGAGGGCAAAATCCGAATCCTTTGAAGTGTTCAAAGAATTCAATAATGAAGTAGAGAAGCAACTTGGCAAAAGTATCAAGGCTCTACGATCGGATCGTGGAGGAGAATACTTAAGCCAAGAGTTTGACGACTATCTTAGAGAGTATGGGATCGTGTCCCAACTCACCCCACCCGGAACGCCACAATGGAATGGCGTGTCCGAGAGGAGGAATCGAACACTATTGGATGTGGTTCGATCTATGATGTGTCAAACCGATCTTCCATTATCATTTTGGGGCTACGCTCTATTAAGTGCAGCTTTCACCATTAACCGTGTTCCATCTAAATCAGTCATGAAGACACCATATGAGATGTGAATTGGGAGGCGCCCCACACTATCGTTCATGAGGATTTGGGGCTGCGATGTCTATGTAAAACGTTTACAATCAGACAAGCTTGGGCCTAAATCAGATAAGTGTAAATTTGGAGTACCCTAAGGAAACTAAGGGATACTACTTCTACAATCCAACCGAGAACAAAGTGTTTGTTGCTCGGACCGGCGTGTTTCTAGAAAGAGAGTTTGTCTCTAAAGAAGCAAGTGGGAGGAATGTAGAACTTGAAGAGGTTCAAGAACCACAAATCACTGAACCGATTATGGAACATGAACATGAACCACAAGCAGTTGTGGAGCAACCTGTTCAGGTAACACGAGAGCTTCGTAGATCTAGTAGAGTGCGCCAGGAACCCGAGAGGTATGGACTTCTCGTGACCGATTTCGGTGACACGATGCTCATAGATGATGAGCCTACTACCTATGAGGAGGCCATGAATTGCCCAGACTCTCAGAAGTGGCTAGAAGCCATGAGATCCGAGATGGAATCCATGTATACCAACAAAGTATGGACTTTGGTGGAACCACCCGATGGGGCGCGGCCTATAGGGTGCAAGTGGGTCTTCAAGAAGAAGATCGACATGGATGGTAATGTGATTACCTATAAGGGCCGATTGGTGGCTAAAGGATTCAGACAGATTCATGGTATTGACTATGATGAAACCTTTTCACCAGTCGCTATGACCAAATCCATTCGAATCCTACTTGCAGTTGCAGCATACCACGACTATGAGATTTGGCAGATGGATGTCAAAACAAAATTCCTTTATGGGAATCTCCTCGAGGACGTGTATATGATACAGCCGGAGGGATTTGAGGATCCAAAGCAATCCAATAAATTCTGTAAGCTGCAACGATCCATTTATGGATTGAAGCAAGGTTCTAGGAGTTGGAATCGACGTTTTGATGAAGTGGTCAAAGAGTTTGGCTTCATCAGAAACGAAGATGAGTCTTGTGTCGACAAGAAGGTTAGTGGGAGCTCTGTAGCTTTTCTGGTCTTGTATGTGGATGACATACTACTCATTGGAAACGACGTTCCCATGCTTGAATCCGTTAAAGATTTGCTCGGGAAGTGTTTCTCAATGAAGGACTTAGGGGAAGCAGCCTATATACTCGGTATAAAGATCTATAGAGATAGATCTAAGAGGTTGCTAGGCCTAAGTCAAAGTACATATATTGACAAGGTGTTGAAACGGTTCAACATGCAAGATTCCAAGAAGGGATTCTTACCCATGTTACATGGAATCACTCTTTCGAAGAGTGGTTGTCCTTCCAATGAGATTGAGAAGGAACGCATGAGTAGGATTCCCTATGCCTCGGCCATAGGATCTATCATGTACGCCATGTTATGTACTAGACCAGATTTGTCATATGCCTTGAGTATGAAAAGCAGATACCAATCCAATCCAGTTGAGAGTTACTAGATTGCAGTCAAGAACATCCTAAAGTACTTGAGAAGAACTAAGGATGATTTCTTGATATTTGGCGGTGAGGAAGAGTTGCGTGTAAGGGGTTACACTGATGCAAGCTTCCAAACCGACAGAGATGACTTTAGATCACAGTCGGGATATGTGTTTTGCCTGAATGGAGCAGCGGTGAGCTGGAAGAGTTCCAAGCAAGAGACGGTAGCTGATTCTACAACAGAGGCTGAGTACATTGCTGCAAATGGCGCAACAAAGGAAGCTGTTTCGATCAGAAAGTTTGTTTCTGAACTTGGTGTGGTCCATAGCATTGCGGATCCAGGCGAAATGTTCTGTGACAACACTGGGGCGATCGCGCAATCAAAGGAACCAAGATCGCACCAGAAGTCCAAGCACGTGCTAAGGAAGTTTCATCTGATTCGAGATATTATCGATAGAGGAGACGTTCGGATATGCAAGATTCCTACAGATGATAATCTGTCAGACCCGCTTACAAAGTCGCTCACGCAATGGAAGCATGAAGGGCACACTAGGAGTATGGGCATACGAGATGCGCCAGATTGGCTCTAGTGCAAGTGGGAGACTGTTGGAATAGATGCCCTAGAGGCAATCTAGTTTAGTATGAATTTATTTGTGGCTAGAAATTCATTTATTATTTATTAGATATTTAATATAATGAAGTCCTTAGATTTACAATTGTGTTGTTTATCTTAAATGTCCCTAGTCCAGTATAATGATTAATGGGACAATCATCTATAGACTAGTATGGGGTTGGATTGATATGGAGATATCATGATCCAACACATATGTGTGCATTAGGGAATGTTGCACTGGATTGACCCATCTCCGAGAAGGATACATACACGTTATGTTGAGTCACAAGCGCTTCTCGCGGTGCAAAGGTATTGTCATCCTTAGACTTGAAGTCACTAGATATTCAAGTTGTGGATTATTGTGATTTTGGTAGAGTTAAACGCTACACCGTAACCGGGTTGTTATAAAGGCGTGTACTGGATACAATAAGAAGCAAGCTTAGAGATCGTAGTGGACGTAGATAGAATTTTTCCGTCTCACATAACGGGAGAAAATATCCTAGGCCACTCGAGGGATAGTGCTTATAGAATGTCTGGCCAGACTCAAATAAATCAATATGGGATATTGATGTTATTTGTACGAATAAGGCTATTCCCATGGATCGAGAAACTATGGATTGGATATACGAGTGTGACTTGTATGGCTCGTGTCCAATCCAGATATAGAGACAAAGGGATGAGACAATTACTTGTACAAAGGTTGTCAAGATGACTATTCTATTAGTTGGCTAGAATGGATGTTTTGCTAGAAACCGCTCCATATTAGCAAATAGTTGCTACCAACTAGATAGAACCTATGGGGTCACACGCTATATAGAGTTGAACTAGATTTGGGAATTAATTAATTGGATTAATTAATTAGAAGGATCACTTTGCAAAACCTTGCAAACTTAGTAGGGACTAATTTGCAAGGAAGGGACTAAATTGAATTCTAGTAGGACTAGAATAAGTCCTTTAGGTAGTTGGCAAGGAGTTGTTGGAATATATAAAGGACTCTCCTTCCTTCCTTCCCACATAGCTTATGCTCATTATTGGACATAACAAAGAGTGGGAGAGAACAGAAGGAGAGAGAGAAAGCAACAAGAGGAGCCGACCGCCCCTCTTGCCGCCGCCCATCCCGTCGGCCACAAAGGAGGCCGAGACCCTCCTTTTGGGTCTCGTTTTGCGTGATTCTTCTTCCTCTTCCTCTTCCGGGTTAGCACCAAGGACTTGGGAGATTCTAGGATCAACTCTAGGCGTGGATCAACCATAGAGAACGTGACACAATTCGCGTTTGAAGTCATCAAAGGAGAACCCTAAGGTGTGTTATTGATTTCATCCTTTACCATCGTTATGTCTCTTGACTTGTGATCCTTGGAGGGTTTTGCATGGTTTTATGATTGTTTGTGTTTCTGTTGCGCATCCATGAATCAAAACCCTACACCGTCAACGTTGAGTAGCCAACTGATTGAATTGCCAATATTCATATTGCCTAGATTATTTTTATATTTTATTTTTATATTGAATCGTCAATCGGGTTTGAGCCCGGGACCTCCTGTAGGGGCTTCCAACGCTCAACCATTTGAGCTACCACCCTAGCTTCTCCAATTGCGTAGCTTTGTTCTTATCATTTTAGTTCATTCATTCACAAAATTAGTATTAGCAAATCAATCATAAATGTATTGCTCTATGGAAAACTATTTGGAACTTTGGATGTAACATTTGTGTAGATCCATTAGGAGTGCGATTTTGTAGTACCTCAATAAATTAATTCGAGTGAGTCGCAATATGAAGTCCTATTTGGTGAAATACAGGTGCGGATCCATCATATGCCCAGGAGAGGCTATCGCCCCATCTGGATTGATTTTTTCGTACTACTATTAAATATATATATAATATATAATATTATATATATACACATATTATCACTACTCATAATTACAGCACAAGCAATTTCTAGATTTCTCAAACCTTAACACTATATATAATTTCCTTTATTCCATATCATTTTAGAACATTCTTTTGTTCTTTTTCTCCATCCTGAACACTCTTCTTATTTCAGTTAGTTCAAATATCATGTTCTATCTCTATTCACAAAAACCACATTTTTAAACATTATTATTCGTTTTTTTTTAAAGTATTACTCTTATATAGAGAATAAATTCTAACCCCACCAATCAACCATTTTCTTGAAATTCTTACGTACATGAGAAATCATATAGATATTACATTATTTCTTGAATATGAAAAAATTGTGGTACATGATTTAATTATAGCTCGATTGCGTAATTGTGCAAACAAAATATTGATTTTAGCATTTTCTTCCCTCTGACAAATTAACCCCACTTGATTCGAAATCTTGGATCTGCCACTGCTCTCTAGTGTGGTTTGCAGGTTATTTTATTCGAGCCGGGGTTTACCCAGTGTACAAGGATAAGGGTTGTTGACTAGTGGCTTCTCATGTCATCTGGAAAAAAAAAAACATTAACATATATCACGTACATATAAAAAAAAAAGCATTGACAAGTATCACGCATAAGCAGGTTCTCACGTCATAAAAAACAAAGAAAAACATTAATATATACTATCGCATATAGTTTTAGAAAGGAGTAATTGTCTTAAGTCTTTACGCGTAAATCGTTTTATTTAGTAGAACAACACGGTATTATAATAATATTATAGTAATTTTTAAAGGAGTAGTTTTATTCTCTGGTTATGATAGTAGATCTCTCGCCGCCATTTTCATCGAAGTAGCACAGAGGTTTGAGAGGTTCAGAACCATCAATATTGCTGCAATTCCGAGAAGGCAAAACGACGTGGAGTTCAAAACAATGAAACGTTCAACAATCTATCCTACATACGGTATTAATTAGACTGATTTAGTAACTCTATTCATTTTTCAATTTTTACAGACTTTTGCTCAAAAATGCCATCAATGTATCATTGATGGATGAACTCTATGGAGGGATGAACAATAATAAATGCAACGTTTCGGAAAATGAGTAGACATCTCTTGGCTATTCATATATATCAATGTTGAAATAATTTCCTCCAATTTCTGCAAACAACATGCATTTCATTTTCTAGTTCTCAGATTTCAGGGCAAAACCTCTTTGTTAAACAATCTACCAAATCGACCAGCAGTGAAAACATAATCTTCAACATGGACCCTAACAAGATGGCTCTATGGATGTCTATGTTGAAGGAAGGGAAATCAGCGGAGGTTATGGTACAAGTGGTGAAAGAAACAAAGCAGATTGAGAAGGATTTGGTTATTCCATAAAATCATTGCTCTGAATAAGAGATTACTTGTTGTAGACTCAAATATATCGCAAGAACTGAAAAATGGTCCTGAAGATTCTCCCATCCCCAACAATAAGAAGGCTCAATGTAGGTCTATGCTCAAGGAGGGGAAAACATCGGAGGTTTTTGAACTAGTGAGGAAAGAAAGAAAGAAGCTGGAAAAGGAAGTGAATCTAGAGCCAACACTTCGCTCGTGCAGCAGTAACTGATTCAGAGGGTTATGAGGACTCTTCCCAGATGAGCGGTACTATTATGTACTATGTGGTACTAGTAGTCTAGTAGTATTTCGTGTTGGCATGAGTTGGTTTTTGGTTTTTTAAAACACTTTCTTCATGTTAAGCCTCACTAGACATAACCCCTCCGCATATTTCATCATGAAGTACATGTTGTTATCCTATGTATTCTCCTTTTATACAATTTTACTTCAACATGTTAAAATTACAGATGGGTGACTTGTGGTTTGGGCTCGGTTCAGATAGGTGACCCGTGATTTAAAAAGTTTCACTTAACTAACCTGTGATTTCCTCTGTCTTTCACATAAGTTTGTTGTCCCTAATCCGTTAAAAAACATATAACTTAATTTCATTTTCCCCCTCAAAGTTAAATTTGAGACTCAGCGTAGTTAGATGGGACAAGTTATGTTGATAGTGGAGTCACAAAATGAAATTTCCCTATCTGATGAAAAGAAAGTAGAAGAATGTATTGAGGAAGATAAAGAATTTAATGAAGTTGAGTAACAACTTCATGAACAGTATGAAGATTAACCACAATAACTAAGATGAACCAACAACACAACCGTCACCAAAAGTCCAACAACACCAGAGACCAACCAACAACTCACAATTCCAACACCCATATCAAACCAATAAAATCTTTGGCCTTAAATTTATCTAGCCAAACTAACAAAAATCAGTGAAATCCAAACTGCACATGGAGCCCTATCAAAAAAAAAAAAAAAAAAAAGCTGCATTTGGAGCAGACCCCAAACTGAATTAGGGACCCAATTAGCTTATCTCTTTCTCCAGAATGCAAGCATCTCCAATGGAGTGCTAAAAGCTGTTCTAATTCTATAATTATAGAATTGCGGTGCTCCAATGGAGTGCTAAAACTTGTAGTAATTATAATTTTTTTAGCATTGTGCTATACTTGATTTCAAATTTGAGACCAAGTATAGGATTGTGCTAAAGATAGAACAAATGTTCTATCCCATTGATCTCTTGATTTTATTTACATGTTTGCCATTTTGACAATATTAAAGTTTGTTGGTTGAGTTTATTAGATGTCCAACAATATTAAAGTTTGTTGGTCGACTTTATCAGATGTTTCATATTTGAGACCATGGGCTTGTTTGGATGAGAGGAAGTAGAGAGGAAATGAAAAGTCAAAAATCCGGCACAAATTAATCAAACCTCTCCAAATGCAAAACAATCCGGAATTCCGCCCAAAAAATCCGGAATTCCGGCTTGGAATCCGGATTTCCGGATTTTCAGCCGGAATTCCTGGTTTTTGGGGCGGAATTCCGGATTTTCGGTTATATTCCATAGTTTTTAGTGTAGTTTTTGGTATTTTATTACGTAAATGTGTGTTGGCTTAGTGGTAGAGTGTTTGAAATTTTAGCATTAGGTCTTGAGTTCAAACCTCACTACCTCAAAAAATATTATTTTTTGCCAATAATCTATAATAATCTACCGCATCCAAACACTACAGATTAAAGGAGCTTTTAAGCTCAACCTCTCACTTATTTCAGCTCATCCAAACAACCCCAATGTAAACATTGCTTAATAAATGAAAAAAAAAAAAGCAGAAATAGATTCAGAGGTAGTTGCATAATAAATGAAATAATTTTATGTCACAATAGTTACAAAGATAGGTGCAAAATTTAATTACATTGTAAAAGATGATTGGTTTTAAGGTAGTTGATGGAGTATATAATTGGTAGTTTAGAATAAAAAACTTTGTTATAATTTGAAATAGCATTTGAAATAGGATTTCATGTCATACATACACTGGAGCATGAAATGCTATAAATGCCCAAATTCACTATTCATGTCCTAAATTTGGAATTGCAATTGAGATCTCCATTCGAGATGCTCTAACAGAGGTTCCTTTCATGAAAGAGTTCACATTTCCCTCAATCTTACACAAAAACAGGGCACGAAATTTCACAAAAAAAAAGAAAAAAGAAAAAAAATAAATGGGCACCAAACTGAACTTGCACCCAAAATAATTCACAGAGCTTAAGGCTTGAATTGAACCCATAATCAGTCCTGATTTGTCCAGAACCTGGTCAAAAATTAGATCGGCAGAGAGAAAAAGAAGTGTTGGAATTCGATAGAGGGAGAGCACGAACAGAACTGAATAAGTCGCAGATGGTCTTCTTCTTCTTCCGATTCTCGTTTCAGACCAAGAAGACGTCGCTGGTGGGGGGAGGTGTCCATCTTTACCATTCTTCTCCTCCTCCTTCTAGTCTCCTTCCTCGACCGTTCTCCTTCTCTGGTATTTTCTTTTTCTTTTTCTTTTTCTTATCCGAGATCGAGAAGGAGAGAGGGAACTGAGTGAACAGAGAGAGCTCCATGTCGCACGCTTTAGAATTTAGAATTGTAGTTTCGTGGGAGATGTTGACCACCGGTGGCGGTGGCGGTGGCGGTGGTGAAAAGTTAAAACTCCTCTACCGCTTTCTTCCTTTCTCCTCCTCCTCTGCCTTCTCCTATACCGTAATCTGGATTTAGAATATGCATTTCTCCTTTGTTTTGTTTCCTTTTCATTTTTTCTTCTTCATCCTTTAATTAAGGGTCATTCTGTAACACACCTCTTACTACATGGGTCGAAATCACCTCGTCAAAGTGACCCGTATACGAGTCAAATATTCAGGATGTTGGGCAAGAGCTGGGACTGAATGCTACTATTTTCTGAAATTGCGAGAGTGTTTTAATATTTTAGTTATTTAACATAGTTTTGTATTTCTCAAAGAAAAAAAAAAGAAAAAGAAAAACATAGTTTTGCCATTGCAAAATGGAAAAAATAAAATTATGCTCTTAATTTATTTTTGAAAGTTATTTTTTGAAGGAAAAATAATTTATTACGAAGGGGTAGTCAATGCCGTGAAATCAGACTGAAATACATCTAGAGCCCAAACTGGGACTTGTGAGTAATACGTCATATCCTCTTTTAATTGTTCCTTTTTAGCAAAAGTATGAGCCAGAGCGTTCCCGTTCCTTCCTACCCAAGTGAACGTATCTGATTCAAAGGAGAGAGAGAGGTTCAGACAACTCTCCACATAAAATCTTCGATCGGCACGGGAACTTTGAACCTTCAATATTCCGAGTGCACCCTCCTTCAGCAAGGAAACCGTAGCAGAGCAATGTGATTGGACTTCGAGTGATGTGAAACGATGTTCACTGGCAAAACGAATTCCTTCCTCTAAAGCCGCCAATTCAGCTAATAGGGGTGATTGTAGCTGATTTAATCTTATGTGGCGACCTGAGATGAAATTTCCTCCTTCATCCCTGAGTATACATCCCAATCCAAGACCAGTAGCTATCCCGAAAGAGTGCCAGGCAGATTTCATATTAATCTTGAAAGAACCAGTGGTCGGAGCTACCCATTTACCCCCCGAATGGCCTTGAGTTCCGCCATTACTTCCTGAAGGAAGAAACTGATCTAAGCATACATAGACCCATACACATAATAAATCAGAAGATTTATGTGTTACATGTTCGCCTAAGCTCCTAGTGCAGTGGATGATCGTAGATTGCATGATTTCATGCACCAACGTCTTGCTCCCACAGTCTGGCTCTAATCACTAGAACGAGAGTTCTTGTTCACACCAATTTCCAACAATGGAGGCTACTTAGAGAGAGAAGCTAGGTTCCTGGAAATGTATTTGATCGATACGTGAACTCTACACAGTAGTTCATAAAATAATGTAGGAGGGTTGTCTCCTTATATAGACTACTTATTCCGAGTTTGCAATATAACCCCCTAGGGTTTATGCCTTTGCTACTAACCCCATAAGGTTTGAGAATTATTGCAGCTAACCCCATAGGGTTGTAATATTTGCATTGGGCACCCCACATGGGCGCACCAAATGCTAAAATTCCCACTCGCACAATCGGGCTGCACAATCACAGTTCATCTAGTCTCCCTCAATCTCGAACTATTATCATCTACCAAAGTGTTTTGTGGCCGTGGTGTGTGACTGTTGAGAGAACCTGCATTTTGGGAGTTCCATACTCTAAAATCATACGAGACAAGTTAGCAGCAGGCGCACTCAACCTTTAGGAAACAAGGCAATACATATATATCTCTCATACTCGTCTCGTGGATCACAAACACCTGTCTTGTCCCGAAGGCCATGTTCCAGTGAGTCTACATCTCCTTTATTATATTCATATCCTGCATGACCCCATACAGATCTTGTAGGTGGGCCCAATGAAAATAAAAAAGAATGGTGCAATGAGAATCTTCCTTTCCATCCATTGTGTCGCTTTGATTCGGCTCAGCTGCTTTCCTAGCAGTATCCGAAAGGCCGAATCATCCATAGCCGTAAGGTGTCACGCCAAAGTAGCACCATCGACCCGTCTATCCAAGACACATATCAAATTACTAAGGGTATACAGTGTCAATCATTCTTATATGATACACGAGGCTCACACAACGAGGAATGCCAGGGACTAGTTCTACTAGACACCTCATGTCACTCATCAGAACGCGTTATCTTGGGAAGATATGCGCCATAGTGTTTGAACACGTTACCTCTGTTGGATTGAATACTAAAAGCCATGCTTTTTGTATTGGATTATATGAATTTGATATTTATGAGAATGGTTTTGGGAAATGTTTTTGCATTATATTATTATTGTGCATAGTTGTCTATTGTTCTGCATAGTAGAAGATCTGGTGTGTAGAGTATAGCTTACACACAGAAGATCGTATCTTCGGTTCTTGTGGAATGAAAGTTGTGAGTTCACAATCTAGATGGAATTAGACAAACCATCGGAACGATTGTAGCACATTGTTTTAGTAGGTCTGTCTTGGCTACAGGAAACAGTATGGTTCATACTATAGTTTCAACTCAATGTGCTAGTATACTTTGTGTATATTGAACAGGACCAAGTTGAGATCATTGTCTTTGTACTGACATCATAAGACAAGCTATGTCTCATGGTTATTATGATTACTTATGCTCTTAATCCTTAGATAGGCAATGTGCACATGTATTTAGTAGTTATTGCTTTGACAAGTCAAGTGAGTGAGATTCCTATGGAATCAATAACCTCGATGAGTTGGGTGATACTATTGAGTCCATGGTGTAAATTGATATATCGAAGGAATCCGTGTCCCGGTTATGGGATTGATGATATCCCCTTGATGAAGCTTATAAGTTTTGATTATGTGAAACCCTGCAGGTAGATTACTTGGTAATCTGGACATATCAAATAAGTTAAGTGGTAAGGATCAAGGAAATGGGAAGAGGTCGATTAAACGAATTAGTCAGTAATTAATTTAATCGACGGATATCTGTAATCTTAACATGGGGAGATAATAAGTATTTAATAACAGGAGCTCGAAATATTAGTTTTGAGAATATGGACAGGAGTGCAATAACAGTTATTTAGTGGTACTAACTGTTATTAACTTTATTTGGACTAGGTTCGGGTGGAACCAGAAGTCCTAATAAAGTTAGGAGCCTGATTCGTATTTTCTCCTCCAGGTCCCTCCCGTAGCCTATATAAGTGTCCTTAGTCTTCAGAATTCGCATGCTTAAGATACACACCGAAATATAGGGTTTCGAGAGTGAGAGCAATTCGTCTGGAGGCCAAGAAGGATTCTGGAAGCAGCAAGCCCACACTTGCATCCAGGAGGAACTTCAGGAATACGGGAGAAGATCCGGAGTGTTCAGACCTACATCAGATAGCTTGGACGCAGGTATGAACCCTAATTCCGCCTAGTAGGGTTTCTAGCGTTCTTGTTGAAACAAGTTTTAATCGGTATAGCAGACATGCAATCGAACTGGTCCAGGGATTCACCTCCCTTCAATTGGTATCAGAGCCCCGTTCGACTCTACATATCTACTATACATCCATGTTGTCCAGTAATCGAACCGGCTATGCATGTTAGAGTAGGAAGATTGCGATGGCTAACTCTGTTTTGCAGATTGAATCGTGTCCTGCTATTATGGTCATACTGTTTGATGTATGTGGTTTGATTTGGTTTTGATTCCCACGCTGTTTTTCGTGGATGAAAAATATATGTAACCTTCTGTAATAGTAAACCCTAGGTTCTCTTATTCCAGTATTAGATGAACGTGTGAGCTTCTTGGTGTCATTGAAAATCTGTAGCAGTCTCTGGTACTCTGTTACAGACTGATTTGCGGAATCCATGGAGACTAGGGTTACTGTAATATTAGTGGAGACAGAAGGACGAAAGATTGCAGATCGTCAAGTTTTCCACAGTGACGGCATGGCGATTTTCGGAAAAAGTTTTTCGGCGACCTTACCGGTAAGGTCGATCCCCGTGTCGCTGGGTCAGATGGGTCTTGCTGACCCGACTAAAGAAGCTCCGACCATATTAGCAGGGCTGTGTGTGGTTGAATGCTTAATACATGTTTGATTGTATCTATGTGTATGATTATTCTGAATGCTTGCATTTTAATCATGGACAACATGGATAAATAATTTAATTTGTATTAAATTGTTCAAACAACTAAGTGGGAGAGGGAGTCTAGTGCTGCTAGATCCCGCAGTCTCCATCATTGATTTATAAGTGATGTAGTTGGTTGTGTGTGTTAGCCTTGGAGTTAACCTTCGTATCGAACATAACCACTACAGTATCACTGGTATAAATTTCTATGAGGATACTTCTAACAATTACTATTTATGTGTCATCTCTCCATCTGAGAGGCATGTAATGGGTAAGGGGTTTAGAAGTAAAATGATGGTATACACTTAGATGTAAGTTATAGTATCCTCCCCATCGGAGTCACTGCTATGGCTTGCAGGACCAAAGGTACCATGTCTAACTATAGAATGAATGGTAGACGTCCACCCATCGTGGCATACTATTTTTATGTGTGTTAGACTATTGGTGGTTTACATTTCCCTTATATGTTTTATTTACATGATTCTCAGGTTCAAAAATGTCGAACTCATTCAACCCACTATCTATTCTCTTGAATCAAAACAAACTCAATGGATCAAACTATATTGATTGGAAGAGGAATTTGAATATTGTGCTAACTGCTGAGGATTACAAATTTGTGCTTCTTGAGGAATGTCCTGCAGAACCTCTAGAAGGGGCTTCTGAGGAAGAAGCCAAGCCTTATAAGAGGTGGCAGAAAGCCGATCAGATGGCTAAATGCTACATATTAGGCTCCATGTCTAATGTGTTGCAGCATCATCATGAGAACATGGGCTCTGCCCTTGAGATCATGGAGAACCTCAAAGAGATGTTTGGGGATCAGGATCGTGCTGCCAGGCAGGTTGCTATGAAAAACCTCATGAACACAAAAATGGTTGAAGGGTCCTCTGTAAGGGATCATGTTCTGAAGATGATAAGTCTTCTAGGTGAACTAGAGATCCTTGAAGCTGTAATCGATGAGGAAACTCAGGTCGATATAGTGCTCATGACGCTGTCTGATTCATTTAACAGTTTTCGGCTAAATTATAATATGAACAAAAAGACTTATTCTTTAGCCGAATTGTTAAAGGAGCTTCAAGCAGCTGATGGACTCCTTCAGAAACCGGTTAATGTAATGGTGGCTGAAAAGTCTTCTGCTTCTAACCCTAGGGCTAAGAAGAAGAAGAAAGTTGCACAAGCAGTAGTTCCGAAGGTTGCTCCGGCACCTCAAGGAATAGCTCGTGGGCCACAGCCAGCACTTGCTCCTCAGGGGACATTGGGAAAGCCGAAAGGCAAGTGTTTCCTCTGTAACCAGAGAGGGCATTGGAAGAAGCAATGTCCAAAGTTCCTGACTCGTCCAATCCAGAACAACTCAGGTATATCTCTTTCACTAATAGTTGAATCATGTTTAGCGGTTCGATCTACTAGAACCTGGTGTGTAGATTCGGGAGCCACTGACCATGTCTGCAATTCATTGCAGGGGTTCCAGGAAACCAGACAGCTTAGTGATGGCGAGATTTATCTACACTTGGGCAACACGAATAAAGTAGCTGCAGTTGCAATAGGAATTTGTTTCTTACATTTTGGGAATGATAGGATTTTAGTTTTGAAAGATTGCCTTTATGTACCTTCCATTAGAAGGAATTTCATTTCAGTTTCTAAGTTGGTTAAGAATGAATATTCAGTTTATTTTAATGACTCTGTGGTTATTAAGAAAAATAAACGTTTTATTTGTTCTGGTACATTGGTGGATGGTCTTTACATTATAAATCCTGAGACTCCCATAGCGCAGCTATATGAACTGAATAACTCGGATAGCTTACCTAAAAAGAGAAAGGAACCTTGCGAGATAAACCAAACATATCTTTGGCATTTACGACTTGGTCATATCAATATAAACAGAATACAAATGCTGGTTCAGAATGGACCATTAGGTTCATTAAAAGTGGAGGCACTACCAGCATGTGAGTCATGTTTAGAAGGTAAGATGACCAAGAGGCCATTTTTGGCAAAGGGTAATAGGGCCAAAGAACTGTTGGAGCTTATCCATTCAGATGTTTGTGGACCAATGAATGTCCAAGCGAGGGGAGGTTTTGAGTATTTCATTACTTTTATTGATGATTACTCAAGATATGGATATGTTTATTTGATGCGGCATAAGTCTGAGGCCTTTGACAAATTTAAAATTTTTAAGGCAGAATCAGAGAAGCGTATAGGAAAATATATCAAGTCATTTCGATCTGATCGAGGTGGCGAGTACCTCTTGGGACAATTCAGGGATTACTTGGAGGAACAAGGGATTCAATCCCAGTTGTCTGCTCCAGGTACGCCCCAACAGAATGGTGTGGCAGAGCGAAGGAATAGGACTCTTTTAGAAATGGTGAGATCCATGATGAGTTATTCAGATTTACCAATTTCTTTTTGGGGGAATGCTTTAGAGACAGCTGCATATATTCTGAACTTGGTTCCGTCTAAGTCAGTACCAACTACACCCACAGAACTTTGGACTGGGCGCAAGCCTAGTCTACGGCATGTTCGGATTTGGGGTAGTCCAGCACATGTGCTGAAGGGGAACGCAAGTAAGTTGGAATCAAGGACAGAAGTATGTGTCTTTGTAGGATACCCGAAAGGAACAAAGGGTGGTTTATTTTATAGTCCGAAAGATCAGAAAGTCATTGTTAGCACCAATGCGAGATTCTTAGAGGAAGACTATATTATGGATCAAAAGCCTAAAAGTAAAATTGTTCCGGAAGAAATGCGAGGAAATCAAGTAGTCCAAGGTCTTGATATACCAACTGTACAAGAAGAAATACCACAAGAAAATGATATCGACATTAAACTACCTTTGGGTGGTTGGAGAAATGTAGATACTCGTGATACACAACAAAATAGTGTTGACATCCCACCGCAAGAGGGCAGTGGGGGGAAATGACAATACTAGTGATCCAAAAGATAGTAGTGACATTCCGCCGCAACCGAGAAGTGGGGAAAATGTTACTACTAGTGAACCACAAGTACAGCCTCGTCGTAGTGGGAGGGTTTCTCGTAAACCAGACAGATACATGTACTTGGGAGAGTCTTTTGACAAGGTCCCTGATGAACATGATACTGATCCCGGTAACTATAATGAAGCTGTTGGAAGTACGAATGCGGAAAAGTGGAAAAAGGCTATGATTTCTGAGATGGAGTCGATGTACTCCAATCAGGTCTGGGATCTTGTAGATCCAACAGATGGGGTAAAACCCATCGGTTGTAAGTGGATTTACAAGAAAAAGAGAGGGGTAGACGGGAAGGTTGAAACCTTCAAAGCAAGGCTTGTTGCGAAAGGTTTTACTCAGAACGAAGGGATCGACTATGAGGAAACTTTTTCGCCAGTAGCCATGATTAAGTCTATCAGGATTCTCTTGTCCATTGCCGCTCATTTCGATTACGAAATTTGGCAAATGGATGTCAAGACAGCTTTCCTTAATGGAAGTCTTGATGAGTGCATTTATATGATGCAACCAGAAGGATTCGTAGCTAAGGGCCAAGAGCACAAGTTGTGCAAGCTTAAGAGGTCTATTTATGGATTTAAGCAGGCATCTAGATCATGGAACATCCGTTTTGATCAGGAAATCAAATCTTTTGGTTTTGATCAATGTCCGGATGAGCCGTGTGTGTACAAGAAGTGTAAAGAAAACGTTGTGGTATTCTTGATACTTTACGTTGATGATATATTGCTCATTGGAAACAATGTGGGTGTATTATCTAGTGTGCGGGTATGGTTATCAAGTCAATTTGATATGAAAGACTTGGGAGAAGCAACATACGTTCTAGGGATCAAGCTTATGCGAGATCGGAAAAATAGGATGTTGGGCTTGTCACAAGCCAATTATATTGATACTGTTCTTGCAAGGTTTAGCATGCAGGATTCCAAGAAAGGGTTGATCCCTTTCAGACATGGAATCAGTCTATCTAAGGATCAGTGTCCTAAAACACCTGATGAGATAGAAAGTATGAAAGCAGTTCCTTATGCTTCTGCAGTAGGAAGCCTCATGTATGCGATGTTATGTACTAGACCAGATATTTGCTTTGCTGTTGGCATGGTTAGTAGATATCAGTCTAACCCTGGCAGAGAACATTGGACTGCGGTAAAACATATATTGAAGTACCTGAAAAGGACTCGAGACTATATGTTGGTTTACCATGAAAATAGTCTTGTACCCATCGGGTACTCAGACTCAGATTTTCAGTCAGATAGGGATTCCAGGAAGTCTACCTCTGGATATGTTTTCACATTAGGAGGTGGAGCCATTAGTTGGAGGAGCATCAAGCAATCTTGTATTGCTGATTCCACCATGGAAGCTGAATATGTGGCTGCTTCTGAATCTGCTAAGGAAGCTGTTTGGCTCAGAAACTTTCTAATGGATCTTGGAGTGGTACCGAGTGCACAACCGGCTATGACGCTTTATTGCGATAATAGCGGCGCGGTTGCAAACTCAAGGGAACCAAGAGCTCACAAGAAAGGAAAACACATAGAGCGTAAGTATCATTTGATTAGAGAAATCGTGCACAGAGGTGATGTGGCAGTGATGAAGATTGCATCAGCGGATAACCGGCAGACCCATTTACGAAGTGTTTGACAGCTAAGGCTTTTGATGGTCACGTAGAGGGAATGGGTTTGAGGTGTGTTGCTGCATGGCTTTGAGTCTTAGTGGGAGATTGTTGGATTGAATACTAAAAGCCATGCTTTTTGTATTGGATTATATGAATTTGATATTTATGAGAATGGTTTTGGGAAATGTTTTTGCATTATATTATTATTGTGCATAGTTGTCTATTGTTCTGCATAGTAGAAGATCTGGTGTGTAGAGTATAGCTTACACACAGAAGATCGTATCTTCGGTTCTTGTGGAATGAAAGTTGTGAGTTCACAATCTAGATGGAATTAGACAAACCATCGGAACGATTGTAGCACATTGTTTTAGTAGGTCTGTCTTGGCTACAGGAAACAGTATGGTTCATACTATAGTTTCAACTCAATGTGCTAGTATACTTTGTGTATATTGAACAGGACCAAGTTGAGATCATTGTCTTTGTACTGACATAATAAGACAAGCTATGTCTCATGGTTATTATGATTACTTATGCTCTTAATCCTTAGATAGTCAATGTGCACATGTATTTAGTAGTTATTGCTTTGACAAGTCAAGTGAGTGAGATTCCTATGGAATCAATAACCTCGATGAGTTGGGTGATACTATTGAGTTCATGGTGTAAATTGATATATCGAAGGAATCCGTGTCCCGGTTATGGGATTGATGATATCCCCTTGATGAAGCTTATAAGTTTTGATTATGTCAAACCCTGCAGGTAGATTACTTGGTAATCTGGACATATCAAATAAGTTAAGTGGTAAGGATCAAGGAAATGGGAAGAGGTCGATTAAACGAATTAGTCAGTAATTAATTTAATCGACGGATATCTGTAATCTTAACATGGGGAGATAATAAGTATTTAATAACAGGAGCTCGAAATATTAGTTTTGAGAATATGGACAGGAGTGCAATAACAGTTATTTAGTGTTTGAACACGTTACCTCATGTCACACATATGCAAATCGAAATCATTTTTCTCATCTGACTTTCTTTACGCAAACTATATATGGCTTGAGGTACTAACCATGTTCAAATGGCCATAAACCAGCTTCACCTTGGAAATTATTCCAATGAGACAATTAAATCAGTATGACATGCGTCTTGCACTAGTGATAGATGTCTAGCTCATATCATAGGCCATACGCCTCATATATCATATAATAGGCTTCTACCACTTATCGGGATTATGTCTCATCTTTTACTCACCCAGACTATCCAGGATATTGTAAAGGCGGTCGCTCGTGTGAGAGAGCCAACCTAGTGTCTGCGCGAGATTTTTTATGCTAGTAAAGGATATGTAAATGTATTTATACACCTATCAAAACACCATGTAGCATAATCTAACAAATCTAATTAAAATCCAACAATCAATGTATAAATCATATCATCAGTCTGAAATATCTAGAAATATCTCACCACCTTTCTAAGCCCATATTCCTAACATGACCAGTGAAAACATGCCTTAACAAAGGTTTGGTCATGGGATCAGCAAACATCTGCTTCGTAGGAATCTACTCTAAATAAACATCTCCTTTAGCTACCACCTCCCTAATGAAGTGATACTTTATCTTTGTGTTTGGTTTTACTCTGGCACTTCGGATCCTTATCACAAGCTATTGCCGACATACTATCACTGCGTAGCATTACTGGTCTTGGTCCGTCAACCGCCCTTAAGCTGACCAGAAATCTCTTTAGCCAAACACTCTCCTGCACTACCATAGAATAGGCAACTTATTCAGCTTCCATTGTTGATAGTGAAAGTCTTCTTGCTACTGTGCCACGTGATGGCTCCTCCACCCAGCATGAAGACGTATCCTGAGGTCGATTAGCGTGCGTCAAGATCCCCACCCCATCCAGCATCACTGTAGACAACGAGTTGAAGCTCTGATCCTCGATAGCACAACACATAACCCTTTGACCCTCTGAGATATCAGAGTATTATTTTCACAACCTTCCAATGTCCAACACCTGATTCATACTGATATTTGTTAACTAAACCGACAACATGACATATGTCAGACCTTGTACATGTCATAGCGTACATGAGACTCCTGACAGCACTTGCATAGGGTAATTTGGACATCTGTTCATTCTCGTATTGGGTCTTGGGACACATTTTAGACAGAGTTTCTCGCCATGCGCAATGGGAGTGTTAAGTGGTTTGGCAACGCACATTCTGAACCGCTCAAGTATCTTCTTGATGTACGCCTCTTGCGATAATCCTAGAATTCTCTTGGGACGATCTCTCGAGATCTTAATCCGAAGGATGTAGCTTGCCTCACAAATATCCTTCATTGTTAAGTGAGAGGATAACCACCCTTTGGTGGTCTTGGGCATTCCTATATCATTGCTTTCCTATAGTATGTCATCTGCATATAGAGACAAAATCATGAACTTCTTTCTTGAGCTTTTGACATACACACAGTGGTCCTCATCTACCATTGGAAAGCCATATGCCACAATGTCTTAATGGAATTTCAAATACCACTGTCTTGTGGACTTATATGGACCTAACTAGTTTGCACACTTTGTGCTCTTGACACTGCAACAGATTCTTCTTTCAACGACCAGTTTCATTCCGACTACCAGGATTATGGTCTTTAAGAGCAGTACAAACAGTCTTTTTTTCAGTTAGTCGTCGGGCTTGTCAGAGGGTTGAGTCAATTTCTGATAAGCAAGTTAAAGGTTTGAATCGAGGAGACTTCGAGAGATACTTTCACAGGTTCTGGAGGTTCTCGTAGCATCTTCTAAATTGAGGTAGGGGAATTATAGTCTCCACGTCCACTGTAGTTATGGTGTATATGTGATTATATATATGCTAAGATGTTAACTGTTTAGATATCGCTTTTATATCTGTTATCCGAATATTGCTTGTAAAGCATGATATTCGAGTGCTGCATGATCCATGCTATTGTTTGATAACCTGCTGCAGTTTAATTGGTTACTATATTTCTAAGCCAGTGGTTAGGCGGTACCTACTGGGCTGTTTGGCTCACCTTAATATTTTGCAGGTTGTGACGGGTCGATCGAACGGTAGATTCGAGGAGGAATATTAGATAGCTTTGATAGTTATCAAGAATCATTAATCTAATTATTGTATTCGATTATTTGTTGTCATTTGTATATAAACATCACTTTTTCAAATTGAGAGGCACGTACCGCTCTATCAGCTATTATGAAATAAATGAACCAATATTTGTATAAATACGATTATTATTTTTGTACCCACGCCGATGGCGCAGGCGGTACCAGTTTGGCGGACGATTCTTTGTTTAGGTACCCGCGGTGAGGCGTAGGTGATGCCGGTTGGACCGCGTGCCGATTTATATACGTCACTATTTATCTTAAAATATGCCCCTGAGTTATGGGACTTTACAATATGGATCAATTGAATTCACTCGTTGTAGCCCATAGAGTGTGATATGCTTGGCAAGGAAAAATCCTTTTGCAGCTAGTGATCATCGATCTCTATTCTGATGGATTTAATGAGTACTGTTCTGAGCCCCTTTCTGTGATTACCCTGAATGGTCAAGTTTTTCTTGTGTAGTACTGATATGAGCCTATTATTGCTGTTTATGATGTTCATTATACGCGTTGCATGGTCAGTGCTGGGTCACTCTAAGAAAACCTGATGATATGGATATATATTTAATTCACTCTATTAATGCATTTGTGCCAGTAACAACAGCAAAATCCCCACCCTTTAAAGAGGAGGAGTTCACCAGTTGTCATATCTGATTCAGAGGATGAAAAGGATGACCCACCGTAACTGACTGTATTCCAGGAATGCATGAAGCCTGCAGCTGAATGTGAAAGGAAAGTCGAGCTACTTGAAGGTAACATAATTGTTGAAGTGCCTGTAGAAATCTTCAAAGGAATGGGTGAATCTGTCGATTAAAGAACAGCAGATGTGGGGGGCAAAGGAAAAGGAACCAGAAGAAGCTAGATGCTGCTATCTTTGATCTAGCTTTTTTCTTATTTTCTGTTATATATTTAATATTGAATCGTTTCCTGTAACTATTCCTGAAACATTATCAGTGACAAATATTTGAACAATGCTAGCTATGTGTAACTACTACTTGTGTGTAATATATTAACTTGAATTCAAGTTCAAGGATCGTACAACTTTTTGATAATTAGGTAAAAACTAAAATGTTCACATATGTTATCAACAAGATTCGAACTTGGGTCTAGTTTGTGAATAAAATATAAACTTCCACAAACCAATATACAATTATTGATGAATTTGCATCAAAATATGAAATTAATTAAGATAACTATAGAGTTCTCCTTAAAAAAAATTATTGGTAATAAAAAATGGGGTCCCGCCAGCGGCCGCCTCGGTTGCCTTACTATAGAGCCGGCCCTTTTTGTGAATTATCGTTTAAAAAAATTAAGGTCAAACATTAACTGAAAAGTCACCTCAAACATTAAACAAAATGCCACATGGACTCTTTTCTCCCTACTCATTCTCCACCCCTTTTCCACAAGCCAAGATCTATCTGAATCTCTTCCCGCGACCACTCACTCAGCTCCCCGGCCGATGGAACCACTGAAATTCTTCGAAACAACGACAGATGTTACTCCTGAAGGTCTTCGGAGTGTTGATTCAAGAATCCACAGAGTTGATATTGGATTAGCCTCAAGGACGGTTGGTTTCGACTAATTTCTGTCAAACTCTCGTACACTTGTAGCTGTTGTTGTGTTCTTTTCTTAATTCGTGGTTTATCAGGTTGATTCGTGCTATAGATTCGCAAGTCCTTATGTGAATGCATTTGTTCGGACTAGTGTTCTTGTATTTGGGGCTCCGTTTGGTATGAAATTAGATTAGGGATATCGTTATTTCTGTAGTTGGGGACTTACTCTTTTGTTATGGTTGGTTCGAAAAAAGTCAGTGAATTTATCCTTCTGTGTTGGGTTGAGTGTTTGATCTTCATGGTGATGTTGACAAACTTATAATTTTGGGGCATTCAAGTATTTGTTTTCTAAATGCATTTGGCCAAATTCCATTCGAAAACTTGGTGCTAAGACTGGGATGAGAAACTGTTTTTATATATAACACATAATTGATAATTCTAATCTCTTATAAAACCCTAAATTTAATCTCTAAAGGAGTATGATTCAATGATAGGAAACTAGAATAATTACTTATTTTTATATATAATAACAACTTTTAATTGCTAATGCAGATTATTAGTTATACAATTAGTTATGACTTATGAACATTGATTAAGTTCATTTTTGGGAAAACTGTTAATACAGGGGGAATAAATAACAACATATTGATGACTAGGAATATTTAAGGAATAAATAACAGTGGGCATTTATAAAAAACGTCAAATAAAACCACAAATACAGGGGGGAAAACCACCCCCTTACAACCTCAAACCACAACCCCCTCCTCAATCCATGGGAGGGAGGTTCAATAACGAATATTCAACATTAAATTAAAAAACACGATTCTTAAAATTCAACACAGAAAATGGAAGCAACGGCAGAAGAGCGATGGCAGAGGATTTTTGTTAGCAGAGTTGTGCCCATTATCCAGCTTCAACTATGGCTCCTTTAGTTCCTAGCAACCTGCACTCATCGAAAAACACATGCATTCATAACTAGTGATTAGGAGTTTCACATCTCGAAAACATAAAGATTAATGTATGAAGGGGTGTACATTAGGTAGAAACACAAGATCAATACTCTAGAAGGGGGAGGGGGTTGAATAGAGTATGCAGAATTTTGCCAAACTTTGCAAGAATAGTTTTTTCAAAAGATTTGTAAAGGGATTCCAGGCCTTGAAATGAATTTCAAGTCCTTGGAATAAAACAGTTAGAGTAAACAGAAGAATAAGACTATTTCAAGGCCTTGAAATGAGTTTCAAACCCTTGAAATAAAACTGTTTTGAATGCTGTAAAATTTCTAAGTGTGAGGCTGAAATGTAAACGCAAGAGACACAAGATATATAGAGTTCAGTTCACTTGGGCCTACATCTTTACCTTAGGGATCTTCTCCCAGTAGTATTTTCAACACAATTCTTATTAATCAACAACTAAGACGTTGATCTCAAGAACAGAGAGATGCCTTACTCTGTTACAGCTTGTGGTTCTCACTCACCTATCTAGTACATGCTCTAGCTATCCGAGTAACTAAGAATTCTCTATTGTTCACCTTGAATAATCCTTGAAAATGAGAACTAGAGGTACTATCAAAATTATATACAAATGAAGTTTAGAACAAGAAGAGCACATAAAATGAAACTGCAGTGAGTGTGCAATGTTCTTTTGATGCTTTGGATTGAGAGATGAATCGGCTTCCTTGATGTTTGTAAATACTTTATTGTGTTTGTGTCTCTGTGAATTTCTCTCTGTAGTTGTGTGTCGAATTCCTTCAGCAATTCTCTTTTTAAAGCACTTAGTTTGAATGGAAGATCTTTTGAATCTTCTCAACAAACTTTCCTGAATATTTGCTTCCAAACTTGATTCTTCTAACAGCCTCTCCCAACAGCTAGTTGATCAATATCTTTTGGGATACTAATTTGATCCTGTTGGAAGTATGTTGGGAAGATTTTAAACACAACAGATAAATTACAGAATCAATCAACAAGAAGTTACCATATCGGCAAAATATAGGTTAGGAGATAGGTTCCTAAAAAATAGGAAACAGAATTCCCTACTATACTGAATCAAACAGATGATGTTAGATCCTGCAAACTGTGTAAAAATAATTTTTCTTTCATCATCAAATATCATATAGTCATGCACAGGGGTTTAGGAGTTGAATCAAGTAAAGAAACTGCCCCTAAGTTCATGCATATAAAGCTTAGTCAGTTCAGGGCTTCTAAAGTTGTTTCAAGGCCTTGAAATAGACTAGCTTTTTCAGGTCTTGAACCTACATTGAATTTTAATCTCCCCCTTGATGAAAGACAAAACTATAGTCTTCCAGTCTATTTGATACTGTGATTCTGCAACAAATACTCATTAGCACATAGCATAATAAATCACATAATGTTAACACAAAATGTCCAAAAGATCCAACTGACCAAAACCAGGTCACCTAAATATTTGAATAGCAGAATAAAAGTCCTAAATTTCTCCCCCCTTTTTGACTTTCATCAAAAAAGAATGAGGATATGTTGGATCAGTCTTTGAAAAGATTTTTAAAGAAATGTTTTGAAAGATAAAATTTTCAAGGCTTTTGAAAGGAGTTAAATGCCTTGAAAAGGAGAAAAAATAGTAGACAAGGAGTACTAAGGGTTATGATCTTCATCACCTTGTTGCTCTGCATCTTCTTCCTGACTATCTCTCTCATCATCACGTTCTTCTTCTTTTCGAGCCACATCGTCATCTTTTTCTCCTTATCCCTAAATAAAATCAGCAACAGTCACAATATATGGAACATTGGGCTTCTTAGATTTCTTCTTCTTGAGGTCTATGAGCATTGCACCTGAATCTAGACTGTCTTCTTCTTGATCTTCATCCACTTATTCGACATCCAACTGCTTTCCTTTACCTTTGACCTGAGCAGCCCCATCCCGATTTGAATGTTCACTGGGTAGATCCTTTGCTGATTCAGCCTTTTTGGTTCTCTTCTCAGCTGAGACACTTCCTCAGCCACATCAAACGATGTCATGCTCCTGAACATGTTTTCAACCATGTACTTCACTTGTCTGAGATCAGTGTCAAACCCATGCTGATTCTCCTTTGCCTCATCAATGTCAATCTGAAGTTCTTTTAGCAACTGGAGAGTCAAGGGGATATCTTGAGACTGAGAGGTTTGGCTTGAAGTGGGAGTCAATGATGTAGGTTTGAGATATTTCGTGGAGCCCAACTCTTCCTCTGTCAAATCTGAGTATAGCTTCCAAATCTTAGCACTAGTTTTCACCAACACCAATCATCTCAAAAGCATTCTCATTAAGCATACTAAAACCAGTAGTCACTGATTCTTCTCTATAAATTGGAATTTCAAAGTGTTGGAAGAATAAGGCGAGGAAGTTGGCATATGGTAAAGGGTGTTTACTCTGGTTGGTTTGGCTGTAAAGCATGTGTTCCATCACAAGCTTTGGAAGATCAATTTCATATCCATACATAACGAAAAGTGCAACATCCTATCAGTTACCTGTTACATTGAGTGTTCCCTAGGTACCACACATCTCATTAATATAGTGAAAAAAACTTTGGCCTCAACAGTTAGCACAGAGTGTGTTAACTGCTTCGATGAGGCAGGGGTATTTGGTAGAAAGAACTCTTCTTTTGATAGCTTCAGGGCTTCACTCTTAGGACGGCAGTTACTGGTGTCATATCTCTTGGGACATCCTAGAACATTTGCAAACTCATTATGATCTATTTCCATGTCAATTCTAGCAACCTTAGTCTGAATCACCAGATTTGCAGTCTTTTTGAGTTGCTTCATGTTTAGGTAAAAGAATCTGGTGAGTCTAGGGTAAGCTAACTCTGAAGGATTTAGAATAAACCAAAAACAGCTCTTCTTCAAAATTTTGATGCACTCCCGATTCATACCATGTAACATCGGCATACTAACCAAACTATAGAATGCAACTGATCTAGAAGCAAGTCCATCAAGCCATTAACCCCTAGCAACATTAGTAATGAAACAAGTACTATCAGGGGCTGATTTCTTACCAGTGGATTTCTTCTTCTCTGAATAGATCTGTAGTGTCTTTTTCTATGTTCTCGTCTGCTTCATCTTCTGGTTCATCCGCTATAAATTTTTCCTTTCCTTTGCCCTTATCTGCTTTTTCAGCCTTCTTCTTTGTCTTCTTAGGGCTACCAATCTGAATCACCTTCTGTTTTTCTGATGCATATTCCACTGCCTTCTTCTTCTTGTTGTTGGACGCTGGGGTCTCATCTTTCTTGGCCTTCTTGTTGGGAGGAGGAGGTGCTATGTCTTCTAGAGTAGGGGTCTTAGAGCTGGAGTCCCCACTAATGATATGAACCTCTTCCACAATGGTCTTTCTTTTGTTCTCTGTTGTAGCCTTTGAAACACCAGCCATCTTGATTCTGCATGAGGCTCTTCTGGTGCTCATTATGGTTTGGAGAAGAAGAGAGAGAGGTAGGATAGGTACGAAGGAGAGAGATAAAGAAGGAGATAAATAGAAGAGATTTTTAGTTTGAAAAGGAAACTAAAAATTTTCTCTGATCTTTGAAGATCTGATAATTCAAAAAGATTCAAAATTGTGTGTGCCGTTGGAAATAAAGATATAATACTATTTTGGCTGAAAAAGGGTATTCTTAAAATTGAGGGGCAACATTGAGCAATTATCTACAAATATAACACCTAACATTGAAAGATCCAGAGTTATTAACTGTCTAGCATGCAGTCTTATTTTCAAGGTTTTGGAAAGGATTTCAAGGCCTTGAAAAGCTGTACGATGCAAGAAACAAATACTCAAAGCTTTGAAAGGATTTTCAAGGGTTTGAAAATCATTTCAAACCTTTGATACGCATAAAATTTACCTGATTCTACCCCTAACCAATGCTTCCTTATTTAGCATGCCCGATTCCAACCTTAAGGATGAGAATCTTTCATCTGTCAATGGTTTGGTGAAGAAATCTGCAAATTGCAAGTTAGTAGAAACAAATTCAAGAACAATATCAACTTTTTCTGCATGATCTCTGATGAAATGATATCTAACATCAATATGCTTTGTTCTTGAATGCTGAACTGGGTTCTTTGTAATTGATATTGCACTTGTGTTTTCACACTTGATAGGTATATCTTTGAAATGAAATCCAAGATCTCTCATTTGTTGTGCTATCCATAATACTTGTGAACAGCAAGCTCCAGCTGCTATGTATTCTGATTTAGTTGTTGACAGGGCAACTGAGTTTTGCTTCTTTGAATGTCAGCTGATTAAAAATGATCCAAGAAATTTACAGCATCCTGATGTACTCTTTCTGTCAACTTTATATCCTGAAAAGTCAGCATCTGAATAACCACACAAAGAGAAGTTAGAATCTTTAGGATACCAAAGCCATAAGTCTTTGGTACCATTGAGATATCCAAAGATTCTCTTTACTGCATTCGAGTGTGATTCTTTAGGATCAGCTTGAAATCTAGCACACATGCACACATTGAACATGATATTTGGTCTACTAGCTTTGAGGTAGAGTAATGATCCAATCATACCTCTATACTCTTACACATTCACACTCTTACCAGTTTCATCCTTATCTAAAGACAGTGTAGAACTCATAGGAATCTTAATCTCTGTGGACTGAGACATATTATACTTGCTTAGAAAGTCCTTTGTATACTTGCTTTGATGTAGGAATATGCCTTTCTTCATCTCATGTATTTGAAGTCCAAGAAAGAAGTTCAATTCACCCATCAAGTTCATTTCAAATTCCCTTCTCGTAAGACTTGAGAATTCCTTGCACAGATGATCATTAGTAGCTCAAAACTGAATATCATCAACATAAATTTGAACTACAAGCATATCTTTCTCACGAGTATTTATGAAAAGGGACTTATCTACTAATCCTCTTTTGAAATCATTTTCAAGTAGAAACTTTGACTATCTTTCATACCAAGCTCTTGGAGCTTGTTTCAAACCATAAAGTGCTTTGTCAAGTTTGTAAACATGATCTAGAAACTTGTCATTTTCAAAACCTGGAGGTTGAGAAACATAAACTTCTTCATGCATATAGCCATTTAGAAAAGCACACTTCACATCCATTTGAAATAATTTCATGTTTTTGTGAGATGCAAATGCAAGTAGAATTATAATTGCTTTTAACCTGGAAACAGGAGCAAAAGTTTCTTCATAGTCAATACCTTCTTCTTGATTGTAGCTTGTTTCAGAATACCCATCTGGTGCCAATGACATTCTGATTTCTTGGTGGGGAACTAGATTCCAGACATTGTTCCTTTCAAACTCATTGAGCTCACTTTGTATTGCTATAATCCATTCTGCTTCTTGTAATGCTTCCTTCACAGTTTTAGGCTCTACAAGAGAAATAAAAGCATTAGAATCATAAAGATTCTTCAACTGTGAGCTGGTTTGTGTACCATTGGTTGGGTCAAAATTAATGTTATTATCAGGATGAGATGAGAGATATTTAAATCTATTCCTTGGTGTCCATGGTTCAGGCTCTCCAGTCTGCTTCTCAAGTCTTTGAGAACTTGAACTAGTGGCTTGTTCTGTTGTTTTCTCTGGGGATTCTGTTTCAAGGCTTTGAACTTTGGTTTCAAGGCCTTGAAAATGCTTGTCTTGTTCCTGTGACATTTCCTTGGATCCTTTTGAGGATTCTTCTTCATTATCTTAATCATGCTTGTTCATATTGAGATCAATACTCTAAAAGGGGTGTACAGGTAAAAATACAAGACCAATACTATAGAAGGGGGGGGGGGGTTGAATAGAGTATGCAGACTTTCGCCAAACATCGCAAGAATAGTGGTTTCAAAAGATTTGTAAAGATATTCAAGGCCTTGAAATGAGTTTCAAGTCCTTGGAATAAAACAGATAGAGTAAACAGAAGAATAAGTCTATTTCAAGGCCTTGAAATGAGTTTCAAACCCTTGAAATAAAACTGTTTTGAATGCTGTAAAATTTCTAAGGGTGAGAATGAAATGTAAATGAAAGAGACACAAGATATATAGAGTTCAGTCCACTTAGACCTACGTCTCTACCTCAGTGATCTTCTCCCTGTAGGATTTTAAACACAATTCTTACTAATCAACAGCTAAGACCTAGATCTCAAGCACAGAGAGATGCCTTACTCTGTTACAGCGTGTGGTTCTCACTAACCTATCTAGTACCTGCTCCAGCTATCTAATTAACTAAGAATTCTCTATTGTCCACCTTGAACAATCCCTTAGAATGAAAACTAGAAGCATTATCAAAATGATATACAAATGAAGTTCATAACAAGAAGAACACATAAAATAATACTGCAGTGAGTGTGCAGTGTTCTTTTCATGCTTTGGATTGAGAGATGAATTTTCTTCCTTGATGTTTGTCAATCCTTGATTGTGTTTGTGTCTCTATGAATTTATCTCTATAGTTTTGAGTTAAATTCCTTCATCAATTCTATTTTTAAAGAACTCGGTTTGAATGGAAGATCTTAAGAATCTTCTCAACAAAGTTTCCTGAATATTTGGTTCAAATCTTGACTCTTCTAACAGCATCTCCCAACGACTAGTTGATCAATATATTTTGGGATACTAATTTGATCCCGTTGGAAGTATGTTGGGAAGCTTTTAAACACAGCAGATTGATTACAGATTCAATCAACATGCATTGACCATATCTGCAAAATATAGGTTAGGAAATAGGTTCCTACAAAATAGGAAACATAATTCCCTGCAATACTGAATCAAAAAGATGATGTTAGTTCCTACAAACTGTGTAAAAATACTTTTTCTTTCATCATCGAATATCATATAGTCATGTGCAGGGGTTTAGGAGTTGAATCAAGTACAGAAAGTCCCCCTAAGTTCATGCATATAAAGTTGTGTCAGTTCAAGGCTTTTAAAGTTGTTTCAAGCCCTTGAAATAGACTATCTATTTCAAGTCTTGAACCTGCATTGAACTTACAATGTACATACATATGTGCTAAGGCGTGTGATTGAAAAATTATAGAACTACTAGCATGGAAAACAAACCTGGACTGAGGCATGGATCTCGTGCTGAGACATAACAATGACATCCACCTGCACCTCATTTGGCTCCCACAGAAATTAAAAGCCGCCAGCAAATCCATATGGATTAGCCACAAAGCATCTCTCAAAGCCAAGAGAGGCACAAATGCATGTGGTCATGTCCCCAGACATTCTGGTTTCAGACAAACAGACAATGTTTGGCCTGTGCCTGCCAACCAGAGCCATGAAGTTGCTTCTAAAAGCACCATTGCCAACATCTTTACGATTCCAGAGAATAAACCTCATGGGAAAGTTAGACACCCTCACTCCGTCCAGCAGCCCCCCCTGGTGCACTTCTTCTTTGGTCTCCCACCATTGCTCTGATCTCCTCCTCCTATATCACATCCGTCATATTTCCGCCTTCTGCCAAGAAGCCCCCCTTCCGTATGAAGGTATTCCCCTGAGTTAATCCGAATATTTCCCGAATACTCTAGAATCCAGGTTGCCTTGTAGTCCTCCATCATTACATGCCTTGCTTCTCCAATTTCAGCTCGAAACTGGACGATGTACCAGAGGTTCGAGCTCATCATGTCATCTTCTGTCACAAGCAGGTTGTTTGGAACAACTTCGCCTGCCACCCTTGCTTCCTCCTCAGTGATCATCTGATTGATTTCAACAGATCACAAATTGCTCTTTTCTCTCTTTAAAGGACCAACCTGGTCTCCTTTTACCTTGAGCATCCTCCAGATTGACATGAGGTAATGTGTTGTCCCCTGACATTGACAAGCTTGGAAGAATATAAACTTTATCTGGGATGAAAGGTTATGTTGATGGATAAAGTCTGCAGGCTTTTAATTTATACTCACTATATAGGTTAAGACTGCAGGAAGATCATGGAGGAGGTGGGGGTTACAAAAAGATTGAGAGTTAGAACATGGAGAGGTGGGGTTTAATTACATTACAGCATATAATTAAAAGAAATTACTTCTCTTCATAATTTAGAAGATGGAGAGGTGGGGTAGTTAGTGGAGGTTACTTACTGCATGTTTTCGAGGGCTGTTTCAGAAGTAACTGCTACTCCTGAAAAAACTGCTATGGATTTCTTTTGGACGCAATAATAACTGCATATTAGTGCTTATTTGTCATAAATAACTTTCTCCAGGTCTCCTTTTTATTAAATTATATTGAATTTTTGAATTAAGTAATATTTTAATTAAATTAATACTTAATTAAATTTTAATGGCTAATTTGCATTTTTTTTCAAACATAACATTACTGGAGGTGCTTTTAACACAACTCATGCATGTTTGTGTGTGTGTGTGTGTGTCTATTTGTTTGTTTGCCAAAAGAAACACAACTTATTCATGTTGTGTACATGAGCTGTGTAGTCATCTGCCAAAGACTCCTTGTTGATGTTCTCAAGGTTTAACTTTTTGGTTCTTTTGTGATAACATGCAGAAAGCTTATTATAATTCCCCCCTTTATTTCCTATAAGTCCAGTCAGTCTCTTCTTGATGTTGAAATTCCCTTTTGGAGGGAAATCCTGTCTTATGTGGCAGCTGTACTCTATAGCTTTTAATTTATTCTGTGGATGCATTACTTGTGACCTGTGAGAATATTTAGAGACATGGATTGAAATGGCTAAGGCTGTAGGCTTTAGGTGTAGACACAGTTGGGAGGCTGTGGGGTTAGGAGAAGATGGAGAGTTATAAGAGGAGAGGTTGGAGGTTAGTGAAAATAAATTCTGGATTATAGATGTGGTTTCATAGAAATATTTGTTGCATGGTTTCAAGATTAGTGCAACTTACTAGGCATGGGTTCATGACCCACCTCATTGATTTGGGGTGCCAATGATATCTCTGCAACATATTTAATTTGAGGTGTGCCTTGTTTACTTTACGTGATTGACTTTGATATTAGTTATTTCCCCCATTCAACCTCTTTATTTTGCGGGGGCATGTGAAGGCTCTTCGACCCGCTCATAATGCTGGCTAATACGTTGAAAACGCTTTTTGCCTGAAAACCGGGTCGAAATGGCCTTCACATGACCCTGTAGATGATAGAGGATGAATGGAGAAATTTCCAATGGATTTTATTTCAGTACAGTTGAAGTATGATATATGTGGCTTAATGAATCAACTGCTTCGAAAGTTATGAATGATGCATATGGTAATTATTTTGACACTTGTTTGGTAACCTGCCATATCAGGGTTGCATTATTTGCAGCAAGCTGCGATCATCACTTATTTGCGTTTAATAAGTACTCATTTGAGAATTTCATGTTCACTGTTAGCGCTCGCTGTCAGGCCGTGATGATATGGATCTATCGAATTCACTCCTCGAAGCTTTTAGAGAGTATTATGCATGGCGAGGCAAATTTTTGTTTACATCCTGCTGTGATCATCTCTTATTTAGTTTTAATGAATACAAATTAGTTCCTCTTCACGGTCACTGAAAAGGCCGTGATTATGTTGATCTACCGAATTCACTCTCTATAGCCGATAGAGTGTCATGATATGCATGACGAGGCAAAATCCTTGTTGCTACAAGTGATCATCGATCTCTTATTTGGTTTTCATGAGTACATATCTGAGTCTCTTTCCGTATTTCCCTATTTTCATTGCATGTTCGGGTCTATATCTCTTCTACGTATCTCTTCTTGATTGGCAAAACACGCCTTTGTAATGTCGTCTCTGCGCCCAATTGCATGTTTAGGAGATCCTATTCCTAATAGATGCGTAGCCCGTCGCATATATTAGTTTTCCTAGAAATTGAGTGTGTAGTTGTTATTTTGTCCGTTCAACCTCTCTATTCTGGGTGGAGTTGCGAAGGTAATTTCGACCCGTCGATAATTTTTACAAAACATTACCAACACATTGGTGCATTCAAACCGGGTCGAAGTGTCCTTCGCAGCTACCCGCAGACGGTAGACGATGAACAGATGAATTAACAATGAAATTTTATCACTAATAAGTCAAGTTGAAAGGGGAGTAAGCAGGTACAAATGCATTACAAATACTATAGAGGGTGGGGGGGGGGGGGCGGGGGTTCAATAGAGTATGCCAACTTTTTTCTAAACTCTGCAAGAATAGAGGTTTCAAAGTTTTGTAAACAAATTGAAGGCCTTGAAAAGATTTTCAAGCCTTTGGAATAAAGTAATTTTGAATATATATAAGAATAAGCCTATTTCAAGGCCTTGAAATGAGTTTAAAACCCTTGAAATGAAACTGTTTTGAATGCTCCAATTGAACTAAGTATGAGATGAAATGAAAATGCAAGAGACACAAATTTATAGATTTCAAACCACTTGGACCTACGTCTCTACCTCAGGGTTCTTCTCCCTGTAGGATTTTCAAGACAATTCTTATTAATCAAAAGCTACGCCCTAGATCTCAAGCACAGAGATATCCCTTACTCTTTTACAGCTTGTGGTTCTCACTAACCTATATATTACCTGCTCTAGCTAACAGATTAACTAAGAATTCTCTATTGTTCACCTTGAAAAATCCTTGAGAATGAGATCTAGAAGTAAAATATGAATGATATACAAATTAAGTACAGAACTGAAGAACACAAAAATTGAAACTGCAATGAGAATGAAGTGTTCTTCTGAGAGTTGGATTGAGAAAATGATCTTCTTCTTTGATGCTTGGTAATCCTTGAATGTGTCTCTGTTTTTGCTCATTGAGTTGTGTCACAAAATTTTTCAAATTGAGCTCCATTTATACTGATCAATTGATCAGCAAATCTTCATATTTTCAGCAACAAACTTCCACATTTATTAGGTAACAACTTTGACACTTCTAACAGTCTTCTCCAACGGATAGTTGATCATAATATTCAAAGATATTGAGCCGATCTTGTCATTAAACAAATTAAGAAGCTGTCAATAATGTTTGATTAATCACAGTATCTTAATCTCTCAGTATTTCCTTTCCTGGAAAATTCGGGTTAGGAAACCAATCCTTTAAAATACGAAATGAACTTTCCCTGCAAAACTAAGTCACAAAGATTAACCCGGTGAAATCTAAGTGAATCAAAGCTTTTTTTTTTCATCATCAAGTAATAAGTAGTAAATAATAGGGGTGAGAGAGTTAGAATAAGGTCAAAATAAATCCCCCTTAGCATATGCATATAGGACAAACAGTTTCAAGGCTTTGAATGTCAATTTCAAGGCCTTGAATGTTAATTCAAGGCTTTGAAGGCTGTTTCAAGGCCTTGGAATAGCTCTGCTATTTCAATACTGTGAAACTTGTGATCTTATAATCTCCCTTGATGAAAGACAAAACCACTTATTATTTGATGCTTAGTTTCTGCAAAAACTACTTATTAGCATATATCAAAAATATTCATTACACGTAGGTTCCAAAAAGATCCAACTTATTCAATCAACTTAAGCAGAAAAACAAGTAAGTTTCAGATAATTTCCTACTGACCAACAAGACAGGTCACTAAAAACACAGAAGTAAACCAAAGATTTCCCCCCTTTTTGACTTTCATCAAAAAGACTGAGAAAATGTTGGATCAAAGTCTTTGGCAAAATTTAAAAGAAATTTGAAAAGAGTAGGCAAGAAAGAGTAGGAAAGAGTTTATGGGGTTGGGTCTTCATCTTCTTCCTGTCCTCCTTCCTCTTCCTTACTGTCTTCCTCATTTTCATCTTGATCTTGTGCATCTTCTTCTTCCATACCAGCAGTTTCTCCTTCAACCAAGTCTTCAGTAGTGACAACCTCTGGAATGGTTGGCTTTGGAGATTTCTTCTTCTTCTTGATATCAAAAAGCAGTGCACCTAAATCAGGACTGTCTACTTCTTCTCCCTCTTGAACAGTCTGCTCATCTATCACCTTTTTTCCCTTATCCTTGTCTTGACCAAATTCTTCCTAGTTTGAGTGTTCACTGGGCAATTCTTTGTCAGAAACATCCTTCTTGACTTTAAACACAGTCATGCTTCTAAAGATGTTCTCAACCATGTACTTTACCTGCCTGAGATCAGTCCCAAACTCATGTTTGTTGGCTTTGACTTCATACATGTCCAACTCTAAACCATTAAGTCAATCAACAGATGAAGACAGATCTGGAGGCTCTGTGGTCTGGCTTGAATTAGGGGTCAAGGTCTTGGGTTTGATAACCTTCTTTGAACCCAATTCTTCCTCTGTTAACTCTGAGTACAACTTCCAAATTTTTGCTTTGGTTTTCACCACACCAATCTTCTCAAATGCTTTTTCATTTAGCAGACCAAACCCAGTAGTAATAGTCTCTTCACCAACAGTTGGAATCTCAAGGTGTTAGAAGAAAGAGGTGAGCAAATTTTCATAGGGAAAAGGATGCTTTCTCTGATTAGTTTGGCTAAAGAGCATGTGTTCTCATACCCATGCATAACCAGATACATTATGTATAGCACCGTCTCAGTGATCAACTCCTCGGAATGTTCCCTTGGAAAAATACATCTCATCAAGATAGGGAATAAAACTTAGGATTCAACATTTAACACAGAGTGTGTTAACTATTTGGATGAGGTAGGGGTGTTGGGTAGAAAGAACTTTTATATTTCACTCTTGGGAGGATGGTTTTTTGTGTCATACCTCTTAGGAAAACCTAGAACAGTTACAAACTCAGCATGATCTAGTTCCATATTGACACCAGCAACTCTTGTTTTAATTACTAGATGTGCAGAGTTCTTAAGTTGCTTCATGTTGAGGTAGAAGAATCTGGTAAGTCTTGGATAGGATAGCTCATGAGGGTTTAACATGAACCAAAGAGAGTTGTTCCTTAACATAGTTATGCAGTTCAGATTCATTCCATACAGCATAGGTCTAGAAGAAAAACCATCTAACCACTGGCCTTTGGAAGTGTTTTTTATTAACCAAACTTGATCAGGAGCTGAGCTCTTTGAGTAGATATGCAGAGATTTTTCAACATTGTCCTCTTGTTCTTCTACTGTCATCTTTCCTTTTCCTTTTTCAGCTTCAGAATGCTTCTTCATTTTCCGCAGCCTCTTGGGACTTGAGATATGTGTTTCTGGTTGCTTTTCTGTAGTAGTTTTCTCTTTATTATTCTTCTTATTTATTGAAGATGATGTCACATCCTTCTTAGCTTTCACCATTGGTGGAAGAAGTTCTACAATTGCTTCTGCACTGCGGGTCTTAGAACTTGAATCCTCATTGATTGTTTGAACCTCTTCTACAGGGGTCTTCATTTTCTTCTCTGCACCAGACTTTGAACCACCATCCATCGTGATTCTGTTAGAGGCTCTTCTTGTTCTCAATAGGGTTTGGGAGAATAATAGAAAGAGGTTGGATTGATACGGAGAGAAAGATAATAGAAGAAGATAAACACTAAAAGAGTTTGATTTGGAAAAGAAAACTTCAATATTTTTCTGATTTCAACAGATTTGAAATGATCTGAAAAAATTCAAATCTTTGAAGTCATTGGAAACAAATATTCTAATACTATATTTTGCTGAAAATAGATTTTTAAAATATTAGGGGCTATATTGAGCAAATATCTACAGAAATATCACCCAATATTGAATGATCCAAAAGTTAATATCTAAACAGTTATCAGACTTATTTTCAAGGATTTGAAATGGATTTCAAGGTCTTGAAAAGCGGATTTGCTGAAACAGATAAGATTAAATAAAATCAAATATTTAAAAAGATTTCCAAGGCTTTGATAATCAATTCAAACCTTTGAAACACATAATAACTTACCTTTCTTACCTGACACTCCCCATAAACCAATGCATCTTTATTTATCATACCCAATTCCAGTCTTAGAGCTGAAAATATTTCATCTGGAAATGGTTTAGTGAAGATATCTGCAAGTTGCATGTTAGTAGAAACCAATTCAAGAACAATATCACATTTCTCAGCATGATCTCTGATGAAATGGTGTCTAACATCAATATGCTTGGTTCTTGAATGCTGAACTGGATTCTTTGTGATTGATATTGCACTAGTGTTGTCACATTTGATAGGTACTCTTCTAAAATCAAATCTAAGATCTCTCAACTGTTGAGCAATCCATAAGACTTGTGAACAACATGCTCCAACAGCTATGTATTCAACTTTAACTGTTGATAATACAACTGAGTTTTGTTTCTTAGAATGCCAACTGATCAAGGAAGATCCAATAAGTTGACAGCTTCCTGAAGTGCTTTTTTTATCAGCTTTGTAACCTGCAAAGTAAGCATCTACATATCCACACAAAGAAAAGTTAGAGTGTCTTGGATACCAACACCCTAAGTCTTTGGTACCATTTAGATATCGGAAGATTCTTTTCACATCACTTAAGTGTGACTCCTTTGGATCAGCTTGAAATCTTGCACACATACATACACTGAACATGATATCTGGTCTGATAGCAGTAAGGTATAGTAATGATCCAATCATACCTCTATACTGTTTTACATTAACACTCTTACCAGATTCATCCTTATCTAAGGACAGTGTAGAACTCATAGGGGTCTTCATTTCTTTGGATTGAGACATATTGTACTTATTCAAAAAGTCTCTAGTGTACTTACGTTGATGTAGAAAGTTGCCCTTCTTCATCTGATGTATTTGAAGTCCAAGAAAGATGTTCAACTCTCTCATTAAGCTCATTTCAAATTTCTTGCTCATAAGACTTGAGAATTCCTTGCTCAAAAGATCATCAGTAGCTCCAAATAAAATATCATCAACATAAATCTAAACTACAAGTAAATCTTTCTCATGAGTCTTTATGAAAAGGGTCTTGTCTACCAATTTTCTTTTGAAATCATTTTCAAGTAAAAAAATTTACAATCTTTCATACCAAGCCCTTGGAGCTTGTTTCAAACCATAGAGAGCTTTGTCAAGTTTATAGACATGATCTGGAATTATCATTTTCAAAACCAGGAGGTTATTCAACACAAACTTCCTCTTGCAAGTATCCATTCAAAAATGCACACTTCACATAGATTTGAAATAGTTATATGTTCTTTTAAGATGCAAAAGCAAGTAAAATTCTAATTTCTTCTAACCTGGCAATAGGAGAAAAAGTTTCCTCATAATCAATACCTTCTTCTTGGTTGTAAACTTGAGAAACTAACCTTTCTTTGTTCCTGATCACTTTGCCATTTTCATCCAATTTGTTCCTTAACACCCATCTGGTAGCAATCACAAACTGGTTTGTAGGTGGAGGAACTAGGTTCCACACCTTATTTCTCTCAAACTCATTGATTTCACTTTGATAGCTATTATCCAATATGCTTCTTGTAATGCTTCCTTCATAGTTTTAGGTTCTACAAGAGTGATAAAAGCATTAAAAGCACAAAGATTTTTCAACTGTGATCTTGTTTGTGTACCAGTGGTTGGATAAGTGATGATGTTGTCAGCGAGATGAGATGAAAGATATTTGAATCGCTTTCTTGGAGACCAAGGCTCAGGCTCTCCATATTGCATTTCTGGTCTTGAAATAATATCCCGATCACTCATATCTTTCTGATCACCCTTTTCAAGGATTTGAACTCTATTTTCAAGGCATTGAGACCTATTTTCAAGGTCTTGAAAATTCTTTTTGTTTCCTTCTGAATCCTTCTTGAATCCAAGTGAGATTTCAGCTTCTTCTTCTGATTCATGCTTTTTCAGATTCAAGTCTGCAAAACTTTCACTCATAGAACCATCATAGCTTTCATAAAAAACAACATGAATACTTTCTTCAACTAGCTTGGTTCTTTTATTGTAGACTCTATAAGCTTTGCTAGTCAGAGAGTAACCAAGAAAGATACCTTCATCACTTCTTGCATCAAACTTACCCAAATTGTCCTTTCCATTATTGTGGACAAAACAAGTGCATCCAAAAGTCTTGAAATAAGAAATGTTTGGCTTTATCCTTTTGAATAGTTCATGGGGAGACTTCTTCAAGATAGGTTTGATCAAGCACCTGTTCAAAATATAATTTGCTGTATTCACATCTTCTGCCCAATAATTTTTTGGCATCTTGTTTTCTAAAAGCATTGTTCTTGACATATCTTCAAGAGTCCTGTTCTTTCTTTCAACAACTCCATTCTGTTGAGGAGTTCTAGGATCAAATTTTTTTTGAGAGATACCATGTTTAGCACAAAATAAATCAAACTCTAACTGATCAAACTCTCTACCATAATCACTTTTAATTGAAGCGATTGGTAGGTTTTTCAGGGTTTGAAGTTCTATGCAAAGCTTAGAAAATTTAGAGAGGGCTTCAGATTTTTCTTTGTGAATCATAACCCAAGTAAATCTAGAATAGTCATTTACAATAACTATCATATAGTTCTTACCTCTTGGAGTTGGAGTCCTCATAGGACCACATTGATCCATGTTAATAAATTCAATAGGTCTAGTATTACTTACAAACTTCTTTGTCTTGAATGAACTTGTGGTTTGCTTGCCCTGAGCACAAGCTTTGCATACTACATCATATTTGAACTTAACGGAGGGTAATCCTCTTACCAGATCTTTGGAGATCAATTTTTTTGAAGTATGCAAGCTGATGTGACCAAGTTTTCAGTGCCAAAGCTTTGAATCATCTTTCAAGGCCTTGAGGCACTTCAAGATTTCTCCTGCAACTTTGTTAGTGTGCAAAGTATAAACACTGTTTGATCTAGAGGCTGTGAGAATGCAACTTCCAGATTTCTCATTTTGCACCACACACTTCTCCTTATCAAAGATATCTTTGTTTCCATTGTCACATAGTTGAGATACCCTAAGCAGATTAAATTTCAAGCCATCAACCAAATAAACATCAGAAATAGATTTCTTAGAATCTGTACCTACTTTACCTATACCCAAAATGCTGCAATTTCCTTTGTCACCAAGTGTGATAGATCCTTCAAATTGCTCTTTCAATTCTGAGAAAATAGATCTCTTTCCACTCATGTGTCTTGAGAAACCACTGTCCATAAACCACTTTTGATCCTCGCTCTTGGTGACATCATACAAATACCATTCACTACCTTACCTAGCTGTTAGACCAAGTGTGGAATTTAGATTCATATTCAGGGTTACCCATGTTAGGTGGTCTAACCCCTTTAAGAACCCAGATCTGTCTAACTTGTCCTTTGAGTTGAAATGGAAAAGTGTTCCTCATAATCTGAGGGTCTCTTCTTCTAAAAGGACAAGTCATCTTAACATGACCAATCTTGTTGCAGTAATGACATCTTGGAGATGTCTTGTTGCTAGCCTTCACAAATCTAATATTGTTTTTCTTGGGAAAGTTTTGATTGTATCCAATATCAGTTTTGTGAATAGACTATTATTTTCCTCCAAGAATCAGGTGTAAATTATGTTCAGATCCAGCAAGTGTTGTCATAATCTTCTTGGCATCTTGAAGTTTCTCAGTGTGAGTAGTCTTTATTTTTCTCCAAATCATCACAATGATGTTTTAGAGTAACAAACTTGTCACTCAAAATTGAGTTCTCTGTGACTACTTCTTTGACTTGAGTTTTCAAGGCCTTGAAACTGGTTTCCAAGGCTTTGAAATCTCTGTCCGTTTTCTTCTGAGAAATTTCAAGGCTTTGATTTTGACAGACAAGTTCCAAATTTCTTTTGCTTGCTCATGAACTTTTTCTTTTAAATATCTCTCTCAGATAGTCCTCTTCATTTAAAAGCATAGATTTAAGATAATCTGAGATAACTTTAGTAGGCTTTGAAATCAAACAGTTTACCATTACCTCAATGTTCTTTTCAGAACTTTCTTCTTGCTTGGCCATAAGACAAAGATTTTCTTGTTCATCCTAAGATGTAGAATCACTTGAGGAATCAGAATCACTCGATGAAGCTACCATATCTTTCTTTCTTCTTTCATGGTCCTTCTTTTGAAATTGTTTTCTTTTATTGTGTGGAAAATCTCTGATCAAATGTCCTGCATCACCACACTCAAATAAATTCATGACTTTAGTTTTATTTCCATTGGAAGAAGATTTACCTCTATGGTCTCTTCCACTTGAGTTTCTATGCCTGTTTCTGTTGTGATCCTTGTTTCCAAAGTTCTTCTTCATTTTCAGGATTCTTGTCAAGGCTTTGGAAATAAGTGCAAAGGGATCTTCCTCACCTTCTTCTTCTGGTTCAAGGCTTTGAGAAGATTCATTTTCCTTTGCCATGAGGGCCAGGTTCTTAATTCCTTCTAGTAAGTTTCCATCCATTTCATTTATGGATATCTCATGTGTGAGCAGCTTCCCTGTAGATCATCAAGTTGAAGGGATGATAGATCTTGAGCTTCTTCTATGGTTGTAGTCTTTGGTTCCCATTTGGCTTTGGGAAGGCTTCTCAAGATCTTTCTTACTTTCTCTTCATTTGAGATGTGTTTTCCCAGGGAGTCAAGATTGTTGACTATGTCAGTAAATCTCTTGAACATCTCTTTGATGCATTCATCTCCATTTATCTTAAATAGCTCATATTTCCTGAGAATTATGTTGATCTTGGTCTGCTTGACTTGACTGGTGTGTACGAGAGAATCCTGCAGAGAGAATTCAATATACACCAAGAGCTGGGAATAGATTATACACATGAAGTGTAGGGTTGTGTTTAGGGAGAAAGTAAGGCAATAACACTGTATGAGAGAGAGACAGGATTTTAGCAGAGCTTTCGCGTGGTTCAGGTGTGTTTTTTCCTGTATGGAAGGGTTAACGATCCTATATATAACGAAGAATGTGACCGTTGTAGTGTGGTTAATGCGCCCATTAATGGCGGCTTAATTAGCTTAACCACAACGACATGTTCGTCCGCGTATATAGGGACCGTTACAGCACGTTATCCGCGTATACCGGAACCGTTACCAGGTTGACCGGGTTTGACCGGGTTTATGAAGCTCGTGCCATAAATCTCTCAAAAGCAGTTACTAAGGGTCGCGCGCGAGCTTGGTTTTCGCTCGCGCGCGACAGGACTTACTCTAGCCTCCAAACTACTAAGTCCCTACAAGTCCCGTGAGGTGGTATGCGAGGGCCCTGTCTCGCAGCCCCCACGTGGATCAGCGCGGCTGGTGATGCTGTGTGTGTGGAGCACAGTATGGTGTGCTAGATGGTCGCCACGTGGCCAAGATCTGTATGTCCAGAAAGCACTATCTACATTAGCCCCCTTTCTGCGCGTGAAGACTCATAGCCGAATAGGCTTCCATGCGCAGGAACCAACGTACGCGTCGCTGCCACGCGCCAATTAAATTACACGCAAAATTCAGCGCCTGTGCGTGTCATTATGACCTAAAATCCCTAGAGTCGTTCCGCCTGGTCTTTTAGGGTTTTAGGCATGACGTCACCTTATTCTGTGATTGCGCGATTCGACGGTGACGGTTGCGATTCGACTATTGAAAGGACGCAACCCTTCATTATTTTTGAATAAATACTCTGTGCTCTCCATTGTTTCAAAGCATCACTTCTTTCTCTTAAAGTGAATGATACCCGGAAGCATTCAGAGAAGATTCAAATAATCAATCATCAATTCTTTCTTGTCAATCGTCTTCTTCAACTCTCCGCATCCAAGCAAGCTTTACCAAAACAAGGTTGGCCTTGTTTAATTTTTTTAATATATCGATATATTCTTTGAACTGTATTGGATCTGCAAACCCATGACTATCTGAAACATACCATCCATTGGAAACTGCGAAGGAGACCTTATTCTTTAAACTCAGAATTGATCTAATCCCCAGATTGTAAATATTTTGAATGTGGAATTTCTGAAATCCCCAGTAATGTAAACGATTCTGAACTTTCAAACCCCAAAATTGACACTGAACTGTTCATCTTTCTTCTGATAAAGCATCGTTGCTTCGAACTGAACTGAGATTCAAACCGATTCTTGAAATTCAAACTAAAGTATGTGTATTTCTCCCCCCTTTTTTCTTGCTTTTCCGCAGGAATGGCAAAGACAAAAGGAACCAAACCCGTTAAAGAGGTCGAAGAAATACCTGATCTTCCCCAGACAATATATATGGCGGAAAGCCCCCTATCTCGGTGGCAAAAACTTTTACCATGCTAGGGTTAAGGTGAAGAACCTGCCAACCCCTGTTCCTGCGGAAGAGTTGCAAACACTGACCCCTCCTGTTAACACGGCCATGCTCGAATTGATCGATTCCAAGGATGTGGTTCGATTGGGGGTTGAAAATGGGTTTTTCCCGTATACTGCGATTTCCACTCAAGCGTTTTTCCAGAAATTGAACTTTATGGATGAGTGGATTGACCATGTATTGACCCATCATGCCATTTCTTTTAACAATGCTGGCATATATATTTGCAGTCCGTATTATGAAGGGTGCTGCCGTGAAGCTGGACCAGTCCATGCTTCTAAACCTTCTCTCGCGCTACTCGCCTGCGACTCACACATTCCACTTTGCTGAGTTCGAGGCTGCTCCCACTCTTGAAGATGTACACATGCTGTATGATCTTTCTCCTGTGGGTGAGGTTGATCCCCTGACTCCCTTGAGGACTGATCCAGAACTTTCTTTGTACAAGTAGATGGAGGAATGCTTGTCAGAGGTAAAGAAAATATCCACCCGGTGGACACCTGCGAACCTTCTTCCCGACTGGCAGCTGGTTGATACGTCTGCGAAGAACACTTGGGGCAAGTGGGTGCAGTATTCTTCCGCGATTATGCAAGTAGTAGTATAACCAAGAAACTCCAGAGCCAGAACCCGAAGGCTAAAAATTATGTGGACGGAAAAGGCTATCATCTGACTTTGTGTGCCTTCCTCTGCGCCTGGTTATCGAGGTATTTAATTGATGGCCACCCCCATGATGGAGTTTTCTACCATGTTCTTCCTCTCGCTGTGAAACTGACCCTTGGTCAAAGGGTCGCACTTGGGCCTCTAGTCTTGGGCACCCTGTACCATAGATTGGACCAACTGGTTGTAGCAACCAAGGACTCGCACGGCCGCCTCGATGTGCTGACCTATGTCAATATTGCATTCCTGACTATGTGGGTCTTCGAGCGGTGGTCCACTTAGGCTCCTGTTCCTTCCAAGCCCAGTAAGTAGTGTGTCCCGGGTGCGGAGGAAGAGCGCAACAGTGGCAGGGCTGCGAGATGGTTCGGAACTCACTTTCCCAAGTGCACCTGGAGCCTAATATGCGACGATCGCAGCGAGTTTACAGCTAGGCCTTATGCCACGCGCGTTGAGAATGTGCGATGGTTCCCAAAATTGTATCCCTCCAAGGCTGTTGTTTTCTCGGAAGACCTTCTTTTCGAGGGCGAGAAGCGTTTCCACGAGCGCTATCGCGAATTCTTCTGCTGGTGTCTAAGAGGTTCTCTTCCTGCTCTTGCGTAGTATGTTCGCGAGCTTACTCCTAGGTACGAGAGGATCACGGTGGATGTCGATCCTACTCGCGTTTCTCCCCATTTTGATTTTGATGCGGTGGCACCCTCGATCTGGCCGCAGTCCATCATAAGGGGCTGCTACAAACGACTACTGTCTGGCGAGTGCAAAACAATCTTAAGGAGCAACCTTCCCTTCGAGCAACAATCGGCTCCTCGGCCAAGCAAAGCTCCTGTGATCAAGAGGATTTCCTTCCCTTTCCGTCCTAACTGCAGCTTGGATGACTCTCAGTATGGCTGCTACTCATTGCTGGATCATGAGAATCACTTGTGCCCCTCTACCATCCTTGAAGAAAAGATGGCCGCAGTTAATAAAGGTGATTCGCACGTCATCAAATACAGCGAAAATTTCGTCAAGGTAAACAATCTCCTTTGCACGCGTTGAGTTTCTTTATTCCCATGTGTCGATACTTATGCTTCATTTTTTGCTGGAGTGCTATGTGAGGAGGTTCGCATTTGGTGAGCGCTCCAAGTCGCTGATCAACACTATTGTTGCCGCGAGAAGGCAAGGTGAACTAGTTCGGCTAGCAATGAGAATGGCTTCCGCAGTTGAGGCCCGAATCCGCGAGGTCATGGATGTTTTTGCTGACTCGCTGATAGACAATACTCCAGCCTTGTCGCCATCCAGGAACGATCCGTCTCCTCCAGCAACTGCTGCTCCAAGGGCAAAGAGACCAAAGCAGAAAGGAATCACAATCTCTTCCCCCAGAAGCGGTCCGACTTCCCCTCCTGCGAGGTCCCTTACTTCCAGGGACAAAGGTAAAAGTCGCATGCCAAGCAAGGCGCGGAAGGAGCTCGCAGTGGAGACCTTTGTTCCGTTCGGTCAGGAGGAAGAGGAGGAGGAGAGAAGGGAGGCGAGAGAAAGAGATGATTATGAAGAAGACGAAGATGTCAGAGAAGGAGAGAGAGATGAGATACAAGAGGAAGAGTCGGGAGGTATCTCAAACGTACTTCTCTTCTCATTATCTTAACTTTCGCAATCTTGACTGAACAATTTGTTCTTTTTGCAGATGATGATGATGAGACCATCAGCGGCCTTTTGGCCAAGAGGCAGAAGAGGGGTTCTCACTCTGGTGTTTCCAACGAAACCATAGAAAAAGACATCCTTGCTGAGTCTAGGAGAACAGTTGCGGAGGCTGCTGAAAGAAGAAGAAAGCGAGAAGAAGAGGAGATTGAACGCGTAAAGCAAAGGAGCCTGGAAGAGCAACATGTTGACGACTTGGTGCGTCAAACCGATGAGGGAGATGCGGTTCCTGAAGATACGGCTGCGCAAGTTGATGAGGAAGATGCTGCTCAAGAAGAAGATGCAGCTGCTCTGGAGCAGGCTCAGGCAGACTTTGAGGAGATCGCAGGCGGCAATGAAGGTGAGATCTTTAATCTTGCGGTAACTTACCGAGACGTGATTGGTTGTGCATTAAAGCATGACTTATCGAAAGCCGACATTCCCCGCTGGCTAGTAAGAAAGTGCGGTGAACCTTCAGGTAATCATTTGAACAACACTCGTGAACTATGCTTAGTAACCCGATCATCATCATGACAGGTTTCTTCGCACCCCAGGTCACGCTCACCTTAAGAATATGCTTAACGAAGACACATTAATAGGTCATGGTATCGCATCCTTAGCATATGACGAAGATGCTACAATCCCACCTACGCGTGGAGGTGCTCGCTCTTGTTTATCAAAATAACAAAATATTGTTTGACACAAGTTACCTTACATTTTCCTCCCTTGTATCGCAGGTAATGCTGGTGAAGCCGTGCTGGAACAGAGGAGTCAACCTTGTGCATCCTATGTCCCAGTGCGAAGTTCTCATGTCGAGAAGCCTGTCGCAACTGCTTAGTATGCAGGAGAGCCCTTGGAGGATGTCATCGAAGTTTCCGATGATGCCGAGGCTGACACCGTGCTGATGGAGGAAGATACCAATGCTGCCACTGAAGAAATGGGAGTAGACGCTGCTGAAGCTGGGATTCGTGAGCAGATCACGGGAGATGTTGGATCACATGCGAATGTGAATGTTCAAATGAGTGCTCCTGAGTCGAATGAGCCTTTCGCGCCTGAAGGCGTTCCTAACCGAGCAGCAGCTTCTACTGTTGCCATTCCTTCCGCAGGGATTGAGCCTCTTGAGATTCCTCAATCATGGAACTTTTGGAGTTCACATATAGGAGCTGCAATCACACTTGGTGTGGCTTATACCCTTCCTGCCAACTATGAGGAGCTAGAGCTCACAGCAGATAGGAGAGCAATGGAGCGAAGACAGTCTTCAGCTGCCCCAGTAATGCGCATCCCTTCCTTGCGCGAAATCCTTGAAGGAACTGGTATGTTACCATTATTGTCATTCGCATCTTGCATTCTTCATTTACGAGCTTCATGTCCTAACTTGAATCAACATTGTTAGGTTTGAAGCAAGTTGATGTGGACTGGCTGGTTCAAATGCGTCTCTCCTATCCTCGATCATTTGCGAGGTCCTTGGAGATAGAGCCTTTCAACAGGAGGCTATTCTTGACCGAGGCCATCTGGATTTTGGAGCATCTTTCTGCGGCTACACCTGCGACCATCTCTCCTCAGAGCGCGCGGTTTCTTTTCAGCATGTGTCAAAACCTTCAAGCCAAAGTTCAAGGCAAGCTGGGTTTCGGGTATCTTGTCAACAGAGTCACCCAGATTCGCGCGGCTGTGAATTTGAAGCGCGGCTTCCATAAACTCGCGGATGAGGGGCCAAAGGTGGATAAGCAAAGGCAGAAAGCTGAAGAGGCTGTGAAGCTCTTCCATGAAATGGACGCCAACAACGAGCAGTTGAAGCGAGAAGTGGAGCAAGTGACAAATTTGTCACTTCAGTTTACTCCTGATGACTCCATGATCAAAGGCTTATTTTGAACAACAAATTTGCTTTGAACAAAATGTTAAAACATTATTGTAATGTTAAAACATTATTGTAATGTTGCTAGGGTTTCTCCCTTTTTTTTATTCAAAGTTTGAATGCCAGTTTTGCCCTTCCCGGGATTTGCTCGGATATCTTTGTGCGTATCAATTATGACATCAGCTAGCCATACTATACCTTGATTTTCACGCTAATTGCTTATCAGATTCGCACGCTTTCCTTGGGAAGTCCATCCGTATCATGACCTTCCGTCATTAATTAGGACACGCAAATGAATCGTCGTAGCCTTTAGTAGGGTAATTGAATGTTGCCTTTATCAAGGCATAAATGATTAATTCTTGCCCCTTTTCCAAGCTTTGCTGACTCAACCCGGCAACTGAAGGGTCTCTACTGGGTCTATATAAACCCTGCTTCTTGCTGCTTGGGTTCCTCATCCCCCAATGTGGCTTGCCATGAGCCCCTACGACTGCTGGCTTCAACGCTTTTTTTTCGTTGATTCATGGCAACTTCAAATTGTGAAACCTGAGTTTGTGCTTTATGCCATAGAAATAGCTTCCGATATCTTCTTTACGAAGCTTATTGATCTTCATAACCATCATAAAGAAGATGCACATAATACATCATGCTTGCTCGAAGAACTTTCTTCGTCTATTATGTTTGCAGGTCAGGTTTTCGGCCGCCTCCCGGCGAGGTGCAGCGCCGTACTGACCTTCTTACCGATTCGTAATGAACGGCGGATTTCTCCTCTAGCTTTCCCGGAGGAGAATTTCTTGCCTCCACGTTCTTGAACTCGGGGTGGCGAGCCATTGTGCTCGTCTTCGTGGACAAGGAGCCTCTTGTCCCAAGAGTTGCTGCTTGCCTGTTCTTTACCGCCGCATATGCCGGAACAGGTGGTTCATCGGTCACATCTCTTGGGCAGAAGACCAGATAGAGGCCTTGTCAGATCCTGGGATCTTGAACATAGCGTCGCATAGCTCTTGTAGCGTTTGTAGGCCGTTCGTTTTATAGAAAGACCCTACTTGCTACAGATCTTTGGTCGCAGGCTATTGTATCGCATAGCCTTTGTTAGATCCTGTAGGACGATCATTTTACAGTAAGGATTTCCCTTCTGTGTAAGTTTTGCCTGTAAGCTATTCTTTAGATGAATTGTAAGCCATGTTTGATGTGTAATTAGCTCAGTTTGAGCTTTTGCTTGTAAGCTGCTATCTAGACAGATAAATTGTCAGCCATTTTGACTCATAATAAAGCGTTTTGCATCATTTGCTGTTCTTGTTACAACAAGTCACGGTTTCACATGTGCATTGGCCATCTTCGCCTCTTGCAGTATCGTATTCGCACTTTGCGTTGTTGCTCTGATTTGCTATCCAATAGATAGATTCGCATATTAAAAATCATTCATGAGAACTGCCATCTTAGCAAATGAGTTTTTAGATCGTTTGAGATCGCATTTGCATAGCTTTGCCATCTTGGCAGATAGGCTTGAGAATCACTTAAGATTAGACTCAAGTATGGCTGCTATCTCGGCAGATATGCTTTGAAGATCACTTAAGGTCATATTCGCATAATGCTGCTATCAATGCAGATAGGCTTGAAGATCACTTAAGATCATATTTGCATAGTGCTGCTATCATGGAAGATAGGCTTAAAGATCACTTAAGATCATATTCGCATAGTGCTGCTATCATGGCAGATAGGCTTAAAGATCACTTAAGATCATATTTGCATAGTGCTGCCATCATGGCAGATAGGCTTAAAGATCACTTAAGATCATATTCGCATAGTGCTGCTATCATGGCAAATTGGCTTAAAGATAACTTAAGATCATATTCACATAGTGCTGCTATCATGGCAGATAGGCTTAAAGATCACTTAAGATCATATTCGCATAGTGCTGCTATCATGGCAGATAGGCTTTCGCTATTGAGAAATGAAAAAATAAAGCGATAAAGACAGTTGAAATCATAAAATTCTTCCCATTTGGGAGAAGTCTTTTATTATAAACACCCTTATGTGGGAGAGTTGAGATTACAATTCCCTCATATGGGAGAGAAGATGCATGAATACAAAGCACAAAGTAAACGTTGCAATCTAACGCATGTAATGAGAGGAGTTAAGGATAGTATTTCTTAATCCAGCGCATGTTGACTGAGCTTGGGCTTGAGGCCGTCCCATGTAGCCTTTGTATATTGAAATAGCCACTGTCAAAGACTTCCTTGACTTCGAAGGGTCCTTCCCAGTTGGCTGCGAATTTTGAGTGAGCCGCCTCCCGCATGTAGTGGTCCGAAAGACCAGGTCCCCAACTGCGATAGCCACTGTCAAAGACCAGGTCGCCAACTGCGAGATCTCGTCGTTGGACTGTTTTGTTGTACGCGCGAGCAATCCTTTCTTGGTATCGTTTGTTAGTCCGTTTAGCTTCCTCTCTCTTTTCTTCCAATAGGACCAAGTCATGATCGCGCTGATTCTCGTAGAGTGCATGGAAGGCCAACCTTGAAGAGTTGATCTTTACCTCCGGAGGTACTACAGCTTCAGCTCCATAACATAAAAGGAGTGGAGAGACTCCTGTGGGCGTCCTTGGAGAAGTTCGATATGCCCACAAGGCTATGTTCAGAGAATCAACCGATTTCTTGTGGTCATCCGCAACCATCTTGCTCAAGATCCTCAACAACGTCTTATTGGTTGCCTCCGCTTGACCATTCCCTTTTGGATAGTAGGGGGTAGAACATATCTGCCTTATGTTGTACTCCGCTAGCTTCGCAGCTACCTGGCGATTGACGAAGGGGGTACCATTATCCGAGAGAATGGTGTTAGGTATCCCAAACCTCCATATGATGTTCTCTTGGATGAATTGGACTACAGCAAGCGCATTTGCTGTTTTCAGCGGTATCACTTCTACCCACTTAGTGAATAACTCGGCCGCAGTGAGGATAAACCGGTTCCCATGCGAGGCTGGTCGGATAGGGCCAACGAAATCTAGAGTACAAGTATGGAACGGCCATGGTGTTTCCAACGCATGTAGATCTACTGCGGGAGCATGTACTAGGTTGCCTTTGAATTGACACTCCTGGCATCTTCTTACTTTAGCGCGGAAATTTGCTTCCATGGTGGGCAAGAAGTAACCAACTGTGAGGAGCTGTCTGCATAACTTCGCACCTCCCTGATGTTCCACTTGGTGAGAGAGGTCCATCACCTCTTGTGCTTCTTTGCTGTCTAGGCATCGTAACAGGTTACCCTCGTGGCCCTTTCTCCAGAGTATATTTTCTTTCACCACGTACCGTGCTGCTTTCCTCTTTAGTTTCTCGGCTTCTTTTCTTGACGCAGGCTCAATCCCCTGTGTGAGAAAGTCAAATAGTGGCTTCCTCCAATCCACGTCATCATCGACCAGAGCAATTGATAAAGATTCCTTGATCAGTGCGCAACTCTCGCAATTTCCTTGAATCGATGTCGCAGCCGCTGACATGTCCGGCCAATGAATCCCATACCTCTGGGCTTTTCGATAGATTGACACCTCACTTTCCCCACAAGTATGTTGGTGAATCTTTTCCAACAGCGCTTGTCCCTCTTGCTGTGAGACGCATCGCATGAGTATTCCGCCAGCGCCCTTGTAGTAGAGGGTGTTGTCATGTATGCAATACCCCTTGGTGGACGCCTAGTTTTCGTTGCTCGTTCCTTCTGCGATGGCACGCAGTATTGACTTTCTCCAGTCTGCATCGTCCATATGTTCTTCCTCACACGCCTCCTCTCTCAACGCCGAGGACGTTCGCACTTCAATTGAGATTCTTGCGGGACACTTATCCGCACTAACCTTGGATCCCAGGGTGGCCAAGGCATCAGCATGCCTATTATCTGCTCTGGGTCTGTGCTCATACCTGACGTCGCAGAATTGTTGCACTAGCTTCTGTAATAAAGTCCGGTAAGGCAATAGGTTTACCTCCTTTAAACCGTACTTGCCTGAGTCTTGTTTGACGATTAGTTTGGAATCTCCCATAACCGTCAAATTGCTTACTTCTAGCGCCCTTGGTGCGCGAAGACCTGCGATGAGAGCTTCATATTCTGCCTCGTTGTTGGTGACTGCGAAGTCGAGTTTAGTAGACATCTGTAAGACCTCTCCATTGGGTTTGGTCAGGACTATGCCAATTCCTCCACCTTTCCTTGTCGACGACCCGCCAAAATGGAGTGTCAAGTAAGGCAACTCAACTTCATAGATTTCAGGTCCCTCCAGTTCTTCCTCAATCAACGGATCATGGCTATTATCAGGGAACTGTGCTAGCAAATCCGCCACAGCCTGCGACTTGATTACCCGCGGCCGAACGCATGTGATGTTGTATTGAGAAATGGTCATATACCATTTCGCTAGTCTTCCACCAGGAGAAGTGTGAGTCAAGAGATGCCGTATGGGGTCACTCTTTGTAACCACAATCACTTTGTGCGAAGCAAAATAGTGCTTCTATTTTTCTATTACAAATAACAAAGCAAGGAAGTGGCGCTCGATGTCCGTGTACCTTGATTCTGCTGGTTGCACTATGCGAGAAATATAATAAATTGGCCTTTCTCGCCCTTCATGTTCCTGAGCCAAGAGTGCTCCTATATACCTCTTTGTCGATGTAAGGTATAGCAAAAGTGGCAATCCAAGCTGTGGCGCGATCATAACCCTTGACGATGTCAGCAATTCCTTTAGCTTTCCGAATGCTGTTTCGTGCTCTGCGGTCCAATCGTACACAACATCTTTCTTTAGAAGATCGCTGAAACAGAAGGTGATTTCTGCGATTGCAGGGATGAACCTTCGCAGGTAAGATAAATTCCCCAGGAATGTCTTCAAAGCACTTTGGTTGTGCGGCGCCGTTATGCTGGTGATGGCTGATACTTTTGCGGGCCAGGCTCGATGCCTTGGCGATGTATTACACATCCCAAGAATTTTCCCGAGGTAACTTCAAATGCGCATTTCATTGGGGTTCATCTTTAGCTGGAAAAGTTTACATCTTTCGAAAACTTTCCGCAGATCCTCCAAATGGTCGCCTTCTTCCTTGGACTTAACGACCAAGTCATCAACATAGAATTCTACCTCTTTATGCATCATGTCGTGGAACAGGGCCATCATAGCTTGCTGGTAAGTCGCACCTGCATTCTTGATTCGGAAAGGCATAACCGTGTAATTGAAGAATCCCAATGGCGTGATGAACGCGGTTTTCTGTGCATCTTCAGGGTCCATCTTGATCTGGTTGTATCCGCTAAAGCCGTCCATGAAGCTGAACATGCGATGACCCGTGGTCGAATCGATGAGTAGATCAATGTTGGGCAGCGGAAAATCGTCTTTGGGACAGAAACGATTAAGGCCCCGGAAGTCCACACAGATGCGAAGCTGCCCATTCTTCTTCACCACAGGCACAATATTGGCCAACCATGTAGGATGGTGATTGTGTTCGATGAATCTGGCAGTCAGCCGTTTGACGATTTCTTGCTTGATTTTCACGTTGATCTCCGGCCTAAAGCTCCTTGTGCTATGCTTTACCGGTTTAGATCCTGGGATCACATCTAACCTGTGCATAGTGATGCTCGCGTCCAGGCCAGGCATCTCATCGTACTCCCATGCGAACACGTCTTTGTAATCATTCAGAAGTTGTAGCAATCTTTCCTCCTCCTTGCTTGTGAGTTCCGCACTCAGAAAGACCGGCCTTTTCTTTCCTTCGTTTGGGCTTAGGTATTCCTCCTTCAGCTCCTGCTTTTGCTGTTTGGGCTTGTCTTCCATGCATTCGTGTGCTTCTTTTAGCTTCTCATCTGGAGCGTCCGCTGTTGGTTTGTCCAATTCCATAACCTGCTCAATTTGATTGATTTGCTCAGGGATACCCCCATGCTCACGTGGGGACACCCCCGCGCACCTTCATATGCGGTAACATTTCTTCCCGTTGGCGTAGAATCTCTCTATCTCCTTGCCTTCAGGATCATGTTTTTCTATCCTTTTCAAGGTATACACGTTCTTTCGCTGGTAAGAAATTCACGGTGTCTCTTCTTGCGCAGACAACTTTTCTTTGTATTCCTCCCTTGTCACCATCACCCCTGCGGGCGACTGATCTTTGATGTCCTCCCATCGAGGCAAAGGAGTGGGGTTGAACGGTCCCGGTGTTTTCTCATCTGCCATTTCGGTGAACCATACTGCCTCGGAGAGGTGCGCTTCATCCAGATTGAAAGGGTTTACCAAAGCTGGTATCTCCACCACTATATCGTTCCAAATAGCTTTCATCACCTGATGAGCCGTCTAGGGGATTGCATCGAAGCGATGGATCCAGGCCCGACCGATGATCATATGATACGTAGTGTTCGCATCTATGACGTAGAACTTTGCTGAGCATTTGATTTTTCCAATCTGGACACCCAGACGGATCCATCCTATCGTCGTTCTGGAGTCGCTTCCGAATCCCATCAGTGGGAATGGACGTCTAACAATCTTCTGTTCTGGGATCCCCGCCAGCTTCAAAGTGTGGAGTGGGACCACGTTAACTGCTGCTCCGCCGTCGAACAATGCTCGTTTGAATTCGACACCATTGATTAATGCTGTCACATACAAGGGCTTCTGGTGGCTCGCATCTGTCCTTTTGTCACTTGCTGAGAAGGTTATGACCTTTTCGATGGAGCGAGATGCTCTGACAACCTTCCCATTGGAAATCACAATATCCTCCTCGTAGTCTTCCGCTATCCTTAGGATCGCTTTTGTCATCTCTTTCAGGCATTTTCGAAAAGTTCATTTCGTCGAAGAACCTGCTGAACCCGTGCGACCCTTTCACCCGATCGGCACGCTCGTCCTCCGTGTCTATGCTGTAATCCTCCTCATTGTAGACTTCGGAAATGATGGGTAGCCCATCTTCCGCAATCTCTTCGAGGTCCATTATCATGATCATGGCAACCTCTTTGCCCTTCGGCTCTTGCTCCGCATGGGCAGGCAGTGGATTGTTTCGCACATCCTGTCTCTGGTCGCTGACAATCAACTCGCCGTCCTTCATCTTTCGGCTAATCATGTTCCTGAGCTTCTTGAAATCAGCCGTGGGGTGCATAACCTTTCCGTGACATTCGCACCACTTTGGGTCCCTCACCATCTCTTTGGAGGGTATCCTTTCGAGCGGCGGCAAGATACCATCTTTGCGCCATTGTCTGCACAAGTCACTAGCTTCCTCTACCGAACATGGCAGAGGTGGCGCATCAAATTCTGCAACCATCGGCTGCTTTTGGGGCGAGACCGTATTCTCTTCAGCCTCACGTCCTCTCTTGTAGCTGAACCTCCCAATTTTAAAAGTGGTCCCGCTCGGGGATCTCTCAGGGGCGTGTTTCTTTTTCTTCCTCTCCACTATAGGCTCTATATTCTTTGTGCATTCGATTAGCTTCGAGAGTGTAGGAGTTTGCAGGTTGATAAGCATACCTTTGTACTCGTCTCGCATGCACTTCAGGCATATCTCCACGAGTCTTCCCTCAAGTAACACGTCTCTGCATTCCAAGGACTTGGCCCTGAACTTCTTGATGAATGTGACTCCATCCTCCTCGCGCTTTTGGTACATCCGCGAAAGATGAATCATTGTCACCTTTTCTTCCATCTGGAAGAATTTGGTATAAAATTCTGGACCATGTCGTCCCAGGTCTTTACGGATCCAGCCTCCAGTGTAACACCTCCAAATGGCCCAAGCCGGAGACCCGGGGATGTCACTCCGTACCCGAGAGGAGCCCGGATACAAGGAGATTTTATAACATGGTTCGCAAGCACAAAACATCCACAAACCATAACTAAATCCAATTAAAACAATGTATTACGATTAACCTTCGTCCTAGCCACAAACCGGCAAAAACAACTAAAGTGTTTAAACTACTAAAGAATTCAATTTCAAATGAAATACTACTACTAATAATCCATGTGATGCGCGTCCCCTTCTATGCCCGATAACCTTCCTCTAAACCTGTGGTGCGGAATCAAAAAGAAACACCACAGTACAAAATCAACATTGAAATACTGGCAAGCAAACATCCAAACATGTAAAACGATAATGGATAGTTATAAAACAATGACTCATTTGCAAGTAGGAGTTTTTCGCAAACACAGCGGTAACAAAGTTGACTCCTGTATTAAAACATAAGAGTTCCCAATTCCATAATATATTTCCAACCAATTTCCATAATCATTAGGAAAAATCCAAATCCAGTGTTAACTCATTCCGTTAACAAAACCAAACAAATCCATTATTAATTCGTTGTGACGGGGGAAAACCAAATAAACCACAGCTTCCATGACCTTAAGTGTCGACACCCCCCTAAGACTACGCCGGCCAGAGGAGTGAGTACATGCCGCTATCCGGGGACTTGCAACCGGATCAAAAAGAGACGGGACCGCAACCAACACCGCCCAAAGAGAATAATAGAGTCCCGCACAACATCTTCCACTTTACGTTATAGTTCATTCATTATCATGGTGATGTTTTCATCAAAACATTTAACGAGTAGAAATCACATATTCCAAGTCATGTATCACGTAAACACATTTTGAGACGTAACAAATCAAATATTCGTTTGACACGAAAGAGATAAGCACACTAGTCTTGGCACATTTACTTACCTCAAAGCAAATTCCAACAATAGCAATCAATCAACGTACTCTACGTACTCGTCGTCGACGAACTCGTTACCTACACATAACAATATGCTAATCAAACCAATACTCTAGCAATATACTTGCTATACTAATTACATGCATATGATAGTCCATGGTTTAGGGTTCTAACACTTCCCCAACATCCTATTCAATTCATGCTCCAAAAGAAGCCCAAAGCTTTGCTTCAAAATCCCCTAACCTAAAGCATACATAATCTATCATAACTCCACCAAATCTATTACTCCAGTTTCCCAAACAGATCATGGTCTAAAAACAGTTCCATTGGATTCAAAACGTTGGAAATAATAAGTTTAGCCTCAAACGGATCTTAATTTCGATTCCTGAATCAAAAGTTATACTAGTTTCAAGTTTCCAACTTCATTCAAAATATCAATACGGGAATTGTCAATCTTCATGAAACTTTTCCCCCAAGCATCTAGTTCATCCTATAACCATACTAAACCTAATATAACATGATTCCCACATTCGAATCAGATTGTTATCCACCTATTATGATCATTCAAACTCCCAAATCATTCAATCAAACTTCTTTTCCAAACTAGGGTTTCTTCCCAACATCCAAGAACATGATAAACCCTAAAATTTGATAATAAATCCTACGAATCCATGAACAATCATCCTAACCATAAAAAAATGAAATTTAAAGATTACATGCAACATACATGAATTATGAACAAGTGATCACAAGATCAAGATATCAACGAGAGAAAAGAGAAGAAGAAACAAAACAACCAAACCCGCTCAAACCCGCCCCCATGGAGGCGGACGGAGAGAGAGAGACGGACGGGGTAGAGAGAAAAGAAAAAGAGAAAGAAAAAGAGAGAAAGAAAGAAAAGAGAAAAAGAGAGAGAGAGAGAGAGAGAGAGAGAGAGTTACCTTGCCGGAAAAAGAGAGAGACGGCGGCGGCGGCGGCGTTGCCGTTGGGTAGAGGGACGAGAGAGAGTGAGAGAGGGACGGGTAGAGAGTGAGGGACGTGAGGGAGAGATTAGAAAAAAAATAGGGAGAGTGAGGGTTTTTATGAGAGTTGGAAATAAAATCAACTTCATAAGTATGAAACCCTCTTGGATTAGGAAACTTTTATGTAGGAAGAAATTTAGGTCAAAAGACACTTATTTCCCCTTAGTTTTGCCAAAAGACAAACACCTCCCCGAAACTCAAGTAAAAGACACTAAAACCTTTGATTAAAGTCACAAAGTTCCCCCAAACTCTCAAAGCATTATAATTAACTCTCTATAATTACTTTAACTTCCCAACACTTATAATAATAACACAAAATACCCGTAGTCACAAAACGGGGTATTTCATCCTTCCCTCCTTAAAGAGAACTTCGTCCTCGAAGTTTAAACAAAAACCTTCCTCCTAAAAGAAATCGTCCTTGAGGTTTAAACTAAACTTTGACCACACAAAGGTATACACCTCCCCTCAATAGTACAACTACTAAATGCAACCTAAGGTCATGAATGATATGCAATACACTATAAGTAGTATTGTATTAAAAATATACACTATAAGTAGTACTGTATTAAAAATCGAAGGATTACATCCTCTCCCCCTTAGAGGAGTGACGTCCCCGTAACTTAAGGTACCTCTTCAAACAGGTAGGGTACTTCTTCCTCATATCATCCTCCGCTTCCCAAGTTGCCTCTTCAGTGAGGTGGTTTGTCCATAAGACCTTCACAATCTTGACACTCTTATTACGGGTGTTCCTTGTCTTGGTGTCTAAAATCTTAACAGGATGTTCCTCATAACTCAAAGACGGGTCCAGTTCTACTGGTTCGGGATCTAATACATGAGATGCCTCAGGCATATACTTCTTCAGCTGCGATACGTGAAATACGTTGTGAACACGACCCAAATTTGATGGTAAATCAAATCGATAAGCCACTTCTCCAATCTTTTCTATAACATCATATGGTCCAATGAATTTCGGGCTCAACTTCCCTTTCTGATTGAACCTCATGACTCCCTTAGTCGGCGATACTTTAAGAAATGCTTTTTCTCCAACTTGAAATTCCAATGGTCTTCTTTTCTGATCCGCGTAAGATTTTTGTCTATCCTGCGCTGCCTTCATTCGCTGCTGTATAAGTCTCACTTGATCTGTCATTTCTTCGATAAGTTGTGGACCAATTACTATCGTCTCACTTATGTCGTTCCAACACAATGGTGTTCTACACTTCCTTCTATACAACACCTCATGTGGTGCCATTCCAATACTGGCGTGATAACTGTTATTGTAGGAGAATTCTATCAAAGGTAATCTATCAACCCATGAACCTTGAAAATCCATAACACACAATCTTATCATATCTTCCAAAGTTTGGACTGTTCTTTCGGTTTGTCCATCTGTAGCAGGGTGAAATGTCGTGCTAAACTTCAACTGAGTTCCCAGTGCCACCTGGAGTGCTTTCCAGAAGTGAGAAAGAAAATTGGGATCTCTGTCGGAAACTATAGAGCTTGGTACTCCATGATACCTTACAATGTTCTTCATATACGCATCAACTCTTTGTTCCATATTCCATGTGTCTTTCATCAGAATAAACCTTGCTGTCTTGGTTAATCTGTCGACTACGACCCAAATCTGATTTAGTCCATTCTTTGATGTTGGTAACGCAGTCACGAAATCCATTGAAATAGAATCCCACTTCCAAACTGGGACGTCTAATGGTTGTACTAAGCCTCCCATTCTTTTATGTTCAAACTTCACCTTTTGACAAGTTAGACATTTTGCCACAAATTCTGCCACTTCTTTCTTAATGTTAGGCCACCAAAACATTTTCTTCAGTTCCTTATAAAGTTTGTCACCTCCTGGATGTACTGAGTAGGGTGTGTTGTGTGCTTCTCGCATCAACTTCTCCTTAGTCTCCATACACTTATGTGGTACACACCATCTTCCCTTGTAACGAATACTTCCATCTTCATGGATTTTGAAATCTTTTGCTTGGCCTTCTGCAATCTTCTTCTTTATCCTTTCTAGCTTCACATCTCCTTGCTGGTTACTCCTTATTTCTTCTAAGACATCTGGCACAACTGTCATATTCCCAAGGATATTCTTTACCCCTCCTTGTTTCACTACTTCAATTCCAAGTTTTCGGAACTCTCGGCATAGCCGTATTGATAAAAATAGCATAGTATCCAAAGTATGGCTCGAATTTCGTCTTAACGCATCTGCTACTACGTTTGCCTTCCCTTCGTGGTATTGGATACGCAAATCACAATCCTTTATGACTTCTAACCAACGTCTTTGCCTGTTATTTAGCTCTTTCTGCGTGAAGATGTACTTGAGACTGCTATAATCCGTATACAATCTACACACAGATCCGTACAAGTGATGTCTCCATATCTTCAGTGCAAAAACTATAGCTGCAAGCTCTAAGTCATGCGTAGCATAGTTCTCTTCATGAGTTTTCAGTTGTCTTGAAGCATAGGCAATAACCCTCCTTTCTTGCATAAGCACGCATCATAAACCCTTCTTCGATGCATCACTGTAAACATCAAACTCGCCAGAATCATTGGGTAAAGCTAAGACAGGTGCTATCGTCAACTTTTCCTTCAAAGTTACCTTACCGTCTTCTTGGTTAGCGTAGTAAGCGGTCTAGCGATCTTCGAGAAATCTTTCACAAAACGCCTGTAATATCCTACTAATCCGAGAAAACTTCTTACTTCGGACACATTCTTTGGAGTAGGCCAATCTTTCACTGCTGAGATCTTTCCTGGATCCACGGATATTCCTTCCTTGGAGATTATGTGACCCAAAAATGGAACGTGTTTTAGCCAAAAATCACACTTCGAGAGTTTAGCATACAACTTCTCATGTCTCAAAGTTTCTAACACTTCTTTGAGATGTTCTTCGTGTTCTTCCTCGCCCTTTGAATAAACAAGGATGTCATCAATAAAGACGAACACGAAACGATCTAGAAACGTTCTCATAACACGATTCATTAGATCCATAAATACTGCTGGTGCATTGGTTAGACCAAAAGGCATAACGGTAAACTCGTAGTGTCCATACCTCGTTCTAAAGGCTGTCTTCGGTATGTCCTTCTCGGCTACTCGAAACTGGTGATACCCCGATCTCAAGTCTATCTTTGAGAAAACACTCGCCCCTTGTAACTGATCAAACAAGTCGTCAATTCGAGGTAAAGGTAACTTGTTCTTGATTGTTGTGCTATTCAACTCTCTATAGTCAATGCACAATCTCGAGCTTCCGTCTTTCTTCTTCACAAACAACACCGGTGCACCCCACGGGGAAACACTCGGCCTTATATAACCCTTTTTAAGTAACTCTTGCAGCTGATCCTTTAGTTCTTTTGACTCTACTGGCGCCATTCTGTACGGTGCCTTTGAAATTGGAGCTGTTCCAGGTGCTAAGTCCATAGTAAATTCGATCTCCCTTCTAGGTGGCATTCCTGGAATTTCGTCCGGGAACACATCGGGAAAATCTCTAAATATTGCTATCTCTTCTAGCACATTCTCCTTCTTAGACATGTCTTGAACATAACACAAATAAGCACTATTCCCCTTCTTCACTTGGTTGATTATGGTCAAGGCTGACACTAGTCGGATACATGGTTCTTTTGTGATACCACGGTAAGAAAATTTTTTTCCTTTTGGACCTTTAAGCCTTATCTTCTGATCGTGACAGTCTATGACTGCTCGATATTTACCCAGCCAATCCATTCCCAATATAACATCTGTTCCTCCAAGATCAAATTGTATCAGGTTTGCTGGTAGGGTACTAGTCGAAATCTTAACTTCTACTCCTTCAAAAATGGCGTCACATACTGTTACATGACCGGTTGGGGTAGCTACGGGGATGGATATTCTAGACGACTTATTGAGACTCAATTTTTCCACAAACGATGATGAAATAAACGAATACGAAGCTCCGGAATCAAATAGAGTAAAAGCTGGTTGATCATGAACAAGAAATGTACCAGTGACTACTCCGTTTGCTGCTTCCGCTTCAGTCCTGCTCATGACGGCAATCCTTGCAACATTCCCATGCTGTGTGATAGTTCCTGCCGTACCAGTCCCATTGTTGTTGGCGTTAGCTGGAGCGTTGTTGTTCCTATTCCCGTTCTGAACTCCATTGTTCCTTCCATTGCCTTGGTTGTTCAGTTGTTGCCTACCATAATTGTTGCCTCCATTATTGTTGTTGTAGTTCCCATAGTTCCGATTTCCGCCCTGATTGTTGTTGTTGAACTGTCGGTTCCCTTGGTAATTGCCTCCTTGGTTCCCTTGTTGGTTTCCATTTGGTTTTGATCGACACTCAAACGAACGATGACCCTTCTTGCCACAGTGGTAGCAAGTGACAAGGTTTCCTTGACAGTCCTTTCCTGGGTGATTCTGTTGACACTTCTTGCAAATATAACGGCGAGATTGCTCATCTCCATTATTCTGCTTGTTACCACGATACTGTCCTTGGTTACTTCCTCCGTGGTTAGGCTTAAACCTCTTGTCCTGACTACCTTGGTTAGTCCTACCCTGATTGTTTCCATAGCCCACAGCGTTCTCGACCTTGCGTTTTCCACGCTTCTCATCTTGTGCCTCTTGAATACGCCAAACGGCTGCAGCTCTATCATAAGCTTCCTGGAGAGTATCGTACGTCCTGCACATCAAGTCTTTCTGCATATGAAGTTCGAGACCAGACATGAACTTTCTAACTTTAGTCGCCTCATCAGGCATCAGCTGACCTACGAACCGGGATAATTCCATGAATTTCTTGAAGTACTCGGTCACGGAACCGTTCCCTTGTGTCAGATTCACGAATTCTAAGTACTTTTGATCCTGGACATGGTCCGGATAAAAGCGAGTGCGAAGTGCGGTTTGCAGAGCTTCCCAATTGAAATTGGGTTGCGCCAAAAAGATATGACGCGTACTCCTCCACCATGTATTAGCTTCGTTTTTCAAGTAAAATGCCGCGCAAACCACCTTGCGGTCTTCGGGGCACTCAACTAGCTCAAGGACCTTATCCATCTCATCGATCCAATTTTCGAGCTCAACAGGATCCTCATTGCCTATGAAGTTCTCTAGCTTCATGTCTGCCACTTTCTTAGCATAGTTGGCGTTATTCTGCTCTCCCTGGTTTGCGTTCTACGCCATCTGAGCAAATTGCGCGAAGAACTGCTCCATGTTGTTGTTATTGTTGTTGTTGTTTGGTGCGGCCATTGGTACTTGGCGATTTCTCCTGGTGTAGTATTGATGTGGTCTATCAGCCATAATCCCTACACTATAGCCTATTGTATTACTTATAAAGAACCAAGAAGTACAAACAATCACGTGTATATGGCATGTAGTGCACGATTAAACAATTAATGTCACACATTGACCATCATTTAACTCAATTACTCATGTATTTCCACATAGACTGATCATGTGTCAACTTTTCGTCTACTTCCAAGATTGGAAAAAGGATCAATCGATCAAGAAAAAATTGCGAATTTTGGTTTGAAACACCCCCTCTGAGTCTACTTTCATAATCAAGAAGAATCAACTCAAAATCAATTGTAGAACTCAAGATACACAGGAATTACTATAGCTGCTGTCATAGCCCACCAGAACAGAAACGTTGACTTTGAAAAGACTTAAACTGACTTTAAATTTCTCAAAATGAGCCAGGATTTCTCCCAGAGTTAACCAAACGTGTCTAAAAGTTGTCACAAAAATTTGAAGTCATAACAAGATCTGGAAGATTGGTAACAATTGAAAATCCTACAGCTAGTCACTTTGCAATTCTGCTACTGAACCTTCAACTTTGGAAATTCGTAGATAATTCTACAGAACTCATATAGGGCTGAAATTTTTATGGAAGATACCTGGGTATATCTACTTTCTGGGAAAAATTCAGGGAAAAATTCAGGGAAAAATAACTCCAAAATTAAATACGTCTGTTACAACAAAAACTCACTGCTGCGCAAATTCAACAACACCGAAAATCAAAGCTTTCGCGTTCTAACTCCATGAACACTTCCTAAGCACTTAATCAATGATAACAAAGCATAACCTTAATCCATCAAATCATACTCCAAAATTCAGAAAGCTAATTTATAAAACTCCCCAAATCGGGTCTTCAAAACATAAACATTTTTCATCCCAAAGCAAAACGCTAAGAATTTAACCCTAGCCCAAAAGTGACTATTCAAGAATCGTTCTAAAACTTCAAATGTTGCTTGGCTCCATAGCCTTATTCAAACTAATAATAAAACTTAAAAGCATCTAGTCTAGGAAATCTAAAGAACTCTAACAAGCTTAATCTTCGTCCTCATCGCTTTCATCCATCTCTTCCTCTTCATTGGAATCATACTCGTGCTCTTCATCTTCACTCTGGTCTTCTTCACTTTCTTCATATTCCATGGGATCTTCTTCAATCTCGGGGTATTCATCGACATCTTCCATTGGATCCTCTTCAACTTCCTCATCGTCACTAGAGTCTATAATAATCACCTCTTTTTCATCACTAGAGCTTATGTAGATCACGTCTTCTTCATCACTGGATTCTATCTCAATAACTGTATAACTTTGCCACTTAACATAAGTCTCCATCAACAACTTGCATATAAAATCTGCAGATATCGTCCATTCACCTTGGCAACGATAATCCCTATCATTCAGACGATTCATCCTGCCCATAATGTTGCTATACTTCGTAATAATATCCCCAAACATGGGTTTCATAGGTAGTGCCTTCACCATACAGTAAGCCTGAAAAGCTGGATTTCTATACCGAGGAAAATCTAAGGCTTGGAATCTATCTTCACAATATTGAACCACGCGGTCACGAAATTCTGGAAAATCTTCACCTTCGACCCAACGTGTCACAACAGGGTGCTTATCTACTGGCAACACACGCTTCCTTGCTGTATGCTTAGTTCTAGCCATCTACAAGAGGAAACAACTTAATAAATCTCTAATTTAAAAAGGCATTGACCGTAATCCAAATAACTACTCTTCGCAACCAAGAACCATTCCCAAGACTCCAAATCGATGGTTATAAGACTCTTGAAGAAATTTCCCAACAAAGTCCCTTAGAAGTAGGCTTAAACTCAGAATCCAATTGAAACACTTCAAAAATTCGAATGGGTGGATGGGAGCACTTGCTTTCTATCCTATTTTCTAAACACTTACACATAGTAGTCCTATCCATACTACCCAAATTTCCACGGCTTGTCAAATTTTAAGTTATTTCTCCTATATTCATTTTAGTTATCCTAACAAGTTTCAAATTCCTTTTTAGAATGTCGGCTCTGATACCACCTGTAACACCCCCAAATGGCCCAAGCCGGAGACCCGGGGATGTCACTCCGTACCCGAGAGGAGCCCGGATACAAGGAGATTTTATAACATGGTTCGCAAGCACAAAACATCCACAAACCATAACTAAATCCAATTAAAACAATGTATTGCGATAAACCTTCGTCCTAGCCACAAACCGGCAAAAACAACTAAAGTGTTTAAACTACTAAAGAATTCAATTTCAAATGAAATACTACTACTAATAATCCATGTGATGCGCGTCCCCATCTATGCCCGATAACCTTCCTCTAAACCTGTGGTGCGGAATCAAAAAGAAACACCACAGTACAAAATCAGCATTGAAATACTGGTAAGCAAACATCCAAACATGTAAAACGATGATGGATAGTTATAAAACAATGACTCATTTGCAAGTAGGAGTTTTTCGCAAACACAGCGGTAACAAAGTTGACTCCTGTATTAAAACATAAGAGTTCCCAATTCCATAATATATTTCCAACCAATTTCCATAATCATTAGGAAAAATCCAAATCCAGTGTTAACTCATTCCGTTAACAAAACCAAACAAATCCATTATTAATTCGTTGTGACGGGGGAAAACCAAATAAACCACAGCTTCCATGACCTTAAGTGTCGACACCCCCCTAAGACTACGCCGGCCAGAGGAGTGAGTACATGCCGCTATCCGGGGACTTGCAACCGGATCAAAAAGAGATGGGACCGCAACCAACACCGCCCAAAGAGAATAATAGAGTCCCGCACAACATCTTCCACTTTACGTTATAGTTCATTCATTATCATGGTGATGTTTTCATCAAAACATTTAACGAGTAGAAATCACATATTCCAAGTCATGTATCACGTAAACACATTTTGAGACGTAACAAATCAAATATTCGTTTGACACGAAAGAGATAAGCACACTAGTCTTGGCACATTTACTTACCTCAAAGCAAATTCCAACAATAGCAATCAATCAACGTACTCTACGTACTCGTCGTCGACGAACTCGTTACCTACACATAACAATATGCTAATCAAACCAATACTCTAGCAATATACTTGCTATACTAATTACATGCATATGATAGTCCATGGTTTAGGGTTCTAACACTTCCCCAACATCCTATTCAATTCATGCTCCAAAAGAAGCCCAAAGCTTTGCTTCAAAATCCCCTAACCTAAAGCATACATAATCTATCATAACTTCACCAAATCTATTACTCCAGTTTCCCAAACAGATCATGGTCTAAAAACAGTTCCATTGGATTCAAAACGTTGGAAATAATAAGTTTAGCTTCAAACGGATCTTAATTTCGATTCCTGAATCAAAAGTTATACTAGTTTCAAGTTTCCAACTTCATTCAAAATATCAATACGGGAATTGTCAATCTTCATGAAACTTTTCCCCCAAGCATCTAGTTCATCCTATAACCATACTAAACCTAATATAACATGATTCCCACATTCGAATCAGATTGTTATCCACCTATTATGATCATTCAAACTCCCAAATCATTCAATCAAACTTCTTTTCCAAACTAGGGTTTCTTCCCAACATCCAAGAACATGATAAACCCTAAAATTTGATAATAAATCCTACGAATCCATGAACAATCATCCTAACCATAACAAAATGAAATTTAAAGATTACATGCAACATACATGAATTATGAACAAGTGATCACAAGATCAAGATATCAACGAGAGAAAAGAGAAGAAGAAACAAAACAACCAAACCCGCTCAAACCCGCCGCCCATGGAGGCGGACGGAGAGAGAGAGACGGACGGGGTAGAGAGAAAAGAAAAAGAGAAAGAAAAAGAGAGAAAGAAAGAAAAGAGAAAAAGAGAGAGAGAGAGAGAGAGAGAGCTACCTTGCCGGAAAAAGAGAGAGACGGCGGCGGCGGCGGCGTTGCCGTTGGGTAGAGGGACGAGAGAGAGTGAGAGAGGGACGGGTAGAGAGTGAGGGACGTGAGGGAGAGATTAGAAAAAAAATAGGGAGAGTGAGGGTTTTTATGAGAGTTGGAAATAAAATCAACTTCATAAGTATGAAACCCTCTTGGATTAGGAAACTTTTATGTAGGAAGAAATTTAGGTCAAAAGACACTTATTTCCCCTTAGTTTTGCCAAAAGACAAACACCTCCCCGAAACTCAAGTAAAAGACACTAAAACCTTTGATTAAAGTCACAAAGTTCCCCCCAAACTCTCAAAGCATTATAATTAACTCTCTATAATTACGTTAACTTCCCAACACTTATAATAATAACACAAAATACCCGTAGTCACAAAACGGGGTATTTCATCCTTCCCTCCTTAAAGAGAACTTCGTCCTCGAAGTTTAAACAAAAACCTTCCTCCTAAAAGAAATCGTCCTTGAGGTTTAAACTAAACTTTGACCACACAAAGGTATACACCTCCCCTCAATAGTACAACTACTAAATGCAACCTAAGGTCATGAATGATATGCAATACACTATAAGTAGTATTGTATTAAAAATATACACTATAAGTAGTACTGTATTAAAAATCGAAGGATTACATCCTCTCCCCCTTAGAGGAGTGACGTCCTCGTAACTTAAGGTACCTCTTCAAACAGGTAGGGTACTTCTTCCTCATATCATCCTCCGCTTCCCAAGTTGCCTCTTCAGTGAGGTGGTTTGTCCATAAGACCTTCACAATCTTGACACTCTTATTACGGGTGTTCCTTGTCTTGGTGTCTAAAATCTTAACAGGATGTTCCTCATGACTCAAAGACGGGTCCAGTTCTACTGGTTCGGGATCTAATACATGAGATGCCTCAGGCATATACTTCTTCAGCTGCGATACGTGAAATACGTTGTGAACACGACCCAAATTTGATGGTAAATCAAATCGATAAGCCACTTCTCCAATCTTTTCTATAACATCATATGGTCCAATGAATTTCGGGCTCAACTTCCCTTTCTGATTGAACCTCATGACTCCCTTAGTCGGCGATACTTAAAGAAATGCTTTTTCTCCAACTTGAAATTCCAATGGTCTTCTTTTCTGATCCGCGTATGATTTTTGTCTATCCTGCGCTGCCTTCATTCGCTGCTGTATAAGTCTCACTTGATCTGTCATTTCTTCGATAAGTTGTGGACCAATTACTATCGTCTCACTTATGTCGTTCCAACACAATGGTGTTCTACACTTCCTTCTATACAACACCTCATGTGGTGCCATTCCAATACTGGCGTGATAACTGTTATTGTAGGAGAATTCTATCAAAGGTAATCTATCAACCCATGAACCTTGAAAATCCATAACACACGATCTTATCATATCTTCCAAAGTTTGGACTGTTCTTTCAGGTTGTCCATCTGTAGCAGGGTGAAATGTCGTGCTAAACTTCAACTGAGTTCCCAGTGCCTCCTGGAGTGCTTTCCAGAAGTGAGAAAGAAAATTTGGATCTCTGTCGGAAACTATAGAGCTTGGTACTCCATGATACCTTACAATGTTCTTCATATACGCATCAGCTCTTTGTTCCATATTCCATGTGTCTTTCATCAGAATAAACCTTGCTGTCTTGGTTAATCTGTCGACTACGACCCAAATCTGATTTAGTCCATTCTTTGATGTTGGTAACGCAGTCACGAAATCCATTGAAATAGAATCCCACTTCCAAACTGGGACGTCTAATGGTTGTACTAAGCCTCCCATTCTTTTATGTTCAAACTTCACCTTTTGACAAGTTAGACATTTTGCCACAAATTCTGCCACTTCTTTCTTAATGTTAGGCCACCAAAACATTTTCTTCAGTTCCTTATAAAGTTTGTCACCTCCTGGATGTACTGAGTAGGGTGTGTTGTGTGCTTCTCGCATCAACTTCTCCTTAGTCTCCATACACTTATGTGGTACACACCATCTTCCCTTGTAACGAATACTTCCATCTTCATGGATTTTGAAATCTTTTGCTTGGCCTTCTGCAATCTTCTTCTTTATCCTTTCTAGCTTCACATCTCCTTGCTGGTTACTCCTTATTTCTTCTAAGACATCTGGCACAACTGTCATATTCCCAAGGATATTCTTTACCCCTCCTTGTTTCACTACTTCAATTCCAAGTTTTCGGAACTCTCGGCATAGCCGTATTGATAAAAATAGCATAGTATCCAAAGTATGGCTCGAATTTCTTCTTAACGCATCTGCTACTACGTTTGCCTTCCCTTCGTGGTATTGGATACGCAAATCACAATCCTTTATGACTTCTAACCAACGTCTTTGCCTGTTATTTAGCTCTTTCTGCGTGAAGATGTACTTGAGACTGCTATAATCCGTATACAATCTACACACAGATCCGTACAAGTGATGTCTCCATATCTTCAGTGCAAAAGCTATAGCTGCAAGCTCTAAGTCATGCGTAGCATAGTTCTCTTCATGAGTTTTCAGTTGTCTTGAAGCATAGGCAATAACCCTCCTTTCTTGCATAAGAACGCATCATAAACCCTTCTTCGATGCATCACTGTAAACATCAAACTCGCCAGAATCATTGGGTAAAGCTAAGACAGGTGCTATCGTCAACTTTTCCTTCAATGTTACCTTACCATCTTCTTGGTTAGCGTAGTAAGCGGTCTAGCGATCTTCGAGAAATCTTTCACAAAACGCCTGTAATATCCTACTAATCCGAGAAAACTTCTTACTTCGGACACATTCTTTGGAGTAGGCCAATCTTTCACTGCTGAGATCTTTCCTGGATCCACGGATATTCCTTCCTTGGAGATTATGTGACCCAAAAATGGAACGTGTTTTAGCCAAAACTCACACTTCGAGAGTTTAGCATACAACTTCTCATGTCTCAAAGTTTCTAACACTTCTTTGAGATGTTCTTCGTGTTCTTCCTCGCCCTTTGAATAAACAAGGATGTCATCAATAAAGACGAACACGAAACGTTCTAGAAACGTTCTCATAACACGATTCATTAGATCCATAAATACTGCTGGTGCATTGGTTAGACCAAAAGGCATAACGGTAAACTCGTAGTGTCCATACCTCGTTCTAAAGGCTGTCTTCGGTATGTCCTTCTCGGCTACTCGAAGCTGGTGATACCCCGATCTCAAGTCTATCTTTGAGAAAACACTCGCCCCTTGTAACTGATCAAACAAGTCGTCAATTCGAGGTAAAGGTAACTTGTTCTTGATTGTTGTGCTATTCAACTCTCTATAGTCAATGCACAATCTCGAGCTTCCGTCTTTCTTCTTCACAAACAACACCGGTGCACCCCACGGGGAAACACTCGGCCTTATATAACCCTTTTTAAGTAACTCTTGCAGCTGATCCTTTAGTTCTTTTGACTCTACTGGCGCCATTCTGTACGGTGCCTTTGAAATTGGAGCTGTTCCAGGTGCTAAGTCCATAGTAAATTCGATCTCCCTTCTAGGTGGCATTCCTGGAATTTTGTCCGGGAACACATCGGGAAAATCTCTAAATATTGGTATCTCTTCTAGCACATTCTCCTTCTTAGACATGTCTTGAACATAACACAAATAAGCACTATTCCCCTTCTTCACTTGGTTGATTATGGTCAAGGCTGACACTAGTCGGATACATGGTTCTTTTGTGATACCACGGTAAGAAAATTTTTCTCCTTTTGGACCTTTAAGCCTTATCTTCTGATCGTGACAGTCTATGACTGCTCGATATTTACCCAGCCAATCCATTCCCAATATAACATCTGTTCCTCCAAGATCAAATTGTATCAGGTTTGCTGGTAGGGTACTAGTCGAAATCTTAACTTCTACTCCTTCAAAAATGGCGTCACATACTGTTACATGACCGGTTGGGGTAGTTACGGGGATGGATATTCTAGACGACTTATTGAGACTCAATTTTTCCACAAACGATGATGAAATAAACGAATACGAAGCTCCGGAATCAAATAGAGTAAAAGCTGGTTGATCATGAACAAGAAATGTACCAGTGACTACTCCGTTTGCTGCTTCCGCTTCAGTCCTGCTCATGACGGCAATCCTTGCAACATTCCCATGCTGTGTGATAGTTCCTGCCGTACCAGTCCCATTGTTGTTGGCGTTAGCTGGAGCGTTGTTGTTCCTATTCCCGTTCTGAACTCCATTGTTCCTTCCATTGCCTTGGTTGTTCAGTTGTTGCCTACCATAATTGTTGCCTCCATTATTGTTGTTGTAGTTCCCATAGTTCCGATTTCCGCCCTGATTGTTGTTGTTGAACTGTCGGTTCCCTTGGTAATTGCCTCCTTGGTTCCCTTGTTGGTTTCCATTTGGTTTCGATCGACACTCAAACGAACGATGACCCTTCTTGCCACAGTGGTAGCAAGTGACAAGGTTTCCTTGACAGTCCTTTCCTGGGTGATTCTGTTGACACTTCTTGCAAATATAACGGCGAGATTGCTCATCTCCATTATTCTGCTTGTTACCACGATACTGTCCTTGGTTACTTCCTCCGTGGTTAGGCTTAAACCTCTTGTCCTGACTACCTTGGTTAGTCCTACCCTGATTGTTTCCATAGCCCACAGCGTTCTCGACCTTGCGTTTTCCACGCTTCTCATCTTGTGCCTCTTGAATACGCCAAACGGCTGCAGCTCTATCATAAGCTTCCTGGAGAGTATCGTACGTCCTGCACATCAAGTCTTTCTGCAGATGAAGTTCGAGACCAGACATGAACTTTCTAACTTTAGTCGCCTCATCAGGCATCAGCTGACCTACGAACCGGGATAATTCCATGAATTTCTTGAAGTACTCGGTCACGGAACCGTTCCCTTGTGTCAGATTCACGAATTCTAAGTACTTTTGATCCTGGACATGGTCCGGATAAAAGCGAGTGCGAAGTGCGGTTTGCAGAGCTTCCCAATTGAAATTGGGTTGCGCCAAAAAGATATGACGCGTACTCCTCCACCATGTATTAGCTTCGTTTTTCAAGTAAAATGCCGCGCAAACCACCTTGCGGTCTTCGGGGCACTCAACTAGCTCAAGGACCTTATCCATCTCATCGATCCAATTTTCGAGCTCAACAGGATCCTCATTGCCTATGAAGTTCTCTAGCTTCATGTCTGCCACTTTCTTAGCATAGTTGGCGTTATTCTGCTCTCCCTGGTTTGCGTTCTACGCCATCTGAGCAAATTGCGCGAAGAACTGCTCCATGTTGTTGTTATTGTTGTTGTTGTTTGGTGCGGCCATTGGTACTTGGCGATTTCTCCTGGTGTAGTATTGACGTGGTCTATCAGCCATAATCCCTACACTATAGCCTATTGTATTACTTATAAAGAACCAAGAAGTACAAACAATCACGTGTATATGGCATGTAGTGCACGATTAAACAAGTAATGTCACACATTGACCATCATTTAACTCAATTACTCATGTATTTCCACATAGACTGATCATGTGTCAACTTTTCGTCTACTTCCAAGATTGGAAAAAGGATCAATCGATCAAGAAAAAATTGCGAATTTTGGTTTGAAACACCCCCTCTGAGTCTACTTTCATAATCAAGAAGAATCAACTCAAAATCAATTGTAGAACTCAAGATACACAGGAATTACTATAGCTGCTGTCATAGCCCACCAGAACAGAAACGTTGACTTTGAAAAGACTTAAACTGACTTTAAATTTCTCAAAATGAGCCAGGATTTCTCCCAGAGTTAACCAAACGTGTCTAAAAGTTGTCACAAAAATTTGAAGTCAAAACAAGATCTGGAAGATTGGTAACAATTGAAAATCCTACAGCTAGTCACTTTGCAATTCTGCTACTGAACCTTCAACTTTGGAAATTCGAAGATAATTCTACAGAACTCATATAGGGCTGAAATTTTTATGGAAGGTACCTGGGTATATCTACTTTCTGGGAAAAATTCAGGGAAAAATAACTCCAAAATTAAATACGTCTGTTACAACAAAAACTCACTGCTGCGCAAATTCAACAACACCGAAAATCAAAGCTTTCGCGTTCTAACTCCATGAACACTTCCTAAGCACTTAATCAATGATAACAAAGCATAACCTTAATCCATCAAATCATACTCCAAAATTCAGAAAGCTAATTTATAAAACTCCCCAAATCGGGTCTTCAAAACATAAACATTTTTCATCCCAAAGCAAAACGCTAAGAATTTAACCCTAGCCCAAAAGTGACTATTCAATAATCGTTCTAAAACTTCAAATGTTGCTTGGCTCCATAGCCTTATTCAAACTAATAATAAAACTTAAAAGCATCTAGTCTAGGAAATCTAAAGAACTCTAACAAGCTTAATCTTCGTCCTCATCGCTTTCATCCATCTCTTCCTCTTCATTGGAATCATACTCGTGCTCTTCATCTTCACTCTGGTCTTCTTCACTTTCTTCATATTCCATGGGATCTTCTTCAATCTCGGGGTATTCATCGACATCTTCCATTGGATCCTCTTCAACTTCCTCATCGTCACTAGAGTCTATAATAATCACCTCTTTTTCATCACTAGAGCTTATGTAGATCACGTCTTCTTCATCACTGGATTCTATCTCAATAACTGTATAACTTTGCCACTTAACATAAGTCTCCATCAACAACTTGCATATAAAATCTGCACTTATCGTCCATTCACCTTGGCAACGATAATCCCTATCATTCAGACGATTCATCCTGCCCATAATGTTGCTATACTTCGTAATAATATCCCCAAACATGGGTTTCATAGGTAGTGCCTTCACCATACAGTAAGCCTGAAAAGCTGGATTTCTATACCGAGGAAAATCTAAGGCTTGGAATCTATCTTCACAATATTGAACCAGGCGGTCACGAAATTCTGGAAAATCTTCACCTTCGACCCAACGTGTCACAACAGGGTGCTTATCTACTGGCAACACACGCTTCCTTGCTGTATGCTTAGTTCTAGCCATCTACAAGAGGAAACAACTTAATAAATCTCTAATTTAAAAAGGCATTGACCGTAATCCAAATAACTACTCTTCGCAACCAAGAACCATTCCCAAGACTCCAAATCGATGGTTATAAGACTCTTGAAGAAATTTCCCAACAAAGTCCCTTAGAAGTAGGCTTAAACTCAGAATCCAATTGAAACACTTCAAAAATTCGAATGGGTGGATGGGAGCACTTGCTTTCTATCCTATTTTCTAAACACTTACACATAGTAGTCCTATCCATACTACCCAAATTTCCACGGCTTGTCAAATTTTAAGTTATTTCTCCTATATTCATTTTAGTTATCCTAACAAGTTTCAAATTCCTTTTTAGAATGTCGGCTCTGATACCACCTGTAACACCCCCAAATGGCCCAAGCCGGAGACCCGGGGATGTCACTCCGTACCCGAGAGGAGCCCGGATACAAGGAGATTTTATAACATGGTTCGCAAGCACAAAACATCCACAAACCATAACTAAATCCAATTAAAACAATGTATTGCGATAAACCTTCGTCCTAGCCACAAACCGGCAAAAACAACTAAAGTGTTTAAACTACTAAAGAATTCAATTTCAAATGAAATACTACTACTAATAATCCATGTGATGCGCGTCCCCATCTATGCCCGATAACCTTCCTCTAAACCTGTGGTGCGGAATCAAAAACAAACACCACAGTACAAAATCAGCATTGAAATACTGGTAAGCAAACATCCAAACATGTAAAACGATGATGGATAGTTATAAAACAATGACTCATTTGCAAGTAGGAGTTTTTCGCAAACACAGCGGTAACAAAGTTGACTCTTGTATTAAAACATAAGAGTTCCCAATTCCATAATATATTTCCAACCAATTTCCATAATCATTAGGAAAAATCCAAATCCAGTGTTAACTTCATTCCGTTAAAAAAACCAAACAAATCCATTATTAATTCGTTGTGACGGGGGAAAACCAAATAAACCACAACTTCCATGACCTTAAGTGTCGACACCCCCCTAAGACTACGCCGGCCAGAGGAGTGAGTACATGCCGCTATCCGGGGACTTGCAACCGGATCAAAAAGAGACGGGACCGCAGCCAACACCGCCCAAAGAGAATAATAGAGTCCCGCACAACATCTTCCACTTTACGTTATAGTTCATTCATTATCATGGTGATGTTTTCATCAAAACATTTAACGAGTAGAAATCACATATTCCAAGTCATGTATCACGTAAACACATTTTGAGACGTAACAAATCAAATATTCGTTTGACACGAAAGAGATAAGCACACTAGGCTTGGCACATTTACTTACCTCAAAGCAAATTCCAACAATAGCAATCAATCAACGTACTCTACGTACTCGTCGTCGACGAACTCGTTACCTACACATAACAATATGCTAATCAAACCAATACTCTAGCAATATATACTTTCTATACTAATTACATGCATATGATAGTCCATGGTTTAGGGTTCTAACACTTCCCCAACATCCTATTCAATTCATGCTCCAAAAGAAGCCCAAATCTTTGCTTCAAAATCCCCTAACCTAAGCATACATAATCTATCATAACTCCACCAAATCTATTACTCCAGTTTCCCAAACAGATCATGGTCTAAAAACAGTTCCATTGGATTCAAAACGTTCGAAATAATAAGTTTAGCCTCAAACGGATCTTAATTTCGATTCCTGAATCAAAAGTTACACTAGTTTCAATTTCCAACTTCATTCAAAATATCAATACGGGAATTGTCAATCTTCATGAAACTTTTCCCCCAAGCATCTTGTTCATCCTATAACCATATTAAACCTAACATAACATGATTCCCACATTCAAATCAGATTGTTATCCACCTATTATGATCATTCAAACTCCCAAATCATTCAATCAAACTCTCTTCCAAACTAGGGTTTCTTCCCAACATCCAAGAACATGATAAACCCTAAAATTTGATAATAAATCCTACGAATCCATGAACAATGATCCTAACCATAACAAACTGAAATTTAAAGATTACATGCAACATACATGAATCATGAACAAGTGATCACAAGATCAAGAGATCAACGAGAGAAAAGAGAAGAAGAAACAAAACAACCAAACCCGCTCAAACCCGCCGCCCATGGAGGCGGACGGAGAGAGAGACGGACGGGGTAGAGAGAAAAGAAATAGAGAAAGAAAAAGAGAGAAAGAAAGAAAAGAGAAAGAGAGAGAGAGAGAGAGAGAGAGAGAGAGAGAGAGAGAGTTACCTTGCCGGAAAAAGAGAGAGACGGCGGCGGCGTTGCCGTCGGGTAGAGGGACGAGAGAGAGTGAGAGAGGGACGGGTAGAGAGTGAGGGACGTGAGGGAGAGATTAGAAAAAAAATAGGGAGAGTGAGGGTTTTTATGAGATTTGGAAATAAAATCAACTTCATAAGTAGGAAACCCTCTTGGATTAGGAAACTTTTATGTAGGAAGAAATTTAGGTCAAAAGACACTTATTTCCCCTTAGTTTTGCCAAAAGACAAACACCTCCCCCAAACTCAAGTAAAAGACACTAAAACTTTTGATTAAAGTCACAAAGTTCCCCCCAAACTCTCAAAGCATTATAATTAACTCTCTATAATTACGTTAACTTCCCAACACTTATAATAATAACACAAAATACCCGTAGTCACAAAACGGGGTATTTCATCCAGTGTCCTATACCACTTGTAGGCCACGTTCCCCAGAGATTTCGGGAACTCGCGCATCAGCAGCTTGGAATCAGCCCCATACGGCCCCATCACATCAATGAAACACATGACATGCTCGTGGGCGTTTCCGTTGACATCTTCGAACTTATCCCATTTAGGAGCCTTGTACCCGGCAGGGTTAGGCATAAGGTAAATCTCTCGTGGGATAGGTGGATCGTTGTCAAGATTCGGGATGATGGTGTCTGCGAACAGTTGATTAGCCAAGATGGTTTCTATGCGCCGCTGTAGCGACGTCATACACTCTGGAGCACTTCCCGCAGCAGCAGGAGGAGGGGTTGTTGCAGTTGGAGGCGACACATATACCGCAGAAGGGCTACGAACGTACTGTGGATTCGCATTGCCCCACACCGCCGGCGGAGGAGGCAAAGGATATTGTGAAGACGGATTAGATGCCAGGATTGGCGGTTGAGGAATATGAGCGGTAAGATGCAACATTTGAGCTGTTTGCCCCTGAACTGAGGGTAACTGCGTCGTTGTCGGTGGAGTTTGGAGGTTAGGATTAGGTGGTGTGGTTGATACTCCCAATCCTTGAGTGGTGGAAGCTCCTCCTCCCTGAGAGACGGCAGTGGCTGATGCGGGCTTTGGGGCGAGAGTACCCAGGATAGCCATTATCCGTTCCAGCTGGGCAGACTAAGCTTTAAGAGCCTTCGCATGATTCTAGATGGTAGCGTCCAAGGCCTCTAATGTTGGAGCTTCACCAGCAGCCGTAGGAGTGCGACGGGTCTCCTCTCCTGAGGTGGTCTCCGTGGAGGGTGATCTGTTACTGACATCATCTTCATGAGACATGGTTGCTTGCAATGGTAAGTTCACGTCGGGTTCACCAAATGTGTACGAGAGAATCCTGCAGAGAGAATTCAATATACACCAAGAGCAGGGAATAGATTATACACAGGAAGTGTAGGGTTGTGTGTAGGGAGAGAGTAAGGCAATAGCACTGTATGAGAGAGAGACAGGATTTTAGCAGAGCTTTCGCGTGGTTCAGGTGTGTTCTCCCTGTATGGAAGGGTTAAAAATCCTATCTATAACGGAGAATGTGACCGTTGTAGTGTGGTTAATGCGACCATTAATGGCGGCTTAATTAGCTTAACCACAACGGCGTGTTCGTCCGCGTATATAGGGACCGTTACAGCACGTTATCCACGTATACCGCAACCGTTACGAGGTAGACCGGGTTTGACCGTGTTTATGAAGCTCATGCCATAAATCTCTCAAAATTAGTTACTAAGAGTCGCGCGCGGGCTTGGTTGTCGCTCGCGCGCGACAGGACTTACTCTAGCCTCCACACCACTAAGTCCCTACAAGTCCCGTGAGGTGGTATGTGAGGGCCCTGTCACGCAGCCCCCACGTGGATCAGCGCGGCTGGTGATCCAGTGTGTGTGGAGCACAGTATGGTGTGCTAGATGGTCGCGACGTGGCCAAGATCTGCCTGTCCAGAAAGCACTATCTACAACTGTTTCCTTAAAAGGTTTCCAAAAGCTTGTCCCATATTTCTTTGGCTGTCTTGCATCCAGAGATCATGTTAAATTCATCTGCACTAAAAGCACAATACAATAAGCCCATAGCTCTATAGTTCATTGAGTATTGTTCTAATTCAGAAGTGGTAAGTAAGTCCTCTTTCTTGGGATTTTTATTCCCATCCTTTTCAGAGTAGAATGTATGAGGACCCTTCTGTAAGATAGTCCAAATTTCAACATCTTGATAAATTATGAACATCTTCATCAATGCTTTCCAGTGGACAAAATTGTCTCCATAGAATAGAGGAGGTATGTTAGCAGCTCTTCCTTGAGAGAAACCACCATCACCTGCAGTACTCATGATCACCAGATGGTTAAATTTTATACAGTGATACAAGCTCTGATACCAATTGAAAGGGGAGTAAGCACGTAGAAATGCAGTACAGATACTCTAGAAGGGGGGGGGGGTTCAATAGAGTATGCCAACTTTTTGATAAACTCTCTAAGAATAGAGGTTTCAAATTTTCGTAAGGAAGTTCAAGGCCCTGAAAAGATTTTCAAGCACTTGGAATAAAACGGTTTTGAATTTATAGAAGAATAAGCCTATTTCAAGGCCTTGAAATGAAACTGTTTTGAATGCTGCAATTGAACTAAGTACGATTTCACTTGGACCTACGTCTCTACCTCAGAGATATTCTCCCTGCAAATTTTCAACACAATTCTTATTAATCAAAAGGTAAGCCCAAGATCTCAAGCACAAAGATATCCCTTACTCTGTTACAGCTTGTGGTTCTCACTAACCTATCTAGTACCTGCTCTAGCTAACTGATTAAATAAGAATTGTCTATTGTTCACCTTGAACAATCCTTGAGAATGAGATCTAGAAGTAATATATGAATGATATACAAATTACGTACAGAACAGAAGAACACATAAATTGAAACTGCAATGAGATTGCAGTGTTCTTTTGTGAGTTGGATTGAGAGAATGATTTGCTTCTTTGATGCTTGGTAATCCTTGAATGTGTCTCTGTTTTTTCTCGTTGAGTTGTATCACAAAATGTTTAAAATTGAGCTCCATTTATACTGCTCGATTGGTCAGTAAATCTACCTGATTTTCAGCAATAAACTTCCCTGTTTATAAGGTAACAAATTTGACTTTTCTAACAGTCTTCTCCAAAGGATAGTTGATCATAATCTTCAAAGATATTGAGCTGATCTTTTCATTAAAAAAATTGATAAGCAGTCAAGAATGATTAATTAATCAAAGAATCATAATCTCTCAGTATTTTCTTTCCTGCAAAATTCACGGTAGGAAACCAATCCTCTAAAGTAGGAAATGAACTTTCACTGCAAAACTAATTCAAACAGAATACCCAGGTGAAATCTAAGTGAATCAATGCTTTTGTTATTCATCATCAAGTAATAACTAATCAATAATAGGGGTGAGAGAGTTAGAAAAAGATCACAAGAACTCCCCCTTAGCATATGCATACAGGATAGACAGTTTCAAGGCTTTGAATGTTAATTCAAGGCTTTGAAGGCTGTTTCAAGGCCTTGAAATAGCTCTGCTATTTCATTCTTGTGAATCTTGTGATCTACACAAGTAATTGCAAATTAAAGAAAACTATCCATTAATAAAGACAACCGACCATACATATATAGAAAACAATATATTACCACGAATAAGAGAAAGATAAGAGGAAAATTATATAAAATAAAATTCTAGTCTGCATTGTTCTCTTTGAGTTGTTCATCTGTTGAGGCCCTTCCTGGTTCCTCCTTGTGTGAAAGCTTTCTCCCAGTAGCCCCCCTGTATCTCATTTTTAATGGGAAAACGGATTCAGCGGTTTCTTCATAGAATTCAAGAGGCGCTGCCAACCTATAATTTTCAATCTTCATCTGCTCAATTAACTGGATTCTCTATTCAGTCTCTTTTATTTTCCGCTGGCTTTCCTGCCTTTTCTTATATAACCTCACTGAAAGGGAGTCCTGGCTCCTTGAATCTTCATCCGATGAATCAGAGATGAAACTGAAACACACTTATTGGACCCTGGCAGCCCCGTTAAAGGACTGGTGACCTCCTCAACTTCACGCATGCATTTGAGAATTGGTTTCATGGTAACGGGATTTTTGGGTTTGGACTTTGATGGAGTCTTGGATAAGTGATTTTATTTGCTGTGACTATTTTGGAATGGATGTATGAGATTAAATAGAGTTAATCAGCTGTCATTTTATCTTTTTTTTCCTCCGCATTGGACGTGCAAGTAATTTACTGCCTTGTACATTAATGTTGTTCAATGAGGCAGTTTGGGGAATTCGAACAATTACTTCACAATTTTTTTGTGAATGGTCATGATGATTAGTGGTTTATAGGTGTATTGTGATGTCCTCCATGCTCGTTGTTTGTTTCCATGTAGTACCGAACTGGGCCTCTTCATGATTATAATCTACTGAATGGTCCATGAATTTACCATTGAATTCTCGTGTCTTATCAATGCCCTCTCCAAATTACTTCATTTGCACTCTCACGTTCATTTTCGATAATGGTTGTGCAGTGTGTGGAATTTTGACAGAAGTAAACTTTATTTCTTCTAACTTATTGATCCATTGTTTTAACATCAACGTAAAATGAATAAACAAAAGTAAACTATATTTCCTATCACCTGTTGCAGGTAACATTTCCAGGTTACAGAACATTAATGATATCATAGATGAGTGGGCACTATTTGGACTTTCTCATGAGGTAGACATATTTTGGTACCCCATTTAATTTCCTTTAATTCAACTCTCTTCTTGATGTTGATATTTCAATTTTGAGGGAAACCTTGTCTTATGACCGCGCAACATAGCTTTTGGAGTAACTACTTTACGTCTGGATGCATTAGTTGTGACATGTGAGAAAATTTACAGCGAGTAGAAAGAAAAACATGTTGAGTAATAGCTCTAAAATCAAGCAGCTTCTTGAACGTAAATCTAGGTGTGTTTTTTTGCAAGTGTACGATCAACTAGTGTAGGGTAATTGTGAATCAGATACCGAACCCACGAGAATAGTGCAAGTTTTTCTTTCGAGAATCTGAATTAATAGCAAAGCTGTAAAAAGGGATGAATAGTTGTATGTGTGATTTACTAAGCTAAATTGCAGTAAATAAATGCAGTAAATAAAGTAACTATTTTTTGGTATAAATTTTTTGGGAATTTTTCTAAGTCTGTAAATGATGAATTAAAGATCTAGGCTACAGGATCCCCTAGGGTTACCATTCAAGGTTTATAGTTTACTTTGATTTCAGAAACACATGGCGGTATTGTTTATGCCAGCATACCAGTGATACAATATCCTCTCGGTCTCATGAATCTATCACTCCGCTGCAGATTTCCGGGTCCTCTTGGTCTACCTAGATCTGTAGGTTTGTTCTAAGTCTGCTAGGGTTACAGGTTCTCCTCTCGGTCTCCCCCTAAACCTCTAAGAATTTAGTCTAATGCTTCTGGGCTAGTCTCCTGATTCTCTTAACCTCTCGGTCCATCAAGGCACGGTACTAAGTGTGGGTTTGGTGTAGACTTTTTGTATTTTAAGCTGTCTTTTAAGATGATGTGAAAAAGTCCGTGACACAAAAGTTCACGAAAAAAGATGCATGGGTTTGGTAAAAAAAAGTTGGTGATGTTAAAAAGTCAGTGATGTAAGAGTTTTGTTGTTTAGCGAAACTTACCACTTTATCCTTTTTGACTATTTATTGAAGGTCAGTGATGTGTCAGTTTTGTTGTTTAGTGGGGATAGTATTGTCATTTGTATGATATGATGAAAAAAGACACAAAAAATCCACCCAAACCCAACTTTTTGCTTCCACCTTTTCTACACTACAACTTGAAAATCAAAAATCCAAAATCAACTCAAAAAAGTCTGTACCAAACATTAACTAAATCCTGTCTTCTCTTCCTAACTCTCACTGGCCACTCTCGCGAACCAGATCCTGTCTGTAGCACTCCTGGGTGATCAGGACGTTCATGCACAAAATAAAACTGAAGATAAAAGAATAAACAACCCGATACTGTATTAGGACTTTAAAGCAGTCATGAATTCGATAATCAAAACAAACTACATCGCTGAATGCATAAATCCTAGGTTCAACGAGAACATTGGTAAAGATTTTAGCTAGTGTACATTATTGAAAAACAGAATTTCATAAATTAAAGACAAGATAGATCAAACGAGATTATTGCTGAAAACGCAAACTGCTATGTGCTCTGCTCTGCTCCAGTACTCCGGTTGTGATGATGAATTGTATGATCATTTTCTATGCCGGAACGCCTCTTATTTATACTGCCACAGTTTCCAAAACAAATGCCTGAAATTCCTGTTCTGCCCCTGTCTAAACCGCCTTGGGAAGCTTCTGGAAGTCCTGACATGCGTTTGAACGCACCTGGCTGCGTGTGAACGCACATGTGCGTTCGAACACACATCATGCGTTTGGACGCACGCGCTGCTTACCGTTGACTTTTTGAATTTTGACTTCCGTTGACTTTTTGGGGTACCTTTGAATGCACATGTGCGTCTGAACGCACATGTCTTCGTTCTTCTGGTTGACTTCTGCCTGAGTTTTGACCTTTCTGTAATGTTGCGCAGATCCCTGTAGTCGTTATGCGCAGATCCCTATAGTCCAGAAAATACCGTGCAGTCCCACCAAACCTACGCATCACCAAAGATGTAGAGATAGGCACGACCACCAATTAAACCTGTCAACCCCAGACCCCAAATCTGTGCGAAAAAGATATCACGCACGCGACTACTCCTCCTATGATCACTGTGTAATGTAGTGAATCACCTCCTGCAAATTAATGTTGTCGCCTCTAACTCACCCTGTCACACCCTCAAACTGTCCAAAACAAATCTGATATGAAGTTCGCATCCATCTGAAACCCTCCCAGACTCACTCCCTCTATCATAACGCGTAGCACTAGCCAACTAAACGAGTGATGAAAGTTACAAAGAAGGCCTCCTAGGCTACAGTGGCTGTGAACGAAGGGGTAAACGACTGCAAATGGGCTGACTATTTGGACCTAAGGCTGAGAAGCAGGACGTGAGGTCCGTTATAAGCCAAAACACTCCACAGAAAAATGCAGTGACCGTGCTGGCACCCGTAAGCAGGTTATCGACTACCTAAGCGACGGCGATGTGGCAACTAGTCGGATTCCTAGCACAGGGTACAACTACCGGAAAATTCAGGGTCGCACATGATCTAACCATCCACAGAAAATCAAACTTCTACACCTCGATGCCAATTTTCCTTCTTGTTGGGGACTTTACCACTGAAGTTTCCCCCAATTTTTAGTTCTTTTTATTGCTCATTCTAAAAAAAAATCTCATTTTCAGCTTTTTTTTATTATTATCAATTTAATATTTATTTATTTATTTTTATTTTATTTATTTTTTTATAATAATGCAAGGTCAGAAAATTAGGTGGGTAGACTCAACATAAAAAATGTGCTTTTTGTAAAATAAAATAAAATGAAAAAAATATGCAGACCTGGCGATGCGGGAGGACACGTTTCCCAACCCCCACACTAGAGGTGGCGCTTCCCCGCGAATCTAATGATCTGGTCTATAACTTGAATCTGTGTTCTCATGGGTGGACTGTTCTGTCGGCTCAGGAGACGGCTCGGGAGTCTGCCTCCCCTAGGTCTCTTACTAGGAGCCTGTCTAGCCGCTGTTGATGTACCAACATGACTGGGCAGGGTGTGGAATGCTGGCCCCTGGGTTTGCGTGCTGTCGAGGCGGGTACTGGGTACCGGTTCGGCCAGGGTCGCCCATATAACCTGCTTTTTCTGGGCTCGGGATAGGGTTATGGCCAGAGAAGCTGTCATCTGGCCGCCTATCCTCCATCGTCCATCTGGGACAGTTGTCACTGGAGTAGCGGGATGGGAAATTCAATTTCTTACCACACATATTGATTTGAATCTCATTGAGGGCTGCCTCATGAGTTCAATGAGCGGCATTGTTAGCATGGTAGATATACTTCCGGGTCTTATACAGTTTCCCGAGACCCCTAGCCATTTTCTTGACTGTCCTCACCTGGTAGTTCTACATCTTTTCCTTGGCCTTAATCTTCTTCCTGACCCACTTTTCCTGCTCAGTCCTCTCCAGGCGCCAAAAAGAACTACGCTTGGCCGCTCTGCTAGACTGCCCTTGGTCGTACTCGGGCGCCCTGGGTTCACTCGAACTGGCTGACCGGGGCACTCATAGGGGTCCTGGTAAGGTAGGCAGACCACCGCCTGCCGGCGGCGCCGGTGGCGGCATCTCATCACCTCCGCCCTATGGAGGCGCACCGTCATCATCATCATCATCATCCACATTAACATAATCCGGAGGCCATAGAAGAGCCTCCTCCAATCCACATCTAATTTTTCGGTACTTTCGTACCTGAACCGGTCTGACATCTCTCAGCTCACCTAGGATTGGCACCAGTTAATCATGGGCCATTTTAGTCAACATCCCCAAAAGACCCAACCTTTTCCTACTAGTAGCCTCCATCCTTTCCCGAAAAAATTCACAAATAATCTCCGGCGGGATGGCTGGCTCTCGGGTCATCAAACCGAAAACCAATAACGCCACATCATAGTGAACCGAGTCATGTGCTTAATGCCCGCAATCCGATTTTTGACCCACTCAGTCCACCATCTCGCCTCCCGAATCAAGTAGGTCGCGGGAAGATTCCTATTGGCTGGACTAAGTTTGATGTAGTACCAAGCAGCCCCGCACACAAAGTCTGGAGAATCTGGTCACTAAGTGCTTCCGAAAGGTGAGTTCAAAATTCTTGAAACTGGCAGTCATCTAACACCAAATCTAGGCCTAGACTTTCTCAGATAGACGCTGGGGTGATCATAGCCAAGTCTTCCTGCAGTAAATCCACTCAAATGATTGGGCCTCGCGGTTAATACACTCCTGGGGATTACTGTAAATACTCTTTAGCGAGTATAGAACTAACCTAAAAATTGGTAAACCCGGTGAACAAATCCCGAAACTGACCTAGTTCAGTGTAGTCAAACAGGTCCTACCCCATAGACACATGATCACAGGGAAAGGTTCTCTCAGTCGGAATCTCAAACTTGATTTTTTTATCCTGCAGAAAGAACAAGTGTACTTTGTTGAAAAACCTATGGTCACATAAGTGGTCCTCCTAACAACCTACAGTCTATGATATTCAATGGAGCAATAGCCCGATCTGGTCTCATGAAGGGTTTATCCATATCCATCACAAAAAATGAAAAGAAAAAAAAAATTGTAGAGAGAGAAAGAGATAAAACAGAACCTAGGTACCCGGAGTAAATCCTACGGGTAGAGATCCGAAGCGCTGTCTCAGAAGCAGATCTAGAACTGTCTGACTTTCTGGTATGGGCACCCCCATACTGTTTCTGAGTAGTCTGGCAGTTTTGTGGTGATCCCCGGAGTTGGACTGACGGCGGAATACTGGCGGCTGAGTAGGGCAGAGAGAATTTTTCTAGAGAGAGAGATTTGAAAGTGTTTCACTGAAGTAAAAATGAGTCACTTTCATCCGTACACTATATATAGGCAAACTTTCAGAAATTGCAGAGAAGGCTCGGAAATTCAAAATTTTACAAAATATTTCAAATTTTTTTCATCCCGCTGCTTGTGGGTTTGCACGCACGTTCTGCGTTTGAACGCATAACTTGAATTTTATGGAAAATCTTGAATCTTGATGATATGCGTTTGTACGTACATTATGCGTTTCAACGCATAGCTTGGATTTCTGGAATTTTTTGTCTTGCAATGATGTGTGTTTGAACGCACATCCTGCGTTTGAACATAGTTCTGCGGTTTATGGGTTTCTGCAGTTCCTAGTGATATGTGTTTAACACACAAGCTGCGTTTGAACGCACATAATCTCTCTAGAAAATTTCTGGAATAGTCTTCTTCGTTTGAACACACATCTTGCGTTTAAACGCAGATTCTTTTCTTCAAAATTTCTGGCCAAGTCTTTTGCGTTTGGACGTACATCTGCATTTGAACGCAGATCTGGTTGTCTAGAATTTTTTTATGCCCTGGTGTGCGTTTGAACTCACATCCTCTGCGTTTGAACGCAGATGTCTTGGTTCAAAAATTCTATCATGGAGTTCCTGCGTTTAAACGCAACCCTTCTGGCGTTTGGACGCACATCCTGCGTTTGAACGCAGGTCTTCTGCGTTTGAACGCACAACTCCTTGCTTTGAGTGGTCTTTTTTATGATATTTTTTTGCTAACGTGGCCTCCTGCGTTTGAACGCACAGATCTGCATTTAAACGGACACCTGCGTTTGCACGTAGACTCCAATTCCTGCAAAAATTGTTCCTGTCTCACTAAAACACTAAATTCAGCATTAGACCCCTCTTCTCACTTTTCTCTCTTTTTATGAAAATAATATTTAAATACTATATTACTGCATGTAAACACTATTACTCTACGTTGGGTTGCCTTCCAACCAGCACTTGTGATTTACACTCGACAACCCGAATTCGTTACCTTGTTGGTGGTCAGGGTTTGTTGAGGTAGATGGTCTCTACCTCTATTATCTCCTGCAGATCTCTCTATGGCTTGATTATGTTCCCATTCACCTTGAAAATTGTGTTGTCCCCTGGGTTTTCCAGCTCCACTACTCCCCGGGATTTAATGTCTTTCATAATAAATGGTGTCGACCATCGTGAGCGCAGCTTCCCTGGATAGAAATTCATCCTTGAATTGTAAAGGAGAACCTTCTTCCCAATTTCTATCTTCTTCGGTAGAATGCGGTTGTCATGCCATTTCTTTGTTTTTTTCATTATAGATCTTGGCACTCTCATAGGCTGTTTTCCGGAATTCGTCCAATTCGAGCAGCGCCATCTTTCTCTTATCTCCAGATAAACTGTGATCCATATTTAGCTGCTTGATTGCCCAATATACTCTTTGTTATAATTGCACCGGTAAGTGACAAGCCTTACCAAACACCTGCTGGTATGGGGACATTCCCAAAGGAGTTTTGTAGGTTGTCCTTTACGTCCAGAGCGCATCATCAAGCTTCAAGGATCAATCTTTACGTCCTGGATTCACCGTCTTTTCCAATATGCTCTTGATTTCCCGATTTGACACCTCTGCTTGCCCATTCTCCTTAGGTTGGTAAGGAAGTGATACCGTATGGATAGACACCCCATACTGTTTTAAAACTTTGGAAAAGACTTTGTTAATAAAGTGAGAGCCTTCATCACTGACCATGGCTCTTAGTGTTCTAAACCTGGTAAATAAGTTGCGCTTGAGAAATCGGTCCACTATTGCTGCGTCGTTTTTCTTACAGGCTATAGCTTCTACCCACTTTGACACATAACCCTCAGCAAGAACGATATACAAATTACCCAGGGATGATGGAAAAGGACCCATGAAATCAATACCCCAAACAAGGAAAGGTTCAACCTCTTGCCAAAGTGTCATGGGCATCTCATTCCGTTGGTAAATATTTCCTGTGCGCTTTAAGCGATCACAGCTCTGTGCATAGTCGTGGAAATCTTTGAAAACTGTCGGCCAGAAAAAACCTGATTGCAGTACTTTGTGGGATGTCATGGTTCCACTAAAGTGACCCCCACACTGTGCTCTGTGGCAGTGCTAAATTACCTCAATGATCTCTTGAAATGAAATTAAACGTTGTAGGATGTTATCAGCACCCTGTTTGAACAAGAAAGGGTCATCCCAGAAATATTGCCTGCATTCTAAGATAAATTTCTTTTTCTGCAGGGGGTGATATCTTCAGGGATTGCTCTATTTACCAAATAATTGGCTATGGCATAGTACCATGGTTGTCTGTTAATTTTGACCTTCATAATATGCTCGTGTGGAGAGTTTTCTTGAATCAGGTCTGACTCCTCTGTTGGGTTCTCCAGGCGAGATAAATGATCCGCCACCACATTCTCGACTCCTTTCTTGTCCCTGATTTCAACATCAAATTCCTGCATCAGCGGAATCTAATGCAACAGCCGTGGCTTTGCATCTTTCTTTTCCAGTAGGTACTTTAAGGCGCTGTGATATGTGAAGATGATAATTTTTGACCCCACCAGATAAGGTCTGAATTTGTTCAAGGCAAAGACTACATCCATCAGTTCTTTTTATGTAGTCCCATAGTTAACTTTTGCATCGTTCAAAACTCTGCTGGTGTAGTAAACTACATGGCAGAATTTATCTTTTCGCTGTCCCAATACTGCTCCTACTGCATAGTCACTGGCGTCGCACATAAGTTCGAATGGGAGTGACCAATATGGAGTCCTGATTATTGGTGCAGTGGTTAGTTGATCTTTGAGTACATCAAAGGCTTGTTTGCAGGATTCATTGAATACGAATGGCACATCCTTTACCAATAGATTACATAATGGTTTGTAATTTTGGAGAAGTCTTTAATGAATCTTCTGTAACATCATGCATGGCCCAAAAACTCTTGATCGCCGTTACTGTGGTTGGGTATGGAAGTTGTTTTATCACCCCAATCTTTTCTCTCTCCACTAATAAGCTTTTGCTGGAAATCTTATGTCCCAGCATAATGCCTTCAGTACCATGAAGTGGCATTTTTCCCAATTTAGTACCAGATTATTTTTCCTGCACCGGATCAGAACTCTGGCCAGATGGTACAAACAGTCTTCAAAACTGTCCCCAAATAGTGAAAAGTCACCCATGAAAACTTACACATTTTTCTCGATCATATATGAAAATATGGCCATCATGCATTTCTGGAATGAAGCTGGAGCGTTGCACATACCAAACGACATGCGTCTAAAGGCGAACGTTCCATATGGGCAAGTGAACGTCGTCTTTTCTTGATCTTTCGGATTAATGTAGATTTGGTTTTACCCGGAGTATCCGTCAAAGAAAAAGTATTAGGCATGGTGAGCTAGTCTGTCCAACATCTGGTCCAAGAATGGCAGTGGAAAGTGTTCCTTCAGTGTTGCATCATTCAGCCTGTCTGACCTGTATGCATATTCTAGGTGGAGTTTTTCCGAACTCTTCTGATCTGATTCTATCTCTCTCACCCCAATGCTTGATCTGTTATTATTGGATGATGAAAGAAAATTTATTTTCATATATTTAACACCATTTAATCCATCTGTTTGACTCAGGGTTGCAAGGAAATTTTATTTCCTAGTTTGCAGGATTGGTTTCCTAATATGGATTTTGCGGGAAAGGAAACTTGGAAATAATGTGAATCTGTGATCAACAGACACTATTGACAGCTTCCCAATTTGTTTAAATACAAGATCAGAACATTATCTCTGAAGATTATGATCAACTTCCGTTGGAGAAGGCTGTTAAAAGAGTCAAAGTTGTTGCCTACAAAATAGGAAGTTTGTTTCTGAAAATCTGGAAAGATTTGCAGAGCTCTGAGCTGTATAAATAGAGCTGATTTTGAAGCAACAAAAAAAACAACACTCAACGGGCACAAAGAGTGACACATTTCAGTATTGACAAGCATCAAAGAAGCACATCATTGTCACAATCCAACATACAGAAGATCACTGCATTCTTAACTACAGTTTTTACACTTCCAGTGTTCTTCTATTATGATCATCATTTGTATATCATTCTTATACTACTTCTAGCTCTCATTCTCAATGATTATTAAAAGTGAACAATAGAGAATTCTTAGTTAATTAGTTAGCTAGAGCGGGTATTGTAGGGTTTTGATCATGGATGCGCAACGAAAAAATAAATAGAATCCATGCAATACCCTCCAAGGATCACAAGTCAAGAGGCATAACGATGGTAAGGGAGAAATCAATAACACACCTTAGGGTTTCTCCTTTGATGACTTCAAACGCGAATTGTGTCACGTTCTCTATAGTTGATCCACGCCTAGAGTTGAATTCTAGATCATCCTACTCCTTTGTGCTAGCCCGAAATGAGGAAGAGGAAGAAAAATCACGCAAAACGAGACAACAAGGAGGTTTCGGCCTCCTTGTGGGCCGACAGGGACGGGCGGCGGTCAAGGGGGGTGGGCGAGCCTCCTTTGATTGCTTGCTCTTTCCTTTTTGTTCTCTCCCACTCAAGTTATTGTCAATAAGGTCATAAGTGTGGGAAGGAAGGAAGGAGTGTCCTTTATATAGTCCAACAAATCCTTGCCAACTACCTAAAGGACCCATTCTAGTCCTACTAGAATTCGGTTTAGTCCCTTATTTGCAAATTAGTCCTACTAAGTTTGCAAGGTATTGCAAAGTGACCCTTCTGATTAATTAATCAAATTAATTAATTCCCAAATCTAGTTCAATTCTATATAGCGTGTGACCCCATAGGTTCTATCTAGTTGGTAGAAACAATTTGCTAATATGGAGCGGTTTCTAGCAAAACATCCATTCTAGCCAACTAATAGAATAGTCATCTTGACAAACCTTGTACAAGTAATTGTCTCGTCCCTTTGTCTCTATATCCTGATTGGACACGAGACATACAAGTCACACTCGTATATCCAATCCATAGTTTCTCGATCCATGAGAATAACTTTATTCGTGCAAATGACATCAATATCCCAAATTGATTTATTTGAGTCTGGCCAGAAATTCTATAAGCACTATCCCTCGAGCGGCCTAGGATATTTGCTCCCGTTATGTGGGAGGGACAAATTCTATCTACGTCCACTACGATCTCTAAGCTTGCTTCTTATTGTATCCGGTACACGCCTTTATAACTACCCAGTTACGGTGTAGCGTTTAACGCTACCAAAATTACAATACAAATAGAATATCTAGCGACTTCAAGTATAAGGATGATAATACCATTGTACCACGAGAAGCACTTGTGACTTATCATAACGTGTATGTAGCCTTCTTGGAGATGGGTCAATCCAGTGCGTCATTACCCTCAATGCATACCTATGTGTTGGATCATGATATCTCCATATCAATCGAACCCCATACTAGTCTATAGATGATTGTCCCTTTAATCATTATACTAGACTAGGGATATTTAAGATAATCAACACAATTGTAAATCTAAGGACTTCATTATATTAAATATACAATGAATGTTCTAGCCATAAATAAATTCATACTAAACAAGATTGCCTCTAGGGAATCTATTCCAACAGTCTCCCACTTGCACTAAAGCCAATCTGGCGCATCTCATATGCCCATGCTCCTAGTGTGCCCTTCATGTTTCCACTTCACAAGCGGCTTTGTAAGTGGATCTGACAGATTCTCATATGTAGGAATCTTGCATATCCGAACGTCTCCTCTATCGATAATATCTCGAATCAGATGGAACTTCCTGAGCACGTGCTTGGATTTCTGGTGTGACCTGGGCTCCTTTGATTGCGCGATCGCCCCAGTGTTGTCACAGTACAACTCAACTGGATCTGCAATGCTAGGAACCACACCAAGTTCAGAAACAAACTTTCTAATCCAAACTGCTTCCTTCGCTGTGCCATTTGCAGCAATGTACTCAGCCTCTGTTGTAGAATCAGCTACCGTCTCTTGCTTGGAACTTTTCCAGCTCACCGCTGCTCAATTCAGGCAAAGCACATATCCCGATTGTGATCTAAAGTCATCTCTGTCATTTTGGAAGCTTTCATCAGTGTAACCCCTTACATGTAACTCTTCCTCACCGCCAAATATCAAGAAAGCATCCTTAGTTCTTCTCAATTACTTTAGGATGTTCTTGACTGCAATCCAGTGACTCTCACCCGGATTGGACTGGTATGTGCGTGTCATACTCAAGGCATATGACACATCTGGTCTAGTACATAACATGGCGTACATGATAGATCCTATGGCCGAGGCATAGGGAATTCTACTCATGCGTTCCTTCTCAATCTCATTGGAAGGACAACCACTCTTCGAAAGAGAGATTCCATGTGACATGGGCAAGAATCCCTTCTTGGAATCTTGCATGTTGAACTGTTTCAATACCTTGTCAATATATGTACTTTGACTTAGGCCTAGCAGTTTCTTAGATCTATCTCTATAGATCTTTTTACCGAGTATATAGGCTGCTTCCCCTAAGTCCTTCATTTAGAAACACTTCCCTAGCCAATCTTTAACAGATTGCAGCATGGGAACGTCGTTTCCAATGAGTAGTATGTCATCCACATACAAGACCAGAAAAGCTACAGAGCTCCCACTAACCTTCTTGTAGACACAAGACTCATCTTCGTTTCTGATGAAGCCAAACTCTTTGACTACTTCATCAAAACGTCAATTCCAACTCCTAGAAGCTTGCTTCAATCCATAAATGGATCGTTGCAGCTTACAGACTTTGTTGGCTTGATTTGGATCCTCAAAACCCTCCGGTTGTATCATATACACGTCCTCGAGGAGATTCCCATAAAGGAATGATGATTTGACATCCATCTACCAAATCTCATAAACATGGTATGCTGCAATTGCAAGTAGGATTCGGATGGATTTGGTCATAGCGAATGGTGAAAAGTTTTCATCATAGTCAATACCATGAATCTGTCTGAATCCTTTAGCCACCAATCGGCCCTTAAAGACCCACTTGCACACTATGGGCCGCGCCCCTTCGGGTGGTTCCACCAAAGTCCATACTTTGTTGGTATACATGGATTCCATCTCAGATCTCATGGCTTCTAGCCACTTCTGAGAGTCTGGGCCTTTCATGGCCTCTTCATAGGTAGTAGGCTCATCATCTATGAGCATCGTGTCACCGGAATCGGTCACGAGAAGTCCATACCTCTCTGGTTCCTGGCGCACTCTACTAGATCTACGAAGTTCTTGTGTTACCTGAACAGGCTGCTCCACAACTGCTTGTGGTTCCTGTTCATGTTCCATAATCGGTTCAGTAGTTTGTGGTTCTTGAACTTCTTCAAGTTATACAGTCATCCAACTTGCTTCTTTGGAGACAAACTCTCTCTCTAGAAACACGCCGGTCCGAGCAACAAACACTTTATTCTCGGTTGGATTGTGGAAGTAGTAACCCTTAGTTTCCTTAGAGTACCCCACAAACTTACACTTATCCAACTTTGGCCCTAGCTTGTCTGATTTTAAATGTTTTACATAGACATCGTAGCCCCAAATCCTCATGAACGACAGTGAGGGACGCCTCCCACACCACATCTCATGTGGTGTCTTCATGACTGATTTAGATGAAAAACGGTTAATGGTGAAAGCTGCACTTAATAGAGCGTGGCCCCAAGACGATAATGGAAGATCGGTTTGACACATCATAGATCGAACCATATCCAATAGGGTTCGATTCCTCCTCTCAGACACGCCATTCCATTGTGGCGTTCCGGGTGGAGTGAGTTGGGACACGATCCTACACTCTCTAAGATAGTCGTCAAACTCTTGGCTCAAGTATTCTCCTCCACGATCCAATCGTAGAGCCTTGATAATTTTGCCAAGTTGCTTCTCTACTTCAATTTTGAATTCTTTGAACACTTCAAAGGACTCGGATTTTGAACTCATGAGGTACACAAATCCATATCTACTGTAATCATCAGTAAATGTAATGAAGTAGACATAACCACCCCTGGCAGGCGTGGCAAATAGTCCACACACATCAGTATGTATGAGCGCCAATTGCTCACTAGTCCTCTTACCTTTCTTATTGAAAGGGGAATTTGTCATTTTCCCAATAAACAAGCCTCACATGTCTCATATGATTCAAAATCAAATGAGTCTAGTAGTACATCCTTATGGAGTCTAGATACACGTTTCTCGTTTATGTGGACTAAACAACAGTGCCATAAGTAAGCAGTATTTAAATCATTTATTTTAATCCTCTTGTTATTAATGTTGTAGACAGGATTGCTAAGATCAAGGACATACAGTCCATTAAATAATTGCGCACTAAAATAGTGAATATTATTCGAATAAAAGGAACAACAATTAGTCTTTATTGAAATAATAAAACATTACTTGTCCAAACAAGAAATAGAAATAATGTTTCTGCTCATAGCAGGCACAAAATAGCAATTATTTAATTCTAAAACTAATCCTGAAGGCAGAGAGAGCTCGCACACGCCCACGTCCAACGCAGCAACTTTTGCTCCATTCCCAACACGTAGATCTATCTCCCCTTTGGCCAATCTTCTACTTCTCTTTAGATCCTGCACATTTCGACAAATGTAAGATCCACATCAAGTATCTAATACCCCTGATGTAGAGACAGTTAAATTGACATCTACAACAAAAATACCTGGTGGTGGTGGAATCATTATTCCAAGCCTCTTGTCCTCCAGATATTTTGGGCAGTTCCTCCTCCAATGTCCAGGCTGACTGCAGTAGTGACATTCACCTTTATTCACACATTTGGCAATGCCACCAATAGGCTTAAGGGCAGGTTTCTTGGACTTGGAAACTGACTTGCCTTTTCCCCTGGAGGATGAGGCAAACCTTTTGCCCTTTCCTTTCTGCACCATCATAATAGCCTTGCCCTTACCCTTGTTGATGCTTTGTTCAGTTGTCCTCAACATATTGAGCAAATATGGCAGTGGCTTCACGATCTCGTTCATGTTATAGTTCATGATGAACTGTCCATAACTCCCAGGCAACGATTGAAACACGAGATTGGTTGCCAACTCTTGGCCGAACGGGAACCCCAGTCGGGCGAGATTCTCCAAGTACCCGATCATACGGAGTACATGGGGTCCCACCGGGTTCCCTTCTTCCAGATGACACTTGAAAAATGCCTTAGAGACCTCATACCTCTCAACCCTTGCCTGCTCTTGGAAGAGCTGCTTCAGATGCTCGATCATACCGACAACATTCATGTTTTCGTGTTGCTTCTGAAGCTCAGAATTCATGGTGTATAGCATCAGGCAGGCCGCATCATTAGCGTCATCAACACGCTTTTGATACGCCTTTATGGCTGCAGGTGTTTGGTTCTCTGGACCTTCTGGAAAATGCTCCTCTATGGCGTACAATTTCTTCTCTTGCTTGAGAACGATTCTCAAGTTCTGTACCAATCTAGGAAATTGGTTCCAGAGAGCTTTTCCTTCTCATGGACAGATCGTAGGGAATGTTGTGAACTCGATGAGTTGTTTTCCATTTGTAATTCTACAAAAGGAAAATACGCAAGTTTTAGTATTTATGAATTTTAGACTATATTAAATGATGGCTAGTTTATCAAATATAGATCCCACTTTTATACAGAGCACAAAAATTTACCAAATAGATAGTAAATAACGACGAAAAATGTAGTCGTCCAAAGACCAAAGACGACAAGATTACTTGTCGGCATAAATACAACGAGTACTAAATCTATGAGGAATAGTCTTTGGCAAAAGACTGACCACGAAATATGATGGCCGTGAATTCGTCGGTAAAAGCCCAACGACGGAAAGATATGGTCGAAAAATGTGGTCGGTTCATATCTTTCACCAACCGGCGGATATTTTGTCGCCCTGTCGAATTAACGACAGAGCTATTCCGACGCACTTTTGACAAAAAAAAAATCTTCGTCTTAACTTCTAACGACGAAATTTATGGATTAAACGACGAGTTTACTCGTCGTAATAAACCAATTTTTTTGTAGTGTGACCTTTCTTCTCGAAGCCTTGCGGCTGAGCCATATAGATCTCCTCGTCTAGTTCTCCATTCAGAAACGCAATCTTAACATCCATCTGCTGTAGCTCTAAGTCCATGCTAGCTACTATTCTAGTATAAGGCGAATAGAGGCTATTCTCACCACCGGCGAGTATGTCTCCTCATAATCCACACTCTGTTGTTGGGTGTAGCCTTTCTCCACTAGTCGCGCCTTATGCCTTTCCACACTTTTGTCTGTCTTCCTCTTGATCTTCAAAACCCACTTATTTACAATAGACCAACGTCCAGGAGGCAAGTCAACTAGGTCCCAAACATGTTTGGTTTTAATTGACTCTAGTTCTTCTTGTAAAGAAATTTCCCATTTTTCTTGTCAGGTGATGATAGAGCCTCAGAAAATGTCCTAGGTTCATCATCTTCTTGCGTGGTGACAACCATGGCCTCCCCTTCGATGTCAAATCGTCGACGGGGTACTCCCACGAGCGCTCCTACGCAAAGAGGGTTCTTCTTCAGCATCGTCATCATATATCATGGGTTGCTCGCTAGGTAAGACATCACCACTGTTCTCAAGGTCCATAGGAACAAATTCCTCTTGCCTAGTAGTGAACTAAGTGCCATCTAGTGGTTCATCTTCTTCATAGAGAATACCATCTCCATGTGCTTCTCCCTGACTAGAAAAATCTCCCTCGAGAAATTCAATGTCTCGCGACTCTATATCTGCTAGACTGTCATTCGGCTGTTGCGGTATGAATACGTAACCCTTAGAGTGCTCAGAGTATCGTATGAAGATGTACTTCTTTCCTCTAGCACCAAATTTCCCATGGACATGGGAAACTTTATGTACATAGGCGACCGACCCCCATGGCCTAAGGTGACCCGATTCGGGTTGCCTTTTGGTCCACATCTCGTAAGGGGTTGTGGCTATAGACCTGGTGGGCACACGGTTGAGTATGTATTTGGATATCATCAATGCGTCTCCCGAAAAGGAGACAGGCAGATTCACGTCTTCCATCATACTACGCACCATCTCTAACAGTGTCATATTCCTTCTTTCCGCTACACCATTCTGATGCGGTGTGAAGGTGATAGTCAACTGCCTCTCTATTCCTTTAGACTCACAGATCTCCTTAAATTGCTCAGATAGATACTCACGGACTCGGTGTGTCCTAAGAACCTTAACTCTTTTGTCCAGTTGGTTCTCTACATTTTGTAGGAACTTTCTGAAGCACTCTAGCGCCTCAGGTTTATGTGTCATCAAGTAGACATAGTTAAATAGAGTGTGATCACCTATGAATGTGACTAAATAGAGAGAAGCACGTCTACTCCTAACTTTTAATGGACCACAAACATCAGAAATGAATAAGTTGTAAAGGATCGGTTGCACTCACTGCTTTACCGAACGGTTTGCGTTTGGTTTTTCCTGCAAGGCAACACTCACAAACAGGTAGAGAAATCTTGGACATATTTCCATGTAGGCATGCCTTAGCCAGCATATTCATCCTACCATGTCCTATATCTCCCAATCTAGCATGCCATCTAGTGGAATCAACATCACTGCAAGATGTAATGAATGAACAAGAATCTTAAACATCACCAATGCTAGAACCAACAATGTCCAGATTAAATAAACCATGGGAAATAAAACTAGTACCAAAACATGAATTAGCACAAAACAGTTTGGCAACTCTACCCTAAAAAACAAGTTTGAAATCCAAATCCAAAAGTCTAGAAACTGAAACTAAGTTTTTGCGTGCATCAGGAGCGTATAGAACGTCATGAAGGACAAGCGTCTCTCCAGACCTCATCTTCAGCTGATATGTGCCAATTCCCAATACATCAATGAAGGAGTTGTTACCCATGTACACTCTTCTACTGCCAACTGTTACTCGCGTATAATTATGCGTCTCGATCACACTATAGGTGGTCGCTTGCACCTGAATTCACAACCCACAATTGAGGGGAATCAACAATAAGAACTTGACTTATAACATAACAGTCAGAGTTCAGGTTATGGCATGCCTTTTGCTCGGAGCAATGACCCTTCTTCGCCAGTTGAAGCACAAGACCCTTGCCAAATTTCTAGCTCTTCGGCTCTTCTTGCCACCATCTCCTTTCTTGATCTTATGATTGGGGCCTCCAGCGGGCTTCCCATTTCCTTTGACGTTCTTATCCGCCTTCCTCCAGTTCCAACGCGCCTTATGCACCTTGGGAAAAAGGGTGCTCCGCCAATAACACCTCACTGTTGGACTTAGCGACCTCAATTCGCTCACTTTCTAGCAGTAGGCCACGTTTTACATCCTCAAACGTATTGACATCCGCATTATGGGTCATGTTCTGTTACATGTGGTCCTATGTGTGTGGCAGAGAACGCAGTACCGCTTGTACTTGCTCTTCATCAGATAAGTTTCGTCCAGCTGCTATGACATCTCTGATCATTAAGGCCATAGCTCCCAAATGCTGAGTCATTGAGTGTTTTGGCTTCTTATGATAAGAATCGAACCTCATCCTCAAAAATATCAGCTTGGTGACAGAAGTGGATCCATATTTGCATTTGATCAATTCCCACATCTCCTTTGCAGTGACAGAATTTTCGAACTCCCTGATGAGATCATCTTCCATCATACATAGTAGATTGTAACAGGCCTTCCTATCCGCTGCCTCCCACTTATGAAAAGCATCTAGGTATCGCTCATGATCGTCCAAGGTCTCATCATCAATCATCACAGGTTCGACTCTTTCTGTTTGGAGATGGTTGGAATATTCTATGTCTAACATGTAGTACATAGCACGACGGCTCCATATATCGTAATTGTCCCAATTAAGCTTTACAGATTTAGTAGAATCACCGATCAGACTAGATGATTTTGCATTACTGGAAATATGAGACAAAGCGAAAGTTAATTACTAGCATTTGTTTTAGCTCCTAGAAAAATTTAGACACCGATTAAAATTTAATAGTTCCCCACAAGGACTCTACCAAAACCTAGTGGCAATTCTAGGAATCAAATCTTTTCACTTATGATTCCCTATTAATTTTAGTCATGTCTTAGTGTGAGCTCTTTTTTTTAGTTCTTTAGCGAGGTTATACAGTTATATCCAATCACACACAGTTATAACATAAAACAAGCACAAGCATAAAATAAATATGCAATGGATGGGGCCCCTAAGGTGCACTCCCACTATTTATAGTACGTCTTGAGCAAGTCTTGAATTTCACACCTCAGCCATCTCGCCTATCTCGAGAGTACTTCTTGAAGCTCCTTTGTTCGTCTATTTTCTCCATGCACCTTGCGCCATGTCTTTTGGTTTGGCCACCTCTCTTGAAACTTCTGTTCTTCAATATTCACTAACTATCTTATTTCTAATAAGAATAACCTCATTGAGCCGATTGGTTGAGAAGAGAAGACAATAGAGTATGTATAGAGGCAGGACATGCAGGCCGTATCATAATTGATTACGAATTCAAAACCAAAACCAAATATAAAAAACCTCTAAGCCACAACTGTGCACCAAACACATTCATTCAACCAACAACAGCATGTATAAAAATAAAATAAACATACTGAAATTTTCAGAATTAAAAACTAATTACCGGAAAATAATAAGCAATAATCTAATCACCCTAAAACATCAAATATTGCTCGAAACCTCCTAAGGTCTCACCACCTGCAGTATACAGTAGGGAAAAATGACCCAAGTCACCAGAAAAATGACCTAAGTCTACAGAGGTGTGAAGTTCAATCCATCGATTCACATAAATGAAGGGAACAAAATGAGAATGTGAATTTTGAAATGAAGGAAATGATATCAACTTCATTCATTAGTTGATTTTTTTTATAAACAAGGTTATCTCGATGGTGGTAACTTGACTCCTGGATTAGCTAGGCTTTGATATTCTACAGATAATGACCTGAAGTTTGCGAGTGATTACAAGTGAGCCTACAGTCTATTGAAGTTACATCCTTGAGACTTGTCAATTATGTTATAGTAATATTTTTTTTTGTTAATTAGGAGATCTATGGTAGTTGAAGGGAATGAAAAATGTTAAAAGATTGATATAAATTCTAGGCGCCGAGGAATTTGCAATGAGGTAGATTCATTAAAATGCCTTGTATTTTGCCTTTTAAGATACAAGTCGGAAAAATATCAAAGGTCACCATAATATCCTCTCCATTCATCTTGAATAGCTCATATTGCCTGACATATATATTGATCTTGGTTTGCTTGACTTGGCTAGGTCCTTCAAAGGCCACCATAAGCTTATCTTAGATCTCCTTAGCAGTCTTGCAACCTGAGATTCTATTAAACTCATTTGCACTCAAAGCACAATATAAGAGATTCATAGCTTTATAATTTTTAGAAAATTGTTCTAACTCAGAAGAGGAGAGAGTGTCTTCATATTTGGGAGTTCTAATCCCATCTTTCTTTGTGTAGAAAGTGTGCGGTCCACTCTGAATGGTAGTCCAGAGTTCCATATCTTGATCAATGATGAACATTTTCATCATGGCTTTCCAATGGACAAATTTGTCTCCACAAAAGAGAGGAGGTCTGTTAGCAGCTCTTCCCTGAGAGAAACCACCATCACCTACAGTACTCATGATCACAAGATGGTTAAATCTATGCAGTGATACAAGATCTGATACCAATTGAAGGGGTGTAAATTAGGTAGAAATACAGGATCAATACTCTAGACGGGGGGTTGAATAGAGTATGCAAACTTTTGCTAAACATGAAAGAATTGTGGTTTCAAAAGATTTGTAAAGAGATTCAAGGCCTTGAAATGAGTTTCAAGCCCTTGAAATGAAAACAGTTAGAGTATGAAAAGAATAAGTCTATTTCAAGGCCTTGAAATGAGTTTCAAACCCTTAAAATGAAACGGTTTTGAATGCTGCAAAAGTTCTAAGTATGGAACTGAAAAGTAAATGAAAGAAACACAAGATATATAGAGTTCAGTCCACTTCGACCCACGTTTCTACCTCAGGGCCCTGTAGCTTTTTCAACACAATTCTAATTAATCCACTGCCAAGCTCTAGATCTCAAGCACAAAGAGATGCCTTACTCTATTACAGCTTGTGGTTCTCACTAACCTATCTAGTACTTTCTCTAGCTATCTGATTAACTAAGAATTCTCTATTGTTAACCTTGAACAATCCTTGATAATGAGAAATAGAAGTATTATCAAAATCATATACAAATGAAGTTCAGAAAAGAACAACTAGAACTGAATCTGCAATGAGTGTGTAGTGTTCTTCTGATGCTTGGATTGAGAGGAATGAATCTGCTTATTTGTTGCTTGTCAATCCTTGAATGTTTTTAGTGTCTCTGTTAATTTCTCTGTGTTGTGTCTACGAATTCCTTCTACAATTCTCCTTTTAAACACCTAGTTTGAATTAAAGATCTTCAAAATCTTCTCAACAAACTTTCCTAAAAACTTGCTTCAAATATTGACTATTCTAACAGCTTCCTCCAATGGCTAGTAGCTCAGTATCTTCAAGGATACTGATTTGATCTTGTTGGAAATATGTTGGGAAGCTTTAAACATAAAAGATTGATTAAAGAATCAAATCATCAATCAGTTTTCTTTTTCTGGAAAACATAGGTTATGAAACAGATTCCTATAAAATAGGAAACACAATATCCCTGCAAAACTTAATCAAGTGGATGATATTAGATGTTGTTAAATGTGTCAAAATAGTTTGTATTTCATCATCAAGTATCAGCTAATCATGCACGGGGGTTTAGGAGTTGAATCAAGTAAAGAAACTCCCCCAAGTTCATGTATATAAAGCTCAGTCAGTTTCAAGGCTTTGAAAGTTGTTTCAAGGCCTTGAAATAGACTAGCTATTTCAAGTCTTGAACTGAGTTGAACGTACACAGTTCATACCTTTTCGGACATGCATCTTCAGCACGAATATTGAGTTTGTGTTTTTTTATTAATGAGTACCTTCACAATTATAAGAGGGAGTCACTAGTCCTTAATATTTTTACTCAATCTTGCTAACTCTCTATCTCCGTCATTTTCTTTCAATGTGTGTTGTCTTCTATGAAGAACTTGAAGTTGATTTTCGAGACTACACTATATATTGGCGGGTTAGCAAGACCTAAGCAGACGATACTATCTGACTTAAGTGGAGAAAGAAACAACTATCATCTTAGACGTTCTCCAGGTCCATTTGCATAGTTGAGGGGCATATAAATGTTAAGGAAATCATTTGTATGCCAATATTAATTTACAAAAACTTCATTTTTTAATTATTTTCATAGTTGAGTATTAAATGTTGAAAATAAATATTTATCGATTTTAAAATACATTTTCCACCCTCCGACTATGGACAAAATACATTTTCCCCCCTGATTTATGGAAATATACTTTTTGCACCCCGGTCAGTGGATGGAGGAAGGACAAATACCACCCTTCTGTTACAATCCGTTAGTGGAGGGGTGCAAAGTGACCTCTGTGACCATTTTACTCTTACAAATTATGGACAAATAACACCCTCTTTTTGTTTATTATTGAATTCATCATGTTCTTGATGTTTTTGGTGTTCTTGAGCACCACCACTACCACCACCACCACCATCACCATCACCACCACCACCACCACCACCAACAGTAAATGATTGAACCCAGTTAGCAAAAATCCCAACATTTTCAAGAAGCCCACTAATTCAACATTGGTCAACATTGTCAAGAAGCACAAAGGTAAAGAAAAACACTACCTAAGGTCGAAGAGAAACATTACCTAAACGTTACCTAAAGTCGAAGAAAAATGAAAATGTAAAGCACAATTTGTTTAAGAAATCAAATAAATTTTCAACGTTTGGCCAATTTTTGCCCAACAAGAATCTGCAGATCCAACATTTTTCCCGTTGTTCACACCGAAAAAATCTTGCACGAATCAACACTTTTATTTCCCATCTTCTTCACCGCCATGTCACACGACCTCCTCAGGGGTATTTTTGAGAATAGAAATAAGAAGAAAGAAGAAAGAAAGAAACCAGTTGCTTCAGACATATCTACAAACAAATAGAGCACTTCACGTCTTCCTCCGCGCTCGCCTTCTTCAACAACGAGTACTTGTTCTTCCCAACGCCATTTTTTGGCGATCGACCCTCCGACGAACTCCGGAACAAATCCCTCAGCCTACACTTCTTGATGACTCTCCCCCACGAACTCGAGAACCTATAAGACGAAGAAGACGACTTCAAATTCGAATTCCAAGTCGAACTCTGTTGATCTCATTCGTTTTTGTAGTAGATCCCAGTGTCTTTGTACGGGGAAAGCGATCTATTTCCTATCTCTCTGATACTCGGTGATTTGTATTTTCTCTCTCTCCCTCTCTCTTTATCTTGGTTGTCATGTTGTGGGTTTATCTTCTATTCAATCTCTGGATCTTTTGAGAAATTTACGAATCTGATCAACGAAGAACACATCACCACCACCACTCGTCAACTCCGGCGAACCCGATCCCATCACCCCTCTGTTTCACCAAACACAAACCGACCACAACCCCTGCAATTTGCGGCGGACCCACCAACAGTCTGCCTCTCCTTTCTTTCTAAGAACACATCACCTCCACTGTCTCATCGCTCGTCCATCGCTGGCGACCAACAACGCATCGATTGAGAGAGATAGAGGAGGCGGCGATGAAGAGGGGGAGAGAGACAGCAGATCGGGAGAGAGGAGAGAGGAGGAAGAGAGAGAGGAAGAGATAAGGTTGTTAGGGTTAGGAAATTAAGAGGAAAAGCATTTATAGTGGGGTAATTTATCAACTTTTAGGGGTATTTTTGTCTTTTCACCCCTCTGTTAGTGTGGTGCTAGTTTTTAACTCTGACAGAGGTGTAAAAAGTTTTTTTTTCATAAATCATGGGGCAAAATATATTTTCTCTATAGTCGAAGTGTGGAAAATGTCTTCTACCCTTTGAAATATTACAATAACTTATTTATTGTTTTTTTTCTTCCCTATTTCAAAAATGTGTGTGTAAAAGAATCAAATATAAGCATTTAAGTTAAAGTTCTCATTGATCTTTTTAAAATTTGTTGATATTTTGCTATAAATAACATCACCTGAGTTAGTGATTCTTAAACCAATAGAAAAGCTCCTTGCACATTTTTTTATTGAAAACTCTGAACTTATTCAACATGGGTAGTCAGACCCATATAAATCTGATTAAGTGCATCAATAGCCCAGGAGGGCGTTAACGTGTAAAAACTAATGTCCTCTTAACAAGCCAGTACCGGCAAAAATCTGTGCTAACTCATTTGCATCTCATCCAATATAACTAGTTCGGAAAGAATCAAACAATTTCATCTTGTCCTGGAACTTACATAAAATCTCCTTCAAGTCCAAGAGCGCGGAGAGGCTTTTGATTTTTGAAATTTCTATGGTTTAGGAGATAAATTCCCACCAAAGAATCTGATTCCAAAAGAATGTTCTTCTAACCAAGCTCTCAAGCCAATTTTGTGCCGGTGGCTATTGCTTCCATTTCGGCCGAAGAAATTTGATATTTCGTAATACAAATTGGAACCATCGAGTTTGAACGGTAGTAGATTGTGGATATAAGATAGAAGATATAGAGGTGGTGATGATTCTAGTGGATTCACAGAAGCTGAGAGCAATGCGCTCTCTAATACCATGAGAGAAGTCAATTAGGATTTCACAAAACAACCCAGAACTCAAATAAGAAGATGAAGGAGGCGATGAAATGTGGAAATGCATATACAGTAATTGTGTCAGCCTAATACAAAGAAGAGGCTATATATATACACACACACACACACACATATATATATATATACATATATATATATATATATATATATATATATATATATGTATATATATAGCCCAATATAACCGGTCTGATGTAAACGGTAATAATTTGACGATATAGAGCTATGAGGGTTTCGTACAGAAGATAGAGAATAACATTTTACACTTATATATAAATGGGCTTACATAGTTTTTTTTTTTTGTTTTGATAAACATGTCTTTTATTAAGCAACCAAAGCAGAAACTTTGTCAACACTTAGAACCTTACAAAAAGAATCTGGGAGTGCATCCAGATTATAGCTACCAGAAAATTTGCAAATTCTACTCATTCTAGCTACCTCGTGAGCTACTAAATTAACTCTCCTACTACAAAATTGTACCATACAAAACTGATTCCTACTAAGCCAGACATTTATAGCTTCAGCTCTTGTTCTCCACCTCCACTCTGCTTTGGCAGGGTTGTTGCAAGCATCTACCACTATTTTGCAATCTAATTCAATAATAGTTCTTCTCCAATTTTTAGACTCCACCACTTTAATAGCCATTTCCATAGCTTCTAATTCTGCTTCAAACACCTCTACCTTCCCATCAGCCTTCCCTTGAATGAAGATACACTCTGCCTCCCTATTTCTGCAAACACATCCCAATCCTGAAACATCATCTTTGACACTAGCATCCACATTCAGTTTTATGCAATATTCAGGGGGAATACTCCAAGTATCCGCAGGCTTCTGTATTTGTAGGTCAGCTGAAGGATACTCTGCACTATCAAACTCCATATAGCTTTATTTAATCTTGTGTATAACTTTAATCATTCTATTTTGATCAGCTTTCACTTCTGGGTGGCTCCAACTCTGATTTCTTTCTTTCCAGATATGATCCAATATGATGGGAATCATTAGAGAAGTCTTGTAGCCATTGACTTTGTCCTCATTTGGTTACAACAATAATATATTTAACCATTCTTCAATACTAAGTTGAGCACCACCATCAGTTCTAATTCCCAAAATAAAGAACCAAATAAATCTTGCTAGCTGGCAAGTGAAGAAGCAGTGCAACTCATCTTCTACATTCATGTCACAGGTTGGACAGGAGGTACTTACAGAGTGGATTATGGCTCTGATGTTCTCCCTTATAGGCAAAGCTTTTGCAAAAATTCTCCGGATTAGAACTTTATGCCTATTATGGAATTTCAGCCTCCAAATTTTAGACCACTTCTTATCCATAGCATTAATGTTGTTGTTTCTCATTTCCCAATGATAAGCTGCCTTTACTTCATAATCACCATTCCTACTTAAGCACCATCTCCAGTGGTCATTACTTTCAAAAATAGGAATCTTCAACTTCATGATTTCTGTCATCTCTTGCACAGTAACCCATTGTTGAAGAAGTTCTTGATTCCAGCTTCTAGAGTTCCAGTCCACAAGATCACACACTCTTTTAGAAGCTCTCATTAGATCATCTGGAGGTTTTGGTTTTGCAGCTTCCAGATTTGGCACCCAGTTGTCTTGCCAGATGTCTATGTCAGCACCATTTCCAATAACTTTGACAGCATTTTCTTCAATGATGTTTCTGACTTTCAACAAACTTTTCCAGAACCAAGAGTCACCATTTTTTGCTTCCAGCTTCTGGAAATCTAAGATTTTGCAATACTTTTCCTTCAGCAGTTGCACCCAAACACAGTTTTCAGAGGTCCACATTTTCCAAGCAAGTTTAACTACTAAAGCTCTGTTGAAATTATAAAAATCTCTCAGTCCCAAGCCACCTTCTTCCTTCTTTTTTACAGAGATCATGCCAGCATTTGAAGTGCATTTTTTTTTCTTATTTTCATCCTCATTCCACCTGAAATTAGCACAAATAGTATTTAGCCTTTCTGAGCACTTTTTTGGGAGAAGGAAAGTAGACATTTTATAGGTGGCTAAAGAGCTCAAAGTAGCTTTTAGAAAAATTAATTTACCTTCTCTAGCCAGCATTTTCCCTTGCCAACCTGCAACTTTAGTTGTCATTTTCTAAGTAACTCCACTGAAGTTTGTATTTTTTTTTCTCTTGCAACATATATAAGAAGTCCAAGATATATGGAGTCCTGATTCCCTTTTTTGATGCTAAGCTTTGACTTTATGACCCTTCTTTTCTCTCCTTTGACATTTCCACTAAAGAAAACAACTGACTTTTGCTTGTTGACACACTGCCCTGACACTTCTTCTAATAGTTTGAGACACAGATCCAGGTACACTGCTTGCTCTTCTTCTGCTTTTGTCATGATGATTAAATCATCTGCAAACATGAGGTGTGTAATTGGCTGGCCGTTTCTTGCAAGTACAATTCCAGAAATCCATTTATTTTTCAGCTGCAAAATTAATAATTCTAGAGAGCATTTATGTGCACATAATAAAGAGGGTTGGAGACAGGGGGTCTCCCTGCCTTAAACCCCTGCTAGCTTCAAAATAACCTGTTGAACACCCATTGACCAAAATTGAGAACTTAACAGTACTGACATAGCTGTAGATAAGATTGCAGAAGCTATCAGGGAACCCCATCCACTGCATCACCTTCATTAGGAAATTCCATTCAATTTTGTCATAGGCCTTCTCTAAGTCATATTTCACAAACATAAGACCCCCTTTGCCTTTCTTCTTCTTTATGGTATGCCTTACCTCATGTAGGATAATAGTATTGTCTTGTATATTTCTTCCAGGTACAAAAGCATTTTGGAAAGGACAAATAAGTTTGGTGAGGAGAGGTTTGACTCTGTTTGAAATTATCTTTGCAATAACTTTATAAGAAACATTGCAAAGAGAGATAGGTCTAAAATGTGAGACTTTTGAGGGGTTTTTGATTTTGGGGATTAGGGCTATGAAAGTGTGATTGAGATTTGGAGGTAGTTTACCCTCTGAAAACACATTTTTGATGAGTGCACAAAGGTCTTGACCAACAATATTTCAATAGTTTTTGTAAAAGAGAACTGGAAAATCATCAGGCCCTGGGGATTTGAAACTTCCTATTTGGAAAATAGTTTCAAAAATTTCATTATCATCGGGGTGGGCAAGAAGAGAATCAGCCTCATCAGGGGTAATCAGGTTTGGGAAGAGATCATGGAGCCAATCAGGACAAGAGTTGTTTGAGGAAGTAAAGAGGTTTTGGAAATAACTCACAAACACTTGGTTGATATCTTCAGTTTGGTTATGCCACATGTTGTTTTCATCCAAGATTGCATCAATTTTGTTTTTCCTTCCTCTAATTGCAGCCATGGTATGGAAGAACTTTGTATTTGCATCCCCTTCTTTAATCCATTGAACCCTGAATTTGTTTCTCCAAGTGATACATTGTCTTGTATAAAGCTCCTTAATCCATCTTTTACAGTTTTGCTCCTCTTCTATTGTTTCTTCTTTAGCTTGAGCTTGCAGTTTGATTAGGTGGTCTTCCAAAGCCTTGATTTGTGTTTCCAAGTGACCAAACTCCTCTTTACTCCATTTTTTGAGAGCTTGTATTGTTGACTTTAGTTGAATGCCCCACTTAGAGCCAAATATCTTGCAATGCACACTCCCCCAAGCTTGTCTTACAACTTCTTTACTTGATTTGTCCCTAACCCACATTGGTTCAAATCTAAAAGGTCTTCTTCCTTGACTCACCCTCCTTGTGAGATCAACTAAAATTGGTATATGATATGAAGTTCCAGCTATTCTATGAATAGTAATTGCCTCAGGAAAAAGTCTTCTGTATTCTGTATTTGCAAAACATCTATCTATTCTTTCTCTAATTAAACCTCCATTGCACCATCCATTAAACCAAGTAAATGGTGCCCCCCTGAATCCAATATCTAGCTAACCAAGTTCATTTAGTAGGTTTATGAGGCCTCCTTGAGACTTTTGATTAACTTTCCTACCTCCCATTTTATCTTCTTGGTGACACACCTCATTCATATCCTCTATCATGGCTGTAGGCAAAGAACAGTTCTTGGTGATGTATCTAATCTCATTCCACAAGGCTTCTCTTCTCTTATGGCAGCAGGGTGCATAGACACAATTCAGAAGCCAGCTATCACATTTATCCGTTTTATGGAATAATACAGTAATCAAAAACTTGCTGCAATAGACAACTTCAGCATCCAACTCCTTCCTCCAAGCAAAAGTAAAACCACCACTCTTCCCAATGTGTTCTTTAGTAACCACTTTATTGAAACCAGTGTTAACCAGATATTTTTTGTACTTATTTTCATCTATTTTTGTCTCTGCAAGACAAATCCAGTCCGGACTATCCTTCTTTATTAAGGTATTTATTTGTTGAATTGCAGAGGTGTGACCCAACCCTCTCCAATTCCAAAACATTCCTCTCATGGTGAAGTGGGGGGCGTGCTTAGGCCCGCCTCCTCAGCCACAGACATAGAAGATACAGAATACTACTTTGATTTTCCAAAACTATAGGGTTCATACCTGCTTTGAGAGTTCTGAATTTGCCGTCAGTACCTCTATGGTACATTTTCCTTGAAGCAGGCAACATTTTAAGAGTTATGAAGGAGCTTCTTGTCGCCGGGTCGGTATTGTCAATCTCAATCACTTCCGTCATCGCCGTACTGCTTCTTCTTTTCCCATCATCATTTGAGCCAGCTTGTATTTTTGAACTCCCTTGAAAGTATCTTCCCTAATATTCAAATTCTCTCTTCAATTGAACTTTAGTTCTCTGATCTTCAGCTAGGAATTTGTTTATCACCATCCTCCTCGAATCCTCTTTAAACGCCACCATGTCCAAGGTCTTCGAGCCAACCCCCTGCTGTAGAATCACATCAATTGCTTTTTGCTTTTGTTCTCCTCATCGCCATAATCTTCATCCTCTTTCTGATATTCGATTTGAACTAGGGTTCCAATTGTTCCTTCATCAGGGTTTGAGTTTGACGATCCCTTTTCTATTTCTTTTTGATACGTCGACGTATCCTTTACTGCATCATCTGGTTCAGGCCTTGTATTGGGTAGTGGGCTTTGGGTATACTCTTGGTTTGGGCCTTCCACCAGTCTGGGTACAGGGGAACACCATTGACTCTTGTTTGGGCTTGGGATGAATAATTGGCATCCTTTGGGAGCACTCTGCTGTGATCCATCTTTGTGGCCCATTGGAAAAGGATTTGTTGGAACCCTAAAACCACCTTCTCTCACCCAGTTTGCAAATTCCTCGCTCCGTACATGGATAGTGCAGTCTCGAGCGCGTAACGGGTTGATGACCTGGAATATTCGGCGAGTACTGGCACAATCGTCCTTGTCCTCATCCGTTCCTATCGTCCTTTTCGTCCAGCTTTCCACGCGCTTTCCCATTTCCTGTGTTTTGTTCGCCGGCGCTTGCTTCTTACGCACCATCGTGTCCGCCATTTCCGATGGCCTGTAACGCTCTGAAATGGGTTTTCTTCTGTAGAAGCTTATTCTTCTATTCTCTGGTGTTTTCAAGTGATCTCCATAGCCGGAGTTCAGACCTTCTTTTTGATTTAGAAATCTACACTCTTCTCTATCGTGTCCCAACCTTCCACATCGATAACAGTAGTTTCCCAGTTTTTCATACTGGAAGGGTATCCATTCCGATACTCCCGTGCTCATTTGGAGGAAGAAACCTCTTGCTAGAGGCTTTGTAGTGTCAATATTCACTCTGATTCGCATAGGTGACATCAGAGTCTCCTCATCATCGTCTTACATAGTTATAAAAATACAATTTTGCTTTATAAATGATGGGGGTACTATTATGTGCTGAGCCTTTGGGCTTGATATGAAATGATATGCTATTATGTGTTAGATTAATCAAAGAAACGGTATAGTTTTTGCATTCGAGGATCGAGGTTACTTGGTATTTCAACAAAACTAGTTTTTGTTGTTGATTTCGAATGTTTATGTTGGAGAAGTGATAAAGGGCTGTTTGTAACCATGGTGGTCGTAGCTGCGGTGGAGAAGCATGATTGTGATACCATCAAAACCCTTCAGGGATTCAGGATAAGAAAATGAAGTAAGAAGATAAATGAAGAAAATGGAATCAACTTCATTTTTTTTTTTTGACAAACAAAATTTCATTAACAAAACTAAAAACCATTACAACCCTCTTTAAGCAAAATTTGAACAAAATCAGAACAACTAAGAACTTCACTACCATCAATACTGCTACTACAGTGCAGTCTCCTAGCAAGCAAATCAGCACAAGCATTTGCTTGTCTTCTAACCCAGCTAATATCATTCACCTCATTCTTCAACAAGTGAAGAATATCAGTAACTATTGAATCAACTTCCCAATTTACTGGAGCTCTTCCCAACAGCATGTCTATTAATGATTTGCAATCTCCTTCAAATGTGATTCTATGACTTGCATCCTGATTTTGAAAAACAGCTTCCCTCCAAATCTTAGCTTCAGCCATTAGTGCAGAAGAAGCCAAATCTTTGAGCCAACCAGAATCTTTTAGAGCTCCTTTATCATCTCTAATGATCCAACTCCCAGTCATTCTCAATGAATTTTTGTCCCAGCAGGCATCAATATTACATTTCCAGCAGCCAGATATAGGAGGGATCCAAGCAATTACCCCTGTTGTCTTCATAACCACTGGATTTCTCCCTAACTTGGGATTTTGAAAAATTGCTGCAATACTGGAAATTTGGTGTTGCACCATAGAAACAACCGAGGATTGATTGATTTCTGCTCAAAAATGAAAGCATTTCTAGCTTTCCAGATAAACCAACAAGTGAGAATAACTTTTTCTAATAAAAGACTACCAGTTTTGTCTTTGTAAAACAGCTCCCAAACATTGAATTGCCACTGATGAAAAGACAAGTCTTGATAGGTAGAGGTTCCAGTGAGCAAACCCAAACTGAACCAAACAACTCTAGTCCAGCTGCATTCCAGAAATAGGTGTTTTACATCTTCTTTAGCTCTGAAACAGATCTGACACAAATCACAGGAAGCACAGTTCCTAATTTGCAGATTCTCTTGAGTAGCAACAGCATTTAAACTCAACCTCCACCAAAAGTGTCTAATCTTAGGTGGTATATTCAAATGGCAACAATAATTCCAATATTCTTTAGAAAAATTGAAAGAGGAAGAAGCATGATTCTTCTTATAATCAGCAAAACCTTTTAACCCCTTACTAGCAGCTCTCTCAAATAATCTAATAGCACATTGAGTACCTGTTTTCACTGAATATTGGCCATTAGAAGCAGCTGGCCAAATCAAGACATCTTCTCTGCTAATCCAAGGAATAGGAATAGCTGTGATAGCATCTGCAATTTGAGATTCAAAAGTGTTGTAGAGTAAGCTCACCTTCCAACTTCTGGAATTTGCATCAATAAGGTCTTCTACTTTAGAAATTCTTCCAAACAGGCCATTATTCTGCTTAATACTTCCAAATAACCCTGGAATCCAGTTGTCCTCATATAAATTGATTTTCTTTCCATTACCAACTTTCCATAAAGACCCTGCTTTAATAATATTTAAACCAGCAACTATACTTCTCCAAGTCCAAGAGGGAGAGTTACCTGCTTTTGCATTCAAAATGGAAGAGTTTGCAAAATATTTGGACTTTAATAATTTTGCACATAAAGAATTTGGATTATGCAAAATCCTCCAAACACTTTTAGCTAGCATGGCTTCATTGAAGGCTTTCAAATCTCTAAATGCAAGTCCACCTTCTGATTTTGGGGCATAAGCTGTTTTTTACAGTGTTGCCTCCCCACCAAAACTTCCTCATAATGGCCACCATTTTTGAACTTAAAGATTTTGGAAATAGTAAGCAACTCATAATGTAGCTTGGCAAAGCCATAGCCACAGCTTTTATAATTATTTCTCTTCTTGCATAAGAGAGGGTGCTCAACTTCCATCCTTGGAGAACTGCTTCAATTCTTTCTATAATGAATCTCAAACATTGAGCTTTGGACTTACCCCAGAACATAGGAATACCCAGATATTTTGAGCTTTTATCAATTCCAGGAATATTGCATAAATCAGTAATATCACTCACACACTCCACAGGTGTATTAGGTGAAAACAGTATACCTGATTTGTTAATATTAATTTCCATCCCAGAGCATCTGCAGAAGTCTTGAAGAATCACCAGAAAATTATGCATTTCTTCTGTAGAGGCTTCCAAAAAAATTATAGCATCATCTGCAAACAGTAAGTGATTAATAGCCTCTGCATTCCTACAAATTTTAACTCCTTTGATGGTCCCATTTCTAGCAGCACAGCTCAAGTTCCTAGAGAGCACCTCCATCACTAAAACAAATAAGTATGGTGAGATTGGATCTCCCTGTCTGATTCCCTTTTTTGGCTGGAAATAATTCCCAAATTCTCCATTCAACTTCACAGCCATAGTGACAGTACTGATACACTGATGAATAAGAGTAATTAATCTTCTACAGAAACCAAACTTTTCCAAAATATCTAAAAGGAACTTCCAATTAACTTTATCATAGGCCTTTTGCAAGTCAAGCTTCAAAGCTAACATTCCATGCTTACCCTGCTTTTTTGACTTTATGTGATGTAACACTTCTTGAGTAATGAAGATATTATCTTGAATGACTCTCCCAGGAACAAATGCAGACTGCTCTTGAGCTATCAGTCTTGGAAGCACAACCTTCAATCTATTTGCTAAAATTTTAGCAATAACCTTATAAGTAAAGGTGCAGAGAGCTATAGGTCTAAATTCACTTAATCTCTGGGGGTTTCTAACTTTTGGGATCAAAGCTATAATTGTCTTGTTGAAGCTTTTAGGAAGTTCTTGAGAAGAGAAGAATTTCTTGACTGACTCGCAGAAATCTAGCTTTATAATATCCCATTGAGAATGAAAGAACACCCCAGTGAATCCATCAAGCCAGGAGCTTTATTGGGGTTAATTGAAAACACAACTTGCTCAATCTCCTCATCAGTGGGAATAGCACTTAAGCTTTCATTTTCATCAGAGCTGATTTCAACAGTAATTTCATCCAAACACTCACCATTGTCTTCTTCAGAGCTGGTACTAAACATTTGAGCAAAATAGTTTAGAGCTAACCTTTTAAGCTCTTCCTTTTCTTCCACCCACAAATCTTGATCATCCAAAAGCTTATTGATTCTGTTGATGTTCCTCTTCCTTTTAGTAGACATGAATAAAAACTTTGAATTTGAATCACCCTCTTTCAAGAATTGAATTCTGGATTTTTCCCTCCAAAATTGTTCTTCTTTATCCCAGAGCTCACTAATTTGCCTCTTTAACTTCTTTTGAGTTTGATCATTACTAGAAGACCATCTTGCCTTTTGCACTTGGAGTAATTGGTGTTCCAATTCCTTGATACAAATCAAGTTATTCCTGCAATTCTGTTTCTTCCACTCAATCAAACCTTGTCTGCAACTTACCAGCTTTGAAGTATAATTTGAAAACTCCTCTTCTTTATCTCTGATTCTCAAGATCTTCTCAATAGATTTGCCACAAGATTCATCTTTCAGCCAGGAGCTACTGAAGTGAAAATGTTGCTTGAAACTTGCTTGTCTCCAATCTGTATTCAAAGTCAGAGGGGTGTGGTCTGATCCCAAAAGGAATTCCCTGCTGAGCTTAGCTCTATGATACTTCATTCCCCAGGAGCTATTGTAGAAGACTCTGTCTATCAGTTCTCTGATATTTCCCAAGCTTCTGTTGTTTGTCCAACTATAATTGAGTCCTTGAGCATGTAACTCCAACAGCTTGCAACTATTGATGACATTTCTAAAGAAATTGCATCTCCAAGGTTTACTAGCTTTACCTCCCTGTTTTTCAACATCCAACAAATAGTCATTACAGTCTCCTATGATTAAACAAGGAACTGTTAAATGAGTGATCACCCTCTCCAAGTCCTTCCAAAAAACTCTTCTAGCTTTCTCAGAAGCAGGAGCATAAATAAAAAACCACACTTCCACATTACCAGTATTATCCAAGATCTCAGCTTGAATTAAGTTAGGAGAACTCCAAACTACAGTTAAATCCACCTCTTCCTTCCACCAGAGGGCTAAGCCCCCTGCATAGCCTTGAGGAGCAACATATTCAGCTCTGGCAAATTGCAATTGCCTTCTTATTTGATATATTTTTTGAGTTTTGTTTTTTGTTTCTGATAAGAACACAATATTAGGACGATGGTCTCTTACAAGACCTCGGAGTCTCTGGACTGTCAGGTTACGCCCTAAACCCTGACAGTTCCAGCTAAGGCTCAACATTTATCTTGTGGCTGTTGAAGGTCAGCCACCACCACCTTATCTCTTGAAGAAATCCTTTCCTTCTCCAGTAATCCCATCTCAATTTCAAATTCCTCTAGATAATTTGCAAAAAGAATATCATCTGCTTCTATTCCTTGAGAACTTATGTTGAACTTGTGTTCAATTTTCTGCTCCAAACACACAGAAAAGGAAGAACTAACAGATTGAGAAGATTGGGATTGACATACCAATTTTATGTATTGCTGCTCATCTTTTGTGAAATTTAGCTCCATCCCTGATTCCTTTAAGTTGCTGGTCTCACTTCTGGTACACTTCCTCCTCTTTAGCACAAAATTATCATCACCTTCATTGTTTCTTCTCTTCAACACCGATAAGCGATCGAAAACCCTAGACATTGCAACGTCTGTAACTGGGTTCATTCGAGAGTGAGAATCAGAATCGGTTTGAGACTCTTCTTGATCTTCATTAATATTCCTAAAAGACCTTTCTGCCCTTGGTCTGATCCATCTCTTGAAGCGGCGGGCTTGATACCCACTTAACTGGGCTTGCATATTGGGCTGATTTAAATGACCCTGTCCTTCTGTTACCAGCCCAATAGAAATAGCCTCTTTGTAAATATTTGATTCTCCCGGAATTAAGTTTGGTTCAGAAATTGCAGGTAGGTCCTTCTCCATATTTGAATTTCCAATCATCTCCGTCCTTTTAAGAGGTGAAATTGCAACCACCTCCTCCCCTGTACTATTCTCCGAATTATTTTCCGCAATTACAACTGTGTAATCTTCGCTGCACCTTCCTATCGTCATTTTGTGGCCATCATTCTCCTCAGCCTTATCTTCTCCCCCATTCTCCGTATCAGAAAAGGACAATGAGCGAGCCAGCTGTCGTATTATCGTACTATTAGATCTTTTTTCTGTAGGAGGACACGCCACAATAGCTGTACTAAGATTTTCCTACTGGCAAACGTGATTTCCGTCCTTACTCGTACCTCCCAAATCACGCGCTTGTGGTTGTTGTTGCTCACTCTCCGGCAAGTCTTCCTCCACCTCAAATTCCGGCGAACCCCAAATTTTCTGAAATTTCTCTGCTTCCGGTGTTAGCCACGCCGGTTTAGGACCTCTGTGTTTTTTAGCATCACATCGAAGAAACATTCCATAGTCTTGACAGCCTCTTTTTGTCTTGGGGAGGAATCGACAATCCCTGTCTCTGTGGCCAAGTCTACCACAATCATAACAGTAGTCCCCAATGTTTTCATAGTGAAGACCTTCTCTAATTCTTCTTTCACCATTGTTATAGAAAAAAGCTTGGGCTAATGGTTTATCAACTTCCACTAACACTTGAATTCTCAAATAGGGATATCTCTGATTCATACCTATTGTATCTTCATCTATATCAAGCAAAGTACCTGCAATTTTGCCGATTTTTTTCGCATTTTGCTCCGTTTTGAACGCCGGAGGGACTCCCACTTGAATCCAGAAAGGACTTGTGGACAAATCGATTTCTTTTAATGCTTTCTTCGCCGGCCATTTCTTCAGCACCAGCAAATCGTTTCCCAGATTCCATGGTACCCTGCTCATCACCTTCTTGCAATCAGTTTCGTTCTGGAATCGAATAATAAATTTTTTGTGCTCCCATGCTTCAACTCTGATTTCACCTCTCAGCCCCCAGATCCCCTTTGCCATTCTCGCTACTGTATTCGCCGAAAATGATTTCTGAGATAATAATCGACCTACCAGAACTTGTTGCGAGACTTGATTTGCAACTTGAATATCTTCCTCTAGATCCAGAGTAATCAACTCTGAGTTTAGATTTTCCGTCGACATAGTCGCCGGAACTCCAAAAGAAACGAAGGAAACGAAGAACAAGAAAACAAAAGACTCTCTCAATAAAACTCTTTAAAACACAAAGCTGAGACTCTCACAAATCTCGCACACAAGAGTGAACAACCCAGATTAGACCAGGACAAAGGGTATGAAAACCCAGAAATCTCATCCCCAATTTTGCAGAGCAAAACTTAGAGAGAGAGACGAGTACAGCAGAACCAAAACCTAATGATGCCAATAAGAAAAAAAGGTTTATATACAAGGTTATCTCGACGATGCTAATCTTGACTACTGGATTATATAGGCTTTGATATTCTATAGATAATGACCTGAAGTTTGCGAATGATTACATGTGAGCCTTCGGTCTCTTCAAGTTACATCCTTGAGACTTGCCAATTCTGTCATAGTGATATTTGTTTCTTTAGTTAGGAGATCTATGCTAGTAGAAGGGAATGACAAATGTTAAAAAATAGATATAAATTCTAGGCGCTGAGGAATTTGCAGCAAGGTAGCTTAATTCAAAGAGCCTTGTATTTTGCCTCTTAAGATACAAATCCAGATTATGCTTCCCAATGGTTTTCCTCTACCTTCAGTGATACAAGATTACTTGGGTAGCAAAAAACTCGTGAGGAGTTGATTGGGTCGAGAATATTGACATAAATACTTCATTACTAATGCAAACCAGAGGTGTGAAGTTCACTCCATTTATTCACAGAAACGAAAGGATCAAAATGAGAATGAGAATTGTTATCATAAATGAGACTGAAAGTGCGCTTATATTGCTAACGGCGTCACAAGATACAAGTTAAAACCGAGACCCAAACAATAACCATTTGACACAGTCTCTAACATTTACTTAGGAAATGACCCTTCAAAGAGATCTATCAGGAGTAGGAATTCAGCATTAGTGAAGCAAAGTCACCTTATTCGCTGTTAACATTTCAATACACAACAAGTCTGATAATCCAAAATCAACATAAACTGAATCATTTCATTGCTTTTAGCCAATACACATGCACAGCTACTCAGACACAAACAAATCCCAAGAAAACTCATTTTCAGCAGCAGAAATTACAGTTCTGCTTTCACCATAGAATTGCTTCTACTTCATCATGTAACCAAAAAATTATCTAATTTCACTCAAACCCTAACAAAAATTCATAGAAAACAAGAAAGTCCTCAAATGATCATCACCAGAGAAAAAAAGATTTCACTACTTGCATTGTCCTGGGTAAGCATCAATCTTGTCATCTTCCTTAATTCTTGTTCTCAGAGCCAGATTCCGACGCCGGCGCCGGCGAAGAAAGGTCGGCCACAGTGACCTCAATTACAGAGCCGTCGGGAATCTCGTAAAAACTCAGATTCTGGTCGTCTTCTAGCTCGTTCCCGTTGAAGAAAAGGGTCAATCTTTCCGCTGAAACACCCCCGGTGTCCCCGATCATCTCCTTCATCTGTCGAATTGTTAGACTCTGGTCAAAATCGAGCGTTTGATTGCTTTCGGGCATTGTCTGGTCACGATCGAGTGTAGTTGCGTATGGAGAAATCTGCAGGGTGAGATTAATCTTCTGGGTCGGTGTTGTCGTCGGAAGAGGCATGGATTGGACCAATCTCTGATTCCCAGATCCACTCGCTGTCGCCGCCGGAGCTTGAGGAGGAGGCCGCTGATGACCCAATGTTTGGCCGGAACCCATTTCTTGATGAGAAGTCGTCGGAAGACCGAATTGGGGCTGCGGCAGATGAAACCCTTGTTGGAGATTCGGTGGAGGACCCAATTGATACTGCGGCCCAAGAAGGGTCAATTGGTGCAGAGGTTGCTGATAGACCGGTTGCTGAACGGTACCGATCAAGTCTGGGACGGAGTTGCCGGGGCGGAGAAGATATACTGGATGAGAGATTGGTGGAGGACCCAATTGGGGTGGCGGCTGATGGAACCCTTGTAGGAGATACATTGGAGAACCCGGAGGGAGCAATTGGTTCACCGGTGGTGGGTGATGGAGATGGCCTTGAGGAGGAACAAACTGGTGTTGATTGAACCCTTGTTGGGGAAGCAATGGAGGGGCCCATTGTTGCGGCGGCGGAGGGAAGGGAGGGAGTGGCAGAAGCGGCAAGGGAGGGCCCAATTGTTGCTGCGGAGGCGGGGGAGGGAGTGGCAGAAGCGGCGGATCACCGGCGATTACAAGAAGGAGGGTGGAGAAGTCCCGGACATTTGTATCGATAAGGTTGAGATGGTCTTGAAGAAGATGACCATTGTGAAACAGAGTCTGTGAAGCTATGGGAATTCCACTTTGTTGCTGGATATTTTCTTTGATTTGAAGAACTGTGATACTCCGGTGTGGCAGGTGGATGGGAAATGGATGGCGGGTTGTGGATCTGATGATCAAAGAAAGATGTGGTGCCGGCGGAGAGACCGAAAGATCAATTGTGCATATGGGGGATATGGAAGTGTTGGAGAGTTTGAGATTGTCAGGGAGACGAACTCCGTTGTAATACATGGTCTGGTACCAGATGGGTATTCCTATCTCTTGATGAATCTTTGTTTTGATTTGGAGAATTGTATTGTAGCTGCCCACCAAAAGGGAGAATTCCACTCCGGTTGTGGGTCTGAAGCTCAATCTCATTTTCTCTGTCAATGGTGGAAACACGAGAGAGAGAGAGATCAATGGTGCAAGCGGGAGATAGAGAGAGAGGGACAGAGCTGGAGAGTTGCTTATAAACTGTTGCAAAACCTGATTGGAGTAATAACTGAATTTGGTTTTCAGGATTTGTTAGAAGAGAGAATTTCAAGATTAGAGAGTTCTTGCTCTAACTGTCAAAACAAACTGATCAAGAACTCTGTACAGCTCTAACGGATTTCCCCGCCATTACACTTCTCAACGGCCTCTGAAAGTTCTCTTAAAACGACACACTCTGTTTTTTTGAAGGTAGAAAACGACATAATCCAGTGGTTGAAACGATAATTGGTGATTGATTTTTTTTTTTTTGGCTCTATTTCTCTCTAGCTTAACTTTACTCCGACCAATTTTTGTGAAACTTTTTTAAAAGCAGGTAGTGTCGTACAATTTTCTAATCTATGCTACTCTTTACAAAATGGAAAAAAATGCAATAAAATCATGCTCTTAAATTATCTTTGAATAAAATTCACATATACCACTCACTCCCAGCTCTTCCTAGCCAATTTGGCTTCCACCATTATTCACTAGGTCACTTTGACTCGATGATTTGGATAGCAAAGTAATGTAATTTTTTGATAATTTTTTCATGGTGTTCTAGAGTATAAGTTGCTCTATAATACGGTGAAAAAATTATCAAAAAATCGCATTATTTTGCAATCGAAATCACCCGGTCAAAGAGACCCATATACGAGTCAAATATTCAGGATGTGGGCAAGAGCTGGGACTGAGTGGTATAGAACTCTGAAGATTTGTGTCAATTCAAATTATATTTTAGATTGGTTTAAATCTTAATAGTCGTGACTATTAAGTTCACACATTTTCGGATATGTATTTCTTTCTTTTTTTTATGAAATCGGATATGTATCTTCCTCACCTCAATAGTTATGATTAGTCAGTTTGTTTTTTTTCTTGAATGAGTACATTCACTATTATAAGAGCTGAGTCATTAGTCCTTGGGCTAAATTGCACCGGAGGTACTCATATTTTGAAAAAAAAAAAAGGAAGTGGGTACCCAAATTTCAAAACTGAGCACCACGGGTCCTAAATTTTGAATTTTCGAGCAAGTGGGTACCAACGCTAATTGTCGGTACACTAAGTGCACGGAATTAACACGTATCATCCTAGACACCTAATCGGGGGGAGGGGGCGTTATTTGTGCAATTTGTGACACCTTCTTCATGCATCATCACCTTCATCGCCATGTACTTTCTTTTCTTCTTTCTTCAAGCAAAACCACCAATACCACCACCAAAACGCCACCAATATACCTCGAAATCCAGACCTACTGTAGGTGGAGCATCCTCACCACCCGTGGAATTTTTTCCCTCGATCAATTTAAGAAATGGTTGGGTATCGAGAGAGAACCCCGATATTGAAGGTGATGAACCCTAGCTCTTATTTCATCAAATTCTCTTCAACCTTTGAAATTCGTCTCTTCTAACCGGTTGAGGTGTGCTCCTCATTCAAAGACGAACCCAATGGACTCAGGTAAGGTTGCTGGCTCGTCGGATTTGAGGACACCCACCGGAATCTGATGCTCGTCGCCGGAAACTGCTTGAACTAGTTGTAGAGTTCGGTAAAATCGAGCTTATGGACTGTTTATAATCTCTTCTAGCTTCCCTTGAGGTTTATAATTTACTTAGAGTGCAATAGCGAGTTGTAACTATGAAGAATAGACCGTTAACAGACTGATTTGTCGCAGGAATCCTCCATGGCCGACGAGTTCTTCGAAGCTTTGGCCGGAAAGTTGTAATTGACTCGTTCCTTCACCGTTTCACTTCGGTTGCGTCCACATGGTCCTAGTAACGTTGAATTTAGAGGTATCAAAACATGCCCAGATTGTAGTATCTTGATGTTTGATTTGTGTATTCAATGTATTGTTATCGGGTTGGGGAGGGTTAAACGGTCGGTTCATGTCGGGTTTGTGAGGGTACGAGTGTCACAAATTGCACAAATACCCCCGTTAGGTAACTAGGATGACACGTGTTAATTCCGTCCACTTATTGTAACATCATTTAGCGTTCGGTAACCACTTGCTCAGAAATCCAAGATTTGGGACCCGTGGTGCTCAGTTTTGAAATTAAGGTACCTACTTGCCTGTTCTTTCAAAATGTGCGTATCCCGGTGCAATTCAGCCTAGTCCTTAATATTTTCACTCAATCTTGCCAACTCTCTTTTCCTCATTTTCTTTCAATATGTATTGTCTTTTTTGAAGAATTTGGAGTTCATTTGCAAGAATACACCGTATATTGTCGGCTTAGCAAGACATAAGTAGACGGCATTATCTGATTTAAGTGGAGAAAGAAAAAACTATCCCGGAGACGTTCCCCCAGGTCCATTTGCATCATTGAGGGCATATAAATGTTAAGGAAATATTGTACGTCAAATATTAATTTACACACACTTCATTTTTACTTATTTGCAGAGTTGAGTATTAAATGTGAAAACAAATTTTTCATCGATTTTTGAAATATTACAGTAATTATCTCTTGTTTTTATCTTCCAAATTTCAAATATATAAGTATATACAATAATCAAATATAAGCGTTTCAGTTATAGTTCTAATAAATTTTATTTAATTAGTTAGTATTCAGTTTCTGTTATAAATAATATCATTTGAGTTAGTGGTTCTTACACCAATAGAAAACTTTCTTGCACATTTTTTTTAACTGTTCTTGTTTAGAACTCATCATTATCAACTTGCCTCCCTCTTAAATTTGTCCCCTCTATCCATTCTTCTCTATATCTCCACATTCACCTCCCAAAAATCAGTAGTTCACTCAAGGATGAACCATTCAGATTTCTTACCGCCGCCAGCTTACCAACTGCCAACATTGCTAAATGCCAGTGCCCCACCCCCCTCCCCCCTCGAAAAATAGAAATAGGTCTGGCTATCAAATCTCAACTAGAATTTCGTTCTCTGATTTCTTCTCTCTATGATAAATCCCTTATGTTCTCTCCCCTATGGCGGAAAACTCGTTTCTCACCTGAGTTGAAGTAAAAAATTTGAGTCAGGATAATCACTTCAATTTTATTTGTAGCTAAAATCACAACACCACCATCGTAATACCCCTAATATCAGGGGATGTTGGGAAAATTGTGTAGATATTTTTCTTGACCATAAAACCAAACATAATTACTTCTTCAGATGCTTGCGTTCCTAATGAGGTGTCACCGTTCTAATAATATGCAGGGGTGAGTCACCTCTTGCTAATAATTGGTGAAGTTCTTCATAAAACTCAAGCCAAACTTCAACAACTCGGTTTCTACTTCCATTCACCACAAACTGCTGCTACTTCAGATTCGATCCATAGGAGTGGTCTGAAATGATCCCAAGGACGACGGTTCACAGCTAGTACAACTCAAGAAAAATCCAGGTACATTATTCATAAATAAAAAGAGAACCCCTCCAACAAAGTCTAACATATTGGAACTGAACAATGTCTAAATCGTCTAAATGATAAAAATATAAGTGAAATTTTATCAGCAGCTAGATCCCTAAGCTTCGGAACACGTGCGCGTTTCCCCCTCTTTACTGCCAACATCCATGTTTTAAAATAGCCATAGCTGACCGCATAAAAACTTTAATCAGTAAAAACTGAATAAGATCATACTACACCATGTAAAAGAGATTATTGGGCCCTAGCAGTTATAAGTTTAAACATGATTTAGAAATGGGTAAAAGACAAAAACCACCCTTCGAGTATGGGTTATATACAAAAACAACCCTCGTGTTCGGGGATATACAAAAACCACCCCTGACAGTTAACGGTGACTAACGGTAACTAACGGAACACAATAAATACCCATTTTACCCTCAAATGGAAAATAAATACCCTACTATATAAGTGTTTTATTCTCTATAACTCTTCATTTCTTCTCTAGCACTCTCTCTCCCTTCCTCCTCATCCTCTCCAAAAAACCCTAGCCACCACACCCGTCGGACAACTAGACCCAACCGGAGCCACTGCCGGCAGCAACCCAGGACAAGATCGCCATCATCTTGGACCCGATTCCAAGATCGCCAAGGACAAGATCGCCACCATCTGATGGGAGTGAGAGTACCTGACAGAGACGAGCAGCGAGAGATGCGGCCTTCTTGGCGGCGGCGAGCTCCTTCTGGTACGACGACGGCATTGAATGAAACAACCCGGGAACCTACGGTTCCTCGCTAGTACAACTTAACGAAATCCAAAAGTGCTTTATTGAAATAAAAGTAAAGGAGAAACCCTCCTTACATTATTAAACTGAAATTTAAACATGTCTTAAACCAAATGAAACAACTACTACTTGTTTACTAGCGTGGCACTACTCCTTAGCTCGTGTGCGTTTCCATCCCAGCTAGCTTATTCTTGACCTGCGGGTTTTGAAATAGCGAAAGCCGACCGCAGAAAAATTTTAATTAGTAAAAACTAAGTAAGATATACCACAATATGTAAAACAGAGTTTTTGGATAAAAAGGAGATAAAGAGAACAACCACCACAATTTTAATCATTCGTTTGGTTGAGGCGTAGCCCACGAGCCCCAACGAGTACGATGTGGACAGAGAGGTCACGATGGAATAAATAATAATAATGGGGTTTTTGTCCCGGACATTAGTAGATAGCCCTTCGCTATCCCGCCCTAACCATTCTAATGAGACCTTAAGTGCCGGCACCCCTATACAGTCGTGACCTAAACATGCATAGGTAGTACTCATAGATTCCACGATAAATAAGAGGGTAAGATCCCTAGGGAAATCACACATAGGTGTTCCCGGCCATTGGCCTTCACGCGCATCCTCTGCACATCGTTCCCAATTCTATTATCGTCCAATTATCGTTTCACATGACTTTCGAGTTTTTCTCAAGTAACCACACATTTTCAAAGTTGCATTTGCAAAAGGAATTCAAAACTTGTCAAATTTTCCAGTATCACGATTCTAGTAGTTCATGAGCGATTTAGAAAGATAACACACGCCAAGAGACATTTTGATAACTTAAAGGTATTGCGCATATAACTAACTTGGAAATGGAAAGAGAGAACTTCAACGCAAGCAGCACGGAAACTTAGTAGTAGGGGTCCTCGACGAACTCTCCTCCTACGAACTCGGAATCTACAATATCACATAATCCTATATTAACACATATTCATCCATACAACAAATTCACAATTAAATGTCCTATATGAAATGCAAGTGAAATTCCCCACATAATCCCCCAAACAGGTTATATTTCACTAGCTACTAGTTGCACGATTATTGTACATATTTATTAAGAAGATAGTGGTGTATAAATATAAAATAATCATTGTGGTGAGGGAATTTTATGTAGTATTATAAAATATTTATAGTGGCTAATAAGAGATAGCTATTTTAATTTAGACTATTGATTAAAAAAAAGGGTATTTTTAATGAGGCTAAAACTTAATTTATCTTTATTATAAAAGTTATATTAGTAAAACAACGCTATTAAGCGGAAAGAGTTTATTTTTGGATATATATACAAACGAGACTAGTTTGTTGTTTAGAAAAACAAAATATAACACTATACTCGTTTACTAATAAAATACTTTCTTATTGTGATTAAAAGTTATATGTACATTTCTAGAGAAAGGGTGATAAATATATTTATTGATACAAAATAAGAATACTAGTTCCAATATGTTAAAACAATTGAAATTACATATAGTAAATATACAAAATAAAGACAGTTTATTAAAATACAATAACAACCCCATCGGTTTTAGAACATAAAAGAATGACCCTTAAGTTTACAAAAAGACACTTTTACACCCTCTGGTTCACAAACAACAAAACCAACTCAGCTCTTCTCAATTTAGACCACTGTAAAATTGTTTCCCCCAGAAATTCATTTCATCTTCTTCCTAAATGAAGTCCCTGCATTTCCACCACGCTCACTCCCCAACTCTTTTTTTTTCATGGATTGATGGCGGAAATTGAAGCAACAGGTATTGAAATCAAACATCGAAGCGAGGATTTAGGGGTTTACCGATCGGGGCGGTGATGAACAAGGTGGCGACAATGAAGGCGGAGGCGGGGCGATGGTGGCTTCTGCCGCCGCTGGTTTCGCCGGAGCAGAGGGAAGGACGGAGGAGAGGGAGACGGGCGGACGAAGGTGCAGAGGACGGCGACGCAGAGGGGCGGCGTCGGGCGGCCAGGGTTCGCCGGCGGTTCTGGGCTTCGGGCCTGGTGCCGTCGGCGTCGGGCCTGCTTCGGCGGTCGACACAGAACAGAGAGAGAGCGAGAGAGGGGCGTGTTGGAATAGATGCCCTAGAGGCAATCTAGTTTAGTATGAATTTGTATTTGGCTAGAAAAATTCATTTATTATTTATTGGATATTTAATATAATGAAGTCCTTAGATTTACAATCGTGTTGTTTATCTTAAATATCCCTAGTCAAGTATAATGATTAAATGGTACAATCATTTATAGACTAGTATGGGGTTGGATTGATATGGAGATATCACGATCCAACACATAGGTGTGCATTACGGAATGTTGCACTGGATTGACCCATCACCGAGAAGGCTACATACATGTTATGTTAAGTCACAAGTGCTTCTCGGGTGCAATGGTATTGTCATTATTAGACTTGAAGTCACTAGATATTCTAGTTGTGGATCATTGTGATCTTGGTAGCGTTAAACGCTACACCGTGACAGGGTAGTTATAAAGGCGTGTACTGGATACAATGAGAAGCAAGCTTAGAGATCGTAGTGGATGTAGAGAGGATTTGCCCCTCCCACATAACGGGAGCAAATATCCTAGGCCACTCGAAGGATAGTGCTTATAGAATGTCTGGCCAGACTCAAATAAATCAATATGGGATATTGATGTTATTTGCACGAATAAGGCTATTCCATGGATCGAGAAACTAGGGATTGGATATACGAGTGTGACTTGTATGTCTCGTGTCCAATCCGGATATGGAGGCAAAGGGATGAGACAATTACTTGTACAAGGTTGTCTAGATGACTATTCTATTAGTTGGCTAGAATGGATGTTTTGCTAGAAACCGCTCCATATTAGCAAAGAGTTGCTACCAACTAGATAGAACCTATGGGGTCACACGCTATATAGAGTTGTACTAGATTTGGGAATTAATTAATTGGATTAATTAATTAGAAGGATCACTTTGCAAACCCTTGCAAACTTAGTAGGGACTAATTTTCAAGGAAGGGACTAAATTGAATTCTAGTAGGACTAGAATAAGTCCTTTAGGTAGTTAACAAGGAGTTGTTGGACTATATAAAGGACCCTCCTTCCTTCCTTCCTCATAACTTATGCTCTAAAGAGAACATAACAAGAATAGGAGAGAACAAAGGAGAGAGAGCAAGCAACAAAGGAGGCCGACGCCCCCCTTGCCGCCGCCCTCGTCCCCGTCGGCCAAAGGAAGGGTCGAGCCCCTTTCTTTTGTCTCGTTTTGCGTGATTCCTTCACCCTCCTCTCATTCCGGGCTAGCACCAAGGAGATTGGAGATCTAGGATCAACTCTAGGCGTGGATCAACTATAGAGAACGTGACACTATTCGCGTTTGAAGTCATCAAGGAGAACCCAAAGGTGTGTTTATGATTTCTTACCTTCACTATCGTTATGCATCTAGACTTGTGATCCTTTGAGGGTTTTGCATGGTTATTTGTTTGATTATGCTTCCGTTTGCGCGATCCATGAATCAAAACCCTACAGGGCGGAGAGTGCGAGAGAGGGTGTGTGTGAGAGAGAGAGAGCTGAAAGAGAGAGAGAAAACTGGGTTTTGTTTAACCCGATCGGCGAAATTGACGGGATGAAATCCGGGTTTGATTTCGGAAATGTCAAGGAAAAGTTGATGACGAGATCGGGGCTTTTGATCCATTGCGCAATTGGGGTTGGAATCGGGACGAGATTCGGACAAGGGAAGGTCAAAACCTCCATTGTTGTTTGCCGGAAATTCAGCAGAGAAATGCTCTGCTAGGAAAGGGAAGGAGGAAGAAGATGAGTGGGAAAGTTTTCGGTGTGGCGGGTACGCGGTGGCTCGCTACGCGTTAATAATTAAAACTACACTTTAGACACGTTTAAAACGTCACACGACCCACTACACTTCACCCACTAATTTACACACATTAACTATAAAAAGTTGTCATCTTAAAAAAATACTTTTTGATAAAAAAAAATGTTGATAACAATAACAATAATAATAATAGTAATAGTAATAATAATTATAACAATAATAATAGTAATAGTAATAATAATAATAATAATAATAGTAGTAGTAGTAATAATATTAATAATAATAATAATAATAATAATAGTAAACTACTAGATAAAAGGAAGAGAAATACTTTTATAAGTTCACATAATGACCCCGAAAAATTTGCCAAACTCCCAAAAATGCCCCATAAAATACCGGGGTATTACATCACATCTCCCTTAAAACAAAGCTTCGTCCCCGAAGCTTAAAGTAAATCGAATCTCCCAGTTCAAGTATGCGGTATGCAGTTCTAATGTGCACATAATAACAAGACAAGACGGTAATTTAAATGCATGGTTGTTAAATCACATCTCCCTTAAAAGGAGTGACGTCCCCGTCACTCGACTCGTACCTGGTCGAAGAGGTGTGGGTAACGTTTCCTCATGTCCTCCTCGGCTTCCCAAGTTTCTTCTTCCGTTTGGTGGTTTGACCAGAGAACCTTGACCAGCGTGGTGGACTTGGTACGGGTGTTTCTGGTTTTTGTATCAAGGATTTTGATCGGTTGTTGTTCATAGGTAAGAGAGGGATCAAGCTCGACAGGCTCGGGGTCAATGATATGTCTCGGATCGGGTATATAGGCTTTGAGTTGGGATACATGGAAAACGTTGTGTACTCTACCTAGTCTGTTAGGAAGATTCAGGCGATATGCAACCTCTCCTATACGATCCAGTACTTCGTAGGGTCCAATGAACTTGGGACTCAGCTTTCCTTTTTGATTGAAACGCATAACTCCCTTTGTAGGTGAAACTCTTAGGAACACTTTGTCGCCAACCTTGAATTCCAATGGCCTTCTCTTCAAATCCGCGTAAGACTTTTGTCGATCTTGGGCTGCCTTCATCCTTTGCTGGATCATTCGAATCTGGTTTGTCGAGTCCTCGATCATTTGTGGTCCAAGAATGATCGTCTCCCTGATGTCACTCCAACACAGCGGTGTCCTGCACTTCCTCCCATACAGTGCTTCGTAGGGTGCCATCCCTATGCTAGCATGGTAGCTGTTGTTATAAGAGAATTCGATAAGTGGTAACTTATCCACCCATGAGCCTCCAAAGTCCAGAATGCAAGCCCTTAGCATGTCCTCCAGTGTTTGAATCGTTCTCTCAGTCTGGCCATCCATAGCTGGGTGAAATGCTGTGCTGAACCTAAGCTCAGTGCCCATGGCCTTTTGTAGCTCCTTCCAGAAATGAGATAAGAAGTTTGGATCTCTATCCGAAACAATGGAGCTAGGGACTCCATGTAATCTTACCACATTCTTGATGTAAGCGTCCGCCCTCTTTTCCATGTCCCACGTGTCCTTCATGGGAATGAATCTTGCCGTCTTGGTCAATCGATCGACTACCACCCAAATCTGGTTCAACCCATTCGTCGAAACAGGTAAAGCCGTGACAAAGTCCATTGAGATGGAGTCCCATTTCCAAACCGGTATCTCCAATGGTTGCAACATTCCACCTGGTCTTTTGTGCTCGAACTTGACCTTCTGGCACGTCAAACATCTAGATACAAAATCAGCTACTTCCTTCTTCATACCTTTCCACCAGAAATTCTTCTTCAAATCCTTGTACAACTTGTCTCCTCCTGGATGTACCGAATAAGGCGTGTTATGAGCTTCCTTCATAAGCTTTTCTTTTACTTCCGCACATTTCATTGGTATACACCATCTTCCCTTGAACTTCACGCTCCCATCTTCTTCCACTTTGAAATCAAGTGCTTCGCCTTTGTTGATCTTCTCCTTAATCTTTTGTAGGAAAGCGTCTTCTTTCTGTGCTTCTTTTATTTCTTCGAAGATGTCCGGTACTATCGTCATATTACACAACATGTTGTTCGTTGTTCCCTTCGTGCAGACTTCAATCTCCAGTCTTCGAAACTCTTCGCAAAGCTTAGGTGGTAAAACCCACATTGCATTTACCGTATGCTCCGTCTTTCGGCTCAATGCATCCGCTACTACGTTGGCTTTCCCTTCATGGTATTGAATCTTGATATCATAGTCTTTCACCAATTCTAGCCACCTCCTTTGTCGCTTATTCAGCTCCTTTTGAGTGAATATGTACTTTAGGCTCTTGTGATCGGTAAAGATCTTGCACGTCGTACCGTAAAGGTAATGCCTCCATATCTTTAGCGCAAACACGATGGCTGCCACCTCCAAGTCGTGAGTACGGTAATTCTCTTCGTAAGACTTTAGTTGCCTGGAAGCATAAGCAATCACTTTGTCGTCTTGCATTAAAACACATCCTAACCCATGTTTTGAAGCATCACTATAAACCTCAAATTCTCCACCTTCAGTAGGTAACGTTAATACAGGTGCCGACGTCAACCTATCCTTTAGGGTTTGAAATGCTTCCTCACAATTCTTGTCCCATACGTACTTGCTTGTCTTCTTCATTAACGTTGTCATGGGTTTCGCGATCTTGGAGAAATCCTTCACGAATCGTCGATAGTAACCCGCCAATCCTAGGAAGCTTCTTATCTCCGTTACGCTCTTTGGTGTGGGCCAGTCTCTTACTGCAGATATCTTCCCTGGGTCCACTGACACACCTTCCTTCGATATAATGTGCCCTAGGAAAGGCACTCTATCCAACCAAAACTCGCACTTAGACAATTTTCCATACAACTTCTCTTCCCTTAGGGTTTCCAACACCTCCCTCAAATGCTGTTCATGTTCTTCCTTCCCCTTTGAGTAGATTAGAATGTCATCGATGAAAACGACAACAAACTTATCAAGGTACTTCTGAAAAACGCGGTTCATTAACTCCATGAATGCTGCTGGAGCATTAGTGAGACCAAATGGCATTACCGTAAACTCGTAGTGGCCATAGCGAGTTCGAAATGCCGTTTTAGGAATATCATGTTCAGCTATCCTAAGCTGATGATATCCAGACCTTAAATCGATCTTCGAAAAAGTATCGGCTCCTTGTAGCTGGTCGAACAAGTCGTCGATCCTGGGAATTGGGTACTTATTCTTAACGGTTACCCCATTCAACTCACGGTAGTCAATGCAAAGTCTTAGGCTACCATCCTTCTTCTTCACAAACAAAACCGGTGCTCCCCATGGTGAGACACTAGGTCTTATGAAACCCTTGTCCAATAACTCCTTGAGTTGCTCCTGAAGTTTCTTTAACTCGGCTGGTGCCATCCTATATGGTGCCTTCGAGATTGGTCCAGTTCCTGATACTAAGTCTATCGCAAAGTCCACGGCTCTCTTAGGTGGCATTCCTGGAAGCTCTTCTGGGAAGACATCTGGAAATTCGTTCACAACTTGGATGTCCTCTAATTTCTCCCCTTCTTTCTCCTTATCATGGATCGTACAGAGGTATGCCCTATGCCCTTTCTTCACATCGGAGAGAATGGTTAAGGCTGACACGATTTGGATCTTGGGTCCAGTGGTTATACCCCTATAGGATAGACGTTCACCTTTCGGCCCACGAAACCTAACCTTTTGGGTGGCACACTCTATGGTTGCTTTGTATTTGCTGAGCCAATCCATACCTAAGATTACATCTAGGTTTCCGAGATATAAAAGAATTAGATCAGAAGGTAGCTTGGCTCCTAAGATTTCTAGGTTGACTCCAGGGTACATGGTATTGCAGGGTGTGACTTCTCCAGTAGGGGTAGAGATTGAGATAGATATTGGGGTAGGATTTGGTAAGTCTAACTTCTTAGCAAAAGTAGATGATATGAAAGAAAATGTGGCTCCAGAATCAAATATCACAAAAGCAGGGGTAGAATGGATTAGGAATGTACCAGTCACCACGTTGGCCTGTGCTGCCTGAGTCTGATTCATCACATTAATTGTTCCAGCTGCGCTACGTGCTGTGGCTGCGGGTGCAGGTGCGCCTGCTACAGTGGTTGCTGAAGTAGCATTGTTGTTTCCCTGGGGTCGGTTGTTGTAACCATTTCCTCCTTGCCAGTTGTTACCCCGGTTATAGCCACCTCCATTATTGTTCCTGTTGCCAGCATTGTTGTTGTTTCCATACCCTCCACCTTGCTGGTAGTTGCGCTGGTTCCCACCATACTGGTTACCACGGTTGTTATTGACATCTTGTTTGTAACCGTTGTTATTCCCGCCATAGTTGTTTCCTCCCTGGCGATTCACATTGGTTCCTCCATATCTTCCCCCATTGTTGTTCCCGGAGTTGATGGAGTTGAAATTGTTGGAGCTTCCACCGCTATTGTTTCCTGAGGGTCGTGAACGACATTCAAACCTTCGATGACCCAACTTTCCACAATTGAGGCAAGTAATTTTCCTTCCTTGGCAATCCACCCCTGGGTGGTTTCCGCCGCATCTGGAGCAGTAGTAAACTCTTACTTGGCCTTGTCCACCTTGGTTTGGGTTTCCCAACTGGTTGGTGGGAGTTGGGTTGGGACGAAACCGTTTATCCCCGTTATCATTTCCTGTACCGCGATTTTGGAAGCCTGTTGCAGCTGGTGTCTCGGTCTTCCTTTTTCTGTTGGCTTCTGCATTACTATCTAGCATGCGCTGCATATCCTGAGCTGCTCCATAGGCCTCGAACAATGAGTTAAAACGAGTAGGCCCCATTGCCTTTCGGACTTCAAAGTCCAAACCTTCGATAAATTTGCGGATCCTTCTTACTTCTGTGGGTGCGATCTCCCGCCCGAACCTCATGAGTTCCATGAATTTGTCATAGTAGTCAGTTAAGGTAGCTCCATCTTGCTTCAGGTGCAAGAATTCATCAAATTTCGCCGACTTCACATGGTCGGGGTAAAACCGTTCGCGCATAGCTTCCTTTAGCTGTTCCCATCCAAAGCCTTCCTGGGCGAGCAATTCAGCTGATACGGAGCTCCACCATTTATCAGCTTCTTTCTTGAAGTAATAGGTCGCCACTTCTATGCGTCGATCCTCAGGGCAACGCACCGAGATCAGTGCCTTGTGAAAGTCGCGGATCCAATCCTCTAAGATAGTCGGGTCTTCCGTCCCATAGAAGAAGTCGGGTCGGAGTTCTGCAATCTTACTCATTATGTCATTTCCCCCAGCCTGTTGATTGTGTAAGAGTTGGGTTAAGGCTAGGGTCGCTTGTTCCAGATTCTGGAACCGAATAGGGTCATACTGCTGAGGGACCGGAATTTGCTGGTTTCCTTGGGTTCCCTGGTTCATGGTTCCTACTTCTCTTGCACGTCTCCTGGTATAATATTGCATCGTACCTTTAAATATAGCTATACTTAATATAGATTGAAAATAATCCTACTTGTAGGTCACACATGCAATACATAAATTTTAAATAATTCAGCATTTATTAATCCACCCGTCAAATAATCCACATAAACACTTAAATGATAAAAGGAAACAACTCAATCCCAAAAGAATAGCAAGTCCTAAAACAAGGTAAACGTTCACTCTCGTGATAAAAGAAAAGCAATAAATGGAAATCCTAAGGGTGGGGTGGGTGTGGTTCTACTCTTCATCGTCAGTTAGGAACATGAGCTCGATATCGGTAGGATCAATCGCAATCACTTCCGCTTCGTCGATCTCTTCATGCTCAATTTCTTCAATCTCGTCCACGTCATCATTCCAATCTATAAACTCCTCCTGTGCCTCCTCGTCTTGGTTCACACCTTGGTCTTGCTCATTTTCTTGGTTCTCATCCAATTTCATATTTCCTTGATCCTCCTCCATTTCTTCTTCGACCTCTTCCTCCTCTTCTTCTTGGTGCTCGACGTCCTGTGCTGCTGCCTGTTGTATTGCTGGGTCTAGCAACTCATCCATTTTGAACCAAAGCGTGAGCGAGTTCAAATAGTAGTAATCATAATCACGGTGCTCTTACTTGGTGATATTAGGTACATTTTGGCCCCATATGTTCGTGACGAACAAATCATCATAGTTTCCTTTGAGGTTATTCGATAGAGGCTCATCTGGGAGGCCGTTGAGGATGTAATAGCTTATCTTCAACGGGTGAGCGTGGGTCTCGTTGCCATGTGGGCTTTGGCTCCAAGCAATGCTTAGGCTTCGAACGTACCTGCAGTACTCTTCTGCCGTCTCTTGTCCCTCAAGGAATGTGACATGGCTCGGCGCGTGAGCAGGTGTGAGGTCAGCAGGGGCTGGGATGGGTGGTTAGCAGCAGGTAGGGCAGCCATCTGAAAGGAGAAAGAAAAGTCTCAGAATTGTTCTAAGCCACGTATACGCTCATTACTTAACGAAATAATTTAAGAAAATTAAAGAAGGCATGTAACATGAATTAAATAACAATTAACAAGTTACGGTCACATAGCAAATTCTCTTCACAAATAATAAAGATTACAATTAACCACACAATACACTTATGAATTTAGAAAGGAAACACGGCTACGCAATCCCACATCCCCGGCTTGTCCAGTTTTTATTTCCAGTTTTAGTTATCCTATGTCCATTTTAATTTTGAAAAGCTTTCAATTATTATTTATCTTTATTAATGGAAATCGAGAAGTCGCACTAGCGTTGGAACCGTCGGCTCTGATACCAACTGGTACAACCCGGGAACCTACGGTTCCTCGCTAGTACAACTTAACGAAATCCAAAAGTGCTTTATTGAAATAAAAGTAAAGGAGAAACCCTCCTTACATTATTAAACAGAAATTTAAACATGTCTTAAACCAAATGAAACAACTACTACTTGTTAACTAGCGTGGCACTACTCCTTAGCTCGTGTGCGTTTCCATCCCAGCTAGCTTATTCTTGACCTGCGGGTTTTGAAATAGCGAAAGCCGACCGCAGAAAAATTTTAATTAGTAAAAACTAAGTAAGATATACCACAATATGTAAAACAGAGTTTTTGGCTAAAAAGGAGATAAAGAGAACAACCACCACAATTTTAATCATTCGTTTGGTTGAGGCGTAGCCCACGAGCCCCAACGAGTACGATGTGGACAGAGAGGTCACGATGGAATAAATAATAATAATGGGGTTTTGCCCCGGACGTTAGTAGATAGCCCTTCGCTATCCCGCCCTAACCATTCTAATGAGACCTTAAGTGCCGGCACCCCTATACAGTCGTGACCTAAACATGCATAGGTAGTACTCATAGATTCCACGATAAATAAGAGGGTAAGATCCCTAGGGAAATCACACATAGGTGTTCCCGGCCATTGGCCTTCACGCGCATCCTCTGCACATCGTTCCCAATTCTATTATCGTCCAATTATCGTTTCACATGAATTTCGAGTTTTTCTCAAGTAACCACACATTTTCAAAGTTGCATTTGCAAAAGGAATTCAAAACTTGTCAAATTTTCCAGTATCACGATTCTAGTAGATCATGAGCGATTTAGAAAGATAACACACGCCAAGAGACATTTTGATAACTTAAAGGTATTGCGCATATAACTTACTTGGAAATGGAAAGAGAGAACTTCAACGCAAGCAGCACGGAAACTTAGTAGTAGGGGTCCTCGACGAACTCTCCTCCTACGAACTCGGAATCTACAATATCACATAATCCTATATTAACACATATTCATCCATACAACAAATTCAGAATTAAATGTCCTATATGAAATGCAAGTGAAATCCCCACATAATCCCCCAAACAGGTTATATTTCACTAGCTACTAGTTGCACGATTATTGTACATATTTATTAAGAAGATAGTGGTGTATAAATATAAAATAATCATTGTGGTGAGGGAATTTTATGTAGTATTATAAAATATTTATAGTGGCTAATAGGAGATAGCTATTTTAATTTAGACTATTGATTAAAAAAAAGGGTATTTTTAATGAGGCTAAAACTTAATTTATCTTTATTATAAAAGTTATATTAGTAAAACAACGCTATTAAGCGGAAAGAGTTTATTTTTCGATATATATACAAACGAGACTAGTTTGTTGTTTAGAAAAACAAAATATAACACTATACTCGTTTACTAATAAAATGCTTTCTTATTTTGATTAAAAGTTGTATGTACATTTCTAGAGAAAGGGTGATAAATATATTTATTGATACAAAATAAGAATACTAGTTCCAATATGTTAAAACAATTGAAATTACATATAGTAAATATACAAAATAAAGCCAGTTTGTTAAAATACAATAACAACCCCATCGGTTTTAGAACATAAAAGAATGACCCTTAAGTTTACAAAAAGACACTTTTACACCCTCTGGTTCACAAACAACAAAACCAACTCAGCTCTTCTCAATTTAGACCACTGTAACATTGTTTCCCCCAGAAATTCATTTCATCTTCTTCCTAAATGAAGTCCCTGCAATTCCACCACGCTCACTCCCCAACTCTTTTTTTTTTCATGGATTGATGGCGGAAATTGAAGCAACAGGTATTGAAATCAAACATCGAAGCGAGGATTTAGGGGTTTACCGATCGGGGCGGTGATGAACAAGGTGGCGACAATGAAGGCGGAGGCGGGGCGATGGTGGCTTCTGCCGCCGCTGGTTTCGCCGGAGCATAGGGAAGGACGGAGGAGAGGGAGACGCGCGGACGAAGGTGCAGAGGACGGCGACGCAGAGGGGTGGCGTCGGGCGGCCTGGGTTCGCCGGCGGTTCTAGGCTTCGGTCCTAGTGCCGTCGGCGTCGGGCCTGCTTCTGCGGTCGACAGAGAACAGAGAGAGAGCGAGAGAGGGGCGGAGAGTGCGAGAGAGGGTGTGTGTGAGAGAGAGAGAGCTGAAAGAGAGAGAGAAAACTGGGTTTTGTTTAACCCGATCGGCGAAATTGACGGGATGAAATCCGGGTTTGATTTCGGAAATGTCAAGGAAAAATTGATGACGAAATTGGGGCTTTTGATCCATTGCGCAATTGGGGTTGGAATGAGGACGAGATTCGGACAAGGGAAGGTCAAAACCTCCATTGTTGTTTGCCGGAAATTCTGCAGAGAAATGCTCTGCTAGGAAAGGGAAGGAGGAAGAAGATGAGTGGGAAAGTTTTCGGTGTGGCGGGTACGCGATGCCACGCGGTGGCTCGCTACGCGTTAATAATTAAAACTACACTTTAGACACGTTTAAAACGTCACACGACCCGCTACACTTCACCCACTAATTTACACACATTAACTATAAAAAGTTGTCATCTTAAAAAAAATACTTTTTGATAAAAAAAATGTTGATAACAATAACAATAATAATAATAATAGTAATAGTAATAGTAATAATAATAATAATAATAATAATAGTAATAGTAATAATAATAATAATAATAGTAGTAGTAGTAGTAGTAATAATATTAATAGTAATAATAATAATAATAATAGTAAACTACTAGATAAAAGGAAGAGAAATACTTTTATAAGTTCACATAATGACCCCGAAAAATTTGCCAAACTCCCAAAAATGCCCCATAAAATACCGGGGTATTACATTGAAGCAGCAATCGAGGAGTTCTGGAAGAAGATGAAGAAGAGAGAGAATCGGGTCTGAGGAGGATGATTCGACATTGAGGATGACGACGAAGAATTTAACGGGCTGCTACACTTTCCCCTCTTTCCTCTCTCTGTTCTTCTCGACAGATCTGTTGTCTTCGACTGAGGGCGACGGCCATGGTACCTTCTGTGGTAAGTTTCATCCGTCTCTCTGTGTTTTTTAGATCTCTCTCCCTCTCTAGTCCAAGACCAGTTCACTCTCTCAATCTTCGATCTATCTCCTCCTCCTTCTAATTCGCTTCCCCCTTTGCTTGTTCTGGTTCAAAAAGTTCTTTCCTTTGGTATGTTTCTGCCAATTTTTGGGTAAAATTCATTGGTTATGGTTCTTCGATCTATTTGGTTATCGGAAAATTGAATGTGGAATGATAAGAAACAGAAATTGCGATTTTTTCAATTCTGCATATCGAAAAAGATTTGTAATTTTCGAATTATTCATGTCTGAGATGTTCCTATGTTCTGGATTTGTGTTCCCTTTGTTGATTTATGCCACATAGATTTGTGATCTTCTGGGATTAAATTGGCTATTCATGGGCCTCACTGCTTTCTTTTTGTCTAATAATCTAATTATGTTGGACCAAATGGCGATTTGAAAGTTCAATAATTAGAATTTTCAAAATTGGGACATGCAAAGTGTTTATTGGTAGGATATCATAATCATCTTGAGCAGAAAAATTGCTAGATATTTTTTCAAAGATAAAATCCTGTCCAAATATAGGTTCTTGAAGAACGCCCAGATGGTGAAATTTTAATAAAAAAATGCACTTGTAATATGTTTAATAAAAGAAGTAGTTGAAATCCCAGCCTCCCAAGGGCTCTGAAAGTTTCAAAATTTGGGATAACTGAGTTGTTGGTGTTTATTTGTTTTTTTGGTGGTGGCGGCGGCGGTGGTGCTGGTGGTGGTATTGCTGGTGGGGTGGTGGTGGTGTTGAAGAACACTAAGAACAATGTGGTTTGGCTATTTATGTACATTTACCCTTTCAAGGGTATAATGGTCTCAAAAAATTTAATTTAACAGAAGGGTGCTATTTGTCTAACGTCCATCCACTAACAGGGGTGGTTTCTGTCTCGACAGGGGTGGTTTTTGTATATCCCCAAACACGAGGGTTGTTTTTGTATATAATCCATACTCGAGGGGTGGTTTTTGTCTTTTTCCCTTTAGAAATATAACGTAACAAGTAAACGAACCATTAGATTTGATATTTATTCAGTTGAAGAAACATAAGGCCCAAAAAGAACTATGTATTCAGAGATGTCACAATGCAACAATGTCACAAATAGAGTTACGTCTTGGGATATGAGAAATCCAAATTCACCTCTAGCGTTAAGGGCCACCCATCGCAACCCAGCTCAAACAAAATAGCTAAAAGACTTTAAGTATCGACACCCCTATATGTTGTGACCTATACTAGGGACGGTGTCGTTGAACGGTAACTTTCTTTTTGTCTTTTGCTGCTATCCCTAGCCGCGAGAAAGGCCCGTATTTTATATGTCCTGTGTATCGTTTTTTAACCAAAGCCTGGTTTCAGTTGTTTTACCGGATCGGTCGCTCAATATCTTTGGTCTACCCGGACCCGTGAAAAAAATAGGATCACTTCTTATGGACTCGTTGAGAATGATTCGGATCTAGTTCAAGGCCTATTAGAAGTAGAAAGTGCTCTGGTGGGATCTGACCTAATATCGAATACTTTTAATAATATCAGCACAAGAAAGTTCTCATGTGCTTCCAGACATGCTGAGCTCAAATTCAGGTATTTGGAGTTACGAAGGTGTGGCCGAGGCACATATTGTCTTTTTTGTCTTGTGCTTCTTGGCAGCTCCCACTCTTTTAATCGGTGGCATAAGGTTTTCGTTGGTATAGCTTAGTGACTTTACGTCCGAATGTTCTTCTTTATGAAGAATACTCTATAGCTTTCACGATAAAGAACCCCGCTAGGTGCATATAGGCCACCATGGGGGTCGGGTATGTAACTACTATAGGGTAAGCACCCGATGAGGTTTGACTCACATGCACCGCTGGCCTTAGCCTCCACACACATCCTCTGTTCATTTTCTTAATTCTATTTTAGTGAAATAATCTTTCATCATTTAATAACTGAACAATTGATTATTAAACCAGTAGTTTACACAAGTATTTTTCAATCAGGAATTTGAATAAATTCATCAAAAGGGAATAAATCCTCACTGCTTACTCTCAGTTATTTTAAAAATTCTAATAATATTTCATATATATAAAAACAGGTATAAAGGCACACTACTAGAAATATGGGCTAATACAACGACTCCAAATCGCTGTATAACAGACCAAAAATTATTTGATAAAATAGCGGTTTCTCTGGCAGTTTCGGAACCGCTATTTACAAGTCAGCTGTATTTGCTTTTCTCAATGTTTAAAACCGATGTTTCATCACAATATAGCGGTTTTGGACACCACTATATATTAATAGCTGTTTCCAAATATAGCGGTTTTATAGCGGTTTCTGTCATCTTTTTTTATATAGCGGTTTCACAATACCGCTTTTTTGTACTATATTTCAGGCGAATATAATAATATCGTATATATATTATGATTATTTTTTTAGGATAATTTTGTATTATTATTTTAAAGAATTCTGACATAAAACCCCCTGCAGTATAGTTTCGCTGACACTTAGCTACCAGCAGTATTGATTTTGTTAGAAAACCCCCCTGCAATTTCACTTTTACCGACATCCCGCACAAATTTTTAAACAAAAACCTCCTTGCAGTTTCACTTTTACCGACACTTAGCTACCAACAGTTTTAGTAAAATTGTGCGATGTCAGTAAAAGTGAAACTGCAGGGGGGTTTCCTGACAAAATCAATATTGCTAGTAGCTAAGTGGCAGCGAGACTATACTGTAGGGGGGTTTTCTGTCAAAATTTCTTATTTTAATCAAAATACAATTAGTCACAATGGTCCCCGATGATGTTGATTGATGCTCGATCTTGTTTATCGATATTCGATGTAGTCGTTCGTTACTCGAATTTGTTGATCGATACTCGATCTAGTTTAACATACTCGATGTAGTCACTCGATATTCGATGTTGTTGATCGATACTCGAAGAACAACCCTAGATTACCCCCGGCCAACACCACAACAACAACAACGGCAGAACATCATCAAACATCATTATCAAACATCATCATTTCTTATCAAACATCATCATCAAACATCAAACTTGAAGAACCAAAAACTTGAGGAAAAAAGAAGAATAATACAAAGAAGAGGCAGAGGTCTAGGATTATTATGAGGCCGGCTAGGGTTTGAAGTGCGGCGGCGCTGATGTTACAGGCTTCTTCCCTGTCTTCTTCTTCTCTGTACTTCGCCTGATTCTCTGCCTATGTCTCCTTCTTGTTCCCATTCGCCTGCTTCTTCACCTGTACTGAAAAGAAATAATTAGATCTCATTCGACAAATCGAGAGAGAGAGAGAGAGAGAGAGAGAGAGGAGGGATACCTCACCTGCAACTTGAAATATCACTAACACGAATTCTTACGTGTTACCACAAGTGCACGGTTAAGTAATATAGGGCTGGTATTTCAACCCTGAGTTATCGATCCCACGAAGACATGGTTACTATATAATCAGAAACCGGGTTTAAAGAATAAAAAACATAAAAAGTAAAAGGAGGAATTTTGAGTTCGAAAGCTAATAAACTAAATAACATGACTATAAAAGAATAATAAAAATGTCTATTATTTGTTGTGAATTTTTTGGGAATATTTTAAGGTAGGAAACTTATGAATTAAAGATCTAGGTTCCAGGATCCCCTAGGGTTACTATTCAGCTTTTTGGTTTTTCTCTCGATTTAAGCAACACACATCAACTTTGTTTATGCCGTTTCCAGCATACCCGTTGAAGGGGTGTACAGTAGGTAGAAATACAGGATCAATACTCTAGAAGGGGGAGGGGGTGTGAAAAGGGTATGCCAACTTTTGCTAAACTTACAAGAATAGTGGTTTCAAAAAGAATTAGAATGAGTAAAGAGTGATTCAAAACCTTGAAATGAGTTTCAAGCCCTTGGAATGAAAACAGTTGAATATATAAAGATAAGTCTATTTCAAGGCCTTGAAATGAGTTTCAAACCCTTGAAATGAAACTGATTTGTATGCTGCAAAGGAACTAAGTATGGAACTCGAATGTAAATGCAAGAGACACAATATATATAGAGTTCAATCCACTTGGACCTACGTCTCTACCTCGGGGATCTTCTCCCTGCAGGATTTTCAGCACAATTCTTATTAATCAAAACCTAAGCCCTATATCTCAAGCACAGGGAGATGCCTTACTTTGTTACAGCTTGTGGTTCTCACTAAACTATCTAGCATGCTCTAGCTAACTGATTAAATAAGAATTCTCTATTGTTCACGTTTAACAATCCACGAGAACAAGAACTAGAAGTATTATCAGAATCATATACAAATGAATTTCAGAATAGAAGAACACTAGAACTTAATCTGCAGTGAGTATGCAGTGTTCTTCAAATGCTTGGATTGAGAGAAATGAATCTGATTCTTTGTTTCTTGTCAATCCTTGAATGTTTCCCGTTGTATTGCTTCAGCTTTCCCTCTTTTATAAAGCAGTTTGAATTGCAGATCTTCAAGATATTCTCTTATCAAACTTTCCTATTTTGTAGCTTCAGCTTTGACTTCTCTAATAGCTTCTCCAACGGATAGTTGATCAGTATCTTCAATGATACTGATTTGATACTGTGTAACCACATGTTGGGAAACTTCCAAACACACCAAGTTGATCACAGAATCAATTCAACCCACAGTTTCCTTTCCTGCAAAATTTAGGTTAGGAAATAGATCCTTTGAAATAGGAAATAAAATTTCCCTGGAAAAATGAGTCAAACAGATGGATTAGATAAGTTAAATATGTACTTTTTCTTTCATCATCAAGTAACAACTGATCAGTCACAGATGTTTAGGAGTTGAATCAAGATCAGAAACTCCCCCTAGTTCATGCATATGAAGCATAGTCATTTTCAAAGATTTGATAGCTGTTTCAAGGCTTTGAAACAGACTTGCTATTTCAAGATTTTGAAACTGAGTTGAACTTACAATCTCCCCCTTGATGAAAGACAAAACCGCAATCTGTTTGGTACTATGTTTCTACAAAAAAAACTCATTAGCACATAGTATAGTAACTCATAGCACATGATATCCAAAAGAAAACCAACTTATTAACTTACTGAAAAACAACTAATAACATCAAAGTTCAAATAATCCTACTGACCATACTGACCGAAAAAAAAACAACCACGGCTCCTAGTAAGCAAATAAATTAACCTAAATTTCTCCCCCTTTTTGACTTTCATCAAAAAAGAATGAGAAAATATTGGATCTGAGTTTTGGGAAAATTTTAAATAAATTGTTTGAAAAGACATAATTTTCAAAGACTTTGAAAACGATTTCAAGGCCTTGAAAAAGAAAAGAAAGAGTAGAAATGAGTTGAGGGGTTGGGTCTTCATCTCCTTGCTGCTCTGCATCTTCTTTTTGACTATTTCCCTCATCATCATCATTATTATCATCATCATCATCATCATCATCATCATCATCATCATCATCATCATCATCAATCTTTTCTTCTTCCTGAGCCACATTTTTACCAGCTTCACCCTTCTTCTACTTGGTGTAGCTTGCTACATGGGGCGTGAGCAGCAGTCACAGTTTCTGGAATAGCTGTCTTCTTTGATTTTTTCTTCTTGAGATCTATAAGCAGTGCTCCTGAATATAGACTGTCACCTTCTTCCGCTTAATCTTCATCAACTTGTTCATCAACCACCTTCTTTCCTTTGTCCTTTACTAAGCAGATCCTTGGCTGAATCATCCTTTTTGGTACCTTATGCAGCTTAAGATACTTCTTCAGGCACATCAAACACAATCATGCTTCTGAAGATGTTTTTAATCATGTACTTCACCTGCCTCAGATCTGTTCCAAACTCATGTTGATTCTCCTTCACTTCATCAACGTCCATCTCAAGTCCATCCATTTTATGAATGACAAAGGACATATCTTGAGGCTGAGAGGTTTGGCTTGAAGTAGGAGTCAAGGACTTGGGTTTGAGAAATTGCTTGGAACTCAACTCTTTATCTGTCAGATCTGAGTACAACTTTCAAGTCTTAGCACTGGTTTTCACCTCACCAATCTTCTCAAATGCTTTCGCATCAATCATACCAAACCCAGTACTCTTCCCTATCAGTTGGAATCTCAAGGTGTTGGAAGAATGAGGTGAGCAGATTGGCATATGACAAGGGGTGTTTTCTTTGATTGGTTTGGCTATACAGCATGTGTTTCTTCACAAGTTTTGGAAGATCGATCTCATAAACATGCATAACCAAATATATTAAGTACATCACCCTTTCAGTGATAAGCTCTTTTGAGTGTTCCCTTGGTACCACACATCTCATCAAGATTGTAAACAAGACTGTGGCTTCAACAATTAGCACATAGTGTGTTAACTGTTTAGGTGTGGTAGGGGTATTGGTAGAAAGAACTCTTATTTTTCCAGTTTTAGGGCGTCACTATTGGGAGGGTAGTTACTGGTTTCATACCTCTTTGGACAACCTGAACATTGGAATACCCAGAGTGATCTAGTTCCATATCAATGCTAGCAACTTGTGTCTGAATCACCAGGTTCACAGATTTCTTGAGTTGTTTCATGTTTAGGTAAAAGAACCTGGTGAGTCTAGGGTAGGCTATCTCTGGAAGGTTTAGAACAAACCAAATAGATCTTTTCTTAGCCATTTTAATGCACTTCAGATTCATACCATCAACACAGAAACACTGATCATACTACATAATGCAACTGATCTAGAATCAAATCCATCTAGCCATTGACCTCTAGCAACATGAGTAATGAAGCATTTGTTATCAAGGGTTGATTTCTTACCGGTGGATTTCTTCTTCTCTGAATAGATATGTAGTGCCTTCTCAATGTTATCCTCTGATTCATCCTCTCTCACTTTTCCTTTTCCCTTGTCTGTTTTGTCAGTCTTCTTCTTCACTTTCTTAGGGCTACCAATATGAATCCCTTTATGTTTTTCTTGAGAAGACTCCACTGTCTTCTTCTTTTTGCTGGAAAATGGTATCTGATCTTTCTTTGCCTTCTTCTTGGGAGGAGGAGGTTCCATGCCTTCTGCAGTAGGAATCTTTGAACTTGAATCTCCACCGATGGTTTGAACCTCTTCCACAGTGGCTTTTCTTTTCTTCTATGTGCCAGCCTTTGAACCACCAGCCATCTTTATTCTGTCAGAGGCTCTTCTAGTTCTCATTGAGGTTTTAAGAAGAGAGAGGTAGGATAGATATGAAGGAGAGAAATAAAGAAGACGATAAATAGTAAAGAGTTTCAGTTTGAAAAAGAAATTAAATATTCTTCCTAATCTTTGAAGATATGCTGAATCAAGAAGATTCAAAATTTTGTGTGTGCCGTTAGAATAAAATAATATAATACTATTTTGGATGAAAATGGGTATTTGAAAATTGAGGGGAAATATTGAGCAATTATCTACAAAGATAACACCCAACATTGAATGATCCAAATTATTGACTAACTAGCATACAGTCTTATTTTCAAGGATTTGGAATGGATTTCAAGGCCTTGAAAAGCTATATGGTTAAAGAACATATACTCAAAGCTTTGAAACGATTTTCAAGGTTTTGAAAATCAGTTCAAACCTTTGAAACACATAATACTTACTTGATTCTCCCCCTAAACCAATGCATCTTTATTAAGAATGCCTAATTCCAATCTTAATGCTGCGAATATTTCATCAGGCAACGGTTTTGTGAAGATATCTGCAAATTGCATGTTAGTAGAAACAAATTCAAGAACAATATCACCTTTTTCCGCATGATTTATGATGAAGTGATGCCTGAAATCAATGTGCTTTGTTCTTGAATGCTGAACTGGATTCTTTGTAATTGAAATTGCACTTGTGTTGTCACACTTGATAGGTATATCTCAGAATTCAAATCCATGGTCTCTCATTTGTTGTGCTATCCATAGCACTTTTGAATAGCAAGCTCCAACTGCTATGTATTCAGCTTTTGCTGTTGATAGTGCAACTGAGTTTTGCTTCTTTGAATGCCAGCTGATTAATGATGATCCAAGAAATTGACAACATCCTGATGTACTCTTTCTATCAACTTCATCTCCTGCAAAGTCAGCGTCTAAATAGCCACACAAAGAGAAGTTAGACTGGTTAGGATACCAAAGCCCTAAGTCTTTGGTACCATTGAGATATCTAAATATTCTCTTAACTGCAGTCAAGTGTGATTATTTAGGATCAGCTTGAAATCTAGCAAACATGCAAACACTGAACATGATATCTGGCCTGCTAGCTGTGAGTTAGAGTAATGATCCAATCATACCTCTATATTCTTTCACATTTACACTCTTACCAGATTCATCTTTGTCTAAAGAAAATGTAGAACTCATGGGGGTCTTGATCTCTTTGGATTGAGACATACTATACTTGTTTAGAAAATCTCTTGTGTACTTGCTTTGATGTAGGAATATGCCTTTATTCATATGATGAATTTGAAGTCCAAGAAAGAAGTTCAATTCTCCCATCAAGCTCAAATTCCCTGCTCATAAGACTTGAGAATACATTGCAAAGAAGATCATTAGTAGCTCCAAACATAATATCGTCAACATAAATTTGAACTACAAGCATTTCTTTCTCATGAGTCTTTATGAAAAGGGTCATATCTACTAATCCTCTTTTGAAATCATTTTCCAGTAGAAACTTTGACAATCTTTCATACCAAGCCCTTGGAGCTAGTTTCAAACCATAAAGAGCCTTGTCAAGTTTATAAACATGATCTGGAAACTTGTCATTTTGAAAACCTGTAGGTTGAGAAAAATAAACTTCTTCTTGAAAGTAGCCATTTAAAAATGCACAGTTCACATCCATTTGAAAAGTTTCATGTTCTTGTGAGATGCAAATGCAATTAGAGTTCTAATTGCTTCTACTTTGGCGAAAGGAGAAAAAGTTTCTTCATAGTCAATACCTTCTTCTTGATTGTAGCCTTGAGCTACCAATCTAGCTTTGTTCCTGATTAACTTTCCATTCTCATCTAACTTGTTTCTGAATACCCATATGGTACCAATAACAGACTGATTTCTTGGTGGAGGAACTAGATTCGAAACCTTGTTCCTTGCAAACTGATTGAGTTCACTTGAATAGATATAATCCAGTCTGCTTCTTGTAATGCTTCCTTCAAAGTTTTAGGTTCTACAAGAGAGATAAAAGCATTAAAAGCACAAAGATTCTTCAACTGTGATCTGGTTTGTGTACCAGTGGTTGGATCTGAAATTATGTTATCAGCAGAATGTGATGAGAGATATATGAATCTCTTCCGTGGTGTCCAAGGTTCAGGCTCTCCAATTTTTTTTTCAAGTCTTTGAGAACTTGAAGTAGTAGCTTCATCTGCTGTCTTCTCTGGAGATTTTGTTTCAAGGTTTTGAACATTAGCTTCAAGGCCTTGAAAATGCCTTCTGTGTTTCTGTAAGAATTCCTTGGAACGTTTTGAGGATTCTTTTCCAGTATCTGAATCATGCTTATTCAGATTAAGATATGAAAAACCATCACTCAAAGAACCATCATAGCTTTCATCAAATATAACATGAATGCTTTCTTCAACAAGCTTGGTTCTCTTATTATAAACTCTATAGGCTTTGCTTGTCTGTGAATCATCAAGAAAAATACCTTCATCACTTCTTACATCAAACTAACCAAGATTTTCCTTACCATTATTGTGAACAAAGCAGGTACAACCAAAAGGTTTGAAATAAGAAATGTTTGGCTTTCTTCCTTCTCTCATAAGGGGTCTTCTTCAGAATAGGTCTGATCAAGCGCGTGTTAAGAATGTAGTTTGTCGTATTCACAGCTTCTGCCCAATAGTATTTTGGCAATTTGTTTTCCGTTAGCATTGTTCTTGACATGTCTTCAAGAGTCATGTTCTTTCTTTCAACAACTCCATTATGTTGAAGAGTTCTAGGAGCTGAAAAATTGTGAGAGATACCATGCTTAGAACAGAATACATCAAACTCAAGTAGATCAAAATCTCTACCATGATCACTTCTGATTGAAGCAATAGGTAGGTTTTTCAAAGTTTGATGTTCTCTACAAAGCTTTGAAAAATCATTGAGAGCTTCAGATTTATCTCTTAAGAAACATAACCCAAGTATATCTAGAAAAATCATTTGCAATAAAAAGCATGTACTTCTTACCCTTTGTAGTTGGAGTTCTCATAGGACTACAGAGATCCATATGCAATAATTCAATGGGTCTAGTGGTACTTACAAAGTTCTTTGGTTTGAATGAGCTTCTAGTTTGCTTGCCTTGTGCACATGCCTGCATACTTCTTCATCTTTGAACTTGATATATGGTAGACCTCTTACTAAGTTCTTGAAAACTAGATTGTTCAAGGTATATAAGCTAATGTGTCCCAACTTTCTGTGTTAAAGCTTTGAATCTTCTTTCAAGGCCTTGAGACACTTCAAGTTTTCTCCAGCAACTTTGTTAGTTTGAAAAGTATAGACATTGTTTGACTTATAGGCAGTGAGGATGCAATTGCCTGATTTCTCATATTGAACCACACATTTCTCTTTGTCAAATGTAACCTTATTACCATTATCACAAAGGTGAGATACACTAACCAAGTTAAATTTCAAACCATCAACTAGATATACCTCTGAAATATAATTTTCAGAATCTGTACCAACTTTACCAATACCAAGAATACTGCATTTTCCTTTGTCACCAAGTGTAATTGATCCTTCAGATTGCTCCTTCAATTATGAGAACAAAGATCTCTCTCCACTCATATGTCTTGATAAACCACTGTCCATAAACCATTTCTGTTCTTTGGTCTTGGTGAAAACCTGCAAACACTATTCACTTCCTTACCCAGTTGTTAGACCAAGTGTGGAATTTAGATTCATATTCAGGGTCAACCATGTTTGGTGGTCTAACCCCTTTGGGAACCCAAATCTGTCTAACTTATCCTGTGAGTTGGAATGGAAACGTATTCCTCATTATGTGAGAGTCTCTTCTTCTAAAAGGACAAGTCATCTTAGCATGACCAATCTTATTGCAGTAATGACATTTAGGTGAAGTTCTCCTTCCAACTTTCACAAATTTGGTATTTTTTTTTTTGAAAAATTTGGATTGTATCCAATACCAGTTTTATGAACAGACTTTAAGCTACCTCCAAGAATCAAGTTCAGGTTATGTTCTGAGCTTGCAAGTTTTGTTTTTATTGCTTCAGATTCTTGAAGTTTCTCAGTTAGAGTAGTCTTTTGTTTATCCAATTCATCAACGTGATGTATAGATTAACAATTCTGTCACTAAGATGAGAGTTCTCCATGACTACTTCCTTGACTTGTGTTTTTAAGGCCTTGAAATCACTGTCAGTTTCTTCTGAGAAATTTCAAGGTTCTGATTCAGACAAACAAGATGAAATTTTTCTTTTTCTTGCTCATGAATTTTTTCTTTCAAAACTCTAATTTCTTTCAGATAGTCCTCTTCATTTAAAAGCATTGTTCTAAGATAATCAGAGAGGGCTTATGTTGGTTTTGAAATCAAGTAGCTTACCATTACCTCAATGTTCTTTTTAGAAGTTTCATCATGCTTGGCCATAAAGCATAGGTTGGCATGTTCTTCTTCAGATTCAGAGTCACTTGAGGTTTCCGAATCACTCCAGGAAGCTATTAGCTTTCTTTCTTCTATCATGATCTTTCTTCTGAAAGTTTTTTCTCTTTTTGTGTGGACAATAGTTGATCAAATTTCCTGCATCACCACACTCAAAGCAATTCATAACATTAGGCTTATTACCATGTGAATAAGTTTTACCTTTGTAGTCTTTGCTACTGGAGGGTCTGTTTCTATCTCTGTTAGAGTCCTTGTTACTAAAATTCTTCTTATTTTTGAGAATTCTGTTCAAGGCTGGAAATCAAAGCAATAGGATCGTCATCATCATCTTCAGTTTCAAGGCTTTGATATGATCATTCTCCTTTGCCTTGAGAGGTAGGTTCTTGACACCTTCTAGTAATTCTCCATCAACTTCATTCATGGATATTTCATGTGTAAGGATTTGCCCTTGCAGGTCATCAGTTGGAGTGATGAAAGATCTTGAGCTTCCTCAATAGCACTAGTCTTGGATCCCATTTCTCCTTTGGAAGACTTCTCATAATCTTTCTAACATTTTCTTCATTGGAAATTTGTTTTCCCAATGAATCAAGATTGTTAACAATGTCAGTGAATCTGTTGAACATGTCTCTGATTGACTCATCTCCATTCATCTTGAATAGCTTATATTGCCTGAGATATATGTTGATGTTGGTTTGCTTGACCTGGATGGTTCCTTCAAAGGTCACCACAAGCTAATCCCATATCTCCTTGGCAGTCTTGCAACCTGAGATTCTGTTAAACTCATCTGCACTCAAAGCACAATATAAGAGATTCATAGCTTTATAATTTTTGGAAAATTGTGAACTCATAAGCAGAGAATGAGTCTTCAGATTTGGGAGTTTTAATCCCATCTTTCTCTGTGTAGACAGTGTGAGTTACATTCTGAATGATAGTCCAAAGCTCTATATCTTGATCAATGACGAACATTTTCATCAGGGCTTTCTAGTGAACAAAATTGTCTCCACAGAATAAGGGAGGTCTGTTAGCAGCTCTTCCTTGAGAGAAACCACCATCACCTACAGTATTCATGATCACAAGATGGTTAAGTCTATGCATTGATACAAGCTCTGATACCTATTGAAGGGATGTACAGTAGGTAGAAATACAGGATAAATACTCTAGAAGGGGGGGGGGGTTGAAAAGAGTATCCCAACTTTTACTAAACTTGCAAGAAGAGTTGTTTGAAAAATAATTTTAATGAGTAAAGAGTGATTCAAGGGCTTGAAATGAGTTTCAAGCCCTGGGAATGAAAACAGTTGAAGTATATAAAGATAAGTCTATTTCAAGGCCTTGAAATGAGTTCAAACCCTTGAAATGAAACTGATTTGTATGCTGCAAAAGAACTAAGTATGGAACTATAAAGTAAATGCAAGAGACACAAGATATGTATAGTTCAGTCCACTTGGACCTACGAATCTACCTCAGGGATCTTCTCCCTACAGGATTTTCAACACAATTCTTATTAATCAAAAGCTAAGCCCTAGATCTCAAGAACAGAGAGATGCCTTACTCTGTTACAGCTCGTTTTCTCACTAACCTATCTGGTACCTGCTCTAGCTAAATGATTAACTAAGAATTCTCAATTTTTCACCTTAAACAATCCACGAGAATAAAAAATATAAGTATTATCAGAATGATATACGAATGAAGTTCAGAATCGAAGAACACTAGAACTGAATCTGCAGTGAGTATGCAGTGTTCTTCAGATGCTTGGATTGAGAGAAATGAATCTGCTTATTTGTTGCTTGTCAATCCTTGAATGTGTTTGAGTGTCTCTGCTAATTGTCCCGTTGTATTGCTTCAGCTTTTCCTCTTTTATACAGCAGTTTAAATTGAAGATATTCAAGATATTCTCTTAACAACTTCCCTATTTTGTAGCTTCAACTTTGACTTCTCTAACAACTTCTCCAATGGATAGTTGATCATTATCTTCAATGATACTGATTTTATATTGTTAAACCACATGTTGGGAAACTTCCAAACATAGCAAATTGATCACATAATCAATTTAACCCACAATTTCCTTTCTTGCAAAACTTCTTTTAGGAAATATGTTCTGTAAAATAAGAAATAAAAATTTCCTTGCAAACTGAGTCAAACAGATGGATCGATTAGATACTGTTAAATATGTCAAAATACTTTGTATTTCATCATCAAGTAACAACTGGTCAAGCAAAGAGGTTTAGGAGTTGAATCAAGATCAGAAACTCCCCCTAAGTTCCTGCATATAAAGCATAGTCAGATTCAAAGCTTTGAAAGTTGTTTCAAGGCCTTGAAACAGACTAGCTATTTCAAGCCTTTGAAACTAAGTTGAAATTACACCCGTGTTACAATCTCCTCTCGGTATCATACACCTGTCACTACTTTGCATATTTTCGGGTCCTCTCGGCACTCCTGAATCTGCAGGTTCGTTATAAGTCTGCTAGGGTTACAGGTTCTCCTCTCGGTCGCCCCCTAAACATCTAGCAGTTGGTCTTATACTTTTCAGTCTAGTCTCTGATTGTCTTCACCTCTCGTCTATCAAGACAGTAAACTAAATTCAGTCTTCTCTTCCTATATTTCACTGGCCACTCTCGCGCACCAGATCCTGTGTGTAGCACTCCAGGTTCATGACTCCGTTCATGAATAAACAGTAAAAACCGAATATAGAATAATAAACAAAACATCTATTGTATTAAGACTTAAACAGTCATGAATCCAAAGTCAGGATAAACTAATTACCTGAAATCATAAACCCTCGGTTCACCAAGAACGTAGGTATGAATTTATCTAATGAAAACTAATATAAAGAAGAGTGTCTCTGATCCTATGTTATATATTTTTTGACTTTTGAAACTACTGGGTAGAGTTGCTTGATATACTGATGACGTTTCCATATTCATGTGCTGAATTTCCATTTTTGTCTCCATTCTGGCTGTCTTTGATTATTCTGCTGAAGTTTGACTTTTTCAACCTCCTCGGGAAATTTCTGGAATTCAGACCTGCGTTTGAACACAAGATGTTGCGTTTGAACGCAGCCTTCTGAGCGTTGACTTTTCTTTCTTGCGTTTGAACGCAGATGTCCTGCGTTTCAACGCAGGTTTTTTTGTTTCAGCATGTTGACCAATTGCGTCTGAACACAGGGTCTGCGTTTGAACGCAGACAGCTTCAGTGCCTAAGCCATATTTCTGCCTTTTCGGCGCCTGTCTCTGGATGCATGCGTCTAAATGCAGGTCAGAATTGGACATTTTCTTCCGGAATTTTGCGTTTGAACACTAGGTCTTGCGTTTAGCCAATGTTTGCCCTTTTTCGGCCTCCGAGACTTTTTGCATTTGGAAGCCAATCTTGCGTTCGAACATAAATGATTTTGGACTTTTGGGCTGCGTTTGGACGCACGACTTGCGTTTGAACGCATCCCTCTGCGTCTTAACGCATCTCAGCAACAACCCCGACTTTGAAATGCCATAACTTCTTTGTTCGATCTCTGATTTTGCTCCGTGACCTATCGTCGGAAAGCTCTTGAAGTCTACTTTCATTACAGTCAAAAGAGTGGATACTGGTCATTCTAGCGTCCTCAACCTTGCGTCTCTTCACTCCACTTGAGCATTTATTTGTTTCCGAAACTCGTTTCATGCCTCAAATCAACCGCTAGGAATCCTTTCATGTCATGACAACATGAAAAACTATACCAAGCGATTACATTTGTCAATTAACCTCTAATTATGCATAAAAATGCCCGATCGTCCCGAGCAAACTTCAGCTCTATACTACCACTATATATTAACTTGAATCAATCAAGAGTGTTGCAACTGCAATTATCTAAAAACAATACAAGTATTATAAAAACAGCTTATCTTTTTGGTGAGACTGGAAAATCTCTTTAAATCAAACTGGTTATCATCAAGCTCTCATATTTCCCTAAACTTCTGAAACTACAGTGATCGGAAGAACTCGCGGCCAGCCTTGGTTAGGAACAAGCACGGACACAACTTACTTCTACTTATGCACGCAAACCGAACATATCCCTAATGCACACCTTCCGTGCTTTTACTCCAGGTGAAATGTAAATCTGTCGGCTTCAGGACGGGAGGATAAGTCATTTAGAAGCGAAGTTCTAAACGTCACAACACACTCACAAATACCCCCAATCTCACACTCCCTGACCAAGAAGACGGAAATTGACCCAAATCACCTAAGATTCTGGACAATCGATTTCCCCAATTTCGGTGTAAATGTCGTTTTTGCGGCCAAAATTGTGAAAGAATATGAAACTGCTATAAAAAATTTCGGGTCGGGCGTTTTGAGAAAAAATCAATTAAGCGCCCGAATTTTCTGCCTTTGTTTTTCTCCCATTTTTTTCTTTATTTCTGTTTTTTTCTCTTTTTTTCCTTTTATATTCTTTTTCAATGTGGGGCAACACAATAAATAACAATAATATAAACCTCTTTTTCAAAAGAAAAACAATAATATAAACCAAGTCGGTTTTGCAATAAACAAAAATGTGGGGTGGCAGAAAAGTGCCTTGAATAAAATATGAAGCGACCACCCCCACACTGATCCAAACTACATAGTCAATTTGTAAAAAATCGCGCTTTTCCAACTGAACCACCTTGCTCTAATTATGTCTAAATAGCACAGTGCGTCCTCCTATTAACCATGTCGTGCGAAAAATGTGTCACGCACTACGGCTCTCCTCCTGTGCTCACTGTGTAATGTCGTGAGTCACCGCCACAGAGAAGTGTGCTGCCGTCACTATCTCACCCTTACACAGCCTCAGGTATAACAGTGAAGCTTATCCACTATCAAATATAACAAATCTGCTCTACCCTAAAAATCTCCCTCAACTCAACTCCCTCGTGCTGTGACGCATAGGAAAGGTTAAAATACTAAAAATGATGCGAGTATCAAAAAATAGATTCCTAGGTCAAAAAGGTTACCAAGAAAAGGGATAACGGATCAACGGGGCTCACTAGTGGCAAGTCACTTCACCAAATGTGACGTCCCCTATGGCATGTCACTTCACAAAATGTTGTGGTGATCGTGATGGCGGCTTGACGACTACCTGGTGACGGTGGACTTGCAGCTAGTAGGATACATGGCTCGGGAAATAGCTACTTGTGTTTTCTGAAGTGCATTGGCTATATAAACTCCCCCAGACAGCTCATGCAGCTCTTCCTCACTTAAGTTCGTCAATTTTTGGGAAAATTTCTATCATTAAGCTCTCTCAATTTTTAAGCTAAATCCTTTGCCCAAACTCAAAAATTGTTTGTTTCAATTTTTCTCGATTTTTTAACAGTCAAACAAAACTAATGCAGTTACAACGCCACCACCCCCACACTGGATGGTGCCATTCCATCATGGTACTAATCATCAGGAATATAATCTGGATTGGATGAGCTGGCATGCCTCATCGACTGGGATTTGGACGACCGGCATGAGCGGTGGCTCGACCGATACGACCGAATGCTAGATTGACCAACTGACTGATGACCGATAGAGCCACTGGATTGCTGGCTCAAATACTGGTCGTCAGCTGACCAGCTAGTAGTATACTCAGAAAAATAAATCAAGAGACATAAATTGACATGTGCACCCGGAGTCAATTTTCACAGGTTCCTACTTTTCTGCAGATTCCAGCAGAGAAGGACAGTTGACCGGTCGCCAGAAAATTTCTCGATGGAAGTTGTCAATCTTCCGGCTCTTTATGTGCTCTTCAAATGTGCAATCCCCAAGCGCCATCGTCTGTGACAATGTGCTCCCACATGGTTTATTGTATTTTCCTACACTTGGGTCGATTGCTTTGTTGTTGCTGAAAATTGTTCCTGAAAAATCCCCAACTCATACGAGTCCTTGTGAAGGTCAAGTGAATTTTGTGCACCGGGGTCGATTCTTCTGGATTTTTCCAATCTGCCTTTTTCAGGAAGGCTGTCACTAGACGCCAGTGTGCATCTGGATGCTGACAGTGGCCTAGTTTTTGTATTTCAGCTTCCTGCCACCTGTTTCCTGCGTCTAAATTTTTGCAAATAAATATTAGCTCACCCTCAACTCTGCTCTCAAATTTTTTTTATTAAAAAAATAGTAAATAAATTGGGTTACCTACCAAAAAGTTCTTGTAATTTATGGTCGACGGTCCGACCATGTTACCTCAACCTTTGAGAAATTTGGATACTTCTTTATCTTTCCACTTCTTCTTCTTCCACCATATTTTCTCAATGATCCTTATCTCACGTGCACACTCATTCTTTTCACGAGGTGAAAAGTTGCCGAGGATGATATCTTTGATCTTGCACTTTTCGTCTTGATCAGCTTCTACTCATTATTCACTGGTTTGTGTGTGACTATTTTTACGAAATCCTGCCGATGAATTCATCCCTGGATGCTTGCGTTGGACTTTGGAATTTCATTTTATACCCACGTAACTCTTGACGCTCATCATCCCGTGCAGGCACTCATCCATACCCCCACACTGCGTGACTTCCAATTCATTTTCTATGTCATGTGGATCGTCACTTGAATACTCCATAGAATAAAGATTTGAGGACTGGCCATGGTCAGCTTCTGTGTCTGAACTCCCATACAACAGTTTCTCCAATTCTTCACAGACTTGATCAACGTAAGACTTGGAGAATTATTCAATAGGCAGGGTTGAGATTCTAACCTCACATTCATCCATACTAGTGGATGCATTCTCCAACACAGTTTCCTCATCAGCACACCCCGAGTGCACAATATCAGTGTCTTTCAATTCGTGCCCAGAATTTGAAATTAATTGAGGTTTCGTCTGTGCATGCACTATTTCCTCGGAATTGGTATTCGAATCTGAGTCCTCATAGGAATCAAATACCAGAGTTGGCTCCTGAATATCGCACACTTATGTTGGCTCGGACACCTCTTCTTCCATGACAACATCTTGTAATGCAGCTTCTTGTTGTTCCTGTACCATGTTTGCCCAGAATCGCTTCTGCATCTCCTGCACTGATGCAAGCCAATGAGGAATCTCTGAATTCTCTTCCTGCAGTGGTGGCGCTCACTTAGTTTCTGGCTCAACTGGACATGACGATGTCACATTTTGCACTTCTTTAATTTCTGGTGGCATGAACTCTATTTCTGGTTCCTGTGTATCTGTTGAGATCCATGATTGGGAAATTTCCTGGCGCTATTTTGCAACTCGGAGTATGCCACTATTGATCTCTCTCAGCCCCTTTGAAATCTCTAAAATTTGGTCAAATCATGCTGACATCCGGTCAACTGATTTCTCAAAGTCCGTCAGTATGCACTCCCATTTAGATTTCTGTGAGGATAAAGCTGGTGGGTATGCATAATACGCCCCTACTTGGTAGTGCTGAAAATTCCATGGTTAAAAAGTCCTGCATGCCCCATCCTCGTGATCAACCCTACACTGGTAGTAGTAGGGGTAATATTGAGGCGAGCCCTGGTCATAAGCTCCCATCCACATATTTAGAGTGTTGTGCTCCTGAGACTCTGACCCTGTATTCCTGTGAAAACAAAGCTCCAGAAATACCTGTGAGGTAACTAGGTATATATAAATAATTTGAAAATATTTTTTTTTTCATTTTTTTGTTAATTCTAAATTAATTCCTCATTAAAAATAAACCACTGTCCCCGGCAACGACGCCAAAAACTTGACACGAATTCTTACGTGTTCCTGCAAGTGCACTGATCAAGTAATATAGGGCTTGTATTTCAAACTCGGGTTATCGATCCCACGAAGACAGGGTTACTGTATACTCAGAAACTGGGTTTTAAGAGTAAAAACGTAAAAATTAAAAAGATTAATTTTGAGTTCGAAAGCTACTGAACTAAATAAAAGGAATATAAAAGAATAATAAAAAAATTTATTTTTTGTTGTGAATTTTCTGGGATTATTTTACGGTAGGAAACATATGAATTAAAGATCTAGGCTATAGGATCCTGATAGTGCCTTTTAGGAGCTATGTTTCTTTAGCATGTACCACATGTTTAATCGGTTTTTGGAGATTTGGGCCTAACATTGTTGAGATGAGAATGATTTATCACATGTTCCTTCGTATTCTTAATTCTAGTCTGGGCATGTTCTTTATGTTGATTTATGCTTAATTTTTCGGATTTAATCGCTTGGTATAGTTGTTGTTTTTTTCTTTGACATGAAACAGGGCTATTGGAGTGTTTTGGAATCAAGAACACGAACTTTGAAAGCAAGGAAGGGCAAGGATAGAGGCTCGGGAACCAAAAGGACGAGAAGTTGAAGATTCAAGAAGTGGCAGCCCAGACCATTTCGGCCCGAAATGCCAGCCGAAATGAAGGCCATTTCGGGCCGAAATGGGCGGAACTCATGCAAGGATTTTTGGGGGAAAAATGCAATTCTTGAATACTTAGCTTTCCTAATTCGACCTAAGCATTAAGGGACGTGAATAGACCTCAGTTGTGAGCCATGAACACTAGGGAGCGCAAGGATACTTTGTTGGGAGCATCATCAAGCACGGAGACGAGCCCGGATCAACGCCATAACACTCTTTTTAGCGTTTTATCTATTTTCTCTCTTCTCTTGTATGAAATATTCAAACAACATCTTATCTTTTGTTATGATAAGCTAAACTCATACCCTAGGCATCTATGGAGAGCCTAGGGTTTATGTTTTCATGAACTTTTCCGGATTTTGGATGATCTTTCATGCTAGGGTTTGTGATTCAATGGAGATTGTTCCAGTTTATTTTATGTTGAGTTCTTCTATTAACAAGTTAGGACTAATATGTGTGATCTTGATTATTTCAGGCTAGTCTCTGACATCTTCACCTCTCGTCTATCAAGACAGTAAACTAAATTCAGTCTTCTCTTCCTATATTTCACTGGCCACTCTCGCGCACCAGATCCTCTGTGTAGCACTCCAGGTTCATGACTCCGTTCATGAATAAACAGTAAAAACCGAATATAGAATAATAAACCAAACATCTATTGTATTAAGACTTAAACAGTCATGAATCCAAAGTCAGGATAAACTAATTACCTGAAATCATAAACCCTCGGTTCACCAAGAACGTAGGTATGAATTTATCTAATGAAAACTAATATAAAGAAGAGTGTTTCTGATCCTATGTTATATCTTTTTTGACTTTTGAAACTACTGGGTAGAGTTGCTTGATATACTGATGACGTTTCCATATTCCTGTGCTGAAATTCCATTTTTGTCTCCATTCTGGCCGTCTTTGATTGTTCTGCTGAAGTTTGAATTTTTCAACCGCCTCGGGAAATTTCTGGAATTCTGATTATCTTGACCTCTCGTCTATCAAGACATTAAACTAAATTCAGTCTTCTCTTCCTATATTTCACTGGCCACCCTCGCTCACCAGATCCTGTGTGTAGCACTCCAGGTTCATGACTCCGTTCATGAATAAACAGTAAAAACCGAATATAGAATAATAAACAAAACATCTATTGTATTAAGACTTAAACAGTCATGAATCCAAAGTCAGGATAAACTAATTACCTGAGATCATAAACCCTCGGTTCACCAAGAACCTAGGTAAGAATTTATCTAATGAAAACTAATATAAGGAAGAGTGTCTTTGATCCTATGTTATATCTTTTTTGAATTTTGAAACTACTGGGTAGAGTTGCTTGATATACTGATGACATTTCCATTTTTGTCTCCATTTTGACTTTTGAAACTACTGGGTAGAGTTGCTTGATCTTGATTATTTCTTTCTCCCTTAAATCATGAACTTGGCTTAATGACAATTGTAGTAGGCTAATATCTCGTTTATTATGCTTAATCCTTAGTAAGTTAGGAGTCATGACCCGAACTTGATATTTAACTAGTGAGTGTGTGAAAGCAACTCTACCCTAGTTGGGATGAGTAGACGACAACATTCTCATTCAATGAGACTGAGAAATGAGTTGATTCAGAATGGCTAGAAGAGGGTAGATTCGGTAGGAGATAGTGAAGTGTTCGTGTGGTGATGGTCTGAGATGACATTATACCGTGCACTGTCGTTAGCCTGCTAGAACGTATTGGTAGTTAGAGTTGGCCTGAGAGGGACAAATCAGTACCGGTGTGTAGAACGACAAGAGACCGATAGGTAATTGTCAGTGCCACTACCCAGCTTAGCTAACTAAGAGTTGTCGTGTTAGAACATGGAATCCGGAATCGTCAAAACTACCCTAGGTTACAAAATTATTTATTTTTCTTAATTTGACTTATAGTTCCTAGTCACTTGATTGAGGGTGAAAACACTCCAATTACAAATATTTTTACCGGTTACTAAGTAGATTAAAGTAGTTTTTAGACTTAGAAAAGTAAGCACCTTCCCTTGGGTTCGATAACTCAGATTCCCAAATCCTCCATTATATTACTTGACCGTATACTTGGGCAACAACGCATAATATTGACGCGTGTCTTTGGCGCCGTTGTCGGGGAAGGCATTGGTTACTATTCTAGTTTAGCGATTAGTTTGATTTACCTTTTTATTTTTTGTTTATTATTACTGTAATTTCTGATTTTGGTTTGAATTGTGTTTCAGGTTTTCAGTGTATGCACTGGATCTATAGAGACCTTGTGCCACCCAATTGAGGACCCATAACAGCTTTTCAGAACATCAAGAGGGAATCGAAGACAGATCACAAGGGGTGAGCAACTGACTAACGCTCAAATGAACCTGAAGTTGAATGAGCTCCAAGAGAAGCTCGATGACAAAAATAACCAGACGCCCTACAATAATTTGGTCCAAGATTTGGTGAAGAAGTTTCAGTCAACTCAGAGAGGACACAAGCTAGTTATTGTAGTGCCAACAATTCAGGCTGAGCACTTTGATTTGAAGCATGCCACCATCACAACAGTGCAGAATCAGTTCCATTACTATGGGAACAGGGATGAAGACCCAAATGACTTCATTGGGAAGTTTGATGCCTACCTCAAAACAGTGAAGTACAAGAACGTCACAACTCAGACACTGAAGCTGATTCTTTTCCCTTATTGTCTGAAGGGTGCGGCAGAGAAGTGGTTAGAGTACAGAGAGCCAAAATCGATCACCACATGGCAGCAATGTGTTGATGAGTTCATGAGCAAGTGCTACCCCGCTCAATGTGTCATTGGTTTACAGGTAGAGATCCTTGGTTTTCAGCAGCATGTTGTGGAGACGGTTGTTGATGCATGGGACCGGTTTATGAGGACGATACGCAAGTGTCCTAATCATAATTTTGGTGACTACAAGATTTTCCAGGTTCTATCACGGCCTGGAATGTCCCAACCAAGATTTGCTAAACAGGGAAGCAGGTGGGAACTTCTTCTACAGAGTTGACAAGGATGGAGCATATGACTTGATGAATTAAATTGAAAAACAGGATGCTAAATTCTATGACTCTATGAGGTTGTCCAATTTGCCTGAGCCAAAGAATGATGAGTGGAAAGATGAGATCACGAAGATGGTATCTGACATGGCAAAGCATGTGTATTAGGACAAGAAGACTGTGGCTACAGTAGAGGACCAGGATTTTGATGAAGCTTTGACTCAAGCTACTAATGAGGATGTCAACTATATGGGGCACAATGGCAGCGTCAGAACTGGAATCAGGGGAACTACATACCATGGACCAGAGATCATCCAGGATTCAGGTATGGGGATCAGACTGGAGCTTCATATGTACCTGGATTTCAGCATAGGCCACATGCGCCAGTTGCTCAGGCGCCACCACTAGCTGCAGATCCGAATGCTGAGATGACAGATCTCAAGAACATAATTTATCAGATGGGAAAGAACGTGGATACCTTCACTTCTCGGGTGAAGACATTGATAGCTGATTTGCACATCACGAAGACCTCACTTTGTAACTTGGAGGTGCAGTAGGACAAATTGACACTCAGCTCTCTTCTAGTGCACCATGATCCTTGCCGTCCGATACGACAATGTTCGTCAATTTAATACTGTTATCACTCGTAGTGGGATTGTTCTTGATGATCCCCCATATCGGAGCCATGCCAGAGCTGAAGTCTCGAAGGCTTTGGAGCATGAGGACTTTGACAAGACCCCTATCATGATTCCCCAATCACAGGGCATGACTCCACACATCGATGAGGTAACACCACCACCACCTTCTACGTCTAATGATCTTCCGTATCCTATAAAGGCGAGAAAGAAGAAAGACGACTCTGAGGATTACAATAGATTCTTGTCCATTTTCTCGAAATTGCATATCAATGTGCCATTGATTGAGGCAAACAAGATGATGCTTAAGTATGCAAAATATATGAGGGATGCAATTTCAAGGGAAGAGGGCGGTGCCAGATTTTTAGACAGTGGATTTGACTGAGCAGGTGAGCTCATGTGTTCTGCATGGGTTGCCACAGGAAAATAAAGACCCGGGAAGCTTTGTGATAGAAGCTAACTTGGGAGGAGCTTATACGGGACAGGACCTATGTGATTTGGGGGCCAATGTTAATCTGATGCCACTTTCAGTCTTTCAGAAGCTGGGGGTTCAAGCTCGTTCCACATGGATCAATCTACAGTTTGCTGATAAATCATGCAAAAAAAGCCTATGGAGTGGTGGAGGACGTGCTTGTGAAGGTAGGGAATTCCACCATCCCTGCTGACTTTTTTATTCTTGAGATGCATGTGGGAGATGTTCCGATCATCCTGGGTAGGCCCTTTTTGGCTACCGGTCGGACTCTCATTGATGTTGATAATGGTGAATTGATCATGAGGATCAATGATGCGTGGGAAACTTGGCGGGTTTCCAAGGCAACTCCATAGCAGTCTCAAGAGAAGACACAGTTTCCAGTGGCAGTGCAATCAGTGCACGAGAGTTCAGAGGTGGTTAGTGTTGAGCCACCAGATTCATAAGTTAAAACTCATCGAGTTCTGTTAAGGATCAAACAGAGGAAGATGGATGAGAGGTCACGTGGTGCCATGCCACATGTTTAGGGGCAATGAGGTAACTGGGTCGGGCTGTCGACCTTAAATTACAAGCGCTGATTGGGAAGACACCTAATGTAGTTAGCTAGTTAGTTGTTTTCGCATTTTGTTTTAATATTCATACATGATTTTGAGAGGTGAGAGAGTGGTTTAATATTTCCTATGAGTGTGCAGGACACAAGTACCGAACACCCCTCCGGATTCCCCTTCTTGATGCATGTGCACGATGTTGCACGCAAAATGAGGAACAACGAGCTAATATGAAGAATTATACATGGTATAGATGTTGCTCGAGTTCGAGGAGTTTCTTATTATCTTGCAGTATCATGGCAGCGATTTGTTGTACGGGTTCGCACGCATCGGAATCTAGAGAGGAAATCAAGGTTCAAGAGCTTAAGGGGCTAGATTCATGCACAAGAGGGAAATTTTGAGATGAAACGGGAAATTCCCCGGACTTTGGAAATTTTCCAGTCAAAAATGGATTCCCCTTTCATAATGGAGTCCATTGGTGCAAGAATCGCAGAGAACGGATGTCGGATGAAGAAATTGGAGCAAAATAGCATAGGAGATCCGGGGCATTTCGGGCCGAAATGGGGTCATATCGGGCCGAAATACTACACCCCCCCCCCCATTTCGGCCGAATTCAAACATACCAACTGTTTTGAGATTTTTAAACCATTTTTGACCGATTGGGAGGCATTTCGGGCCAAAATACCCCCTATTTCGGGCCGAAATGGTCGATTCTACACACTAATTGGGGGCATTTTTGACATTTTGGGAGGGATTTAAAAGCCAAAAACCGACCATGAGGGCTTCCCTACCTCCCATTCAGATCAAACAACCCCTTCTTCATATTCTTCCTCTCAAAACCTCAAGAACACCAACACACCCAAAACCCAAAACTCATCCAAATCAAGAATTTCTTGTAGGGTTTTGATCCTTGCAAGCTCGTCTAGAAGATTAATTCTTGGTTTTTTGAGAGATGGTGTGTGGTTTGAGTGTGGGGAAAATCAAAGAGGAAGAGCTCCAAGAACAAGAAATTTTCCGATTCGTCAACTTAGAGGGGGATTCGGCCAAAGCTCCAAGAGGGACTTTTGACGGGGACACCGAGGAGCACAAGGAGCCATATTTGCCTCAAATTGCTTTGATTTTCAAAATATTGGTCGACCGATTCGGTCCATTCTTGACCAATTTTTGTGAAATTGGTCCCGTAAGAACGGTACTCCGGGACCGTAGGTACCATACTCTTTCTCTCGCTCTAAATTCTTGCTTAGGCACTCCTGGGGCTTAAATTTCTCTCAAAATTTTACTTGCTATTTACTTGTACCCTGGGTTACTTGGTGTAGTTCACTGTTAAACCTCACGTGCGCTCGTTTTTCTTTTCTCTATCATTATGTCTACATCCGCTAGTGTTAAGAGGAGACGGGGAATAGTTATTGATGATCATCCCGTCTTCAATCCCAAGGAGGACGTAGGTATGAGTGAGGGAGGAGAGGATGTGAACGAGGGAGACGGTTCTGGCAATCGACTCCAGGTGCCTCCGTATCTAATTCGTTATGAGCTAAACCTAGTTATGCCTACACTTCCGCAGATTGGGTTGAGGGGTAAGGCTCCGAAAGATGTTTTCCTCGGTGCTGTCTGCAGTACCAAATTCTGCAGCATCAGGTTCGTTAGTGCAAATTCCCATAAGGCATACTACACTGACGTGTTCCTGAAGAGGGTAGGGACTCTTGAAGAAACCTTTCCGCCAAGCGATAAAATTCAAAAACAGCTTAAGGATCACTTCAAGAATGAGAGATAGACAGATGGTTTAAGATTTGCAAGAAGTCTAGCTTCGCTCTTGCAAGAGACATTCTTATAAATTCTCGTTTCTATGACGAGAGAGAGAGAGAGTGAGGATCAGAGGCAAATGCATTGTCGGCTAGCCTATATAGTTATCATTCCCGAGACTATAGCGGCCGCTATGAACTTGAAGCCTCTGAAGGAGGAGGTTTGTGCCTACCATGAGACCAGTCGGAGGTTGGATGCTGTTGGTGAGCGCCTTTTTTTTAGGGGGGTTCCTGGAGAGGGATGGAAAGAGAGACCCACTTTACCTGAGTGGAATGTTTCTGGGAAACTCGTGCTTCCACGTGCGAGGTGGTTGTGCGAGCTTCTTGAGAACTGGGTTTTTTGCGTTACTGCTCAGCCCATGTACTCCTTCCAGCTTTGCACTATGTCTTACTGTTTGTGGATCGGTAAGCATATTAATGTCCCATACTTCATTTATCGTTTTCTCATGGAGAGGACTGTACGCACTAAGCGTAGATCTCCTGACCATACTTGCCTTCTCCTAAAGCTAGCAAAGTATGCTAGCGCTGATTTGAGTGGTCTAGAGTATGACCCTAAGGAAAAGATGATGAATGATGGAGAGAGCAAGTGGGAGAGAATACCCGACCCCCTGAAAGCCCAATTCGAACCCCCACAGCCTAGGAGAGATGAGGCTAGTAGCTCGAGCTCCAACTTGGAGCATCCGCTTGACACGATCACCCACAAGCATGAGTCTCAGAGACTCCAAGCGGATGTGGATAGAGCTAGGTCTAGGAGACAGTTTCAGCATATCCGGAGTAGTTAGTGTCAGCTTGGAAGCGGGTTAGAGCAGGTGAGCTTTGATTGCGCCCAGCAGGGAGGGTATATTCAGGACATGGCCCTAGCGGGCAACGTCCATTTGCAGCACCCTAGCACCTACGACGGACTTTTCTACTACCAGTCTGATGTATACCCAGATTCGAGTCCGGACGTCCGAGCTGAGGACGACGATGCTGCTCATTCCGACTAGACCCACCGGCCCTACCCTTGGACTGCCTAGTCTCTTGATTTAACTTTATTTTTTGTTGATGACAACGAAGCGCTTAAGTGTGGGGGGATTTTTAGTTATTTGCTAGTTAGCCATTGCATAGCCTTATTACATGTAGTTTAGTGAGTCAGTTTGTATGTAGATGTCAGTCGGTTAGATATGTATTTGCGTTTGCATGTTTATTCCATGCATTTTATATATTTTTTTGCACTTTTATTTATTGAGTCCACCTACCTTATTTTGTTGTTAATCGAGTTGACCCAATCATGTAGAGTTAGGAAAATTAAATTAAAAACAAAGCAAAAATTGAAAAATTGAAAAACCCTAAAAATTGAAATTTTTTGGGAAAGTGAAATCGAAGAGAGTGAAAGTGGAGAGGGCTCACTGATAGTAGTCCCTAGGTAGTAGGAAAATTTGAGGTGAGGTAGACGCGAGAAATACAGGAGTAGGAAGGCTATAGAGCTAATGCACTCGGGAATTGTGAGTAGCTGTCTCTCAAACTAGTTATCCTACTAGCGCTACACCACCGTCACTTAGGTAGTCGCCAACCCTCCTCGTAGTGGCAACGGAACAGCTGTGCGAGTGATGTTTATGGGGACCTCACGTATCGTCTCCATTTCCTAGGTCCACTACTTACCCTATTCATCCAATTACCTCTTTTATTCACAGCCTCTAGCCTAGGAAGCCTTTCCTTGTGACTTGCATCACTAGTTAGAATGGTCCCTTCCTACGCGTCAAGATAGAGGGATTTTAGTTACGGAGATTCAATGAGGGTGAGCTGATTTGATACATCTTGAGTGGATTCTCTTACATGTCATATTTTTTAGGGGATGTGAGGCTGAGTTAGATACGGTAGCACACTTCGGTGTGGCGGTGAGTCGTGTCCTTACACCACGATCACAGGTGGAGTACTGTAGTGCGTGATATTCTTTCCGCACGTGATGAGGTGGGGGTTGGTTGATATTATAGGAGGATGTGCTCATGCTTCATTTATATTCTCTATATCTTAGGTGATGAGGAGGATCGGTTGGAAAAGCACGTCTACACATTGACTACCGGGTTTTTGATATGCTTTACATTGAGTGTGGGGGTGTCGACATCAATTTTGATTAAGTCACTGATTAGGCACTGAAAGGGGAGTATGGGGATGGATATGAAACACATATACTCTAGAAGGGGGGGGGGGTTGAATAGAGTATGCCAATTTTTTGCAAAACTTGTGGAGGAAAAGAGTTTTAGTTCAAGTGCAATGGAGTTCAAGGACTTGAACACAAATTCAAGCCTTCGAAAAGAAATACAATTTGTAATGAAACAGAGAAGTCTTTTTCAAGGCCTTGAAAAGAGTTTCAAACCCTTGAAAACAGACAAGTTTGAATGCAAAAGAACTAAGTATGTAGCTGAAACTGTAAATGCAAGAGACACAAAATTTATAGAGTTCAGCCCACTTGGACCTACGTCTCTACCTCAGGGATCTTCTCCCTTCAGGATATTCAACTTAACTCTTATTAATCAAAAGCTAAGACCTAGATCTCAAGAACAGAGAGTTCCCTTACTCTATTACAGCTTGTGGTTCTCCTAACCTATCTAGTACCAGCTCTAGCTAACAGATTGACTAAGAATTCTCTATTTTTCACCTTGAACAATCCTTGAGAATGAAATATAGAAGTATTACTGAAGTTATCTACCAATAAAGCACAATACAGAAGAACATTAGAATGTAGAACTGCAGTAAAGAGTGAAGTGAACTTTTGTGAGTTGGATTGTGAGAGTGATGAACTTCTTTGATGCTTGTCAATCTAGAATTGTGTCTCTCTTTTTTTGCCCATTGAGGGTTCTCTATTGTTGCTTTGAAATGAGCTCCGTTTATACTGTTAGAGTCTCTGCAAATCTTCCCAAATATTCAGCAACAATTTCCTATTTTGTAGGCAACAAACTTTGACTCTCTTAACAACTTTCTCAAACGGATAGTTGATCACAATCTTCAAGGATATTGTTGTGATCTTGTCATTAAACAATCTGAGAAGCTGTCATGAGTCTCTGATTGATCACAGGATCATCTTCACTAAGTATTTCCTTCATGCAAAAGCCATATTAGGAAACATATCCTGCATAATTAGGAAATAAAATTTCCCTGCAAAACTGAGTCAAATTGAAGAATTAATTCATGTTAGATAAGTCAAACAGTATGTCTTTCATCATCAAATAATAACACATCAATGACTGGGGTAAGAGGGATAGAATTAAATTAAAAGAGTTTAGAAAAACTCCCCCTCAGAACATGCATGCAGGTCAAACAGTTTCAAGGCTTTGAATCCTTTTTCAAGGCCTTGAAATTGCTCTGTTATTTCAAGCCTGTAAAACCTGATTCAAGGATTTGAAAACTAGTTCAAGGCCTTGAATTACCTAAGTATTTCAAGTCCATGAAACCTGTGACCTTACAGTCTCCCCCTTGATGAAAGAAAAACCTCAATCTGTTTGATTCTTAGTTTCTGCAAAAAATAATGATTAGTACACAATTCAGACAAATAATAATAACACAGTAATTCCAAAAGATCTAACTTATTAATAAACAAAAGCAAAAACGGCCAGTAAGTTGCAGAAAATCCTACTGACCAGAAGACAGGTCATCTAAAAAGAAATAAAATCAAAACAACCTAAGATTTTTCTCCCCCTTTTGGACTTTTGTCAAAAAGAATGAGAAGAATTTGGATCAGTGTCTGGAAAATTTTGAAAATTAAACTTGAGAATCAGAATTGGAAAGAAAGAATAGGCAAGATTAAGGGTTTGGGTCTTCATCTCCATCATGATCTCCATCTTCTTCCTCATTGTCTTCATCAGGCTTATCATGTTCGTCTTGTTCCTCTTCATTCTCACCAGTAGCAGTCACTTACTCAGTCTTGTCCGTAGTGGAAGTCTTTGGAGATTTCTTCTTCTTCTTCTTCAGAGTAATCAACAAATCATCTGAGTCAGGACTGTTTACTTTATCTACTTCCTGAGCAGCATGTTCAACTAGCACATGCTTTCCTTTATCTTTGACTGGAGCAGCCTCTTCTTGGTTGCAAAATGAGCTCCATTTATACTGTTTGAGTCTCTGCAAATCTTCCCAGATTTTGAGCAACAACTTCCTATTTTGTAGGCAACAAACTTTGACTCTCTGAACAGCTTTCTCCAACGGATAGTTGATCACAATCTTCAGAGATATTGTTGTGATCTTGACATTAAACAAAATGAGAAGCTGTCATGAGTCTTTGATTGATCACAGGATCATCTTCACTAAGTATTTTCCTTCCTCCAAAATCCAGATAAGGAAACATGTCCAGCATAATTAGGTAATAAAATTTCCCAGCAAAACTGAGTCAAACTGATGAGTTAAATCATGTTAGATAAGCCAAAATAGTTTGTCTTTAATCATCAAATAATAACACATCAAGTACAGGGGTGAGAGGGATAGAATTAAATCAAAAGAGTTTAGAAAAACTCCCCCTCAGAACATGCATGCAGGTCAGACAGTTTCAAGGCTTTGAATCCTTGTTCAAGGCCTTGAAATTGCTCTGTTATTTCAAGCCTGTAAAACCTAATTCAAGGATTTGAAACTAGTTCAAGGCCTTGAATTACCTAAGTATTTGAAGTCCATGAAACATGTGACCTTACAATCTCCCCCTTGATGGAAGACAAAACCTCAATCTGTTTGATTCCTAGTTTCTGCAAAAAATAATGATTAGTACACAATTCGGACAAATAATAATAACACAGTAATTCCAAAAGATCAAACTTATATATGAACAAAATTAAAAACTGTAAGTAAGTTGCAGAAAATCCTACTGACCAAAAGATAGGTCATCTAAACAGAAATAAAATAAAAAAAAAAAAAAACTAAGATTTTTCTCCTCCTTTTTTAATTTCATAAAAAATAATGAGAAGATATTGGATCAGTGTCTGGAAAATTTTGAAATTAAACTTGTAAATCAGAATGGGAAAGAAAGAATAGGCAAGATTAAGGGGTTCGGTCTTCATCTCCATCCTGATCTCCCTCTTCTTCCTAACTGTCTTCATCAGTCTTATCCTGTTCGTCTTGTTTCTTTTCATTCTCACCAGCAGCAGTCACTTCTTCACTCTTGTCCTTAGTGGCAGTCTTTGGAGATTTCTTCTTCTTCTTCACATCAAATCTGAGTCAGGACTGTTTACTTCATCTCCTTCCGGAGCAGCTTGTTCAACTATTTCTTTATCTTTGACTGGAGCAACCTCTTCTTGGTTGGAATGTTCACTTAGCAAGTTCTTGTCAGAGCCACCTTTCTTTGCACCTTCTTCATCCTCAGGAACATCAAACACAGTCATGCTTCTAAAGATGGTTTCCACCATGTATTTGATCTATGAGAGATCAGTCTCAAAACCATGCTGATTCTTTTTGATCTCACTGTTATCCATCTCTAGACCATCAAGTTTCTGAAGGATGGAAGACATATCAGGAGGCTGAGAAGTCTGTCTTGAAGTAGGGGTAAAGGTCTTGGGCCTGACAAACTTCTTTGCATTGAGCTCTTCTTCGGTCAAATCAGAATACAAAATCCAAACTTTTTCTTTGGTCTTGACCACTCCAATCTTCTCAAAAGATTTCACATTCATCACACCACTTCCATAATTGATAGGCTCCTCACATGCAGTAGGAATACCAAGGTTTTGAAAGAACAGAGTTAGCAAATTTTCATAAGGCAAAGGGTGCTTTCTCTGATCTGTGTGGCTGAACAACATATGCTCCATTACATGCTTCTGCAGATCAATCTCATAGCCATGCATAACCAGATACATAATATAGAGCAGTCTCTCAGTGATCAACTCCTTTTATTATTCCCTTGGAAAGATGCTTCTCATCAGTATAGTGAATAACACTACAGCTTCAACATTCAACACAGAGTGTGTTAATTGTTTGGATGAGGCAGGAACATTTGGTAGAAAGAATTCCTGTCTGGCCAATTTCAAGGCTTCATTCTGGGGTGGATGATTTTGTGTGTCATACCTCTTGGGACAGCCCAGAATAGTTGAGAACTCAGAATGATCCAACTCCATAGTAACATCAGCAACTACAGTCTTGATTACCAAGTGATGGGAATTCTTAAGTTGCTTCATGTTGAGATAGAACAGTCTGGTAAGCCTAGAATATGCTAGCTCAGGAGGATTTAGCATGAACCACAAAGAGCTTTTCTTAAACATGGTAATGCAATTGAGATTCATTCCAGTTAACACAGGCATGCTGACCAAGCTACAGAAAGAAATAGGCCTAGAAGCAAAACCTTCTAACCACTGACCTTTAGAAGTATTTGAGATGAACCAAGATTAATCAGGAGCAGTATTCTTTGAGTAGATCTGCAAAGCTTTCTCCACATTGTCTTCTGGCTGTTCCTCTATTACCTTTCCCTTCCCCTTCTCTGCTTGAGTTTCCTTCTTCTTTTTCTTAAACTTATTAGGGCTACATACCTCAGTTTCTGTTGCTCTTCTGCAGCAGCTTTCTCTTTCTTCTTCTTCTCTTCTTGTCTGAGGAGGGAGTTGCATCCTTCTTAGCTTTCTTCTTAGGTGGAGGAAGCGAGGAAGCTCTATAACTGCCTCTGCACTAGGTGTTCTAGGAATGGAGTCTCCACTAATCTCTTGAACTTCATCCACTGCTGTCTTTCTCTTCTTCTCTGTACTTTGTTTTGAACCTCCGGCCATCTTGATTCTGTCTGAGGCTCTTCTATTGCTCATTTGGGTTTAGGAGAAGAATATAGAGAGGTAGTGTTGTCACATTACTGAATTCTTTGTAATAGATATTGCACTAGTGTTGTCACATTTAATGGGAATACTTCTGAAATCAAATCCAAGATCCCTTAATTTTTGAGCAATCCATAATACTTGTGAACAACATGCTCCAGCAGATATATATTCAGCTTCAGCTGTTGATAACGCAACTGAGTTTTGTTTCTTGGAGTGCCATCTGATCAGAGAAGATCCAATAAATTGGCAAGTTCCAGAAGTACATCTCCTATCAACTTTGTATCCTACAAAGTCAGCGTCTGAAAATCCATGCAAAGAGAAGTTAGAATGTCTTGGATACCAAAGCCCTAAGTCTTTGGTACCATTGAGATATCTGAATATTCTCTTCACAGCAGTCAAGTGTGATTCCTTTGTATCAGCTTGAAATCTTGCATACATACATACACTGAACACCATATCTGATCTACTAGCAGTAAGATATAGTAATGATCCAATCATACCTATATATTCTTTTATATTGACACTCTTACCAGATTCATCTTTATCTAAAGGCAGTGTAGAATTTATTGGATTCTTGATTTCGTTGGATTGAGACATATTGTACTTGTTCAGCAAGTCCCTAGTGTATTTGCTTTGATGCAGAAAGATTCCCTTCTTCAATTGATGTATTTGGAGTCCAAGGAAGAATTTCAACTCTCCCATCATGCTCATTTCAAATTCCCTGCTCATAAGACTTGTGATTTATTTGAATAGAAGATCATTAGTAGCTCCAAACAGAATATCATCAACATAAATCTTCACTAAAATTAAATCTTTCTCATGAGTCTTTATGAAAAGGGTCTTGTCTACCAATCCTCTTTTGAAATCATTTTCAAGCAGAAAATTTGACAATCATTCATATAAAGCTCTTGGAGCTTGTTTCAAACCATAAAGAGCTTTGTCAAGTTTATAAACATGATCTGGAAACTTATCACTTTCAAAACCAGGAGGTTGTGCAACTTAAACTTCTTCTTGTAAGTAGCCATTCAAAAATGCACATTTCACATCCATTTGAAATAGTTTCATGTTTTGTAAAGATGCAAATGCAAGTAGAATTATAATTGCTTCTATCCAGGCAACTGGAGCAAAATTTTCGTCATAATCGATACCTTCTTCTTGATTGTAACCTTGATCAACTAGCCTTGCTTTGTTTCTGATCACATTGCCATTCTCATCCAATTTGTTTATGAACACCCATCAGGTACCAATGACAGACTGGTTTGTAGGTGGAGGAACTAGATTCCATACCTTGTTTCTTTCAAACTCATTGAGTTCAATTTGCATAGCTATAATCCAGTCTGCTTCTTGTAAAGGTTCCTTCACAGTTTTGGGTTCTACAAGAAAAATGAAAGCATTGAAAGCACAAAGATTCTTCAACTGTGATCTTGTTTGTGTACCAGTGGTTGGGTCAAAGATGATGTTTTCAGATGGATGAGATGAAAGATATTTGAATCTCTTTCTTGGAGACCAGGCTTCAGGCTCTCCATATATCTTCTCTGGTCTTGAAGTAGTCGCTTGATCATTCATCTCTTTTTGATTATCTTTGTCAAGGCTTTGATCTCTATTTTCAAGGCCTTGAGACCTGTTTTCAAGGTCTTGAAAATGGCTTCTGTTTCTTCTGAACTTTCCTTGAACCCACGAGAGTTCTCAGCTTCTTCTTCTGATTCATGCTTGTTCAGATTCAAGTCTGCAAAACTTTCACTTAAAGAACCATCATAGCTTTCATTAAAATAACATGAATACTTTCTTCAACCAACTTGGTTTTTTTATTATAGATTCTATAAGCTTTGATAGTAAGAGAGTAACCAAGAAATATACCTTCACCACTTCTTGCATCAGACTTACCCAAGTTTTCCTTACCATTGTTGTGGACATAACATGTGCAACCAAAGGGTCTGAAGTATGAGATGTTTGGCTTTCTCCCTTTGAAGAGTTCATTTGGTGTTTTCTTCAAGAAAGGTCTGATCAAGCACATGTTCAGAATGTAATTTGCTGTATTCACAGCTTCTGCCCAATAATGTTTTGGCAACTTGTTTTCTAGAAGCATTGCACTTGACATATCTTCAAGAGTCCTGTTCTTTCTTTCAACAAATCCATTCTGTTGAGGAATTCTAGGAGCTGAGAAATTGTGAGAGATACCATGCTTAGCACAGAACAAATCAAATTCTAATTGATCAAACTCTCTACCATGATCACTTCTAACCGAAGCAATGGGTAGGTTTTTCAAGTTTTGAATTTCTCTGCAAAGCTTTGAAAATTCATAGAGGGCTTCATATTTTTCTTTCAGAAACATAACCCAAGTATATCTAGAATAATCATCTACAATGACTAGCATATATCTCTTACCTTTTGGAGTTGGTGTCCTCATAGGACCACATAAATCCATGTGAAGTAGTTCAATAGGTCTAGAAGTACTTACAAACTTCTTTGGTTTGAATGACTTTTGGTCTGCTTACCCTGCGCACAAGATTTGCATACTTCATCTTCTTTGAACTTAATAGATGGAAATCCTCTTACCGGGTCTTTGGAGATCAATTTGTTCAAGGTATGCAAGCTAATGTGACCAAGCTTTCTGTGACAAACCCTTGAATCCTCTATCAAGGCCTTGAGGCACTTTAAGCTCTTACCTGCAACTTTGTTAGTCTGAAAAGTATAAACATTGTTTGATCTAGAGGCTGTGAGAATGCAATTGCCTCATTTCTCATTATGCACCACACACTTCTCTTTGTCAAAGATGACCTTATTGCCATTATCACAAATCTGAGATTCACTAAGCAAGTTAAATTTCAAACAATCAACTAGATATACATCAGAAATAGAATTTTCAGAATCTGTACCAACTTTACCAATACCAAGAATGTTGCATTTTCCTTTGTCACCTAGAGTAATTGAACCTTCTGATTGCTCTTTCAATTATGAGAATAGAGATCTCTTTCCACTCATGTGTCTTGAGCAACCACTGTCCATAAACCACATTTGTTCTTTGATATTAGTGATAACCTGCAAACACCAATCACTGGCTTACCCAGCTGTTATACCAAGTGTGGAATTTTAACTTATACTCAGGATCAACCATGTTAGGTGGTCTGACCCCTTTAGGAACCCAAATTTGTCTGACTTGTCCTTTAAGTTGGAATGGGAATGTGTTCGTCATTATATGAGGGTATCTTCTTCTGAAAGGAAAAGTCATCTTCATATGACCAATCTTATTACAAAAATTACACCTAGGAGAAGTTTTGCTTCCAGCTTTCACAAATCTGGTATTGTTATTTCTTGGAAAACTTGGATTGTATTCAATACAAGTTTTGTGAACAGACTTTAAACTTCCTCCAAGAATCAAGTTTAACTTGTGTTCTGAGACTGCAAGCTTGACTTTGACTAATTCAGATTCTTGAAGTTTCTCAGCAAGAGTAGTCTTTCGTTTATCTAATTCATCAACCTGATGTCTCAGATTAACAAGGCTGATACTCAGTAAAGAGTTCTCAGTGACTACTTCCTTGACTTTTGTTTTCAAGGCTTTGAAACTGTTTTTCAAGGCCTTGAAATCACTGTCAGTTTTCTTCTGAGAGATTTCAAGATTCTGATTCAGACAAACAAGTTATAGATTCTCTTTTGCCTGCTCATGAACTTTTTGTTTCATAAGTCAAATCTCTTCCAGATAATATTCTTCATTTAAAAGCATTGTTCTAAAATAATCTGAAGAGCATCTTTTGATTTTGAAATCAAACAGTTTACGATTACATCAACGTTCTTTTCAGAACTTTCATCATGCTTGGCCATGAAGCATAGGTTGGCATGTTCATCTTCAGATTCAGATTCACTTGAGCTGTCTGAATCACTCCAAGAAGCTATTATGGCTTTCTTTCTTCTATCATGGTCTTTATTCTGAAATTTCTTGCTTTTATTGTGTGGACAGTCTCTTATCAAATGTCCAGCATCACCACACTCGAAGTAGTTCATGAATTTGGTTTCATTTTGTGATGAAGACTTACCTTTTTATTCCTTGCTACTGGATGGTCTATTTATTTTTCTAGTGTACTTGTTTTGATGCAGAAATATTCCCTTCTTCAATTGATGTATCTGGGGTCCAAGGAAGAAGTTCAACTCTCCCATCATGCTCATTTCAAATTCCATGCTCATAAGACTTGGGATTTATTAGCATATAAGATCATTAGTAGCTCCAAACAGAATATCATAAACATAAATCTTAACTAAAAGTAAATCTTTCTCACGAGTCTTTATGAAAAGGGTCAGGTCTACCAATCCTCTTTTGAAATCATTTTCAAGCAAAAACTTTGACAATCATTCATATCAAGCTCTGGAGCATGTTTCAAACCATAAAGAGCTTTTGCAATTTTATAAACATGATCTGGAAACTTATCACTTTCAAAACCAGGAGGTTGTGCAACAAAAACTTCTTCTTGTAAGTAGCCATTCAAACATGCATATTTCTCATCCATATGAAATAGTTTCATGTTTTTGAAAGATGCAAATGCAAGTAGAATTCTAATTGCTTCTAACCTAGCAACTGGAGCAAAAGTTTCCTCATAATCGATTCCTTCTTCTTGATTGTAACCTTGAGCAACTAGCCTTGCTTTGTTTCTGATCCCCTTGCCATTCTCATCCAATATTTTCTGAACACCCATCAGGTACCAATGACAAAATGGTTTGTAGGTGGAGGAACTTGGTTCCATACTGTGTTTCTTTCAAACTCATTGAGTTCAATTTGCATAGGTATAATCCAGTCTGCTTCTTGTAAAGCTTCCTTCACAGTTTTGGGTTCTACAAGAGAAATGAAAGCATTGAAAGCACAAAGATTCTTCAACCGTGATCTTGTTTGTGTACCTGTGGTTGGGTCAGAGATGATGTTGTCAGCTGGATGAGATGAAAGATATTTGAATCTCTTTCTTGGAGACTGGGGTTCAGGCTCTCCATATATCTTCTCTGCTCTTGAAGTAGTGGATAGATTATTCATCTCTATCTGATCATCTTTGTCAAGGCTTTGATCTCTATTTTCAAGGCATTGAGACATGTTTTCAAGGTATTGAAAATGGCATTTTTTTCCTTCTGAACCTTTCTTGAACCCACGAGAGTTTTCTGCTTCTTCTTCTGATTCATGCTTGTTCAGATTCAAGTCTTCAAAACTTTCACTCAAAGAACCATCATAGCTTTCATCAAAAATAACATGAATACTTTCTTCAACCAGCTTGGTTCTTTAATTATAGATTCTATAAGCTTTGCTAGTAAGAGAGTAATCAAGAAATATACCTTCATCACTTCTTGGTTCTTTTATTATAGATTCTATAAGATTTTCTAGTAAGAGAGTAACCAAGAAATATACCTTCATCACTTCTTGCATCAAGTCCATGAAACCTGTTACCTTACAGACACATTCCACCGCCACATTATTGTATTTGATACTCTGATCTCCTCGGATATTATTATCTTTATTATTGTTAGCTCCATGGAATTTGTTAGAAAAAAAAACATAAATAGAAATTGAAAGTCAATGGAATAAGGAGCAGAATTGAACTTCATGAAGATCGAGGAGATGAGCTGTGATTTTTTATCACTTCTTCACATTTGTGGCCGCGAGAACGGCGTTGCACCATGATTGAGGGAATGAGGGCCGGAGTAGTTAGTTTCGGTGGGGTTCCTTATATTTTGGTGAGGGAGTGTGAGAATCGGGTTTTGTGAGTTGTATCATGACGTCTAGGACTGCTCTTCCAAATATCTTATACTACCCGTCCTAATCCTTCAACATTTGAACTCGTAAATAAATAGCTTGAATGGTAAGTGCTAGGGATACGTTTGATGAGTGTGCATAATCAACTTATTTTGTGTTCGTGCACGTTCTGTCTGACGAAAATGGCTGCAAGCTCTACCGATCACCGAAGTTACATAATCTTCTAGGGGATGTGAGAGTCTTATGACATGCCGGTTTATTCTTCGAGATTTCCCAATCTCTACTAAAAAGAAAAAAAAAAATGTTATTTAAGTTATTGCATTGTACATACTTGAGTTGCATTGTAAATAACATGTAGTTTGCATCGTCGTGTCTTTGCGTATTGAGTCGTTAGTCGAGCTGGCTAGCGGAGAGTGAAGTATGAAAAGCAGTGAGGTATGCATTGGTTTGGTTTTGGTATGTATGCAATGTCTTAAGTGTGGGGGTTTTGAGCGTCGTTGTTGCTCGGGACGAGCAAGAAAGTAGTGTGGGGTAATTTGATAGCGACTTTTAGGAGCTATATTTCTTTAGCATTGTTCAACAAAATCCCAAGTATAGGATATCGTCTCAAGTAATAAAATCCGGTAAATCCGGAGTCGAATCCACAAGGAGAGGAGGTTTAAAAAATGACTTACTATCACTAGAGTAACGCAACTAAGGAACTAACTAAAGCAAGTAATTTAAATTCGCATAGGCTTTAAAGCTTGCCAAGCTATCAAATACACTAAAATCAATTGATGGAACAAGTTGAGGTTCAAGTTTAAGAACAAAGTAAACGACTACTAGAGCTATGATTCAAGAAACTAAGTGAAATGACAAATAGAGAGGGGCTAGGGATCATCGGTTTCTCTAGTGACCAATCCTCCTATTACATTCAAGCCTGGTTCTCACATTGCATGTGTCAATCCACAAGACAAGTATCTCAAGAAGTGATTGCTCATGCAATCCAACTCGCGAAAAGATAAGTGTGTAAATCCAACACGCTACTCAAGCACTAAAGAGGCTATTCAAATGAGATTCCCCAAATTTCAAGTGTTTCAAGCATCAACCATATGTAAACACACATAGGTGTTTCCACATGAAAGATCAAGCAACAAATAAGATTTGTAAATTCTCACTCAAATCACCTAACTAGAACTCGATTTCTCAAAGTTAGGATTGACGAGTTCCTCTCACTCAAATGCAACTTCAAATCAAACACGTCAAAAGTATTCGCACATCTACCTATTCAAAGCATCAAATAATTCAACAAGAGAAATCTAAATACTGCACTAAGCATTCAAGTGAACCCAATTCAAATCATTCATACTTGAAGTTCAACTTGAATCAATAGAAAGATTTTCGCACTAGATAGTCCCAAATCACCCAAGCAATTGAATTAGCTAGACATAATAGAAAATTCAAGAGAGATTGAGAGAAATTTAACTTTCAATAATCAAAACTTGAATTTATACTTGATAGCACCAATACATTTGCCACTAATTCAATCCCAAACACTTGATTCAAATACACAAAACTAAGCAATAATCACTTGCAAACACAATACTAAGCTACCAATGTGAAGAAACTACCAAAATAAGCTTCTAATGGTGAAGCAATTACCCAAACAAGTTGTTGCTGCTGCTACAGCAAGAACTCAGCAGTAGCAAGAACAGAGCATAGAGCAGCTCACAAAACCCAGAAATTCGACTGAAAGTTCGTCAAAAACAAGACTCCTCTCTCCCTTTCTTCCTCTGTATCTGTTCTTGGCCCTTAGAGAGCACAAGAACAACCCAGAAGAAGGCGAAATCGGAGAGAGAGAGAGAGAGAGAGAGAGGAGAAAACTGAGCACTGTGTGGTAGAGCCGACGGGTCTAAGAGAGAGCGAAAAATTCTTCATCATTGGTTATATAGACTTCAGGAGTGGGTTTCGTAGCCTCCAAGGCTTCATCTCCACCCTTCAATCAATCTCAAGACCTCTGAACCGTTGATTTGTAAAGCTCAGGAACCCTACGTTTAATTTGGGGCTTTTTGTTTGGGTCGTTCTTGGGCCGAATTGAGAGGTGTAGTGGAGAGGATTTGCTTTGGGGAGCAATTTGGTACCAATTTCAAGTCATATGGTGAAGGAACCAAGCTCAGTCAAGCTTTTGTTGAGCTTCGTTCGGCCTTCCATGGCTGTCTCTGGGTTGCTGCGTGTTTAGCGTCGCGAAAAGAGAGAGAGAGACGCGTGAAAGAGATGAGCTGGTGTGAAGAAACTGCAAAAATACCCCCCCCCCCCGAGTTGCTGATATCTTTTAAAATACCCCATGCCTCCTCTTAAAACGTTGGGAATATTGAAAATAAACCCCTGATCCGTTAGAAATGTTTCAAGGCAGCCATTGGGAAGTTCCGAAAACTCCATATAGGTCCCCACTCCGTTAAAATCTCTTCACATGAGCCCTCTAAACATTAGAAAACTTGACTTTGGCCCTTGACTTTGACTTTTAACTTGCAATTTCTTCAATCTTGACCTCTCAAATCTTCAATAATCTTCTAATCAAGCGCTCCAAGTACCTTCTTCTTGTCTCTTAGCCCTCCAAATCTTTTTACTTCATTAGTCAAGCTCCCCCTAGCTAGCCTCTAGCGTTCCAAAGCATGTATTTGTCTACAAAACAAGATAAAAAGGAAACCAAAATTATGAAAACAAGCATAAGTCTAGAAAGAGAGATAAAATAGATCAATTACACATATTAGCAAGTTATGAAGAGTTCATTAACATACTAAAACTTGAAATTTTATGTCGTTAACACACCCCCAACTAGCCTTTTGCTCGTCCTTGGGCAAAGAGAGCGATATGAGTATAAATTTAATGAAATACCCATCATGAGAGACACACACTCACTAGACAAGGCTTGACTCAATCATAAACTAGACTCAAATATTTACAAAGACACTTACACATTATCTATCCTATGTGAGAACCCAAAGAAAATAAAATACTAAGAGTTACTAGCTAATTTTAATTTTTTTGGTGGTGGAAAAGGAAGAATGCATAAATGTTTCCTCAAATAAATTATCAAAGTCCAAGAAGATTGAAAAAGAAACCTATGGACGTCTAAGCATATACTCATACAAATGTGGGCGACGTTTGGTAGAAGGTGACTCATGCGAACCACAAAACTTGTTAATTAAGTCCAATTTGCGAGAAAGTATGTCTTCAAAAATAAGGATCACATGAAACTAGCCATTCTCATACTTATTCAAAAGCACCCATGTAGGATGGAACTCCAAAGCTTTGAACAAAAACGAGTTTTAGAATGGGGGATGTGGTTGTGGGCTTGTATGATCCTTTTGTGGATTGGGAGGAGGTGCGAATTATCATCATTTCACTTATTTTTTTTTTTTTTTTTTGAGATTTATAGCATTAACATTTTTTTTTTCACCTCCAATCCAAGGCTCTCCAAGACCCACAACAAAACAGAGGAATATACAAGCGAGTGGGCTTTTTAAGCTAAACCATGGGAGCTATCTAGGTGGTGACGTAACATTATCCCCAGACACCCCTCTATTTCTTAGACATCGCATGGGGTGTCATTGGTAACCACCACTCCAATGGGCTATAAGTTTCCACCGCAAAAACGATTAGAATTAAATCCATTGTTGTAAAGTTCAAATAGCTTTAGAAATGCACCCTTTATCAAAAGTATAAGACGTCAAAGTTTATGTGATCAATTTAGCTTGAAGGACTTAAACATGAAACGTAAATTTAGAGTGTCGCTTTGTGAGAACGCATGAGATCGCGATGTGGGATATTGGTGTAGATGTATTGAGTATATGCAAAGAATTCCTTTCTAAAATAAAAATAAAAAGAACATGGACTAAGATATTTCATTATTTAAAAACACCTAGCTTTCCAAAATTCCCTTTTTCTCATTTTTTTTTATAAAATAAGTGACTCAACTATAACTTCCTAAGACTCAATAAAGCTATCAAAGAAAAGAAATAAAATCTAGACTCAAGATGAAAGGCTAAAATAAATAAAACTATCAAAGAAAGAAGAAAAAAACTATGGTTTGACATGGGAAAAGAGTGATCGTTCTCATGAATGGTTCACACATTTTTTTTCGAAATTTTCATTTTTTGCATTTTTTTATGATTTTTTTCAATTTTTTTCATTTTTTTTTTTTGTATTTTTCATGTAAATCACTAATGAAGAAAAAGCATGCTAGTAACCATTTAAGCAGAAATAAAATCTACTCCCCACCCCCCAACTAAAATATCACATTGTCCTCAATGTGTGAGAAGAATGGAAGAGCATAAAAAATTTAGCAAGAGTTAAGGGATAGAAGAGACCTCATTTGAGCTTTCTTGGCCACCAAGCACAAGTCCTCCTCCAAGAGCAACCTACAAAATGGTAATAGAAAGAGAAAAAATGCAAGAAATAGAGTTAAACTAATTTATTTATTTACAACTAGGGAGGTGAAAGAATGAAATGATGCTATCCCACCCCCAATCTTTGAAATTTCTTTCCTTGCCATGCCCCTACTTCATTCTTAGAAAAGTACTTCTCCCTTAAAAAGTTTGATACATCAATTAGAATAGATAGGAGAAGTAGGCTCAAGACACAAAATATGAATAAGAGATGCAAGCAAAATCTAACAATTAATCTAGAGCAAGTGGTTATATCATGCATCATCTTAAGAAAAGGGTTTGAAATCCTCAAATTAAGTGAATCATAGAATGAGTATTCATAAGTTGCCAAATTTTTACTTGAAATCAAAACTTGAGAGATGGCGGCAACTTGTGAATCCTCAATCTCTTCACTTTTAAATAAGTCATATGGATTTGGGGATGGGGCTTCACAAGTGCGAGTTAAAATAATTTGAGAACTTGAAGCCTCATCCAAACTCTTAGGCACATCTTCCATAATGATAGAATCCAAGGGAGCATTAAATAAAATCCAATTTCTTCACAAATACGAGCATAGCTCCCCGGATCTTTATTAGGCATATCAATACTAACCGGAGCACCTCCCAATAAAGTTTCAATTTCGTCACAATCAAGATCATAGGAACTCCGGTAAGTATTAGGCTCTTCTAGAGCACAAGACAAGACTACATTCCCTTCACTAGTGGTAGCATCAAATTTGATCTCTAACTCATCACATGAGTGATTTCCATCTTGTGACTCCTCCTCACAAGTGTCACTATGTGAGTCATACAAAATGGCTTCACTCATGTCATGGGTTGAAGAGTCATCATCAAAAAGATCAATCTTACTACCAATATCACTTTCACATGCTTCTTTGGAATGTGCAAATGAGAAATAAAAACAATCATCTATCCTAGTTGCAACAAATCCATCATCAAACACATCATCCAAAATTTGATCTTGAGCAAGCTCGTGATGTGTGTGAATAGGAACTTCAGACTCATATGATGGCGAGTCTTGTGAAGAGTAAGAACTATATGCAAGAGACTCATCATGATGCGATTGTGAATATGAGGATTCCACTTTGTCAACCAAGTGAGAAAATGATTTTACAAGTTCACTTTCTGATTCTCTTAGTTCTCTTAGCGAATCTCCTAATTCTTTTGTGCCTTGGAGATATTTTTGAAGTGTCTCCTCTAGAGAATCACTTATAGGCGTATTTAGCTCATCATTCACAAGAGATTCCCTCTCAAAGTGACTAACTCCTCTTGATTCACACATCATATCATTATATTGATAAGTGCAAGAATCATGAGAGTTCAAAAACATGTAAGTGTTTAAGGGAGGTGATTGTGCACAAGAAGCATGAGATGTGTAATCTAGTGTCCTACTATCATGCCAAGAATAATCATTCTTAGGAAAATAATCAACATTATTGTAAGCACGCTCACGTATGGAACGCATTGATTCCCTAGAATGATTTTCATGATTAGTAAATGCATAGTAGTAAGGATGTGAAGGAATGTTAGGCCTCTCACCAAGTCCACAATGTTGATGAGACATTTTTTTTCAAGCAAGTAGATGAGAGGTACTTGATGAATTTCACAAGCTCTCTTGAATCTCACAAGCTTTACTAACCACAAGCAAATAGAGAAAATGTCAAGAAAAATACTATGAAGTGAAGCAAATCAAATCTAAAGCCTAGCCTCTCCCCGGCAACGGCGCCAAAAACTTGTTCGACAAAATCTCAAGTATAGGATATCGTCTCAAGTAATAAAATTCGGTAAGTCCGGAGTCGAATCCAGAAGGAGATGAGGTTTAGACAATGACTTACTATCACTAGAGTAACGCAACTAAGGAACTAACTAAAGCAATTAATTTAAATTCTCATAGGCTTTAAAGCTTGCCAAGCTATCAAATCCACCAAGATCAATTGATGGAGCAAGTTGAGGTTTAAGTTTAAGAACAAAGTAAACGACTACTAGAGCTATGATTCAAGAAACTAAGTGAAATGACAAATAGAGAGGGGCTAGGGATCATCGGTTTCTCTAGTGACCAATCCTCCTATTACATTCAAGCCTGGTTCTCACATTGCATGTGTCAATCCACAAGACAAGTATCTCAAGAAGTGATTGCTCATGCAATCCAACTCGCGAAAAGATAAGTGTGTAAATCCAACACGCTACTCAAGCACTAAAGAGGCTATTCAAATGAGATTCCCCAAATTTCAAGTGTTTCAAGCATCAACCATATGTAAACACACATAGGTGTTTCCACATGAAATATCAAGCAACAAATGAGATTTGTAAATTCTCACTCAAATCACCTAACTAGAACTGGATTTCTCAAAGTTAGGATTGACGAGTTCCTCTCACTAATGCAAATTCAAATCAAACGCGTCAAAAGTATTCGCACATCTAGCTATTCAATGCAACAAATAATTCAACAAGATAAATCTAAATAATGAACTAAGCATTTAAGTGAACCCAATGCAACTCATTCATCCTTGAAGTTCAACTTGAATCAATAGGAAGATTGAGGCACTAGATAGTCCCAAATCACCCAAGCAATTGAATTAGCTAGACATAATAGACAATTGAAGAGAGATTGAGAGAAATTTAAATTTCAATAATCAAAACTTGAATTTATACTTGATAGAACCAATACATTTGCCAGTAATTCAATCCCAAACACTTGATTCAAATACACAAAACTAATCAATAATCACTTCCAAATACAATACTAAGCTACCAATGTGAAGAAACTACCAAACTAAGCTTCTAATGGTGAAGCAATTACCAAAACAAGTTGTTGCTACTGCTATAGCAAGAACTCAGCATCAGCAAGAACAGAGCATAGAGCAGCTCACAAAACCCAGAAATTCGACTGAAAATTCGTCAAAAACAAGACTCCTCTATCCCTCTCTTCCTCTTTCTCTGTTCTTGGCCCTTAGAGAGCTCAAGAACAACCCAGAAGAAGGCAAAATCGAAGAGAGAGAGAGAGAGAGAGAGAGAGAGAGAGAGAGGAGAAAACAGAGCACTGTGTGGTAGAGCCGACGGGTCTGAGAGAGAGCAAAAAATTCTTCATCATTGGTTTTTATAGACTTCAGGAGTGGGTTTCGTAGCCTCTAAGGCTTTATCTCCACCCTTCAATCAATCTCAAGACCTCTGAATCGTGTATTTGTAAAGCTCAAGAACCCTAGGTTTAATTTGGGGCTTTTTGTTTGGGTCGTTCTTGGGCCGAATTGAGAGGTGTAGTGGAGAGGACTTGGGTTGGGGACCAATTTGGTACCAATTTCAAGTCATATGGTGAAGGAACCAAGCTGGGTCAAGCTTTTGTTGAGCTTCGTTCGGCCTTCCATGGCTGTCTCTGGGTTGCTGCGTGTTTAGCGTCGCGAAAAGAGAGAGAGACGCGTGAAAGAGATGAGCTGGTGTGAAGAAACTGCAAAAATACCCCCCTGAGGTGCTAATATTTTTTAAAATACCCCCTGCCTCCTCTTAAAACGTTGGGAATATTGCAAATAAACCTCTGATCCGTTAGAAATGTTTCAAGGCAGCCATTGGGGAGTTCCGAAAACTCCATTTAGGTCCCCACTCCGTTAAAATCTCTTCACATGAGCCGTCTAAACATTAGAAAACTTGACTTTGGCCCTTGACTTTGACTTTTAACTTGCAATTTCTTCAATCTTGACCTCTCAAATCTTCAATAATCTTCTAATCAAGCGCTCCAAGTACCGTCTTCTTGTCTCTTAGCCCTCCAAATCTTTTCACGTCATTAGTCAAGCTCCCCCTAGCTAGCCTCTAGCATTCCAAAGCATGTATTTGTCTACAAAACAAGATAAGCAACCAAAACTACGAAAACAAGCACAAGTCTAAAAAGAGAGATAAAATAGATCAATTACACATATTAGCAAGTTATGAAGAGTTCATTAACATACTAAAACATACAATTTTATGTCGTTAACACCCCCCCCCCAACTAGCCTCTTGCTCGTCCTCGGGCAAAGAAAGCGATATGAGTAGAAATTTAGTGAAAAACCAATCATGAGAGACACACACTCACTAGACAAGGCTTGACTCAATCCTAAACTAGACTCAAATAGTTACAAAGACACTCACACATTATCTATCCTACGTGAGAACCCAAAGAAAATAAAATACAGAGTTACTAGCTAATTTTAATTTTTTTGGTGGGGGAAAAAGAAGAATGCAAAAATATTTTCTCAGATAGATTTTCAAAGTCCAAGAAGATTGAGAAAGAAACCGATGGACGTCTAAGCAAATACTCATACAAATGTGGGCGGTTTTTGGTAGAAGGTGACTCATGCGAACCACAAAACTTGTTAATTAAGTCCAATTTGCGAGAAAGTATGCCTTCAAAAATAAGGATCACATGAAACTAGTCATTCTCATACTTATTCAATAGCACCCATGTAGGATGGAACTCCAATGCTTTGATAAAAAACGAGTTTTAGAATGGGGGATGTGGTTGTGGGCTTGTATGATCCTTTTGTGGATTGGGAGGTGGTGCGAATTATCATAATTTCACTAATTTATTTATTTATTTTTCGAGGTTTATAGCATTAACATTTTTTTTTCACCTCCGATCCAAGGCTCTCCAAGACCCACAACAAAACAGATGAATATACAAGCGAGTGGGCTTTTTAAGCTAAACCAAGGGAGCTATCTAGCTGGTGACGTAACATTATCCCCGGACACCCCTCTATTTCTTAGACATCGCATGGGGTGTCATTGGTAACCACCACTCCAATGGGCTACAATTTTCCACCGCAAAAACAATTAGAATTAAATCCTTTTTTGTAGAGTTAAAATAGCTTTAGAAATGCACCCTTTGTCAAAAGTATAAGACGTCAAATTTTATGTCATCAACTTAGCTTGAAGGGCTTAAACATGAAACGTAAATTTAGTGTGTCGCTTTGTGAGAACGCACGAGATCGCGGAATGTGGGATATTGGTGTAGATGTATTGAGTATAAGCAAAGAATTCCTTTCTAAAATAAAAATAAAAAGAACATGGACTAAGAGATTTTATTATTTAAAACATATAGCTTTCCAAAATTCCCCCTTTTCACTTTTTTCTCATTTTTTTTATGAAATAAGTGACTCAACTATAACTTCCAAAGACTCAATAAAGCTATCAAAGAAAAGAAAATAAAATCTAGACTCAAGATGAAAGGCTAAAATAAATAAAACTACCAAAGAAAGAAGAAAAAAACTATGGTTTGACATGGGAAAAGAGTGATGGTTCTCATGAATGGTTCACACATTTTTTTTCAAAATTTTCATTTTTTTCATTTATTTATGATTTTTTTCAATTTTTTTTTTTTTTTTTTTTTTTTTGTATTTTTCATGTAAGTAACTAATGAAGAAAAAGCATGCTAGTAACCATTTAAGCAAAAAATAAAATCTACTCCCCACCCCCCCCCCCCCAACTAAAATGTCACATTGTCCTCAATGTGTGAGAAGAATGGAAGAGCATACAAATTTTAGCAAGAGTTAAGGGATAGAAGAGACCTCATTTAAGCTTTCTTGGCCACCAAGCACAAGTCCTCCTCCAAGAGAAACCTACAAAATGGTAATAAAAAGAGAAAAAATGCAAGAAATAGAGTTAAACTAAATTATTTATTTACAACTAGGGAGGTGGAAAATGAAATGATGCTATCCCACCCCCAATCTTGGAAATTTCATTCCATGCCATGCCCCTACTTCATTCTTCGAAAAGTACTTCTCCCTTAAAAATTTTGATTCATCAATTAGAATAGATAGGAGAACTAGGGGAAAGACACAAAAGATGAATAAGAGATGCAAGCAAAATCTAACAATTAAGCTAAAGCAAGTGGTTATATCATGCATCATCTTAAGAAAACGGTTTGAAATTCTCAAATGAATTGAATCGTAGAATGAGTCTTCATAAGTTGCCAAATTTTTACTTGAAATCAAAACTTGAGAGATGGCGGCAACTTGTGAATCCTCAATCTCATCACTTTTAAATAAGTCATATGGATTTGGGGATGGGGCTTCACAAGTGCGAGTTAAAATAATTTGAGAACTTGAAGCCTCATCCAAACCCTTAGGCACATCTTCCATAATGATAGAATCCAAGGGAGCATTCAAGTAAAATTCAATTTCTTCACAAATACGAGCATAGCTCCCCGGATCTTCATTAAGCATATCAATACTAATCGGAGTACCTCCCAATAAAATTTCAATTTGGTCACAATCAAGATCATAGGAACTCCGATAAGTATTAGGCTCTTCTAGAGCACAAGACAAGACTACATTCCCTTCACTAGTGGTAGCATCAAATTTGACCTCTAACTCATCACATGACTGATTTCCATCTTGCGACTCCTCCTGACAACTGTCACTATGTGAGTCATCCAAAATGGCTTCACTCATGTCATGGGTTGAAGAATCATCATCAAAAAGATCAATCTTACTGCCAATATCACTATCACATGCTTCTTTAGAATGTGAAAATGAGAAATGAACACAATAACCTATCTTAGTTGCAACAACTCCATCATCAAACACATCATCCAAAATTTTATCTTGAGCAAGCTCGTGATGTGTGTGAATAGGAACTTGAGACTCATATGATGGCGAGTCTTGTGAATAGTAAGACTCGTCATCATGTGATTGTGAATATGAGGATTCCACTTTGTCAACCAAGTGAGAAAATGATTCTACAAGTTCACTTTGTGATTCTCTTAGTTCTCTTAGCGAATCTCCTAGTTCTTTTGTGCCTTGGAGATATTTTTGAAGTGTCTCCTCTAGAGAATCACTTATAGGCGTATTTAGCTCATCATTCACAAGAGATTCCCTCTCAAAATGACTAACTCCTCTTGATTCACACATCATATCATTATATTGATAAGTGCAAGAATCATGAGAGTTCGAAAACATGTAAGTGTTTGAGGGAGGTGATTGTGCACAAGAAGCATGAGATGTGTAATCTAGTGTCCTACTATCATGCCAAGAATAATCATTCTTAGGAAAATAATCAACATTATTGTAAGCACGCTCACGTATGGAACGCATTGATTCCCTAGAATGATTTTCATGATTAGTAAATGCATAGTAGTAAGGATGTGAAGGAACGTTAGGCCTCTCACCAAGTCCACAATGTTCATGAGACATTTTTTTTCAAGCAAGTAGATGAGAGGTACTTGATGAATTTCACAAGCCCTCTTGAATCTCACAAGCTTTACTAACCACAAGCAAATAGAGAAAATGTCAAGAAAAATACTACGAAGTAAAGCAAATCAAATCTAAAGCCTAGCCTCTCCCCGGCAACGGCGCCAAAAACTTGTTCGACAAAATCTCAAGTATAGGATATCGTCTCAAGTAATAAAATTCGGTAAGTCCCGAGTCGAATCCACAAGGAGATGAGGTTTAGAAAATGACTTACTATCACTAGAGTAACGCAACTAAGGAACTAACTAAAGGAAGTAATTTCAATTCTCATAGGTTTTAAAGCTTGCCAAGCTATCAAATCCACCAAAATCAATTGATGGAGCAAGTTGAGGTTTAAGTTTCAGAACAAAGTAAACGACTACTAGAGCTATGATTCAAGAAACTAAGTGAAATGACAAGTAGAGAGGGGCTAGGGATCATCGGTTTCTATAGTGACCAATCCTCCTATTACATTCAAGCCCGGTTCTCACATTGCATGTGTCAATCCACAAGACAAGTATCTCAAGAAGTGATTGATCATGCAATCCAACTCGCGACAAGAGAAGTGTGTAAATCCAACACGCTAATCAAGCACTAAGGAGGCTATTCAAATGAGATTTCCCAAATTTCAAGTGTTTCAAGCATCAACCATATGTAAACACACATAGATGTTTCCACATGAAGATCAAGCAACAAATGGGATTTGTAAATTCTCACTCAAATCACCTAACTAGAACTCGATTTCTCAAAGTTAGGATTGACAAGTTCCTCTCACTCAAATGCAACTTCAAATCAAACACGTCAAAAGTATTCGCACATCTACCTATTCAATGTATCAAATACTTCAACAAGAGAAATCTTAATATTAAACTAAGCATTCAAGTGAACCCAATTCAAATCATTCATCCTCGAAGTTCAACTTGAATCAATAGGAAGATTGAGGCACTAGATAGTCCCAAATCACCCAAGCAATTGAATTAGCTAGTCATAATAGAAAATTCAAGAGAGATTGGGAGAAATTTAACTTTCAATAATCAAAACTTGAATTTATACTTGATAGCACCAATACATTTGCCACTAATTCAATCCCAATCACTTGATTCAAATACACAAAACTAAGAATTAATCACTTCCAAATACAATACTAAGCTACCAATGTGGAGAAACTATTAAACTAAGCTTCTAATGGTGAAGCAATTACCCAAAAAAGCTGATGCTGCTGCTACAGCAAGAACTCAGCAGCAGCAAGAACAGAGCATAGAGCAGCTCACAAAACCAAGAAATTCGACTGAAAATTCATCAAAAACAAGACTCCTATCTCCCTCTCTTCCTCTTTCTCTTTTCTTGGCCCTTAGAGAGCTCAAGAACAACCCAGAAGAAGGCAAAATCGGAGAGAGAGAGAGAGAGAGAGAGAGAGAGAGAGAGAGAGAGAGAGAGGAGAAAACAGAGCACTGTGTGGTAGAGCCGACGGGTCTAAGAGAGAGCGAAAAATTCTTCATCATTGGTTTATATAGACTTCAGGAGTGGGTTTCGTAGCCTCCAAGGCTTCATCTCCACCCTTCAATCAATCTCAAGACCTCTGAATCATTGATTTGTAGAGCTCAGGAACCCTAGGTTTAATTTGGGGCTTTTTGTTTGGGTCGTTCTTGGGTCGAATTGAGAGGTGCAGTAGAGGGGTCTTGGGTTGGGGAGCAATTTGGAACCAATTTCAAGTCATATTGTGAAGGAACCAAGCTGGGTCAAGCTTTGGTTGAACTTCGTACGGCCTTCCATGGTTGTCTCTGGGTTGCTGCGTGTTTAGCGTCGCGAAGACAGAGAGAGAGAGAGAGACGCGTGAAAGATATGAGCTGGTGTGAAGAAACTGCAAAAAGACCCCCCTTAGTTGCTGATATCTTTTAAAATACCCCCTGCCTCCTCTCAAAACATAGGGAATATTGCAAATAAACCCCTGATCCGTGAGAAATGTTTCAAGGCAGCCATTGGGAAGTTCTGAAAACTCAATTTAGGTCCCCACTCCGTTAAAATCTCTTCAAAAGAGCCCTCTAAACATTAGAAAACTTGACTTTGGCCCTTGACTTTGACTTTTAACTTGCAATTTCTTCAATCTTGACCTCTCAAATCTTCAATAATCTTCGAATCAAGCGCTGCAAGTACCTTCTTGTCTCTTGGCCCTCCAAATCTTTTCACTTCTTTAGTCAAGCTCCCCCTAGCTAGCCTCTAGCATTCCAAAGCATGTATTTGTCTACAAAACAAGATAAAAGCACCAAAAACTACGAAAACAAGCATAAGTCTAGAAAGAGAGATAAAATAGATCAATTACACATATTAGCAAGTTATGAAGAGTTCATTAACATACTAAAACATGCAATTTATGTCGTTAACAAGCATGTGCCACATGTTGATAAGTTTTTGGAGAGTTTTGAGCCTACATTCTTGAGATGAGCATGATTTATCACTTGTTCCTTCATATGCTTGGGAAAAAATGCAATTCTTGAAGAGTTAGCTTCCCTACTTCGACCTAAGCATTAATGGACGTGAATAGACCTCAATTGTGAACCGTAAACCCTAGTTTCACCGAGAAACTAGGTAAAATTTTAGCTAATGAAAACTAACATAAAGAAGAGAAAAGAATCAAACAGGTGACGGAAATCTGGCGATTTCTGAGACTGCTCTAGTGCTCCGGCTTTTTCTCTGAGGGTAAACTGGTAGGTCTTGTCTCTGAACCTCTGTTATATTTTTTTCAAGACTTTTGAAAATGCTGGGTAGAGTTGCTTTATATATTGCTGACGTTTCCATATTCCAGTGCTGAAATTCCGTTTATGTCTCCATTCTGGCCGCCTTTAACTTTTCTGCTGAAGTTTGACATTTTCAACCGCCTCGGGAAAATTCTATAATTCTGACATGCGTATGAACGCAGGATGCTGCGTTTCAACGCAGCTTGCTGAGCATTGAATTTTCTTTCTTGCGTTTGAACGCAGATGTCGTGCATTTGAACGCATGTTTGTTTGTTTCTGCATGTTGACCTCCTATGTCTGAACGCATGGTCTTCTTTTGATCGCTGACAGCTTCAGTGCCTTAGCCAAATTTATACATTTTCTGCACCTGTCTCTGGATGCCTGCGTTTAAATGCAGTCTCAAACCTGGACATTTTTCTGCCTGATTTCTTGCGTTTGAACGCTGGGTCTTGAGTTTAGTTAATTTCCGCCCTTTTCAGCCTCCGAGAATTGTTTGTGTTTGGATGCCATTCTTACCTTTGTACATAAGTTACTTCGGATTTCAGGGCTGTGTTTCGACGCAGGACTTGCGTTTGAATGCAGCCCTCTTCGTCTGAACGCAGCTCAACAACAACCTCAACTTTGAAACGGCGTAACTTCTTTGTCCGATCTCCGATTTAGCTCTGTGACCTATCGTTGGAAAGATCTTGAAGTCTACTTTCATTTTCCACAAGTCTCACTCCCAAATTCCTTTTATAACTCAATTTATGATCAAAAGAGTAGATTTTGGTCATTCTAGCTTCTCCAACTTTGCGTATCTTCACTCCGCTTGAGCATTTCTTTTTTTCAGAAGTTCATTTTGTAGGCTTTTGATACGGATTACGCAGTGGAATAACAATTATCAAATTCCATTCAATAACCTCCAAGGATCACATGACTAAATATCATAACGATGGTAAGGGTAAAATTCATTGTGTACCTTGTTTGTCTGAATTAGTGACTACACGTTGAATAGCGTCCACGTCTCTATGAATATACACACCTAATGAACATCAAAGAATGGTTATTTAGATGTGACTTGCCTTATGTTAGATGCCATGAACTTTGAGCTTTGGAAGCAAGACGAGGTCATGGAGGCGTATGATATGATCACACATTTAAATTAAGCTTTTTCAAAGAGCGAGCTAGACATGAAAGGTTTGAAATACCAAGAGCTTTGTTCAAAAGTATTTTCCTAAATATGATTAAGAAACGCTAAACAAAGCACAAGTGAGGGCAACGGAAAATCCATATTGATGGTTAAATTGCTCTGAATCCTTCTCACACCTTTGTGCTAGCTATGGAAGAAGGAGGAAAATAAGATCACGCAAACGGGACACCCAAGAGGGTCATGCCTCACTAGGCCGACGGAGAGGGCGGGGGCGGACCGGCTGGGGGGGGGGGGTTTCTCGGCCTCCTTCTTGCTTTGTTCTCTCTCTAATGTGATAACAATTATGACACTTATGAGACAAATAAGCTAGACTGCCCTAATATAGCTAATAACTCCTTACTAACTACATATTCGCCCCAATACTAATCATGTCCATACATGGATTAGTCCACCTTGCAAATTAGTCCTACTAAGTTTGCTTGTGGTTGCGTATTGATCCTTTTCAATTAATCATATTAAATAATCCCAAAGTCCGGTTTAATCCATAGGGTGTGACCTCATAGGTTTATACTTAATGGTAGTAACAATTACTAACATAGAGCGGTGTCTAGCAACACGTCAATGCCACCCAACTAACAGAAATAGCATTAATCCGACAAACCTTGTGACCAATGTTACCGTATTGTATTATCCCTTTGTCTTCATATCCGATTGGACACGAGACATACAAGTCACACTCGTATATCCAATCCATAGTTTCTCGATCATGGGAATATTCTTATCCTTGCATACAACATCAATATCCTATATTGAATTATCTGAGTCTGTCAAGACATTCTATAAGCACTAAACCTCGAGTGGCAGCGGATATTTGCACCCGTTATGTGGGAGGGACAAATCCTATCTACATCAGTACCATCTCTAAGCTTGCTTCCTATTGTGTCCGATTGACACCTTTATAGCTACCCAGTCACGGTTTAGTGTTTGACGATACTAAAACACAATATTCCACAACTACAGTATCTAGTGACTTCAATTCGAAGGACCACAATACCATTGTCACAACGAGAAACGCTTGTGACTCTTACATAACTTGTATGTATCCTTCTCGTTGATGGGTCAATCCAGTATGCCATTGTAGGGTTTTGATAAGGATTATGCAGCGTAATAAACAATAATTAAATACGTTCAAGACCCTCCAAGGATCACAGGACTATACATCATAACGATGGTAAGGGAAGAAGCTCATGTGTACCTTAGTTGGTTCAATTGATGAATTCTCGTGAAATAGTGTCCACGTCTCTATGGAAGTCCACTCATAGAATTGCACCGGATCCTTCCACGCCTTGTGCTAGATTACATTAAGAAAGAGGAAGAATAAGATCACGCAAAATGAGACCAACAATCTGCGCCTCCTTGGTGGCCGACGGGAAGGGGCGAACGAAACTAGGGGGTTTGGCCCTAGTGTTGTTCTCTCTCATTTCTTTGTTCTCTCTCAATTGTAATAAAAATTATGACACACTCTTATGAGAAAATAATCTAGGAGTTACCTTATATAGTTAATAACTCCTTATTAACTACATATTAGCCACAATACTACTCATGTCCATACACGAATTAGTCCACCTTGTAAATTAGTACTACTAAGTTTGCATGTTGTTGCGTATTGATCCTGCCATTTAATTAGTCCAACTAATTAATTCCCAATTCCATTTTAATCCATAGGGAATGTGACCCGATAGGTTTCTACTTAGTTGGTAGTAACAATTAATAACATAGAGCGGTCTCTAGCAAGACATCTCTGCCACCCAGCTAATACAAATAGTCAGTAATCCGAAAAACATTGTGACTAATGTACCGTATTGTATTATCCCTTTGTCTCCATATTCGGATTGGATACGAGACATACACGTCACACTCGTATATCCAGTACATAGTTTCTCGATTTGGGGAATAGTCTTATCCATGCAGATAACATCAATACCCCATATTGATTTATCTGAGTCTGGCCAGACATTCTATAAGCACTACCCCTCGAGTGGCCCCGGATATTTTCTCATGTTATGTGGGAAGGAAAAATCCTCTCTACATCACTACCATCTCTAATCTTTCTTACTATCATGTCTGATAACTACCTTTATAGTTACTCGGTTAAGGTGTAACGTTTGATAATATCAAAACACAATATTCAACAAATAGATTATCTAGTGACTTCAAGTCTAAGGACCACAATCCCATTGTCACAACGAGAAGCGCTTTTGACTCTTACATAACTTGTATGTAGCCTTCTCTGATGGGTCATTCCAGTATGTCAACAACGTTCATACAACCCACACACGGTCATTCAAGTCTCTATCTCCTGTCGGTCTCAAGAAACTACGAGAATGTCAACAACGTTCTTCACGAATCCGGGTTATGTTCACTTTCGTGCAACAAACCTAGATAACTAGCATGTATTGGGTGATCAAACCAAACAAACTAAGAACTAAGAACAAGAACATGTTGAATAACTAGAACAATACGTAAAATTGAGTTCAAGACATGAATCAAATACACAAATCCGGAAATCTAAACAAACCCTAGTTCTCCATAAACTATCTAGCTATGAGAGATTTAGCTAGACATAGAATTTTTTTGCTCTATAAAATTCTCCATAAAATTGATAAAGCGAGAGAAAAAGAGGAAATCAAACGCGAAATCAGAGCTCCGACGCGAATCCGAGCTTGAGCCCCGTGGTCCTCCTCGTTTTTCTTTCTTCGTCCCCCCTTCTTTTTTCCTTTTGTTCGTGTAGAATGGCGTCGGTCCCATTCAGAATAACAGCTTCCTCGTCAATATAACCAAACCTGATGTAAAATTCTATCTAATTGCAAAACTGCCCTCCAAGAATGTTCGAATCACAATTGCCGATGATTGCTCATCATTAATTAATGACTAGCTCCTCTTTTCTTCAACCCTAGGTTTTGTTAGTAAATAACCCGTGGCTTTTTTTTGTGTGTTTCTCGTTTGGCCTTCAGTTGATCGCGCGTTGAGTTGATCGCGCGAGCAGGAGAAGTGATCGTATAAAACAGTGAGTTTAGCCTCTTTTCTTTCTTTCTCTGATCGAACGAGCTAGGAATCTGGTCGTGCGATCAGACCTTCTCTGCCTCTTGACTTCTCTTCTACGCTGCACCTTCTCTTCCTTGCTTGCTCTGCTGCTGCGTTTAGGTGGGTGAATTGCGAAGGTGGGTCAGTGGTTGTTGCGGTGTTGGACGGTGGTGAATTGGTTCTGGGTTTCTTGTGGTTAATTGTGGCTTCAGGTGGTATTATGTTGGTGAAGATGGTGCTGTGAAGTTGTTGTTTGGATCAGGGGGTAATGGTGATGGCAGGGGCTTGTTGTTAATGGTGAACTGAGGTGTAATGGCTGGTTGTGATTTGTTGCTGAATTAATGTTGGTGAAATTGGCGAAGAGGTGGTCTGATGGGTGTTTATGGGTGAGTTTAGATGCTGAGAGGTAGCAGGTTAGGTTCTGTGGTTAATTGGGTATTGGGTCATGGTTGTAGAAGGTTTGGGTGTTGGCAGAGTTGGTTGGGATTGAGGTTTGTATTGTAGTTATAGGTCTGATGGTGTAAGGGGATATGTTGTAGGAGGATTTAAGGTGATTGGGAGTTGGTGGTGATTAGTAGGTTTAGGCTAGTTCAATGGTGGTCTCGTGGGTATTTTATGAAGGTGAAGGCATGGTAGAGTCTGTAGGTGAACTGGGTATTGTTGTGGAGGTTAGGAGCAGGTTGTTGGAATTGTTTGTACTGGTGATAGGTTTGGTAATGACAGAAGTTCAGGTCGGGTATTTAGGGATGAAATTGGTGGTGAAATGGTTGCATCAGTGGTAATTGGCAGTGGAGTATGCAATGTGTTGTGGCTATGGTTTTGTAGGGTGTAATGTAGGTATTGGACTAGTAATGGTGGTGCTGCAGCTTTGTTCCTCAATTCTGTGAACCTTCTTCGCAACTCTTTAGCCAATTCCTGAGCTTCATCATCGTTTCCGAAGTTCGCTTTCATTCCCGTTTCACGCTTTTGAGCCTCCGGTAACTGAGAATCAAACAACTACAAATACCGGGTGTAAAATGTGACAATTATAGATCAAATTAACTAGAAAACGCCCGGACTAATCAAATAAAGCTCAAAGCTCTAACTACACGAATTCCTCACAATCGTAGCATAAATATAATGTATTTTACCCGGAAATCACACAAAACGGTAGTCTTTTGACTGTAAATATAACACCGTAAACGGGGATATCAGATACCCCCACACTACCTTTTTGCGCGTCCCGAGCAAAATCTCGATTAAACTCCCATACTATGATCTTTCAATCCACCGAATTGCATACAATTTCACTAGCCATGTGAAACAAATGACAAACACACACACGACTATGCAATCTACATGCTCTATACAATGCAACTCGATTATTAAACAATGCAAAAATGAAACACAAATTTTTTTTTCTTTTTCTTTAGAGATCGGGCAATCTCGCTATCACTAACCAAAATCATCAAGCTCTCACAAGTCTCTTTAGAAATTCACACAACCAATAGCAAGAAATTAAGAGTAGAATGATCATACGCACAAGTTCACTAAGGAGTCCCCAAACATCCACCAAACTCAAACCAAGATTCGGGCACGTCCTTTAGTTCAGAGGGTCTAGGCATCATAAGTACTAAGATAGTCTTTCGTCGCCAAGTCATTTGAGGTTTCAGACCCTCTTAGCCGTGATTGCATTGAATGCAAATTAACCCAATGACGGGAGACACAACTCCGTGTAGTACGGCTTGACTTTAATTTTCCTTAGATGTTCTAATTGGATTGAATCCAAATTTCCCGCGTGAACGGAGGCACATTAGGTTGTTCACCGTATCTAATCCAAGAGAAGATTTTGATTCTTTTCTTTTTTTTCATTCTCTTCTAATTTTTTTTCAACCGTGCATTAGAGCTACTAAGTGTGGGATTTTTTGGTTAGTTCTTGAAACCGCCTTAAGGGATGGTGGTGTACACTCCCAAACTTCGCTTTGGCTAAAGCAGTGTACCACATGGAACCGACTCTACACAAAGGTCCACCCCAGATTTCAAGAGGCCACAAGTTTCCACTCGAAAACGGACTATTCAACTCCGTAGGACTAAATCCTCCTAGCACAATATAGGAACTAAAGGTATGCCCTCATCTACTTTCCACATTCCCTGAATACCCGGGACATCCTTTCGTGAACAGGTGCACAAGATACTAAACATTAAAGACATTCCTACTACGGTGCTTCCTATTCTCAGAGACTCTTTCACTGAACTCCCTTCGGTTTCTAGCTTCATCAATTGCCCTTCACTCAAAAAAAAATTAAATTTTTATGGATTTTTCTCTTTTCAATATTTTTTTCAATTTTCTCATATTTTCCTAGACTCTACATGCATTGGCCAACTCTACTAATCACATTACATGGGTAGGGAGACTCAATAATATAGAAGTGCAAACAATGCAGAAAAAATCTAGCACAATACGACAATATATTTAAAACACACTACACTAATCACACTACTCACAATACTAACACATTCTACATGTAACTGGCGATGCAAACAGACAATGGCTAGCAAAATATACACAAAGCCCCCCCCCCACACTTAAGCGTTTTGTTGTCCTCAACGAATTTAGAGATATAATAAGAGGACTCATCGCTTAAATGTGTAGGCGGTGGATCTCCACAATTACCGCTCAAAAAAAACAAAGAGAGAGTGAGAAATACCTGTGATGCCCGGATCTACATGGGCACCGTGTCCGTGAACCTGCAACAAGAAGGGGTCCATTGGACCGTTGCCAGTTTCTGGTGATGAAAATCATCTGAGCAATCACCAAGATACATCATGCTACAATATAACTCCCCTAAGGTCGTGTGTGCCTCGCACACCGGGGTAGTCTGCTCCATCCTGCAAAAATGCACGAAAATCCCCAACTCCCTCAAGAGTCCCCATGTGGGTCAAATGTGCCATGGCACACTGGGGTAGATTCTTCGCTAACATTACCTGCAAAACTAGACAACTCATCAGTCCCTCTCTCTCACCTCTCAAATTCATGTATGGAGAACTAAACTAAAAAGAAAACAGATAATATCCTACTCTACATTGGGTTGCCTCCCAAGAAGCGCTTGTGATTTAAGGTCGACAGCCCGACCCAGTTACCTCTGCCACCTCACGAGGGTGGTCTGGCACATTGTGCCGCTTCCAGCTTAGCTTTCCTGTGTTGGATTTGAAGTACAGCTTCATGTGCATGCACCGCTGATGGCTTGTTCCTATCCCAATAATCAGGTGGATCCCCGTGCGATAACTCAGGGAGCTGTCGCTTCACTTGCACAGCAAATGGAACCCCTGGCTGATACTCCCTTGAATGTTGGGGTGACGGTTTGAAGACCCGAAAAGTCTCCATGTCATCATGTACCCTCATAATCAGTTCTCCATTCTCTACGTCGATGAGAGTACGACCAGTCGCCAAGAATGGCCTGCCCAGAATGATAGGCACATCACCCGCTGGCATGTCTAGTATTACGAAGTCAGTTGAAATTATCAGGCTCCCAACTCTCACAAGCACATCTTTTATCATCTCACATGCTCTCTTGGTTGATTTATCTCCAAATTGGAGAGTTATCCAGGTTTTCGGGGGCTCCCCCACACCTAACTTTTTGAATACCGACAACGGCATCAAATTCACGCTCGCTCCCAGATCACAGAGAGCTCTTCTAGTGTAGGAATCACCCAATGTAGCCTCAATGACAAAGCTACCTGGATCCTTCTTTTTCTTAGGTAACCCATGCAAAACACATGAACTAACCTGTTCATTTAAGTTTACTCTCTGAAATTCATCCACCCCTTTCTTTCCAAGAACTGCATCTTTAATAAATCGAGCATACTTAGGCATCTTTTGAAGTGCCTCAATCATTGGGATATTGATATGCAGTTTAGAGAATACATTCAAAAAGCGTCTGTATTCTTCTGAATCATCCTTCTTCCCCCTAGTACGTAATGGGTATGGAAGTTCTGAAGAAGAAGGAGAAGATGAAAGTGGTACCTGAGTATGCTCCTCCTCGTCTGGTGGAGTCATGCCCTTTGATTGGGGGACCACGACAGGTGTCTTCTCATAATCAAAGACTTCATGTTCCTTTGCCTTTGAGATTTCTGCTGTGGCATGACTCGGATAGGGAGGGTCCTTAAGTGCAGTACCGCTACGAGTAGTGATGTCTAGAGCCTGTCCCTCAGATGTTTCAACCATGCTATCCAGTGCCCTTTGTTCAAGTTGTTCCTTTAGATCTTTTATTTCTGCTTGAGCAACTTGAAGTGCAATTGCTACAGAGCTGACCTGGGTGGAAATGTCTGTCATGTGCTGAGCCATCGTCTTTATTATCCCTGTCATCTGGGTCAACTCTAATGGTGGTACTGGCTGCTGCTGATGCATCTCTGACACATATGCTTCATGCACTACCTCTACCGCATTCACCTGAACCGTGCTATATGCCACTGAGCTATGCTTCATCGGTTCTTTTTGTTGGTGCTCATACTCCCAGCTCTCCTCTTGCTCAACCACACGTCTCATCAACTCATATGCTCCGTCAACATCACATTTGAACAAGAAACTGCCCCCAGCTTCTCTATCAATCTTGTCTTTGTCAAGCATTCCAAGTGCATCATAGAAGACCTGTATGATCTGGCTTTTTGCAATGCCATGGTTGGGGCATTTGCGTAGAAAGAAGTTGAGACGCTCCCATGCTTTGACCATGGATTCATTTTGCTTTTGCCTGAATGACCAAATCTCGTTCTGCAGCTGAATCATGCGTGAGATGGGAAAGAATTTACTCATGAACTGGGAGGCACAGTCTTCCCATGTCTTGATTGCGTTGGATGGCAATGAATCCAGCCAATCCATAGCAGCTCCGTTGAGGCAATGGGGGAAGAGCATCAGTTTGAGCGCTTCAGATGTGACCCCACTATATCGGATTAGCCCACAATGGCTCTGAAATCTCCCAATGAAATCATGTGGGTCTTCCTCATATGTACCAGCAAATGTGCACTGTTCCTGAGTGAATTGAATTGTGCTCAGCTTTAGACAGAAGCTTTCTGCCTGAATTGGTGGAACCAAAATTGCTGGCTCCCTTCCTCTAAGATCCGCCTCAAATGCCTGGATTATTGCTTTCCCAGAACGGTTATATGGCATTAAGGTCGGGTGCGGTCTCGATGTTGCCGCCAGTGCTTTCTCTACGGCTGAAGCTACCATAGCTTGCAGCTGCTCCGCTGTGAGGCTAATCAGCCCTTGGCCTTCCGCCATAGCTACCTGAGAAAACCACACTAGCACACCCGTGAGGTAAACAGATAGTAACAAAAAAAAAATGAACTCTAAACTAATTCCTAACTAAACAATCTATCCGAGCTTGAGCCCCGTGGTCCTCCTCTTTTTCTTTCTTCGTCCCCCCTTCTTTTTTCCTTTTGCTCGTGTAGAATGGCGTCCGTCCCATTCAGAATAACAGCTTCCTCGTCAATATAACCAAACCTGATGTAAAATTCTATCTAATTGCAAAACTGCCCTCCAAGAATGTTGGAATCACAATTGCCGATGATTGCTCATCATTAATTAATGACTAGCTCCTCTTTTCTCCAACCCTAGGTTTTGTTAGTAAATAAACCGTGGCTTTTTTTTGTGTGTTTCTCGTTTGGCCTTCAGTTGATCGCGCGAGCAGGAGATGTGATCGTATAAAACAGTGAGTTTAGCCTCTTTTCTTTCTTTCTCTGATCGCACGAGCTAGGAATCTGGTCGTGCGATCAGACCTTCTCTGCCTCTTGACTTCTCTTCTACGCTGCACCTTATCTTCCTTGCTTGCTCTGCTGCTGGGTTTAGGTGGGTGAATTGCGAAGGTGGGTCAGTGGTTGTTGCGGTGTTGGACGGTGGTGAATTGGTTCTGGGTTTCTTGTGGTTAATTGTGGCTTCAGGTGGTATTATGTTGGTGAAGATGGTGCTGTGAAGTTGTTGTTTGGATCAGGGGGTAATGGTGATGGCCGGGGCTTGTTGTTAATGGTGAACTGAGGTGTAATGGCTGGTTGTGATTTGTTGCTGAATTAATGTTGGTGAAATTGGCGAAGAGGTGGTCTGATGGGTGTTTATGGTTGAGTTTAGATGCTTAGAGGTAGCAGATTAGGTTCCGTGGTTAAATGGGTATTGGGTCATGGTTGTAGAAGGTTTGGGTGTTGGCAGAGTTGGTTGGGATTGATGGTTGTATTGTAGTTACAGGTCTGATGGTGTAAGGGGATATGTTGTAGGAGGATTTAAGGTGATTAGTAGGTTTAGGCTAGTTCAATGGTGGTCTCGTGGGTATTTTGTGAAGGTGAAGGCATGGTAGAGTCTGTAGGTGAACTGGGTATTGTTGTGGAGGTTACGAGCAGGTTGATGGAATTGTTTGTACTGGTGATAGGTTTGGTAATGACAGAAGTTCAGGTGGGGTATTTAGGGATGAAATTGGTGGTGAAATGGTTGCATCAGTGGTAATTGGCAGTGGAGTATGCAATGTGTTGTGGCTATGGTTTTGTAGGGTGTAATGTAGGTACTGGACTAGTAATGGTGGTGCTGCAGCTTTGTTCCTCAATTCTGTGAACCTTCTTCGCAACTCTTTAGCCAATTCCTGAGCTTCATCATCGTTTCCGAAGTTCGCTTTCATTCCCGTTCCACGCTTTTGAGCCTCCGGTAACTGAGAATCAAACAACTACAAATACCGGGTGTAAAATGTGAAAATTATAGATCAAATTAACTAGAAAACGTCCGGACTAATCAAATAAAGCTCAAAGCTCTAACTACACTAATTCCTCACAATCGTAGCATAAATATAATGTATTTTACCCGGAAATCACACAAAACAGTAGTCTTTCGACTGTAAATATAACACCGTAAACGGGGTTATCAGAGATGTGATACTTTTTGCGTTTGAATCCATCAAAGGATACGTACAAGGTACATAACACGAATCTTTTACCATCGTCGTAAATTATCTTCATGTGATCCTTGCAGGGTCTTGATCAAATTAATCGTTATTATTCCGATGAGCATCCATGAACAAAACCCTACAGTGGTATAAAAGCCACAGATCGTAGAGCATAACGTGGTTTATGTGTTACGTTTTTGTTGTTTTCACATATAATTGTTGATTATTGCGTTAAAACGACAAATTAGGCATATTAGATGCATGTTGAATATGATTCAACCAAACAAGATCAAATTATTGCATTAGATGTATGAATTAGTGAGTTTGAGAAATTTTAGGATCTTAGATCTAGGGTTCTTGGGAACCCAATTGAAAAAAGGAGTTTTTTCAATCAGGAAACAACTAAATTTGGGCAACAAGGCAAGGAATTATTTTGGGAAAAACTCCTAAAGGAGGTTCGGCCCCCCCTAGGGGACCGCCCGTCCTTCCTTTCTGCCCAATCTAGGCTCGGCCAAGGGGCTGGGGCAACCCTAGCGCACGGCCTAGCCGTGTGGGCTAGGGGCCGTCCGGACCAAGGCCTTGGACGGTCCTTTTTGGGGGTTCGGCCAAGTTTTGGTGGGCCCTCTTGGACCGTTTTGACCCTAGTAATCCTAAAATCAACTAAAAATTGACTAAGCGCATTAAAATTGGTTTTAACTATTTATTTGCAATTCATATGGTGATTGGATGTGGCCTTATATGTGGTTTGTTGTGGACGTTTAATTTTTGTGGTTTGGTTACGGCTTGCGAGCTGATCAGTTTGATGTAATAATTAATTAGGTTTTACGGCCTGTGAGCCGGTATTTTTCTCAACTTGTGAGATTTATTTTATTTAGTTTATATGTTAGCTAGTATTAGATAAAATATATTATGACCAAGATTGAAGAAAATAAGCCCAAAGAAAAGAAGCCACAACATGGAGCATGGAGCATTCCACAAGGCTATGAAGGATGGACCAAGAGATGGAGGCACATGGAGATGCGTTTTCTATTCTAGGGTTCATAGATATATTCTCATTGGCTTGGGAATATCTTAGTCTAAGAGGCCATATCCATATCAAATTAATTTCTGTTTTGTGGATGTTTACTTTATTGTCTTATTGAAAGGGGATTATGCAGGTAGAAATGCAGTACAGATACTCTAGAAGATGGGGTTGAATAGAGTATGCCAACTTTTTGTAAAACTTGTAGAAGAGAAGAGTTTCTACGAAGAGAATTGAAGTTCAAGACCTTGAAAACAGTTTCAAGCCTTTGGAAAGAAATACAGTTTGAAATAAAACAGACAAGTCTTTTTCAAGGCCTTGAAAAGAGTTTCAAACCCTTGAAAACAGACTAGTTTTGGATGCTGCAAAACTAAGTATGCAAATGAAACTGTAAATGCAAGAGACAAGGGATTTATAGAGTTAAGTCAACTTGGACCTACGTATCTACCTCAGGGATCTTCTCCCTGCAGGATTTTCAACACAATTCTTATTAGTCAAAAGCTAAGCCCTAGATCTCAAGCACAGAGATATGCCTTACTCTGTTACAGCTTGTGGTACTCTCTAACCTATCTAGTACCTGCTCTAGCTAACTGATTAACTAAGAATTACATATTGCTCACTTTGAAAAATCCTTGAGAATGAGAGAAATAAGTAGTATAATAATGATATACAAATGAAGTGCAAGTCAGAAGAACACTGGAAATGTAAAACTGCAGTGAAGAAGGCAGTAATCTTCTGTGAGATGGATTAAGAGAATGATGTGCTTCTTTGATGCTTGTCAATCCTGAAATGTGTCTCTCTTTTTGCTGTTGAGTGTTTGTCTTGTTACTTCAAAATGAGCTCTATTTATACAACTCAGAGCTCTGCAAATCTTCCCTGATTTTCAGCAAAAACCTTCCTGCGTTGTAGGCAACAGCTTTGACTCTTTTAACAGCCTTCTCCAATGTATTTGATCATAATCTTCAGAGATATTGTTATGATCATGTCTTTAAAAAAATTGAGAAGTTGTCAAGAGTGTCTGATTGATCACAGAATCACATTCTCTCCAAGTTCTTTCTTGCAAAATCCAGATTAGGCAACCAATCCTGTAAACTAGGAAATAATATTTCCCTGCAAAACTGAGTCAAACAGATGGATTAAATGGTGTTAAATATATCAAAATAGTTTGTCTTTCATCATCAAATAATAACAGATCAAGCATAGGGGTGAGAGAGATGGAAAAATATTAGAAGAGTTCAGAAAAACTCCCCCTAAGTATGTGCATACAGGTCACACAGTTTCAAGGCTTTGAATCCAGTTTCAAGGCCTTGAAATAGCCCTGTGAAGCCTGATTCAAGGCTTTGAAAACTAGTTCAAGGCCTGTGCTATTTCAAGCCTGTGAAACCTGTGAACTTACACTTATTATTGTTGTTGGTGTATGGATGATGCATGCAAATTTATAATAAGATAATTAAACAACCCGGATCTTATATTTGGAGTTTTGACCAAACCCAAATAAGTAGATCAGTTGATATGGATCAACAAAATAATTAAAATTGAACGAAATAACCATCAAAAGAAAAATATTACATTTTGCCTTCTCGTTACTTAAACACTCATCACAAGATTGATTAATCAAATTCGTGCGTGCCAAAGCAGGGCGACTTGATTCATCATCATGTGGTGCGATGGCACAGATAGTGTGAAATTGTTAGAGTAAGAGGTTGGACGTAACAAGGTAATTTTAATAAATATTAAAAACCTAAAGGCACTCAATTGGGGTTATCTATGGGATAGATAAATAAGGATTTATTTTCCCAATTGAACCAAGAGTTGCATGGGATGCAGTTGAAATTTTTCCTACCTAAATAACCAACTTTGGGTGACTTGCCAAAGCAAGCTCAAAAGGAAGTGAAATATGGGTCTTGGCCCACTAGAAAATATAACGATATTTTCAACATTAATATCTTGAGGGTTATTAATCCGTAGAAACAATAGTGGGAGTTGTACTTAATAATCTATCCATTATTAAATATATTTAATTGTTCACAAATACTAAAATTTGCGTATTTTCCTTTTTGTATAATACCAATGGCAAACAACTCATCGAACTCATATCACTCCCTACAATCTGGCCTTGAGAAGGACAAGCTATCCGGGACCAATTTTCTAGACTGGTACAGAAACTCCTGCAGCCCTAAAGGCGTATCATAAGCGTGTTGATGACGTGAATGATGCGGCCTACCTAATGCTTTGCACCATGTCCTCTGAGCTTCAGAAGCAACATGAGAACATGAATGCATTCGATATTATCGCACACTTGAAGCAGCTCTTCCAAGAGAAGCCTAGGGTTGAGTGGTATGAAGTTTCCAAGGCATTGTTCAAATGTCATCTGTCAGATGGAAACCCCGTGGGGCCGCACGTGTTGCGTATGATCGGCTACTTAGAGAGCCTTGGGCGTCTAGAGTTTTCGGTGGGTCAAGAGTTGGCCACCTATCTCATATTGCAATCGTTGCATGAGATTTATGGACAGTTCATACTGAACTATAACATGAATGATATCGTGAAAACTTTGCTAGATTTACTCAATATGTTGAGGACAGCTGAACAAAGCATCAACAAGGGTAAGGGAAAATCCATAATGATGGTGCATAAAGGAAAGAGCAAAAGGTTTGCCTCTACCTCCAAGAAAAAAGGCAAGGCAGTTGCCAAACCCAAGGAATCCCTTAAGCATGTTGGTGGCATTTCCAAAGATGTGACTAAAGGTGAGTGTCACTACTGTAGTCAGCCTGGACACTAGAGGAGGAACTGCCCAAAATATCTGGAGGATGATAGGCTTGGAATAGTGATTCCACCACCACCAGGTATTTTTGTTATAGATGTCAACTTAACTATCTCTTCATCATGAGTATTGGATACTGGATGTGGATCTCACATTTGTCGAAATGTGCAGGATCTAAGGAGAAGTAGAAGATTGGCTAAAGGGAAGATAGACTTGCGCGTAGGGAATCGAGCAAGAGTTGCTGCATTGGCCGTAGGCGTGTACGAGTTGTCTCTGCCTTCAGGATTAGTTTTAGAATTAAATATTTGCTATTTTGTCCTGCTAAGCAGAAACATTATTTCTATTTCTTGTTTGGACAAGGATGGTTTTACTATTTCAGTATAGAATAATTGTTGTTTCATTTATTTTGATATTATTCACTATTGTAGTGGGCAATTATTTCATAGAATTCATATCATTGATCTAAGTGATACTGTCTATAACATTAATACCAAGAGGATTAAAATGAATAATTTAAATCATGCTTATCTATGGCACTGTCGTTTAGGCCATATAAACGAAAAACGTGTATCTAGACTCCATAAGGATGGATTCCTAGACTCATTTCATTTTAAATCATATGAGACATGTGAGGCTTGTTTATTAGGAAAAATGACAAAGTCCCCTTTCAATAAGAAAGGTGAGAGGACTGGTGAGCAATTGGCGCTAGTACATACTGCTGTATGTGGTCCATTTGCCATGCCTTCCAGGGGTGGTTACATCTACTTCATCACATTTACTGATGATTTCAGTAGATATGGATTTGTATACCTTATGAAGGCCGAATCTGAATCCTTTGAAAAGTTCAAAGAATTCAAGAATGAAGTAGAAAGGCAACTTGGCAAAAGTATTAAGGCTCTACGATTGGATCGTGGAGGTGAGTACTTGAGCAAAGAGTTTGACGACTATCTTAGAGAGTGTGGGATATTATCCCAACTCATTTCACCCGGAACGCCACAGTGGAATGGCATGTCCGAGAGGAGGAATCGAAATCTATTGGATATGGTTTGATCTATGATGTGTCAAAATGATCTTCCATTATCATTTTGGGGCTACTCTATTGAGTGCAGCTTTCACCATTAACCGTGTTCCATCTAAGTCAGTCACGAAGAACCACATGAGATGTGGAGTGTGAATCGTCCCACAGTGTCGTTTATGAAGATTTGGGGCTGCGATGTCAATGTAAAACGTTTACTATCAGAAAAGCTAGGGCCTAAGTCGGACAAATGCAAATTTGTGGAATGCCCTAAGTAAACTTAGGGATATTATTTCTACGATCCAACTGAGAACAAAGTGTATGTTGCTCAGACAGACGTGTTTCTAGAAAGAGAGTTTGTTTCTAAACAAGCAAGTAGGAGGACTGTAGAAATTGAAGAAGTTCAAGAACCACAAAGCATTGATACTACTATGGAACATGATTAGGAACCACAAGAGGTTGTGGAGCAGCATGTTCAAGTAACACAAGAGCTTCGTAGATCTAGTAGAGTGCGCCAGAAGCCTGAGAGGTATGGACTTCTTGTGACTAAGTCTGGTGACACGATGCTCATAGATGATGAGCCTACTACTTATGAAGAGGCCATAGAAGGGCCGGAATCTCAGAAGTGGATTGAGGCCATGAGATCCGAGATGGAATCCATGTATACCAACAAAGTATGGACTTTGGTGGAACCACCCGAAGGGACTCGGCCCATAGGGTGCAAGTGGGTCTTCGAGAAGAAGATCGACATGGATGGTAATGTGATTACCTATAAGGGCCGATTGGTGACTAATGGATTCAGACAGATTCATGGTATTGACTATGATGGAACCTTTCAACCAGTCGCGATGACCAAATCCATCCGAATCTTACTTGCTATTGCAGCACACTAACACTATGAGATTTGGCAGATGGATGTCAAAACAGCATTCCTATATGGTAATCTCCTCGAGGATGTGTATATGACACAACCTGAGGGTTTTGAAGTTCCAAAGCAAGCCATCAAAGTCTGTAAACTGCAATGATCCATTTATGGGTTGAAGCAAGCTTCTAGGAGTTGGAATCAACGTTTTGATGAAGTAGTCAAAGAGTTTGGCTTCATCATAAACGAATATGAGTCGTGTGTCTAACACAAGGTTAGTGGGAGCTCTGTTGCTTTTCTGATCTTGTATGTGGATGACATACTACTCATTGGAAACGACATTCCAATGCTGCAGTCTGTTAAAGATCGCCTAGGAAAGTGTTTCTCAATGAAAGACTAAGGTGAAGCAGCTTATATACTTGGTATAAAGATCTATAGAGATAGATCTAAAAAGTTCCTCGGCCTAAGTCAAAGTACATATATATACAAGGTGCTGAAACGGTTCAGCATGCAAGATTCCAAGAAGGGATTCTTGCCCATGTCGCATGGAATCACTCTTTCGAAGAGTGGTTGTACTTCCAATGAGATTGAGAAGGAACGCATGAGTAGGGTTCCATATGCCTCGGCCATAGGATCCATCATGTACGCCATGTTATGTACTAGACCAGATGTGTCATATGCATTGAGTATGACAAGCAGATATCAGTCCAATTCAGGTGAGAGTCACTGGATTGCAGTCAAGAACATCCTAAAGTACTTGAGAAGAACTAAGGATGCGTTCTTGATATTTGGAGGTGAAGTAGAGTTGCGTGTAAGGGGTTACATGGATGCAAGCTTCCAGACCGACAGAGATGATTTCATATCACAATCGGAGTTTGTGTTTGGCCTGAATGGAGCAGCGGTGAGCTGGAAGAGTTCCAAGCAAGAGATGGTGGCTGATTCTACAATAGAGTCTGAGTATATTGCTGCGAATGGCGCAGCAAAGGAGGCTGTTTGGATTAGGAAGTTCGTTACTGAGCTTTGTGTGGTTCCTAGCATTGCGGATCCAATAGAGTTGTACTGTGAAAACACTAGGGCGATCGCGCAATCAAAGGAACCAAGGTCACACCAGAAATCCAAGCACGTACTCATGAAGTTCAATCTTATTCGAGATATTATCGAAAGAGGAGACATTCGGATATGCAAGATTCTTACAGATGAGAATCAATCAGATCCACTTACAAAGCCGCTTGTTCAGCGCAAGCATGAAGGACACACTAGGATTATTAGCAAACAAGATGCACTGGATTGGCTCTAGTGCAATTTAGAGACTGTTGAAATAGGTTCCCTAGAGGCAATCTAGTTTAGTATAAACAATAAATTGGCTAGAATATTCATTGTATTATTTATTGGATATTTAATATAATGAAGTCCTTAGATTTACAACTGTGTTGTTTATCTTAAATATCCCTAGTCCATTATAATGATTAATAGGACAATCATCTATAGACTAGTATGGGGTGGGATTGATATGGAGATATCACGATCGAACACATGGGTATGCATTAGGAGTAATGGCATGTTGGATTGACCCAGAAGGCTACATACAAGTTATGTAAAGTCACAAGTGCTTCTCGCGGTGACAACGGTATTGTCATCCTTAGACTTGAAGTCACTAGATCATCTAGTTTTGGAATATTGTGTTTTGGTAGCGTCAAAAACTACACCGTGACTTGGTAGTCATAAAGGCGCGTATTTGACACAATAGGAAGAAAACTTAGATATCGTAGTGATGTAGATAGTATTTTTCCCTCCCACATAACGGGAGCAAATATCCTAGGCCACTCGAGGGATAGTGCTTATAGAATGTCTGGCACGACTCAAATAAATCAATATGGGATATTGGTGTTATTTGCACGAATAAGGCTATTCCCAGGATCGATGAACTATGGATTGGATATATGAGTGTGACTTGTATGTCTCGTGTCCAATCCGAATATTGAGACAATGAGATGAGACAATACTTGCACAAGGTTTGTCGGATGACTATTTCTATTGGTTGACTAGAATGGATGTCTTGCTAGAGGCCGCTCCATATTAGTAAATAGTTACTACCAACTAATTAGAAACCTATGGGGTCACACGCCATATAGGATTGAACTAGACTTGGAAATTAATTAATTTGATTAATTAATAAGAAGGATCAAATCGAAACAACTTGCTAACTTAGTAGGACTAATATGCAAGTTGGACTAATCTGAACTTGAGTAGGATTAGGAGAGAGCGTTTATGTAGTAACAAGGAGTTATTGGACTATATTAAGGATGATCTTAGCTTAATTCCCTAAAACTAACATAAAGTTGAGTAGGAGAGAAGGAAGGATAGAGAAAGACAACAAGGATTTTCGAACCCCCCTTGTCGTCCGCCCTTACCCGTCGGCCAAGAAGAGAGGATCGCCCCTCTCTTTGCTGCTCCGTTGCGTGATTTCTTCATCCTCATCCATTCTTCCAAGCTAGAACAAGGAGCTTGGAGGATCTAGATCTCAATCCTAGGCGCGGATCAACCATAGATACGTGATATTTTTCGTGTTTGAAGTCATCAAAGGAGACCTACAAGGTACATAACACGAATCTTTTACCATCGTCATGAATTCTCTTCCTCTGATCATTGGAGGGTCTTGATCGGATAAATCATTATCATTCCTCTGTGCATCCATGATCAAATCCCTACACTCAGTAGGGACAGTGGTATTAAAAGGAAGCATACCTAGTGGAAATTCAGCATTCTGATTGGCTATTTTCCCAATCTGCATCTCATGGCTTTTCACAGTAGCCTTAATAGAAACCAGTTTCTCATTCATCTTTGATATCAAGCTGTACAATCTGGCTGTTGGTATTGTTGTGCCTGCTGTGGAAATTATCTCTGAGCTCGATACTGAGAAGTAGGTTGCTGTTCAGGCGCATATAACCCACTGTTTGGGTTGGCATAGCTGAAGTTGGGATGGTTGAGGTTGTTGGGATGATACGTATTAGGCCACTGCTGCTGTCTCATGAAATTCACATCCTCCTGACCACTATTATACCCCTGATTCTCATCTTCTAGTAGCTCACCCATGGATTTTACCTGTAATAGAGGGTTCATGCCATTAAATGCTGAGGTCATGGATTCAAGCTTCTTCTCCATAGAAGCAATTTTGTTGACCAAATTAGTATCTGCGTATTTCGAATACTTACGAGTCTCAGACCTCGTATCCTCTCTCTTGGCCACGTTGTTCAGCAGGTTTTCAGCTCGCTGTGTCCCAAGCCCCATAAAGTTACCTCCAGCTAGCATATCCAACTAGTTAGCTGTCTCCCTATCCAAAGCATTGTAGAAGTAATGGAGGTGCTTGTGCCATGGCTCCCCATGATTCGGGCATCTACGAAGGATTTGGCTGAACTTTCTCCTGTGTCCCTCAATGAGCTGTCCTCTTCCTGAGTGAACTTTGTAATCTCACCCATTTGTTGAGCAACCCTGGATGGTGGCAAGTATTTCTTCAAAAATGCATGGCAACAATCTGCCCATGTCACAATACTTCCAGCTGGAAGCTCCATAAGCCACTGCTTGGCTTTTCTAAATAAATAGAAAGGGAACAGTAATAGCTGAACTGTTTCATCTGGAACCATCTGGTCGTGCAAAGTAGAACTAATCTGCTCAAAAATAAGAAGATGGTGGTTGGGATCATCTCCTGGAGTTCCAAAGAATGATCACTCATCACGAACCATGTTGATCATGTGATGGCGCAGCTCAAAATGTTGGGCATTTATGTGTGGTCTAAAGATGTTGTGTTGATAGCAGGCTGGAGTAGTTCCGAATTAATCCACCATAGGACGTTCTTCGTTCTCATCATTCTCTCCTCGGGATGGTGGGTTATGCCCCTTATTTATGTTACCCCTATTGTTTCCACCATTCGCTCCTCCATAATTTCCCACAACTACCCCTTCACCTGGTGGTGGTCGATTTCGGGGATTCAAGCGAGCCATTGCAGCTTGCATCTCGACCATCTGAGCTCTGAGCTGCTCAGTCTCTCTTGTCCTATTAGTTGCATCTTCCACAGCTGCAAGCCTAGCTGCCTCCGCATCTTGCATACCTTTGCGGATCCTCACAAAGCTCTAGTTTGCTCGTCCATTTGAACTGAGTTTGCTCTCCTCGAGTCTCTACCTCTTGTGCACAATAAGGATTCTAGGTCCTCAAGTACTGGGTACAAAGTTTCGTCCCGAGAACGGGTCATGCACCATGACAATCAACCTGAAATAACTGATAGCACAAAGAAAGCAGGTGAGTAACAGATACAAACTGAAAAAATAAAATTCCCTAAGGCTAGGAGTTATAACTAATTTATCCAAAGTCCCCGGCAACGGCGCCAAAAACTTAACACGCTCCAACTGCAAGTGTACAGCTGTCGGTGTAGTAATAATCCGCTAATCCGTATTGTCGAACCTAAGAGACTTCTTTGAAAACTAGTTACTAATTATAAACCTTATGTGGGCTAGCTATTGAATTTTGTTTACCAATTCTACTAAAACAAAAAGGACGATTATCTCAATTAATCGAGTGAATGGCTTCACGATTAACAAAGACTGATTATAAGAGTTACTCAATAAAGGAACAAGTACTGAGAACTCTCTCTAGGTTTACTAGGGATGATATGAATGTATGCTTTGATATGTAGAACACCAACGTGTCTTTTATTATTAATCGAGCAATGTAAAATTCTCCGAATTACCAAATTACCTATCTGTGCCTGGAACCAAAATAAACCGAGTTACCAAGCTTATTTCACTTTTGGGCATGCATTAAAATTCACGATTCTACTCTAACGATCCTAGTTAACACTACCGAGTTACCAAGTTATGATTCGACTAGGTCGATTTCTCACTTTACCGACTAACACTCACAGAGTTACCACACGAGTGTCAATTAAAATTACTCCTACATTAGCTAGGCGCAAGAATAATGGAATTAAGATCATAAACAATCCATAATGACAAAAGAACATGGTTGATTACGTCTAAAACGTGAATCACAATCTCAATACATTGAGTTCATACCAAAACCCTAGCTACCAAACTAGAATTCCCAGTAAAACAGGTTTAGCTACTACACGACATGATCAAAATACTGAGTTTGATGATCATAAACAAAAACTAGAGAGAAAGAGGAGAGAAAATATCCACACGATGCAATCCTAACCTCCAAGCTTGCTCCCCCAACGTCTTCTTGCTCTCCAACGTGCATAGAACCTTGCCCACCTCTGGAAAAGACGACCTAGATTGCTTAAATATGTTTCCAAACCTTGCCCACAACTACCCCTTCACCAGGTGGTGGTGGATTTCGGGGATTCAAGCGAGCCATTGCAGCTTGCATCTCGACCATCTGAGCTCTGAGCTGCTCAATCTCTCTTATCCTATTAGCTGCATCTTCCACAGCTGCAAGCTTAGCTGCCTCCGCATCTTGCATACCTTTGCGGATCCTCTCAAAGCTCTAGTTTGCTCGTCTATTTGAACTGAGTTTGCTCTCCTCGAGTCTCTACCTCCTGTGCGCAATAAGGATTCTGGGTCCTCAAGTGGTGGGTACAAAGTTTCGTCCCGAGAACGGGTCATACACCATGACAATCAACCTGAAATCACTGATAGCACAAAGAAAGCAGGTGAGTAACAAATAGAAACAAAAAAAATAAAATTCCCTAAGGCTAGGATTTATAACTAATTTAGCCAAAGTCCTCGGCAACGGCGCCAAAAACTTAACACGCTCCAACTGCAAGTGTATAGTTGTCGGTGTAGTAATAATCCGGTAATCCGTGTTATCGAACCCAAGAGACTTATTTGAAAACTAGTTACTAATTCTAAACCTTATGTGGGCTAGCAATTGAATTTTGTTTACTAATTCTACTAAAACAAAAAGGACGATTATCTCAATTAATCAAGTGAATGGCTTCACAATAAACAAAGACCGATTATAAGAGTTACTCAATAAAGGAACATTTACCGAGAACTCTCTCTAGGTTGATATGCATGTATGATTTGATTTGTCGAACACCAACGTGTCTTTTATTATTAATCGAGCAATGTAAAATTCGCCGAGATACCAAATGAACTATTTTTGCCTAGAACCAAAATAGACCGAGTTACCAAACTTATTTCACTTTTGGGCAGGCATTAAAATTCACGATTCTACTCTAACGATCCTAGTTAACACTACCGAGTTACCAAGTAATGATTCGACTAGGTGGATTGCTCACTTTACCGACTAACTCTCACAGAGTTACCACACGAGTGTCAATTAAAATTACTCCTACGTTAGCTAGGCGCAAGAATAATGGAATTAAGGTCATAAACAATCCATAATAACAAAAGAACATGGTTGATTAAGTCAAAAACGTGAATCACAATCTCAATACATTGAGTTCATACCAAAACCCAAGCTACCAAACGAGAATTCCCTGTAAAACAGGTTTAGCTACACGACATGATCAAAATACTGAGTTTGATGATCATAAACAAAAACTAGAGAGAAAGAGGAGAGAAAATATCCACACGATGCAATCCTAAGCTCCAAGCTTGCTCCCCCAACGTCTTCTTGCTCTCCAACGTGCGTAGAACCTTGCCCACCTCTGGAAAAGACGACCTAGATTGCTTAAATCTGTTTCCAAAATAACATGACAAAGTATGGAGCAATTGCTTAAAAACCCCGCTAAAATCTGCTCCTACCAACGATGTCTTCGTACCAACACTTTCTGTTCGTGCGAAGCGGTCTTCTTGCGAACATTTTCTGTTCGTGTGAAGAGGTCTTCGTACGAAGACTTTTTCTCTTCGTACTAAGGTCTTCCTAGATAAGTACTGCAGAATTTTTCAAGAAAAATTTCCCAACAGCTCTGAATTTTGTCTAAGTGTTAAGTCTTCGTGCGAAGACTTTTTTCTTCGTACGAAGACACCATTTTCCTGCATTTTTCTTCCAAGACTTGTCTTCGTCTTCGACGAACCATAACTTGTTCTTTCGATTTCCATTTTAGCTCTGTGACCCGCCGTTAGAAAGCTCTTCGAGTCTACTTTCAATTGCCACTGTTCTGACTACCATCTTCATTGTAGAACTCAAAATATCCTTAAAACATCCTTAATTTGCTCTAAAACATGTTGTAAAGAGAATAAGGACCTGGATTTTGATCCCGAACTCCGATGAATGTGATTTTTGCACCTTTGGATTTCTTTTGCGACGTATACTTCACCCATGTAGAGAAATTCATGTTTCTTGACCATTTTCTCATTTTTCTCAAATATAGCCCAAATTTTGCGAAAACATCCAAAACGTGCCAAATTCGTCTTTTCTTCTATTCTGAAGCTCGTTTCCTCTCTCCACTTGATTCCTCCATGCGTAATTACTGTCAAAAAATAACACGAACACTACCGGAAAGATCAAGTGTGATAAATTATCAAAATCATACTGAAAACCATAAAGAAACACCCGGATTGTACATTTAAGCTCTAAAACATCCAAAAGTGCATTTTCTTCATATTTTGGCTCAAATCTTGTCACTTTGCACCAAAACGCACAGAAATAACAATATAAATTTTACGTAGGATAACTATTATAAATGAGTTATCACCCACTAGCTCCCTATGGGTCGAGCCCCTTTGGGTGGTTCCACCAAAGTCCATACTTTGTTGGTATACATGGATACCATTTCGGATCTCATGGCCTCAAGACACTTTTCAGAGTCCATCCCTTTCATGGCGTCTCCATAGGTAGTAGGCTCATCATCTATGAGTAGTGCGTCTCCAGGCTCAGTCACAAGAAGTCCATACCTCTCTGTCTCATGGCGCACCCTACTAGACCTACAAAGTTCTTGTGTTACCTGAACATGTTCCTCCATAAAATTTTGTGGTTCCGGTTTGTAAGTTCAAATCAGTTTCAAAGGATTGAAATAGCTAGTCTATTTCAAGACCTTGAGACAGCTTTCAAAGCCTTGAAACTGACTATGCTTTATATGCATGAACTTAGGAGGAGTTTCTGATCTTGATTCAACTCCTAAACCCCTGTGCTTGATTAGTTGATACTCGATGATGAAAGACAAAATATTTTGACACATTTAACAGTATCTAATCCATCTGTTTGACTTAGTTTTTCAGGGCATTTTGTAACCTATTTTACAGGATCTATTTCCTAACCTAAGTTTTGCAGGAAAGGAAATTATGGGATGATTTGATTCTGTGATCAATCCTGCTGTGTTTGAAAGTTGTCTAACAGATGTTTATACAATATTAAATCAGTATCATCGAAGATACTGAGCAACTATCCGTTGGAGAAACTGTTAGAGAAGTCAAAGCTGAAGCTACAAAATAGGGAAGTTTGTTAAGAAGAGATCCTAAAGATCTGCAATTCAAACTGCTCTACAAAAGAGGGAATGATGAAGCAATACAACGGGACAATTAACAAATACACTCAAAAAAAATTAGGGATTGACAAGCAATAAAGAAGCAGATTCATTTCTCTCAATCCAAGCATCTGAAGAACACTACATACTCACTGCATATTAAGTTCTAGTGTTATTCTCTACTGAACTTCATTTGTATATCATTTTGATAATACTTCTAATTCTTATTCTCAAGTATTTTTCAAGGTGAAAAATAGATAATTCTTATTTAATCATAAAGCTAGAGCAGGTACTAGATAGGTTAGTGAGAACCACAAGCTGTAACAGAGTAAAGCATCTCTATGTGCTTGAGATCTAGGCCTTAGCTGTTGATTAATAAGAATTGAGTTGAAAATCCTTCAGGGAGGAGATCCATGAGGTAGAGACGTATGTCTAAGTGGACTGAACTCTATATATCTTGTGTCACTTAAATTTATTTTTCAGTTCCATACTTAGTTCTTTTGCAGTATTCAAAACAGTTTCATTTCAAGGGTTTGAAACTCATTTCAAGGCCTTGAAATAGACTTATATTTTTATACTTTAATTGTGTTCATTCTAAGGGCTTGAAACTCATTTTAAGGCCTTGAATCACTCTTCACTCATTATAATTCTTTTTGAAACCACTATTCTTGCAAGTTTAGCAAAAGTTGGCATACTCTATTCACCCCCCCCCCCTTCCAGAGTATTGATCATGTATTTATACCTACTGTACACCCCTTCAACCATCTTGTGATTATGAGTGCTGTAGATGATGGTGGTTTCTCTCAAGGAGGAGCTGCTAAGAGACCTCCTCTTTTCTGTGAAGAAAATTTTGTTCACTAGAAAGCCTTGATGAAAATGTTCATCATTGATCAAGATATAGAGCTTTGGACTATCATTCAGAATGGTCCACACACTTTCTGCACAGAGAAATATGGGATTAAAGCTCTCAAATCCGAAGACTCACTCTCTGCGTCTGAGTTAGAACAATTTTCCAAAAATTATAAAGCTATGAATCTCTTATATTGTGCTTTGAGTGCAGATGAATTCATCAGAATCTCAGGTTGCAAGACTGGCAAGGAGATCTGGGATAATCTTGTGGTGACCATTGAAGGAACCAACCAAGTCAAGCAAACCAAGATCAACATATATCTCAGGCAATATGAGCTATTCAAGATGAATGGAGATGAGTCAATCAGAGACGTTCAAAATATTCAGTGACATTGTCAACAATCTTGATTCATTGGGAAAACACATTTCCAATGAAGAAAATGTTAGAAAGACTCTGAAAAGTCTTCCAAAGGCAAAATGGGAACCAAAGACTACTTCTAATGAGGAAGATCAAGATCTATCATCACTTCAACTTGATGACCTGCAAGGAAAGCTCCTTACACATGAAATATCCATGAATGCAGTTGATGGAAAATTCCCAGAAGGTGTCAAAAACCTAGCTCTCAAGGAAAACGAGCATGAGCCATCTCAAAGCCTTGAAACTGAAGATGATGATGAAGATCTTATTGCTTTAATTTCCAAATCCTTGACAAAAATTCTCAAAAAGAAAAAGAACTTTGGAAACAAGGACTTCTGCAGAGATAGACACAGATCCTCCAGTAGCAAAGAATACAAAGGTAAATCTTCTTCACATGGTAATAAGTCTAAATTCATGAATTGCTTTGAGTGTGGTGATGCAGGACACTTGATCAGATACTGTCCACACAAAAAGAGCAAGAACATTCAGAAGAAACATCATGATAGAAGAAAGAAACTATGATAGCTTCTTGGAGTGATTCAGGAACCTCCAGTGATTCTGAATCTGATTAAACAACTTATTAGAAATACAAGACAGAAAAACATGTCAACCTATGCTATATGGCCAAGCATGATGAAAGTTCTGAAAAGAACATTGAGGTAATGGTATACTGCTTGATTTCAAAACTAACAGAATCCCTCTCAGATTATCTTAGAAAAATGCTTTTAAATGAAGAGGACTATCTAAAAGAGATTAGAGTTTTGAAAGAAAAAGTTCATGAGCAAGCAAAATAAAACTTGCATCTTGTTTGCCTGAATCAGAACCTTGAAATTTCTCAGATGAAAACTGACAGTGATTTCAAGGCCTTAAAACCAGTTTCAAATCCTTGAAAACACAGGTCAAGGAAGTATTCACTGAGAACCCTCATCTGAGTGATAGTATTGTTAATCTAAGAAATCAAGTTGATGATTTGGATTAAAAAAAAATACTACTCTAACTGAGAAACTTCAAGAATCTGAATCAGTCAAAAAAAACTTGCAGTCTCAGAACACGACCTGAACTTGATTCTTGGAGGTAACTTAAAGTCTGCTTCATAAAACTGTTATTTGATACAATCCAAGTTTTCCCGAAAAAAGCAATACCAGATTTGTGAAAGCTGGAAGCAGAACTTCTCCTAAGTGTCATTACTGCAATAAGATTGGTCATGTTAAGATGACTTGTCCTTTTAGAAGAAGAGACCCTCACATGATGAGGAATACTTTTCCATTCCAACTCAAAGGACAAGTTAGACAGATTCGGGTTCCTAAAGGGGTTAGACCACCCAACATGGTTGACCCAGAGTATGAATCTAAATTCCACACTTGGTCTAACAGCTGGGTAAGGCAGTGAATGGTGTTTGCAGGTTGTCACCAAGACCAAAGAACAGAAATGGTTTATGGACAGTGGTTGCTCAATACATATGAGTGGAAAGACATATTTGTTCTCAGAAATGAAGGAGAAGTCTGAAGGATCAATTAGACTTGGTGACAAAGGCAAATGCAGCATTCTTGGTATTTTTAAAGTTGGTACTGATTCTGAAAATTCCATTTCTGAGGTGTATCTAGTTGATGGTCTGAAATTTAACTTGCTTAGTGTATCTCAGCTTTGTGATAATGGTAACAATGTTATCTTTGACAAAGAGACATGTGTGGTGCAAGATGAGAAATATGGTAATTGCATCCTCACTGCCTTTAGGTCAAACAATGTCTATACTTTTCAAACTAACAAAGTTACAATAGAAAACTTGAAGTGTCTCTAGGCCTTGAAAGAAGATTCAAAGATTTGGCACAGAAAGTTGAGACAAATTAGCTTGCATACCTTGAACAAGCTAGTTTCCAAGAACTTAGAAAGTTTAGATTATGTGAAGTCACAATCGCTTTTCGTAGTGCTAATATTATTGCAATCCTTGGACTTGAAGTCACTAGATACTCTAGTTGTGAAATATTGCGCTTTGATGTTATCAAACGTTACACCGTAACTGGGTAATCATAAAGGTGGCTATCGGGCGTAATAGGAAGCAAGCTTAGAGATCGTAGTGATGTAGATAGGATTTGTCCCTCCCACATAATGGGGGTAAATATCCACGGCCACTCGAGGGATGAGGCTTATTGAATGTCTGGCCAGACTCAGATAAATTAATATAGAGATATTAATGTTATCTGCAAGCATAAGCATATTCCCAGGATCGAGGAACTATGGATTGGATATACGAGTGTGACTATTTATGTCTCGTTTCCAATCCGGATATGGAGACAAAGGGATAATGCAATATGACATATTGGGCACAAAGGTTTGTCGGGATCACTGACTATTTCTATTGGTTGGGTAGCATGGATGTGTTGCTAGACACCGCTCCATGTTAGTAATAGTTACTACCAACTATATAGAAACCTATGGGGTCACACGTCAAATAGAGTAGAGCTAGATTTGGGATTAATTAATATGGATTAATTAATAGAAGGATCATTGTGCAACACCTTGCAAACTTAGTAGGACTAATTTGCAAGGAAGGGAATAATTCTAGTTCATCTACAATTAGGAAACTCTTTTATGGAAACAACAAGGAGTTGTTGGAGTATATAAAGGAGGCACTAGCTTCCTTCCCACTACATGAGTTATTATTAGACATAACACATAAAGAGTGGGAGAGAGCAAAAGATAGAGCAAGACAAAAAGAGCTAGGGCCGAAACCCTAGCCCTCCCGTCCGCCCCTCTACCCGACGGCAAGGAGAGGCCGCCCCTCCCTTGTGCCTTGGTGATTTGTTGCTTTGATCTTCATCCCTCTTCCTCCGGGTTCAAGCTAGCACTTGTGGAGAAGGAAGAATCTAGATCTCACCTCTAGACGTGGATCAACCATAGAGACGAGGACATCATTCTTCGTGTGATCTCACAAATCAAAAGGTACACATCTTCTATAACCTTAATCATGTTATGATGTCTCTTCCTGTGATCCTTGGTGGGCTTTGAGTAGGATTAAATTTTTGTTATTCCGCTGCGTTACCTACGTCAAAACCCAACAGTGGTATCAGAGCCACAGGTCGTAGAGCACAACATGATATTATGTGTTTACGATTTCAGTTCATACACCGTATTATTGTTTATTACGCGAAAACTGAAAAATTGGCATAGTAGATGCAATATTGAATTTGATTCAATCAAACAAGACCCAATTTAACATTGGATGTTAGAATTGGTGAGTTTAATCACATAGGATGTGAATAATTGGGTTCTTGAAAAAATTAGGGTTCATGGGCACATGATTGAAAAGGGGTTTTCAATTATGGAAACAAAATTATGGAAACAACCTTGCTTGGGCAACAAGGAAGGAGGAAGGGGACTAGGGCCGAAACCCTAGCCGCCCGCCCCTCCCTTGCGCGCCAAGCAAGGCCGCGGTCCCCTTAGGCGTGCGGCGGTCCTAGGGTTCGGGCCACTTGTTGGCTTGGACCCTTTGGACCGTTGTGAAACCCTAGTTACCCAATTTCATTAAAATTAAACAAGCGCGTTAAAAATTGGTTTTAACTGTATTATGTGCTTTATTGCATGGTGGATGGATATGGCCTAGGATTGTGTATGTTTATTGTTTTGTGGTTTGGTTTACGACCTGCGAGCTGATCAAATTAATGTAATAATTAATTAAGTTTTACGGCCTGCGAGTCGTTCTTTTTCTCCTCGACATGTGAGTCTTTTATTATTTATTTATTCTAGATGTTAGGCTAGAATTAGAAATATTTAGATGATAGCCAAGAACATGGAGAAGAAGACTGGAGAACCAAAGAAGCCAAAAGACATCCCTAGGCGCGCAGCTATGGTGGAGCACATGGAGATGAGCTCGGCACTTTAGGGCAATTAGATATTATCATTGGCTTGATAATATCATTAGTCTAGGGGCCATATCCATGCCACGGTTTTTTTATTTTTGTGGATGTTTATTATTCATGCCTTGTTATTTATTTTGTGTGTATGGCGCTACAAGCAAAACGATAACAAAATAATAATAAACAAGGTTGGTCTTTTATTGTCGATGGCCCAATCCAAATAAGTAGACCATGTTGATAAAGATCAACCAAACAAATTAAAGAAATCCCTCAATTAAATATTGCGTTTTGCCTTCTCTTGCCAAAACACCCTTCATGACCATGGCCTATTAAAATTCGGGCTTGCCAAAGCAAGGCGATTTTAATTTTTCATGATGTGTTGCGGACGACGCAAGCTAGTAATGCGTGTATGTTGAAAGCAAGAGGTTGGACGCAACTAGGCAAGAGTCAATTAAGATTGATGAGCTTAGAGGCATGACAATTAGGAGTTATCCAATTGGATAAAGAATAAAAGGAATTTATTCACCTAATTGGACCAAGAGTTGCATGGGATGCAATTGGAATGGTTCCTACCTAAATAACCAATTCTTGGGTGACTTGCCAAAGCAAGCTCAAGAAGAAGTGAAATAAGGATCTTGGACCCGCTAGAAAATATAAAGATATTTTCCGCTTTAATAGTGAGGGCTATTAATCCGAGAAAAATAGTGGGAGCTATATTTAATGATCTAGCCATTGTTAAATATAGTTAAATTGTTCAAAATACTAAATTGCATATTTCTCGTTTTGTAGAATTCCAAATGGCAAACAACAATGCATCGAGTTCATCCCTACGATCTGTCCTTGAGAAGGATAAATTGTCTGGAACAAATTTCCTTGACTGGTACAGAAACTTGAGGATTGTCCTCAAGCAAGAAAAGAAGCTGTACGTCTTGGACACTCCAATTCCAGACCCACCACAAGATGAGTCTCTATTAGCGGAAGTAAGGGCACGTCAGAAACATATTGATGATTCTAATGACGTGACTTGCCTCATGCTTTGTACCATGACTGGTGAGCTTCAGAAGCAACACGAGAACATGGAAGCCTATGATATGATCAGACACTTGAAACAATTGTTTCAGGAACAGGCAAGGCATGAGCGCTATGAGGTGTCTAAAGCGTTGTTCAAAAGTAGTCTTGCAGAGGGGAATCCAGTAGGCCCTCATGTACTCCGAATGATCGGGTACATAGAGAACCTTGAGAGACTGGGGTTCCCACTCGTCCAGGACTTGGCGACTGATCTCGTCTTGCAATCGTTGCCTGACAGTTATAATCAGTTCATCATGAACTATAATATGAATGAGATCAACAAGTCTTTGCCAGACCTATTGAACATGCTAAAGACAGCTGAGCAAAGCATCAATAAAGGCAAGGGCAAAGCCATAATGATGGTGCACAAGAAGAAGAGCAAGTCAGTTTCATCTACTTCAAAGGGAAAATGCAAGAAAGTTGCAAAATCCAAGGAAGCCCTAAAGCCTAGTGGAGGCGTGGCTAAAGGTGAGTGTCACTACTGCAGCCAGCCGGGTCACTGGAGGAGGAATTGCCCTAAATATCTGGAGGATAAGAAGCTTGGAATAGTGATTCCACCACCACCAGGTATTTATGTTATAGACGTCAATCTTTCTATTTCATCATCCTGGGTATTAGATACCGGATGTGGTTCTCACATTTGTCGTAATGTGCAGGATTTGAAAAGAAGTAGAAGATTGCGAAAAGGGGAGATAGACTTGCGCGTCGGGAATGGAGCAAAGGTTGCTGCATTAGCTGTAGGCGTTTATGAGCTATCTTTGCCTTCTGGACTTATTTTAGAATTAGACAATTGCTTTTATGTGCCTGCTATGAGCAGAAACATTATTTCCGTTTCTTGTTTGGACGAGAAAGGTTTTTCTATTTCAATAAAGGACAAGTGTTGCTCCATTTATTTTGATAGTATGCACTATTGTAGTGCGCATTTGTCTAATGGATTGTATATCCTTGATCTAAATAATCCAATCTATAACATAAATACTAAAAGGATTAAAACTAATGATTTAAATCCTACATATCTATGGCACTGTCGTTTAGGCCATATAAATGAGAAACGCATATCTAGACTCCATAAGGATGGACTTCTAGACTCATTTGATTTGGAATCATATGAGACATGTGAATCTTGTTTATTAGGAAAAATGACAAAGTCCCCTTTCAATAAGAAAGGCGAGCGGACTAGTGAGTTATTGGCACTCATACATACTGATGTATGCGGGCCATTCCCCACGCCTGCCAGAGGTGGTTATACCTACTTCATCACATTTACTGATGATTTCAGTAGATATGGATTTGTATACCTTATGAAGGCCAAATCCGAATCCTTTGAATTGTTCAAAGAATTCAAGAGTGAAGTAGAGAAGCAACTTGGCAAAAGTATTAAAGCCCTACGATCGGATCGTGGAGGAGAATACTTAAGCCAAGATTTTGATGAGTATCTTAGAGAGTGTGGGATAGTATCCCAGCTCACTCCACCCGGAACACCACAATGGATTGGTGTATCTGAGAGGAGGAATCGCACTCTATTAGATATGGTGCGATCTATGATGTCTCAAACAGATCTTCCGATATCCTTTTGGGGACATGCTCTAATGACGGCAGCTTTTACCATTAACCGTGTTCCATCCAAATCAGTCATGAAGACGCCATATGAGATATGGACTGGGAGGCGTCCCATAGTGTCGTTTATGAAGATTTGGGGCTGCGACGTCTATGTAAAGCGTTTACAGACAGACAAGCTCGGGCCTAAGGCGGATAAGTGTAAGTTTGTGGGATATCCTAAGGAGACTAAAGGATATTATTTCTATAACCCTACCGAGAACAAAGTGTTTGTTGCTCGGACAGGCGTGTTCCTAGAAAGAGAACTAGTCTCTAAAGAAGCAACTGGGAGGGTTGTAGAACTTGAAGAAATTCATGAACCACAAACCGCTGAACCGATAATGGAACATGAACAGGAACCACAAGAAGTTGTGGAAGAACCTGTTCAGGTAACACAGGAAGTCCGTAGATCAGGAAGAGTGCGTCATGAGCCAGAGAGGTATGGACTTCTTGTGACTGAGCCCGATGACGTACCACTCATGGATGATGAGCCTGCAAACTATGGAGAAGCCATGAGTGGCCCAGACTCTAAGAAGTGGCTAGAAGCCATGAGATCCGAAATGGATTCCATGTACACCAACAAAGTATGGACTTTGGTGGAACCACCCGAAGGGGCTCGACCCATAGGGTGCAAGTGGGTCTTCAAGAAGAAGACCGACATGGATGGCAAGGTAGTTGCCTATAAGGGCCGATTGGTGGCCAAAGGTTATAGACAAATTCATGGTATTGACTATGATGAGACCTTTTCACCAGTCGCCATGACTAAATCCATTCGAATCTTACTTGCTATTGCAGCATACTACGACTATGAGATTTGGCAAATGGATGTCAAAACAGCGTTCCTTTATGGGAACCTCCTTGAGGATGTGTACATGACACAACCAGAGGGTTTTGAGGATCCAGAGAATGCCAATAAAGTCTGTAAGCTGCAAAGATCCATTTATGGATTAAAGCAAGCTTCTAGGAGCTGGAATCGACGTTTTGATGACGGGGTCAAAGAGTTTGGCTTCATCAAGAACGAAGATGAGCCTTGTGTTTACAAGAAGGTTAGTGGGAGCTCTATAGTATTTCTGGTCTTGTATGTGGATGACATACTAATCATTGGCAATGACATTCCTACTCTGCAGTCTGTTAAAGATTGGCTAGGAAAGTGCTTTGCGATGAAAGACTTAGGAGACGGAGCCTATATACTGGGTATAAAGATTTATAGAGATAGATCTAAAAGGTTGCTTGGCCTAAGTCAGAGTACATATATTGACAAGGTGTTGAAGAGGTTCAACATGCAAGATTCCAAGAAGGGATTCTTGCCCATGTCACATGGAGTCACTCTTTCCAAGAATGACTGTCCCTCCAATGAGATGGAGAAGGACCGCATGAGCAGGATACCCTATGCTTCGGCCATAGAATCCATCATGTACGCCATGCTATGTACTAGACCAGACGTATCATACGCGTTGAGTATGGTGAGCAGATATCAGTCCAATCCGGGTGAGAGTCACTGGATTGCTGTCAAGAACATCCTAAAGTACTTGAGAAGAACTAAGGATGTATTCTTGATATTTGGAGGAATGGAAGAGCTAAGTGTAAAGGGTTACACTGACGCATGCTTCCAAACCGACAAGGATGATTACAGATCGCAGTCTGGATACGTGTTCTGCCTGAATGGAGGAGCTGTGAGCTGGAAGAGTTCCAAGCAAGGCACAGTTGCTGATTCTACAACAGAAGCTGAGTACATTGCTGCTGCGGAAGCAGCAAAAGAGGCAATATGGATAAAGAAGTTTATCACTGAGCTCGGTGTGGTCCCTAGCATAGTGGATCCCGTAGAGTTGTACTGTGACAACTCTAGGGCAATCGCACAGGCAAAGGAACCAAGATCGCACCAAAAGTCAAAGCATGTACTTAGGAGATTCCATCTTATTCGTGATATGATCGATCGAGGAGATGTGAAGATATGCAAGATTCCGACGGATGACAACGTGTCAAATCCGCTCACGAAACCTCTTGCGCAGCGAAAGCATGAAGGGCACGCCAGATCTATAGGCATACGAGATGCGCCAGATTGGCTCTAGTGCAAGTGGGAGACTGTTGGAATAGATGCCCTAGAGGCAATCGTAGATTTAGTATGAACAATGTTTTGGCTAGAATATTCATTTATGGCAATATTTAATGAAGTCCTTAGATAAATTGTGTTATTTATCTTAAATATCCCTAGTCAATTATATTGATTAATAGGACAATCAAATATAGACTAGTATGTGGGTAGATTGATATGGAGATATCAAGTCTAACACATGGGTATGCATTAGGAGTAATGGCATACTAGATTGACCCACGACGAAAAGGATACATTAGATTATGTGAAGTCACAATCGCTTTTCGTAGTGCTAATATTATTGCAATCCTTGGACTTGAAGTCACTAGATACTCTAGTTGTGAAATATTGCGCTTTGATGTTATCAAACGTTACACCGTAACTGGGTAATCATAAAGGTGGCTATCGGGCGTAATAGGAAGCAAGCTTAGAGATCGTAGTGATGTAGATAGGATTTGTCCCTCCCACATAATGGGGGTAAATATCCACGGCCACTCGAGGGATGAGGCTTATTGAATGTCTGGCCAGACTCAGATAAATTAATATAGAGATATTAATGTTATCTGCAAGCATAAGCATATTCCCAGGATCGAGGAACTATGGATTGGATATACGAGTGTGACTATTTATGTCTCGTGTCCAATCCGGATATGGAGACAAAGGGATAATGCAATATGACATATTGGGCACAAAGGTTTGTCGGGATCACTGACTATTTCTATTGGTTGGGTAGCATGGATGTGTTGCTAGACACCGCTCCATGTTAGTAATAGTTACTACCAACCATATAGAAACCTATGGGGTCACACGTCAAATAGAGTAGAGCTAGATTTGGGATTAATTAATATGGATTAATTAATAGAAGGATCATTGTGCAACACCTTGCAAACTTAGTAGGACTAATTTGCAAGGAAGGGAATAATTCTAGTTCATCTAGAATTAGGAAACTCTTTTATGGAAACAACAAGGAGTTGTTGGAGTATATAAAGGAGGCACTAGCTTCCTTCCCACTACATGAGTTATTATTAGACATAACACATAAAGAGTGGGAGAGAGCAAAAGAGAGATAGCAAGACAAAAAGAGCTAGGGCCGAAACCCTAGCCCTCCCGTCCGCCCCTCTACCCGACAGCAAGGAGAGGCCGCCCCTCCCTTGTGCCTTGGTGATTTGTTGCTTTGATCTTCATCCCTCTTCCTCCGGGTTCAAGCTAGCACTTGTGGAGAAGGAAGAATCTAGATCTCACCTCTAGACGTGGATCAACCGTAGAGACGAGGACATCATTCTTCGTGTGATCTCACAAATCAAAAGGTACACATCTTCTATGACCTTAATCATGTTATGATGTCTCTTCCTGTGATCCTTGGTGGGCTTTGAGTAGGATTAAATTTTTGTTATTCCGCTGCGTTACGTACGTCAAAACCCAACATCGCAGCCTTAAGATTACAATTGGGCATGCTAAATAAAGAAGCATTGTTTTAGGGGGAGAATCAGGTAGTATTATGTTTTTCAATGGTTTGAACTGATTTTTAAAGCCTTGAAAATCTTTTCAAAGATTTGAGTGTATGTGCTTTAACCATATAGCTTTTCAAGGCCTTAAATCCATTCCATAGCTTTGAAAATAAGACTGTATGCTAGTTAGTCAATAATTCGCATCTTTCAATGTTAGTAGTTATATTTATAGAGAATTGCTCATTGTTGCCCCTCAATTTTCAAATACCCCTTTTCAGCCAAAATAGTATTATATCATTTATTTCCAACGGCACACACAATTTTGAATCTTTTTGATTCAGCATATCTTCAAAGTCAGGAAGAATATTTAGTTTCCTTTTCAAACTGAAACTCTTTTCTATTTATCTTTTTCTTCTTTCTCTCCCCCGTATCTATCCTACCTCTCTCTTCTCCCCAAACCCTAATAAGCACTAGAAGAGCCTTGAGAGAATTAAGATGGATGGTGGTACAAAGGCTGGAACGGAGAAGAAAAGAAAGGCCATTTTGGAAGAGGTTCAGACCATCAGTGGAGATTCAAGTTCAAAGACTCCTATTGCAGAAAGCATGGCACCTCCTCCCCCCAAGAAGAATGCAAAGAAAGATCAGACACCAGTGTCCAGCAAGAAGAAGAAGAAGAAGACAGTAGAGTCTGATCAAGAAAAACATAATGGGATTCAGATTGGTAGCCCTAAGAAGGTGAAAAAGAAGGCTGACAAAGTCGACAAGGGAAAAGGAAAAGTGACAAAGGATGAACCAGAGGAGAACATTGAGAAGGCACTACAGATCTATTCAGAGAAGAAAAAATCAACTGGTAAGAAATCATCCCTTGAGAACACATGGTTCATTACTCATATTGTTAGAGGTCAATGGCTAGATGGATTTGCTTCTAGACCAGTTGCATTTTGTAGTATGATAAGTGTTTCTATGTTGCATGGTATGAATCTGAAGTGTATTAAAATTTTGAAGAAAATCTCTCTTTGGTTTGCTCGAAAACCTCCAGAGATAGCCTACCACGGACTCACCAGATTCTTTTACCTAAACATGAAACAACTCAAGAAAACTGAAAATCTGGTGATTCAGACATAAGTTGCTGGCATTGATATGGAACTAGATCACTTTGAGTTTGCCAATGTTCTAGGTTGTCCAAATAGTTATGAAACCAGTACCTACCCTCCAAAGGGTGAAGCCCTGAAACTAGCAAAAGAAGAGTTCTTTCTACCCAATACCCCTACTACATCCAAGAAGTTAACATACTCTGTGCTAGCTATTGAATCCAAAGTCTTATTTACAATATTGATGAGATGTGTGGTATCAAGAGAACACTCAAAGGAGATAATCACTGAAGGAATTTTGTACTTAATGTATTTGGTTATGCATGGATATGACATTGATCTTTCAAAACTTGTGATGGAACACGTGCTGTATAGCCAAACCAATCAGATAAAACACCCCTTGCCATATGCCAATTTTCTCACCTCATTATTCCAACACGTTGAAATTCTAACTGATAGGGAAGAGACTATTACCACTGGGTTTGGTATGCTTAATGAGAAAGCATTTGAGAAGATTGGTGTGGTGAAAACCATTTCTAAGACTTGGAAGTTGAACTCAGATTTGACATAAGAAGAGTTGAGTTCCAAGAAGTTTCTCAAACCCAATTCCTTGACCCCTACTTCAAGCCAAACCTCTCAGCCTCAAGATATCTCCTTGGTCCTTCAGAAGCTGGATGGACTTGAAATGGAAATTGATGAAGTGAAGGAGAATCAACATGAGTTTGGAAGTGATCTTAGGCAGATGAAGTACATGGTTGAAAACATCTTAAGAAGCATGACAGTGTTTGATGTGCCCGAAGAAGCCTCTCAAGCTGAAGAGGGTACCAAAAAGGATGATTCAGCCAAGGATCTGCTCAGTGAACACTCAACTCAGGAAGAGACTGCTGATTTAAAGGAAAAAGGAAAGAAAGTGGTTGAAGTAGAAGAAATCAAAGAAGACAGCTATTCAAGAAATTGTGAGTGCTGCTGATTTGTTTGAGGGACAAGGTGAAGCTGGTGATAATGTGGCTCAATAGTAAGAAGAACAGGTTGATGATGATGAGGGAAACAATCAAGAAGAAGATGCAGAGCATCAAGGAGATGAAGAACCAACCTCTTAACTCTTGCCTACTCTTTCTTTTCTTTTTCAAGGACTTGAAATCCTTTTCAAAGCCTTGAAAATTTCGTCTTTTCAAACAGTTTTTCAAACCCTTTCCAAAAACTTTGATCCAACATTTTCTCATTCATTTTTTATGAAAGTAAAAATGGGGAGAACTTTAGGTTACTTTATTTGATTACTAGGAGACATGTCCTGGTTTTTGGTCAGTATAATTGTCTGAACTTATTATCTGAACTTTGCTGTTATTATTTTTAGTAAGTCAAGAAGTTGGATTTCTTTTGGATATAATAAGTTCAGACAATTATACTGGTTTTTGGTCAGTATAATTGTCTGAACTTATTATCTGAACTTTGCTGTTATTATTTTTAGTAAGTCAAGAAGTTGGATTTCTTTTCGATATCATGTGCAATATTTAACTGTACTATATGCTAATGAGTATTTTTTGCAGAAACATAGTATCAAACAGATTGTTGTTTTTTTCTTTCATCAAGGGATAGATTGTAAGTTAAACTCAGTTTCAAAGGCTTGAAATAGAAAATCTATTTCAAGGCCTTGAAACTGACTCTGCGTTATATGCATGAACTTAGGGGGAGTTTCTGATCTTGATTCAAATCCTAAACCCTTGTGCTTGATTAATTGATACTTGATGATGAAAGACAAAGTATTTTGACACATTTAACAGTATCTAATCCATCTGTTTGACTTAGTTTTGCAGGGCAATTTTGTTTCCTATTTTACAGGATCTATTTCCTAACCTATGTTTTGCAGGAAAGAAAATTATGTGATGTTTTGATTATGTGATCAATCCTGCTTTTTTTGGAAGTTTCCTAACAGATGTTTATACAATATCAAATCAGTATCATTGAAGATACAAAGCAAGTATCCGTTGGAGAAGTTGTTAGAGAAGTTAAAGTTGAAGCTACAAAGTAGGGAAGTTTGTTAAGAGGAAATCCTGAAGATCTGCAATTCAAACTTCTCGATAAAAGAGGGAAAGTTGAAGAAATACAACGGGAAAATTAACGGAGACAATCAAAAACATTCAGGTATTGACAAGCAACAAATAAGCGTAATCATTTCTCTCAATCCAAGCATCTGAAGAACACTACATACTCGTTGCAGATTTAGTTCTAGTGTTCTTCTCTTCTGAACTTCATTTGTATATAATTTTGATAATACTTCTAGTTCTTATTCTCAAGGATTTTTCAAGGTGAACAATAGAGTTATTAGTTAATCAGATAGCTAGAGCAGGTGCTAGATAGGTTGGTGAGAACCACAAGCTGTAACAGAGTAAGTCATTTCTCTATGCTTGAGATCTAGGGCTTAGCTGTTAATAGGAATTGAGTTGAAAATCATGCAGGGAGAAGATCCCTGAAGTAGATACGTAGGTCCAAGTGGACTTAACTATATATATCTTGTTTCTCTTGCATTTAATTTTCAGCTCCATACTTAGTTCTTTTGCAGCATTCAAAACAGTTTAATTTCAAGGGTTTGATACTCATTTAAGGCCTTGAAATAGACTTATCTTTTTATACTTTAACTGTTTTCATTCCAAGGGCTTGAAACTCATTTCAAGGCCTTGAATCACTCTTCACTCATTACAATTATTTTTGAAACCACTCTTCTTGCAAGTTTAGAAAAAGTTGGCATACTATATTCAACACCCCCCCCCCCTTCTAGAGTATTGATCCTGTATTTCTGCCTTTTGTACACCCCTTCAATGTTCATGTTCCATAGTCAGATTAGTGGTTTGTGGTTCTTGAATTTCTTCAAGTTCTACTATCCTCCCACTTGCTCCTTTAGAAACAAATTCACTTCCTAGGAACACGCTGGTCGGAGCAACATACACTTTGTTCTCGGTAGGATTGTAGAAATAATAACCCTTAATTTCCTTAGGGTATCCCACAAACTTAAACTTACTCGACTTAGGCCCGAGCTTGTCTGTTTGTAAACGCCTTACGTAGATATCGCAGCCCCAAACCCTCATGAAAGACACTCTGGTACGCCTCCAACTCCACATCTCATATGGAGTCTTCATGACTGATTTGGATGGAACAGGGTTAAGGGTGAAAGTTGCACATAATAGAATGTGCCCCCAAAATGATAATGGAAGATCAGTTTGACACATCATAGATTGAACCATGTCCAACAGTGTTTGATTCCTCCTCTCGTACACGCCATTCCACTGTGGCGTTCCGGTGGAGTGAGTTGGGACAAAATCCTACACTCTCTAAGATAGTCATCAAACTCTTGGCTCAAGTATTCTCCTCCACGATCAGATCGTAGAGCCTTAATATTTTTTCCAAGTTGCTTCTCTACTCCATTCTTGAATTCTTTGAGCTTTTCAAAGGATTCAGATTTTGCCTTCATAAGGTACACATATCCATATCTACTGAAATCATCAGTCAATGTAATGATATAAAGATAACCACCTCTGGCTGGCGTGGCAAATGGCCCACATACATCAGTATGAACGAGATCCAATTGCTCACTAGTCCTTTCTCCTTTCTTCTTGAAGGGGACTTTGTCATTTTTCCTAATAGACAAGACTCACATGTCTCATATGATTCATAATCAAATGAGTCTAAAATTCCATCCTTATGCAGTCTAGAGATGTGTTTCTCGTTTATATGGCCAAAACGACAGTGTCATAGATAAGTAGGATTTAAACCATTAGTTTTAATCATCTTGGTATTTATGTTATAGACATGACTACTTAGATCAAGGATATACAATCCATTAGACAATTGTGCACTACAATAATGCATATTATCAAAATAAATGGAACAACACTTGTCCTTTATTGAAATAGTATACCTTTCTCGTCCAAACAAGAAATTGAAATAATGTATGTTCTCATAGCAGGCACAAAATAGCAATTGTCTAATTCTAAAACTAATCATGAAGGCAAAGATAGCTCGTACACGCCCACGGCCAATGCAGCAACCTTCGCTCCATTCCCAATGCCCAGGTCTATCTCCCCTTTAGTCAATCTTCTACTTCTCATTTGATCCTGCAAATTTCGAAAAATGTGAGATCCACATCCAGTATCCAATACCCAGGATGAAGAGATAGTTAAATTGGCATCTATAACAAAAATACCTGGTGGTGGTGGAATAACTATTCCAAGGCTTTTATCCTCCAGATACTTTGGGCAGTTCCTCTTCCAGTGTCCAGGCTGACTGCAGTAGTGACATTCACCCTAGGTCACGCCCTTTGCAATGCCACCAGCAGGTTTAAGGGAAACTTCCTTGGGTTTTGCAACTTCCTTGCAACCCTTTGGAAGTAGAAGCAACTCGCTTGCTCTTTCTTTTTTCACCATTATTATGGCCTTGACCTTTCCCTTTTTGATGCTTTGTTCAACTATCCTCAACATACTCAGTAAATCTGGAAGAGGCTTGTTGGTCTCATTCATGTTATAGTTCATGATGAACTATTCTTAACTATCAGGTAACGATTGCAAGATGAGATCAGTGGCCAACTCTTAACCCACCGGAAACCCCAGGCGTGTGAGATTCTCCAAGTACCCGATCATACGCAGTACGTGAGGCCCCACTGGGTTTCCCTCTGACAGATGACATTTGAAAAATGCCTTGGAAACTTCATACCGCTCATGCCTCGCCTGCTCTTGGAAGAGCTGCTTCGTTTGGATGATCATATCAAACGCAACCATGTTCTCATGTCACTTCTGAAGCTCAGAGCTCATTGTGCAAAGCATAAGGCAGACCACATAATTAGCATCGTCAACGATCTTCTGATATGCCTTTAATGGTGCATGAGTATTATTTTCTGGACCCTGAGGAACTTGCTCCTCTAGAATGTACAGCTCTTCTCTTGCTTGAGAACGACTCTCAAGTTTCTGTACCAGTCCAGAAAGTTTGTTATAGAAAGATTTTTCTTCTGGACTGATCGTAGGGATTGTGATAAATTCGATGAATTGTTTGCCATTGGAATTCTACAAACTGAGAAATATACGAGTTTTAGTATTTCTTGAACAAATAACTACATTTAATAATGTCTAGATTATTAAACATAGCTCCTACTATTTTTCTATGATTAATAACCATCCATATTAATGCGGAAAATCTCATTATATTTTCTAGTGGGCCAAGATCCATATTTTACTTCTTTTTAGCTTGCTTTGGCAAGTCATCCAAAAATTAGTTATTTTTGTAGGAACAATTCCAATTGCATCCCATGCAACTCTCGGTTCAATTAGGCACATAACTCGTTTTTTATCTGTCCGATAGATAATCCTAATTTCATCCCATGCAACTCTTGGTTTAAGGGAAACTTTCTTGGGTTTTGCAACTGTCGTGCTTTTCCCATTGGAGGTAGAAGCAACTCGCTTGCTCTTTCCTTTGTTCACCATCATTATGGCCTTGCCCTTTCCCTTGTTGATGCTTTGTTCAGCTGTCCTCAACATATTGAGTAAATCTTGCAAAGGCTTGTTGATCTCATTCATGCTATAGTTCATGATGAACTGTCCATAACTATCAGGCAACGATTGCAAGATGAGATCAGTGGCCAGATCTTGACACACCGGAAACCCCAGGCGTGTGAGATTCTCCAAGTATCCGATCATACGCAGTACATGAGGCCCCACTGGGTTTTCGTCTGACAGATGACATTTGAACAATGCCTTGGAATCTTCATACCGCTCATGCCTCGCCTACTCTTGGAAGAGCTGCTTCAGGTGTATGATCATATCAAACGCAACCATGTTCTCATGTTGCTTCTGAAGCTCATAGCTCATGGTGCAAAGCATAAGGCATGCCACATCATTAGCATCGTCAACGATATTCTTATATGCCTTCAATGGTGCAGGAGTATTATTTGTTGGACCTTGAGGAACTTGATCCTCTAGAATGTACAGTTTCTTCTCTTGCCTGAGATGGTACCAGCCCATAAAGTTTGTTCCAGAAAGCATGTCCTTCTCATGGACTGATCGTAGGGATTGTGATGAATTCGATGAATTGTTCGCCATTGAAATTCTACAAAATGAGAAATATACATTAGTATTTTTTGAATAAATAACTACATTTAATAATGACTAGGTTATTAATGCGGAAAATATCATTATATTTTCTAGTGGGCCAAGATCTATATTTCACTTCTTTTTTAGCTTGCTTTGGCAAGTCACCCAAAAATTAGTTATTTAGGTTGGAACAATTCCAATTGCATCACATGCAACTCTTGGTTCAATTTGGAAAATTATTCCTTATTTATCTATCCCATTGAAAATCCCAATTGTTTGCATCAAGGCTGTCACAATAGGATTGGGAGTAAATAAACATGATGTGGATATGGCCTCCTAAACTAAGATATTACCAAGCCAATGAGAATATTTATAATCCCTAAAAAAATAGCAAGCTCATCTCCATGTGCCTCCATCTTTTAGTCCATGCGCCTTAGCTTGTGTAAAGCCGCCATATTGTGGTTCTTTAATTATTTATGCTTCTTCTCAATGTCTAGGGAAGAAGGAGGAAGAAGAAGATCACGCAAACGGGACACCCAAGAGGGTCACGTCTCACGAGGCCGGAGGCGAGGGAGGGGGCGGACGGGGGGTCTCAGCCTCATTGTGTTGCTCTCTTCTTGCTTTGTTCTCTCGCTAATGTAATAATAAGTATGACACTTATGAGAAAAATAAGATAGGAGTGCCCTTATATAGTTACTAACTCCTTACTAACTATATATTGGCAATACTAATCTTTTCCATACACGGATTAGTCTACCTTGCGAATTAGTCCTACTAAGTTTTTTTGTGGTTGCGTATTGATCCTTCTATGTAATTAATCATATTAATTAATCCCAACGTCCAGTTTAATCCATAGGGTCTGCGACCCCATAGGTTTCTACTTAGTTGGTAGTAACAATTACTAACATAGAGCGGTGTCTAGCAATACATCAATGCCAGCCAACTACCAGAAATAGTCAGTAATCTGACAAACCTTATGACCAATGTTACGTATTGTATTACCCCTCTGTCTTCATATCACCATTGGACAGGAGACATACAATTCACACTCGTATATCCAATCCATAGCTTCTCGATCTTGGGAATAGTCTTATCCATGAAGATAACATCAATATCCTTTATTGATTTATCTAAGTCTGGCCAGAAATTCTATAAGCACTACCCTCGAGTGGTCGCGGATATTTGCCCCCGTTATGTGGGAGGGACAAATCCTATCCACATCACTACCATCTCTAAGCTTCTTCTTATTGTGTCCGATTAACGCCTTTATAACTACCCAGTCACGGTGTAGTGTTTGACGATACAGAAACACAAGAGGGGTATTGTGTTTACCGATTGAAGAAGGAACAAAGAAAAGAAGAGAGACATCTGCGGCGATTGAAGAAGTTGTCGCCGCTACTACAGCTGCTACAGCACAAGGTTGTCGGAAAATAGATAAGACATTGTGAGAGAGAGACTAACAGAGCAGTGGCAGGGAGTAGCGCTGCTGGGTTTCCGATCGTGGCTAGGTTTCCGTCGGGTCAGAAATATGGGTTATGCGCCAAATTACATTGCTAACGGCTCTGATGCTTCTTGTTGTTTCGTCAGGAAGAATAGAGGAAGGGGCGAACTTGGCGGCTTCGTGGTTTTCGGCAAAGCAGGAGGTCGTGGTGGTCGGGTTTTGCTGGTCCTAACAGAGCAGTGATGGTGGTCGGTAATGGAGGTTGAGGATGACGATGTGGTTTGCTGCTTCGAAAAAAACAAATAGTGGGTGAGATGGAGGTGACGGGGAGGGGAAGAGAGTTGATTTAAAGTTGAAAGGGATTGAAATTGAGGAAGGACGTGTGAGATTTTTCGGGGAGAAATGGTGAACAACGGAAAAAAATCAGGAGTTTGTTCCCGACTGTTAGAGAGAAGTGGGCGAGTTGTTAGAAAAAATAAATCTGGTGAAATGGGAGTACGATTTTATTTTAGGAAAATAAGTTAAACACCCCTAAAACTTTAGAAATAGTTGACAATAGATCTTAGGACTTGTGAAATACAACTAATAATTCTATAAAAATAGGCGTATTCCATGGTCCCTAAAAAGAATTGGACGGACTCTTCGTGAATCTCTTAGTTTTTTGGGGGAGAAATGGTGAACGACGAAAACAAATCAGCAGTTTGTTCCCGAATATTAGAGAGAAAAGTTGGTGAGTTGTTAAAAAATAAATCAGGTGAAACCGGAGTACGATACAAGTTTAGAAAAATAGGTTAAACTCCCCTAAAATTTATAATAGCCCTTAGGACTTATGAAATACAACTAATATACGTGATAAAAATAGCGGTGTTACATGGTCCCTAAAAGGAATTGGACGGACTCTCGTGAATCTCTCATAAATTGGTAAGAACTTATTTGAACGCTAGTTCTTAAAATCTCTCAAATTTCCTCCATGTGTTGCTAATTAGTGAAATCGAATTCCACCATTGAGTTTCCGCAGTCTAAACGAGTTCAAGAATTTCACTTTCTAACTCTTTGGATTTTACATCACTTCAACCACAAACCATGAAATCGATGAATTGCCCAAACAATCAACCGATGTCGTTTTAAGACTTGTCGAGGCCTTAGGCAATTGTCTTAAAAGTGAGGCCTAATTATATTTATCTAGTATTAGTACATAGAAAATCAGTTATTTGATTGATCTAATATATATAAAGATTGGTACTCAAAAGAGTTTAGTAGTGTTTTAGTTAACTAAGCGTATATCTTACCATAATACAGTATATGTTTTTAAAATCATCTAATGCTTCAAAAGAGCTTGTAGACAAATTTGTACAAGGAAAAGAGGGTTCAAAGTTAGAGCTATATTTTTATAGTGCTTCATCTCTGATGTGATAAATATGAGTTAAGTTATTCTGACATAATTGAGGAAATTAACTATGGTTCTTAATAATACAAACTTTGAAAAACACAAAATTGTTTGATAAAAATGGAATAGCGAGTGGAACATGACATAAATAACAAAAATAACAAAAGCCAAGAGTTTTCTTCTAAACAATTCGTGTAATTTCAAAAATGTAGAAGTTGTAATAGAAAGAATAGTAAAGGTATTGAGCCTAAATTTTGTGTTTACCTCAATCTACACAAGGGAGCTGATAATTACACATCTTGTTTCTCATTTTATTGTCTCCTGCATTTAAAGATTCTATCATTCTATGATCCCAAAAGAAGAACTAAGAACAATGCACAAGGTACATTTCCTCAAAGTTAATATAAAAGAAAACAACAATAAGGCGAAGAAAAACACAACAATTAACATGTTAATCATGTGCCACCACTAACACTCCCATTGAAGATCTCGATGGTATCACCATTTGCAACACCATGCCACCTGAAAGAACGATCTTCGTCCATCACATTCTGCTTGTAGATGAAGAAGTACCCTTCCGCGGTTGGCAGAACCAATCCAAGTTGCCTCGTTCTCTCCAGTTCTCTCCTCAGCACTCCCACGCTATCTGACACGCTCACTTCCACCGGAACCTTCCTCGTCTCGCCATTTATCGTCTGCACCACCACCTTCACCACTAGTGTTGCTACCACCGGTGGCGCTGATGTCATCGTTTTCCTACCACCGCTGAGGCCACCACCACCACTAACATTATTATTACTGTTATTATTATTACTATTATTACAGTTACTGCTGATATTATATTTGTTGGTATTGTTGTTGTTAGCATTTACGTATGCATTTCCAGACCCGGTAGAGGAAGATGTTGCCGCAGATGTCTCGATCTCCGATCTCTCCGAGAGATTGTAATCGCCGATCACCCGACTGTCTTGTAGCTCGTTCCACTGTGACCGGAACACCAATCTGGATGCCGGAAAACCGTCCATCTCGTGGATCCGTTCCTTGAGGCGCTGTATCGAGTCGGTGGCATGGATGTCAACTTTCGCGTTAAATTTTGAATTCGGCAGTTTCAGAAAATCAGCGGTCGTCGTCAGCACTTTTCCGGCGGCAGCAAATTTTTGTTGTTGTTGTTGTTGTTGTGGTTGTTCGAGGAGGGCGATCTGAATGCGAGATCGGTCGAGGATGTGGGAGGAGTGGATGTTGAGATCGTCGGAGAGGACTTGGCCGTTGAAGAGAAGGGTCTGTTTGGAGACAGGGATGTCGTGGTACCGGTGGACCTTCTCTTTGATTTCGAGCATTGTGTCGAAGTAACCGACCTCGATCGTGAACGGCCTTCCTCGAGTCGGTTCGAACAACAACTCCATTCTCTCTCTCACTTGTCCATCACTCTCTCCAACAACTCTCTATTTATGGGGCATGTTTGACACCTGCGATGAAACAGGGGAGTGAGTGAGTTGTTGCTCTTGAGATGATATACATTGAATACATCAATAATTTCACCTAAAATTTCTCAACATTCTAGAAAAACAATCTCTTCCCTTTGAAGATGTCTCCTTAAATCTATCAAGATGCGAGATTCTCTTTTAACTCCCTTCCCCCATTTAAGTGTGGAGAAATTTAATAATCTAGTTAACCTAGATTTTTTATTGGTTTGAATATGTAAAAATGGTCTACTGGCTAATCTACTTACGGTATAAAAATGGTCATTTAGTTAAGGAGCCGTGCTAGAGGGACAAAAAATAAACATAAAGTTGAACAAATGCCACATCAGTAGATACATAAATATTCATTGATTTTTTTTTTCCCAATTTCATCATAATCTTCAATGTGAGATTTTATTTATGACATGTTTCTATCAACATCAATTTATGTTTATCTTTTTGTACGACTCTTTGTTCACCTAGACTTTTTTTTAATTAATAATACCCTTTGTATATATTTTGTCCTTCAATTTTAATTCAGATCATCGCTTTCTACTAACTTGTATGGTTTCCCAATTCATTTACCATTTCTCCATCAACTCCACTAATCATTTACTCTTCCATAATGTGTCACCATCACTACACTCAACTAAATCCCCTACTAATAACCCACCAACTAATTATTCCACCTTTGTTCTGTTTCCAAACATATTCCACGACGATGCTTTCGAACATAGTTGGAACTATTCACTAACTTACAAAGTTAATTATATGTTACTTATTTTTATCATCTCATACTAATAATGAGGTAATGCATGATAAATTTGTATGGATGAAGACATTTATCAAGATTGAGCGAGTCACACAAATGCCTTATTATGTTGATTGCAAAAGATGCAATACTAATTTTAATTGTCAAAATTCCGTTAGTGACAATTGCAATTGCTACTAGGTATATACTATTCTGAAAGTAGAAATAAATTAAATTAAATTTAGTTACATTTAATCTTATATTGATATATACATATATGCGGGTTGAAAGTTGAAAGTTGAGCTCCGCAATTTATTTGGGAGTATTAAGGGGACCATTTTTTAGAACATGCATTTTACATGATCGAAAGAACGAGTAACTTAACGAAAACATTTAGTAATAATGACTCACTTTATTCGTTATACTAATTTCTAAAATCCACATTCTTGGAACAAGACAAGTTTATAAAGATGGTGGTGGAATGTTCGCAATATACACTAGGGGGATTAGAAATCACATGGGTTTGTTAGCATAGTGATTTCCCGATTTTCATCAATCTCAAGTGAGGAGAACATACTACAGCTCATGGTTTAGGATTCAGGCGTTTTTCTGTTGTATCAAACTATGCTGGCCATTTCTTTTATCTATCTCGACTTTATACTTAATTTAACTAATTTAAAAATCAAGTATACACATTAGCATAACACTCTCACGCTCGTAGCGCGTAGTGGGTCTACTAGTAATATTATAAACAAAACTAACTAAATAGACTAAATAATTAAGCCATGAGCATGATATGTTTTTATATATATGTAAGACAGTGTGTTCTCTATGTTAATTGTTTTTTTTTTTTTTTTTTTTGAGAAATCAGATCATATCGACGCTTCGAACTTGGGAAGTCATGTAGGGGCTTCAAACGCTCTACCACAGAGCTAGCACCCATTTGCCTACGTTAACTGTTATTTTAACTAATTTTCAGGGGTATTATTGTAACTAAAATATATATTTTTTTTTAATCAAAAAAATATGAATGTTAGGCTCAGCTTTCCTAAGCCTTTTAGGCAAATTATTGTATTTTCAAGTCTTAAAAGCATGTAGGATTTGTTGCCTTCATTAATGAATATTTTATGTGCATTCATATGTATGGGGTTCAACATGGACGCTTTCCATCGGTGGTAAGAACTGGTTTGTTTCCTTCGTTAATGAATATTCTAGTCATGTTTGAGTATACACCATGAAGCATAAGGACGAGGTTGTAGATATTTTTCAGGAATAGGAGAAATTGAGGGGAACGTGGACAAGTCGCAGAATCAAGTACCTTCGTCCTGAAAATGTAGGTGAATACCGATATAATCATATTCTAAATCTTCGCCAACAATAAGGAATCAAGAGACACTTCATGGTGAAGAAGACTCCGCGGTAAAATGGGGTAGCATAATGGATGAACATGACACTTCTATAGAATGTTTGTTGCATGATATCTAGTGTCGAATGGAAAGTTGCGCAAGAAATTCTAGGAAATGAGTGGCATTCACATGTCATTTGATCTACCGACTACCGTGAAGCATAATTGGAAGTAAAAATCCATTAGAGGTATGGACATCGAAACCTACTACTGATCATGATTCGCTGCATATCTTTACATGTCCCGCTCATTATCATGCGACAGATGGAAAGCTTGAGCCAAGAGCCAAGGAAGCCTTGTTTCTTGAATTTGGTGGAAGAGTGAAGGGGTTCGAGCTATGGCGCCCAGAAACAAGGAAGGTGATCTGCAGTAGGGACGTCACTTTCAACGATAAGTCATTGTTTCAAAAGGAGAAGTCAAACTAGAATGTTGCTCGCTGTGAGGATGTCCCTAAGGTGGAGCTACACACACAAAAACCCTACAGTTGCCAAGTGTTTATCCACCTACAACACAAGTGGAGATTTCATAGAAAGGAGTTGAGGTTTTCCAATATATAAATATCAACAATTCCTAAATTCATAGGAAAGACTGAGAAGAGAGTTTTGAAACCAAGATGGAGAAAGTACTATGTTGCATGTGCACTTCATGTGACATATGACGGAGTTCATAGTACTTATGAAGAGGCATTAAGTAGATCAAAATTTCATAATTGGTTTGGTGATGTGGAAGAATAGATGAAACCACTCTTTAAGAATGTTAGATGGAAAGTTGTAAAGTAGGCGATAAAAGTGTACTAGTTCAAAATATATTCTATACAAGGAAAGATTAGTCAGAAAGGGGTTTTGCATAGAGACAAAAGATTGATTATGATGAAATATTCCCATTGGTTGTAAAACATACATCATTCTGTAATCTAATTGTCTTGGTTGTACAGCTTGATCTGAAGTTGGCACAATTGAATGTCAAGACCACTTTCCTACACGAGGATTTTTAGGAGGAGGACTATATGACTTAGTCGGATAGATACAAGATCGGGGGTAAACAAAATTAGGTATGCAACATGAAGAAGTCTGTGTTTGAATTGAAGGAGGCAGTAGTAGAAGAGGTCTGACATGTTTATGAAAGACCAAAAGTATTCTCGAAGTTAATATGATCATTGTATTTATTTCAATACATTGAGTAACATGGCTTTCATATACTTACTATTGTATGTGGATGATATGATGATAGCTATTATGGATGAGATAGAGATTAGCAAGCTTGAGACTTAGTTGAAGACAGAGTTTGAGATGAATGATCTTAGAGATGTCGGGAATATTCTCATCATAGAAATCACGCGAGATCAATAGAGAGGCGCAATTAGCTTTTCACATAAATTATATTTGAGGAAAGCACTTCAAAAGTCTGGTATTGACGTCCACACAAAATTTGTGAATGTTCCTCTCGCATCCCAATTCAAGCTAAGTGCCAGATTATGTCCATAAGTAGTTGAAGGGAAGAACTATATGGTTGTACCAGCTTGGTTGGAAGTGTGATGTATATGACTATTTTCACCACACCAGACATTGCTTTATTTGTTTGTATGGTTAGCAGATGCATGCATGATACTGGTAAGAAACATTGGGAAGCTGGAAGATGAACTTTAAGATATCTTCAAGTTAATAAAGATGAGGACTTACGTTTTGGAAGAAACTTGTATTTTATGGCAAGTTACTTATGGGTTATGCATATGTTGATTACGCTGGTGACCTTGACATGCCTCACTCTAAAACAAGGCACTTGCTCATGGTGGGCGGGAGAATGATTAGTTAGATGTCTACGCTGCTGTCAAGTGTTGCTTTGTCTACAACATTGATCGAGTATATGGGAGTCGCATAGGCTATGAAAGAAGCCATTTGGATCGGCGGTTTGATAACATTAGAGGAATGCTCATAAACAGGTGGAAGTATATTGTGATAGTCATAGTGCTATTCATCTGACAAAGAACCAAATTTATCATGTCATGACGAAACACATCGACATCAGATTTCATTTTATAATAGATATTGTGGAAGAATGTAAAGTCCACTGCTTAAGGTTGACACTTTGAAGAATCCAACAAGGTTCCTATGACTAAGATAGTCATAGGAACCAATTTTGCACTCGCAAGGACTTGGGTCAGATTGAGGACATGTAAATAACTTCCGGAAGGCAATGCATACCGGAGCGCAGAGATGAGGAGCCAGCAGAGGAGCCAACAGTTAGTAAACCTATCCTCAAAATTGAGATTTTTCTCCCGAACCCCGAAGGGGGAGGTCGACACCCGCGAGGGAAGGCCCAAACTCGATGCATGACGTCCCAAGCCTTGGGCCTGTTTTGGACATCCTTTCACCTCCTTAGATGTGGGATGGAAAACAAGCCGTGTGTCCTTTTTTTAAAGAATCTTAATAGCTCTAGATTTGTTTTGCTATATTCTAAGGATGCTAATATATTCTAAGGAGGTGATCTGACTCTATAAATTGGGTTTGGTTGGAATTGTGTGCAAATACAAAAGAGAGAAACTATAGTGGCGAAAGAATTTGTGTACCTTGTGGACGTCGAATTCAATAGTAGTTTATTACACAGACGAGCCATGTCCAATTGTGCTATTGTTTTCTTCTCAAGAGTTAATACAAAGATTGTGTTCTTGTCCCATGGGTGTAGGCTTTAGGAACCATGTTAAATTTGGAGCTCTTGTTCTTATTTATCTTTCCTTACAATTACTTATTGATAACCCCGATTTCACCATCCACAACAATTTTTGCATTTGCCCGAACCACCAGAAATGAATTCCCTCCATATGGAATTGCATGTCCTTCATTTGTTATTCCCCTAAATAGTTTAAGGATATGATAAAAAAAACTTGTCGTTCTTTTAATGAACGCGGTGTTATTGTAGCACTATAATCCTATGGAGGGAAAATGTAATAGACACGGTCTCTCATCATTTTCCTAGTCGAATTATCTCAAACAAAACACAATACCAGAGAGAGTACTACGTATGGGCGTTGTACGCGGAAAATATATATAAATTCGTTTACGAATCAATATTTCCAACCAATTAGCACCTAGTCCTTTAAATCGGGAGTTGTTTGTCCTTGAAAAAGGTAATAACACTTATATTTTAAACAGTCGGGACATAAGATAGCTTGACTGCACTTGCGATGTGCACAAAAAAATTCGTCGCGTACTTGCATGTGGCAGCCCGTTGGTCTAGCTGGACAACAACCAACCCCTAGCAAGTTACTGCAGTTTACGTCTTGAAGGGAAATACCTGGTGCTTCATATTCGGTTAACCGAAACCGGAACCGAAGCGATTAAGGCATAACCGGCCGGTTCACGGTTCGGTTAACCGTGCCCAGGGTTGGTTTCGATTCGGTTGACCGGAACCGATGAAGAACAGATATGTAGGACCGAACCGGTTATGTAGTTCGGTTCGCTTCCGGTCCTGTTTGGTTCTGCACATTTTATTATTATTTGTTTCTTCTTTTTGAATATCTTTTGGCTTGTTTGTTTGATTTCATAATACTAAAAACATAAAATTAGACAAATAATTATACAAAAAAGGAAACATACTTGTATTATTAATCAAAATATAAAATATTAAAAAAACACATCACTATAGTGTAAGTACATCCCAACTAGGTTGGCACCCACTCAACTATCTATCATTTGTATTTTTTCAAACTTACATTTTTCTTCGTCCTCGCCTAAAGGTTTTGAATAATTCCTCCACAGCCACGTCCAAAGGGCGTACGTCTTGTATGTGTTTGTCGGTATCGCACCAATCCTTTGAGCATATGAGAACCTCCAACATCTCCGATGTTAGACACGTCTGTTTCTCCGACCACACTCGTTTACCTGCACTATACGTTGATTCTGAAGGCACTGTAGAAACAATACGATATGTGGATTCATGTTGTTTTCCCCAATCGAGTACATCTAGTGATTCTTATTCTTCCGCGGATTGTTGTAAGAAATCATTAGTGTTAAGGTACAACAATAATTCTTAGACGCAATTCGTCCTGCTGAGGGTGGTTTGTCTACTATTATATAAAAAACTAAATTTTGTCTTACCCTTACCCGTCGGATTACTCGAAGACGATGCATGAGAAACTTGCTTACCCTTACCATACTTAACAACATATTTTTCATACATAAAATTTAGAGTTGTTTTAACTTCTTCATAAGATGGTGTAATCGCTTGAGTGTGAGTATCCATACTCGTGTTATCCGAAATCAATTCTAGCATATACTCTAGGGTTCCATCCTGAGCCCTTGGGTCAAAAATACTACCCAAACAAAATTCCATAGGACTGTTGTCAAAATATTTGAGAAATTTTGCTTCCATATGCGCAATTCCGTCCCCTAAAATAATATTATCCCTAGCATCTTTAAAAGCTCTACTTATAAAACATAGTTGTGAAATAACTTAGTTAGTAGTTGGATAATAAATACTAGAAGCAAGATTGATGGCGGTATAAAATGGTTCAAGAAAATTTCTTAAAACATCCCCAACTTTCCAATCAAAAACCGATACAAAAATTCCCACTTCATATTCACTTACAAAAATGGGATCTGCTTTTCAAATACCCTTGCAAAGCCATTTGAACAGCTAGAATTTACTGAAACTGTGGAGGTTGACCAAAAATGCGATCTGCATTTCCAGGAATAGAGAAACAAAATACCTACCTCCATGTCTTCTAACCTAGAACCCACAACCATCATATGACAAAGTACAAGGTGCTATCAATTCGGGCCTTAATCAAATAAAATTTCGCAAATCGTCCCTAACCGGAAGGAATAGCGTGAATTTCCTTTCCCTTGCAAAGATTGTACTTCAACAGATGCCCAGTTTTAGTCTTCTTTTTGTGAAACGATTTAAAAAACTATGAGATTTGTTACTACCAGATCTAAACAGTAATCCATACAGAATTTATGCCTAGGTCGCACTTCAACAGATGCCCACTCATAGCTTCTATCTTCACGCAAATGTCACAAGTTTCTTTCTATAAGCCCACAACCATCATATCACAATGGTACTAGCAGCGAACAGAATACTAGTAAAAAAGAAACTAGAATCAGTTAAGCCAGTTACACAAGAATCTAAAATTGTTTGGACAACAACAATCACTGGATTTATGAGAGATAGTTAGTCATCATAAAGATATCAAAGGAACTAGAAATGTTCAACCCTAGAAATTGGCGACTCAGACATCATTCATCCAAGATATGCCAAACGTTTTGGTCATGGCCACTATCTCCAGGTAGAGCCTCCAAGCCTAATAACCTCTTCGGCACCGCCAACTCCCTTGTCCTTGCCATCGTTCTCCTTCTGAACACTCAAGTCGCCATACATATCTCGAAGCTTGGCCAGATTGCTTGATACAGGCGCCTTATCTTTACTTCCATCTCCAAATGGACTTGGACGACGATCAGAATTCGCACCGTAATTTTGGATGCTTTGACTTCTGCTTCTGCTCCTGCTCCTGCTTCTGCTCCGGCTTCTACGAGAAGTTCCCTCCCTATCATATCGGCTGCTCCTATCATAATCTCTTCTGCTACTCTCTCTAGACCTTCCATAGTCAGACCTCCTACTTCCATCTCTATCTCTCTCCCTGTGCCTGTCCCTTTCTCTGTCCCTGTCCCTGTCCCTGTCCCTGTCCCTTTCTCTGTCCCTGTCTCTGTCCCTTACTCTATCCCTATCTCTATCTCTATCTCTATCTCGATCAGACAAATCACGACTCTGGCTCCTTCGATGGTTGGGAGATCTTCGGGAATAATCGTCTTCATCATCCCTATCATGAGAAGAAGGTGGTGGCATGGTGCGACGAACAGGAGAGGAACCCCTAGTAGATGCACGGTGAGGAGCACGCTGACCAAAGGACACAGAAAGGGATGCTTTTACAGAAGGTGGACGACGAGCAGTGTCGTCAGAACCACGCGTGGAATCCCCAGTTACTCCGGCATGTTTCGAGGGGAGCTTCATCTTTTCAAGGTTGGCTACAATTTGCCTCATTACAGGGACAGGGATGCGGGGAAATAATGTATCGAAATAGTACTGCATGAGTAACCAAAATTGAAATGTAATTATTTCCTTTGTAAAATAAGCAAGCAAAATTAATATGCTCTATGAAAACCAAAGGAATGAACTGAATTTTGGTGAACGAGTATTCTCATCCTTGTTGAACTGAATTTTGGTGAAGTTGCACAAACAAGGATGAGTATATTGTTTCACTTAAACCTGGATAGGACATGTCTCTTTTCTGTCATCCCTCTGTATATATATCACAGAAACCTAAATGTTTTTATTTTAGTCACATGGACTTAGGTCAACATATCTGAATTAGCAAAGTCAATATTTCTAGCCCGCATTAGGACCCTCAGTACTTTCGCGCTACTGTACCTCAAAGTCTCTTACTTTTGATTAATCGAATTAATTTTCTTCTACTGAAAAAAGAGTAAATATATACATATAAATAGCAGCAGCCCTCGAGCCTGGGTGGAGGGGGCTATAAGTTTGAAAGCAGTGTAAAACCTTGCACTACCTATAAACATAAGCGTGTCTTTGCATAAATTTACGTGCTTAATTAATGAATTTTTTAATTAAAAAGTATCCACGCGACCCGTTTGGAAGTTGGGATAGAGAAATTATGGGGTTGGAATAAACGAATCATTGGGACGAGAATCGATTGAATTTTAAACGGAGTGGGATAGAACCTATTCATCAAAATTCCCACTGCATGCATTACAGTGTTGGTCATTAACCCTGTCCGGACTAAAGAATAATGGAAATCTAAATGCACCTGCTGTAAGCATTATCATTTAGAACCCCGAAAAGTTACAATCTACGTAACCACACTCGGTTAACTATCTTAGTATAGGCAGGCAACTTCACCAAAATTCAGGACAGGTTGGCAAAAACTTATATATTTATGGGCGTCAAAGAATAATTTGAGGCCTCGTTATCCACACTACCGACTAACAGTAACAGGAAAAAATTATTTCATTACAAAACATTTCAGATCCATTGGCGCAAATATAACTGACTGACCTGTCCTAGAAGTAAATCACGCACGTATGCCCCCATTGTAGACATTTGGCCACTGAATCCAGGAGAGAACTCCTGAAACAGAAAATCACGACTGAGGGATTTAGAACAATAAAGGGGGAAAACAGTGTTCTGAAGTTCATGAAAGTAATTTAATTTTAGTAATGAATGAACATAACATATACATATAATAAGATTGAAACAACTAGTTATTGAGGAACATATGCAAACCATATACCTAAGGAAGATCACTACTTCCAAAACTAAGACCTTCAGGACAATTTTAAAATTGAAGTCCAGAACCAATGTATATTAACCAATATTTCTTCAATATGAATGCGACAGAGCAGTTCTATAATCCAGTTATAGTAATAAGTTCGACTACCAATGTAAATTAACCAATATTTCTGCAATATGAATCCGACAGAGCAGTTATAATTCCAGCTAGACCTTACAAAAGAAACCAACATGCATGTCCTCCAATACAAAGAAGATTGTAGGTGCCCTTAAACAAAAAAGAAATAACACGCTCCAAAATTCATCCAGGTTTAGTCAGGAAAGGACAAAAAACAAGAATAATAGGAGGGAAGAGAAATGTATCCTCGCAGTTCTTGCTCCAGAAGAGGAAAATGGAAAAGAAATTGGACACATGGAAATGAATGGTGGATTTTCAAAATGAGGACAGGAGCGTGACTGGGGTACACCAAAACAAAAACAAACAAAATAAACACTTTGTATTACATCCTCGAAAATAATACAATACTTGCAATATGTTACTTAATAATGGGGAGCTACATCACACATATAGACTGATACAACATACACCTATGTTACTGTTAAGGTGTCTGACTATCTGTGTATGTTATTTGGGTCATTCTTACTATTCCTGGTCAAAATATTATCAGGTGAAGAATAAAAGCGCAAGCATGTGTTTGTGTGTGCGCGCGTGAGAGAAGTATTTACCCATATCGTTTATCTACCTACTAATGCATGAATCATGTTCAATCCTCCCGATCAATGTTTGTAGTATACAGAGTCGCAGTTAACTCACACCACGCGTTTTGGGGGCAACTCTGATCTTTAACATGCCCTCAGAACTTTATATGGTTTTTAAGAGTCTGAGAAAGCCAACGAACCATGTTGTGAAGCAATGAAGTTGAGCTTCAATCTGACATGCTATTTTCGCATGAACTTACACATGTGCAACCCAAAAGTTCCACGTGACTATGACGGATCTTGTAGTATCAATTTTTCATAAAAATAAGGTATGGCATGTAAGCTACTAATGAGAAGAATACAGAACTTCTAACACAGCAAGCACATCAGAAACGATCATATTCACAGTGGCTTCAACCAAAAACGCTGAATACGTTCAAGAACAATGAGAACTTGGGAAAAGTTTCCTATTATCGAAACAAAACTTTAGATAATTGACGACACATCTCAGTACGTCTACCATTCAAATAAACATTGCAAATAACAGATCTATATAATAATTCAGAGTGGTCTTTTAATGTTTGGGGAGATGTCTTCAACGGTTCAACCCTTGGATGGGACTGAGGGGAGCTATATTTTGAACCATCGGATCAACTCTCTCTTGAACGGAGTCTTTGGGCGGGGTTTATCTAGTACAAAATATACACAAGTACAGAAGACATGCAAACAGACTTGCAACTATGAATTCTTAGGAAATCACAATAAATCTCAAAGTAAGAGCTACAGATGATACATTCATAACAAAGATAACTGGATTTCTTTCCCTATGAGGATGCTATGCATACCACTGTCCACTGGGCATAGTTAATAAAATACGGTATGGGAATAAAATTTAGTACAGTACATAAGTACTATATGATTTTATGTTAAAAATACGCTAGAAAAAAAATTGGATTAAAAAAAGTACCGAGATGTGAATAATTCGAGTTCTCAATACGTACGTGTAATTTGTAAACTAATTATTCATTCAGGATAAGTACGGGTGCATTTCCTAGTTATGTAGTAGTAACATATATATAAAATGAGTTATGTCATGTCCCCTGTCGCTTTATTTTCATCATCTTTTAGATATGTTTTACACTTGATTTGCATAATATGCAATTATTTGTACTATTAATTATGTATAATAATTATTCCTATAAGATACCCGCTGTTTATTTACTCATATACTAGCATATTTACTTAATTAAAATACTTATATCCAACTAGACAAGATGCTAATTATGTTCTGCGGAAAATTAGTGTGCCTTCACAAATCTTGATGTGTGAAATATTCCGAAAACATATTACACACTTATGTTTAAATAAAAAATTTGACACCTGAATTTGAACATGCATGTGTGTGTATGCTTCATGAATTAATTCAAATTTATATTTGCAAAATTTTATAATAGTAATTATTTAAAACAGAAAAATAGTAATACCATATATAATAATTATTAATTGATATGAATTATGATATTTTGGATCATATTTTATATACTATAACTGTGTGCGAGAAAAGTTTGAGGAGTATTATACGTTCAAACGTCAAACACGAGTACTAAACGTTTTTGCTCAAAAGTTCGAGTAGTTTTAATTAGGTCTGATATTAGTACAGAATACGGAAGCATTTCTCAAATATACGTATGGACGGCAATGAATCGGAAAAATTCAGTCTTTACTAACTATGCCACTGGGTAGTGGGTACAAACATGTCAGTCTCAAATTCGCACCAAGCTATGCTTCAGGACTTAAGTGGAGGCGTCGTATTGGATATGTGTCTGAAGGTCGGTGTCGCATGACTACCGAAATCTAAGGTCGGAGACTCGGCTTAAAAGTGTCCAGAATTTAGATACAGGTGCGGGGCAAAGCAGGCTGTACATGTTTATGTTATATAGTTATACAATATACTATGCTACGTTACCTGAACTCGTCAGTTTCCCCGGTGTACGTGGGTCGATACAATAGACAAGGGTGCGGGTATCCGTGTCAATCCGGTCAGCTTCACCATGGACGAGGCTTTTGTCAGCCAGCATCTCAAACAACCAACGACCATCCTCCTCTTTCAATCGCCTCTTGCCTTAAACTGTCAAACTTCCTCCCACGGCCAAACTATCTGTTTATGTCTGTTACAGGTCGTCCTCCTCGTCGTCGTTAAGACGTACGACTTTGACGAAACCCTGAAGTTTCATTTGGGTCATATTAGATCATAAGTTTCATCTCGGTTAGATTAGATAATAACTGGGTTGGGTCTCATCTGTTTTCTTACTTATGCAGCATAATTTGGGTTGAGCTTCTTATGTTAATAAATAGCCCAAATGTAAAATATATTATCAGGCCACTAATATTGACAATGCTAAAGCCCAAGAAAATAGTACTACTGATGAAAAGCTCTCCTTATACTGATCTCTTTATTTCATAATGGTCCTTGACATGATAGAAAATGTCACTGGACTCATCTGTACTAAAATGGATGCATAATTTACAAAATGAAAGACACATAAAATAGAAGAATATAGGTATTCCCGAACCCATGTCCACACTTTGGGTACTTTTCAGCAGAGTCCCCAAACCCTATTTTTTTACAAATAGGCAAATCCGATCCTCGGATACACACCCGACATGACAACCACACCCGAGTCCAGATAATGTAGCTCCTATGTTATCTATAAATAATCCTAGTATTATTAGATCGGTCATTTTCTTTTTAACATCCTTAAGTATACTTCTTTTCAAGTGCTTGACAATGTTTAGGTCTGTATGAAAATTTATCATCCTATAGGGAACTTGGTACAGTAAAATCCAAAATAAAGCCCACTACCTCTTTCCCATAATTTAGTGAGACCCACAAGCTCTGTTATCAGTATCGAGCGATACTCGATACGTATCGTACGATACGATACGATACATGCCATCAGCGTTACGTATCGTTCGCTGTATCGCTAATGAAAGTGTATCAAACTGTATCGAGCGATACGCATCCGATACGATACGTATCGCGTATCGCGCGATACGTTTGAGAACTGAAACCGGGCTAGGTTTGTTACAACCTATTGATATAGAACTTCGTATCGCATGGATTCTATGAATATTTTGTTAGATGGTCCTACTTTTCCATGTTTGCCTCAGTGTTGCTAGTGAAAAAACTCAATTGTCTTGAATTCTTGATAATAGATCTAGCCTTCAGAAGAGAAAGACTGAAGAAGACAATGCCAGATAGAAGAAAAATTGTTATATTTACTTGACTCTAGTGAAATATGGTTGTGTTGGTAGTGGCACTGATTAGAGATCCTTCACTTTAGTATTCCAGTTTTGTGTTCCATTTAATTGGGTGCTTTTTCCACACATAAGAAAGAATATTGAACTACTAAGCCACATAGATATACCCTACATATAACTGACAATCCACTCAATTCTTCTAGTTAACTATTACTCTCACTTATGTAATGTGAATGTGATTCATTATTGGACATGGGTCAACAACCCCTTATAAAGGGATTATATAATCTAGCTGCATACAAAAGATGTCCATACGTGCTGGTTAGACTACCTGATCAACCTCCTGATCAACCTCTATATATGTTTAAGACATATTGTATAAGAAAGTAAATGCCAGATGCTACCAATAAACTCCTCACTATAAGGGTCAATATATATTTTTCAAGTTGTTTTAAGAAGGGTGTGTGTATCGTTCGATACGCGATACGATACGATACGATACGATACACGATACAAAAATCCTACTATCGATACACGATACGTATCAAGCTTTGACAATTATGCCCACAAGTGCATAAAATTTCACTAGTTATAGGAGCAGGCCCAAAGCAAGTAACGCCGACTATCTTAAAACCATATAAGCTAACATGGTGGACAGAAAAAATAAAATAAAAGATACAAGAGAAATAGAGATGGGATTGCGGGAAGCTTCAACCTTCAAGTTATCTAGAAATCTCAGTCGCCGTGATGGTAACTAACTTCTCGCCATGAGAGTCGAGGATCGGTCCACAGCTGGTCAGTGGTTAAAGACGAAGACGGTGGTTGCTAGGGCAGGCGGTCGGAAAGTTAGCCGTGCCGGAGGGCAAACCCAAACAACGGACCGAGAACCGACACCCGCGTCGCTTGCGGGTCATGTCGACTTGCGTACACCATTCAATCTAGCTAGTCCAGGAAACATAGAGCATGACAAAGAAAATGTTCTGATTTTCAATACAAACCGTTTGAGCACCACAATGACATCAAGAGGTCACGCCTCCGTTACAGTAAATAGCTGTATAGCTTAGTTAAACCATTCAGAATTACGCATATCTCAAGCTACGAATTCCTTTATCTGAATGTGTGTCTACCCTGTGCAAATGGGGTGAGCAAAGCCGAAGATGATCGGCGTGAACTATACCTTCGACAAAATCAAGGGAAATTTTGACTATAGTGTGCGTTAGCTAAATTTAATTCTTTTCAACCTTGAGGGCACAGCTGATATTTATGGGTCTGCATGAAAAGTTTTCTTATTACGAAACTCAATGAACTCAACACCGGGGTTGGCTATGTGGATTAGATTCTTCCACTTCCGTCTTTGCAACACCATGTGCTCACTTAGATCTAATTTTATTATAATATGTTTGATACCAGCTGAAGTCTTTTATCAGCAGCAATTCAGCAGAAACAATCTGAGTGAAATGCTGGTTGACAATCCAAGATGAAAATACGAAGTCTGGATGTAAGCTGAAAATCGGCACAATGTGAGATCATTGCAGCATCAGCAATTAAAAACCTACAGATTTCCCGTCAAACCACAAGAACAGGTTTCCAAACAGAATAAATTAGAAGGATAGATTATCATTCAACTGGATAAGAATTTGAGTTCCCAAATAGCCACTAAGTCTTGTCTTACTGTCAACAATCAGGTTCGTCTTGACCTCCCTCTCCCACATCTACCACCATCGAATTGGACTGTGTCACGTCTCCTAATTGGGCAGGGCGTCCAGGGCCTATGATCAAGGATTTAAATAACGGTATCGGACGATGTATCGGTATCGGTCGCGGAAATCGGTTTTGGGCTGTATCGGAGAAATCGTAACGAGAATCGGGAACCGAATGCGTGAATGTTAAATATTCGTCAAAAGATGCTAAAAAAGTATTTTTAAGACAATGTTTAATGTCTCTGTATTTATGGTCTTTTACTAATAGTTTAGACCAAGTGTAATTAATTTTTAGAACAATAAGAAAAAAATTAGCAAACACAACTTAAGATAGGTACTTCAGGTGCACCCAATAACTAATCTAGAGAGACCGAACGATAAGGTTTTACAAACCCACCCCACAGCCACACGACAGAGAGAGAAGAAAGAGAGATAGAGAGACCGAACGAACTGGATAGCTTCTGCGACGTGAAGAACGGCGTGCAATCCGAGCGATCTGCAGCCTGCTTTTGTTACTCTCTCCGTCTCTCTCTTCAGCTCGCACTTTCTCTCTCGATTTTTAGGGCTTTTGATCTGGATTTCACATGATGGAACTAAGGTATGTGAAACCGATTCTTCTTCCTCTTCCTGTTCCAGACCCGTTTTTTCACCATACCAGACCGTATCGCCCGAAAAACGACCGTATCGGGCGGTATCGGACGTTATCTATGTGAATCTGGTTCACCCATCCCGTATCGGCCTTATCGGATTCGATGACCTCCGAAACCGTTACAAACCGGCCGATACGGTACGATACAGACCGTTATTTCAATCCTTGCCTATGATAGACGTGACTAAACCACCTCAAACGATTGTTCCTCATTTTGGCTTCTATCAGTGCAACGTCGAGATTCTTCCTTAATTGTTGGTGCGTATTCATTCTTTCCAAGATAAACCAGTCATCCACCGTAGCATTCTCACTTCTGCTACACTCAGTTTCTGACTACTTTTTCTTCACCCCTACACTTAGTTCCATACAACAAAACGGATCTTACAATGGTTCTATAGAACACACCCTTCAATCTAGGTGGAACACTGCAGTTACACAAAACTCCTGCACTCCTTTACACCATCTGCTCTTCTCTTATCCTATGGGTGATATCACGTTATCTCTCCGTCATTTCATAAAATTTACCCAAGGTATCTAAAATGATCTTTCCTTTGGCACCTCCATCCCACCAATTGTTATAGTGAACACTCATATTTCTGCAAAATTACATTCCATATACCCTCTTTGCCCCCACCAACTTCAAACCCCTCAGATTATATAAGCTCTTCCTCCACAACTCTAACTTACCTTCTAACTCACTTGTCGTCTCTTCAATCAAAACTTCGTCATCTGCAAATGCACCACGAGATATTATCTTCAATACTCCTTGTAACCTCATCCATAAAATGTATGGACATTATTATGGTCAACCCTTTGTGTAAATCTATTATTATGGGAAATTCTCTTGTTTCCCATCCTACCCTCCTCACACTAGCAGATGGTCCCCCCATACGCATCTTGAGAAAACTGGGTGTATTGAGTAGATACTCCTTTTATCTCCAACACATTCCACATGAGCTCTCCAGCAAATATGTAGCGTGCCTTCTCTAAACCAGTGAACAACATATGAGATCCTTCCTTTTTCTCAAATAAATGTCTATTTAAAATTATGGCCTCTTATGATATCTTTGGAATATAACCAAATTGATTTTTGGTGACTACTGTTCCACATCCTAATCTCCCCCAAAAAACACGCTCCCAAAGCTTCATTGTGCGCCTCGTGAGTTCTTTCAGGTCCAAGACTTGTAAGCACCTCAACAATGTTTTATTTCTAATATTTCAGGGAAACAATAGAGGTACTCTCCCTACACTCCTTCGGCATTGATCAACTGTACTACCCCTTTGTCACCTAAGGAGTTCATCACTCAATAACATTCCTATCAGGTCCTACAGCTTCGCCCACTTTTATTTTCTTCAAAGCATCTTTGACCCCATTCACTCTAATCTTACTATTAAATTACCGATTTAGCACATATGTATTTATCTTAAAGCTTCTACTTAGTGAATTGATAACAATTGAGCAACTATTTTACACGCACATGTTTAAGGAAAAATATTGTTATATACATCTGACTTCTTCCTTTATTTTCAATAACGATATAGGTAGAACCACAACTTAAATGGACACTGAGGCCATGTTCCCTTTCACTAAATTAACACTTTTAGACCTTCTTTGAAGAATTAAAATAGATTAACTTTTATAGGAACTTTACAGGTTACCTTTTACAAATCTTTTAGAGATTATTGTTTAATCTTAAATCTGAACCTTTGAGAGTTTTTCGGGTGTTAATTAATGAAATGTCAGTGATGCCCTTTATATGGTATACAACTATTCACTCTCTCCCTCCTCTCTGTACACACATGACGCGCCCGTCAGTTGCTTAATTGTCAGCTGCATTGGCTAAACAGCCTGTCTATTGATATAGAGAAACAACGACTGAATGTCCAATAGCTTTCACCAGAAGTTTAGAATCATGTACTACATTTGAACAAGTTCTGGGTCTTCCCTCTAAGAAATGTACCTTCCTTCCCATCATCATCCTTTTTGGCATAGTTAACAACTGTGGTGCTGATTATACATTGTTAAGTGTCCATCCAAGAACGTATATGGTCCATCCACATTTCTAATCAATTACCAGGCACCAATAGTTCTGCTACAGTACAGTATATAACCTCCATTAATGGGCACAAAAGAAGCACCAAACAAGGACCAATCGCAGAAACTAAGATCTCGAAAGCATGATCATGTCTTAATATGCTCCAACAGAAACAAAGTAGTAATAGTTACTTCCTCTGTTCTCTATCTATCTTCACAGTTTTCATTTTACCACTATTCACTGGATCACTTTAATTCGGTGATTTGAGTAGTAAAACGATGCAAGAATTTGATAATCTTTACAAGATGTTGTAGACTAAACCTTACTCTACAACACCACGGAAAAGTTACCAAAAATTTTTATTGTTTTGCTATCAAAATCACCGGGTCAAAGTGATCCGGTTACGGAAGAAAAAGTCAAACTGTGAAGATAGACAGAGAACGGAGGTAGTATATATTTATAAAGAAAAACCAAGTCTTCAACGATTTTACAATAGAAAGAACAAGGGTTCAACCAACTTAAAACAGGATCCACTACATCAAACAGTTAAGTTAGGAAGCTGGGGACTGCTTCATTTGTATACTCTGCCCAACTTATCTTATATTTAGATCACATGGTAAAGAGAGAAACAAAAGAATGAAATTCCAGAAGAATCTACAGTGATTGCTTAGAACACAATTATGTTTATCAGTTGTCAGTACAAACAATCATGTATTCAGTGAGGTTGATAGATGGCTGAAGAGCATGGGGACTGGTCTAATAATTGTCATCCTAACTCTTAACAGTGATTGATTCAGTTCTCCCACCAGAAAGGTATGCAAGAAGCTAGACGCCACACATTAAGAATGGTGTAGCAGACGGAGCTACTTGTTCGTTATAGAAAACTAGGTAGTAGGTACGGTGTATACAGGAAATGACGTACACACTTGACACCACAAAATTAATCAAACGTGATCTCCCGTAATTTCCCATACCATGTCGAAAGCAGTACTTTTACAATACTTAAGCAACTCGCATAGGATTTCCCCTTCCAGAAAAGAAACAAATGGGACGTCCAGAATTGCGAGAATCCCTATTCTGGCACAAAATATACCATACTACCATGTTTACAACGACATGATACCAATTAAAATTAGCTTGAGTATGCGTCAATGGCAGTGAAACTGATTGCTCAACCCAATTAACGAACAATAGCTTATTACAGTCCCATTAGATAGTTAATTATTTGTGAGAGGTAGTTGTAGCTGGGCCTTATCTTTCCAGAACAAGCTAATTAAATTTGTTAATAGACTCATTAAGATGTACTAATTACCAACGAATAAGATATGTTTCCTTAAACGATGAAGTAACAATACAAATCAGACTCAGTAACAAAACATAATCCATAACCAGGTACTTTTTCGATACCTCGTCATCTTCAACATATGGTTCGAACCACGTCCACAGTGTCTTTGGATCTGCTGCATATCTCAAGTAGAGGAACCCAACCTGAAAATAAATTATGTACTCATTACCTCAGACGCATTCAATAATATGATAAGCAAAGAAGTCAATATAAAAGCCTCATCAACAAGTATGAAGAAAACAAAAAACAGATGGTGCATATTTGTGAGAGTCCACTGTGAGAGCCTTGAATTTATATCACCGCCAATGCGGACCTTAAACTTGGTCTCCATTTGCCCTCTTAAACTTCCATCCACCACAATTATGTTGCGAAAGTTTGTCAACATGCATCACTTACTCATATGGTGGACTTGTTTTATAATTAGACCGTAAACATTGTTTCTGTTCGCAATCTAGAACTTCCATCCACCAACGTTTATTTTGTTTAACACATTTTAACACTATTCATTCAATTTGGCCAGACTTGTGTTACAATAGCACAACAAAATTTACGAGTTAAATCAACCTCAAATGACTAACATGACCTCTTCTTACTTAAATGACAGCTTACCCAGCATTATCACGAAAACCTGAATCAATCCATAGTCCTATACTTACTGGAAGACAGCTAATATAATCTCTTCTCACTTGAAATTACGAAGGCACGAACTGCACATGCTGTTACAAGGCAAGTGTCTAGACCTAGATCACCTAAAACTCCAAGGAGGGGTTTTGCTTTCGCTCCCGCTCCCGCTCCCGCACGCAATCCTCGCTCTGGTGTTTTCAGCTCGAATTCAGTTATAATCCTTGCTCCCAAAATTCTAGAGCACGTTTTTTCCAACACTCTGTACTTTATCAGCAGTTAGCCTCGGTACTAAGTTGCCAAGCCTATTTGAAACTAAGTCAAACAAAAATTACAACTAAAATGACCTAACCAACCCCGTACCGAGGTAGCTAGCTACCTCACTGTATGTCTAGTTCTCATTGCTAACATACAGTCAAAGCTGAACTTCAAGTCTTCAATTGCTAAACTGTATGGGAGGTTCTAGTCTCATATATAAGCTTTGTAGTTATTGCCACCAAATCTAGATTACACAAAAATCATAAGTATAATATGTTCATACCTAAGATCATGTTAAATATGTAATTTTTATACGCGCTCTCATGGCGCTCTCAAATACAGCTTTTCGGAATCGCTTTTGCGATCCCGCTCCCGGTGACTTAGGACTGGACAAAAATATATATTGGAGTCCAGATGAAGAAATAGGTAAAAGCTACATTACCCGGACTCTTCTAAATCACCGCCGTACCCGTGTCGATACGATATGACACGGTGTGGGTGTGGGATGTGTGGCGGGTGTGGCTAAATCTCGCCGGACACGTTGACTAAAGAGACACGTGGTTCCGACAAAGACTTGCTCGCCATCTCTAGCAGTCAAATACATTAAACAGATTATAGTCCTTGAAGTTTACCTATATTACATTATAATGTGACTTTTTAGTTGAGTTTTTTATAATTCATTTTATACATAATTATATAGTAAATATAATAATGCAGTATCCCGGTACCCGTATCCATATTTTGGACACTTTTTAGCAGAGCCCCCGTATCCGGAAAATTATGAAATTGGCAGATCCGACTCTAGGATACACACCCGACATGACACCCGCACCCGAGTCTAGTTAACATAGGGTAAAAGTGATTTCTGGTCCACATGTTTGAACCTTTGTCTAACGTTACTCGGTTTGTTTGTGTGTGTACATATGAATGTGTTGTGTTTTCTCTCTTCTCGCACCTAGAGGGGAGGGGTTTCTATGATATACCCACATCCCTAGGCTGGAGTGGCAGGTCTGCTGTTCCTGCACAAATGGGAAGTCATTTACTCCAATTTTCGGTTTCGAGTTTTGGTGGTAGACTGGGGGTGTGTTTGGTATCAACTTTTTTCTGACTTACAAGTCACTTTTGGTTATACGCAGCTTGAACTTAAGTCGCGTTTGTTTTTAGCTCAAAAACAAACTTTTTAAAATTTTAGCTTATAAATCCGTAGTGTACCTGAAAATAAGGCGGGTTTTTTAAGCTTTTTTACTTTTTTCTTGTAATGACCATACTTGGGCACTCATTCTTTTATTACATTATATTGTTTTTTAATAACCTAATGAACACTATGTTTAGAAATTACAAGGGCTCTAAAACGCAACTTGGTGACTGAGGGTAACATATGTCCACTTTCATAATGTTATCATTTTTGGTGAACTCTAATGCTAGTTCTTTACTATATTTGGTTAACTATTACTCCCTCCGTCCCATTTATAGTGTCAAACTTTCCTAAAACGCAAGTCCCAAAATTGTTGTCTTACTTCTAAAAAGTGGCCAACTTTTTCACTTTACTTCCCTACATACCCATTTCTCTTTCCTAAGAAAATTAAAAACCTGTTTGGTATCGGCTGAAAATCTGAAGGATCAGCTGAAATAATACGGGTGAAAAATTCAGCTGCACTGGAAATCACAATCTGTTTGGTATGAGCTGAAAATGTAGATCATAAATTTGATCCATTTAACAAAATTTAAAGAGCTCTATAGTCAACTACTTGAATACGCTCTCTTATAAATGAACTGTGATCATGATCATGTCTGAATTCCATTAAAAATATGTTACAGATTTTCAGCTGCAAAATCCCCAATCTTGGAGATTTTACAATTGCCCAGAGATATAACTACAGATTATCAGCTTAAAATTTTGTGGCATAACAAATGAAATAATCAAAAAGGCAGATTTTAATCCAACTTGGATTGATATCTGTGATGCCAAACATGCACTCAGAATTATACTTCATTCTACACTTTATGACATGTTAAAGGTAAAAATAAAATTCTTGAAACTCAAATGCATGCTTGTTAATCAACACAGCAAGGGAATAAAGGTAATTCACACTAATCAACGAAACCGTCACATCATTTACTTTTTAACAACACTAACTTTTTTATACCAACGCTACCGCTTACTTAGGGTCAAAGACTTTTTTAACACCAGCTCACAAGTCAGACTTTGTATACCAAACTCACCCTAGTTTGTATGATTGCATAACAAAATGAATCAAAGATCTTGATATCCTCAGAACTGATTTGATATTCAGAGATTTCGTAGCATTTGAATTAGTTGTTTCCTTTCTAGTCTACATTCTATGTACAAATAGCTAGACTTCCTCACATTGTAAGCCAGTTTCTAGTCTACATTATATATTGAATATTGGAATATTGCCATTAGGTTACTTCATTATTCTTCTCTTGTTAGGATTTCGCCAAAGTTTGGTAAGTTTAATAACGTAACTTCTTGCCAACAAAATGAAAGGCATATCATGATGGATAAAGGTTCCTTCCCCCATGGTTCATTGCCATATTGCTGCAAAGCAACAGGCCAATATCCCGTACTACAAAGACAAGCTACCTGTATCTCTCAACCCATGTAAATTTCAGAATATTTACACTTGACCTTCAAGTGGCTAGGTGCCTGACACTTCATTTCCTTAAGGTCCAAAGTGAGCACTTTTTTCCTAGGATCTGATAAATGTGTGGGGGTAATACTCGGTTGAATGGTAGCCTCGTTACTTTAGTAAATAAGTCTTGCACAATTATAAAAAAATTGAACTTGCGAACACCACAAACACCATCACCTACAACAAGCCACCAACAATACACCAACAAAGACTTGTGCTCTCCAGAATATTACAAATCTACAAATCAATATGTAAACCCAAAGAATCGCAAAACAAAAATATCACATCAAATCTGTTGTTGCTAACTTTAAGGCAAGAGGATGTTCCATATCCGGGTTAGGGTAGGCTATCACAACCAGTGGAATCATGATCAACTTGCTGGACTCTGATTAAGCTGCAACGAGATGGGACAAGCCATGGGTTGGTCCGTGGGGTGTGATGAAAATGACCAATTTGAAAATTCTATACATATTGGTGATCATGGGTCTCTTAGCATAACAGACTCATGGCCACTGAAACCCCGAACAAGTAAAGCCCCATATAAATCAAGATATTTAGCCGTCAAACAAAACAAGGAACTTGACCCATCAAATTCAGACTCAAACTAAGCTGCAAAATATTTGTGTTCTGCCAGTCATTAATAAACTGGAGAGTGATGGCGTGAAGCAGGAAGGCGTGAAGATGACGAAGAATATTGAGAATATTCACATGATATGGAGTTAAAATATTTAGGGGAGAGATAAACAATGGAGAAGAAGATGAGGAATAAAGGCAAAAGGAAGGATTATGCGCCTTGCTGGTTTTCTGGCCTTCAGGTCTTATTCTATGTCACTTACCAGCAGCACTGCCCTCGTTCTTCTTCTACTATCTTGAAAAATAATTTGGCATCCCTTCTTTGCATTTAATTATCGAGACGTGGGTGGAATTAGTCTGATTTTAAGGGGCGCAATGGACTCTGTAAGTGACTTTTCAACTCTCACCCATTTTACCCTTTAACTGACAATGTTTGGTGTGAAATCTATGATGCGTGGTACTCCAAAATAGTAGCCTTAATCGTATTGGATACATCTGGGCACATGGGCACATGGGCACAAGAGGGAACTCCAAATATGCATCGGACACTCCGCCGGACAGGTCTGTGTTTTGAAAATAATGTTAGAACTAGAAGACAATGGAGAAACATTGAGACAAAGAAAGTGGAGGAAGGCACACTTGTACAACTTCCTAATGAAAATACTCTCGCTCGCAGTAAGTTGCCCGGTAGCAATGTAATCCTCTCTCTCTCTCTCTACTGTACTAGAGTACAAACGATTCGACGTCGTGACCAATTAAGCTACGAAACTATTGAAATGAATTAAATATTATATATGGGGCACGTTCGTATTGTTTGATTCAAACAAGCGACTCTTATTAATCAAATATCACAACCACAATTAGTTTTATATTCTTTGAAAAGTAATTTTTGTAGTTAAGTTTTGGAATACTGGTTTTTTTGGGAATTGTTGTCTCCCGTCAGCTTTTGTGTCTGTATACATGCTTCACAGTCATGCCTATACTTCTGAAGGTGGGGGTTAAGTGCCTATATGGGCCACAGTATGGTTTACCAGCCATTCTAAACCATGAGAAGTAAAGTGCAAGCTCAACCAAATATTAATGTTAGTCATAGGCCTAACACTTTTAAAGTTCACATATCTCTTAACTAGTAAGAACAAAGTTAAATTTTCATGTATGTTCCATGCAAGAATCCAGACATTGTGAGTTGAATCATGGTTCCCAAAATCCTGGTTCAGAATATCCAAGTAACCATGAGCTCAAGGCATTGTTGACCTTACAAACAGTACATAGACCAAGGATGAAATGAGATCACATAATAGGTAAGAATTAACTCTACCATTCTAGGATTTCCCAAATCTTGCACATACCATCTATCTGGTAGACCTTATGAGTTTTACTTGCTGTTGAAAATTCACAGTTCTGGACAAATCAGTAACAGTAAGCCCAAAGCTTTACACTTACACATTATATCACCCGTAAGTCTCTAGGAATCCCTTCAATTTCTTTGTATTCTCGTTCATATTCTATTTCTTCATTGCCACCTATATGACGTGTCGTCTAAGTAATGTGCCTCCACCCCTGTCTAGGATCTAATTCTCAGTTTGACAAATACAAATTTTTGGATCATCAACTCAATAAAGAAACATGCAATTTTCAACCTAGTAACATCGCTTTAGAAGGCCGTAGTTCAAAATCAAAATGGTACTACAAATGCAAAACCTGGATCAGCTGTAACATTAAGGCCATACTTCAGATAAGTTACACTGGATAATATGCTCTATTTCCTCGAAATCCTGCTATCTTACATTTCAAATTAACAAAAATAACTAACCAACCAAAAAGGAATGTACTCTTCCATAAGCACATAGTGATGGACTGATGATATCATAAGCATTAACAAAAAGAAAGTATTAACCGAACCAAAATACAATCTTATGCCTCCATACCAATTGCATTGCTATCATTGGTAGTTCAGGAGGTGTTAAACACCAGTAATAGCAACAGAAACAATAAACAGCAACCATAATGTTACTTACTGCTCTTATGTAAGGAGAATCTGGATGTTTCAACAACCCATGCATTTGCTTCACAGTGAGTTTCATAGTGAAAAACTTGTAAAGAAGACAAAATGCAGTGGAAGGGCCTCGACAGTTTCCAGTCATCCAAGGCTCCACATGATCAACTTGATTGTAAATCTCATCAATCACTTCATGGTATGTTTTCAATCGATAAAGCTCCTTGAAATAATCAGAGGAGAGAATGTTCATGCAAAGAACCTTCTCCAGAAGTTGATCGATTGGCTTTCCTGAAGTTTGGACTTCCATAGTGGAAGGTTAAATTGCAAGCCCCTTAACTCCAGTCTCTAAAAGTTAGTGAAAACTGAGCCTCTCTCCTGCAAACACACAGGTAAGGACATCATCAAAAACACAGCTAATTAAGCACAAAGTGACACGGAAGTCAAACATATCAACAAATTATAAAGAACCCATCATTACAACAATTTTAAACATGGAGAATAGAATGTTGTGATAAATACAGTATTGGGCATATCCAGGAACTATCAGAAAAAACAAACGAAAGCAACACAAGATGAAATTGTAGAAACCAGCCATGGATTATACAGATTCCTGATTGAAATTTGAGAAATTGAAAAGCAGAATTTTTCGCACGATACTTGAAACCAAACCTTAATTGTTGCCCCACCATCGTATGTTGAAACATCGAAACTCCTGATATTCAACAACAATGAATATAATAATGGTTTGAGTAAACGAGCAGAAAAAATTGTACCTATAGTCTGAAGGACGACGATGAGCTGAAGTCAATGGAGAACTCGCGAGCCCTAGTTTTTCTCTAGTCTCCTTCTTTCTGGTTCGTACAGAGGCTAGGGTTTTCGTAACTTTCTCGACTGGAGCGCGTGGATTGATGGCCGGGGAGGGGGCTTAATTATTTTTACTTTTCGTAAAAGGGTCATACTGCCCCTGAACTTCTAGTATGTTATAAGATGAACCCTCCACACTCTTACTTTTTCTTTTTGAGTAAACAACCGGTTTTTCAAAGTTCCGTACATTTGTTGCATCATATCGTAACATCTCTTCAAGTAAACTTGGTGCTGATCAAATATTGTAGAATTTAGAAGTTCTTGCTCTACGATGCTAGGCAGGAGGGTTCAACTAGAGAGAGAAAGTTCTTCTTGAAAGAATTTTGGTCTTGTTGTTTGCAAGTCCTGTTAATGTCATAATATTCACGATGTTGGAGAAAGAGAAAGAAGCTCACTCGGAAGGATAATCGGATGGCGGAGAAGAAACTCGTGATTTGATTGAAAGACCGGAAGTTGTTGATATCAACTGTGAAGAAGAAGAAGAAGAAGAAGAAGAAGAAGAAGAAGAAGAAGAAGAAGAAGAAGAAGAAGAAGAAGAAGAAGAAGAAGAAGAAGAAGAAGAAGAGCTGGTATTAACAGATGAGATCTCGAGGATAGATTTGGTGAGTGTATTAACAGTTTGATCGGAAAAATCCTCACCTTCAAGCTCATTAATATCACTGGTTTGCAGAGAAATCTCAAATCATTTTGGGGTTCACCTGAGGGATTTCGAGTCGAGGAAATCAAAGATAAAGTTAATCAATTCTTCTTAAAAAAAATGGGAAGATATTGAAAGAATTTTGAAGGGCTATCCGGGGACTTTAAATAATCAACTCATTCTACTAGCAAGGTAGTCAAATGTCGATGATACCTCTGCTCTTCCACCTGTTAGAACGCCTATGTGGGTGCAACTTTGGGTTTTTACCGAATGCTTGTTTCTCGGAGAAAGTTGTTCGAAAAAATTGCTGGAACTTTGGGGGAAATTATAGAAGTTAAAATCCCAGCTAAAGCTTCGATTGAACCCTAGCAGCAAAGTCTAAAATCAAAGCATAAAGATAATGGTTCCTTTAAAGTGGATTTTAGATATGAAAGATTACCAATGTTGTGCTTCTATTGTGGCCTTCTTGGTCACGAAGATTCAGTGTGTCCATTGAAGAAACAAGATTTAGAGGAAGGTATCATGAAGGAGAACAAATGGGGTCTTTGGCTCAAAGCTAAAAGTTTGAATGATCTTTGGTGGCCAAGAGATCACATAGAAATGTTTTTCAGATTTTTCATGATTCCCATAATCATCCGACTGGAGGTGTTTCTTCTCGACGGTCATCTTCTCCGACGCTTCCATCGCCGGAATCTCTTTGTAATCCTGCCTCAGGAACACGCTCTGCAATCATTCCTACATGCAAGAACTCTAAATGTCAGGCGGAAGACAAATTGTCTCCTAGGGAATCCTCAATTTCTCTAGAGACTATAATAAATATTAATCATTCTATTGAAAAAAAAGCTGCAAACAGAGATTGCGCGCAAAAGCAGAGAATTTGAAACTCAAAATTGCAGAAGGATCTTGAAGTAAACCTATCCAGTTTGGGCTTGGTTGATATTCCAGTTACAGAAGCCCGAAATTTAATTGTCACAGACCCAATTATCTTAAAAGATAATTCTACACAAATGTTAAGTCCATCATCATCAAAGCTCAACTGAAAATCAATTGATCATCAGTCCAACGTGAAATTCTTCCTCTGAAGACGTTCCCAATTCTGCACTTAACCATGTTGTCGGCAGAGTTTCTCCTAAACCTAACAGTAAGAAATGGAAGCCTCTAGCGAGATCAATCGCAGGAGATCATAAACCGAAAGATGATGTTGTGTATATAAGGAAGAGAAACTCTCATTATCAATTTGTTACCCACTTATCAGAATCATCTTAAGACATTGGTGATGGCAAGAAGGCTAAAACTATTGAAATTGAGATTTAATCTTCTCAATTTCAGGTGGAGGGCACCAGCCTTAAGTGGTCTTCCGAGGCCCAATGAGACTATTGGTGTGGAACTGTCAGGGGGCTGGCGGAGCCCTGACAGTTCAACAATTTTTGAAGGTGAGGAACCTTCACTCTCCGGTGGTAATTTTAATTAGCAAGACAAAACAAAAAAGTTTGTTTATGATCAATAAGTGCTGTGATAAAGGAGCGAAAAATAGTTTTTGGGTTGATCCCGTAGGAATTGTAGGTGGTTTAGGTGTCAAATTGGATCCAAACATTAATTTCGAGCTTTTGAAATATTCAAGTTTCTTTATTCATGGTCAGATAGTGTCTGATAATATTCATTGACAAATAGTTTTTGTTATCTAAGCACTTCTGACTCTATTAGATCGTCTACGCTGTATTTCTTGTCAAGTTATTGCAATTCATGCTCAGATATCCTTCTTTTCTTGGGTGATTTCAATGACTTCATGGATCCAAGGGAAAAAGATGAGGAGCTTTTGGAAGTTTGCACTCATGTCATTTACCGACTGAATTTGCAAGATCAAGTAAGTTGACGGATGTGGGTTATGAGGGATATCTATTCACATGGTGGAATAGAAGGAGTGGTTTTGATGGCATAGGGGAAAGACTTGACAAAGGCTTGGCTTCGCAAGAATTGATGAATAACTTTCCTAATGCAATCATAAAACATATGTTTTGTTCAGGTTCAGATCATATGATGCTTCTTCTTGACTTTTATCCTTATCCACCATCCTTCAGAAGAAATATTTTCAGGTTTAGCCCTTTATGGTTGAAGAAAAAAGGTCGTGAAGAGTTGATCAAAAAACCTTGGAATATTAATGTTAAAGGAGTGCATATGTTCAAGGTCAAATGAAAGCTCAGTAACAAGTTGATGAAGTATTTTTACAAGGTCTTTGGGAGTAGCTTTGTAGCTTATATAAAAGATAAGTAGGAGAATATTAATTCATTAAAGTTAACAAGGTCTAAATGTTGATACTGATCTTTTAAAAAAGCTGGAGCTGGAATTAGAATCATTGTGGGCTGAAGAAGAAGTGTTCTGAAAGATTAAAGCTAAACTGGCTTGATGCATGAGACATAAACATTGCATTTTTTCACTCATCTAAAGCTCAAATAAAGAGAAGGAGCAACATTAAAGGTGTCTTTAATAGCCAAGGTCAATGGTTAAACTCTGAAGAAGCTGTTATGAAAGAGTTTCATGAGTTCTACTCAAAGCTTTTCACAGCAGAAACTTCTAATGACCCTTGGCCAATTCTAGTTAATATCAAGAAGTCTGTGACTCAAGAGATGAACAGCAAGCTGATATGTGAATTTTCCGATGTAGAAATTATAGAAGCATATTTTGATTTATATCCTGATAAGGCTCCTGGTTTTGATGGCTTCCCAGCCATGTTTTTCAAGCTTATTGGAGCACAATTGGTGATGATATTTGTAATGCCATAAAAGATCTATTCAAAAAAGGTAAATTTCTTAAGAGTATTAACTTGACTCATGTTGCTTTACTTCCAAAAGTTAATACTCCTACTCAAGTGAGTGAGTATAGGCCTATAAGCCTTTGTTCTACTCTCTACAAAATCTTGGCAAAATTTCGTGCTAAAAGAATGAGTCATATTATCGATACTTTGGTTTCATGCAATCAAAGCGCATTTGTGGGTAACACTGATAATATTCTTATTGCCCAAGAGGTAATTCGTTAGATTAAGAGACACAGAAAAGGAAAAATGTTTGGATGGCTCTTAAGTTGGACATGATAAAGGCTTTTGACAGGGTAAATTGGCAATATCTTAGATTATTAATGCTTGAAATGGGCTTCTCTCACAAATGGGTGCATTGGATTATGCAGTGTATCACCACAGTCAGTTACAGACTTATTATTAATGGAGCTCTAAGTGGTTTTATTACGCCTTCTAGAGGTTTGAGGAAAGGGGATCCTCTTCCCCGTTTCTCTTTGTCCTATGTGCAGAAGGATTATTTGCCACTCTTCATCATTTTGAATCACAAGGTTGGTTTAGAGGGATTAAAATTTCTAGATCTTGTCCTTCAATCAATCACATATTATTTGCGGATGACTTAATTTTTGCAGATGCAAGTGCTATTAACAAAGTGCTCTCTCTTTATGTAGCAGCATATGGCCAAGCCATCAATAGAAACAAGTCGCACTGTTTATTCAGCCTCAATACTAGCTCTCTGTTAAAGAACTTTCCCCAGCGGTTTCTTGGCATTAGCAAAGATTTGCCAGGAAGTTTTTATCTTGGCTTACCAGCAGCAATTGGTATATCTAAATGTCAAACTTTAGAGTTCTAGAAACAGAGTATAATCAGTAGAATAACTAACTTGAATGAAGCGAAATTGAGCCCAGCTGATAGAGGTGTGTTGATACATTCTGTACTTTCTACATTGCCTACTTTTTTCGTGTCATGTTTCTTACTACCAAAACGTTTTTGCAAGGAACTTGATTCTCTTTATGCTAACTTTTGGTGGGGAAGCTGCACAAAAAGTTAAAGGATAATTCATTGGAGGAATTGGAATGATTTATGTTTAGACAAGGTTGAAGGTGGCTTGGGTTTTAAAAATATGCATCTATTTAATATCTCTCTCTTGGCTAAACAAGCCTGGAGATTGATTAATGGCAAGCCTTCTCTTTTTAAACAAGTTTTCAAAAGCAAATTTTTTCACAACTGCTCCGTTTGGCAGGCAAAAGCTCCTTCAAACTGTTCTTGGGTCTGGAAGCGTTTATTGGCAGAAAGAGAAGCTATAAAAAACGGCTGGATATGGAATGTGCATAGTGGCAAGCAAATCAACATTTGGACAGGGCCTTGGATTCCTAGAATTGAGGGCTTCAAAGTCAAATCTCAAAGACCTCAAGGATGTAACATCATTAAGATTAGTGATTTAATTAAAGCTTCAACAAGGGGACGGAAGAGTGATCTTGTGAAAAATTTATTTAATCCAGAAGAGACAGAGATAATCTTGAAATTACCTATTGGAGCAACCAATAATAATGATAAAAGAATTTGGCATTTTTCTGAGAATGGTGAGCTTACAATGAGCTCAGTTTATAACTATTTGAGGAAAAATAAACTTTCACAGTTGCAGGGTATCACACTTGGTCAAGCTCATGCTTCATCTAGTGACTTTATGAAATGGAAGAGAATTTGGAACCTTGACATTGCTCCAAAAATCAAGTTTTTTATGTGGAGATTGCTAAGTTTTTGCATTCCAGTAGTTGCTACTCTAAAAAAGAGAAATTTCCTTTTAACTGATGATATATGCACTTTATGTAGCCTTAGTGTGGAAACTGAGGATCATCTTATAAGACATTGTTTTTTTGCAGATCAAGTTTGGAAGATATCTCCTCTTAGATTTATCAGCGATATCCCATCCTCTTTGTCCTTAAGAGCTTGGTGGTGCATTATAAATGATGAAGCTTCAAAGAATGATTGGATCTTTAGAAGATGGTGATTCTAGGGATTGCAACTCAATTATGTTGGGAATTATGAAAATCAAAGAATGATTGGATCTTTAGAAAGATTAGATGGAGACCCGATCAAATTGTCTCACCTGCTATCTCTAATTTTTATGAATTTCATGACAGAAAGCAACATTCCGTTTCGAATAAGCAGTCTTATAAAGCTGTCACTGAAGATAGAAATATGCATGCTGGAGTTTGGAAGTTATACATTGATGCCGCAGTTAACAAGCTAAAAGGGATTGGTGGTATTGGCATTGTAGTTTTTGATGAGCACAACATTTGCCAAGATTTCTCTTCTAAAGTTTTTCTTGGAATTCTGCAACATCTTAAGCTTTTGGAAGCTTTGTTATGTGCAGATAATATGGACATCTAGAAGATTTCCATCTTTTCATATTCTCAAATCTGTGTTACAGCTCTTAATTCAGCAAATAGCTGTTGCTCTACCTCTATTGCTCCTGTCATTGTGGACTGTAAGCAGTTAGCTACAATGTTTGATATTTCCTCTTTTATTTTTGTTCCCAGGAACTTAAATGGTTCAGCTCATTTGTGTGCTAGAGCTGTTGTAGAGCTTTGATTGGTTTGTATGATGGACTGTGATAGTCCTTGTTGGCCATTTGGCCCTTTTAATGATACTGCTTCCTTCTTTAAAAATAGAACTTCGTGCTGATCATTTCCATATAGTTGGACCTACCCGTTCTCGTGTGCCTTCCTAGAAAGCTCATTGGTAAATTTGTTTGGGGTCGGCTCATCCCCTAAGCAACTTATGGGGTTGCCTAAGGCCTCGACTTTAGAAGAGCTAGTATTCAAATTATGGATTTTAGGAAACAATGGTGAATAACAAATGTGTTTTCAATTTAGAGAGAGATTGAGATAATGGAAATTGAAAGTAGCAGATAAGTTAGTATTTGAGCATAATTAGGAGAAGATGAGGGGGAGAGGAGACATCAAAAATTTCGGGATCAAAGGCGGAAATAATAAACATCTAGGAGCCCGAGAAGGAGAAAAAGCTCGTAGTGAAATCCTTCACACCACTTCTCTCCAAAAAAAACTTTCAGACCATTCATGTTACAAATTTATCATTGTTATTATAAATTTTTCTCCTTTTAACACATTAAAAATTATTTATTATATTTCTATCTTTTTAAGGAAAACAATGCTACAATTTGTGTGATCTTTCTAGGAACAATTATGTGATCACCTCAATTCCAAAAACGTTTTGACCATGGGCTAGCTCTGTAACTATTTGTGAACTTTTCTTTTGAGAAGGAAACGCCAAATAATTAATAATATTTCCATAAAAAATAAAGAAAAAAATTAAACTAAATAGTTAAATTATAGAACTATTGACAGAAAACTTCCATGCAGTATCATCTCGCTGACACTTAGCTACCAGCAGTATTGATTTTGTCAGCAAAATCCAATGTAGTTTCACCTTTACCGACATCGTGCACCATTTTACTAAGCTCTTGGTAGCTAAGTGTCGGTAATATTGAAACTGTATGGGAGTTTCTATTTGAAAAATGGTGCGTGATGTCGGTAAAAGTGAAACTGCAGGGGGGTTTCTGAAAAAATAAACAATGTTGGAAGTATGTGTCAGTGAGACGATACTGCATGTGGGTTTTCTGTCAAAAGTTCTAAATTATATAAATATACATACGAAAAATGTAACGTATGTGTTAAAAGCAAACAAAACATAATTTAGGCCCATTTGAAGATTTCTCCTAAAGCCTCGAATAACATTGAGACAACCCTGAATTCGTTCATTTTCCTACCGACATAACTAATCTCAAGAGCCTCGAACTCATCTATCTACACTCTCACTTATGCCACCATCTCTTCGCAAGCACAAGCTCCTCTCTCGCTTTGGCTTCAACCTTCTTCGCATAGACACATTGGAGAACAGGAGTAGTAGGCAGGGCTGCGAGGGTTACATCATGATCTCTAATGATAACTTCGGCTCTGGCCACTTTTTCCTTAGTACCCAGGAAAATTTGAAGTTAAATTTAACCACACCGGAGTTCAATTACTTCCATTTTAGATCCTTAAAGACTTGGTTGCTATTGATAAGTCTCGTATCTTTTAGTACCCTTAGGAAAGGAAAGAATCCAACTCTGGAATACTTCAAGGTATTCGGGAGCAAATGTTACATCCTTCTTGATTGGAAACATATTGCTAATTGTGATTCTAGGTGGCGATGAAATCTTCCTCGACTATTCTAGCAGCAAGGCTTACGGGCAACTTGCATACTGAAATCGTTATGGAGTCAGGTAACGTGAAAGTTGACGACAACACAGTCACATCTCCATAGGAAAGACGATGAACCAAGATCTGACAATGAAGATTTAGACGTGTTCGCTCTGTATGGACAACCTCCAACACATACTGTGTGCACCTCATGAACCATCTTCATTCGACCATCCACTCTTCCCTCGAAGAAGATTCAAAATGATGAAGACTTAAACACTCCAGAACCAAGCATGATTATGAGCTTCTCACATAAGTTGACCAATAGCTTTGTGTTCTTGCAGATTCACCTATTTAAAAGCAGTACTAAGCGTGGCCATCTGTGAATTTTAAGTCGCCAGCTGATTAAACATAGTCGGATCTCCACTGGGACGTTGAATCCTTCAAATATAAGATCTTGTAATCTCTCTCTATGCAAAATTATTTAGCAAGATTGTGTCCGTCCTATCATCCAAACCCATGAAGTTTCCACCAGCCAATGCATCTAACTCCTTTGGCGGTATCCAGATGAAGTGCCTCATAGAAATAGCGGAAGAGCTCGTACCAAGGCTCTCCTTGACTTGGGCACTTGCGGAGAATCTGATTAAACTTTTTCCAACTCTCTCCAAGAGAATCTACGTCCAACTGAATAAATCATACAATTTATCCCATAAGCTCTGCAACCTCGGATGGAGGGTGGAACCTCCTCAAAAACTCGATGGTGAACTCATACCAAATAGTGATGGAATGGTGCGATAACTCGTTCATCTACTTATTCGCCCCATCAAATAAGGAAAATGCGAAAAAATATCAATCGTCTCATAGGGAACCCATCGTGGCCATGATGTACCATATGGATAAGTCATGACGTACCATATGGATAAGTGATCTTTTGATATCAAAGTGTTGGGAACCATTGGGATTCACTAGGATGGTGGGCTAAAAATCTTTCTATGTAGGTATATAGTTGCTCACCATCAAATGTCCTCGTGGCCTCTTATCCGACACAACTTACGCCTCTAACACATTCACTTCAGCTTGAGGCGGCAATGGTGGTGGTGGCACATGTTGTGTATTTGCGTCCAACGTAGCCAACTGAGCACTCGGTTCCTCGTTATTAGAGGTGCAACTGGGGGGTTGAACCCGACCAACCCGAGATCAGCTCGAACTAAGTTAGACTCGGGCACATAGTTTTTAGTAATTTTGACGGGCTTTGACAAAAATTATCAGCCCGAATTGCAATTAGGTTCAGGCTTAGAAACAAATATTAAACGACGGGCTAACCCGAAGAGTCCGATTTGCATGATCACTACCTATAAATATTATATGTTGAGAGAATTATGTAGAGTGTCTAACATGAATCTGTTACATTTATTTTTTATTATTAGCGATATTTCTAAACATATCTTGTTCTTGAAGTAGTTGATTTAGTTTTTTCACCAACAATTGTATCATTCCCTTGTGTTTTTAAAAAAATATTAAGTTTAATGTACTAGGCCAAATTCTGCCCGAACTCGTATTGATTTGTACCAATTTGGGCTTGGACGGGCTTACGATGTTGTTAACTCGGGCTGGGATGGACTTGGGCAACCTCGACATAACTCGGTCTTGGGCTAAGACAAGGTTGCCAATCCATCCAGTCCGCCCGAGTTGCATCCCTACTCATTATCCTTCCGAGCTTACTCACGACGAGCAATCTCATCCGCAAAAGTATTATGGATCCTCCAAGCCTCAGGCGCTGAACATCATCCAACATCTTAACCTTATTCCTCAAGTCTTTAAGTTTCTAGTGGAAATACGCTTTTAGTTTGTCAAGTGGAGGGCGTAGTGACTTAATGCAAGACCAGGTCATACACCAGAATTATCACCTAAAAGCACAATAACCAAGAAACGTAGGTGAGTACAAGATAAAAAAAGGACATCCTTGTTCACGAATCCCCTACTATGCACGGGGTCCGAGGTAGGGTCGGACCCACTTTGGGGGTCTATTGTACACAGTCTTACCTTGCATTTCTGCAGGAGGTTGTTTCCACGACTTGAACCTGTGACCTCCTGGTCACACGACGACAACTTTACCATTGTGCCAAGGCTCCCCCTCATGTGAGTACAAGATAATGAAGCTCAAAATAAAACTTCCTAAGACAAATAAAAACTAAATAACTATGTCCCTGACAACGCCGCCAAAACCTTAGTTGCTGCTCACCTCAAGTGCACAACTACCGGAGTAATAAAATTCTTGCAAGAAGTAGGGATTAGTCGTACCCAAGGGACTATGTGTCTAGTTTAATTCAGACTCAATTCCAAGTTGTTGAAATGGTCAAGATACCCTCCCATGTTCTAAAAGTGTCATAATAGCCTCCCTAGTTTCAAAATGTATTACAATCAACTTTTGGTAAAAAAAAAAAAATGGTCCAAATCATAACGGAATATTCCGTTAATTGACTATCGTGTCCCCTTGTGTTAAGGGTAAATTTATCATGTTAATAAAATATGAAAATAAAGATATGTTGGGTTTTGACGTAGGTAACGCAGCGGAATAAAAAAAAAAATCCTACTCAAAGCCCACCAAGGATCACAGGAAGAGACAATCATAACATGATAAGAGCATAGAAGATGTGTACCTTTTGGTTCGGGAGATCAGACGAAGAATAGTGTCTTCATCTCTACGGTTGATCCACACCTAGAGTTGAGATATAGATCTTCCTTATCCTCAGTATTATCTTGGACCGGAGGAAGAGGAAGAAGGAATCACACAACGAAGAACAAAGGGAGGATCCGGCCTCTCTTTGTGGCCGACGGGTAGGGGCGGATGGAAAGGGGCTTCGGCCTCTTGTTGTCTTGCTCTCTCTCGTGCTTTCTCTCCCACTCACTTATGTTATGAGCATTTGTTGTGGGAAGGAAGCTAGGAGCATCCTTTATATAGTCCAACAACTCCTTGTTAACTACATAAAGGCCCTTCCTAATCCTACATGAACTTGGATTAGTTCCTTCCTTGCATATTAGTCCTACTAACTTTGCAAGGTGTTGCAAAGTGATCCTTCTAATTAATTAATCACATTAATTAATTCTCAATTCTAGTTCAACCCTATTAGGCGTGTGACCCCATAGGTTTCTACTTAGTTGGTAGTGACTTATTACTAATATGGAGCGGTGTCTAGCAACACATCCATGCATCCCAACTAATAGAAATAAGTCAGTGATCCTGACAAACCTTGTGCCCAATATCACATATTGCATTATCCCTTTGTCTCCATATCCGGATTGGACACGAGAAATAAATAGTCACACTCGTATATCCAATCCATAGTTTCTCGATCCTGGGAATATGCTTATGCAAGCAGATAACATCAATATCTCCACATTGATTTATCTGATTCTGGCCAGACATTCAATAAGCACCATCCCTCGAGTGGCCATGGATATTTGCTCCCATTATGTGGGAGGGGCAAATCCTCTCTACATCACTACGATTTCTAAGCTTGCTTCCTATCATGCCCGATAGCTATCTTTATAGTTGCCCGGTTAAGGTGCAACTTTGGATAACATCAAAGCATGATATTCCACAACTAGAGTATCTAGTGACTTCAAGTCTAAGGATTGCAATATAACTGGCACTACGATAAGAGATAGTGACTTTGACATAACTTAATGTATCCTTCTCGTCACGTGTCAATCCAGTATGCCATTTCTCCTAATGCATGTCCATGTGTTAGACTTGATATCTCCATATCAATCTACACACTTACTAGTCTATATCTGATTGTCATATTGACCAATATAATGGACTAGGGATATTTAAGATAAACAACACATTGTATCTAAGGACTTCATTATGTTAAACATCACAATAATTAATAAATGAATATTCTAGCCAAAAACATTGTTCATACTAAATATAGATTGCCTCTAGGGAACCTATTCCAACAGTCTCCCACTTGCACTGGAGCTAATCTGGTGCATCTCTTATGCCTATGGATCTAGGTGCCCTTCATGTTTTCGCTGCGCAAGTGGCTTTGTGAGCAGATCTGAAATATTTTCATCCGTTGGAATCTTGCACATCTTCACATCTCCTCGATCGATCATATCACGAATAAGATGAAATCTCATAAGTACATGCTTCAATTTCTGGTGTGATCTTGGTTCCTTGGCATGTGCGATCGCCCCAGAGTTGTCACAATACAACTCTATGGGATCCACGATGCTAGGGACCACACCGAGCTCACTGATAAAATTCTTTATCCAAACTACCTCTTTTGCTGCTTCCGCAGCAGCAATGTACTCAGCCTCAGTTGTATAAGCAGCAATTGTTCCTTGCTTGGAACTCTTCCAGCTCACAGCTCCTCCATTCAGGCAAAACACGTATCCCGACTGCGATCTGTAGTCATCTTTGTCGGTTTGGAAGCTTGCATCAGTGTAACCAATTACACTTAGCTCTTCCCTACCTCCAAATATCAAGAACACATCCTTAGTTCTTCTCTAGTAGTTTAGGATGTTCTTGACAGCAATCCAGTGACTCTCACCCGAATTGGACTGATACCTGCTTACCATACTCAACGCGTATGATACGTCTGGTCTAGTACACAACATGGTGTACATGATGGATCATATGGCCGAAGCATAGGGTATCCTACTCATGCGGTCCTTCTCAATATCATTGGAAGGACAGTCAGTCTTGGATAGAGTGACTCCATGCGACATGGGCAAGAATCCCTTCTTGGAATCTTGCATGTTGAACCGCTTCAACACCTTGTCTATATATGTACTTTGACTTAGGCCGAGCAGCTTTCTAGATCTATCCCTATAGATCTTGATACCAAGTATATAAGCAGCATCTCCTAAGTCCTTCATTGCGAAAAAATTTCCTAGCCAATCTTTAACAGATTGCAAAGTAGGAATATCGTTTCCAGTGAGAAGTATGTCATCCACATACAAGACCAGAAACACTAGAGAGCTCCCACTAACCTTCTTGTAAACACAGGGCTCATCTTCATTCTTGGTGAAATCAAACTCTTTGACTGCGTCATCAAAACGTCGATTCCAACTCCTAGAAGCTTGATTTATTCCATAAATGGACCTTTGCAGCTTACAGACTTTATTGGCATTCTCTGGATCCTCAAAACCCTCCGGTTGTGTCATGTACACGTCCTCGAGGAGGTTCCCATAAAGGGACGCTATTCTAACATCCATTTGCCAAATCTCATCGTCGTAGTATGCTGCAATAGCAAGTAGGATTCGAATGGATTTAGTCATGGCGACTGGTGAAAAGGTTTCATCATAGTCAATACCATGAATCTGTCTATACCCTTTAGATACCAATCGCCCCTTGTAGGAAACTACCTTGCCATCCATGTAGGTCTTCTTCTTGAAGACCCATTTGCTCCCTATGGACCGAGCCCCTTTAGGTGGTTCCACCAAAGTACATACTTTGTTGGTATACATGGAATCTGAAAGTGTGAGTATGCAGATGTTAATGCAACTAAGATACTCTAGAAGGGGGGGGGGATTGAATAGAGTATGCCAACTTTTTGCAAAACTTTCTAGGAAGATGAAAACTTGTGCAAACAATGAAGTTCAAGGACTTGTAAACTATTTCAGGACCTTGGAGAAGATGCAGACAATATAAAGCAAGTATGCCTTTCAAGCCCTTGAAAAACAGACAGTTTTGTGTGCTGCGAAAACTATGAAAAAGAATGAACTGTAAATGCAAGTGACAAGAGATTTATAGAGTTCAGTCCACTTGGACCCACGTCTCTACCTCAGGGATGTGATCCCTGTAGGATTTTCAACTCAATTCTTATTAATCAAAAGATAAGACCTAGAACTCAAGCCCAGAGAGTTCCCTTACTCTGTTACAGCTTGTGGTTTTCCCTAACCTGTCTAGTACATGCTCTAGCTAACTGATTAACTGAGAATTCTCTATTGTTCACCTTGAACAATCCTTTAGAATAGATGTAGATATAATACAGAAATGATCTACCAATAAAACTCAAAACAGAAGTACACTTAGAGTAGAAATACTGTAGTGAGAATGCAGTGAACTTCTGTGGAAATGATTGAGAGTTTGATGTTCTTCTTTGGTGCTTTGTCAATCCAGAAACTTGTCTCTTGATTTTGCCCGTTGAGTCTCTTCTCTTGTTGCTTCAAAGTGAGCTCTATTTAAACTGTTTGAAGCTCTGCAAATCTTCTCAGATTTTCAGCAACAACTTCCTATTTTGTAGGCAACAACTTTTACTCTCTTTAACATCTTTCTCCAACGGATAGTTGATCACAATCTTAAGAGATATTGTTGTGATCTTTTCCATAAGCAATCTGAGAAGCTGTCATAGGTCTCTGATTGATCACAAGATCGAAATATCCATTTATTTCCAAACTGCACAAATTCAGTTTAGGAAACAATCCTGCAAATATTGGAAACAAAATTTCATGTAATATCAAGGTCAAACAGATAGTATTCTATGATAAAAACATGTTAGAATAATTTGTCTTTCATCATCGAATAACAGTAAATAAAACATATGAAAGATAGATAGGGAATCAATTTGGAGAATTTGTAGAAAACTCCTCCTGAGAATGTTCATACAGGTTAAGCAGTTTCAAGGCTTTGAATCAAGTTTCAAGGCCTTGAAAATAGCTAAAATATTTTCAAGCCTCTGAGACTGATTCAAGGCTTTGAAAGCTGATTCAAGGCCTTGAAATAGCTGAGCTATTCCAAGCCTTGCACAACCTGATCTTACTATCTCCCCCTTGATGAAAGACAAAACCAAATTCTGTTTGATCCTTAGTCTCTGCAAAATAAGCTGATTAGTTCACAATTTATAAAAACGCAGTAATTACAAAAAGATCCAACTTATCCATAATACCAACAAAAACTTAAACAATTCAGCAAATATCAAATAAACCTAAAAAGTAACTTCTAGAATTTTCTCCCCGTTTTTTTACTTTCATCAAAAAGAAAGAAGATGTTGGATCAAGTGTCTGGAAAATTTGAAAACTTTAAAGAAAAACTTTGACGAAGAGAGATTAGTGAAGAAAGAGTAGGCAAGATTAAGGGGTTGGATCTTCATCTTCATCCTGATCTCCTTCCTCTTTCTCATTGTCTTCTTCATCAGTCTTGTCCTGCACTTCCTGTTCCTCTTCATTCCCACCAGCAACAGTGTTGGAATAGATGCCCTAGAGGCAATCTAGTTTAGTATGAATTTATTTGTGGCTAGAAATAAATTTATTATTTATTGGATATTTAATGTAATGAAGTCATTAGATTTACAATTGTGTTGTTTATCTTAAATATCCCTAGTCCAGTATAATGATTAATGAGACAATCATCTATAGACTAGTATGGGGTTGGATTGATATGGAGATATCACGATCCAGCACATAGGTGTGCATTAGGGGTAATGTTGCACTGGATTGACCCATCTCCGAGAAGGCTACATACATGTTATGTTGAGTCACAAGCGCTTCTAGCGGTGCAATGGTATTGTCATCCTTAGACTTGAAGTCACTAGATATTCTAGTTGTGGATTATTGTGATTTTGGTAGCGTTAAACGCTACACCGTAACTGGGTAGTTATAAAGGCGTGTACTGGATACAATAAGAAGCAAGCTTAGAGATTGTATTGGACGTAGATAGAATTTTTCCCTCCCTCATAACGGGAGCAAATATCCTAGGCCACTCGAGGGATAGTGCTTATAGAATGTCTGGCCAGACTCATATAAATCAATATGGGATATTGATGTTATTTGCACGAATAAGGCTATTCTCATGGATCGAGAAACTATGGATTGGATATACGAGTGTGACTTGTATGTCTCGTGTCCAATCAGGATATAGAGACAAAGGGATGAGAACAATTACTTGTACAAGGTTGTCAAGATGACTATTCTAATAGTTGGCTAGAATGGATGTTTTGCTAGAAACCGCTCCATATTAGCAAATAGTTGCTACCAACAAGATAGAACCTATGGGGTCACACGCTGTATAGAGTTGAACTAGATTTGGTAATTAATTAATTGGATTAATTAATTAGAGGGATCACTTTGCAAAACCTTGCAAACTTAGTAGGGACTAATTTGCAAGGAAGGGACTAAATTGAATTCTAGTAGGACTAGAATAAGTCCTTTAGGTAGTTGGCAAGGAGTTGTTGGACTATATAAAGGACCTTCCTTCCTTCCCACAACTTATGCTCATTATTGAACATAACAAGAGTGGGAGAGAACAAAAGGAGAGAGAGCAAGCAAACAAGAGGAGCCCGACCGCCCCTCTTGCCGCCGCCCGTCCCGTCGGCCACAAGGAGGCCGAGAGCCCCTTTTTGGTCTCGTTTTGCGTGATTTTTCTTCCTCTTCCTCTTTTCGGGCTAGCACCAAGGACTTGGGAGATCTAGGATCAACGCTAGGCGTGAATCAACCATAGAGAACGTGACACAATTCGCGTTTGAAGTCATCAAAGGAGAACCCTAAGGTGTGTTATTGATTTCTTCCTTTACCATCGTGATGTCTCTTGACTTGTGATCCTTGGAGGGTTTTTCATGGTTATTTTTGTTTCCGTTGCGCATCCATGATTCAAAACCCTACAGTGGTATCAGAGCCACAGGTCATAGAGCATAAACGTGGTTTATGTGTTACGTTTTAGTTGTTTTACACCTTAATTTGATTGATTATCGCGTAAAACAAGACAAATCAAGCATGGGATGCAATTTGTCAAAAATCTATCATAACAAGATCTAAAATTTGCATTGGATGCATGAATTGGTGAGTTTGAGAAATTTTAGGATCTTAGATCTAGGGTTTGGGCATCCTTGGGGAAGAAGGAGTTCTCCCAAAACAAGGAAACAAACAAACTTGGGCACCAAGCAAGGGAGTTGTTTTGGAAACAACTCCCTCAAGGAGGTTCGGGCCCCTAGGGGACCGCCCCTCTTGCTTGCCGCCCGGCCCTAGGGCCTTGTGTTTCACCTTATTGGGCCCGGGCAATTTGATTGTTGGGCCCATGGACCGTTTTAACCCTAGAAATCCTAAAATCAATTAAAATTGACCAAGCGCGTTAAAATTGGATTTTAACTGTTTATGTGCAATTCGCATGGTGATTGGATATGGCCTTAGGATGTGGTTTGATGTGGATGTTTAATTTTGTGGTTTGGTTTTACGTCCTGCGAGCTGATCAAATTAATCGTAATAATTAATTAGGGTCTTATGGCCTGCGTGCCATTTTTTTTCTCAACTTGTGAGATTTATTTTATTTAGTATAGAAGTTAGCTAGTGCTAGATAAAGTAGATTGTTAGCCAAGATTGAAGAAAAGAAGCCCAAAGCCAAAGGAGCCACAAAAGATGGAGCATGGAGCATGGAGCATTCCACATGACTATGAAGAATGGACCAAAAGATCAAGACGCATGGAGATGTATTTGTTTTAGGGTTCATAGATAATTCCATTGGCTTGGAATTATCTTAGTCTAGAAAAGGCCATATCCACATCACGTTTAATTTCTGTTTTGTGGTTGTTTACTTTATTGTCTTATTATTGTGTGGTTGGTGTATGGATGATGCATGCAATTAGGATAATAAGATAATTAGACAACCCGGATCTATTATTTGGAGTTGTGCCCAAACTCAAATAGATAGATTAGTTGATTTTGATCAACAAAACAATTAAAATTGAATTTAAAATCCCTCAAAATTCAAATATTGTGTTCTTGCCTTCTCGTTATTTAAACACTCATTATCATCATTATTTATCAAGTTCGTGCGTACCAAAGCATGGCGACTTGGTTCATAATGATGGAATGCGATGGCACGTAACAATGTGCAATTGTTTAAATAAGAGGTTGAACACAACTGGGCTATTAATATGATTAAGAAACCTAGAGACAATCAATTGGGATTATCCATATGGATGGATAAATAAGGAGTTATTTGCCCAATTGAACCAAGAGTTGCATATGCGATGCAATTGGAATTGTTCCTACCTAAAGTAGTCGAGTTATGGGTGACTTGCCAAAACAAGCTCATAAGGAGGTGAAACATGGATCTTGGCCCACTAGAAAATATAAGGATATTTTCCGCATTAATATCTTGAGGGTTATTAATCCGTAGTAAAATAGTGGGAGCTATATTTGATAAACTAGCCATTATTGAATATAGTCAAAAATTCACAAATACTAAAACTTGTGTATTTTCCTTTTGTAGAATTCCAAATGGCAAACAACTCATCGAGTTCACAACATTCCCTACGATCTGTCCTTGAGAAGGACGAGCTCTCTAGAACCAACTTTCTTGATTGGTACAGAAACTTGAGAATTGTTCTCAAGAAAGAGAAGAAACTGTACGCAATAGAGGAGCAAGTTCCAGAAGGTCCAGAGAACCAAACACCAGCTGCCCTAAAGGCGTATCAAAAGCGTGTTGATGACGCTAATGATGCGGCCTGCCTTATGCTATGCACCATGACTTCTGAGCTTCAGAAGCAACACGAAAACATGAGTGTTGTCGATATGATCGAGCATCTGAAGCAGCTCTTCCAAAAGCAGGCAAGGGTAGAGAGGTATGAGGTCTCTAAGGCACTGTTCAAGTGTCATCTGGCAGAAGGGAACCCGGTGGGACCCCATGTACTCAGTATGATCGGGTACTTGGAGAATCTCGCCCGACTGGGGTTCCCGGTCGGCCAAGAGTTGGCAACCGATCTCGTGTTGCAATCGTTGCCCGAGAGTTATGGACAGTTCATCATGAACTATAACATGAACGAGATCGTGAAACCACTGCCAGATTTACTCAATATGTTGAGGACAGCTGAACAGAGCATCAGCAAGGGAAAGGGCAAGGCCATTATGATGGTACAGAAAGGAAAGGGCAAAAGGTTTGCCTCATCCTCCAAGGGCAAAGGCAAGTCAGTTGCCAAGTCTAAGGAACCTGCCCTTAAGCCTGTTGGTGGCATTGTCAAAGGTGTGACTAAAGGTGAGTGTCACTACTGCAGTCAGCCTGGACACTGGAGGAGGAACTGCCCAAAATATCTGGAGGACAAGAGGCTTGGAATAGTGATTCCACCACCACCAGGTATTTTTGTTGTGGATGTCAATTTAACTGTCTCTACATCATGGGTATTAGATACTGGATGTGGATCTCATATTTGTCGAAATATGCAGGATCTAAAGAGAAGTAGAAAATTGGCTAAAGGAGAGGTAGATCTACGCGTTGGGAATGGAGCAAAGGTTGCTGCGTTGGCCATAGGCGTGTGCGAGCTATCTCTGCCTTCAGGATTAGTTTTAGAATTAAATAATTGCTATTTTGTGCCTGCTATGAGCAGAAACATTATTTCTATTTCTTGTTTGGACAAGGATGGTTTTATTATTTCAATAAAGAACAATTGTTGTTCCTTTTATTTAAATAATATACACTATTTTAGTGCGCAATTATTTAATGGACTTTATGTCCTTGATCTAAGCAATCCTGTCTACAACATTAATACCAAGCGGATTAAAATAAATGATTTAAATCCTGCTTATTTATGGCACTGTCGTTTAGGCCACATAAACGAGAAACGTGTATCTAGACTCCATAAGGATGGATTACTAGACTCATTTGATTTTGAATCATATGAGACATGTGAGGCTTGTTTATTGGGAAAAATGACAAAGTCCCCTTTCAATAAGAAAGGAGAGAGGACTAGTGAGCAATTGGCGCTCATACATACCGATGTGTGTGGGCCATTTGCCACGCCTTCCAGGGGTGGTTATGTCTACTTCATTACATTTGCTGATGATTACAGCAGATATGGATTTGTGTACCTCATGAGGGCAAAATCCGAATCCTTTGAAGTGTTCAAAGAATTCAAGAATGAAGTAGAGAAGCAACTTGGCAAAAGTATCAAGGCTCTACGATCGGATCGTGGAGGAGAATACTTAAGCCAAGAGTTTGACGACTATCTTAGAGAGTGTGGGATCGTGTCCCAACTCACTCCACCCGGAACGCCACAATGGAATGGCGTGTCTGAGAGGAGGAATCGAACCCTATTGGATATGGTTCGATCTATGATGTGTCAAACCGATCTTCCATTATCATTTTGGGGCTACGCTCTATTAAGTGCAGCTTTCACCATTAACCGTGTTCCATCCAAATCAGTCATGAAGACACCATATGAGATGTGGAGTGGGAGGCGTCCCACACTGTCGTTCATGAGGATTTGGGGCTGCGATGTCTATGTAAAACGTTTACAATCAGACAAGCTAGGGCCAAAATCGGATAAGTGTAAATTTGTGGGGTACCCTAAGGAAACTAAGGGATACTACTTCTACAATCCAACCGAGAACAAAGTGTTTGTTGCTCGGACCGGCGTGTTTCTAGAAAGAGAGTTTGTCTCCAATGAAGCAAGGGGGAGGAATGTAGAACTTGAAGAGGTTCAAGAATCACAAATCACTGAACCGATTATGGAACATGAACAGGAACCACAAGCAGTTGAGGAGCAACCTGTTCAGGTAACACAAGAGCTTCGTAGATCTAGTAGAGTGCGCCAGGAACCCGAGAGATATGGACTTCTCGTGACCGATTCCGGTGACACGATGATCATATATGATGAGCCTACTACCTATGAGGAGGCCATGAATGGCCCAGACTCTCAGAAGTGGCTAGAAGCCATGAGATCCGAGATGGAATCCATGTATACCAACAAAGTGTGCACTTTGGTGGAACCACCCGATGGGGCGCGACCCATAGGGTGCAAGTGGGTCTTCAAGAAGAAGATCGACATGGATGGTAATGTGATTACCTATAAGGGATGATTGGTGGCTAAAGGATTCAGACAGATTCATGGTATTGACTATGATGAAACCTTTTCACCGGTCGCTATGACCAAATCCATCCGAATCCTACTTGCGATTGCAGCATACCACGACTATGAGATTTGGCAGATGGATGTCAAAACAGCATTCTTTTATGGGAATCTCCTCGAGGACGTGTATATGATAAAACCGGAGGGTTTTGAGGATCCAAAGAAAGCCAACAAAGTCTGTAAGCTGCAACGAGCCATTTATGGATTGAAGCAAGCTTCTAGGAGTTGGAATCGACGTTTTGATGAGTGGTCAAAGAGTTTGGCTTCATCAGAAACGAAGATGAGTCTTGTGTCTACAAGAAGGTTAGTGGGAGCTTTGTAGCTTTTCTGGTCTTGTATGTAGATGACATACTACTCATTGGAAACGACGTTCCCATGCTACAATCTGTTAAAGATTGGCTAGGGAAGTGTTTCTCAATGAAGGACTTAGGGGAAGCAGCCTATATACTTGGTATAAAGATCTATAGAGATAGATCTAAGAGGTTGCTAGGCCTAAGTCAAAGTACATATATTGACAAGGTGTTGAAACGGTTCAACATGCAAGATTCCAAGAAGGGATTCTTGCCCATGTCACATGGAATCACTCTTTCAAAGAGTGGTTGTCCTTCCAATGAGATTGAGAAGGAACGCATGAGTAGAATACCCTATGCCTCGGCCATATGATCTATCATGTACGCCATGTTATGTACTAGACCAGATGTGTCATATGCCTTGAGTATGACAAGCAGATACCAATCCAATCCGGGTGAGAGTCACTGGATTGCTGTCAAGAATATCCTAAAGTACTTGAGAAGAACTAAGGATGCTTTCTTGATATTTGGCGGTGAGGTAGAGTTGCGTGTAAGGGGTTACACTGATGCAAGCTTCCAAACCGACAGAGATGACTTTAGATCCCAGTCAAGATATGTGTTTTGCCTGAATGGAGCAGCGGTGAGCTGGAAGAGTTCCAAGCAAGAGACGGTAGCTGATTCTACAACAGAGGCTGAGTACATTGCTGCAAATGGCGCAGCAAAGGAAGCTGTTTGGATCAGAAAGTTTGTTTCTGAACTTGGTGTGGTCCCTAGCATTGCGGATCCAGTTGAGTTGTACTGGGACAACACTGGGGCGATCGCGCAATCAAAGGAACCTAGGTCGCACCAGAAGTCCAAACACGTGCTCAGGAAGTTTCATCTGATTCGAGATATTATCGATAGAGGAGACGTTCGGATATGCAAGATTCCTACAGATGAGAATCTGTCAGACCCGCTTACAAAGCCGCTCATGCAGTGGAAGCATGAAGGGAACACTAGGAGTATGGGCATACGAGGTGCGCCAGATTGGCTCTAGTGCAAGTGGGAGACTGTTGGAATAGATGCCCTAGAGGCAATCTAGTTTAGTATGAATTTATTTGTGGCTAGAAATTCATTTATTATTTATTGGATATTTAATATAATGAAGTCCTTAGATTTACAATTGTGTTGTTTATCTTAAATATCCCTAGTCCAGTATAATGATTAATGGGACAATCATCTATAGACTAGTATGGGGTTGGATTGATTTTGGAGATATCACGATCCAGCACATAGGTGTGCAATAGGGGTAATGTTGCACTAGATTGACCCATCTTCGAGAAGGCTACATACATGTTATGTTGACTCACAAGCGCTTCTCGCGGTGCAATGGTATTGTCATCCTTAGACTTGAAGTCACTAGATATTCTAGTTGTGGATTATTGTGATTTTGGTAGCGTTAAACGCTACACCGTAACTGGGTAGTTATAAAGGCGTGTACTGGATATAATAAGAAGCAAGCTTAGAGATCGTAGTGGGCGTAGATAGAATTTGTCCCTCCCTCATAACGGGAGCAAATATCCTAGGCCACTCGAGGGATAGTGCTTATAGAATGTCTGTCTAGACTCAAATAAATCAATATGGGATATTGATGTTATTTGCACGAATAAGGCTATTCCCATGGATCGAGAAACTATGGATTGGATATACGAGTGTGACTTGTATGTCTCGTTTCCAATCCGGATATAGAGACAAAGGGATGATACAATTACTTGTACAAGGTTGTCAAGATGACTATTCTATTAGTTGGCTAGAATGGATGTTTTGCTAGAAACCGCTCCATATTAGCAAATAGTTGCTACCAACTAGATAGAACCTATAGGGTCACACCCTGTATAGAGTTGAACTAGATTTGGGAATTAATTAATTGGATTAATTAATTAGAAGGATCACTTTGCAAAACCTTGCAAACTTAGTAGGGACTAATTTGCAAGGAAGGGACTAAATTGAATTCTAGTAGGACTAGAATAAGTCCTTTAGGTAGTTGGCAAGGAGTTGTTGGACTATATAAAGGACCTTCCTTCCTTCCTTCCCACAACTTATTCTCATTATTGAACATAACAAGAGTGGGAGAGAACACAAGCAAACAAGAGGAGCCCGACCGCCCCTCTTGCCGCCGCCCGTCCCGTCGGCCAGAAGGAGGCCGAGAGCCCCTTTTTGGTCTCGTTTTGCGTGATTTTTCTTCCTCTTCCTCTTTCCGGGCTAGCACCAAGGACTTGGGAGATCTAGGATCAACTCTAGGCGTGGATCAACCATAGAGAACGTGACACAATTCGCGTTTGAAGTCATCAAAGGAGAACCCTAAGGTGTGTTATTGATTTCTTCCTTTACCATTGTTATGTCTCTTGACTTGTGATCCTTGGAGGGTTTTGCATGGTTATTTTTGTTTCCGTTGCGCATCCATGATTCAAAACCCTACAAAAAGTTGCTTCTTCAGTCCTGTTCTTTGCAGCAGCCTTTGGAGATTTCTTTTTCTTCTTCAAGGTAATCAGCAGATCATCTAAGTCAGGGCTATTGGCTTCATCTTCTTCCTGTGGGGCCTGTTCTGCTACCTGCTTTCCCTTATCTGAAATTGGAGTTACCTCTTCCTGGTCTGAATGCTCACTAGGAAAATTCTTTTCAGAGTCTCCTTTCTTCGTACCTTCAACATCCTCAGGAACAACAAGCAAAGTCATGCTTCTGAAGATGCTTTCTACCATGTACTTGACTTGCCCAATTTCACTTTCTAGTCCAAAAACAGTTGCTTTGACATCCTCCATGTCAAACTACAAACCATCAAGTCTCTGATTGTCTGTTGGCTGAGAAGTCTAACTTGAAGTGGGAGTCAAGGTCTTGGGCTTAAGAAACTTCTTTGCACCTAGTTCTTCTTCAGTGAGGTCAGAGTAAAGTTTTCAAACTTTTTCTTTGGTTTTTACCACTCCAATGTTCTCAAAGGCTTTCTCATTAAGTACTCCAAATCCAGATGTGACTGATTCCTCTCCAGTAGTTGGAATCTCAAAGTGTTCAAAGAACAAAGTGAGCAAGTTTGCATAGGGTAGAGGGTGAATCCTTTTAATGGTAAGGCTAAAGAGAATATGTTCAATCACTAGTTTTGGGAGATCAATCTCATAGCCATGCATAACCAGATACATGATGTGAAGCATTCTCTCAGTCATCAGTTCTCTAGAATGCTCTCTGGGAAATATACACCTAACAATGATGGTATGAAGGACTTTGGCTTCAACATTCAACATTGAATGTGTTAACTGTTTGGCTGAGGTTGAGATGTTTGGAAGAAAGAACTCATCTTTGGCTAGCTTCCGGTCTCTGAATTTTGTGGATGGTTGCTAGTGTCATATATCTTTGGACATCCTAGTACATTGGCAAACTCAGAGTGATCCAATTCAATTACTACTCCAGCAACTTTAGATTTGATCACCAAATGTGCAGATCCCTTAACTTGGGTCAAGTTCAGGTAGAAGAGTCTGGTGAGTCTAGGGTAAGCTAGTTCCTTAGGATTCAGCATACACAACAAAGAACTCTTCTTCAACATAGAGATGCACTTAAGTTTCATGTGTTCCACCACATGCTTATTGACCATACTACATAAACCAATAGATCTTGAAGAAAAACCATCTAACCACTTACCTTTAGAGATGTTTCAGACAAACCAAGTCTCATCTGGGGCTGAGTTCTTTGTTGAGGCTTGTGAATAGATCTGCAGTTCCTTCTCCAGTTGACCTTCTGGTTGTGCTTCTGTCACCTTTCCTTTCCCTTTTTCTGCCTGATTTGCTTTCTTCTTCAGCTTCTTTGAACTAGTAGACTCTGTTTATGGTTGCTTTTCTGTAACAGCTTTCTGCTTCTTTTTATTTTCTGGGAGGAGGTTGTAACTTTCTTGAACTTCTTCTTGGGTGGAGGAAGATCTTGAACTGCCTCTGCACTAGGAGTTCTGGAGCTAGAATCCCCACCAACTTCTTGAACCTCATCCACTGCGGCTTTTCTTTTCTTCTCTAAATTAGGTTTCGATCCTCCAGCCATCTTGATTCAGTCTGAGGCTCTCCTTGTGCTCATTAGGGTTTGGGAGAAGAATAGAGAGAGATGGAATGATACGGAAAGAAGGAGAAGAGAAGAAGATAAATACTAAAAGAGTTTGAGTTTCAAAAGGAAACTAGTATCTCTCTGATCTTAAAAGATTTGCAATGATCAGAGGGATTTCAAATCTTTTCTGCCATTGGAAAATAAAATATTCTAATACTATTTTGTCTAAAACAAATTTTTGAAAAGGGTAGGGGCTATATTAGGTAAATATCTACAGAGATATCACCCAACAAAGAATGATCCAAGATTATTGACTATCAGTGTAGCAGACTTATTTTCAAGGCTTTGAAAATGTTTTCAAGGTCTTGAAAAACTGTAGCAATGCAACAAGTAAAAACCAAAGCTTTGAGCTGATTTTCAAGGCTTTGAAACTCAGTTCAAACCTTTGAAAACACATAAATCTTACCTTTCTTACCTGATGCTCCCCCTAAACCAATGCATCTTTATTTAGCATTCCCAATTCCAATCTTAGAGCTGAGAACCTTTCATCTGCTAATGGTTCAGTGAAGATATCTGCAATTTGCATGTTAGTAGCAACAAATTCAAGAATAATATCACCTTTCTTAGCATGATCTCTGATGAAATGGTGTCTGACATCAATGTGCTTGGTTCTTGAGTGTTGCACAGGATTCTTTGTAATTGAAATTGCACTAGTGTTAACACACTTAATAGGTATGCTCCTGAAATCAAATCCAAGGTCTCTTATCTGTTGAGCAATCTATAGCACTTGTGAGCAACATGCTCCTGCAGCTATATGTAGGGTTTTGATCATGGATACGCAGCGGAAAATATGATTTATCCATTCAATACCCTCCAAGGATCACAGGAAGAGAAGCATAACGATGGTAAAGGAAGAATCATGTTACACACCTTAGGGTTTCTCCTGTGATGACTTGTAACATGAATTGTTTCACGTCTCTACGGTTGATCCACGCCTAGAGTTGAGATCTAGATCTACCTTCTCCTTTGTGCTAGCTTGGACCGGAGGAAGAGGAAGAAGAAATGACACAACACGAGGCAACAAGGAGGGGGCGGCCTCCTTTGTTGGCCGACGGGACAGGGGCGGCGGCAAGGGGTCGGGTTCGGCCTCTTGTTTCTTGCTCTATCTCCTTTGTTCTCTCCCACTCAAGTTATGAATTATGAGTTCATAAGTGTGGTAAGGAAGGAAGGAGAATCCTTTATATAGTCCAACAAATCCTTGTTAACTACCTAAAGGACCTATTCTAGTCCTACTAGAATTCGGTTTAGCCCCTTCCTTGCAAATTAGTCCTACTAAATTTGCAAGGTGTTGCAAAGTGATCCTTCTAATTAATCAATCATATTAATTAATTCCCAAATCTAGTTCATCTCTATCTAGCCTGTGACCCCATAGGTTCTATCTAGTTGGTAGCAACAATTTGCTAATATGGAGCGATCTCTAGCAAAACATCCATTCTAGCCAACTAATAGAATAGTCATCCGACAAACCTTGTGCAAGTAATTGTCACATCCCTTTGTCTCAATATCCGGATTGTACACGAGACATACAAGTCACACTCGTATATCAAATCCATAGTTTCTCGATCCTGGGAATAGCCTTATTCGTGCAAATAACATCAATATCCCATATTGATTTATTTGAGTCTGGCCAGACATTCTATAAGCACTATCCCTCGAGTGGCTTCGGATATTTGCTCCTGTTATGTGGGAGAGACAAATTCTATCTACGTCTACTACGATTTCTAAGCTTGCTTCTTATTGTATCCGGTACACACCTTTATAGCTACCCAGTTACGGTGTAGCGTTTGACGCTACCAAAATCACAATAATCCACAACTAGACAATCTTGTGACTTCAAGTCTAAGGATGACAATATCGTTGTCACCACGAGAAGCGCTTGTGACTCAACATAACGTGTATGTAGACTTCTCGGAGATGGGTCAATCCCGTGCGCCATTACCCTTAATGCACACCCATGTGTTGGATCATGATATCTCCATATCAATCCAACCCCATACTAGTCTATAGACGATTGTCCTATTAATCATTATACTGGACTAGGGATATTTAAGACAAACAACACAATTTTAAATCTAAGGACTTCATTATATTTAATATCCAATAAATAATACAATGAATGTTCTAACCAAAATAAATTCATACTAAACTAGATTGCCTCTAGGGCATCTATTCCAACACTATATATTCAGCTTCAGCTGTTGATAGAGCAACTGGATTATGTGTCTTGGAATGCCAACTGATCAAGGATGATCCAATAATTTGGCAAGTTCCTGAAGTACTTTTCCTATCAACCTTGTAACCTGCAAAGTCAGCATCTAAAAAACCATGCAAAGAGAAGTTAGAATGTCTTGGATACCAAAGCCCTAAGTCATTGGTACCATTGAGATATCTGAATATTCTCTTCAGAGCAATCAAGTGTGATTCTTTTGGATCAGCTTGAAATCTAGCACACATACACACACTAAACATAATATCTAGTCTGCTTGCTCTGAGATAGAGTAATGATCCAATCATGCCTCTTTACTCTTTTACATTGACACTCTTACCAGATTCATCCTTGTCTAAGGATAGTGTAGAACTCATAGGAGTCTTGGCTTCCTTACATTGAGCCATACTATATTTGTTTAGTAAGTCTCTTGTGTACTTGCTTTGATGCAGAAAGATGCCCTTCTTCAATTGATGTATTTGAAGTCCTAGGAAGAAGTTCAGCTCTCCCATCATGCCCATTTCAAATTCCCTCCTCATAAGACTTGAGAATTCTCTGCACAATTGATCATTAGTAGCTCCAAACAATATATCATCAACATATATCTGAACTACAAGTAAATCTTTCTCATGAGTCTTCATGAAAAGAGTCTTGTCTACTAAACCTCTTTTGAAATCATTTTCAAGCAAAAACTTTGACAATATTTCATACCAAGCTCTTGGAGCTTGTTTCAAACCATAAAGGGCTTTGTTAAGTTTGTAAACATGATCTGGAAACTTTTCATTTTCAAAACCAGGTGGTTGTGCAACATAAACTTCTTCTTGTAAATAGCCATTCAAGAAAGCACACTTCACATCCATTTGAAATAGTTTCATATCCTTGTGAGATGCAAATGCAAGCAAAATTCTAATTGCTTCTAACCTGGTAACTAGAGCAAAAGTTTCCTCATAGTCAATACCTTCTTCTTGATTGTAGCCTTGAGCAACTAACCTTGCTTTGTTTCTGATCACATTGCCACTTTCATCCAACTTATTTCTGAATACCCATCTGGTACCAATGACAGACTAGTTTGTAGGTGGAGGAACCAGGTTCCAATCCTTATTCCTTTCAAACTCATTGAGTTCACTTTGCGTAGCAATGATCCAGTCTGCTTCTTGTAATGCTTCTTTCACAGTTTTTGGTTCTACAAGAGAAATAAAAGCATTAAAAGCACATAAGTTCTTCAACTGTGATCTAGTTTGTGTACCAGTGGTTGGATCTGATATGATATTATCAACTGGATGAGATGAAAGATATTTGAATCTCTTTCTTGGAGACCATGGTTCATGCTCTCCATAGATCTTCTCTGGTCTTGAAGTAGTGGCTTTGTCACTTGAATCCTTCTGGTCATCTTTGTCAAGGCTTTGAGGTTTACTTTCAAGGCCTTGAGCACCATTTTCAAGGTCTTGAAAATGTCTTCTATTTTCTTCTGATCCTTTCTTGAATCCAAATGGATTCTCAGTCTCTTCCTCTGATTCATGCTTGTTCAAATTCAAGTCTGCAAAACTTTCACTCAAAGAACCATCATAGCTTTCATCAAAAATAACATGAATGCTCTCTTCAACCAGTTTGGTTCTTTTACTGTAAACTCTATAAGCTTTGCTATTCAGAGAGTAACCAAACAATATACCTTCATCACTTCTTGCATCAAACTTACCAAGATTGTCTTTTCCATTGTTGTGGATAAAACAAGTACATCCAAAGGGCCTGAAGTATGAACTGTTTGGCTTCCTCCCTTTGAATAGTTCATAGGGGGTCTTCTTCAGAATAGGTCTGATCTAGCACCTGTTCCAAATATAGCTTGCTGTATTCACATCTTCTGCCCAATAATGTTTTGGCAGCTTGTTCTCAAGAAGCATTGTTCTTGACATATCTTCAAGAGTACTGTTCTTTCTTTCAACAACACAATTCTGTTGAGGAGTTCTTGGAGCAGAAACGTTGTGAGTAATACCATGCTTATCATAGAATAAATCAAATTCTAACTGATCAAATTCTCTACGATGATCACTTCTGATTGAAGCTACAGGTAGGTTTTTCAAGTTTTGAAGTTCTCTGCAAAGCTTTGAAAATTCAGAGAGTGCTTCAGATTTTTCTTTGAGAAACATAACCCAAGTATATCTAGAAAAATCATCTACAACAACTAGCATATACCTTTTACCTTTTGGAGTAGGAGTCCTCGTAGGACCACAAAGATCCATATGAAGCAATTCAATATATCTAGTTGTACTTACAAACTTCTTTGGCTTGAAGGAGCTTCTGGTCTGCTTACCTTGAGCACATGCTTTGCACATTTCATCTTCTTTGAACTTGATGGATGGCAATCCTCTTACCAAGTATTTGAAAATCAACTTGTTCAAAGTATGCAAACTGATATGACCAAGTTTCTGTGCCAAAGCTTTGAATCCACTTTCAAGGCCTTGAGACACTTCAAACTTTCACCTTCAACTTTGTTAGTCTGAAAAGTATAAACATTGTTTGATCTAGAGGCTGTGAGAATGCAATCTTCTGATTTCTCATTTTGCACCACACACTTCTCTTTATCAAATATAACTTTGTTGCCATTATCACAAAGCTGAGATACACTAATCAAATTAAATTTCAAACCTTCAACTACACATCAGAAATAGAGTTTTCAGAATTTGTACCAACTTTTCCAATACCACAATATTGCATTTGCCTTTGTCACCAAGTGTAATTGAATCCTCTGATTGCTCATTCAATTATGAGAATAGAGATCTCTTTCCACTCATATGTCTTGAGCAAACACTGTCCATAAACCACTTTTGTTCTTTGATATTGGTGACAACCTGCAAACACCAATCACTGCCTTACCCATCTGTTAGACCAAGTGTGGAATTTGGATTCATATTCAGGATCAACCATGTTAGGTGGCCTAATCCCTTTGGGAACCCAAATCTTCTTAACTTGTCCTTTGAGTTGAAAAGGAAAAGTGTTCCTCATTATGCGAGGGTCTCTTCTTCTAAAAGGACAAGTCATCTTAACATGACCAATATTGCAGCAGTAATGACAAGTAGGAGAAGTTTTGTTTCCAGCTTTCACAAATCTGGTATTGTTCCTTCTTGTAAAGTTTGGATTGCATCCAATACCGGCTTTGTGAACAGATTGTGAACTTCCTCCAACAATCAGGTTCAATTTATGTTCTGATCCAACAAGCTTGACTTTGACCAATTCATATTCTTGAAGTTTCTCAGTAAGAGTAGTCTTTTGTTTATCTAATTCATCAATTTGACGTCTTAGATTAACAAGGTTGTCACTCATTGAGGAGTTTTCAGTGACTACTTCCTTGACTTGTGTTTTCAAGGTTGCTTTTCAAGGCCTTGAAATCACTATCAGTTTTCTTCTGAGAGATTTCAAGATTCTGATTTAGGCAAACAAGTTGTAAGTTTTCTTTTGCTTGCTCATGAACTTTTTCTTTCAAAAGTTTGATCTCTTTCAGATAATCTTCCTTATTCAAAAGCATTGTTCTGAGGTATTTTGAAAGAAATTCTTTTGATTTTGAAATCAGACAATTTACCATTACCTCAATGTTCTTCTCAGAACTTTCATCATGCTTGGCCATGAAGCATAGGTTGGCATGTTCTTCCTCAGATTCAGATTCACTAGAGTTATCTGAATCACTCCATGAAGCTATCATGGCTTTCTTTCTTCTGTCATGATCTTTCTTTTGAAATCTCTTGCTTTTCTTGTGTGGACAATCTCTTATCAAGTGTCCTGCATCACCACACTTAAATCAGTTCATAACTTTTGATTTATTTTGTGAATAGGACTTACCTTTGTATTCCTTGATGCTGGATGATCTATGCCTTTCTCTATTGAAGTCTTTGTTTCCAACGTTTTTCTTCATTTTGAGAATCCTCGTCAAGGCTTTGGAAATTAAGGCAATTGGATCTTCATCATCACCATCCTCAGTTTCAAGGCTTTGTGTTCTCTCATTCTCTTTGTCTTTGAGAGCTAAGTTCTTGACACCATCTGGGAGTTCTCCATCAACTTCATTCATAGATATCTCATGTGTCAGGAGCTTCCCTTGTAGGTCATCAAGTTGTAGATTTGAGAGATTCTGAGCTTCTTCAATAGCTGTGGTCTTTGGTTCCCACTTTGCCTTTGGAAGACTTCTAAGAATATTCCTCACCTTTTCTTCATTGGAAAAATGTTTTCCCAGTGAATCAAGGTTGTTGACAATATCAGTGAACCTCTTGAACATGTCTCTGATGGACTCATCTGCATTCATCTTAAACATCTCATATTGCCTGAGATAGAGGTTGATCTTAGTTTGCTTGACTTGACTGGTTCCCTCAAAGGTAACCACAAGCTTATCCCAAATTTCTTTTGCAGTTGTGCATCCAGAGATCCTGTTGAATTCATCCGTACTCAAATCACAACACAAAATGTTAATAGCTTTGTAGTTCTTAGAAAATTGCTTTAATTCAGAAGAGGAGAGTGATTCTTCTATTTTGGGAGTTCTAATCCCATCTTTATCTTTGTAGAAAGTATGAGGTCCATTTTAGATAATAGTCCAAAGCTCTAGATCTTGATCAATGATGAACATTTTCATAAGGGCTTTCCAGTGAGCAAAATTTTCTCCACGAAATAGAGGAGGTCTGTTAGCTCTTCCCTGTGAGAAACCACCATCACCTGCAGTACTCATGATCACCAGATGGTTAAATCTATACAGTGATACAAGCTCTGATACCAATTGAAAGTGTGAGTATGCAGATGTTAATGCAGCTAAGATAGTCTACAAGGGGGGGGGGGGTTGAATAGAGTATGCCAACTTTTTGCAAAACTTGCTACGAAGATGCAAACTTATGCAAACAATGAAGTTCAAGGCCTTGAAAATTAGTTCAAGCCCTTGGAGAAGATGCATACAGTATAAAGCAAGTATGCCTTTTTCAAGGCCTTGAAAACAAGTTCAAACCCTTGAGAAACAGACAATTTTGTGTGGTGCAAAAACTATGAAAAAGAACGAACTGTAAATGCAAGTGCAAGAGATTTATAGAGTTCAGTCCACTTGGACCTACGTCTCTACCTCAGGGATGTGATCCCTGCAGGATTTTCAACTCAATTCTTATTAATCAAAAGCTAAGCCCTAGAACTCAAGCCCAGAGAGTTCCCTTACTCTGTTACAGCTTGTGGTTTTCCCTAACCTGTCTAGTACCTGCTCTAGCTAACTAATTAACTAAGAATTCTCTATGGTTCACCTTGAAAAATCCTTGAGAATTGATGCAGATATAATACAGAAATGATCTACCAATACAACTCAAAACTGAAGTACACATAGAGTAGAAATACTGCAGTGAGAATGCAGTGAACTTCTGTGGAAAGGATTGAGAGTTTGATGTTCTTTGGTGCTTTGTCAATCCAGAAACTTGTCTCTTGCTTTCTCCCGTTGAGTCTCTTATATTGTTGCTTCAAAGTGATCTCTATTTAAACTGTTTGAAGCTTTGCAAATCTTCCCAAATTTTCAGCAACAACTTCCTATTTTGTAGGCAATAGCTTTGACTCTCTTTAACAGCTTTCTCCAACGGATAGTTGATCACAATCTTCAGAGTTATTGTTGTGATCTTGTCCATAAACAATCTGAGAAGCTGTCTTATGTCTTTGATTGATCACAAGATCAAAATATCCAACTATTTCCCAACTGCACAAATTCAGTTTAGGAAACAATCCTGCAAATATTGGAAACAAAATTTCCTGCAATATCAAGGTCAAATAGATAGTATTCTATGATCAAAACATGTTAGAATAATTTGCCTTTCATCATATAATAACAGTGAATCAATCATATGAAAGATAGATAGGGAATCAATTTGGAGAGTTTGCAAAAAACTCCCCCTGAGAATGTTCATACAGGTTAATAAGTTTCAAGGCTTTGAATCCAGTTTCAAGGCCTTGAAAATAGCTAAGCCTCTAAGACTGATTCAAGACTTTGAAAGCTGATTCAAAGCCTTGAAATAGCTGAGCTATTCCAAGCCTTTCACAACCTGATCTTACATAATCCATTTCAGATCTCATGGCTTCTAGCCACTTTTTGGAGTCTGGGCTTTTTATGGCCTGCCCATAGGTTGCAGGCTCATCATCCATGAGGGGTATGCCATCGGGCTTTGTCACGAGAAGTCCATACCTATCTCGCTCATGACTTACTCTTCCTGACCTACGGAGTTCTTGTGTTACCTGAACAGGTTCTTCCATAACGACTTGGGCTCATGTTCCATCATCGGTTCAAAGGTTTGTGGTTCTTGAATTTCTTCAAGTTCTGCAGCCCTCCCACTTGCTTATTTATAGAAAAACTCTCTTTATAGAAACACGCCGGTCCGAGCTACAAAAACTTTGTTCTCGGTTGGATTGTAGAAATAATATCCGTTTGTTTCCTTAGGATATCCCACAAACTTACACTTATCCGCTCTGGGCCCGAGCTTGTCTGTTTGTAAACACTTTACATAGACATCGAAACCCCAAATCTTCATAAACAACACTATGGGACGCTTCCCAGTCCATATCTCATATGGTGTCTTCATGACCGATTTGGATGGAACACGTTTAATGGCAAAAGCTGCCGTCATTAGAGCATGTCCCCAAAATGATATTGAAGACCCGTTTGAGAAATCATAGATTGCACCATATCCAATAGTGTGCAATTCTGACGCGTGTAAACTACGCGTTGCTGCGCAAGTATATGGTCAAGTAATATAATGGAGTATTATAGACTCCGAGTTATCGAACCCAAGGGAAGGTGTCTACTATGTATCTAGTTTAACCGGTAAAAGGTTTGTAGTTTGAAGTGTTCTTACCCTCAAACAAGTGACTAGCAATGGTAGTGAAATAACGCGGATAAAATGATTTGATGTAAATCAGAGGAGAGAAAGCTAGGAAATCTATAGATCACCTAGGGTAGTTTTGACGATTCCGGATTTCATGTTCTAACACGACAATTCATAGTTAGTTAAGCTGGGTAATGGCGTTGACAATTACCTATCGGTCTCATGTCGTTCTACACAATAGTAATGATTTGTCCCTCTCAGGACAAGTATACTACCTATGTGTTCTAGTAGGTTAACGATATTGTAAGGGATAATGTCCCATCAGAGCACTATTCACGAGCAATTCACTACATCCTACTGAATTTACCCTCATCAAGTCATTCCTATTCAACTCACTTCTCAGTCTAATTGATTACGAATGTCCTTGTTTATTCATCCCAACTAGGGTAGAGTTGCTTTCACACACTCACTAGTTATGTAGTAATTTCGGGTCATGACTCCTACGTTACCAAGGATTAAGCACAATAAACAAGTAATTAACTACTACGAATTGTTTTTAAGCCTAGTTCATGATTACATGGAGAAATAGATAATCAACATCACACATCCTAGTTCTAGCTTGTCAATGGAAGAACTCAACATGAAATAGAACATAACAATCTCCATAAAATCATAAACCTAACGTGAAAGTTCATCCAAAATCCGGAAACATCCTCAAAACATAAACCCTAGGCTCTCCATAAATGCCTAGGTATGAGTTTAGCTACTCATAGCAAAAGATAACAGACTGTTCAAATATTTCATACAAGAATAAGGAGAAAGTGAATCAAACGCTAAAATCGAAGATACTGCGATGATCTGGGCTCGTCTCCTTGCTTGATGACGATCCAAACGAATTCTTCTAGCTGTACTTAGTGTTCTTGACTCACATTGATCGTCTCCTTTCGTCCCTTGGTGATTAGGTCGAGGTAGTGAAGTCAAACTATCAAGAAATTACATTTTAGCCCCAAAATACCGCACATTGGTCAGTGCATTTCGGCTTGCATTTCGGCCCGAAATACTAGCCGAAATGCTCTGACACTCAACTTCTTGAAACTTCACATTTTCCCCTCAAGTTCTTTAAGCCTCTTTCCTTGCCCTTCCTTGCTTCCAAAGTTCATGTCCGTGATTCCAAATCACTACAATAGCTATATATCCCGTCAAAGACAACAACAACAACTATACAAAGTGATTAAATCCGCAAATAAAACTCAAATCAAAGTGAACATGCCTGGATTAACATTAAGCACATGAAGGAACAAGTGATAAATCATGCTAATCCCAACTCAAGTATGCTCAAAATTATCCAAAAACCTATCAATCAAGTGGTAAATGCTCAAGAAATATAGCTCCTAAAATGTGCTATCAAATTCCCCCACACTTACTTTTTGCTCGTCTCGAGAAACAATGACGCTCAAAACCCCCACACTTGAGACATTGCATACATATACAAATACAAAACCGATGCATACCCCACCACTTTGCATACTTCACTTTCCGCTAGCCAACACGACTCACGACTCAATACACAAAGACACGACGATGCAAACTACATGATATATACAATGCAACTCAAGTATATACAATTCAAGGAATTAAAGAACATATTATTTTCTTTTTAGTTAGAGATTGAGCAACCTCTCTTTCACTAACCGAAAATCATCAAATCCTCACTAGCTCATTTTGAAATTTCACGACACATAGCAATAAATAAGATATGATGATCCTATGAACAAGCTCACTAAGGCATCCCCAAACATCCACCAAATCATACCAAGATACGAAACGTATTTTGATTCAAAGCGTCTATGCATTTCAAGTATCTAAGTGATCTTCCTTCGCCAAGTCATTTGAGGTTTTCAGACCCTCTTAGCCGATATTGCTTTGAATGCAAATTGTCCCATTGCTGGGAGACACAACTCCTATGTAATACGGCTTGACTTTAGTTTACCTCTTAAGCTCTACGTTGGATTGAATCTAAATTTTCCGTGCACACGGAAGCACATTAGGTTGTTTCACCTTTAAGCACAAAAATTTTATTTTATTTTTCATTTTCTTTTTATTTTCTTCTCTGTTTTTACAACCGTGCAATAGAGCTTAAGAGTGTGGGATTTTTTGGATTTTCTTTTAGAACCACCTTAAGGGATGGGGGTGTACGCTCCCCGGCTTCGCTTAGGCCGAAGACTCGTACCACATGAAACCAACTCAAAACGATGGTCCACCCCAGATTCTATGAGTCCATAAGCGTCCACCGGAAACGAAATAATCAACCACTCAAACACTCAATCCTCCTAGCACAATAAAGGAATCAAAAGTATGCCCGTAATCTACATTCACCTTTTCTTAGATACCCGGGACATCCCTTCGTGAGACTTGTGCACAAAATGGTAGAATTAAAGTCTCCCTACTACGGTGCTTCCTACTCCCATGAGCTCTTTCATTGGATTCTCTTCGTTTTCTAGGTCATAAGTTGCCCTTCTCAAAAATTTCATTTTTAGGATTCTTGCAATTTTTGATTTTGTTTTTTGTATTTTTCATATTAGTCTTAAATCTACATGCGTGGGCCAACTCGATTAACCATCAAAGTATGTGTAGGTGGAGAACTCAATAAATAAAAGTGCAACAATAATATATACAATGCAAATATATAAACGTGCACATGCAAATGCAATCATATGGACTAACTCTATATGCATAACAGACTCACTAATCTACATGTAACAAGGCTATGCAATGGCCAACTAGCGAATAGCTAAAATCCCCCTCACACTTAAGCGCTTCGTTGTCCTCAACGGAAGATAAAATAAAATCAAGAGGACTCGGCTGCTCAAATGCAGGGCCGGTGGGTCTAGTCAAAGTGGGCCCCCTCGTCCTCAGCGACTCAGGGATCTGGACTCGACTCTGGGTACACATCGGACATCTAATGGTACAGTCCTTCGTAGGTGTCAGGATGCTACAAGATGACATTAGCCGCGAAGGCCATGTCCTGAATCCATCCTCTCTGCTCAGCACTATCTACGCCTAGCTGCTCTAAGCCTCGGCCAAGCTGACGCTGACTACTCCGGACATGCTCAAACTGTCTCCTAGATCTAGATGTGTCAGCATCTGCTTGCAGTCTCTGCTACTCTAGCAAGTGGGTGATATGGGTCAGCTGACTCTCAATCCTAGAGCTAGAACTAGAGGTACTTGCCTCGCTAGGGTGTGTGGGATCAACAGGTTCTTGGGCTCTGAGGGGGTTGGGTACTCTCTCCCACTTAATCTCTCCATTATTCTTTTTAGATAGGTCATAAACAAGACCCTTCAAATCTGTGCCAACATCTTTTGCTATTTTTAGGAGAAGGCAAGTGTGGCCGGGAGATCTACGGTTATTAGGAACGGTCTTCTCCATAATAAAGCAATAAATGAAGTAGGGGATGTTAATCCTCTTGACGATCCACAAACAGTAGGCCATGGTGCAAAGCTGGAAGGAGTAAGTGGGTTGAGCAGTAACGCCCACAACCCAGTTCTCAAGAAGTTCGCACAACCACCTCGCATGTTGGTAGTAACTTATTACTAACATGGAGCGGTGTCTAGCAACACAACCATGCATCCCAACTAATAGAGATAAGGCAGTGATCCCGACAAACCTTGTGCCCAATATCACATATTGCATTATCCATTTGTCTCCATATCCGGTTTGGACACGAGACATAAATAGTCACACTCGTATATCCAATCTGTAGTTTCTCGATCTTGGGAATATGCTTATGCAAGCAGATATCTCCATGTTGATTTATCTGAGTCTTGCCAGACATTTAATAAGCACCTTCCCTTGAGTGGCCATGGATATTTGGTCCCAATATGTGGGAGGGATAAATCCTCTCTACATCACTACGATTTCTAAGCTAGCTTCCTATCATGCCCGATAGCTATCTTTATAGTTTCCCGGTTAAGGTGCAACGTTTGATAACATCAAAGCATGATATTCCACAACTAGAGTATCTAGTGACTTCAAGTCTAAGTATTACAATATAACTGTCACTACGAGAAGCGATTGTGACTTTGACATAATTTCATGTATCCTTCTCGTCGTGGGTCAATCCAGCATGCCATTACTCCTAATGCATACCCATGTGTTAGACTTGATATCTCCATATCAATCTACACACATACTAGTCTATATTGATTGTCCTATTAACCAATATAATGGACTAGGGGTATTTAAGATAAACAACACATTGTATCCAAGGACTTCATATGTTAAATATCATAATAATTAACAAATAAATATTCTAGCCAAAAACATTGTTCATACTAAATATAGATTGCCTCTAGGGAACCTATTCCCACAAGAACACCACTATCAACATCGCCTATATTACCTAGAATTTGGTGACAATTATAAGTCTCGGTGATTACTTCCTGAATTCGGCCACATCATCTAGATTATGTTAATCAAATTTTACACATTATAATTCTTTTTATGATTTGCCGCTGGAACCAAACCAAACCACCCAATTATCAACCCAAACTTCAACCATTAAAATAATAAATTGACATCAAACATGTCCATGGATAACAAGTCACAATCCTTCGAGACCAGACCCAAAAACTCATCACCTCTGTATCCCACAAAGAACCAAATCAACAATAAACTTACAAATTGAAAACCTAAATCAATTGATACAAATTCGATAATCAAATTTCATACTTGAAAACAATAAAATTGATTGTTTCCTATTTCAAATAAAAACGAGTGAGAACCCATATCAAAAATTCGAGGGAGCATGAGTTGGATCTATAAAACCCTAACTAGATCTGTACTTAGTGTGTCCTGTAAAACTCGCATCAATTTAGATATTTCTCTTCATTTTATTCTACATCATCGTCACGTTCATCTTTAAGTTCAGAATCTTTGACTTCAATTTCTTCCTCTTGTTCTGATTTTGTGTACTGAGACATATAAACTAAGAGATATAGTAAGAGTCTGAGAGGGAGACTCATAGATGAATCAAGGGACAGGGGGTGATAAAGAAGCCAAAGAAGTTATAGTGAAAGATTTATTGAAGACATATTCTTTTCAAAGATGAATTGTATTTTTTTGTTACTTCTTTAATTCGCGATCTTGTGTTCTAGCCTTCAAGGTGCTTCCTTTTTTCATTTCTTTTACGTCCCTTTTTTATTTTTTCGTCTTTATTTTATTATTTTCGTGATTTATTTGGTATAGACAATTTTACCTTCTAACATAGTTGGTATTGGGACGAATTTTTTTACCAAAAGTTTATTGCAATACATGTTGAAACTGTGGAGGGCATTAAAAAAAATTTAGAACAGTGGAGGGTATTGTAACAGTTTCATCAAAAAATGGTGGTGGGAAATAAGAAATTAAGTCTTTCATTAGTAATTGAAGTGCAAAAACTCAATTTGTTTGTCTAACTATAACTATCAAATAACTAATCCAAATCTGAAAATCGTAGGATTTAATGAATAAGAGAAATATAGGGCTCCTTGCTGGAATTCTGGGGCTGATTCCGTTTGACCGTTGATTCATGAAATACGACAGTTTAGTTACTTTTAATCGAGTATAGATTATATTCCTTATGTTTCTTTGGAAGATGACTAACATGTAGTGAATTTTCCGTTAACTCAAAATTTGCATAATTATGAAGCACAAGGATAAAAATATAGGCAGCAAACTGGAATTATGTATTAAACGAACACATGAATCAAGAATCACATGTTCATAGCGCTATCATAACCCCCAGGAACTCAACTCGGTCCCAAGCATAATGTTTAGCTACTCAAAGTAATCTGAAAGTCAACATAATAGAGTACATTGTTTGATTATGAGTTAAAGAGAAGAGAAAAGTAGAGAAAATGCTTCCAAAATTGTAAATCGATGAATCTCCACTATTGATCTTCAATCTCCCCGATGATCCATGCCCATATCACTTCTTCATCTCCAAATTGATGATAAGATATGTTTTTTCATAAACTAGGTCGTTTTTATGAAGATTGACTTGAATTTCCAAAAAAAATAATTAATATCTAAGCTCCAAAGTTATGGAACAATTGTCAGAAAGTGAGAAGGGTAAGCCTCTTGCTTATCGCAGTAAAATGTCTCCATGTCTAAGCAAAACTGTTGTTAGCTTCTGTCCGCAGTAAGCTCCTTTTCTTATCGCGGTAAAATCTACACGAGAGCAACCTTAACTTTCCTGGAGCCGTCTCATAGTTTACACGATCAAAATTCCTCTTATTACGGTAAACTTCTGTTGGAGTGAATTCTGATGCTCTTTTCCATATTTACCACGGCAAACTCCTCCAACAGCTCTCCATGTTTACTTCTCTTTCCCTCTACACCTGTTTTTATATCGGTTTTGTTCTTGAGCATTCTCAACGTCAACAATTCATCTCTCAATGACTTCTCATGTGCTCCTTGCTTCTCCGCTCGTGCAAGCTTGTCCCGAGTTGGTGAGTCTTATGACATGAAGTTGAGGACCACACTTCTAAATAAGTTATTGTATTGTCCCCTAACAGTCACACGAAGTTTACACTTGGATAAAAGCTCGAAAGGTTGAACAAACTCCAACCGCAAGTGCACGGTTGTCAATGTAGTAATAAATATCCACGTAAGTATTGGGATGTATCGAAGAGACGATTTTTGTACTCGAATAGTCAAAGTGTTAAAAGTGGTGATTTTTTCTATCAACTAAAAATATAAAGCATAAAAACAGAAACACTGCTTAGAACATAAAAATACGAGTGATCCACGAAAATTACTAGGACTCCTCATTGGGATCCAAGGCTATGTTCCATTGTTCCTATGGATTTAGAAACATTGGGTTAGTGGGTTGTTCAAATAGGAAAAAACTTTTGAAAGTGGATATAGACTTCGAAAGACGACAATAAGCACATGTGTAGGAGCATGTCTACTATTCTAATCCAACAAAATGGAAGAGATAATCAACGAAGTAACAACATCTAATCTACTTAAGAAAGAGAAAGTGTGAATATAACTTTTGATGTAAACAATAATTGTAAGTATCAATAGTAAGCTTTACAGTTAAAAGAGACAAGACATGTCACACCAATTTTCTACTGCAGGGAAACCTTTTCAGAATCTTTAACCGAGGTGTTCAACTAGGATAAAACCCCATATGCTAGCACCAACTAGTGCTAGACAATTATATAGCATAAAAGCGCATGATACAAGATAGAATTGAGGTAAAACACATATTTTATACTCACTGATATACCTTTACTTGCCTAGTTTCTGCGTCAATTGTGTAGCCCCCCAACGCTCACAATCCAAGCACCTCTTGAATTCAGTTGGTGATAACACACTCGGTACTTTGAACTAGTGACCTGAGTATAAGGAAATACGTTCGACTCTCTAGAATCAGGACCTTTTACACCGTAGGTCATCAAGTGGATAGCTCTGTCACTGTGCTCGTGGGTGAACAACTCTCTATCACAAGCTGGTCCTGGAATAAGATCAACCTGTGCTGAATAGGAGATTCTAGACATGACTAACGACCATAGACCTACATGCAGATGTAACAACTCTAGAACAAAGCTAAGATGTTATAGAATAATCCTGGTAAGGGCACATGACTCCAATATGAAGCAATAGTGAAACAAGAAGTGTTCGTTTAAGCTAATCTGAGTATTTCTGTCTGTTTGTTAATTCGAGCTCAAATTCTTAGATCATGAAGATCGTTGTATAGGAATTATATAAATGATTAGAGGACTCTTATATAGATATTATGTGATGCTAACCCTATTCTTGGAGGCAATTCAAGCCTCTTTGAATTTAGTGCAGCAAGTTGATGATCATATTAATAACTCCTTAGTAATAGTTATCTATAGTACATTATACATTGGTATTTGTGTGCATTTCAGTGCAAAGTGATGAAGTTCGAGCCAAAAGGTGAAGAAAACGAGTTTTAGGATGTTTCAAATATTAAATGTTCAGTTCGGGCGTTTGTTGCATAGATTTATGTTTGATTTACATGAGTTTATCACATTTGATCTTCGCGGTAGTGTTCATGTTGTGATTTGCAGGAATTACGCATGCAGGGATCTTTTGGAGAGAAGAAGCGAGCTTTGAAAGTAAAGAGAAGCAAGAAAAGGATGCTCGAGTGCTAGATCAGGATGTCTTCGCACGAAGACAAAATTGTCTTCGCACAAAGAGAGAAAATAAGGAAAATCTGGCAGGTTCTAGGTGGTCTTTGCACAAGAGAATTGTATACGAGCACCTAGACTTAGCCAAAATTCAGCTTGTCTTCGTAGAACACTATGCTGTCTCAAAGTAGGAACACTATTGGCACGAAGACCACGAGTCTTTGCGAGAAGACACTGAGAAAAAACAGCCAATTCACTAAGGAAACAACTTGTATTCTTTACTAAAGATCACGACACTCTTAGGGAATGTATATAAGGAATAATGACACGATTCACCCCAAGCGTACGGTTATCGCTCTAGTAATAATGTGATAAAGAGGGATGTCGAATCCCAAAGGACTTGTTGTGAACTAATTAGGACGATTAACTTTATGTGGGCAAGTAATTTGGAGTTTTACTAATCTAAGAAATTAAAAAGACAAACTAATTATAAGGATTGAGTTTATGATAGGAGACGATTATCATGATTTCTCTAGGATCACTAGGTATTTACTGTTTACGAATTACGTTTTGAAACAAAGATGATGATTCAGTTTTCGAAACGAGTAATAGTACTCCCCAAGTAACCAAGCGAGCTTTCTATGCCTATGTCAAATTAAAACCGAGTTACCAAGTTCTAATTATCCCTAAAACATATAATGACGGAAAATTCTACTCTATGTTCTCAGTTAATTTGTTCGATCAACCAAGTGCTTAATTCAACTATCCGGGTAATTTGTTGCTTTCACTAACATATTACCTATGATCTTTATATTGATAGCCAGACGATGCAAAGATAGAATAAGAACAAGAATTTAAACATAGTAAAACAATTCATCAACTATTAAGTCTAATAAAACACAAATCAAGTTCATTGTTCGCTAAATATGGCTTAAAACCCTAGCTACGATTGAGAGATCCCGACAATTAACTTAGCTACTACTACTCATGACCACAACGACAAGATTTTTCATGATCATGATTAAATAAAACGAAAAGAGAAGAGAGAAGGGATCAAACGACATAATCCTTTCTCTCACGACAAACTCCAGCTCCAATTCGCCTATCCAACCTTGTCTCATGCGTCTCGCCCTCAAAATACGACCTAATATCACTTATATACATTCCCTAAGAGTCCCGGGTCTTTTGGGAAAGCAGTAAGCATTGTCTCCATAATTCTGCCCAACTTCCTCAGTGTCTTCGCACGAAGTAATTCTCCTCTTTGGCGATTTGTCTTCTTGTTTTGAGACAACATGGTGTTCCACGGTCACTCTTGATAATTTCTAAGTGTTTCTCTTCGTGCGAAGAGCTTTTGTGTTCGTGCAAAGAGAACCTAAGCTCTTCCCCTGGCTGCTTATTATCCCTTCGTACAAAGACCAATTGTCTTCATGCGAAGACCCCTCTTTCTGTACTTTTTCTTCTTCTTTTGAGCTCCTCTTGCTTCCGAAGCTCGTTTATTCTCACCACTTGCTCTTCTCGTGCATTGTTACCGGAAATCACAGCACGAACACTACTGCGAAGATCGAATGTGATAAATCATGCAAATCTTACGTAAAACCATTCAAGAAACGCCCGGACTGTACTTTTAAGCTCTATAACATCCAAAAAGTCATTCTCTTCACTTTTATACTTAAATCTCATCAGTTTGCACACCGAAACGCACACAAATAATAATGTAACATGTACTTAGGATAAATCTTACTAAGGAGTTATCAAATACCTCTACACTTTCCATTTGCACGTCTCGAGCGAAGTCTCATCCACCTCATCTAACTGTCTACTAGCCAACAAGACTCAAACGACTCTCACGACTCACGACACTACTATGCAGCAAGATGAAGCAAATGCAATTCTAGACTCGATCTTTAAAACGAAACTTTCTTTCTTTTTGTAAAATAAGGCAATCTCAATACGCATAGACTTGTGCTCATGAGTGATTAAAAAGTTAGGAAAGAGGTGTGAATCGCAACTAAACTCAACAACAAGTAATTCCCCATGGCTAGTATAGAAACTTAACTTTACTATAAGAATAACCCACCTCTTCATGCGTGTCAATAAAAATAAGAGGCTAACAAGGGCTAAGCCACATTCATAGTCCGAGCTCTATTCTGCTACAGGTCTAAATATGATGAGGCTTAAGGGCAAAAAGGATTAATATGAAGTAACTGATCCTAAAGCGTCACAGTCTCACCAAAATCCATATCTTCCACACCCTCACCATGATGATAGGAACCCTCAACCCGAATCTCACCGAATCCGGCCCTCAATCCCCTCAAACCGCGGTATCATATCAATCACGTGGCCATCGCGATGAACAATGCGCAAAAATCAATTTTTATCTTCAAACGAAACTAGGAACTTCACCACTCGTTTCTCAATAAGCAAAAAAAAATTTCCGTTCCTCTCTTTCCTTTTTCTATTTTTTTTGGGTTTTTTTTCTTTCTTAATCACTTCACAATCAAATGTATGAGTAGTGCTCCTCTAAGAATCAAGCCATAATAAAATATGTTAGGGAGAGGAAATCAACAATCCGATGAATAAGTATCACAATCAAAATTCATCTCCCCCGAACTCAATGAAGCTCACAATACCATAAAAATCGAAAATAAGTCAACACATGTATGGGGGTGGAGTCCTGAAATCCACAATCTCTATGTCCGTACACTAGATTTAGTCACGTCCCCCTCTCAAGTAGCAAATAAGATATGTCAGGTGCCTAATCCAACCGAACCTCCTACACCAAAATGATAGAAACTCAATACCTAGCACATGCCACCAATTAAGTACAACCAAACCAATTTCCGTGCAGATTAGATTCCATGCACTTAGGCTCTCCACTATTGTGCCCGCGGTATATGAATGCGACACCGCTACACCTTAGTGTTCAAACCAACTCACTCACCCTCAGACCCCCCGTATATATCAAATGAAACACATGCGGTATGCTGAACTCACACAAATATGGAATGAAGTACTCCCTCAACGAAACCCCTCAACTACTGCTGCCTCTTGGCACTTTACAAAGTCGAATCTAAAGGATATATGATGAAGCCAAGAATCGTCTTCCTAGGTGAAAGAGGCTAACAATGAATCCAAGGATCAATTAGGGTCTTCTAGTGGTCCTACAAGGTAAGATCTGAAGTAGTGAGTGCTCTAATACACATCATTGCACAACTGTCCTGTGTGACACTATGAGGCGGGCTGGGAATTACCTAAGACGGGTAACATGAACGTCCGACTTGTTTAGCAAGCACGAGGGTCAACTCTTTTAGGAGAAACGACACACACTTTAGCTTTTAAAATTTTAATTTAGTGTAAAAATAGGTAGGGATTCACGTAATGAGAGTCTCTACATACTTACTAAGGGGAACTCAAGTTGTACATTCTCGGTCAAAATTCACGCCCTATGCCTAAAGTTTTCACATCTCACTAACTCAACCAAGTCTATGCTTCTCTCAATAGTCTTTTCTCAAATTTTTTACTTTTCTAATTTTTATGAATTTTCAACTTTTTCATTTTTTTAATAGTATCGTAAATCTATATGCAAGGCTTAGACTCGAAATTTTTTTGACACGCAACACAACTAATTATTTTTGGTTGGTGATAATTCAATTCTTCTTAATTATGAGATGTATAAACTCAGTGGAATTATACTTTGAAGATGATGACAAACAGGATTGTTTGAGAGACATGTTCAAAGCTCCAAAATATTGAAGCTTAATATTGCCTATAGTCTTGCTATATACTTGCTGACAGTTTTCTGTGTTGCAGGCTGGGCATTGGGTTGAATGTTGTTTATAAGTCCTTATTGTCTCTTCAAATTTTTCTTGAGCTTATATATTGAGGTTATATTGCTGGACAAGTGTATATTTTGATATGTCTTAAGAATTACTGTTTGCAGGCGAAAGCTTTGAAGGAATTCAAAGCTCCAAAGTTTTGAAGTTTATATTGGATGTTTAACTAAGTTATTTTGGCTTACAATTTCTTGTTGCAGATTAACTTATCTGGCTACGTGATTGGTTATTGACTTGTTCTAAGTCATAATATTAATGTTGATTAATTATTTGGCTATATATATAGATTTATATATACTGTTTGGTTTCTCAGAAGATAGCTAAGTTTATTGGTTTAATCTGATCTGTCAAACATGTCACTATACTTATGCTATTCTATATGGATTTTGTATTTAACTTGTGTTCAAGTTTTTCAAGGCTAGACTTTGGTCAAACCTACATAACAAAATCAAAACATTCATTTTAATATAGCTGTTGAAAGAAGCTGTTAGGTGGTTGATGATTTGTAGGAATTTTGTTCCTGAAATCTCTCAGGTTGTTGTTGCCAGTCTATTATAAATTTTATTTAAATTTCAAGAAAAATGAGAGATGATCTACAGTGAAACATGAGGGAGAACAGACGTGGAGATCAATCAAAAATTATTCAAACAGATTGAGAGCTTAACCTTAAAGAAGATTAAATCATATCAATCAATCCAGATTGATTCTCTTTACAAACTGTTCTCTGGCGGATAGTATCCCTCAGGCAGAGAGTAGGGCCATTAGTGGCTGAACTTCGTAAAAAATCACTGTGTTCATTCTTTTTACAGTTCTTCATTTCATTCTCTTCAAAAATGTTCATCACGGAGCTTCTCCAAAGCTGTGGAGGTGTTCCTGTTTCAAAGAATTGAAGACTCAACCTATTGCAAAATGTTTCAAACTACTTCTAAGCTCAACCAAAGCCTTGGAAATCTTTTAATCCTTGTGTTTAGTTTCAAAATCCTATTTTTAGCAAAGAATTCATACTCTCTTCAACCCCTCCCCTTCTATAGTATCTTGATCCTGTATTTTACCTGCATTACACACTTTCAATTGGTATACGAGCTTCGGTAACTGTAAGGATCTAACCATCTTGTGAAAATAAGTAATGTAGGTGATGGAGGGTTCTCACAGGGAAGGGCATCGAACAGACTCCACTGTTGTGTGGTGAAAACTTTAGTCTTTGGAAAAAATTGATGAATATGTTCACCATAGATCATGAGATGGAGCTATGATTAGTCACTCTGAATGGTCCATATGTTTAATATTCTACTACAGATGGAATCAAGACTCTCAAGTCTCAAGATGATCTTTCAGTCATTGAATTGGATAAGGTATCAAAGAACTATAAAGCTATGAACTTATTATATTGTGCTTTTAGTGTAGATGAGTTCAACAGAATATCCCTGCAAAATTGCCAAGGAAATTTGAGACAAACTGGTTGTGACATATGAAGGAACTAGCCAGGTCAAGCAGACCAAAATCAATATTATTCTAAAGCCATATGAACTATTCAAGATGAATTCTGATGAATCCATCAATGACATGTTCAAAAAGTTCACAGATATTGTGAATAACCTATAATCCTTGGGAAAAGCATTCTCAAATGAAGAAAAGGTCAGCAAGGTTCTTAGAAGCCTTCCAAAAGAAAAATGAGAAACAAAGACTACTGCAATTGAGGAAGCTCAGGATTTGATCCTTCTGGAGCTAGATGATCTGCAAGGCAAGCTGTTCACTCATGAGATTTCTATGAAGGAAGTGGACGGTGATAAGAGTGACAACATCAAGAATCTGGAACTCAAGGAAAAAGACAATGAGAAATACCAAATCCTTGAGTAGGAAGATGATAATGATGAGGAAGATTTAGCCTTGATCTCCAAAGCTTTGACCAGAATCCTGAAAATGAAAAAGAACTTTGGAAACAAGGACTACAACAAAAGACAAGTTTAGATCCTCAAGCAGCAAGGATCATAAAGGTAAGTCTTCTTCACATTTTCATAAATCTAAAGTAATGAATTGCTTTGAAGGTTGAGATGCAGATCACCTTGTAAGGTATTGTCCTCAAAAGAAAAAGAACAAGCGAAGGAAAATGACAACATAAGGAAGAAAGCAATGGTTGCCTCATGGAGTGATTCTGATTCATCAAGTGATTCTGAATTAGATGAAGACCAAGTCAATCTCTGTCTAATGGCTAAGCATGAAGAAGAAAACAGCTCAGGCAAACATATTGAGGAAATGGTAAAAAATTACATGCTAGTTGTAGATACTGCTTTCTGAGCTGACAGATCTTGGCCACGTGACAGCCATCCAGCACACCATATTGTGCTCCACACACACTGGATCACCAGCCGAGCTGATCCATGTGGCGGCTGCGAGACAGAGCCCTCGCATACCACTGCACGGGACTTGTAGGGACTTTGTGGTTTGGAGGCTAGAGTAAGCCCTGTCGCGTGCGAGCCAAGCCCGCGCGCGACCTTTAGTAACTGTTTTGAGAGATTTATGGCACGAGCTCCATAAACCCGGTCAATCCGGTCAAACCCGGTCAACCTCGTAACGGTTCCGGTATTCGCGCACAACGTGCTGTAACGGTCCCTATATACTCGGACGAACGTGCCGTTATGGTTACGCTAATTAAGCCGCCATCAATGGGCGCATTAACCACACTACAACGGTCACGTTCTCTGCTATATATAGGACGTTAACCTTTCCATACAAAGGAGAACACACTGGCCATACGCGGAAGCTCTGCCAAACCTCTGTCTCTCTCTCAGACGTTGCTACTGCCTTACTCTCTCCCTACACACAACCCCTCTCTTCCTGTGCGATCCCTGATCCACTACATACGGTGTACACGGAGGTCTCCCCGCCGGAATCTCTTGTGCACATTTTGGTGAACCCGACGTGAACTTACCAACAAAAGCAACCATGTCTCAGGAGGATGATGTCAGCAACAGATCGCCTTCCACCGAAGCACCATCGGGAGACGAGACCCGCCGTACTCCTACGACTCCCGGCGAGACACCGACGCTAGAGTCCTTGGACGCCACTGTTCAGGGTCAGGCAAAAGCTCCCAAGGCTCAGTCTGCGCAATTAGAACGGATCTTAGCCGTTCTGGGCACCCTTGCGCCGAACCCTTCGTCAGCCACCGCGGCCCCTCGAGGAGGAGGAGCCCCTATTGCTCCAGGATCGGGAGTGTCAACCACACCTCCCAACTCCAATCTGCAGACTCCACCGGCGACTACGAACCTGCCGTCGGTTCAAGGGTCAACGGCTCAGATGTTGCCTCTTGCTGCTCACACTCCTCAGCCCTCGGCTTTGGCGTCTAACCCAACTCTGCAGTACCCTTTGCCTCCCCCAACGGCAATCTGGGGAAATACGGGTAGTCAGTATGCTCCCAACCCTCCGGCGGCGTATGTGTCGCCACCGCCTACGGCAACCCCGCCATCGACTACCGAGGGGAGCATTCCAGAATGCATGACGTCTCTGCAGAAGCGCGTGGACACTATCCTGGCTCATCAGTCATTCGCGGATACCATTATCCCGAAGTTAGACAACGATCCACCTATTCCACGAGATATCTATCTCATGCCTAACCCGGCGGGGTACAAGGCTCCTAAATGGGATAAGTTCGAGGACGTCAATGGAAACGCTCATGAGCATGTCATGCGTTTCATTGATGTCATGGGTCCGTACGGAGCCGATCCCAAGCTGCTGATGCGAGAGTTCCCAAAATCTCTTGGGAACGTAGCATACAAATGGTACCGAACATTGGAGGCCGGATCCGTGAAGACTTGGGACGACATGGTCCAGAAGTTCTATACCAAGTTCTTCCAGATGGAAGAAAAGGTGACGATGATCCATCTCTCGCGGATGTATTAGAAGCGCGAAGAGGACGGAATCACTTTCATCAAGAAATTCAGGGCGAAGTCCTTGGAGTGCAAAGATCCAATGCTCGAAAGCCGGCTCGTAGAGATATGCCTGCAGTGCATGCGAGATGAATACAAAGGTATGCTCATTAATTTGCAAACACCTACGTTTTCAAAGCTAATCGAATGCACGAAAAACATCGAGCCTATAGTCGAGAGACAGAAAAAGAAGAGCGCTCCAGAGCGACCTGTGAGCGGCACTACTTACAAGATCGGGAGGTTTAGCTACAAGAGGGGACGCGAAGCTGAGGTCAATACAGTTTCGCCCCAGAAACAAGCGAAGGTTGCGAACTTCGATGTACCGACTCTGCCATGCTCGGTAGAGGAAGCAAGCGACCTCTGCAGACAGTGGCGCAAGGACGGCGTCCTACCGCCACTCGAGAAGATACCCTCCAAGGAGATGGTGAGAGACCCTAAGTGGTGCGAGTACCACGGCAAGGTCATGCATCCCACGGCCGAGTGCAAGAAACTCAGGTTCGCGTTCGATCAGAAGATGAAGAACGGCGAGCTTATCGTCAGCGATCACCGGAAGGATGTGCGCAACAACCCGCTTCCCGCGCATGCGGAGCAGGGCTCGAACGGCAAAGAGGTCGCCATGATCTCGATCGTCGACTTGGAACAAGTCGCAGAGGATGGTCTACCCATCGTCGCCGAGGTCCATGAAGACGAAGACTACAGCATGGACACGGAGGATGAACGTGCCGACCGCATGAAAGGGTCGCACGGCTTCAACAAATTCTTCGACGAGATGAATTTCTTCGAGAAGTGCCGGACTGATATGACGAAAGCGATTTTGAGAATAGCAGAGGACTACGAGGAGGACCTTGTAGTCTCCAATGGGAGAGTCATCAGGGCATCCCGCTCTACAGAAAAGATTATGACTTTTTCTGCCAGCGACAAGAAGATGGATGCGAGCCACCAAAGACCTCTGTACGTGACCGCCATCATCAATGGCGTTGAGTTCAAACGAGCGTTCGTCGATGGAGGAGCAGCGGTCAACGTCGTTTCGCTCCACACACTGAAGCTAGCAGGGATCCCTGAGTACAAGATTGTCAGACGTCCATCCCCGCTGATGGGATTCGGAAGCGACTCTAGAATGACGATCGGTTGGATCCGCCTGGGCGTTCAGATTGGCAAAATCAAGTGCTCAGCGAAGTTCTATGTCATAGACGCGAACACCACGTACCACATGATTATAGGTCGAGCCTGGATTCATCGCTTCGACGCAGTCCCTTCAACGGCTCACCAGGTTATGAAAGCTACCTGGAACGACAGAATAGTCGAGATACCGGCTTCGACGAACCCATTCAACCTGGATGAGGCACATCTCAGCGAGGCAGTGTGGTTCACTGAGATGGCGGACGAGCAAACACCCGGACCATTCAACCCTACTCCTTTGCCTCTCTGGGAGGACATCAAGGACCAGTCGCCTGCGGGAGTAATGGTGACGAGGGAAGATGCCAAGGAAAAGCCGCCTACACGCGAAGAGGCGCCGCGTATCGCATATCATCGAAAGAACGTGTATACTCTGAAGAGGATCGCAAAGCATGACCCCGAGGGCAAGGAGATAGAGAGCTTCTACGCCAATGGGAAGAAATACTATCGCATATGAAGGTGCGCGGGGATGTCCTCACGCGGGCATGGGGATATCCCTGGGCAAATCAATCAAATCGAGCAAATTGCGCTGACGGAAGAGCCAACACAGGGCGCTCCAGACGAGAAACTCAAAGAAGCGCCTGAATGCATGGAAGACAGGCCAAGACCACAAAAGCAAGAGCTAAAGGAAGTGTTCCTCAGCCCGAACGGGGAAAAGAAAAGGCCAGTCTTCCTGAGTGCGGACCTCACAAACGAAGAGGAACAAGGACTGCTACAGCTCCTAACTGAATACAAGGATGTGTTCGCATGGGAGTATGATGAGATGCCAGGTCTGGATACAAGCATCACCATGCACCGTTTAGACATCATCCCAGGGTCTAAACCGGTCAAGCAGAGCACAAGAAGCTTCAGGCCAGAGCTTAACGTGAAGATCAAGCAGGAGATTGTCAAACTCCTAGATGCCAAGTTCATAGAGCCGAATCATTATCCCACAAGGCTGGCCAACATCGTGCCAGAGGTGAAGAAGAACGGACAGCTCCGCATCTGCGTGGACTTCCGGGATCTCAATCGCTTCTGCCCTAAGGACGATTTCCCACTGCCCAACATCGATTTGCTTATCGATTAAACAGTGGGCCATCGCATGTTCAGTTTCATGGACGGCTTCAGCGGGTACAATCAAATCAAGATGGATCCCGAAGATGCGCGGAAAATTGCATTCATCACTCCGGTGGGGGTATTCAACTACACGGTGATGCCGTTCGGTCTTAAGAACGCGGGCGCGACCTATCAGCGGGCCATGATGGCTCTATTCCACGACATGATGCACAAAGAGGTGGAATTCTATGTGGATGACTTGGTGGTTAAATCCAAGCACGAAGCAGACCACCTCGCAGATCTGCGAAAGGTGTTCAATAGATGCAGGCGCTTTCAACTGAAGATGAATCCCATGAAATGCGCGTTCGGGGTGACATCAGAGAAATTCTTGGGATGCGTGGTTCATCGCCAAGGGATCGAGCCCGACCCCGTGAAAGTATCAGCTATCACTGGCATGACGCCGCCCCATAATCAGAGTGCATTAAATAAATTTTTAGGAAAGCTATCCTATTTGCGGAGATTCATCCCAGCAATCGCCGAAATCACATACTGTTTCAGCACTCTTCTCAAGAAGGACGCCACGTACAACTGGGTTCCGGAGCATGAAGCCGCATTCGGAAAGCTGAAGGATTTACTCACGTCCTCAAAGATAATGATCGCGCCTCAACTGGGATCACCGCTTCTGCTATATCTGACATCAACAAGGAGATCTATAGGAGCGCTCTTGGCTCAGGAGTATGAAGGCCAAGAGAGGCCTATCTACTACATCTCTCGCATCGTACAGCCTGCTGAATCGAGGTACACAGACATCGAACGTCATTGCCTTGCCTTATTCTTTGTGATAGAGAAGTTGAAACACTATTTTGCATCACACAAAGTAGTAGTGGTCACCAAGAGCGACCCCATAAGATACTTGCTAACTCACACTACTCCGGGCGGGAGGTTGGCGAAATGGTACATGACCATTTCCCAATACAATATCACATGCGTGCGACCACGAGCGATCAAGTCGCAGGCGGTAGCAGATCTGTTGGCACAGTTCCCTGACAACAGCCACGAGCCCGTGATCGAGGAAGAGCTCGAAGGCCCTGAAATCTACGCAATCGACGTGCCCTATTGGACTCTCCACTTCGACGGTTCGTCAACTAGGAAAGGCGGAGGCATTGGGATAGTCTTGACAAAGCCAGACGGGGAAGTCATACAGATGTCCGCAAAGCTCAACTTCGCAGTCACAAACAACGAAGCGGAATACGAGGCTCTCATCGCGGGGCTCCGTGCGGCGAAAGCTTTGGAAGTGAACAACTTAACAGTCATGGGAGATTCCAAGCTGATTGTTAAGCAAGCCTCGGGCGAATATGGTTTGAAGGAGATCAACCTCCTGTCTTATCGCACCCTAGTACAAAAGCTGATGCAGCAATTCTGCGATGTGAAGTACGAGCACAAGCCCCGAGCAGACAATAGGCACGCAGACGCCTTAGCAACCTTGGGATCTAAGGTCAGCATAGACAAATGCCCCGCAAGGATTTCCATTGAAGTGCGAACATCGTCGGCATTGACAGAAGATGCGTGCGACGACGAACACATGGATGACGCAGACTGGCGGAAAGCAATCCTGCAAGCTATTGCGAAAGGCACCAGCAGCGAAAGCTGGGCACTCACAAAAGGATACTGCATCCACGACAACACCCTTTATTACAAGGGTCCTGGAGGAATACTCATGCGATGCGTCTCCGAGCAAGAGGGAAAACAGCTGTTAGAAAAGATTCACCAACACGCTTGCGGAGAAAGCGAGGTGTCAATCTACAGAAAGGCTCAGAGATATGGCATTCATTGGCCAGACATGTCAACAGCCGCAGCCCTGATACAAGGGAAGTGCGAAAGTTGCGCACTAATCAAAGATTCTCTACTCATCGCCCTAACCGATGATGACACGGACTGGAGGAAGCCACTATTTGATTTCCTCACCCAGGGCACCGTGCCCGAGTCAAGAAAAGAAGCTGAAAAATTGAAAAGGAAAGCGTCTCGGTATGTGGTACAGGAAAACCTGCTTTGGCGAAGAGGTCACGAGGGCAACTTGCTGCGATGTCTAGACGGCAGAGAAGCACAAGAAGTCATGGACCTTTCTCATCAGGTGGAGCACCAAGGAGGTGCGAAATTATGCAGGCAGCTCCTCTCAATCGGGTATTTCTGGCCCACGATGGAGGTCGATTGCCGCACCAAAGTGCGACGCTGCCAGGAATGCCAATTCAAAGGGAACCTAGTGCACGCTCCCGCCGTGGATCTACATGCACTAGGGACGCCATGGCCATTTCACACATGGGCTCTGGACTTCATCGGTCCCATCTGACCGACATCGCACGGGAACCATTTCATTCTCACCGCAACTGAGCTGTTCACCAAGTGGGTGAAAGCAATACCACTAAAGACGGCAAATGCGCTGGCTGTGGTCAATTTCATCCAGGAAAGCATCGTATGCAGGTTCGGAATCCCAAACACCATTCTTTCAGATAACGGTACTCCTTTTGTTAACCGCCAGGTAGCTGCGAAATTAGCGGAGTACAATATCAGGCAGATATGTTCTACCCCTTATTACCCAAAGGGAAACGGACAAGCCGAAGCGACTAACAAAACGCTGTTGAGAATTTTGAGCAAGATGGTCGCAGATGACCACAAGAAGTGGGCCGACTCTCTAAACATAGCTCTGTGGGCCTACCGAACTTCTCCAAGGACACCCACAGGGGCCTCCCCATTTCTACTATGTTATGGGGCCGAAGCTGTAGTACCTGCGGAGGTTAGAGTCAATTCGGCCAGGTTGGCTTTCCATGCACTCTATGAAAATCAACGCGATCACGACTTGGTTTTGCTGGAGGAAAAGCGAGAACAAGCCAAGAGAACCAACAAGCGGTACCAGGAAAGAATCGCTCGCGCCTACAATAAGACGGTCCAGCGAAGAGATTTCGCAGTTGGAGACTTGGTCTTGCGCGCATCTGATCACTGTATGCGAGAAGCGACTCACCCGAAGTTCGCAGCCAATTGGGAAGGACCCTTCGAAGTCACAGAAGTCTTTGACAGTGGCTACTGCAGCATACGAAGGTTGCACGGCACAACCTCTACTCCGAGTTCAGTCAACATGCGCTGGATTAAGAAGTACTATCCCTGACTTCTCTCATTTCATGCGTTTTATTATAACGTCGCTTGATATCTTGTATGGCTACGATTTACACAATCTCCTCCCCCATATGAGAGGATTGTAATTCCATCTCTCCCATATGAGAGCGTTATAATAAAAGAATTCTCCCAAATGAGAAGTTCACATTTCTAGCTGTTTATGTTGCTTTATTCAATTTGTTAATACTGTTAACAATGGTTTATTCGCTGCCATAGCAATCTGTACAAATACGATCTTAATCGATCGTCATCTAAGCCTATCTCTTACGATAGCAGCCTATGCGATCTTAACTGATCATCTAAGCCTATCTCTTACGATAGCAGCCTATGCAAATGCGATCTTAACTGATCATCTAAGCCTATCTCTTACGATAGCAGCCTATGCAAATGCGATCTTAACTGATCATCTAAGCCTATCTCTTACGATAGCAGCCTGTGCAAATGCGATCTTAAGTGATCATCTAAGCCTATCTCTTACGATAGCAGCCTATGCAAATGCGGTCTTAATTGATCACAAAAGCCTATCTGTCACGATAGCAGCCTATGCAAATGCGATCTTAATTGATCATCTACGCCTATCTATTACGATAGCAGCCTGTGCAAGTGCGATCTTAAGTGATCATCTAAGCCTATCTCTCACGATTGCAGCCTATGCAAATGCGGTCTTAATTGATCATAAAAGCCTATCTGTCACGATAGCAGCCTATGCAAATGCGATCTTAATTGATCATTAAAGCCTATCTGTTACGATAGCAGCCTATACAAATGCGATCCTGATTGATCTTCTAAAGTCTGCGATCTTAACTGATCTTTAAAGCCTATCTGTTACGATAGTAATTCATGTGCGCATGATCTTATTTGATCTTCTAAAAGCCTATCTATTGCGATAGCAGCTCATGCGAATGCTAAAAGATGATCCCGATCGACCTTCTAGTAAAGCCTATCTGCAACGATAGCAACTCGCACAATTTAACGATCTTAATTGATCTACTAAAGACTATCTGCCACGATAGCAACTTGCAATACTGAGAAGATGATCTTAAATGATTCACAAAGGCCAATCATAAGCCCATCTTCCAGGATGGCGCAGCTGCGAAAATACGATCTCGAATGATCTAGTGAAACATCCACGAATTCATATAGCAGATCGCAAATGCGAAACCATTACGTAGCATTATGCAAGGCAAAATATGCCGAAACGCATGCGAAGTTGTATTTTGTTGTAAAGAGACAGCAGATAATACAAAAGGCTATTTATCATTATGAGTCAAATGACTTACAATTTATCTGTCTAGATAGCAGCTTACAAGCGAAAAAGCTCGAATCTAACTACGCAGCCAACATGGCTTACAATACATTCGAAAAGCAGCTGACAAGCCAGCAGAAACACACTACGGGAATTCCGACTAGAAAAGGATGGACCCACCGGTTTCAACACCGGCTACGCAATACGCAGATCTGCGGGTGAACATCTGTAGCAGGTGGGATCTTGCTCTAAAAGAGCCACATGAAGCCATACGTTCAAGATCCCAGTATCTGACAAGGCCCTTGTCAGATCTGCACCCCATAACATTTGCCCAAGGAACCACTGGTTCCGGTGATCCACAGGCAAGCAGAAGCTCCAAAGGGCAAGGGCTCCTTGTAGACGGGGATGAACGCGACAGTTCGCCACCCCGAGCTCACAAACGTGAAGGCGATGAATTCTTCTCCAGGGATGCTGAAGAAGAATTCCGCATTACGAGACGGTAGCACGGTCACTTCGGCGCTGCACCTCACCACGAGGCGGCCGGAAACATGACCTGCACACATAATACACGAAGAAATTTCTTCGAACACACATGAGATATTATCTGCATCTTCTTGGTGATGGTTATAAAGAGCAATAAGCCTCATAAAGTGGATCTTGGAAACTATTTCTACAGCACAAAGCGCAAACTCAGGATTCACAACTTGAAGTTGCCATGAATCAACGAAAAATAAGCGTTGAAGCCAGCAGTCGTAAGGACTCACGGCAAAGCACATTTTTGGGATGAAGAACCCAAATAGCAAAGACAGGGTTTATATAGACCCTGTACAGACTCTTCGGTTGCCAAGGATGAGTCAGCAGAATTCAAAAAGAGGGTAAGTTCAATCACTTACGCCTTGAAAAGCGGTAACAATCAATTACCCTACTAAAGGCTACGACGATTCAGTTGCGTATCCTAATAAATGACGGATGGTCATGATTCGGATGGACTTCCCAACGAAAGCGTGCTTATCTGCCGAGAAATTAGCGCGAAAATCAAGCAGAGCATCAATTGCTGATGTCATAATTGGATATGCACAAAGATATCCTATCAAATCCCGGGAAAGGGCAAAACGGGCAAATTCATTGTTTGTTGTTAAAAAAAGGGGGGAGAAACCCTAGCAACATTACATTAATGTTCCAAACATTACATTAATGTTTCAGCTATTTTCTTGCTATTTTTCAAAATTCGAAAATCAAAGCAAATTCTTGATCAAGGAGTCTTGGGGCTCGAACTGATGGCTCAGCTTCTCTACTTGTTCCACTTCTTGTTTCAATAGCTCGCACCTGGCATTCATCTCATGATAGAGCTTCAGAGCTTCATCAACTTTTAGCTTTTGCTGCTCCACCTTCTGCTTCTCAGCTGCGAGATTCTGGTGGCCGAGCTTCAAAGTTACGGCTGCGCGAATCAGCGCTCTGTTTATAAGAAACTTGAAGCCCAGTCTGCCTTGGACTTTGGTCACGAGATTTTGGCACATGCCACATAGTAATTCAGCACTCTGGACCGAAATGGTCGCGGGTGTAGCCGCAGACAGCTGCTCCAAAATCCAGATGGCTTCAGTAAGAAACAGCCTCCTGTCGAAGGGCCCTATCTCCAGAGATCTCACAAACGACTGCGGGTAGGTGAGGCGCATTCGAACCACCCAGTCTACATCGGTTTGCTTCAAACCTGACGAGACGTCAAGACTAAGTTATGATGTCGAACTCGCAAGAAAATAATGCAAAATGCGAACAGTAAAGCTTTTCTTACCAGTTCCTTCCAGAATCTCATGAAGAGAAGGAATGCGCGCTGCTGGGGTAGTCGAAGACTGTCCTCGCTCCATAGCTCTCCTATCAGCTGCGAGCTCCAATCTCTCGTAGTCAGGAGGAAGAGTGTAGGCCGCACCAGCTGCGACTGCATTCCCAACCTGCGAGCCCCAAAAGCTCCACGCAGGAATAGGTGCCTCTGGCTCAGTCATCGCCGGAGGCGAAGGGACAGCCGAAGTCGCTTGGCGAAGGACGCTCTCAGATGCGAAATCATTAGCAGCACTTGTCCTTACTTCCTCAGCACCGGTACGGACATCTTCATCCATCAGCACAGCATCTGCTTCAGCATCATCGGAAAGTTCGATGATGCCCTCGAGAGGCTCACTTGCATGTTCAGCAGCTGCGACGGGCTTCTCGGTATGGGAGCTCGGAATCGGAACATAGGACGCAGAAGGCTGACCTCTTTGCTCCAGCACAGGTTCCTCAGCATGGCCTGCGATATTAAATGCGATAGTATGAGGTAACTCGTGTTATAAGTTATTTTGCTATCTTTACTAAAGCTAAGAGCAAGCACCTCCACGCGAAGGTGGGATTGATGTATCTTCATCGTACACTAAGGACGTGGAACCATGTCCTATTAGTGTCTCCTCATTAAGCGAGTCTTTAAAAGGAGCGTGACCTGGGATGCGAAGAAACCATTCATGATCCTGTTTTAAGTTGCTCAGGTCTAGCACATGCATATCGCTCAAATAATTACCTGAAGGTTCTCCGCACTTGTCTACTAGCCAACGGCGAATGTCAGCCTTTGACACGCCATGCTTTAACGCACCCACAATAACATCTCTATAAGTTAGTGCGAGATTGAAGATCTCACCTTTATCGCCGCCTGCGATTTCTTCAAAGTCCGCTTGGACTTGCTCCAAAGCTACTGCATCCTCTTCTGGAGTCACATCCTCCTCCTCAGTTTGAGGAGCCACCTCTTCGGGAAGCACATCTTCCTCATCAGTTGGACGCACTAAGTCGTCAACATGTTGCTCTTCGAGGCTCCGCTGCCTCACACGCTCGAGCTCCTCCTCTTCTCGCTGCCTTCTCCTTTCAGCAGCTTCCGCGGCTGTCTTCCTGGACTCGGCGAGGACGTCCTCGCTTATGGGTTCGTCAGAAATGCCAGAATGAGCATCCCTCTTCTGCCTCTTGGCCAGAAGGCCACCGATAGTTTCATCATCATCATCATCTGCGAAGAAACAATTGGTTCAAGATCAAGTTGCAAAAGAATTACGATGATGGGAAGAGAAATGCGACGGAAGTACCTCTTGATTCTTCCTCATGCATCACAACTGTTCTTTCTTCTTCTTCTTCATCATTCTCTCTGGGCTCCTGCCTCTCTCCTTCTTCTTCTTGGTTGAATTGAACGAAAGTCTCAACTGCGAGCTCTTTCCGCACTTTGCTGGGCATGCGACCTTTGCCTTTGTCCTTGACAGAAAGGGACCTCACCGGAGGAGAGGTTGGAGCACTTCTGGGGGAAGAAATCGTAATCCCCTTTTGCCTGGGTCTCTTCACTCTCGACGCCGAGGTCGCTGGAGGGGACGGATCATCTCCGGGAGGAGACGAGGCCGGAGCATTGTCTATCAGCGAGTCAGCAAAAGCATTCATGACTGCGCGAATCTTGGTTTCGACCTCAGGGTCCATCCTCCATGCTAGCAAAAACGGCAGCTTTTGTCTTCTGGCAGCAACAATGGTGTCAACCAATGACTTGGAGCGATCACCAGATGCGAATCTCCGCACATGACACTACAGCAGAACAGTACAGAATAAAGGCGTCAGCATAAGGAAATAAAGAAGCTTAACGCACGCGAAAAATTGCTTACCTTGGCAAAAGCCCCGCTATATCTGACGACATGCGTGTCGCCCTTCTTGACTGCGGCGACTTGCTCCTTCAGAATGACATCAGGGCACAAATGGTTCTCACAATCCCACAGTGAGTAGCAACCATACTCAGACTCGCTCAGACTGCAATTGGGGCGAAACGGAAAAGAGTTTCTTTTGATCAGGGGGGCTCTACTTGGCTGCGCGGCCGACTCCGTCTCAATCCTCGTTTGCTGGGCAACCCAGTATGCGAGCCAGTTTTGGGAACAACCACCCTCGCGGGTTCCCGCAGGCTGCTCAAAGGGAAGATTGTTCATGAAGACCGTCTTGCACTCCTTTGTCAGCAAGCGCTTGTAGCATCCTCTGATAATGGACTGGGGCCAGATTGATGGGGCCACCGCATCAAAACCAAACTGAGGAGAAACTCGAGTGGGGTCAACGTCCACGGTAAGCTTTTCATACCTCGGCGCGAGCTCACGAATATGCTCTGCAAGGGCAGGAAGGGAACCTCGCAGACACCAACAAAAGAACTCGCGATAGCGCTCGTGGAAATGCGGTCCCTCTTCAAAGAGAAGCTCTTCTGAGAAGACCATACCTTTAGAAGGGTACAACTTTGGAAACCATCGCACATTCTCAATGCGCGTGGCATAGGGCCTGGCAGTAAACTCCCTCCGTTTGTCGCATATCAGACTCCAAACGCACTTGGTGTTGCTTGCTCCGAACCATCTCGCAGCTCTTCCGCTGTTGCGCGCTTCTGTCTCGCCTGGGGGACACCACTTATCAAGCTTAAGAGCAGTTGGAGCATAAGACGGCCATCGCTCGAAAACCCACATTGTCAAAAAGGAAATATTGACAAAGGTCAGTACATCAAGGCGGCCACGCGACTCCCTCATAGCCAGAACCAGCTGATCAAGCCTATAGTACAGCGTTCCTAAGACCAAGGGTCCGAGTGCGACTCTCTGGCCAAGAGCGAGCCTCACAGAAAGTGGCAACACATGGTAGAAGACTCCGTCGTGAGGATGACCATCAATCAAATACCTCGACAGCCAGGCACAGAGAAAAGCACAAAGGGTCAAATGATAACCCTTGCCCTCTACGTAATTCTCGGCCTCCGGGTCCTCACTCAGAAGTTTCTTAGTGATGCTGCTGTTCGCATAGTCTCGGAAGAAGTACTGCAACCATTTGTTCCAGGTACTCTTCGCAGACGTATCAACCAGCTGCCAGTTCGGAAGAGGCTTTGTAGTGGTCCACCGAGTGGAGATTTTCTTTACCTCTGCTAGGCATTCCTCCATCTGCGTATACAAGGCAATCTCCGCAGATGTTCTCAAGGGACTCAGAGGGTCCACCTCGCCCATGGGGGAAAGCTCGTACAGCATTTGAACGTCCTCGAGTGTGGGGGCAGCCTCGAACTCAGCAAAATGGAACGTGTGAGTCGCAGGCGAGTAACGGGACAGAAGGTCTAGAAGCATGGATTGATCCAGCTTCACGGCAGCACCCTTCATAGCACGGATAGCAAAGTATACGCCGGCTTCATCAAGAGTCGCGGCGTGATGATCCAACACGTGGTCGATCCACTCATCCATATAGTCCAATTTCTGGACGAACGCCTGGATAGAAATCGCAGCATATGGGAAGTGCCCGTTCTCGATTCCCAATCGAACCACATCCTCGGAACCAACCAACTCGAGCAAGGCTTAGTTAACTGGGCGAGTTAGCGTCAGCAATCGCTCAACTGGGACAGGATCAGGCATCCTCTTTGCCTTTACCCTCGCATGGTAGAAATCTTTGCCGCCTAAAAAGGGGGCTTTTCGCCACAAGGCCTGCGGAAGGTCGGGTATCTCTTCATCTTCCTTGACGGGTCTGGTTACTCTTGTCTTGGCCATTCCTGCGGAAGAGCAAGAAAAAGGGGGGAGAAATACCACACTTCAGTTTGAATTTTGAAATTCAAGATCTACGCAAAGGAAGACGAACAGTTCTGGTATCAATTTCAGAAATCGGGGAGTTGCAAGATCTCATATCGTTGAAGGATTAAAGCAAAGTGGGTTCAAAGATCAAAGCCTCTTCACACTTTTCATGGGTTTACAGATTCAACGCAGTTCAAGGCAAACACTGGTATCTTAAATCAAAAGTAAACGAGGCCAACCTTGTTTTCTTGAAGCCTGCTTGGATATGCACAATTGAAGAATACGATTTGCAGTTCTGAACTGGTGATTGATTATCTGGATCTGCTCTCAAAGATCTCCGGGTACCATTCACTTTAAGAGAAAGAAGTGATGCTTTGCAATATTGGGGGATACAAGGTATTTATCCAAAACAATGAAGGGTTGCGTCCTTTCGGTAGTCGAATCGCAACCGTCACCGTCGAATCGCGCAATCACAGGACAAGCTGACGTCACGCCTAAAACCCTAAAGGTCAGACGGCACGACTCTAGGGGTTTTAGGTCATAATGACACGCACGGGGGCTGAACTTACCCGTATTTGAATTGGTGCGTGGCGGCGACGCGTATGTTGGTTTCCGCGCATGGAAGTCTATACAGCTATGAGTCTTCACGCGCAGAAAGGGGGCTAATGTAGATACTGCTTTCTGAGCTGACAGATCTTGGCCACGTGGCAGCCATCCAGCACACCATATTGTGCTCCACACACACTGGATCACCAGCCGAGCTGATCCATGTGGGGGCTGCGAGACAGAGCCCTCGCATACCACTGCACGGGACTTGTAGGGACTTTGTGGTTTGGAGGCTAGAGAAAGCCCTGTCGCGTGCGAGCCAAGCCCGCGCGCGACCTTTAGTAACTGTTTTGAGAGATTTATGGCACGAGCTCCATAAACCCGGTCAATCCGGTCAAACCCGGTCAACCTCGTAACGCTTCCGGTATTCGCGCACAACGTGCTGTAACGGTCCCTATATACTCGGACGAACGTGCCGTTATGGTTACGCTAATTAAGCCGCCATCAAAGGGCGCATTAACCACACTACAACGGTCACGTTCTCTGCAATATATAGGACGTTAACCTTTCTATACAAAGGAGAACACACTGGCCATACGCGGAAGCTCTGCCAAACCTCTGTCTCTCTCTCAGACGTTGCTACTGCCTTACTCTCTCCCTACACACAACCCCTCTCTTCCTGTGCGATCCCTGATCCACTACATACGGTGTACACGGAGGTCTCCCCGCCAGAATCTCTTGTGCACACTAGTCCTTCTGATGTTTTACAAGAAATCCTCAAAAGCATGTTTTTAAATGAGGAAAGTTATAGAAATGAGATTGATTCTTTGAAGGTAAGAATTTATGAGCAGGCAAAGAAAAATTTAGATTTGATTTTTTTAATAGGACTCTTAACGTATCTAGGTCAAAAACTAATAGTGACCTTAAAGCTTTGGATAGCAGGTTCACGGATTTGAAGGCACGTTGTGAATGAAAATACACTTTTAACTGATAAGTTTGTTGATTCGAAACATCATTCAGATACTTTAGAACAACAGAACACTTCATTGACTGAGAAACTTAAAGAATCAAGGAATGTTTTATCAAGGTTTGCATACTCAGAACATAACCCCAATTTCATACTTGGAGGAAGTCTGCATTCTGTACAAAAAAGTGGAATTTGTTACAATCCAAATTTTCCAAAAAGGAACCAAAACACCTCTGTGAAAGCAGGAAATAGACATTCTCCAAAATGTCATTACTGTGAAAATTTTGGTCATGTGAAACTGACTTGCCCCTTTAGAAGGGCATAACCTCACATAATGAGGAACACCTATCCTTATCAACTTAAGGGAAACATGAAGCATATTTGGGTTCCTAAATGAATCATACCACGTAACATGGCTGATTCTGAATATGAGTCCAAGTTCTACACTTGGTCTAATAGTATGTTAGGGAATTGATTGAATTTTTCAGGATATTACCAAGGCTAAGGATCAGAAGTTGTTTTTGGATAGTGGTTGCTCCAGGAACTTGAGATTGATAATTCATTCTTATGAATTATGAGATGTATAAACTCCGGGAGAGTTATACTTTGAATATGATGAAAGACAGGATTGTTTGAGAGACATATTCAAAGCTCCAAATCTTTGAAAGCTCAATATTGCCCATAGTATTGCTATATACTTGATGACAGTTTTCTGTGTTGCAGGCTGGGCATTGGGTTGAATGCTGTTTATAAGTCCTTTTACTGTCTATTACAAATATTATTGGCTTATATATTGAGGTTATATTGCTGGACAAGTGTATGTTTTGATATGTCTTAAGAATCACTATTTGCAGGCCAAAGCTTTGAGGGAAACCAAAGCTCCGAAGCTTTGGAGTTTATACTGGATGTTTAACTAAGTTATTATGGCCAACAATTTATTGTTGCGGGTTCACTTATCTGGCTATGTGATTGGTACTTGACGTATTTTAAGTCAAAATATTAATGTTGATTAATTATTTGGCTATATATACATATTTTTATATAGTGTTTGGTTTCTCAGAAAATGGCTAAGTTTATATGTTTAATCTGATATGTCTAACATGTCACTATACTTATGCTATTCTATCTGGATTTTGTATTAACTTGCGTTCAAGTTTTGTAGGGCTAGACTTTGGTCAAACCGACATAACAAAATCAAAACAACCGTTTGGATATAGCTGTTGAAAGAAGTTGTTAGGTGGTTGAGGATTGGTAGGAATTTTGTTCCTAAAATCTCTCAGGTTGTTGCTGCCAGTCAGTTATAAATTGGATTTGAATTCCAAGCAAAATGAGAGGTGATCAACGGTGAAACAGAAGGGACAACAGACGTGGGAGATCAATCAACAATCATTCAAACAGATTGAGAGCTCAATCTTGAAGAATATCAAATCATCTCAATCAATCCAGATTCCTGAAGAACACATCAAGCTTCACTGCTTATTCTGTTTTTATGTGTTCTTCATACTTGTGCTTTATTTGTGTAATTCATTAGAATTCCTAAAACCTCATTGACTTTATAAGTTAGTTGTTCAAGTGAAAAACAAGAGGTTCTTATTGTTTCATAGGATTGTTGTTGAAACTAGATTCGTTTGGAACCAGACGCTGTATAGGTGAAAGGCAAGTCTCTTAGGCTTAGTATCTAGGTCTAAGTCTGTGATTAATAAGAAGGTGTTAAATTCTAGAGGGATAGTATCCCTCAGGCGGTGAGTAGGCCCATAAAAATCAATGTGTTCATTCGTTTTATAGTTCTGCATTTCATTCTCTTTACAGACTGTTCATCACAAAGCTTCTCCAAAGCTTTGGAGGTGTTCATGTATAAAGCTTTGAAGACTCAACCTATTACAAACTGTTTCATACTAATTCTATGTTCAACCAAAGCCCTGTAAATATTTTAATCCCTGTGTTGAGTTTCAAAATCCTATTTATAGCAAAAGATTGCTTACTCTATTCAACCCCCCTTCTAGAGTATCTTGATCCTGTATTTTACCTGCATTACACACTTTCAGTGGGTATACTCAATTATGTAAAAGTGCACACTATATCTAAATCTATACTACACAATACAAAAATATATGTAAAAAACATAACAAAAACCACTGACTCTACACACAATACAATTTGTACACATCCCACATGTAACTGTCCATGCAAGACAAATCTGGCTTGCAAAAAGCTAAAACACCCCCACACTTGAATGCTTCGTTGTCCTCAACGAATTTATAGATCATTCATAGGACTCAACAATCAAATGCGTAGGCCAGTAGATGAGATGGAGCCGACATCTATGATAAAAGAAACACATAGTTCAACAAAGGGAATGAAATACTCACAATCGCCTCAAGGGCGGGGAAGAAATCCGTGTCATGCAATCCCCAAGCTGTAGTGGTGGCGCCACCTATGCTCCTGCATGGTCAGTGTGCTCGCGCATACAGGGGTCGACTGCCCTCCTTTGCTAAAATATGTGTATGAAGAATCCCCTACTGACATGCATGAGTTCCTATGAAGGTCATATGTTCCCTGGCACACCGTGGTAGACTCTCCCAACCTGATCAAATATGTCACTTTAAAACCATCGTTAGTCCCTCTCTCTCATCTCTCCACAAATATATTAAAAGTACAACACAACTGTATTAAAAACACACTCCCTAAATTAAACAGTAAATACGTTGGGTTGCCTCCCAACAAGCACCTTGTAATTTAAGGTCCACAATCCGACCCAGTTACCTCATATATGTTAAAGAGGTCTAGCACGACGTGTCTCCTCATTCAGTTTCTTGCTTTTGATCTTTTGCACCCCATCATGTGCACTCACCACATTTGGATTCTTCTCTAAATCGGGTGGATCGGGTTGTAAAACTGTAGACAACCCAGAAGTAGGATCCACTCCATATTCTCTAAACTTGATCATTGCCAAATTATTCTTCCCCTTGATCGTATGAAATTCCTTAAATACAAGTGAAGAATTTAGAGCCGTAATAGTAAGGTCCCCGGTCTCTAAATTCGCATTTGCGTGCAATGTCTTCAAAAGCGGTCTTCCAAAGAAGAGTGGAACATCACAATCCTCCTTGATATCCACTATCACAAATCATATAGAAATACAAATGCAACCACTTTCACAAGCAATTTCTCAATCACCCCTTCTTCAGTTACAATAGAATTGTCTGCGAGTTGCAGACCCATTTTTACCAGAGTTGCCGCACCAATGCCCAATCTCTGAAATAGGGACAGTGGCATGAGTTTAATCCTCGCGTCCAAATCACAAAGTCCATGTGTGTGAAATCCACCTCCAAGAGTTCAGCCTATGATTACACTGCGTGGATCTCTTATCTTAGGAATATCTATCTGTATCACAGTTCGACATGTCTCTATCAGCTTCACCGTGGCATAGGGGTCAATGCTCTTTTTCCCCCATAGAACCTCTTTCCAAATATTCTTATACTTGGGCATATGAGAAAGATCTTCCACAAGAGGGATGCTTATGTGAAGTTGTTTGAATATATCAATGAATCGCCCATAATGCTCATCATCATTCCTATTTAATGCCACCGAAAATGGCACATGTGGCACATGTTAAGCCCGATTCAGAGTGTTCTTCGGTTCTTCTTTCTTCTCAAATATGTCCTTTGATTGGGGCCTCACGGTGGTATTGGGCACTTCTTCTCCCAATTATTTCTCGGTGACCTTTGTAGCTTCAGCTCTCGCATGGCTAGGATACGGAAGATCCTGAGTAGTAGTGCCACTGCAAGTAGTATTGGCCTTTAGCTTCTTAGTAGGAACAATATAATTAGCAAGAAGCATGCCCGATGGAATTTTAGCAAGCTGAGATGCCATCTGACGAAGTTGCGTTTCATGACTCCTCAAAATTGCCTCCAAGGGAGTTGATTTACTTTCGACGCTGTCCACCTTCTAATTGATCTTTGTCAGAATACCGTATACATCCGGATTCTGATGCTGCTGTGCTTGATATAGAGGATTGGACTGCTGAGCATACCAATTAGGCTGACTACGATTGTTATTGTGAAACCTCCACGCTTGTTGCTTTGTAGGAGCTCCCATATATTCACATCTTCAATACCAACCATATCCATGGTTTTCGTCAGCGAGTTGCTCCCCTATGGACTTCACTTGTGCAATTGGATTTGTGCGATTAAAGGATGTAGTCATCATAGCCAACTATTACTCCATGGATTCCATTCTAGTAGCCATAGCAGTATCACTCAGTTTTGATGCTCTGCAAGTGTTAGATCTCATAGTCTCTCACTTAGCCATATTATTCAACAGATCTTGAGCTCTTTGTTCTCCCATGCCCATAAAATTACCTCCATCTATAATATCCAACTCATTTGCAATTTCCATGTATAAAGCCTTATAAAGATTGTGGAAGAGCTTGTATCATATCTCTCCATGATTAGGGCATCTACGCAGAAGTTGGTTGAAATTCTTCCAAGAATGTCCCATAGAATCATCCTCTTAGTGAGTAAAGTTCATGATATCAACCATTAGCAGAGCAACTTTGGATGGCGGTAGATACTTTCTCTGAAATTCTTTGCAACCTTCATTCCATGTAGTGATTGATCTTGCTTGATGTTCCATGAGCCACGTCTTAGCTTTTCCAGATAAAGAGAATGAAAATATCATCAACGTCATTGTTTCATCTGGAACCCTCTGGCCATGTAACGTCGAGGTGATTTGCTCGAAGTTAAGAAAGTGGGCACTCGAATCATCCCCTGGAGATCCAGTAATCATGCACTCAATACGCACCATGTCAATCATCTGCTGGCGCAACTCAAAGTGAGCTGCATTAATAGTTGGCAACACAATGGTAGGCATGTATCCAGTTGTAGTTGACTTGTAATAATACACCAAAGGTCGCTCCTCCTGTGCGACATTGTTCCTTTGGACCACTTGATTACCTCCACTGACTCCATTAGGTGGGATCAGAGGGTTGGAAACTGCCTGTCCAGTAGCTACCTGAGCTCTGTGTAGGGTTTTGATGCAGGTTACGCATCGGAATAACAAAAATTTAATTCTGATCAAACCCCTCCAAGGATCACAGGCAAGAAATCATAACATGATTAGGGTAGAAACATGTGTACCTTAGTTTGTGTGATCACTACGAAGAATTGTTTCTTCGTCTCTACGAGTATTTACACCTTGGATCTTCAACTGGATTCCTTCACACCGTGTAGTTCTAGCAACGGAATAAAGGAGGAACAGATCACGCAAAACGAGGCTTGAGCCGCGCCTAGGGGGGTCGACAGCACAAGGTGCGAACGGGTTGGGGTGTTTCGGCCTCCCAACTTGCTCTCTCTCTTTGCTTTGCAATATTTTTCTCAATAATGACTTAGATGAGAAAATAACAAGCTAGATTTCCTTTATATAGTTTATAACTCTTTTATTAACTACATATTTGCCCCAATAGTAATCATGTCCTTACATGGATTAGTCACTTTCAAATTAGTCCTACTAACTTTGCTTGTGGTTGCGTTATGATCCTTTTATTAATTAGTCTAACTAGTTAATACCCATATCTAGTTTAATCCATACGGTGTGTGACCCCATAAGTTTCTACTTAGTTGGTTGTAACTATTACAAACATAGAGCGGTGTCTAGCAACACATCTATGCCACCCAACTAATAGAAATATTCAGTGATCCCGACAAACCTTGTGCCCAATGTTACCCTGTTGTGTTATCCCTTTGTCTCCATATCCGGATTGGACATGAGACATAGTTGTCACACTCGTATATCTAATCCATAGTTTCTCGATCCTGGGAATAGGCTTATCCATGCAGATAACATCAATAAATCCATATTGATTTATCTGAGTCTAGCTAGACAATCCATAAGCTCTACCCCTCGAGTGGCCGTGGATATTTACACATATTATGTAGGAGGGACAAATCCTGTCTACATCACTGCCACCTCTAAGCTTGCTTCCTATCATGCCCTATTGTTATCTTTAAGTTACCCAGTCACAGTGTAACGTTTGATAATATCGAAGCATGATATTTCACAACTAGGGTATCAAGTGACTTCAAGTCTAAGGATTACAACACCACTGGCACAACGAGAAGCGCTTGTGAAGATGACATAATCTAATGTAGCCTTCTCGCGGTGGGTCTATCCAGTATGCCATTACTCCTAATGCATACCAATGTGTTAGAATTGATATCCCCATATCAATCTACCCACATACTAGTCTATAGTTGATCGTCCCGTTAATCAATGTAATGGACTAGGGATATTTAATATGAACAACACAATTGTAATCTAAGGACTTCATTATATTAAATATCTCCATAAATAATACAATGATTATTCTAGAAAATAATGTTCATACTAAACAGATTGCCTCTAGGGCATCCAAATCCAACATACTCCCACTTGCACTAGAGCCAATCTTGTGCATCACGTATGCCTATAACCCTAGTGTGCCCTTCATGCTTTCGCTGAACCAACGGCTTTGTGAAAGGATCTGACAGATTGTCATCTGTTGGAATCTTGCATATCTTAAAATCTCCCCGATCTACTATGTCTCGAACCGGATGGAATCTCCTAAGTACATGCTTTTTCCTATGTTGTGAACGGGGTTCCTTGGCCTATGCAAATGCCCCAGTGTTTTCACAGTACAACGTTATGGGATCCACAATGCTAGGAACCACACCAAGGTCAGTGATAGACTTCTTTATCCAAACAGCCTCCTTTGCTGCGCCTGAAGCAGCAATGTACTCAGCTTCAGTTGTAGAATCAGCAACTGTCTCTTACTTGGAACTCTTCACCTCACAACTCCTCCGTTTAGGCAAAACACATAACCCGACTGCGATCTATAGTCGTCTTTGTTGGTTTGGAAGCTTGCATCAGTGTAACCGATTACTCTTAGCTCTTCCTCACCTCCAAACACCAATAATGCATCCTTAGTCATTCTCAAGTACTTAAGGATGTTCTTGATTACAATCCAGTGACTCTCACCCGAATTGGACTGATATCTGCTTGCCATACTTAATGCGTACGACACATCTGGTCTAGTACACAACATGACATACATGATAGATCCTATAGTCGACGCATACTGAATTCTACTCATGCGGTCCTTCTCAATCTGAGTGGAAGGGCCGTCACTCTTCGAATAGTGATCCCATGCGACATGGGCAAGAATACCTTCTTGGAGTCTTGCATGTTGAACCGATTCAACACCTTGTCTATATATGTACTTTGTCTTAGGCGAGAAGCTTCCTCAATCTATCCATATAGATCTTGATACCCAGTACATAAGTTGCATACCCTATGTCCTTCATTGCGAAACACTTTCCTAGCCCATCTTTCACAGATTGTAGCATGGGAATGTCGCTCCAATGAGTAGTATGTCATCCACATACAAGACCAGAAACACACCAGAACTCCCACTAACCTTCTTGTAAACACAAGGCTAATCTTTGTTCTTAATGAAGCCAAAGTCTTTGAACGTGTCATCAAAACGTCGATTCCAACTCCTAGAAGCTTGCTTCAATCCATAAATGGATCGTTGTAGCTTACAGACTTTATTTGCATGCTCTGGATCCTCAAAACCATCAGGTTTTGTCATGTACACATCCTTTAGGAGGTTTCCGTACAGAAACGCTGTTTTGACACCCATCTGTCAAATCTCATAGTAGCTGTAAGCTGCAATCGCAAGCAAGATTCGAATGGATCTGGTCATCGCGACTGGGGAAAACGTTTCATCATAGTCAATACCATGAATATGTCTGTAAACTTTAGCTACCAGTCGGGCCTTATAGGCAACTACATTGCCATCCATGTCAGTCTTCTTCTTGAAGACCCACTTGCACCCTATGGGCCGAACCCCATCGGGTGGTTCCATCAAAGTCCACACTTGGTTGGAATACATGGATTCCATTTCGGATCTCATGGCATCATGCCACTTCTTTGAATCAGGACATTTCATGGCCTCTCCATAAGTAGTAGGCTCATCATCTATGGGCAATACGTCATCGAACTTAGTAACGAGAAGTCCATACCTCTCAGGCTCGTGACGTACCCTACAATAGTATTAATGTTATAGATGAGATTACTCAGATCAAGGATATATAATCCATTATACAAATTCCCACTACAATAGTGGATACTATCAAAATAATGAAACAATTATTGTTCTTTATCGAAATAGTAAAACCTTTCTCGTCCAAACAAGAAATTGAAATAATGTTTCTGCTCATAGCAGGCACATAGTAGCAATTGTCTAATTCTAAAATAAGCCCTGAAGGCAGAGATAACTCACACACGCTTATAGCTAATGCAGCAACTCTTGCTCCATTTTCGACGCGCAAGTCTATCTCCCCTTTAGCCAATCTTCTACTTCTTTTCAGATCCTGCACATTTCGACAAATGTGAGATCCGCATCCAGTATCCAATACCCAAGATGAAGAAATAGAAAGATTGACATCTATAGCAAAAGTACATGGTGGTGGTGGAATCACTATTCCAAGAATTTCATCCTCCAGCTACTTGGGGCAGTTCCTCTTCCAGTGTCCAGGCTGACTACAGTAGTGACATTCACCCTTAGTCACGCCTCCACCGGTCTTTAAGGCATTATCCTTGGATTTAGTAGCTTTCTTGCTCTTTCATTTGGATGTAGAAGAAACCGACTTGCCCTTCTTCTTCTGGACCTTCATTATGGCCTTGCCTTTGCCCTTGTTAATACTCTTTTCAGCGGTCCTCAACATATTGAGTATGTAAGGCAGAGTTTTGTTGATCTCATTCATGTTATAGTTCATCATGAACTGGCTATAACTATCAGTGGCCAACTCTTGGCCGAACGGGAAGCCTAACCACTCGAGATTCTCAATGTATCCGATCATACGGAGTACATGAGGCACGACTGGGTTCCCATCAGCGAGACTACACTTGAACAGTGCCTTGGATACCTTGTACCTCTCATGCCGGGCCTTCACTTGGAAGATCTGCCTTAAAGGTACGATCATATCGTATGCCTCCATGTTCTCATGTTGCTTCTAAATCTCAGATCTCATGGTACACAACATGAGACAGGTCACATCATCATTATCATCTACAATGTTTTGATGTGCCCTTATGGCAGCGAGTACATCATCGGCAGCAGGTGGCACTGGAATAGGTGCATCTAAGATGTACAACTTCTTTTCTTGCTTAAGGAAAATCCTTAAGTTTCTATAACAGTCCAGAAAGTTGTTCCCAGACAACTTGTCCTTCTCAAGGACAAAACGCACGAATGGTGTCGATGATTGATTGTTTTTTGTCATTGGAATTCTACAAAACGAGAAATATGCAATTTTAGTATTTTGAACAATTTAACCGTAATCAATAATTGCTAGATTATCAAATATAGCTCCCACTATTTTTCTCGGATTAAGAGCCCTCACCATCAATGCGGAAAATATCATATAATTTATAGTGGGTCCAAGATCCATATTTCACTTCTTCTTGATCTTTCTTTGGCAAGTCACCCAATAATTAGTTATTTAGGTAGGAACGTCCTTCCAATTGCATCCATATGCAACTCTTGGTGGAACCGGGCAAATAAATACTTATTTATTTATCTCATAAAATAAACTCAATCCCATGCCTCTAAGTCATCAATCCTGAAAGATCAGGTTGTGCAAGACATGGAATAGCTCGGCTATTTCAAGGCCTTGAACCAGCTTTCAAAGCCTTGATTCATTCTTAGAGGCTTGAAAGCTATTCCCAAGGCCTTGAAACTGGATTCAAAGCCTTGAAACTGCTTAACATGTATGCACACTCTCAGGGGGAGTTTTCTGCAAACTCTCTGAGTTGATTCCCTCTATTTCTTTCATATGTTTGATTCACTGTTATTAGATGATGAAAGACAAATTGTTCTAACATGATTTGATCATAAGATATCATCTGTTTGACCATGATAATGCATGCTATTTTGTTTCCAATATTTGCAGGATTTGTTTCCTAAACTGAAGCTGTGCAGTTTTCGAAGTAGATGACTATTTTGATCATGTGATCAATCAGAGACTTATGACAGCTTCTCAGATTACTTATGGACCAGATCACAAAAATATCTTTGGAGATTGTGATCAACTATCCGTTGGAGAAAGCTGTTAAAGAGAGTCAAAGCTGTTGCCTACAAAATAGGAAGTTGTTGCTAAAAATCAGGGAAGATTTGCAGAGCTTCAAACAGTCTAAATAAAGCTCACTTTGAAGCAACAAGGGACGAGATTCAACGGGCAAAAACAAGAGATAAGTTTCTGGATTGACAAAGCACAAAAGAAGAACATCAAACTCTCAATCCATTCCACAGAAGTTCACTGCATTTTCACTACAGTTTTCTACTCCAAGTGTTCTTCTGTATTGAGCTGTCTTGGTAGATCATTTCTGTATTATCTCTACATCTATTCTCAAGGATTGTTCAAAGTGAACAATAGAGAATTCTTAGTTAATCAGTTAGCTAGATAAGGTACTAGATAGGTTAGGGAAAACCACAAGCTGTAACAGAGTAAGGGAACTCTCTGGGCTTGAGTTCTAGGGCTTAGCTTTTGATTTATAAGAATTGAGTTGAAAATACTGCGGGGATCTAATCCCTGAGGTAGAGACCTAGGTCCAAGTGGACTGAACTCTATAAATCACTTGTCTTCTGCATTTACAGTTCATTTCTTTTCATAGTTTTTGGAGCTTACAAAACCGTCTATTTTTCAAGGGTTTGAACTTTGTTTTCAAGTCCTTGAAAAAGGCATACTTGCTTTACACTGTCTGCATCTTCTCCAATGGCTTGAACTAGTTTTCAAGGCCTTGAACTTCACTGTTTGCACAAGTTTTCATCTTCCTAGCCAGTTTTGCAAAAAGTTGGCACACTCTATCCAACCCCCCTTCTAGAGTATATTAGGTGCATAAACATCTGCATACTCACACTTTCAATTGGTATCAGAGCTTGTATCACTGTATAAGATTTAACAATCTGGTAATCATGAGTACTGCAGGTGATGGTGGTTTCTCACAGGGAAGAGCTGCTAACAGACCTCCTCTATTATGTGGAGAAAATTTTGCTCAGTGGAAAGCTCTCATGAAAATGTTCATTATTGATCAAGATCTAGAGCTTTGGACCATTATTCAAAATGGACCTCATACTTTCTACACAGAGAAAGATGGGGTCAGAACTCCCAAAATAGAAGACTCACTCTCCTCTTCAAATTAGAGCAATTTTCTAAGAACTACAAGGCTATCAACATTTTGTATAGTGCTTTGAGTACAGATGAATTCAACAGGATCTCTGGATGCACAACTGCAAAAGAAATCTGGGATAAGCTTGTGGTTACCTTTGAGGGAACCAGTCAATTCAAGCAAACCAAGGTCAAAATTTATCTCAGGCAATAGAGCTGTTTAAGATGAATTCAGATGAGTCCATCAGAGATATGTTCAAGAGGTTCACTGATATTGTCAACAACCTTGATTCACTGGGAAAACATTTTTCCAATGAAGAAAAGGTAAGGAAGATTCTTAGAAGTCTTCCAAAGGAAAAATGGGAACCAAAGACCACAGCTATTGAAGAATCTCATAATCTCTCTACTTTAAAACTTGATGACCTACAAGGGAAGCTCCTGACACATGAGATATCTATGAATGAAGTTGATGGATAAATCCCAGATGGTGTCAAGAACTTAGCTCTCAAAACCAAAGAGAGTGAGCGAACACAAAGTCTTGAAACTGAGGATGGTGATGATGAAGATCAAATTGCCTTAATTTCCAAATCCTTGACAAGGATTCTCAAAATGAAGAAAAACTTTGGAAACAAAGATTTCAACATAGAGAGGCATAGATCATCCAGCAGCATGGACTACAAAGGTAAGTCCTCTTCACAAAACAAATCAAAAGTTATGAACTGCTTTGAATATGGTGATTCAGGACACTTGATAAGAGATTGTCCACACAAGAAAAGCAAGAGCTTTGAAAAGAAAGATCATGACAGAAGAAAGAAAGACATGATAGCTTCATGGAGTGATTCAGATAGCTCTAGTGAATCTGTCTGAGGAAGAACATGCCAACCTATGCTTCATGGACAAGCATGATGAAAGTTTTGAGAAGAACATTGAGGTAATGGTTAATTGTCTGATTTCAAAACCAAAAGAAACTCTTTCAGAATATCTCAGAACAATGCTTTTGAATGATGAAGATTATCTGAAAGAGATCAGACTTTTGAAAGAAAAAGTTCATGAGCAAGCAAAAGAAAACTTACAACATGTTTGCCTAAATCAGAATTTTAAAATTACTCAGAAGAAAACTGATAGTGATTTCAAGGCCTTGAAAACCAGTTTCAAAGCGTTGAAAACACAAGTCAAGGAAGTAGTCACTGAGAACTCCTAAATGAGTGTCAGCCTTGTTAATATAAGACATCAGGTTGATGATTAGAGAAATAAAAGACTACTCTTACTGAGAAAATTCAAGAATTTGAATTGGTCAAAGTCAAGCTTGCGGGATCAGAACACAAGTTGAACTTGAATCTTGGAGGAAGTTCACAGTCTGTTCACAAAGCTGGTATTGGATTCAATCCAAACTTTCCAAGAAGGAACAATACCATATTCGTTAAAGATGGAAACAAAACTTCTCCAACTTGTCATTATTGCTGCAAAACTGGTCATGTTAAGATGACTTGTCCTTTTAGAAGAAGAGACCCTCACATAATGAGGAACACTTTTCCTTTTAAACTCAAAGGAAAAGTTAAGCAGATTTGGGTTCCTAAAGGGGTTAGGCCACCTAACATGGTTGATCATGAATATGAAACCAAATTCCACACTTTGTCTAACAGCTGGGTAAGGCATGAATTAGAGTTTGCAGGGTGTCACCAATATCAAAGAACATAAGTGGTTCATGGACAGTGGTTGCTCAAGACATATGAGTGGAAAGAGATCTATATTCTCAGAATTAAAGGTGCAATCAAAAGGTTCAATAACACTTGGTGACAAAGTCAAATTCAATTTCTTGGTATCGGAAAAGTTGGTACAAATTCTGAAAACTCTATTTCTGATGTGTACCTAGTTGAAGGTTTGAAATTTAATTTGCTTAGTGTATCTCAGCTTTGTGATAATGGCAACAAAGTTATCTTTGATAAAGATAAGTGTGTGGTGCAAAATGAGAAATGAGGAGCTCCTTCAAGCCAAAGAAGTTTTTAAGTACAACTAGACCTATTGAATTGCTTCATATGAATCTCTGTGGTCCTATGAGGACTCCTACTCCAAAAGGTAAAAGGTATATGCTAGTTGTTGTAGATGATTTTTCTAGATATGCCTGGGTTATGTTTCTCAATGAAAAATCTTAAGCTCACTCTGAATTTTCAAAGCTTTGCAGAGAACTTAAAAACTTGAAAAACCTACATGTAGCTTCAATCAGAAGTGATCATGGTAGAGAATTTGATCAGTTATAATTTGATTTTTCTGTGATAAGCATGGTATTACTCACAACTTTTCTGCTCCAAGAACTCCTCAACAAAATGGTGTTGTTGAAAGAAAAAACAGGACTCTTGAAGATATGTCAAGAACAATGCTTATTGAGAACAAGCTGCCAAAACATTATTGGGTAGAAGCTGTGAATACAACAAACTATATTTTGAACAGGTGCTTGATCAGACCCATTATGAAGAATACCCCCTATGAACTATTCAAAGGGAGGAAGCCAAACATTTCATACTTCAGACCCTTTGGATGTACTTGTTTTATCCACAACAATGGAAAAGACAATCTTGGTAAGTTTGATGCAAGAAGTGATGAAGATATATTTCTTGGTTACTCTCTGAATAGCAAAGCTTATAGAGTTTACAATAAAAGAACCAAACTTGTTGAAGAGAGCACTCATGTTATTTTTTATGAAAGCTATGATGGTTCTTTGAGTGAAAATTTTGCAGCCTTGAATTTGAACAAGCATGAATCAGAGGAAGAGACTGAGAATCCATAAGGATTCAAGAAAGGTTCAAAAGAAAATAGAAGACATTTTCAAGACCTTGAAAATGGTGCTCAAGGCCTTGAAAGTAAACCTCAAAGCCTTGAAAAAGATGATCAGAAGGATTCAAGTGACAAAGCCACTACTTCAAGACCAGAGAAGATCTATGGAGAGTCTGAACCATGGTCTCCAAGAAAGAGATCCAAATATCTCTCTTCCCGTCCAGCTGATAATATCATATCAGATCCAACCACTGGTACACAAACTAGATCATAGGTGAAGAGCTTATGTGCTTTTAATGCCTTTATTTCTCTTGTAGAACCAAAAATTGTGAAAGAAGCTTTACAAGAAGCAGACTGGATCATTGCTATGCAAAGTGAACTCAATGAGCTTGAAATGAATAAGGTTTGGAACCTGGTTCCTCCACCTACAAACCAGTCTGTATTTGGCACCAGATGGGTATTCAGAAATAAGTTGGATGAAAGTAGCAATGTGATCAGAAACAAAGCAAGGTTAGTTGATCAAGGTTACAATCAAGAAGAATGTATTGATTATGAGGAAACTTTTGCTCCAGTTTCCAGGTTAAAAGAAATTAGAATTTTGCTTGCTTTTGCATCTTATAAGAACATGAAACTGTTTCAAATGGATTTGAAGTGTGCGTTTTTGAATGGCTATTTACAAGAAGAAGTTTATGTTGCACAACCACCTGGTTTTGAAAATGAAAAGTTTCCAGATCATGTTTACAAACTTGACAAAGCTCTTTATGGTTTGAAACAAGCTCCAAGAGCTTGGTATGAAAGATTGTCAAAGTTTTTACTTGAACATGATTTCAAAAGAGGTTTAGTAGACACGACTCTTTTCATAAAGACTCATGAGAAAGATTTACTTGTAGTTCAGATATATGTTGATGATATATTGTTTGGAGCTGCTAATGATCAATTGTGCAGAGAATTCTCAAGTCTTCTGAGCAGGGAATTTGAGATGAGCATGATGGGAGAGTTGAACTTCTTCCTATGACTTCAAATACATCAATTGAAGAAGGGCATCTTTCTGCATCAAAGCAAGTACACAAGAGACTTACTAAACAAATATAGCATGGCTCAATGTAAGGAATCCAAGGCTCCTATGAGTTCAACATTATCCTTAGATAAGGATCAATCTGGTCAGTGTGTCAATGTACAAGAGTATAGAGGCATGATTGGATCATTACTCTATCTGACAGCAAGCAGGCCTGATATTATGTTTAGTGTGTGTATGTGTGCTAGATTTCAAGCTGATCCAAAAGAATCACACTTGAATGCTGTGAAGAGAATATTCAGATATCTCAATGGTACCAAAGACTTAGGGCTTTGGTATCCAAGACATTATAACTTCTCTTTACATGGTTTTTCAGATGCTGACTTTGCAGGTTACAAGGTTTATAGGAAGAGTACTTCATGAAATTGCCAATTCATTGGATCTTCCTTGATCAGTTGGTATTCCAGAAACAGAATTCAGTTGCTCTATCAACAACTGAAGCTGAATATATAGCTGTAGGAGCATGCTACTCACAAGTGTTATGGATTGCTCAACAGCTAAGATACATTGGATTTGATTTCAGTGTCATACCTATTAAGTGTGATAACACTAGTGCAATTTCAATTACAAAGAATCCAGTGCAACACTCAAGAACCAAGCACATTGATTTCAGACACCATTTAATCAGAGATCATGCTGAAAAAGGTGATATTGTTCTTGAATTTGTTGCTACTAACATGAAAATCGCATATATCTTCACTAAACCATTAGCAGATGAAAGGTTCTCAGCTCTAAGATTGGAATTGGGAATGCTAAATAAAGTTTCTTTGGTTTAAGGGGAGCATCAGGTAAGAAAGGTAAGTTTTATATGTTTTCAAAGGTTTGAACTGAGTTTCAAAATCAGTTCAAAGCCTTGGCTTTACTTGTTGCAGTGTTACAGTTTTTCAAGACCTTGAAAACCTTTTCAAAGCCTTGAAAATAAGTCTGCTACACTGATAGTCAATAATCTTGGATCATTCTATGTTGGGTGATATCTCTGTAGATATTTGCCTAATGTAGCCCCTACCCTTTTCAATTTTTTTTTAGCCAAAAATAGCATTAGTATATTTTATTTTCCAATGGCATAAAAGATCTGAAATCTCTCTGATCATTGCAAATCTTTTAAGATCAGAGAGATACTAGTTTCCTTTTGAAACTTAAACTCTTTCAGTATTTATCTTCTTCTCTTCTCCTTCATTACATATCACTCCACCTATCTCTATTCTTCTCCCAAACCCTAATGAGCACAAGGAGAGCCTCAGATAGAATCAAGATGGCAGGAGGTTCGAAACCTATCTCAGGGAAGAAAATAAAAGCAGCAGTGGATGAGGTTCAAGAGATCAGTGAAGACTCTGCTTCAAAAAGCTTTGCTGAGGAAGAAGAAGAATTTACACCACCCAAGAAGATGGTGAGAAAAGATCATGCTCCAGCAAAGAACAAACAAACTACGACATCTACACAAGAGATGCATAAGGGAATCCATATTGGAAGCCCTAAGAGAGACAAGAAGAAGACAGTTTCTGAGGTTAAAGGAAAAGGAAAAGAAATCCTTATTCAAGACTCAGACTTAGACACTACTTCAGGATCCTATGGAGTGTACTCCATATCCAACAAAGGGAAACATGACAAGGATCCGTCCCAGTATTTAGAAGCTTCAAAAGCAGGAAAGAAAAATCTCAAGACTGTCTCTCCTCAACAGAAGAGGTTAGCTGTAAACAAGAAGCTGAAGCATGGGAAGAAAGCCCTGGAAGGACTCACCTTCCTATTCAATAGTGTTATTGAAAAGATCAGCTCCTTCATTGAGGAACTAGATGTGGTATCACAAGAAGTTCAATCCAACATTGAAGTAAGAGAAGAAGAAGTAGGGGACCAAGAGGATGAGAAAGAACCTTAATCTTGCCTACTCTTTCTTCCTCAATCTCCTTCGAAGTTTTTTTTTTAAAATTTTCAAAAATTTTCCATACACTTGATCCAACATCCTCTAGGTTTTTAATGAAAGTCAAAAAGGGGGAGAAATTATAGGTTTTTGTTTTTAGTTTTTTTCAGGTTTATTATTTGTTGAACTATTTAAGTTTTTGTTGGTATTATGAATAAGTTGGATCTTTTTGGAAATACTGTGTTATAAATTGTGAACTAATCAGTTTATTTTGCAGAGACTAAGGATCAAACAGAATTTGGTTTTATCTTTCATCAAGGGGGAGATTGAAAGATCAGGTTGTGCAAAGACTTGGAATAGTTCAGCTATTTCAAGGCCTTGAACCAGCTTTCAAATCCTTGAATCAGTCTTAGAGGCTTGAAAATAGTTTAGCTATTTTCAAGGCCTTGAAACTGGATTCAAAGCCTTGAAACTGCTTAACCTGTATGCACACTCTCAGCGGGAGTTTTCTGCAAACTCTCTGAGTTGATTCCCTCTATTTCTTTCATTTGTTTGATTCCCTGTTATTAGATGATGAAAGAAAAATTGTTCTAACATGATTTGATCATAAGATATCATCTGTTTGACCATGATAATGCAGGACATTTTGTTTCCAATATTTGCAGGATTTGTTTCCTAAACTGAAGCTGTGCAGTTTTCGAAATAGATGACTATTTTGATCCTGTGATCAATCATAGACTTATGCCAGCTTCTCAGATTGCTTATGGACAAGTTCCCAACAATATCTCTGGAGATTATGATCAACTATCCGTTGGAGAAAGCTGTTAAAGAGAGTCAAAGCTGTTGCTTACAAAATAGGAAGTTGTTGCTAAAAATCTGGGAAGATTTGCAGAGCTTCAAACAGTTTAAATAGAGCTCAGTTTGAAGCAAAAAGGGACGAGACTCAATGGGAAAAAACAAGAGACAAGTTTCTGGATTGACAAAGTACAATAGAAGAACATCAAACACTCAATCCATTCCACAGAAGTTCACTGCATTTTCACTGCAGTTTTCTACTCCAAGTGTTCTTCTGTATTGAGCTGTATTGGTAGATCATTTATCTATTATCTCTACATCTATTCTCAAGGATTGTTCAAAGTGAACAATAGAGAATTCTTAGTTAATCAGTTAGCTAGAGAAGGTACTAGTCAGGTTAGGGAAAACCACAAGCTGTAACAGAGTAAGGGAACTCTCTGGGCTTGAGTTCTAGGGCATAGCTTTTGATTAATAAGAATTGAGTTGAAAATACTGCAGAGTCTAATCCCTGAGGTAGAGATGTAGGTCCAAGTGGACTGAACTCTATAAATCATTTTTCTTCTGCATTTACAGTTCATTTCTTTTCATAGTTTTTGGAGCATACAAAACTGTCTATTTTTCAGGGGTTTGAACTTGTTTTCAAGGCCTTGAAAAAGGCATACTTCCTTTATACTGTCTGCATCTTCTCCAAGGGCTTGAACTAATTTTCAAGTCCTTGAATTTCACTGCTTGCACAAGTTTTCATCTTCCTAGCAAGTTTTGCAAAAAGTTGGCATACTCTATTCAACCCCCCTTCTGGAGTATCTTAGCTGCATAAACAAGTGCATACTGACACTTTCAAATCCAATTGAAACTACTTAGCTACGTTTTTACCTCTTATTTCAACAACCACACATTACTTTCTTGTGTCGCCGCATCACACCATGGTAAATTAAAATCACCCTTGCTTTGGCAAGCCCGAAATTAATAAACCCTGATCATGAAGGGTGTTAAAATAAGAGAAGGCATTCAACGTAATATTTCCTTGAGGGATTTTAAATGTCATTATTTCGTTTGGTTGATCCAATCAACATGATATACTTATTTGGATTGGGCATTCCACAATAAAAGACCCTCCTTGTTTATTATTATCTTGTTAACGTTTTGCTTGTATCATCCATACACATAAAAATAAATAACAAGACATAAATAATAAACATACACAAAAAGAAAACTTAACGTGGCATGGATATGGCCCCTAGACTAAGATAATACCAAGCCAATGATAATATCTATATGCCCCAAAGTGACAAGCTCATCTCCATGTGCTCCACCATAGCCGTGCGCCTAGGATGGGAGTCCACATCGTCTTTGTGGCTTCTTGGTTCTCCAGTCTTTTTCCCCATGCTCTTGGCTATTATCTAATTAATCTAATTCTAGCCTAGCATCTAGAATAAATAAATAAATAAAACCTCACATGTTGAGAAGATGATCAGCTCGCAGGCCGTAAAATTAACTAACTATTACACTAATTTGATCAGCTCGCAGGCCATAAACCAAACCACAAAAAGTAAACATCCACAACCTCGGCCATATCCATCCACCATGCAACAAAGCACATAATACAGTTAAAACCAATTTTTAACGCGCTTGTTTAATTTTAGTTGATTTTGGACTTACTAGGTTCAAAAAGGTCCAAGAGGCCCACCATAGCCATGGCCGAACCACCAAAGAGCAGCCGCACGAGCCTTGGGCCGGCCGGCCCCTAGCCCACACGGCCAGGTCGTGCGCTAGAGAGCCCCGACTCCTTGGCTGTGCGTGTCTTGGGTGGCAAGGAAGGGAGGGGCGGTCCCCAAGTGTGGCCAAACCTCCTTATGGAGCTGTTTCCAAAACAACTCCTTGCCTTGTTGCCCAAGTTTAGTTGTTACCATACTTAAAAAAACCCTTTTCCAAGTATGTGCCCAAACACTAGTTCTTATATCAAAAATTATTCACATCCTATGTGATTAAACTCACTAATATTCACATCACATGTTAAATTAGGTCTTGTTTGGCTTGAATCACATTCAATATGCATTAAATATGCTAATTAATTTCAGTTTTCGCGTAAAACAACATAATCAGTGTAAAACTGAAAGCAGTAACACATAATATCATGATATGCGCTACGACATGTGGCTATGATACCAATGTAGGGTTTTGATGCAGGTTACGCAACAGAATAAAAAAAATTAATCCTGCTCAAACCCCTCCAAGGATCACAGGCAAGCAATCATAACATGATTAGGGTAGAAACATGTGTACCTTAGTTTGTGTGATCACTACGAAGAATTGTGTCTTCGTCTCTACGAGTATCCACACCTTGGATCTTCAACTGTAGACCTTCCTACCATGTAGTGCTATAAACGGAAGAAAGGAGGGACGGATCACGCAAAACGAGGATTTAGCCGCGCCTAGGAGGGCGACGACACAAGGGGGCAGACGGGTTGGTGGGTTTTGGCCTCTTAACTTGCTCTCTCTCTTTGCTTTGTTATGTTTTTCTCAATAATTAATTAGATGAGAAAATAAAAAGCTAGAATTCTTTTATATATTTAATAACTCTGAAGGGGTGTACAATAGGTAGAAATAGAGGACCGATACTCTAGAAGGGGTGGGGGTTGAATAGAGGATGCAAAATTTTGCTAAACTTGCAAGAATGGTGGTTTCAAAAAATTTGTAAAGAGATTCAAGTCCTTGAAATGAGTTTCAAGCCCTTGGAATGAAAACAGTTGAAGTATAAAAGAATAAGTCTATTTCAAGGCCTTGAAATGAGTTTTAAACCCTTAAAATGAAACTGTTTTAAATGCTGCAAAAGTTCTAAGCATGGAATCGAAAAGTAAATGTAAGAGACACAAGATATATAGAGTTCAGTCCACGTGGACCAACGTCTCTACCTCAGGGATATTCTCCCTGTAGGATTTTCAATACAATTCTTATTAATCCACCGCCAATCCCTAGATCTCAAGCAAAGAGAGATGCCTTACTCTGTTACAGCTTGTGGTTCTCACTAACCTATCTAGTACATGCTCTAGCTATCTAATTAACTAATAATTCTCTATTATCCACCTTTAAAAATCCTTGAGAATGAGAAATAGAAGTATTATCAAAATGATATACAAATGAAGTTCAGAAAAGAAGAACACAAGAACTGAATATGCAGTGAGTGTGTAGTGTTCTTCTGATGCTTGGATTGAGAGAAATGAGTCTGCTTCTTTGTTGCTTTCCAATCCTTGGATGTTTTTGAGTGTCTCTGTGAATTGCTCTGTGTTGTGTCTCTGAATTCCTACAGATATTCTCATTTTAAACACCCAGTTTGAATTGAAGATCTTCATAATCTTCTCAACAAACTTTCCTGAAAACTACCTTCAAATCTTGACTCTTCTAATAGCTTCTTCCAACGACTAGTAGCTCAGTATCTTCAAGGATACTGATTTGATCTTATTTGAATATTTTGGGAAGCTTTTAAACACAGTAGATTGATCAGAGAATCAAATCATCAAGCATTTTCCATTTCTGCAAAACATAAGTTAGGAAACAGATTCCTATAAAATCGGAAACAAAATTTCATGCAAAAATGAGTCAAATAGATGATATAAGATAGTGTAAAATGTGTCAAAGTACTTTTTCTTTCATCATCAAGTATCAACTAATCATGCACAGGGGTTTAGGAATTGAATCAAGATAAGAAACTCCCCCTAAGTTCATGCATATAAAGCATAGTCAGTTTCAAGGCTTTGACAGTTTCAAGGCTTTGAAAGCTGTTTCAAGGCCTTGAAATAGACTAGCTATTTCAAGTCTTGAACTGAGTTGAACTTACAATCTCCCCCTTGATGAAAGACAAAACCACAATTTGTTTGATACTATGATTATGTAAACAAATACTTATTAGCAGATAGCACCGTCAAGTATAGCACATAATATCCAAAATAAATCCAACTTATTAAATTGCTGAAAATAACATCAAAGTTCACATGAGTCTACTGACCTAAAATCAGGTCACCTAAAGAGAAAATAAACTAAATAAAACCTAAATTCTCCCCCTTTTTGACTTTCATCATAAAAGAATGAGAATATGTTGGATCAAAGTATTTGGAAAGACTTATAAAAGACTGTTTAAAAAGATGAAATTTTCAAGACTTTGAAAGGATCTCAAGGCCTTGAAAAGGATAAGAAAGAGTAGGCAAGAATTAAGGGGTTGGATCTTCATCTCCTTGCCGCTCTGCATCTTCTTCTTGACTATTTCCCTCATCATCATCAACCTGTTCTTCTTCCTGTTGAGCCACATCATCACCAGCTTCACCTTCACCTTCAATTAGGTCAGCAACAGTAACAATTTCTGGAACAATTGACTTATATGATTTCTTCTTCTTGAGATCTATAAGTAGTGCTTTTGAGTCTGGATTGTTTTCCTCCTGATCTTCATCCACTTTTTCAATAACCGCCTGCTTTCCTTTATCCTTTACCTGAGCAGCCCCATTCTGAGTTGAATCTAGATCTTCTATTTTCCTTTTCCTTTGTCTGCTTTGTCAGCCTTCTTCTTCACCTTCTTAGGGCTACTAATCTAAATTCCCTTATGTTTTTATAATGCAGACTCCACTGCCTTCTTCTTCTTGCTAGACACTGGAGTCTGATCTTTCTTTGCCTTCTTCTTAGGAGGAGGAGGTGCCATGTAATCTGCAGTAGGGGTCTGTGAACTTGAATCTCCACTGATGGTCTGAATCTCTTCGACAGTGGCCTTTCTTTTCTTCTCTGTTGCAGCCTTTGAACCACCAGCCATCTTGATTCTGTTAGAGGCTCTTCTAGTGCTCATTAGGGTTTGGGGACAAGAAGAGAGGTGTAGGATAAATAAGAAGGAGAGAAAGAAAGAAGAAGATAAATAGAAGAGAGTTTCAGTTTGAAAAGGAAACTAAATACTCTTCCTAATCTTTGAAGATCGGCTGAATCAAAAAGATTCAAATTTTGTTTGTACCGTTGGAAATAAAAGATATTATACTATTTTGGCTGGAAAGGGGTATTTAAAAAATTGAGGGTCAACATTAAGCAATTATATACAAAGATAACACCCAATATTAAAAGATCCATATTATTGATTAACTAGCATGCAGTCTTATTTTCAAGGCTTTGGATTGGATTTCAAGGCCTTGAAAAGCTGTATGATGTAATGCACATATATTCAAAGCTTTGAAAAGATTTTCAACACTTTGAAAATCATTTCAAACCTTTGAAACACATAAAACTTACCTGATTCTCCCCCTAAACAAATGCTTCTTTATTTAGCATGCCCAATTCCAAACTCAAGGCTGAGAATCTTTCATCTGGCAATGACTTAGTGAAGATATCTAGAAAATTCAAGTTAGTAGAAACAAATTTAAGAACAATATCACATTTTTCAGCATGATCTCTGATGAAGTGATGTCTAACATCAATATGCTTTGTCCTGGAATGCTGAACTGGATTCTTTGTAACTGATATTGCACTTGTGTTAGCACACTTGATAGGTATATCTCTGAAATCAAATCCAAGGTCTCTCATTTTTTTGCTATCCATAACACTTGTGAACAGCAAGCTCCAGCTGCTATGTATTCAGCTTCAGCTGTTGATAGTGCTACTGAGTTTTGCTTCTTTGAATGTCAGCTGATTAAAGATGATCCAAGAAATTGATAACATCCTGATGTAATCTTCCTATCAACTTTATATCCTACAAAGTCAGCATCTGAATAGCCACACAAAGACAAGTTAGATTGTTTAGGTATTTGGTACCATTGAGATATCTAAAAATTCTCTTAACTGTAGTCAAGTGTGATTCTTTAGGATCAGCTTGAAATCTAGCACACATGCTCACACTAAACATGATATCGGGTCTACTAGCTGTGAGGTATAGTAATGATCCAATCATACATCTATACTCTTTCACATTCACACTCTTACCAGATTCATCTTTGTCTAGAGACAGTATAGAACTCATGGGGGTCTTAATCGCTTTGGACTGAGACATATAATACATGCTTAGCAAGACCCTTGTATACTTGCTTTGATGTAGGAATATGCCCTTCTTCATCTGATGAATTTGGAGTCCAAGAAAGAATTTCAATTCTCCCATCAAGCTCATTTCAAATTCCCTGCTCATAAGACTTGAGAATTCTGGCAACAGGAGAAAATGTTTCTTCATAGTCAATACATTCTTCTTGATTGTAGCCTTGAGCTACCAATCTAGCTTTGTTCCTGATTATCTTTCCTTTCTCATCTAACTTCTTTTTTAATACCCATCTGGTGCCAATGACAGACTGATTTCTTGGTGGAGGAACTAGATTCCAGACCTTGTTCCTTTAAAACTCATTGAGTTCACTTTGCATTGCTATAATCCAGTCTGCTTCTTGTAATGCTTCCTTCACAGTTTTAGATTCTACAAGAGTGATAAAATCATTAAAAGCACAAAGATTCTTCAACTGTGATTTGGTTTGTGTACCGTGGTTGGATAAGAAATAATGTTATTAGCAGGATGAGATTAGAGATAATAAAATCTCTTCCTTGGTGTCCAAGGTCCAGGCTCTCCAGTTTGTTTCTCAAGTCTTTGAGAACTTGATGTAGTGGCTTGTTCTGCTGTCTTCTATGGAGATTCCGATTCAAGGATTTGAACCGTAGTTTCAAGGCCTTGAAAATGCCTGCTTTGTTCCTGTGACATTTCCTTGGATCCTTTTGAGGATTCTTCTTCAGTATCTGAATCATGCTTGTTCAGATTGGGATCTGCAATACCATCACTCAAAGAACCATCATAGCTTTCATGAAATATAACCTGAATGCTTTCTTCAACAATCTTGGTTCTCTTATTGAAAACTCTACAGACTTTGCTCGTCTGTGAATAGCCAAGAAATATACCTTCATCACTTCTTGCATCAAACTTACCAAGATCGTCCTTACCATTATTGTGGACAAAACAAGTACAACCAAAAGGTTTGAAGTAAAAAATGTTTGGCTTTCTTCCTTTGAATAGCTCATAAGTGGTATTCTTCAAAATATGTATGATCAAGCACTTGTTAAGAATATAGTTTGCTGTATTCACAGCTTCTGCCCAATAATACTTTGGTAACTTGTTCTCCTGAAGCATTGTTCTTGACATGTCTTCAAGTGTCATGTTCTTTATTTCAACAACTCCATTCTGTTGAGGAGTTAAAGCTCTTTGCCTTGAATGAGCTTCTAGTTTGCTTGCCTTGTGCACATATTTTGCATACTTCTTCATCTCTTAAATTGATAGAGGGTAGACCTCTTATTAAGTTCTTGGAACCTAGCTTGTTCAAGGTATGCAAGCTAATGTGTCCAAACTTTCTGTGCCAAAGCTTTGAATCTTCTTTCAAGGCCTTGAGACACTTCAAGTTTTCTCCTGCAACAATACCAAAAATGCTGCATTTTCCTTTGTCACCAAGTGTGATTGATCCTTCAGATTGCTCATTCAGTTCTGAGAATAGATATCTGTTTCCACTCATGTGTCTTGAGAACCCACTGTCCATGAACCATTTTTGTTCTTTCATCTTGGTGACAACCTGCAAACACCATTCACTGCCTTACCCGGCTGTTAGACCAAGTGTGGTATTTAGATTTATACTCAGGTTCAACCATGTTGGTTGGTCTAACCCCTTTAGGAACCCAAATCTGTCTAACTTTTCCTTTGAGTTGGAAGGGAAAAGTATTCCTCATTATGTGAGGGTCTCTTCTTCTAAAAGGACAAGTCATCTTAACATGACCAATCTTACTGCAGTAATGGCACTTAGGAGATGTTTTGCTTCAAGCTTTCACAAATCTGGTATTGTTCTTTTTGAGAAAATTTGGATTGTATCCAATACCAGTTTTGTGAACAGACTTTAAGCTCCCTCCAAGAATCAAGTTCAAGTTGTGTTCTGAGCCTTCAAGTGTTGTTTTGACTAATTTAGATTCGTGAAGTTTCTAAGTCAGAGTAGTCTTTTGTTTATCCAATTCATCATCTTGATCTCTTATATTATCAATACTGTCACTCAGAAGAGAGTTCTCAGTGACTACTTGCTTGACTTGTGTTTTCAAGGCTTTGAAACTCGTTTTCAAGCCCTTGCAATCACTGTGAGTTTTCTTCTGAGAGATTTCAAGATTCGAATTCAGGCAACAAGATGCACATTTTCTTTTGCTTGCTCATGATTTTTGTTTCTTTCAAAACTCTAATTTCTTTCAGATAGTCCTCTTCATTTAAAAGCACTGTTTTAAGATAATCAGAGAGGGCTTCTGTTGGTTTTGAAATCAAGCAGTTTACCATTACCTTAATGTTCTTTTCAGAAATTTTATCATGCTTATCTATAAAGCATAGGTTGGCATGTTCTTCTTCAGATTCAGAGTCACTTGAGGTTTCTGAATCACTCCATGAGCTACCATAGCTTTCTTTCTTCTATCATGATCTTTCTTCTGAAAGTTCTTCCTCTTCTTGTGTGGACAGTCTCTGATCAAATGTCCTGCTTCACCACACTCAAAACAATTCATGACATTAGGCTTATTACCATGTGAAGAAGATTTACCTTTGTAGTCTTTGCTACTGGATTTTCTGTGTCTATCTCTGCTGAAGTCCTTGTTTCCAAAGTTCTTCTTCATTTTAAGAATTCTGGTCAAAGATTTGGAAATCAAAGAAAATAGATCTTCATCATCATCTTCAGTTTCAAGGCTTTGAAATGGCTCATTCTCCTTTGCCTTGAGAGCTAGTTTCTTGACACCTTCTGGTAGTTCTCCATCAACTTTATTCATGGATATTTCATGTGTAAGGAGCTTCCCTTGTAAGTCATCAAGTTGAAGTGATGAGAGATCTTGAGCTTCCTCAATAGCAGTAGCCTTAGGTTCCCATTTTGCCTTTTGGAAGACTTCTCAGAATCTTTCTAACCTTTTCTTCATTGGAAATATGCTTTCCCAATGAATCAAGGTTGTTGAAAATGTCAAAGAATCTTTTGAACATGTCTCTGATTGACTCATATCCATTCATCTTGAATAGCTCATATTGCCTGAGATATATGTTGATCTTGTTTGCTTGACTTGGCTGGTTCCTTCAAAGGTCACAGCAAGCTTATCCCAGATCTCTTGGGTATCTTGCAACCTGAGATCCTGTTAAACTCATCTGTACTCAAAGCACAATATAAGAGATTCATAGATTTAAAATTTTTGGAAAATTGTTCTAACTCAGAAGAGGAGTGAGTGTCTTCAGATTTGGGAGTTCTGATCCCATCTTTCTCTGTGTGGAAAGTATGAAGACCATTCTGAATGATAGTCCAGAGTTCCATATCTTGATCAATGATGAACATTTTCATCAAAGCTTTCCAGTGGACCAAATTGTCTCAACAGAAGAGAGGAGGTCTGTTAGCAGCTCTTCCGTCAGAGAAACCACCTTCACCTACAGTACTCATAATCACAAGATGGTTAAATCTATGCAGTGATACAATCTATGATACCAATTGAATGGGTGTACAACAGATAGAAATACAGGATCAATACTCAAGAAGGGGGGGGGGGGTTGAATAGAGTATGCAAACTTTTGCTAAACTTGCAAGAATAGTGGTTTCAAAAGATTTGTAAAGAGATTCAAGGCCTTGAAATGATTTCAATCCCTAGGAATGAAAACATTTGAAGTATAAATGAATAAGTCTATTTAAAGGCCTTGAAATGAGTTTCAAACCTTTGAAATGAAACTTTTTGAATGCTGCAAAAGTTCTAAGTATGAAACTGAAAAGTAAGTGAAAGAGACACAAGATATATAGAGTTCAGTCCACTTGGACCTACGTCTCTACCTCATGGATCTTCTCCCTGCAGCATTTTCGAAAAAGTTCTTATTAATCCACAGCCAAGCACCAGATCTCAAGCACAGAGAGATGCCTTACTCTGTTACAGCTTATGATTCACACTAAACTATCTAGTACCTGCTCTAGCTATATGATTAACTAATAATTCTCTATTGTTCGCCTTGAAAAACCCTTGATAATGAGAACTAGACGTATTATCAAAATGATATACGAATGAAGTTCAGAAAAGAAGAACACAAGAACTGAATCTGCAGTGAGTGTGCATTGTTCTTCTGATGCTTGGATTTTGAGAAATGAATCTGCTTCTTTATTGCTTTTCAATCCTTGAATGTTTTTTAGTGTCTCTCTGATTTTCTCTTTGTTGTGTCTCTGAATTCCTATAGCAATTCTCCTTTTAAACACCCAATTTAAATTGAAGATCTTCAAAATCTTCTCATCAAACTTTCCTGAAAACTAGCTTCAAATCTTGACTCTTCTAACAGCTTCTTCCAATGACTAGTATCCTAGTATCTTCAAGGATACTGATTTGATCTTGTTGGAAGTACGTTGGGAAGCTTTTAAACGTAGCAGATTGATCAGAGAATCAAATCATCAAGCAGTTGCCATTTTCTGTAAAACATAAGTTAGGAAACAGATTCCTATAAAATAGGAAACAAAATTCCCTGCAAAATTGAGTCAAACAGATGGTATTAGATAGTGTAAACTGTGTCAAAATACTTTGTCTTTCATCATCAAGTATCAACTAATCATGCACAGGGGTTTAGGAATTGAGTCAAGATCAGAAACCCCCCCTAAGTTCATGCATATAAAGCATAGTTAGTTTCAAGGCTTTGAAAGCTGTTTCAAGGCCTTAAAATAGACTAGCTATTTCAAGTATTGAACTGAGTTGAACTTACAAACTCTTTTATTAACTACATAATTGCCCCAATACTAATCATTTCCTTACTTGGATTAGTCACTTGCAAATTAGTCATACTAACTTTGGATGTGGTTGCGTTATGATCCTTTTATTAATTAGTCCAACTAATTAATATCCATATCCAGTTTAATCCATACGGTGTGTGACCCCATAGGTTTCTACTTAGTTGGTAGTAACTATTACAAACATAGAGCGGTGTCTGGCAACACACCTATGCCCCCCAACTAATAGAAATAGTCAGTGATCCCGAAAAACCTAGTGCCCAATGTTACCGTGTTGTGTTAGGCCTTTGTCTCCATATCCGGATTTGGCACGAGACATATTTTTCACACTCGTATATCCAATCCATAGTTTCTCGATCCTGGGAATAGGCTTATCCCTGCAGATAACATCAATATCTCCATATTGAATTATCTGAGTCTCGTCAGACATTCAATAAGCTCTACCCCTCGAGTGGCCGTAAAAATTTACTTCTATTATGTAGGAGGAACAAATCATATCTACACAACTGCCACCTCTAAGCTTGCTTCCTATCATGCCCGATTGTTATCTTTATAGTTACCTAGTCATGGTGTAACGTTTGATAAGATCAAAGCATGATAGTTCACAACTAGAATATCCAGTGACTTCAAGTCTAAGGATTACAACACCAGTAGCACAACGAGAAGCGCTTGTGACGTTGACATAATCTAATGTAGCCTTCTCGCGGTGGGTCTATCCAGTATACCATTACTCCTAATGCATACCCATGGGTTATACTTGATATCCCCATATAAATCTACCCACATACTAGTCTATAGTTGATCGTCCCATTAATAAATATAATGGACTAGGGATATTTAAGATAAACAACACAATTGTAATATAAGGACTTCATTATGCTAAATATCTCCATAAATAATACAAAGATTATTCTAGCAAATAACGTTCATACTAAACAGATTGCCTCTAGAGCATCAAAAACCAACACTCTGAGTAGCTCATCTTCCCTCATAGCATGGCTGCGTTGACCTCGTCAGTGGCTCTAGCGGCCTCTGCATCTTTCGCAAGCTTGCAGAGTCTTTCAGACTCAGCACCATGTTTGTCTCCCATAGGATCTATTATCCTCTGGTCTCTACGCAAAAGTGACTCTGGTTTATCAAGTTGTGGGTACAATGGCTCGTTTTCAGAACGGGTCATGCACCGAGAGAAGACCTGAAAACACAAACAACACCAAAATGTAGGTGAGTAAAGAATATAAATAAAAAAGTAAAATCCGCAAAGCTAACAATTCTAATTAATTTCACCGAAGTCCCCGGCAACGGCGCCCAAAACTTGATACGATTCACCGCAAGTGTACGGCTATCGCTCTAGTCATAATGCGATAAAGTGGGTTGTCGAATACCAAAGGACTTGTTGTGAACTAATTTGGACGATTAAATTTATGTGGGCAAGCAATTGGGAGTTTTACTAATCTAAGAAATTTAAAAGACAAACTAATAATAAGGTTTGAGTTTACGATAGGAGACGAGTATTAAGATTTCTCTAGGATCACTAGGTATTCACCTTGACGAATTAGGTTTTGAAACATATTTGATGATTCAGTTTGCCAAACGAGACATAGTACTCACAGAGTTATCAAGCGAGCTTTCTATGCCTGAGTAAAATTAAAAACAAGTTACCAAGTTCTAATTATCCCTAAAACATATACTTACGGAAAATTCTACTCTATGTTCTCAGTTAATTTGTTCGATCAACTATGTGCTTAATTCAACTATCCGGGTCGTTTGTTGCTTTCACTAACATATTACTTATGATCTTTATATTGATGGCCAAACGATACAAATATAGAATAAGAACATGAATTAAACATAGCAAAACATTTTATCATCTATTAAGTCTAATCAAACGTGAATCAAATTCATAGTTAACTTAGCTGAATAGGGCTTCAAAACTTAGCTACCATTGAGAAATCATGATAATTAACTGAGCAAAAACATTATTTATATTTCTTTTTTGGACAAGGAAGGTTTTACTATTTCAATAAAGGACAATTGTTGCTCCATTTATTTCAATAGTGTTCACTATTGTAGTGCGCAATTATTTAATGGATTGTATATCCTTGATCTAAGCAATCATGTCTATAACATAAATAATAGGAGGATTAAAATGAATGATTTAAATCTTGCTTATCTATGGCATTGTCGTCTAGGCCATATAAACAAGAAACGTGTATCTAGACTCCATAAGGATGGTTTTCTAGACTCATTTGATTTTGAATCATATGAGACATGTGTGGCTTGTTTATTAAGAAAGATGACAAAGTCCCCTTTCAATAAGAAAGGAGAAAGGACTAGTGAGCCATTTGCCACGCCTACCAGGGGTGGTTATGTCTACTTCATTACAGTTACTAATGATTTCAGTAGATATGGATTTGTATACCTTATGAAGGCCAAATCTGAATCCTTTGAAAAGTTCAAAGAATTCAAGAATGAAGTAGAGAAGCAACTTGGAAAAAGTGTCAAGGCTCTACGATCGGATCGTAGAGGAGAATACTTGAGCCAATAGTTTGACGAATATCTTAGAGAGTTTGGGATTATATCCCAACTCACTCCACTCGGAACGCCACAATGGAATGGCGTGTCCGAGAGGAGGAATAGAACACTGTTGGACATGGTTCGATATATGATGTTTCAAACTGATCTTCCATTATTCTTTTGGGGCTATGCTCTATTGTGTGCAGCTTTCACCATTAACCATGTTTCATCGAAATCAGTCATGAAGAAACCACATGAGATGTGGAGTGGGAGGCGTCCCACATTGTCATTCATGAAGGTTTTGGACTGCGATGTCTATGTAAAAAAATTTAAAACAGATAAGCTAGGGCCAAATTCGTATAAATGCAAGTTTGTGGGATACCCTAAGGAAACTAAGGGCTATCATTTCTATAATCCAACTGAGAAGAAAGTGTTTGTTGCTCGAACCGGCGTGTTTCTAGAAAGAGAATTTGTCTCTAAAGAATAAAGTTGGAGGACTGTAGAACTTGAAGAGGTTCAAGAACCACAAAGCATTGATCCTGCTATGGAACATGAAAAAGAACCTCAAGAGGTTGTGGAGCAGCCTGTTCAAGTAACACAAGAACTTCGTAGGTCGAATAGAGTGTGCCAGGAGCCAGAGAGGTATCGACTTCTTGTGACTGAATCTAGTGACACGTTGCTCATAGATGATGAGCCTACTACATATTGTGAGGCCATGAAAGGTCCGGAATCTCAAAAGTGGATTCAGGCCATCTGATCCGAGATGGAATCCATTTATACCAACAAAGTATGGACTCTGGTGGAACCAACCCAAGGGGCGCAGCCCATAGGGTGCAAGAAGACCGACATGGATGGTAATGTGATAACCTATAAGGGCCGATTGGTGGTATGGACTATGATGAAAAATTTTCACCAGTCGCAATGACCAAATCCATTCGAATCCGACTTGCTATTGCAGCTTACTACGACTACGAGATTTGGCAGATGGATGTCATAACAGTGTTTTTTATGGAAACCTCCTCGAAGATGTGTACATGACACAACCTGAGGGTTTTGCGGATCCAGAGCATGAAAATAAAGTCTGTAAACTACAACGATCCATTTATGGATTAAAGCAAGCTTCTAGGCGTTGGAATCGACGTTTTGATAAAGAAATCAAAGAGTTTGACTTCATCAAGAAATAAGATGAGTCTTCTGTCTACAAGAAGGCTAGTGGGAGCTCTATTGCTTTTTCTGGTCTTGTATGATGACATACAACTCATTGGAATTAACATTCCTATGTTGCAATCTATTAAAGATTGGCTAGGACAGTGTTTCTCAATGAAGGAATTACGGGATGCAGCTTATATACTTGGTATCAAGATCTATAGAGATAGATCAAGGAAGCTGCTAGGCCTAAGTCAAAGTACATATATATACAAGGTGTTGAATCGGTTCAACATGCAAGATTCCAAGAAGGGATTCTTGCCCATGTCGCATGGGATCACCCTTTTGACGGATGATTGTCCTTCCAATGGGATTGAGAATGAAAGCATGAGTAGGGTTCCCTATGCCTCGGCCATAGGTTCCATCATGTACGCCATGTTGTTTAATAGACCAGATGTGTTATACGCTTTGAGTATGACAAGCAGATATCAGTTTAATCCGGTTCAGAGTCACTGGATTGCTGTAAAGAACATCCTCAATTACTTGAGAAGAACTAAGGATGCATTCTTGATCTATGGAGGTGAGGAAGAGTTACATGTAAGGGGTTACACGGATGCAAGCTTCCAAATCAACGGAGATGATTTCAGATCGCAGCCGAGATTTGTGTTTTTCCTGAATGGAGCAGCAGTGAGATGGAAGAGATCCAAGCAAGATACGTTTGTTGATTCTACAAATGAGGCTGAGTACATTGCTGTGAGTGGCGCAACAAAGAAAGCTGTTTGGATTAGGAAGTTCATCACTGAGCTTGGTGTGGTTCCTAGCACTGTGGATCCAATAGAGTTGTATTGTCACAACACTGGAGCGATCGCACAATTCAAGGAAACCAGGTCACACCAGAAATCCAAAAACGTGCTCAGAAAGTTCCATCTTATTCAAGATATTATCGATAGAGGAGATGTGAAGATATGCAAGATTCCTACATATGAGAATCTGTCAGATCCGCTTACAAAGCCGCTTGTTAAGCGCAAGCCTGAAGGGCACACCAGATCTATTGGCATACGAGATGCACAAGATTGGCTCTAGTGCAAGTGGGAGACTGTTGGAATAGATGCCCTAGAGGAAATCTTATTTAATATGAACATTACTTATGGATAGAATATTCATTGTATTATTTATGGAGATATTTAATATAATGAATTCCTTAGATTCCAAATGTGTTATTTATCTTAAATATCCCTAGTCGATTATATTGATTAACATGACGATCAACTATTGACTAGTATGGGGTTGGATTGATATGGAGATATCATGATCCAACACATGGGTTTGCGTTAGGGGTAATGTCATACTGGATTGACCCTCTTACGAGAAGGCTACATACAAGTTATGTAAAGTCACAATCGCCTCTCGTAGTGACAACGGTATTGTCATCCTTAGACTTGAAGTCAAAAGATCCTCTAGTTGTGGAGTATTGTGCTTTGATAGCGTCAAACGCTACACCGTAACAGGGTAGCAATAAAGGCACCTATCGGACACAATTGGAAGCAAGCTTAGTGATGTTAGTGATGTAGATAGAATACGTCCCTCCCACATAACGGGATCAAATATCTGCGGCCACTCGAGGGTTAGTGCTTATAGATGTCTGGCCAGACTCATATAAATTAATATAAGGATATTGATATTATATGCATGGACAACACTATTCCCAGGATCGAGAAACTATGGATTGGATATACGAGTGTGACTTGTATGTCTCATGCCCAATCCGGATATGGAGACAAAGGGATGAGACAATACTTGCACAAGGTTTGTCAAAGTAATGACTATATCTATTAGTTGGGTGGCAAGGATGTCTTCCTAGAGGTCGCTCCATGTTTGTAATTGTTACTACCAACTAAGTAGAAACCTATGGGGTCACACACCATATGGATTAAACTAGATTTGGGAATTAATAAATATGATTAATTAATTAGAAGGATCAATACACAACTACTTGCAAACTCAGTAGGACTAATTTGCAAGTTGGACTAATTAGTGTATGGACAGGATTAGGATAGGGGCCTTTATATTGTTAACAAGGAGTTGTTGGACTATATAAAGGGCACTCCCAGCTTATTTTCTCAACTAATGCTCATAAAACATTGAGTGAGAGAAAATAAGGAGAGAGAGCAAGATACAAGGAGGCCGAACCCCCTTGGTCCGCATCCTACCCGTCGGCCACAAGAAGAGGCGCGACCCTCTTCTTCTGTTTGTTGCGTGATTCTTCTTCCTCCTTCCAACCCGTTGCTAGCACAAGGCGTGGGAGGATTCTAGCAATTGATCCTAGGTGTGGACTTGCCATAGAGACGTAGAAAACATTCTACGTTTGAAGTCATCAAAGGAGACAAACAGGGTGACTACGTTAAATTCCTTACTATCGTTATGATTTTTCGACTTGTGATCCTTGGAGGGTCTTGTGCGGATGATTAATTGTTTATTTCCGCTGCGTAATCTGTTACAAAACCCTAAATTTTAGTCGCAGCTGAGTCTTTTATTCAGAATATCTCGTAAGGAGCTAGGGTTTGACACCACGTTTTGGTGATTTATGGATTTGGTTTCATGCTTCTAATCTTAATTAATGTGTTTTGTTTATTTATGCACGATTGATCTTAATCCTTATTTCTTGTTGTTAGACATAGCAATAGGATTGATTTAGGTTATGAATGTTAGAGGAATTAATATTCATTGACGGAACTTGAGTCCTGCACTAGCTGTATATAGGGTTGAGGAATCTTGCTAGTTGGCTAATAACTAAAAGTATATCACAAGAACTTAACGCGTATTTAAACTTGAGTAGGCTAGCAGAATCAGGTACGAGGGTTTAAATATAGTCTTTGGTTGAGGAATCTTCAAAGTAATTGTGCTCGTTTAGCTAAATAAGACACGTTCGTGTTACTTGAACATAAATCCTAAGTGATGTGAATTCCCTAGTAACCAGGTAGAGATATCCTAACTTTTCCTCATCTTAAGAAACTCTGTAAACTATTCTCGTTATACGTGTGATCATTCAAACGGTTAACTTATTAGCTGTCTTTCAAATTTTTTAGAATTAGTAAAACAAAAACAACGCGGTTTGCCCACACGAGGTTAAGAAATAGAAACTAATTTATAAGAAGTCCTTTGGGTTTGACAAACCCGGTTTTATCGGAATTATTACTACACTGAAAACTGTGCACTTGCAGTCAGAACGTGTCACTAATCCTGTTAAAAGTCGAGATCATGACTGTCTGTTGTTCAAATTTCTATTCCATGGACTCAATCTTGTTGACTAGAGCTTCATACCTACTCAATCTTGATGACCTACGAGTGTTAGACCTCGTAGTCTCTTGTTTAGCTACCCTTTTTAGCAAATTTTGAGCTCGCTGTTCTCTCATGCCCATAAAAGTACCTCCAGCTAGCATTTGCAGTTAAATCTTCTTGAGCATTATTGAAGCATTGAAAGAGTTTGTACCACCTCTCCCCATGATTGGGGCATCTGCGCATCAGTTGGTTGAACTTCCTCCAAGTCTCTCCCAAAGAATCATCCTCTTGCTGAGCAAAATTTATGATATCAGCCATCAACTGAGCAACTTTGGACAGCGGTAGATACTTTCTCAGAAATTCTTTGCAACATTCATCCCACGTAGTAATCGAGCATGCTGGTAATTCTAGGAGTCAAGTTTTAGCTTTTCCAGATAAAGAGAATAGAAACTGCATCAACTTAACTGTTTTGTCTGGAATGCTCCGATTATACAATGTTGAGGTGATTTGCTCAAAGTTCAGCATATGCGCGTTTGGATCATCCCCTGGAGCTCCTGTAAATAGGCACTCAGTCTGCACCATATCAATCATCTGCTGGCGCGACTCAAAATGTTGTGCATTTATTTGTGGCCTCACAATGGTGGGTTGATGGCCGGCTGGGGTAGTTCTGAAATAGTCCAGCACAGGACGGGTTTATTAGCAACATTCTCCACTCTTGCTGCAAAATTCTGCCCATTGTCCTGGTTTCCCCCATTATTGTCGCCATTCTCGCCTTCCTTGTTTCCATCAACTACCCCCATACCAAAAAGTGGTTGTGGATTTGGGGGGGGGGGGGGGGGGGGGTTCATGCAAGCCATTGCAGCCTGCATTTCAACCATCTGAACTCTGAGCTGCTCAGTTTCCCTTGCCCGATTAGCTGCATCTTCCACAACTGCAAGTCTAGCTGCTTCTGCATCTTGCATACCCTTGCAAAACCTTTCTAACTCATCTCTAGTTTGGTCATCCATTTGAGCTGAGTCTGCTTTCCTCGCGTCTCTACGAAATATTACTTCTAAAAAATCAAGTTGTGGGTACAATGCCTCGTGTTGAGATCGGGTCATGCACCAAGAGAATCACCTGAAAAGACCAACAACACTAGAACGCAGGTGAGTAACGAATATAACTGAAAAATAAAATCCCTAAAGCTAAAATTCTAATTAATTCAACCGAAGTCCACGACAACGGCGCCAAAACTTGACACGCTCCAACTGCAAGTACACAGTTGTGGGTGTATTAATAATCTTGTAATCCGGGTTGTCTAACCCAAGAGACTTCTTTGCAAACTAGTCACTAATTATAAACCTTATGTGGGCCAGCAATTGGATTTGGTTTGCTAATTCCACTAAAGTTAAAAACACCGTCTTAATTAATCAGTTGAATTACTTCACGATTAACGAAGAATAATTTTTAAAGTTACTAATAAAAATCAAGTACCGGGAATTCTCTTGTGGATCCCTAGGGATGCTATGAACTACACTTTGATTCATAAAACACTAACCTGTCTTCTATTATTAATCAGGCAACGTACAACTCACCGAGTTACCCAATAAGTTGTCTACATAGAGCCAATTCAAACCGAGTTACCAAGTTCTATTCAATTCTAAGTGTATGCACTAAGGAAAGTTATTCTACTTCACGATCCTAGTTAACACTACCGAGTTACCAAGTAATGATACGACTAGGTGAAACGTTCAATTCACCGACTAATCTCACGGAGTTACCACGTGAGTACTAATTAAGATCAATCCTACGTTAGCTAGGCTCAAGATTAACACATAACATGTTAATTCAAGAAAAGTATGAATCACAGCCTCAGAACGAGTTGTTCATATCAAACCCAAGCTACCAAACGAGAATTCCCAGTAATAAGAGGTTTAGCTACGATATACCTTAAATGATCATAAACCAAAACTAGCGAAAAGTAAGAGTTTAGGAAGCAAACGAATCGTCTCCAATCTTTCCCAAGCTCCAAAATCGCTCCTAGCTCCTCAAAGATACGTAAAAACCTTGCTAACCACTGAAAAATATGACCTAACTTGCTTAAATACGTTTCCAAAACAAGAAGACAAAGTTTTAATAAATTGCATGACAACTCCATCTCAAATTTGCCACCACCAGCGTTGTCTTCCTGCGAACACTTCTCTCTTCGCACGAAGAGTCTCCGTACGAAGACTTTCTTCTTTCGTGCAGAGGTCTTCCCAGTTAAGTACTACAGCATGTTTCAAGAATATTTTTACGCTTGCCTCAAATTTCTTCTAAGTAAATTCTTCGCATTTGTCTTCGCACGAAGTCACCTTCTTTCTGCAAATTTCTTTTGGCTTTCTCCTTTGAGTTCCTAGTTTCCGAAGCTCGTTTCCATTTCCTGCATGACCTCCAATGCCCTATTTTCCTTTGAATCACAACAAAAAAACTGAACTCGCGATAATAACACAACAAAAGCTCAGAATTACACTAAAAACGCGCGGATTCAACAAGTACAGGTCAAGAACTCATTATCAACAATAATAGCACAATTTACTTGAAAAAACGATAAATTCTCCATGTTGAGCATATAAAACTCAGAAAAGTAAGTAATAATAACTCCAGAAACGGAGTTATCACTAAGACAACTTGGAGACTTCGAAAATCATGAGACTGGCCTATTAGGCATGACTGAGGGGAGTTCAGGAAAATTCAGGGACGATCCTGATAAAACCGAAACTTTGGAGACAGAATAGTCATTCTGTGCTAGGTAGCTAGGATGATACTACATTAGGATTGTACCTCATTGATGAGGGCAATTACTAATAAGTAAATGTACATCTGTGTGTGTAGAGGTTAACGAGATAGATAACCAGCTTGTCTGATAAAAGAGAATTAGGCAGGCTACGAGGTAAGCATATGGATGTTTATTTTCTATTGAAGAAAACTTGATGAGATGTATGAGTGTATCTATGAGTAGGAGATACAGAAATCATGATATATAAAAAATTCTGATCTTGGACATCTATATATGCACATACAACATGTAAGTATGAATATTGCTCATGATGGTTTGGATATCTGTTTAAGATTTGATTCTTGTACCCTAGACCTCTGTGTAGTCAGCATAGTCTATGGACGTCTAGCTGCTACGATGGAGGACATTCATGGGACCCAGTCTACGGGGTTTTAGTCGGTACATTGCTAGCTCCTGACTATAGGCAACTAGTACTACTCTGTGGACTGACGATCCAGTAAAGCGTGTGTACACTTAAGGTTTAGTTTGTCTTGGTGGATTAATGGATGGTACATGAATGGAGAAAGTATGGATCCGTCGTACTGTGCTTTCAATTAATTTAAAATACTGGTATAATATTCTATTTACTATTTGATGTGGGTCTGGTTACCAGGACATATGCTTTACAAGAACATGTTATACATTTCTAAAACTGTATAAATCTATTTCGTAGTGAAGTCTATTTGTTCATTATAAACTGATGTGGTAACGTCACTACCTTTCTTACTTGGCAGGTGTGTACGCGATAGATCAAAAAGTAGGCCCTAACTTAGAGGATTGATAACCCAATACATATAAGCTATAATAGTAAGTTTCTTTTAATCCCAGTTTCTTTAATTCTATCTTGTAAAAAAACGTTAGGATTAGACTCCTTGCTGAGCATTTCTGTGCTTAGCGTAACTCTCTAGCCCTCTAGGATGGGGGTGTTATATATGGGATCTAATTCCATATCCAGAATACAAAGTCACAAAATCAGAGTGAAATACAATTAGTTTGACCTGAGAAAAGTGGGCAATGTAGAAGGACTACAGATTTCGGAACGCTGGTATGTTCTTCTCAACGAGTCTGGATGGTGTTAGTTTCTTTCTCAAAAGTGGGTGTCCTCTTCTACGACTCTGAAGAATCCCTAAACGAAAAACCGAAAGAGGTAGAGAGAAACGATACCTGCAAGAAGAAGAAATAAGCAAAAAAAGGGCGAGATTCGTGGTCTTGTCACCGGCGAAAGCAATCAGTCCGACGGTGAAGATCATGATCCGACCGACGATGAAGAATCGTCGTGTCGTGTTATATGCTGGAGGAAAGCCGGAAGAGGACCCATAAAGTCCGAGAAGAACAGTGTTGTACTTATTGTTACTCTCATGCAACGTTGGAGGGAATTGAATATAAGGTCATCTAACAGTTTAAAATGTACTTATTGTCAATCTCATGGTGGTTCTAGCTGTGCTTAGAAAAGCGGCGTGGCCTGGTGGGGACATGGTCTAGGGTTTCTTCTTAACTGGGAACCACTTGATTCCCACCCATCCTCGCTAAAATTGAAATCAAATTTTGTAGTTGCAATTGGAAGTCAAATCCAAAAGACCTGGTCTGTTTTTCTCTAGATTTGTGGTCATTTTTCATCACCAGCCCATCTCTATTTCTCCTCAAACGACACTTGGGATTTTACGTACATCGCAGCTAGGGAGGTCGTGAGGACGAGGATGATAGAATAACCCCCTGCATATGCTAGGAACATGAAACAGATGAGGTGAGTGCTAGGGACAAATTCAAGGAAACTATCTAGGAGTTCCAGTTTTGCTTTACGAGTGTTGCATTAATTTAGAATTAATCAAAGACAATGTAATGTATGCCTAATTCAATAGTTTAAGAACTTGTTTTGGTTTCAATGATATTCCGAATTGTAGAATATTAGATTCATATTTTTGTTTATGAATTGGATGATATTTTATTCTATTTCAAGAAGAAAATGATGATGCTGGTGATATAATAGGCTTTATGTATTTATTGCATGCAGGGTAAAGTTGTCAAAAAAATAGCTTCAATGACGGACCCTATCACTTAACTGACGGACTTGGACAGAGGGGGTGCAAGTGAAATTATGTTTGGGAACCTCGATAGGTGTAAGTGAAGATTTCCAAACAAAAAAGGGTGTATGTGAAGATCTTTTTAAACTGAAGGGGTGTAAATGAAATTTACCCAACTTATCAGCATTGAAGAGGCAATTATTTGCAGGAATTGTAACCCCTAGTACTGCCCCTCGTAATTTCTGCTCTATATATTTGGTCTACGTCGTACAATCTACCCATCAGACGGAACAATTTGACTGGTGGCCAAGCAGAGAGAAAAATAATCCCAACAACTCCAAGCATGGGTCATCCCGATCCAACAACTTCGACGGTGGCCGATGGTGGTGGTACACAGAACACAACTAGGGGTGTAGTCACAATTGACAGAGACCCTTCTGAATCGGAGCTTATCGATCTCTTGGTTCCGGCCTGGCCCATGTAAGTAGTGCGTTATTGCTGTCCGTTTCCCTCTTCATGCTGCAGTTTCATGATTTTCAATTGCTAATTCTAAGTATCCATGGTGTTTTATTTATTTATTTATTTATTTATTTATTTATTTATTTATTTATTTATTTTACCTGCTGCTGCTGGAGGGTAGGGCTGGTTAGTTTATAGACAGTTGTGGAGTGGAGAGCTGGTGAGCATTGGGAATGGTGTAGCTTTGTCACTTGGGTATGTTATGAAGAGTTGAGCAGAAGCAGAGAGAAGATGAATCGATGTTCTCAACTTGACTTATTATTGAGCATCTCCGATAGCAAAAGAATAAATTGGTTCACTAATAGTTTAAACTTTAAGATAATGTATTTTACATAAGTTTGTAGGTATAAAATAATTAGAATAGTTATATACTAAATTAAATCAGAAGAGAGTTTGACAAAAACCACCTATTTTCTAGTAGAGAGCGTGATACATAATAAGTAAAATATTGAGTCAGTTTGCTAGTCTATTGGAGCTTATTATTCTATCCGTTTATGTATACTTTAACTAAACTGGACTTTTACGTAGCCTATTCGAGAGGCTCTCCATGAGAGACTCTATTTATTACACACTAGTGGATGACCACTGCCTCCTGGAGGCACTACCCACGCTGACCAATGAAGAAGGGACAGTTATCCTAGAACATCCGTAGTTAATTTGGTAGAGGAACGACAGTTGAAAGGAATGATAACACTTAAAACAGACATTATAAGACCCAGCTAATGCATATGGGAAAGGCAATGGTTAACGACAACAACCCTTTAAATGAGAATGTAGGAAAGGCAACAGACCCGTGGTAATGCATATAGGAAAGACAACGGACCCATGGTGACTTACCTCTCTTCTTGCCTCGAGTTGCTCACGAGTTATCATCACGAACCACACACACAAAATATCACGACGCCACCTTGCACTATGGCCTTGTCAATCCCGTACACTACCTCGAGCTGTACCTCATATGGAGAGTCTTAGGAATTCCGCTAGCTGCCCACGTCTAGAATCCTCTGCAACCATTGCTTCTCATGCTCACAAACATGCAAAACCTATGCTTCACGCTTCTTGCCTATGCTAGACAACATGCGACAACACTCTCAAAGCCTGGATAAGTTGCATTGGCTGCCAATCGGACGTTCAATTATGAACTGTCACACATCTAATTCAACCGACCTGATTGTGCTTTCAACGGTTTGACCTGGATCGCATCCCGTTGTCTATGACCTCTCATAACGCTGTCGATTGGTCCCGATGTTCTCAATCAATTCCGAATCTTGAAATTATAAACGTACCGATGGATCCGCAACTTCCAAGAACACGAGTTTAGACTCTTAACACAACTCAATTCGATTTACAGGCACATCGTAACCAAGGATACGATGATCGCGGAACGCTGTAGTTCGTAGAACGGGATAGTGAACGCGATTCGCGATCTGCTAAGAATGCGGTTCGCTAGGGGTACGCTTCTTGGGAGCGATTAGTAGGAAAGAGATTAGCTTGTCTTGTTTGAAGAATGCTTTTGGGAACATTTTGCTAAATACATACTCTTATTAGCATTGCCTAGTACTATTGATTTATTATCGGGTAAAGTTTTGTAGGGAATTCCATCATACATAAGAAAAGGTAGGGGTACGATGTGAATTTGTTGATGAAATAATAGGTGAGAGAGTAAATGATATTAAAATACTTAGGCCGTTTGGGTAAGGTACAAAAATGATGGGGATAAGAGTTGTACTGGTATAAGAGGTAGGATATGATTGTACTGGTATAAGGCAGGTTAAAAAGTTCCTGGTTCTGAGTGATTGGTTAGGGCAGGATATGACATAGGATAAGCTACATGATATGTGTGTAAATGACCACATTGCCTGCCCCTGCTTTTTTAAAACTTGCTTTTCTAAATTCTTTTTCTCTTCTGCTAGAGACAGTAAACAACAAATAATATAACAATATAACATACATTTTGACATGTTAAATGTGACAATAATAGAGTAGAGAGAATTATAAATCTTAGCTCAAGATATCGTGATGTAAGTCTATATTCCTTGCTTCATATCATAGGTGTTGCTGCGTCTTGAAATCCTAATTGCCATGGTTCTTCTTACATACATTCATATATACGTGTGTGTATATATGTATACGCGTGTGTACCCACACACACATATACACATACATATTTATACATAGGTATATATACAAATACACACATACATATATGTACTGCACCCAAACACAGGATTAGGAGCAGCAGGTACTGTTTTATCCTTATCCCCCCTCCTTGTACCTTACCCAAACGATGCCTTAGGTCTATGTGTGAAAACTTGGGATCGCACAGCGATCTCGATCGCGAATGATCCCGAATTCGGATCGCACGATCTAGATCGCACCTTGTTGATCGATTTCTGGTAACTCTGATCGTAACCACCTAAACAAGTTTGAACCGTCGATTCTTCTCGGCACTCTACCATGTCAGCAATCTGCAAATTCCCGCCCAGAATTTGGGGAATCTGACCTTACCATTCGATTTGGAGTGTTGTTTACGTCAAACGGGTTCTTGGACACCTATATAAATCGAAAACATATTTGGACCGCCCAGTCGTCACTTGGTTTTGCGTGGATAACCAATACCGCGCTGCCAACCATTACTTTCTCCAAGCTGCCCGACCAGCAGTACCCACTATCAGCAGCACCCATATGCATAATATTTCCCACTGGATGTCTCCATGGCACGTGAAGTACCAACAAACGGCTGCGCCATGCTGGTCCAATTCCTTACTGTGACACCACGTATCACACACCATAATCAAATAACAAAAATACAAAACAGAAGCTTCATTATCTTACCATGATCTTGCTTGCCTCGAAAGCTTTTAAAATACAACAAAAAACCACAAGCCCCTTTGTCACTTGGGTAACCTTGTTATGCATTGAAGTACGGAGCATATCAGTCACATTCTGGGTCCATTAGCCTTTTTTTTCCACATTCTTCCATGTTTCTTCAATTCTTCCCTTAACCTGCGTGCTCCATTTCGATCGTGAACCAGCCTCTCATACCACTTGTTGATAATGTTCGTCAACAACGGATTCCTGTTGCACAAAAAAGGTTGCACACAGTCACACTCAACACACACATGTAGGAGAAGGAGAATTTACTATATCAATGAGGGGATACATTGTAGCGGAGAGATATAACGCCATACGTGGACCACGTCAATGCTGGCACTCTCACACTCTTAGACTACATCTACGAAACCCTAAACTCACACAACCACTCAAAGAAATTTGTCAACAATTCTCTGTCAGCACGTCTCTGCTCAATTAGAATCCTTGTAGAGCCACCCATAAATAGGCTACAACACTTGCTCTCAAAGTAATTTCAATTGCACCAATATTGAAAAACAACCTAATAAGGAATACTAGTAGATTCCGGATTCTACTAACAAAAATTGATAAATACCAGTATTTCCAAAATCAGAATCAAGACAAAAACCCAACAGACTGAAGAAATTTAAGAAGGATAGAGTACCTGATTTCAGCGAGTGCCGCTGCGGCAAGACCAGAGTCCATGGCACCACTCACTTCAAGTATTAATTCTAGAACAGTAAATGATAATGTTTGTAACCTGCGGTTAGAAAACTAAGATCACTTGGTTAGCATTGCTGCGGTCTGCTAAGCATGAGAGGGAGTAACATAAAGATCCGTATGGTTTAATGGAGATTCAAACGACCTACAGCTGTAGGCATCTTGAGCAACTGTGAAGCAGATCTGAGATTGGTGTTGTAGTTGAGAATGGAGAGTTAGAGAGAATGATGATGTGTAGTCGCGCAGTAGAGATAGCACAAGATTTTTTTGAAATTCGAATAGATATTGGAGGTGTCAGTCATGTTCATGTGGGCAGAGGTTTGTGGGGCTCAAATAAAGCTCATCCAATGGTCCATATTGGAATCCTCAAAATACATCAGTGGTTTATCATAGTTAGGATGGCTTATTCCTAACAATCAATGATTCCTTGCTGTTTGAATGACCAGAATGCTGTTTGGTAGGGTTTGTATATTGTTGGGATATAGGTTATCCATCGAGGTAGATTGTTATATAGATAAGGAAAATCACAAATCCCTGTTGGCATCATACATATGCCAACAGGATAATTGTATTTGGCTGATAAATATGGTGACGATAGTTGCTTAAACTGCTAACATCATACTAGTCAAGTCACCGGGTGACGAGTTTATCAGTTCAATAATTTTTGGAATAAAAACAAGTACAGTTGTACCCTAACAATAAATGTTGAAGTGTAGAAAAACTGTTATTTTGATCAATAACTGTAGTGTAATGTTTTTTGAGAATATCATTTTTTGAGAATACTGTCGTGTATTGTTGATGAAACATCTTCAAATAGTGCAGCGTATTTTTTTTTCTTGATTTGTTTCTTGAATTCAAATATTTTCTTGATTTAAGTTAATAGTTTGATTTGGAGATATGATCTAAACAGATGAAAATATCCGATTTTCATGTCTCAGGGGCTCTTAAACCATTATTTGCAGGAGCTGTAATTTACACTCATTTTCTCGGCTTGTACATACTGTTTTTTTCTTTCTAAATTACATTTCTTTTATGTTTGACTGTTATGTTCTATGATCCCATTCGGGGGATGGTTTGCATGGTCAGTTACATTTATCATCTTACTTGAATGAGGAAAATCATGGTTACTGGAGTTGTGGTGCCCACCTGAACCCACCTGTAGACGCCGACATGTTCACATCAAGCGAATATTAAACCATCCTGTATAGCGTGGTTTAATGTTTCTATTCAGTTTTTCCTTCGTCTTTACCTGTGCTTGCTCAAACTGCCAGAGCTTGTCATTCCCCCTCTTGGCAAAAGAAAAAGAAGAAAACATTATTTTGCTGGAAAAGACAACAAATTATGGGGGCACGTAGTTGTTTCTCAGTAGATGCGGTGGTACATAGTTTCGGTTTTGATGTTTATGGATTAGTATTGTGGATTTACTAACACTGTTTCTTGTGGGGATGAATAGATACGAAGGCCCCCCTTGCAAAATTCCGTGGACATTTAATACCAAGGTGACAATGTACCTACTGCAGGGGAAAGTGAAGGTGAGTTGTGAAGGATATGATGAATCCTTTAAGATACGTGCTGGCGACTTGGTCGTGTTCCCTCAAGGAATGAAGATCACTTGGGAGGTCATTAAATCTGTTAAGACGCATTATCGCTGCTAAGACGCATTATCACTTGGAGAAGTAGCGTCTCCTCCACCACTCTCTCTAGGTGCATCTCGCTTTATTTCCTAATACATGTAGTTAAGACTAATGCATTGTCAAGACAATTATGAGGACTTCTGATCCTGCAAATGAATATTTTGCATTGGCAAGACAATTATGAATGGTTACAATTGCTTGCTTTCTTACATTTTGCGTCTATGCTCAGGTTTCAAACAGCAACGCTGAACTGTCTTTCTGAACAATCCGGTTTCATGTGTGTTGGAATGCGTTCCCCAGAGCAGCACGTTGTTTCTCAGAAAATAATTTGATATAAATCTAATCCGAGAGGGGGGGGGCAGTCATGTCTAAAATCCTGATCATCTGGCCTTATACTATCCAGATGACGCCACATTTGGTCTAGAAATAGGTACGAGTTAACATGGGACTGATGTAAAATAATGAAGCAAAGCACGAGTTGGCAAGCCAAAATTATTTGATAATAGGCCTTTTCTTTTGCATACCCAAAAGGAACGTCTTGAAAATGATGCAATTGATCACCTGTGTCGTGTATATTAGGTGCTGCGGACGTTGGTTTGTCTTCTACTGTCCATATTCCCTTTTTTTAGGCATGAAGGACGGCAAAGAATGAGAGAAATGTTTTGCAAACAGTGGAAGATCCCATCTTTGCAGAATTGAGGCTAAGCCACGATGCAATAAGCTCGGAATGATCTCCCATTCTCCTGCAAGTATGTTAAGAGTGATTAGTGCTCAAAGATTGCCCCGAGTGATTTTTTTGGGGTAAAAATAGAGAGTTAACAAACTCTTTTCTTTTTAATGAAAAAAACTCTTCCTCTATTTCGCTTCTTTCTCTAACGTTTTCCTTTCTGCGTATCATCTCTCTTTCACTATATTTTTATTTTTAGTAACCATGTATTGATGAAATGACACAATTACCCTTCAAAAAATACCCCGCAATACTTTTTAATAAAAAATGTGCAATAATTTGGGCCACTAATATTAGCCCATTATTCTAACCCAATACAATTACTAACCCATTAACCTAATCTAAACATGGTCCATTTACTAATCCTAATACAATAAAACCTCTATAAATTAATAATGTTGTGACCGGCATATTTTATTAATTTAGCGAGATATTATTATATCGATAAATTAATAATTTATTAATTTAAAGAGGTTTAATGTATGGATTTTAAAATTTCAAGTCCAATGAAGAGATTTAAAGACGAACTCAACATATTTTCAACTTTGAAATATTTGTGGTGCATCAAGTCTATCATTTTTGCATCCTAATTATAACACAAAATGGATAGAGGTATACTTCTCATTAGTCATACTTGCTAGTGCTTTTGTAGAGAACAATTTAATCCCTTATAGCAAATAAAATGCCACGTGCAACACATGTGCTCAAAACTAGTAGTTATAATTGAACCGTTATCATCAAGGGTGGAAGACAGTATGTTCAACACATATTCATATTTAAATTAAATTCGGAAGTTAAATAATGATTTATAAGTGCAATGATGAGATTTAAAGATGAGTTCAATATAGACTTGAAGTTCAACAAAAAACAAGTGAATATAGATTCATTTCTAACAAAGACAATCTTAGAATATTTGGGCTATTTTAGTGATTATTAATTTATAGTTTCGTTGGGACCAATATATGTACACTGGGATTTCAAAAAAGTTATTATCTTATTATTTTATTGATTGGGTTCCAATTTTGGGACTGGACGAATTATTAATTTTATCGAAGTTATTAATTTATCGAGTATTAACTTATAGAGGTTTTACTGTATTAACCCAACTCAAACAAACCTATCCCCAAACCGATCAAACACCCTCAATCGGTTTTACCCTAAATTCATTATACAACTCTCTCACTCTCTAATTGTTCTTCCCCGTCTCCTTCATCACCTCTCCGACTCCTTCACCTCTCGACTCCTTCAAACCCTAGTCGGTGAAACAAATTTGATCCATCACAGCGACTTTAATGGAGACTGCGGTTCATTTTCTGTGGTTCTGATTGCGAGAAACCCTTGTTATGTAATGCCCTCTGAATCTACACCTTCAATTAATGAAAGTGATGATGAACCTTAGGGCTAATATGAGCCACAAAGTATGGATTACAAGGAAAATTATGCAGAAAATTAAAGAACAGTGCAAGAAAGATAATTAGGGTTTAATTTCATTCCTAATCATAATGAGGTACGGCTCTTAGCTTAAATAGAGTCGAGTCTCGTCGCACATGGTTCATCCGAATTAAACGGAACAAGATAAGGTTCAGTGGCAATTAAGGGTGAAAATACGAGAGATGAGTGAGGGTAAGAAGGTCATTTGCTGCCACCGAATCTGCCACCTATGCCATGTGAAAACGGTCATAATCTTATCCCTTCATTTTAAATGGAACGACGACGTCTTGGCTTCCTGGTGTTTTGACCCATTTTCTTGACCCGATTTCTCCATTTCCTTATGGTAGACCCGGTTCATGACAACTGCCGTCCCCTTCGAAGTGTTCTTGTCCTCAAGAACAGAATCAAAATCTGTAAAGCGACTCTTCATGGTGGAATAGTGCTCCCAAGTGGCGTCATTGGGGTCGGAGTTCTCCCAGTGAATCAGCACTTGAACGGCTGCAACGTTATTGCGTTTGACTAGGCGTCGTTGGAGAATTGCCGCTGGTTGAACCCTATATTGACCATCAGTGTCGACCAGTGGAAGAGAAGGAGGTGTAATTGCGCCATTTCCGATGTGCTTCTTCAACAGAGAAACGTGAAAGACCGGATGAATCTTGGAATCTGGTGGTAATTCCAAGTGATAAGCGACCTTCCCAACTTTTTTTAAGATAAGGAAAGGGCCATAATAGCGAGGAGCAAGCTTCAGATTGCGACGGAAAGCAACTAAATTTTTTCGATAAGGTTGGAGTCTGAGGTAAACTGCATCGCCAATTTCAAAACTTCTTTCAATTCGTTTCTTATTGGCATAGTGGAGCATACGATCCTGAGCCTGTCGTAAATTGTCTTGTAGGAGTTCCATCATTGTGGATCGCTCCTTGAGTAGCTCTTTGATATCAGCAGGGGAGTTGTTGAGTGGTTGAGAAATGCCAAACTGGGGTGGTTTGTAGCCATAGAGAGCTTCAAAAGGAGTAGTCTTGAGACCACCATGGTAGTGGGTGTTGTACCACCACTCGGCTAGAGTGAGCCATTTGCTCCACCGTTTAGTTTTGTCACTTGTCATTGCCCTCAAATAAGCCTCTAAGCATTGATTGATCCGTTCGGTTTGGCCGTCAGATTGAGGGTGGTAAGCTGTGGATAGATGGAGTTTTGTGCCTACCAATTTGAATAACCCTTGCCAGAAGTCACTAGTAAAAACTTTGTCCCTATCCGACACAATGGTAGAGGGCATGCCATGGAGTTTATTGATATTGTCAAAGAACTGGGACGCAACCATAGGAGCAGTGTATGGGTGAGAGAGAGGCACAAAGTGTGCATATTTTGTGAGTCTATCAACCACTACCCAAATGACATCTTTACCACCTGAGGAGGGAAGGCCCTCAATAAAGTCCATGGATATGTCTTTCCAAGGCAAATTTGGAATGGGGAGGGGTTGAAGAAGACCTAGGGAGTGAATGTGTTCTATTTTCATTTGTTGGCAGATGGAACAAGTAGATACAAATGCATAAACCTGCTTCTTTCATCCCAGGCCAATAGAAATATGGAGAGATTCTCTTGAATGTACCTTGTATACCCGAGTGGCCACCTTCACCAGATGTGTGAGCAGCTGTGATGATGTTGGTTGTTAGTTGGCCTCCCTTGCCCACATAAATCTTGTTTTTATAGAGCAAAAAGTCGTTGGAATAAGAGAATCCAGTGGCATCGCCAGGTTGGATCAGAAGCTGTGACATGATTTGCTGCAGTGAGTCATCCTCTTGGTAACTTTTCTGGACCTCTTCCTTCCACAGTGGTTGTACTACACTGATGATGGAACACTGTGGTTCATGGAGTCTTGACAAGGCGTCAGCCACTTTGTTTTCCACTCCCTTTTTATGCACAATTGTATAGTTCAATCCCATAAGCTTAGAAACCCACTTTTGTTGTAGCATAGAAGTGATCCGTTGATCCAATAGGTGCTTCAAGCTTTGGTGATCTGTTTGGATGACAAATTCCCTACCCTCAAGATAGGACCTCCACTTTTGGACTGCAAGCACCAAGGATAATAGCTCCTTTTCATAAGTTGACCAACCCAGATGCTTTGGTCCTAAAGCTTTGCTGAAGAACGCTAATGGAAGGCCTTTCTGCATTAGGACAGCACCTACCTCGTAATAAGAAGCATCGATTTCGATGAAAAATGGAAGAGTAAATTTGGGAGGGCTAAAACAGGAGCAGAAGTCATAGCCTTTTTAAGGGAGATAAAAGCATCCTTAGCCTCCGGAGTCCAATGAAAACCTCCTTTCTTGAGCAATTGTGTAAGGGGTCGACTGATTGTGCCATACCCTTGGATTAATTTTCGGTAGTAGCCAGTGAGGCCTAAAAAACCTCTGAAGGCCTTCAAGGTTTTGGGAAGTGGCCAATTGATCATGCATTCAATCTTGGAAGGATCCATTTCAACCCCTGATGCGGTAATCAAATGACCCAAGTACTCAACTTGTTCTTGGCCAAAAGCACATTTGGATGGCTTGATTAACAGTTGGTGGTGTTGGAGGAGGGAGAGAACCAATTGTAGGTGGTGTAGATGTTCATCCAAGGTGGGGCTATAGATAAGTATATCATCAAAAAAACCAAGACAAACTTTCGGAGGTAGGGTCTAAACATTGTGTTCATCAAGGACTGAAAGGTGGAGGGGGCATTTGTAAGCCCAAAAGGCATTACCAGAAATTCGTAGTGACCTTCATGGGTTTTGAAAGCGGTTTTGTATATATCTTGATCAGCCACCCTAACTTGATGATAACCGGACCTGAGGTCCGATTTGGAAAAAAAAATCGCACCACCCAGTTCATCCAAGCTCATCCACCAGGAGTACCCAGACCCTCCTCCTCCCAGACTTGACAAAGGCAAAGAGGTACTGATCTCTCTCTCCATCGCTGAACACCATGTCTCTACATCACCACCTCAAGTTTCTTCTATGCCTCCATTTCCACCAATTTCTTCCGCTACTCCACACCGAAGCATCCACTCTGATCCAATTAACTCCAGATACATCCCTCCTAATACCTTTTCTCCATATCATCCTAACCCTTCTCCATCTCTTCCATTCACCCATCATACATCTCAGCCATACTCTTACTCTCACCCACCTGGATTCCCAGCTCGATTTCCTCATATCGAATTTCCAAAATTTGATGGCTCTAACCCTAAGGGTTGGCTGCAAAAATGCTCTAGATATTTTACCTTTTTCCCTGCTACTAGTCCACAGAAAGTTGCTTTAGCTTCTTTACATTTGGAGGGCAAGGCCTTGTTACTCCATACCCTTTTCCAGGTTTCTTTGTTACCGGTTGATCGAAACCCTAGTTCTCATCTTCGCTGCTAGGTGGTCTGATCGATTTTGATAACCACTTAATCATGGATGTAGGCTGATTTGATGGATTTGGTGGTCGCCGGTTCGTATGATTCAGATGAGACAAGACCACCTGATTCTTTTGACGATTCCGGCGAAGCAACGAGTTCCGCTTCAAACTTGGTTACCTATGATGATGATGAGTACTTCGTCCTTCATTTTCTTTCGATTTGTTGTCCCCTGGTGTTAACCCTTATCCCCGAAAAAGGTTTTTCTCTAAACCACTCTTGTTTATTTATTTTACATTTAGATTAGGATGGCAACGGATCGGATTCGGATCGGATCCACCTATATCCATATCCGAATAAAAAGAGTAGATTCATATCCGATCCATATCCAATCAACTCTCTATCGGATTCGGATCGAACTCGGATCAGATCCAAAGTAGAAGATCCATATCCGATCCGAAGATCCACAAGATACAAATCGAATCGGATTCAGGTCGGATTCCCAAAAGAAACCAAAAATGAGAAAACCTAAAAATTAAGACAACGTCAATACATGATTTAGTTCCATATTAACAATACCTACACAACTTCAAATCCGTATATAATGTCACACAAAACATTAATATACCACTTCCTTCACAAATTTAACAAAAAGTAACACACGAGAAAATTGTCCTAACTCATTGTCCATTGCTTATAAGGTCGGTGATTTATGTGAGGCTAGGGTCTACGGCACTATAGAAGAAACTGAATTTAGAATTTCATACAGTAAAATTTATATATTGTATTAAATATAACTTGTAGGGGAATATTTGTAAAATATATTGTACTCTGATTGGATCGGATATCCAACGTATATGCACTATGATCCAAATCCGGATCCATATCCGTTTGGATCTTGCTTTCATAATCCATATCCGATCCATTTTAATTTAGATCGGATCCGGACTTGATTCATTCGGGTCGGATCACTCGGATCTCTGATCGGACCGAACCAAATTTCCATCCCTAATTAGATATGTTCTTTTCTGTTTCTCGGATCTATGATATGCATGCCCTATCCATATTTTTATCTTTGATATGCTCCCATATCTTGATATGTCTAATGTCTACTACTTATCACTAATTTGTGATCTTTGATGAACTCTAACATGGCTATCATGACCTCTAATCTGTTTATACTTCACTTTTTTTATATATGATGGTCTCCCCTGTGTTGATATCTCTACTGAATTTGTGATCTTTGATGAACCGGAAATGCCTATCATGATATCTGATATGTTTTCCCTAATTTGCAAAGTGTGATAAACCCTAGCATGTTTTTCATGATCTGTTACCTGTTTATCCCTAATTTGTGATCTTTGGTAGCTCAATGTTCTTGTATGATCTGTGAGAAAAATGTCATTGTATGACATGCATAGTCCTTCTACCATCTGTGAGCACAATATTAGCACAATGTTACTGTCATATGTATTGAACACTCCTCAATGATGTCCAATAGACTGAGAGTGATTGTAAGATATTCACAAGTATACATGTGGCATCTTGTAAGAATAAACACTAAATTAATCCAATGATAATAACCCATTACTGATTTGAGGATTTGTTTAGTGTATTCTACGACTAATTGGATTTTAGAGTATAACAATTTGGTGTTTGATACACACTTTGTGGCTCCCCAATCATCCACTCAACTCGACGACGATTTTAAATTGAGTGAATCTGAGAGTTGTTACAAAATACAAACCCTTATCTAGGGTGTACTTCTACATTCATCTCCAAATCGATACAACGATAATAACCCATTACTGGTTTGAGGATTGGGTTAGTGTATTCTACGATTAACTGGGTTTTAGAGTATAACAATTTGGTGTTTGATACACACTTTGTGGCTCCCAAATAATCAACCCAACTCGACGATGATTTCTATTTATAAAAACTGAGAGTTGTTACAACATACACACCCTTATCTATGGTGTACTTCCACATTCGTCTCTAAATCATAACAGGAGTTCAGAAATGAAATGGAGGAAGTACTTCCTCTGTACCCGTCCTTTTTCATCTAAGAGAATTTGCAAAACTATTACAAAAAACAAATCACATCTACGGTGCCTCTAGTTGGTGTTGGTGTATCCAAGCCCTTCCACGAGGGCTAGACTGTTAACTTCTTCAACCAACCGCAGAAGATGGTCAGTGCAATCCATTACTGTCATGAAGTCTACTTTTAAATACCTCTCCAATTGACCTAATCTTGCCCGTTTGTCTTTCCCAGTATGCGGCATCTTGTAATTGTAGTGCCCCGTTTTCACCATTATCTCCTTCATGCACATTTGAAGGGAGATGAATGCTTTGTCTAGTGTTTCTGGCTGATAGTTCAATTTCATTGAATTGAATGTGTGAACAAACTCAGAGTGGAGTTTTCACTTTGATGATGAAACCTATAATGTTCAAAGACAATAAGCCCCAAAGCCCCATGGCTTTGAGATTTATAATCGCTTGTAAAACTGAATACTTGTGCTTAGCAGTTTCTGTGTTGCAGGCCTGTGCATTGGACTTTGTGATGATCTTATCATCCCATATTGTCTCCTGCAAATATTATTGATCTTATAATTTGATTATGTGATTGAACAGATTGATTGAATACAGGAATCAGCTTGAAGGCCAAAATTGTGAACTGGCAATCAAAGCTCCAAAGCTTTGAGATTGTCTCATGCTCATAACTGTTTATACTAGCTAACTGTTTTCTGTATGCAGGATAATTTATCTGTGTTAATGACTTGATCAACTATTTATACTGGCTAACTATTTTCTGTATGCAGGATAATTTATCTGTGTTAATGACTTCATTTTGAATTATTCTAACTCTTAATCTTGTTATTTACCATATCTTAGATATATATGAATATCTTTATTTGTTTTATATTTATATCCCAGAAAATAGCTAAACTTATTGGATAAGTTGATCTGTCAAACAGATCAGATTTACTAGTTTTTGCAGGGTTTTTTGGTCGTGGAAACGTTCCTAACAAACTCTACTAGCTATTCAAATATAGTTGTTTAAAGAAGCATCACAGGGGGTGAGGATTTGTAGGAAAACAGTTCCTATAATCTCTCATTCAGTTGCAGAATTTGTTATGAGTTTCAGTTTGAATTTCAAAAGAGTAAAGACACTGAGAGAGGAAGATCAACTGTGATTAGAAGAGTGTTTTTCATTCGTGGAAGATCAATTGATACAACTCTTCAATCAATCAAGGATTCAGCTGCTGGATAAGAAGATCATTCACTCAGAAATCTGAAGAACACTTCCAAGCTTAATAGCTTATCTACTTCTATGTTCTTCTAATGTAGTGAACTTGTATTATTCATTTTGAATTTCTTAACCTCACGAACTTAGAAGTTAGTTTTTCAATAGAACAATGATAGGTTCTTATTGTTTCAACAGGTTGTAGCTGTAACTAGATAGGTTGGAAACCACAAGCTGTATAAGTGTAAGGTAGCTCACTTAGGCTTGAGATATAGGGCTAAATCTGGATGATTAATAAGAAGTGTGTTCAAATCCTTGAGGGATCAAATCCCTCAGGCAGAGATTAGGCCCAATTATGACTGAACCCTGTAAAAATTCTTATGTTCTTTCTTTTCTTTACTGCTTTATATTCCTGTTTGAAAATCAGTTCAAAGCAAGTAGCTCCAAAGCTTTGGAGAATTTCCTATATCAATGCTTTAAAGCTTCTGTCAGTGAGTGTTTTATCTGAAGCTTTAGAAATCCTTTCCAAATCCTTGAGATTTTACCTTCACAATTGTTTTAAGTTTTAAAAAGCTAGTGGGTAGCAAAAGTTTCCATACTCTATTCAACCCCCCTTCTAGTGTATTAGATCTTGTATTTATACCTGCATTACAAACTTTCAATTAGGTTACTTTAAAGATCTAACTATCTTGTTCAATGAATAATGTAGGTGATGGAGGATTTTCACAGGGAAGAGCAGCCAACAGACCTCCGTTGTTCTGTGGTGATAATTTTGTGCAATGGAAGGCATTGATGAAAATGTTCATCATAGACCAAGACATGGAGCTGTGGTCAATTGTTGTTAATGGCCCCTACATATATTATACTACCTCTGATGGAGTCAGGACTGTCAAGTCAGAAGAAGATCTCTCAGTTACTGAACTGGAAAAGGTATCAAAGAATTATGTTTTGAACTTATTATATTGTGCTCTTAGTGCAGATGAGTTCAACAGAATATCAAACTGTAAAAGTGCCAAGGAGATCAGGGACAAGCTGAATGTAACTTATGAAGGAACAACTCAAGTCAAGAAGTCAAGTTAAGCAGACCAAAATCAATATCCTTCTGAGGCAGTATGAACTGTTCAAGATGAATTCTGATGAATCCATCAAGGACATGTTCTAGATGTTTACTGATATTGTGAATAACTTGGAGTCTTTGGGAAAGGCATTCTCAAATGAAGAAAAAGTTAGAAAGATTGTAAGAAGTTTGCCAAAAGCCAAGTGGGAGCCAAAGACAACTTCAATTGACGAAACACAGGATTTGAGTAGCCTGGAGTTAGATGATCTGAAAGGCAAACTGCTCACTCATGAGATGATTATGAAGAAGCCTTAGCCTTGATCTCCAAAGCCTTGGCCAGAATCCTGAAGAAGAAAAATAGCTTTGGAAACAAGGATTACAAAAAAGATAAATCCAGATCCTCTAGTAGCAAGGATCACATAGGTAAATATTCGTCACATTCAGATAAACCTAAAGTAATGAATTTCTTTGAATGTGGAGATGTAGATCATCTGGTAAGATATTGTCCACAAAAGAAGAAAAACATATAATTTCCTAAGAAGGAAAATGACAATAGAAGGAAGAAAACAATGGTGGCTTCATGGAGTGATTCTGATTCATCAACTGACTCAATTTCAGATGAGGAACATGCAAATCTTTTCTTAATGGCTGAGCAACAAGAAGATAGCTCTTTAGAAAAGACTATTGAAGATATGGTAAAGAATATTTTGTCTAGTTCTTCAATTTTGTTGCCTGAAATCCTCAAGAGTATGTTTTTAAATGAGGAGAGTTATTGGAATGAGAATGACTCTTTAAAAATGAAGGTTCATGAGCAAGCGAAGGAATACTTAGATTTGATTTTTCAAAACAAGACTCTTGAAGCAACTAAGTTGAAAATTGATAGTGACTTCAAAGCCCTGGACAGTAGATAAAAAACTTTGAAGGCACAAGTCAAAGAAGTTGTTGATCGAAACTCTCTCTTAATTGATAAGTACGTTGATCTAAAGAATCATTCAGATGATTTAAAACAACAAAAAACTTCATTGACTGAGAAGCTTCAAGAATCTAAGAAAATTTTATCAACCTTTGCTGGCTCAGAACACAAACTCAATCTCATGCTTCGAGGAAGTATACATTTTGTTTACAAAAGTTGAATTGGTTACAATCCAAATTTTCCAAAAAAGAACCAAAACTACATTTGTAAAATCAGGAAGCAGACATTCTCAAAATTTTTATTAACGTGGAAAGATTGGACATATTAAGTTAACTTGCCCCTTTAGAAGGACAGAACCTCACATACTGAGGAACTCTTATCCTTATCAGCTTAAGGGGCAAGTAAGATCGATTTGGATTCCTAAAAGAATTAGACCACCTAACATGGTTGATTTTGAATATGAATCCAAATTCTACACTTAGTCTAATATCCTGTTGAGGCATTAACTTCTTTTTTGAAGACTTTCACCAAGTTAAAGGATCAGAAATGGTGTCAGGATAGTGGTTGCTCCAGGCATATGAGTGGAAACAAGTCTCTGTTTACAGAACTCAAAGAATATCCAGGAGGAACAACCACACTTGGTGATAAAGGAAAGTGCAACATCATTGGTATAGGTAGTATTAGTAATGAATTTGTTACTTCCATTTCATATGTTTATTTAGTAAATGGTTTAAAGTTTTATTTGACAAGGAGAAATATGTGGTGCAAGATGAAAAATCTGGCAATTAAATTCTCACTGCTCCTAGATCATGTAATGTTTATACTTTGAATACAAACAAAGTTTCAGGAGAAAAGTATGAAATGTCTCAAAGCTTGAAGGAAGACTCAAGGCTTTGGCATCGAAAACTTGGGCATATAAGCATGCATACACTGAATAAGCTTATCTCAAAGGACTTGGTAAGAGGTGTACCAATCTTAAAGTTCATAGATGATGAGATTTTCAAAGCATGTACCAAAGGTAAACAGACAAGAAGTTCAGTCGATCCAAAGAACTTTGTAAGTACTTCTATACCCTTATAGTTGATGCATATGGACTTGTGTGGTCGTATGAGGGTTTAAACACTCAATGGTAAGAAATATATGCTTGCTGTGGTAGATGATTTCTCTAGGCTTACTTGGTTTATGTTTATCAGAAAGAAATCTGAAGCTTTATTTGAATTCTCAAAGCTTTGTAAAGAGCTTCAATCTTTGAAAAATTTACTTGTTGCATCTGTTAGAAGTGATCATGGCAGAGAATTTGATCAATTAGACTTTGATTTATTTTGTGCAAAGCATGGGATCTCACACAACTTTTCTGCACCTAGAACTCCTCAACAGAATGGAGTAGTTGAAAGGAAGTATATGACACTTGAAGACATGTCTAAAACCATGCTACCTGAAGTCATTTGCCAAAATATCTTTGGGCAGAAGCTGTTAATACTGCCAACTATGTGCTATATAGATGTTTGATCATACCTATTTTGAAGAAAACTCCGTATGAACTTTTCAAAGGCAGAAAGCAAAGTGTTTCTTATTTTAAACTTTTTGGTTGTACTTGTTATGTGCATAATAATGAAAAGGATAATCTTGGTAAGTTTGATGCTAGACATGATGACGGTATATATACAGAGTTTTCAATAAAAGAACCAAAGTGGTAGAAGAGAGCATTCATGTGATTTTTGATGAAAAAGATGACGGTTCCTTGAGTGAAAGTTTTTCAGATCTCAATTTGAACAAGTATGAAGCAGATAAAGGATAGCAGCAATACTGATCAGCAGGAACATCCAGGAGAATCTCAAAGCTTTGACCAACCTTCAGACTCAAACTCTCAAAGACTTGAGACTGAACTTCATAGAACACAAAGTACTCCATCTACTGCATCTAGTTCTCAAAGGATTGAAAAGATTATTGGAGAACAAGAACCATGGACACCAAGGAAGAGATTCAAGTACATATCATCTCATCTACTTGACAATATCATATCTGATCCAAACACTGGTATTCAGACCAGAGAACAATTGAAGAACTTGTGTGCCTTCAATGCCTTTGTATCACTTGTGGAACCTAAAACTGCAAAGGAGGCATTACAAGAAGCAGATTGGATTATTGCAATGCAGGACGAGCTGAATGAGTTTGAAAGAAATAAGGTTTGGAACTTGGTTCCTAGGCCAAAAGATCAGTCAGTCATTGGAACCAGATGGGTGTTCAGAAACAAACTTGATGAAAATGGTAAGGTGGTAAGAAACAAAGCCAGACTTGTGGCACATGGTTATAATCAAGAAGAAGGTATTGATTATGAAGAGACATTTGCTCATGTTCCCAGGTTAGAAGCTATAAGAATACTTCTAGCATTTGCATCTCATAAAAGCTTTATCAAATGGATGTCAAATGTGCTTTTCTAAATGGTTATTTACAAGAAGAAGTATTTGTTGCTTAATCTCCTGGTTTTGAAGAAGAAAATCTCCCTGATCTTGTTTACAAACTCGAAAAAGCTCTCTATTGACTTAACCAAGCTCCACGGCCTTGGTATGACAGACCCTCAACGTATTTACTTGAAAATGATTTTAAGAGAGGCCTAGTAGACAAAACTCTTTTTATCAAGAATCATGAAAAGGATTTGTTAGTAATACGGATTAATGATGAAGATATATTATTTGGCACTACTAATGATGCGCTTTCAAAGGAATTTTCAAGTCTAATGTGCAGGGAAATTGAGATGAGCTTAATGGGAGAACTCAATTTCTTTCTTAGACTTCATGTGCATCAAATGAAGAAAATAATTTTTGTGCATCAAGGAAAATATACCAAGGATTTGTTAAACAAATACAATATGTCTCATTCCAAGGTAGTAAAGACCCATATGAGTTCATCATCATTCTTAGAGAAGGACACAAATGGTAAGAGTGTGAATCAAAAGGAATACAGAGGTATGATTGGTTCACTTTTGTATTTATCTGCTAGTAGACCAGATATTATGTTTAGTGCCTGTATGTGTGCAAGGTTTTAAGCATATCCTAAGGAAAGTGATTTAGTTGCTGTTAAGAGGATTCTTAGATACTTGAATGGAACCAAAGACTTGGGGCTTTGGTATCCAAGAATGACTAATTTGATGTGATGCAGACTTTGCAGGATACAAGGTTTATATGAAAAGTACTTCAGGGTGTTGCCGATTTCTCGGTTCATCACTAATTAGTTGGCATTCAAAGAAATAGAATTCAGTAGCCTTGTCAACTGCAGAAGCTAAATACATTGCAGCTGGTGCTTGCTGTTCACAAGTACTATGGATTGCTCAACAGTTAAGGGATCACTACAAAAATATCGGTTTATTAGACGAGAAAACTCGTCGTTAAAACCCAAAACTTTGTCGTTAGAATGAAAAGACGACGAAAAAAGTTCGTGCAAAAAGCGTCGGAATAGCTCCGTCGTTAGTTCGAAGGGGCGACGAGAACACCAAGTGGTCGTTAGAACATAATTGCCGACGACAGTTGCCGACAATTTTGTCGTCGTTAATACCTTTGCCGACTACGGGCTGACTATTTAATTTCATGGTCAAAATTTTTACCGACGAACATTTTGACAACTTTTCTCGTCGTATTTAGACTTTAGACGACTAATTTTTTCGTCGTTCTTTACTATATATTTTAGAAAAAAATGGTATTGTTTGCCTTTTTTCTTGCAAAATACGACAATTTTGCTTGTCGTTATTTGTTAAGAGGACAATTTTACCCGTCGTCTTTTGTCTTTTTAGTCACTTATTTTTCGTCGTCAAGTGGTCGTCTTTAAAAGTAATACTTTTTAATAATAAAATATTAAAATCATAACCAATTTAAAAAAAATGAAATTTCTATTAATATCAACCGAATCCAATGTACAAAAAATTGTACATTTACATCGATTACAACATCAAATCCTACCAAACTATCATCCAAAACAACAATACAAACTTAGCATAATATAATATACTAGGTAGTTGTGAGTGAAGCTCCGGTGTGAACGTATATCGTGGGAGGTGGAGGCGACCTTGAGTTCTTGCAAGCTATTGCTGGGACACGGTCATGGAGTCGTCGTGTTGGAAGTTTCAGTCTCAGCACCTGAAGACATTCACGAACAGCATATAAGATTTCCTGAAAACGATAATGCTAAACATAATTACATGGTGAAACTAATTTCCAAAAAACCAAGTTACTGAAATAACTTTCACCAAAATGACTAAAAAGAATATAAATTCAAACTACACCCACTTCTCATTTGGGTAGCACCCATTATTATTCTCATCTTTTCTTTTCTCAATAAACTCCCATGAACAATGGGAAATTGCGATATCCTACCAATTAAGTTCCACCCAATATACCCATCCTAGGTGGTAAAAATAAAGTTGGCCTTTGGTACCAGTACCAGGATCGGTCATTGGATCCTTGAAGCAGCTTTCCAAGTTAGGAAGTACTCTATCTGACTCTAATTACACACATTTTTGCTTAATGACGTTGACTTCCAAGATTTTTAGTTTAGGAGGGCCATTACCCATCCTCTTCCTAGGTCTAGATTTTTTTATTTATCATCCGTTCTACTAAATCCTACATGTAGGCAAAAAGTGAAAAAAAAATAGTAATGTACTCCAAAAATTGACCTCTGAATTGTAACACAACGACAATGATTGAGACTTAGTAAAAACGATTAACTTGGACAGAGTAAAAAGTCATGCTACTCGTGAAACAAAATCGCATTCTACTACTTCATGCCTACTCCTACTCCTAATTATATTTGAGGAGGGAGCATGACTTTGTACTCTGTACCAAATAAATCGGAGAACTTCACGGCAGTTTGTTACAAACAAATGTAAAGCCATCTCACAGTTCGACAGTGTAAGCATTATTTTACCTATATCAGTTCCAACCTACAGCAACCCGTATCATCCTGTTGAATTAAAAAACGACGTGAAACAGAGGTAAGAGGAAACAATCACCACATGCATAGAATTCACTGAAGTTAACATCAATGATATCATTGTTTTAACATGGCGCCCCTTGACAAACTTAAATCATCAATGACTCTTATGGATATCAAATGCTCAGGACAATCTAATATTGAACATACTCCATGTACGCATAGAAATCAAGGTTACTGATATATTCTAATCGGCACGACTATTCCCCAGAGGTTTGCAAACTGTAACCAAATATGGGAGAGATAATTTGGGGGGCAAGAAATACAAAATATCAAAATCCCCGCCTAATTTGAATTAAAATTAAGGCATCATTAATCACAAGCAACATATTGGAAGACTCGAATGGAAGATGATAATCAAAATGACTACAAATAGATCATGAGTGAAAATTGACCACTATTTTGGGGTGTCACTTCAAAAGCCAGGAAGAGGTTCGAGTTATTAACAGAGACAATACCAGGTGGATATTGCAGCCACGAAAGGAGAGAGATATGGAAAGTCCTACATGTGAGTGGTTTCTTGTAAAACAATAAGAACATAAATATATTAGTAAGGTCAAGGTTTCTACGGAGTTATGGCCGAACAACTGTCACAATTCATTAAGAGGATAATACCTAGCAGTTTGCTGTGATTGCGCCTGCAAAGAATGGAGCGTCATCATGTACTTGTTCTCTGTGAGGCCAGATGAATCCTAAGGAGGCCAGCTACTGTGTATGCCATGAAAGACTTAAGAATGAGGGTCACTAACATAAGATTCGAGAGATCCAAATGAAGACGGAGATTATGCATACGCCTGAAAAACTGAATTAGATGAAAATTGCGTATTACTATACACTTTTCTCTTTAAAATCGACATTCTCTATGACAATTAAGTAGAAATTATTAATAATTCTCCATCAACATTTGGGACAGAGAATAAGTGATTCAGCGGCATTAAAATTAAAGAGGAACCACAATGTGACAAAAAAACTTGTGCGAGAAACTGATTTAAATGTGAAAGTGAAAAATTGGGAATGATATAGGTAGTAGAACCAAACTTCCTTCTCAACTACATGAATGTAAAATCATGAATATATGGATTCGATTCCAATATACACCAAAACCTATACGATATTCATTGATTAAAATAGGCATTGCATCAGCAACACAGGGGACTTTCTTGTGTTTCCAACATAACTTAATCAAAAAGCAGCAGTGAAAAAAAAAATCCATGTTCCATAAAGATGTGCCACGTAAATGGGACATGATCTTAAAGTCATAAGACGTACATTTATTTGACTAGATTAAGTAACTGTAACAGAGTACCATGTGCATACAAATTCAAATGAAGTAGCTTTTAAGTAAATTGACTTCTTTTCTTACTAGTATAAATTTTTGAAACAGAAAGTACACGGCTAAGCATATACAATGATGGTGGAGTTTTGGAAAAGAACAAAACTAAACTGAAGATAGACTCTGTTAGGTGTCTTGCAGCTTTTCCAATCACACTTTTGTTTATACATTAATTAATTTGCCAACTAAAGCTATTCGATACGAGTGGTAGTGTCACAATCATCAAAACCGGAATAGAAAATACGATCAAAACCAAAATTCTTGATTGATTTAACTTTAACAACTCCATAAGTTACTTGTTCTGTCTGACCCGTTCAATGTAGTTATGTAGACAATATGGATTACCTGAGCTCTGAATGGACAGTACTGGAGAGTGCACAACACTTAACAGAGTAAGGGTTTGCCGGGGCGGCGATGGACTAGAGGATGATGAAGGAACTATTTGAATATTCTGAGTTCCTTAGTGCGAAGAACGCCCCGTGTGACATAAAACTATCCTTCCTTTGCATCATTCAAATCACAAGAAACCAAATCTCTTATCAGTAAAAACATACTAGTACTATTTTAAGTTTGTTCACCGACTCATCATAGATTGGTTGAAGAATCAAACCTGGAGAACATAGTTCCGCAATGCGTACTTCTTCAAGCACCGTTCGCATTGCTAATTCTTCTCGCCGTGCTTCCGCAAGTAGTGCTTCCCAGTGCAGTATCAGAGTCAACATATCTTTGTAACCTTTAGGAACAAAAATAGACAATATTTGTGTCATGGAAACTGAAATGCATTCAAGTTCTTGCCTTCCCTAGAACCGGAACCACATAAACCAGCACAACTTTAATCGATTCACATCACAATTGAACTTTCAATCAACAGATAAAGCGAGATAATTCGCGTACCTTCATAGATTGAGCCGTCTCATGAGTTGCAGTGGCTTCGAGCCTTCAATTTTGTTGGTTCCGGCATGAACCCTGGTTTGGGTTATTCGAGCTTGTCCATGACTGTTGCTGGGTCGTGGCCTCTCTGGTGAGAGACGAGATCGAGAGGGGTGGTGTGATTATCGATTCAGAAGGGTGAGAGGCTGAGAGCTGGTGAGAGATGAGATCTAAATCGGTGAAGTGCCGCGTCATAGTGAGGATTATGACGGGGAAGAGGGGAGGGATATTTTTTTTTTTGATCAAAGGGAATAAAAACTACAAAGCAGAAACAGAAAACAAGAACAAAGAAAAGAAAAACAAAACAGGGTCCAGAGAGGAGATTAGTCTCCTCTGTTACAGCTTCCTACAATGTCTTCAATGAGTAAATTGGCAATGTTTGCCGGAGGATTGTCAATGAAAATCAAAGTCTCATTTTGGTTTCTTCCCATGTGAGCCAGAGCATCAGCGACCTTGTTGGCCGATCTTGGGATGTGCTTGATATCACTGTTGGTGAGTGTCAGGAGACGTTTAATCTCTTGCACAATCTGTCCGTACTGGAAGAAGTTGGGCAGATTGTTGTTGGTGATGAAGCTGACCGCATCAAGAGAATCACATTCCACCGTCACCTCTCTTTTGTTTTCCTCATAGATCATGACCAAGCCACGATGGATGCCCCAAAGTTCCGCTTCGATCACAGCACTATGTCCGATTTGTCCCATATAACCCTTCACCCAGGTGCATTCTTCATCTCTCAGCACTCCCCCATAGCCTGCAATACCATGCTCACCATCTTTGCTTCCATCCGTATTAAGCTTGAGTTTACCTGCAAGAGAAGGTTGCCAATAAGTCTTGTGAAAACTATCATCCTCACTACTACCCGATTTAGTACAGTGAACAAGATCGAAGTAGTATTTTTGGATGATGTTGAAGCTTGTAGCGGGAGTGATCTTGACTTGTTTGAAAATACAACTGTTTCTATTAGTCCAAATTTGCCAACAAACAGCAATGAACATGGTAGCATTACAAGGAGAGTCCTTGTTCTTTGGAAGACAATGGTCTTTGAACCAGATGGGGAAGTTGGTTTCTTTTTTGAACTCAACAAGAGTCTGACTATTATGGAATTTAGTCCAAATGTTCATGGACTCCTCACAATCTCTAAAAAGATGAAGTAAATTTTCTTCCTCCTGAAAGCACAGAGGACATGTAGGGTCATTTGTGAGACCCCTCATAGTCCGTTGAACATTAGTAAGCAATTTTTGGTGTCTAATTTTCCAAATGAAAAGAGAGATTTTAGGAGGAACTTTGATTTTCCAAATCCAATTCCAGTCAGTGGAACTTTGGTTTTTAAAATCTGTAAGGGCATGGTAAGTCGAGCTAACCGTGAAGTTCCCTCCAGTGGAATGAGCCCAGTGAATTGAGTCAGGGGTAGTCCTATCCGAGGGAATAAATTTGGCTTTTATCGAGTTTAAATGAGCTGTGGTGATCAAATTTTCCACACTAGCTAAATTCCAACGATTGTCAGTGGTAAAGAAGGAAGAGATTTTAATGTTCCCATCAAAGGTAAGATGGGGGTAGAGGTCTCTGAGGCTGTTGTTCCCAAACTAAACATCATTCCAAAAAGAAATACTATTACCATTACCTATAGTCCATCTAATGCCTTTCAAGAGATCTTTCCTACTCTTGATAATGCCTTTCCACGTTCACGTGGCAGTCCTAGAAGAGGGCCATTTGTTAAAGTTAAAATTTTTTAGATACTTAGTTTTGAGCATTTTGGTCCATAGAAGCTTGTCATTAGTTAAGATTTGCCATCCTAGTTTGAGAAGAAGAGCTTTGTTTTGGAAGGCGGCCTCTCTAATACCCAGACCTCCCCTGTGTTTGGGTTGGCAGATCGTGTTCCAAGCAACCAAATTGATTTTTCTTTTCTCAGAAGTAGAGCCCCAAAGAAAGTTTATATTTAATTGATCAAGGTCATCGAAAACATTTTGAGGTAAAACCTGGGTTTGCATATTGTAGATGGGGATGGAGGAGGACACAGATTTTATAACTGTGAGTCTACCTCCCGTAGAGAGGAGGGCTTGCTTCCACCCAGCAAGCTTTTTGTGGACTTTCTCAATGGTTTCTTTAAAGTGGCATTTCCCAACTCTCCCAGAAGTGATATTGATGCCTAAAAACCTCCCAATATTTTGGGTCAAAGAAAAGCCAAAAAGATTGCTAATATCCCTAGCATTGTGGATATTAACATTTTTAGAAACAAAATTTTTAGACTTAGCATAGTTGATGGTGAGACCAGATAAGGAGGTGAAATTATCAATGGTGTTTTTAACCGCGTGGCAAGAGGTGTGGTCAGACTTTGCAAAAAGAAGCATATCATCCGCAAACAAAATATGAGAAAGGGGGGACTCGAATTAGAAATTTTAATACCTTTCCACGTACCTTGGGAGGTGGCTTGGTTAATCATAGCCGAGAGTCTTTCGAGGCACAAGACAAATAAATAAGGAGAGAGGGGGTCGCCTTGTCTAAGGCCTCTACCTGCTTTAAACATAGGAAGGGCTTCTCCATTCCAAAGGATGGAATAATTGACGGTAGTAACACAATGCATAATAAGCTCAATCCAATCTTTATTGAAGTTAAAATCATAAAGAGTACTTTCAATAAAATCCCAAGACAATTTATCATAAGCTTTCTCAAGGTCAATTTTTAGAATCATGCCCCCTCTTCTCCCTTTAGTCTTATTAATCGAATGAAGGACCTCTTGGACAAGGATAATATTATCGCTCGTACCCCGACCGGGGATGAAGCTACTTTGGTGAGGAGAGATGAGAGTATCCATAAAAGGACGAAGCTTCCCAACCAAAATCTTGGAGATAATTTTATATCCCATGTTACACAAGCCAATAGGCCGGAATTGATTGATTCTTTCGGGGTTATCAATTTTTGGTATGAGAGTGAGAAAGGTCTCGTTAAGACAAGGAGGAAGAGTCTTATCTTTAAACACATTATGAACCATTTTGCACAGATCTGGCCCAATGGTGGACCAACAGTCGTGATAGAAAGCCGCATTGAAGCCATCTACACCGGGAGCCTTGTTACAATTAATATTTTTAACAGCCTTAAAAATGTCTTCATTTGTTAAGGGGCTGTTCAAAATATTATTGTCCTCAACAGAGAGCTTCTTTATACCATCAGAAGGGTTATGGCCCCAAACAGGGGGGTGGGGGTCAGGTTTTTCATAAAGATTCTCAAAATAGTTCAGGACATGAGTTTTGAGCAAAGTAGGGTCATAAATCCAACAGTCTTGATCATTTTTAAGAGCAAAAATTTTATTTTTCCTTCTTCTGATAATAGTAGAAAGATGAAAGAATTTAGTGTTGCGTTCACCCTTAATAATCCAATTAATTCTCGCTTTTTGATGCCACCCTATTGAACTCCCAATTGAGTTCTTTTTCAAGGAGGAAAAGGTTATGATTGTAGCCGTTACTAAGAGCCTGTTGGATACCAAGAATACGAGCCAGGAGAATTCTTTTATTTTTATGAATATTACCAAAAGTCTCTCGGTTCCACTTAATGAGGTTAGATTGGAGATGGGAGAGGGACTCATCAAGGCGATTATTAAACAACCAAGTATTATTAACAAAAGAATAGAAATCATCGTGCTCAAGCCAGAAATTTTCGAAGCGAAAGGGACGAGATGTGTTAGGGGTAATCATACCTTGGGTCTCCACAATGAGAGGAGAGTGATCGGAGTACGTACGTGGGAGACAAGTGACGAGACTATTTGGGTACTTCACCTTCCAGTTCATGTTGCAGAAAGCGCGGTCGAGCCTTTCCTGGGTATTTGCTAATCCGTGGCGGCCATTAGTCCATGTCATCTTCGGACCCGAACTACCCAAATCCACGAGTTGACATTCGTTGAAGTTGTTGACAAAATTATGGTTTTTTTGGGTGTTGGTCATAGCTGTGTAGCTCCTTCTTTCTGAAGCTCCCGTGAAGTCATTAAAGTCGCCGGCGACGAGCCACGGTTCCACTATGCTTGCTGCTTTCGACTTAAGGTCATCCCAAAGAAACTTTCTGTTGAATTCCACAGGGCTTGCATAGATAGCTGACAGAGTAATGTCCTCGAAATTGGTCTTAGTAACCGTCAAGTGAATGCCCTGAAAGGATTTGGATTGGATAACTGCCGACAAACAGCTATCATCCCAAACAACCCAGATTCCTCGTGAACGACCCTCGGGGTCGACGTACTCAGTCTTATTTAGCCCCAATTTAGAGAAAAATTGACCCATTTGGACGAACTTGACTTTGGGTTCTAGGAGGACAGCCAACTTGAACTTATGCGTTCTGAACAAATTCTTGAAATTTCGCTTAAACACCTTATTACCTGCTCCTCGACAGTTCCAAAACAGAAATTTGTAGTGCATAATCATTGGACGAGTGTTTAAAATCGGACCAGCTAAAGAGGCGCGAACCATATTAGTCAGTCGTTCCATGATCTGCGGCTTTGTTTTCGAAGATTCCACTTCGACGAGAAGGAGAGATGGATCGGTGTCTTCTGTAAACATCCTCCACGCCTTGACATCGCAGATTTCGATCGGCCATGGAACCATGACTAGTGTGCATTCGTCTGTTGCGAGTCCATCAGGAATTGGATTTTCTGAGTGCTCAGCCTCATTTTCTCTAGGACTGTTGGCGTCTCCATTCTTATTGTGGTGGTTCTTAGGAAACTTTCTTCTCTCGAAAATGTTTGGATCAGGGGGTTTTGGTGGGTATAGGATTTGTTGATGTTCTTTTTCAATGGGGGATGGGTGAAGAGGGTCTATAGCTTCTGTATAATAAGTCTCCATCATTGAAAACTCGCTGTCCTCCTTTTCCAGAATTTCCTCTTGATTTGTCTTCTCCATGTCAGTGACCAAGCTCTGAACTTCAGCCGAAGGCTGTTGATTCTCATTAAAGTGGCTCACAGTACTGATTTCTTTTGTGGTTGTTTGTTGGTGATCCGCGACCTCTTGGTCTGAACCGTCCGATATTGTGTTTCTTCATTGAGTTTATTGGCCATTGGATCTCCATCAGTAGCTTTTTTACCGTTAGACTGATCTTTGGGACGGTGTGGGCTTGTGTTACCGAAGATAGGTAGGTCTCTCCTGTTTCCCTTTCCACCCATTCCAGGGTTGCAATTCACCGGTTTATGTCTTCCTCTTTGTTGAGCCCTAGAGCTGCTAGCTCCATTAGGGTTGGGTTCAGTATGAGTGGGCTTCTCATAGTTGTCTCCTGGTGATGGGCCTGTATCATCATTAAAATGGTTATTGAGGGGCTCATACCTGTTATGGGCCTGATTCTGTTTATCTTTGGGCTTGGGTTTGTTTCTCCATCTTCTGTTCATAGCAATGCTCCACGGGCCAGGACCCTTTGGGCCCGAATTGTGGCCTGATTCAGAGAATTTGCTCACAGTCTGATCTTCTTTCTTTGTGTCATCTTCATTGTTTTGTGCTGTCTTCGTCTTCTCCGGTTGTTGACCTTCTTGGTTTTTGCTTTCACGGCATGATTGTCGTGTATGTCCCACCCTGCCACAATTGAAACAAATTGTATGTAAGTGTTCATATTCAAGGAGGTAGAATTGGTTTTCAAGTTCAACGTCGACAATTAGAGGTTTGTTAAGATCAATTTCCACACAAACTCTTGCAAATTGGCCTCTTCCCACTTTGGCAGTGGTAAGATCAAGTTTAAGAGGTCGCCCAAGCTTTTTGGCGATCTTAAACAAGGATCTTTCAACAAAATACTCAACCGGTAATTCTTTAATTCGTATCCAAGCTGCGGTTTTAGCTTGTGTAACCGCCGAAACTTTGAAGTTGGGAACCCATTTTTGGACCATAATATATTGGTTGAAAGCGATCCACGGACCACCTGTAAGAACTTTCCGGTAATCTTGTATAGTTTCAAAATGAAAAAGGTAGAAACATTTCCCCATATCAATGGTGGTAAACAGCCCCATAGTATTCCATAAATTTCGGAGTTTTGGAATCAAGAAATGACCCCCGATTGCACGGCCGAGAGGCCTAATAATGAGGTGTTGTTTCCATGGTTCACAAATTTCTTCAAGAAAAGATTTCTTGAAATTGATTTTGACAGAGGTGGGATTAGCCCTTGACAAGGAATTCTCAGCATCCGATTCCATGGGTTCGTCCTCATCAGAGGAGCTATCCTCCACATCGCTGTCGAAGTATTTCTGTTGTTCGGTCAAGCCAACAAGAGCTCGAGCATATGATGTGGAAGGATGCTCCTTCTGGGGAGCCATGGTGGTGTCCGGCGAAACTGGGAGACAAGGGGTTTCCGTAATTGAAGGCGAAGTAGCAGAGAGAGAGGGGGGACTAGTCGACTCTTTTTGGCAGATCTGAGGAGATCTCGGTCAGAGGGAGTGGGGGTTGGGAGGGATGGGGGTGGCGGTGGCGGGGGGTGGCCTGCGGAATCCATCGCCATGGAACCGGAGCAGAGTCTCCCACCGTAGAAGTTTTGGTCCTGCCGTTGGGCACAACTCTCAAGTCAGAGAGGAAAGTAAGAGAGAGAAAAGACTCTTGCCTCGAAGAGAACGATAGAAATGGTAAGAGTGTCACCTGAGGGGAGGGATATATGTCTCTGGTGAAGTTTTGTTTTTGGCTCCTATGTTTGATGAAATTTTAAATCTCCCCTTTTTTGTGAAGTTTTATTAAACTTTGATTTTACTCTCATTAATTTTGGTTGAATTCTCATTCTCCCCCTAAATGTTTTTCTCTAAATTGAAGATAAGAGTTTGGTTTAATCATAGTTTTTAAAACGGTTAACTTTATTTCGTCATCATAACTCTACATTTGAGACGATACTAGTTCTTTACCCGCCTCACAACACACATGATCTCGTGTCATCGTCGTCACGTGGCTTTTATCATTAACTCTACTGTTGACTTTTTAGTTTACCGTTGGCTTTATTAGACTAAACCTACTAGCTTGACTTAGTGGAAACCGCAAAGTTTGATCGTTGCCTCTAACATTGACTCAGTTGACCGTTGACTTTATTAAACTAAACATACTAGATTGACTTAGTGGAGACCGCAAAGTTTGATCGTTGACTCTAACATTGACCTTTGAGTTAAACGTTTACTTTATTTGACCGATCCCCAAAATTTCTACTCGCTCGGACCTTGTTTTTTCGGGGTTTACGAATTTAAGTACTAGTAAAGGTCAGTCTTCTTCGATATCGAGGCAATGATTTGGTAATCAAAGGAAGCGGAAGTCGCGGTGCAATCAACTGAGATTGTTGAAGATCATCTTACCAGTCTGGACCACCAGAAGAACAACTATGATCGAACCCATAGTGTTGACCATTGACTTTTAAAGCCAACGGTTAGTGTTTAGGGTTTTTCTGTTGACTGTAGCTTTGACTTCTACGTTTGCGTTGACTTTATTATACCGATATACCAAATATATTAGATTGACTTAGTGGGCACCGCAAAGTTGACTGTTGACCTATATGTACATTGACCTTTTAGTAAAACATTTACTTTATTAGACTGAACCTATTAGCTTAGTTTACCGGAATGCAATAACACTATTGTTGACTTTAGCGTTGACTTTTGAGTTTATCGTTCACATTACTAGGCCGAACCTATTAGATTTGCTTTGTGGAGATAAAAAACGACCATTGATTTTAGAGTTGACTTATGCGTTTGCCGTAGACTTTATCATATATATTGAATTGACTTAGTGGGAACCACAAAGTTGATCGTTGATCTTAGCATTGACTTGAGTTAAACATTGACTTTATTTGACCGAACCTATAAGCTTAGTTTAGCGGTGACGACAATAGCACAATTGTTGACTTTAGCGTTGACTTTTGAGTTTATCGTTGACATTAATTAATAGGCCGAACCTACTAGCTTTACTTAGTGGAGATGGAGCAGGTGTGTTCAAGGAACTCAAAAGTGAAATAACTAATGGACTTAGGGACTCTGAGATTTTTAGGTTTGAAGGCCAAACTTAACATAGGTGGGGTAGAGGCGGTACAAATATGCTTTGGAAGTAACATATGACATTCAGTTTGTTTGAATGCTAATTCTATATTGTAAATAGTAAGAGTAATGCTAAGTAGTCCATTTCCGTGGGCAGAATGTAGACAATGTGGCATCTCACATACACACATTAAAAGAGGAAAAAAAAAATTATCTAAGAAATTAATGAATGTATTCAAGGACTATGACCAACGTATAACTTTCGAGTTGGAAAAAAATGGTGCATGTTGTAACAATATGTTGCTTTGAGTATAAGGATGGCATAAACATTTGAAGTATCTAAATAGATCTAATTCATAGATCATCAAGGATTGAATATACATCTATAGTACTTTTTTGAAGTTGGTCTCTAAGTTCTTTGTCATGCATGCAACGCTTAAGATTCATTTATAGTATGATCAGTCTATTTAATCGGGCATATGTAAGAGTAGGGAATTCGTTGTTTGTTGACATCAAATTGGCGATGACATTGCATTTGAATGCTAGGAGGATCATTTTTACGGCTTATGCATGATATCAGAACCTTTATGTTTTTAGCATTTAGAGAGTATGTCTTGAACTTTGGAACATAGAACTGAAAATAACCTCCATACATGATAATGGATTATAACATAACATACTGCAGGACGGTTTACGTGCCAAATTGGTAGACTATTGTGCTTGTTATAAGCACATGTTACTTCGAACATCATAATGGCATAAAATTGTAAGTACCTAACCAGAGCTGTACTATTGATCATGAAGGATTAAATATAAAATTTACGTTACATTTTTGAATTTATTCTGTCTATTTAATCTAGCTTCTTTAGGAGCGTAGACTTGCCTTTGGCAAAAATGGCAATGACCTTCCATTTTGAATGCCATGCGGAAGATTTTACGTGCTTACATTGTGAGACTTGATAGAATAGTGCCCTAGGTGAGAGCCGCAAACACGGATGAAAACTCAATCTTCATTAAAACATCATAGAGGAGGGAAAAATAATATGTTATGAAAATGTAGCTAATTCGGTGGAAGTACATACTGGCAAAGGTACCACCGCAAGAGTGGAGGCAAAAGAGCACCAAGCAAAATGTATGAATGTTTAAATCTCATGTCCTAAAATACAATCCAAGGTAAACCATCCTCTTTCATAATGAAAGCAGTCATTGGAATGTTCGGAAAATTAATTAGACATTAGAAGCATATCAGAAATTAAAAAGACCTGTAAATTAACCGGGCACCTTAGCAGTGAAAATTAGTATGCCAAACAACATCAATATCCGAATACTCAAATGACGTTTAGTGAAATCGAAATCAGGAGAGTATGTATACGAGAGTTAAAGAGAAACATGTTATGCTTTTGCCTAGAATAATTCTTACGCCTTTTGTCATACGAAAAGAATTTTGCATTTTCTCGCATGGAAGAGGATCTGAAAGTCCAATCATAGTGAAGAATACTTCAAATGCAAAAATATTTCTAGTAGCTGATGACGAATAATTAGATGGATTTAAAGGATCATGGATATGCAAAATTCATTAAATGAACATATCGACTCATGTTAATTGAATTAAACCTTTATGCTTAGGATGGTTAAAAGTTTGAGCCACCATTTCCATTCAGGCTATATTAGAATAAAATAGTGTTCACTAAATTGTTCCATTTTCACTGCAGTTGACAATGAAAGAATTGAGTGTCATGAAAACTTAACTTGAAAAAAAATGGAACACATGTCACAATCACGCAACTTGGAGAAACATTGCAATATAGATTTGGAATATACTAATGCTTCCCAGATCAAACTACCATTTTTTCCAGTCATAACAGTCATTTTTTGTTTTACACAGACAAATGTAGAAAAAAAATATAGAAAAGTGGAAAGGGTGGAGAAATTTTATAGTTAAAACATAAATGTAGCAATCAATTTTATTTACAGGTTAAAAGTTACATCCGAAATACTTTTTTGAGGGTGGATAAATTTTATATTTTTTTCTCAAAAAAAAAGAAATATATTTTTGAGGTATAAGTACTTTTGAGTTCTGAGACTCTGCTCTTGATTATCAAACATTTGATGACCGAAGTTGTACATCTACCTACAGAGCTTTTTACTCTAATAATGTTGACCTACAAACTAATTCCCACTCTAGTGTACTTTCTAAAGTAATTCCCTTAATAGAGTTGAAATTGCCACGTTGGAGAGAAGATGAAGTCCAAGCATAACCTTACCTCTTTTACAAATTGACAGAACTTCTCTCTCAAAAAGAAAAAAAGAAAAAGAACATAACGAATCATCATATTTCAAATTGCAACCTTTAGCGAAAGTTCAGAACCTTTTTAACATGCAAGATCGGAGTGTTTGGATAAATTACCTCCTCAAAGTTTCCTAGATATTTATGATCAAGCTTTATTTACATATAACATAAATTCACGGTCAAATTACTTATTGAAATCATGTTCTCGAATAGACGCAAAGCGTAAAAACCACCCACACCTGCTATGGGTGAGCCAACAATCCTAGCATTCCAAAAAGTAATTGCGATGAAGATGTAGAAAAATCAAGATTAAAATCTTTACAATTTTGCATATCAAATTCATGCTCGATGGGTACCGGAAATATCCTCAAATGCTTTTCCATGCTAATTGAATTGTTGAGTTGATGTAATTTTCTTCGGTACTTCCAATCATCAATTAGTCTGTTTTTTCCTAAAAAATAGTAATATGGTTAAGAGATACCAATTCACTACGAACAACTAAACAAATAATTACAAATTAGTGCTAGCTAAGTGGCAGAGCGTTTGAAGTCCTTGCATGAGGTCCCGGGTTCTAACCCGGCTATTATATGGTGTGAGTAAAAAAAAACTAAACAAACAACTATGATGTGATTAGAAAAAACTAAACAAACAATCAAGGTATATTAAGATTCCCAGTGGAATCCACGGTAGCTTCTTAAATTCCCTCAAAAACAAAAAAGCTTATGAAAGAAAAGAAAAAACTGATAGGAACAAAATAATCCCAACCCAAAAAAGATAACATCGATGTTGTAGGATGAGAACAAAAATTCATATAATTATCTTATTAATAAATAACTAATTAGAACAATTATTCTCAAATAAAACAGTTATCCTTAATGGCATTGACATGGCAGGAGAAACCCTATTATGGGAAATAGTTTTGAAACAACTTTAGTTTGGGAATTATTATTGCATATAACATTATTGGGGTTAAAAACTCCTACGTATGTGCTAGTCTATAGGATGCAGAAAAAACTGATAGAAAATCAGAAAAATATTAATGTTAGTAAAGCATAAAAATAAGGAATATTGTAGCCTACGACAAAGATATGACTAATATGACATTTGACACATATAAATTTGATGTCATTTTGTTTGATTTTATTAAGCTCTTTCATTTTCCATTATCAATTTTATTTACAGATTAAAAGTTACATCCGGAATACTTTTTTGAGGGTGGAGAAAGTTTATATTTTTTTTCTCAAAAAAAAAGAAACACTTTTTTTGAGGTATAGTACTTTTGAGTTCTGAGACTCTGCTCTTGATTACCAAACATTTCTTGATGACCGAAGTTGTACATCTACATATGTGCTAGTCTATAGGATGCAGAAAAAACTGATAGAAAATCAGAAAAATATTGATGTTAGTAAAGCATAAAAATAAGGAAGTTCCTAGCCTACGACAAAGATATGACTAATATGACGTTTGACACATATAAATTTTATGTCATTTTGTTTGATTTTATTAAGCTCTTTCATATCTCCATTTTAATAGCAAAAAAATGAAACTTAGCTTCCCATAAATACATTGAATCGAATAATATGTTGCATATAAATTGAAGTTAAAAGTTCAGTACATATTGAAATTACACTTTTGCTTCTACATTAAAAGTGTGGAGGTTTGTTGTAACCAAAAAAAAGAATGTAACCCTTCCTTATGTGTCTCTTTACAATATAATGAAAAGAAATTTACTTGAGATATTGTTCAAGAGTTATGAGATGGAAATATCGAAATGGAATGACGGAAAAATCTTAGAGTAAACCTTAAAGCTTGGAGCACCTCCCAAGACCAAAAAGATGTAGATGTAACATAAAGTAAACCCTCTAGGAGTAATCTTCTTCCAAAATATGTTCAGGAACAGAAACCTTGAATAGCCGAAAAATTTGAGTAAGAAATGACAATGATCGAAGCACACTCTAGAGCCAGTATGAATATCGAATTCTTTTAACATTCAAAAGAATAATGTTCCAGATGAGTTTGATTGGGCCGGAATATAGAACTATGAATCATGGAAAAATTGTACTCTTCAAATATAAAGCAATAAACGTTCTCTGCCTTTTCTCTAGTGAGAGAAAGCTAGAGAGAGATAGTACTCTCCTCAGAGATTTTTTGAGTCCTTGTTCCAGTAAAGTCCTGCTCTTTCATCTTCCCCCTTCTCTTCGCCTATCTCCCCCCTTTCTCCCGCAGATCCATTCTCACAGGTCGCCGTTGGGGTCTCCGACGGGCTCGCCGCCGCCGCCTCTCTCTGCGGCGGCGAGCCCCCATGGTTTCTATCTCGTCTTTTTTGTTCTTTTCTTTTGTTTTGAATCTGCAGATCTGGGTATCAAAAAGATGTTTGGAGGTGGTGGCGGTGTGACTCCGGCGTCGGAGGTGTAGGGGCACGCGGGTTTTTTCGGCTCTTCCCCTTGAGCCGCCGCAACCCTACACCTTCCCTCTCGTCTTGCTCGCCGCCGCCCTCAATTCTTTCAATTGATGCTCTTATCTGTTAGTTATAGTGTGCTTAGAGTTTGTTCTTGCAGTAGTTAGGGTTATTTTTTAGTTTTATTTTGATTTCTGGCGATTGTGGCACATCTTCCCGTCCTTCTGTACGAAGCTATGTTTTTCAAATCTTCAGATTGATGTGTTTGGCGGGGAGATTTACAGTTCTGTTGAAGGCTTTCACTGGAGAGTTTTGAAGCTTGAAAACGTTTCTATGGTGGTATGTTTGTGCTCCCCCAGTGATTTCCGGTGGCTGGTTTGGTGATCTTCCCACGGTTTCAAATTGGTTTTTTCGAGATGTCCTTGGAACTCTAAAGCTTGGTGGTGGAAGGAATCTCTTTCAAGATATGGGGAATGATCAGTTTTGTATTTTATTTTCTCTTTTTGCTCTTTTCTAGAGCTTTCTCTTTGTTCAGATCAGATTTGATCTGAGTTCAACTGTATTTGGCCGTGATGGTCATTTCTTGGTAATGAAAGCTTAAGCTTCGGAAAAAAATATATATATAAAGAAATGCTCAGCTTAAAAAGACTTTCAAGGATCGACAATCATCAAAGAAGCACATAATTCTCACAATCCAACTCACAGAAGATCACTGCATTCTTCATTGCAATTTTTGCACTTCCAGTGTTCTTCTATTCTGAGCATAATTTGTATATCATTCTTATACTACTTATTTCTCTCATTCTCAAGGATTTTTCATAGTGATAAATAGATAAGTTTTAGTTAATCAGTTAGCTAGAGCAGGTACTAGATAGGTTAGAGAGAACCACAAGCTGTAGCAGAGTAAGGCATATCTCTGTGCTTGAGATCTAGGGCTTAACTTTTGATTAAAAAGAATTGTGTTGAAACTCCTGCAGGGAGAGTATTCATGAGGTAGAGACGTAGGTCCAAGTGGACCGAACTCTATAAATCGTGTGTCTCTTGCATTTACAGTTCCATTTGCATACTTAGTTTTTGCAGCATTCAAACTAATCTGTTTTCAAGGGTTTGAAACTCTTTTCAAGACCTTGAAAAAGACTTATATGTTTTTATTCAAATTGTATTTCATTCCAAAGGCTTGCAACTATTTTCAAGGCCTTGAACTTCACTGCTCTTCACATAAACTCTTCTCCTCTACAAGTTTTGCAATAAAGTTGGCATACTCTATTCAACCCCCCCCCTCTAGAGTATATGTGCTGCATTTCTACCTGCATACTCCCCTTTCAATTGGTATAAGAGCTTGTATCACTGTATCGATTTAACCATCTGGCGATCATGAGTACTGCAGGTGATGGTGGTTTCTCACAGGGAAGAGCTGCTAACGGACCTCCTCTATTTTGTGGAGATAATTTTTCTCACTGGAAAGCTCTGATGAAAATGTTCATCATTGATCAAGACACAGAGCTATGAAACATTATTCAGAATGGACCTCACACTTTCTACACAGAGAAAGATGGGATTAAAACTCCCAAATCTGAAGACTCTTTCTTCATATGAATTAGAACAATTCTCTATGAATTACAAAGCTATTAACATCTTGTATTGTGCTTTGAGTACAAATGAATTCAACAGGATTTCAGGCTGTAAGACTGTCAAGGAAATCAGGGATAAGCTTGTGGTGACATTTGAAGGAACCAGTCAAGTTAAGCAAACCAAGATCAACATCTATTTCAGACAATATGAATGCAGACGAGTCAATCAGAGAAATGTTCAAAAGGTTCACTGACATAGTAAATAACCTTGATTCACTTGGAAAGCATATTTCCAATGAAGAAAAGGTGAGGAAGATTCTGAGAAGTCTACCAAAGGCAAAATGGGAAGAAAAGACTACTGCAATTAAGGAAGCTCAAGATATCTCATCACTAAAACTTCATGACCTACAAGGGAAGCTTCTGACATATGAAATATCCATGAATGAAGTAGATGGAGAGCTACCAAAAGGTGTCAAGAAATTAGCACTCAAGGCCAAAGAGAATGAGAAAATTCAAAGCCGTGAAACTGAGGATGATGATGAAGATCCATTTGCTTTGATTTCCAAATCCTTTACCGAAATTATCAAGATAAAGAAAAACTTTGGAAACAAAGACTTCAAAAGAGAAAGAAACAGGTCATCCAGTAGCAAGGAATACAAAGGTAAGTCTTCTTCACAAAGTAAATCAAAAGTCATGAATTGCTTTGAGTGTGGTGATGCAGGACACTTGATAAGAGATTGTCCACACAAGAAAAGCAAGAAATTTCAAAGAAAGACCATGACAGGAGAAAGAAAGCTATGATAGCTTCATGGAGTGATTAAAATACCTCAAGTGAATCTGAATATGAAGAAGAACATGCCAACCTATGCTTCACGGCCAAGCATGATGAAAGTTCTGAAAAGAACATTGAGGTAATGGTAAACTGTTTGATTTCCAATTTGAGAGCCTAGGGTTCATGTAAACGATGAATATTTTCCTGATTTTATCTTTGCTTCATGATTTATTGATTTATTCTTTTGAATCAATTCAAGTTTCTTGTTTATTTTAGTATCCTACTTGAGTGACACGATTAGGAGATAAATTAGGATTCAAGAACTAGGGTTTGTTCATGTACTGTGCTTAATACTCAGTGTTAGTAAAGTAGATAACCGGAAACACTGCTTAGTTAGTGAATGCACGACAGTGATTCTAATTAACTGGGATGAGACTTGAACATGAATCTCGTATCACTGATACTGAGAAGAGACGTGTTAGGATTGGCTAGTGTGGGTAGATTCGGTAGGTGAGATTCGACTGTTTTTGTGCAACGATGGACCGACATGACATGTTGTCGTGCATGTCGTTAGCCTACTAGAACTGACCAGTAGATACAAGAGAACGATAGGAGATTGTAGTCTACCGTGAAGTAGAATGACTTGATAGTGATAGGAGATAGTAAACGCTATTACCCGGCTTAGTTAGAATATATTTAACGTGTTGCTCAGATAATTTGGACATCCTTACAACCCTAGGTGATCAGCGAGATTGCCTAGTTCTTTCCATTAATTGATTAAGAATTCTTCTTAATTTTAGTTTACGAGAATTCCTGTCTTTACTACAACCACTTGTTTGCGGGTGGCAACACCACAAATCATAACTTTTTACTCCGGTTACCTAGTGAACAACATTAAATTGTTAATTATAAACTTGTTGCGAGCCTGTCCTCGAGGGATCGACAACCCGAGTTCTGAAAATACTCACTCTTTACTACTTGACCATACGCTTGCGTAATACGCGCTAGTAATCTGTGTCAAGTTTTTGGCGCTATTTTTTGTTATATTTGCTACTTTAATTTCTCATTTTTTGTCTGATTTTCTGCTATTTCAGGTGCTCAGTGCATGCACAGGATCCCAAGAGAGCTTGTGCCCCCACTAGAAGACCTAGAGCAGTTGTTCAGAGACCAAAGAAGAAGACAAAAAAGAGCACCATGGGCGAACAATTAACCAACGCACAACTCAATCAGCGGGTGGAAGAGCTGTCTAAGCAGCTAAATGATCGCAACTCCCAGACACCGTACAACAAGTCTGGGCAGGCTATTGTGGAGAAGTTTCATTCGTCCACCTATGGACACAATTCGGCAATTGTAGTTCCAGAGATACAAGCCGAGCACTTTGATCTTAATCCTGCGACAATTCAGACGGTGACCAATCGGTTCCAATTCTATGGAAAAAGGGAAAACCCCAATGAATTTATTGGGAGGTTCAACGCGTACATAAAGACTACCAAGTACAAGGATGTGACAGCAGAGGCGTTAAAGCTAATTCTTTTCCCTTACTGTCTGAAGGGTGCAGCTGAGAAGTGGCTACAGTCAAGAGCTCCTGATTCGATCACTACATGGGCTCAGTGTGTGGATGAGTTCATGGCCAAGTTTTATCCAGTTCAACAGGTGATTGAGCTACAAGGTGATATTCTAGGCTTTCGGCAACAGGCCGATGAAACTGTGGTAGATGCATGGGACCGTTTTATGCATTTGGTCAGGAAGTCTCCAAACCATGATTTTGGGGATTACAAAAAATTTCAGGTCTTCTACTATGGTCTAGAACGTCACAATCAAGAGCTGGTTAACAGAGAAGCTGGAGGCAATTTTCTGTACTCTTTTGACAAGGAAGGATCTTATGCACTCATGAAGCATCTTGCTAAGTAGGACTCACAACTCTATGATTCCAGGAGATTATGGGCATTGCCTGAACCTAAGGATGATAAATGGAAGACTGGGATCAGCAAGATGGTGTTTGACTTAGCCAAGCATGTGTATCGGGATAAGAAGCCAGTTGCAAGAGTAGAGGAGCAGGAATTTGATTCAGCCTTGGCCCAGATTGTAAGTGAAGATGTGAACTTTGTGGGAAAACAAGGACAGCGGCAGAATTGGAACCAAGGGAACTACAGACCAGGCACAAGAGATCATCCAGGTTTCACTTATGGGGATCAGTCTGGGGCTATATACGCACCTGGGTTTCGGCACATGCCACAAGCACCATTTTCACAGGCTCCACCACCGGCTGTTATAGCACCAAACCCAGAGATTTATGTACTTACTACGGATTTAAAACAGCTGAGGAACAAAATGAATGATATGACCACGACGGTCAATGCTATATCTTCTGATTTGCAGGCTACGAAGACTTCTCTTCGTACACTAGAGGTTCAAGTTGGGAAAATTGCAACACAATTATCTGCTAGAGCACCTGGCTCCCTACCTCTGACACAGAGAATGTGCGCCAGGTAAATTCCATTACTACTCGCAGTGGGGTTTCGTTTACTGATCCACCATACCCGAGCCATGCCAGAGCTGAAGCATCAAAGGCTAAGTAGCATGAGGTCTTCGATTCTGAGAAGACACATGTCATGGTCCCCCATCAAAGGGCATGACTCCACATGATGAGGAAAAGTCCAATGAGGTATTACCTCCACCCTCTTCTTCTAAATATGTACCTTTTCCATTGAAAATTAGAAAGAAGAAGGATGGCTCTAAGGAGTACATGCGATTTATTAGTATTTTCTCCAAACTGCACATAAACATTTCGTTGATTGAGGCGCTGCAGAAAATGCCTAAGTATGCGCGGTTTATCAAGGATGCAATCCTTGGGAGAAAAGTTATGGATGACTTTCAGACAGTGAAGTTGAATGAGCATGTGATTTCATGTGTCTTGCATGGGCTACCCAAGAAGAAGAAAGATCCATGTAGTTTTGTGATTGAGGCTACACTTGGAGGGGCCTATACAGGCAGGGCTCTGTGTGATCTGGGAGCGAGTGTTACCTTGATGCCGCTTTCAGTATTCAAAAAGCTAGGTGTGGGGAGCCTCGTAAAACCTGGATCAATCTGCAGTTCGCAGATAAGTCATTCAAGAAGGCCATTGGGGTGGTAGAAGACTTACTTGTGAGGGTGGGTAGTTTGATCATGCCAGCAGATTTCGTGATATTGGATATGCCAGTTGGTGACGTTCCGATCATTCTTGGTAGGCCCTTTCTGGCTACCGTTCGGACGTTAAATGATGTAGAGAATGGGGAGTTGATCATGAGGGTCAACGATACTGTGGAGACATTTCGGGTTTTCAAACCGACTCCTCAGTACACTCGTGAGGTGAAGCTGTGCAAGTTAGGCGAGGAATTACGGAGCTGACATAGGAGGATCCGCTTGAACTTAACGGCAAAGCATCGAGTGTACAGGCGCACGAGGTAGTTATGAGCATCTAGCGCCAGAAGTTGGATGCAGATAGACCTACCAAACCACCTTTCTGAGGCTCTTGAGGTAACATGGTCGGGCCGTCGACCTTAAATTCAAGCGCTGCTTGGGAGGCAACCCAATGTAGAGTAGGATGCTTTTTGTTTTTGTTTTTATTTGTTTATGAGTTCTCTATATTTGACTATAAGGGGTGAGAGAGAGTGGACTTATTTTTCCAATCAGTGTGCAGGGACACAGGTACAGAAGACATACCGGATTCCCCTTCTTGATGTACGTGCTAGAGCTTGCACGAAATTGTGGAAAGGAAAAGCCCCACAGTAGTATGCAGAAAAGATATATAGAATTGCTTGAGGTCGAGGAGCAATTCCAATATTTTGAGTGCCACACGCATGAGAGGGCTACAGTTCATGTCCTAGACGCACATCGGAATTCGGGCGCGTAGAGACTTCTCCGGAAATTGTCAACGGTCCACAAGACCCCTTCTTGTTGGAATTTCGCGGCAACGGTGCCCATGTAGGTCTGGGCACCCAGGTACCTCTAAAACTCTCTCTAATCTACATTTTGAGCAATAAATTTTGAAATCCACCGCCCACACATTTAAGCGATGAGTCCTCTGTCATTATCTCTAAATTCGTTGAGGACAACGAAACGCTTAAGTGTGGGGGGGGGGGGGGGTTTGTATATAATTTCACTAGCCATGTCTTTGTTTGCATCGCCTTGTTACATATAGTTATGTTTTCGTATTGTGTTGGTTTGTGGTAGTATTGTGTAGTTTATGCATTTTATTATCACTTTTACTTTATTGAGTCCCCTGCCCAAAACTTGTGTTTAATCGAGTTGGCCAAAAGCATATAGAGTCTAGGAAAATATGAAAATACGAAAAAAAAAAAATCAAAAATCATAAAAAAATTGAAAACTTGTGAGAAAGGGCAATAGAAAAGAGTGAATGTGGAGAGGGCTTAATGATAGAATTCCTTAGGGCTATGAAAACCTGAGGTGAGGTAGACGCGAGAATCTGGAGTAGGAAGACTTATAGGGCTAATGCAAATTAGAAATGCGAGTAGCTGCCTGTCATACTGGTTATCCTACTAGCGCTACACCACCGTCACTTAGGCACTCGTCAACCCTCCTCGTAGTGGCAACGGAACAGTTGTGCGAGTGATTTTATGGGGGGCCTCACGTCCCGTCACCATCTCCTAGGTACACTAGTTACCCCTATTGATCCGTTCACCCCTTTTATTCACAGCCTCTAGCCTAGGAAGCCTTTCATTGTGACTTTCATCACTTGTTAGAATGGCCCTTTCCTATGCGTCATGATAGAGAGAGTCGAGTTAGGGAGGTTCAATGAGGGTGTGCGGAATTGATACATCTTACGTGGATTCTCTTACGTGTCGTCTTTTGAGGGGATGTGAGGGTGAATTAGAGACGATAGAACACTTTGGTGTGGCGGTGAGTCGTGTCCTTACACCACGATCACAGGTGGAGTGCCTTAGTGCGTGATATTTTTTTCGCACGATATGTGATGGGGGTTGGTTGAGCTTGTAGGAGGTTGCGCTTTAAATTTCATGTATATTCTCTATATCTTAGGTGATGAGGAGGATCGGTTGGAAAAAGCACGTATCATATTTGACTACCAGGTTGCGAGAGATGCTTTACATTGAGTGTGGGGGTGTCGACACATATTTGATTATATCACTGATTTGACAAATTCCACCCCCACATTATCTTCTTTGACATCGGATCTCCTCGGATATTACTATGCTATTATTGGCTCCATGTGTTAATGTTATTGTTGAGGAAATGAAAAGAAAAAAAAGAGAGAGATAAATAGAAATTGAAAGTATAAGGGAATAAAGAAGCAAGCTTGAAATTGAAGATCGGGCAGACCAGCTATTGTTCGAGATCACTTCTTCATGTTCGTGGCCGCGAGAACGGCGTTGTACCAAGATTGAGGGAATGAGGGCCGGAGTAGTGAGATTCGGTGGGGTTCCTTGGATTTTGGTGAGAGAGTTTGAGAATCGGGTTTTGTGAGTTATATCATGACGTCTAGGACTACGCTTCTAAATATCCTATCTTACCCGTCCTAATCCGTCAGCAGTGTAAACCCGTGGATAAATAGCTCGGATGGTAGGTGCTAGGGATACGTTTGATGAGTGTGCGGAGGCAACTTATTTTGTGTTCGTGCCCGTTCTGTCTGACGAAACTGGCCGCAAGTTCTACCGATCACCAAAGTTATAGAATTTCTGAGGGAATATGAGAGCCTTATGACTTGCCGGTTTACTTTTCGAGATTGCCCAATCTCTAACTAAAAAGAAAAAAAATTGTGTTGATTCAATTTGTGCATTGTTTGATAATCGAGTTGCATTGTATAGTCATGTAGATTGCATTGTGTGTGTTGTTTGTGTCACATGCCTAGTAAATTTGTATGCAATTCGGTGGATTTAAAATGAAGTGTGAGGATTGATTTTGCTCGGGACGCCCAAAAATGTAGTCTGGGGGATTTGATAACTCTGTATTAGAGTTATTATTCTTGCACATTTTACTATCTTTTTGTGTGATTTTCCAGTAAAATATATTAGTTTTACACTATGGATTTGAAGTATTTGAGTTTGTTGAGCTTTGAGCACTAAATGGTTAATTCGGGCGTTTCTCGCATTATTTTATGCTTATTTTGTCACGTTTGATCGCACTTCTGTGTTTCGTGTTGTTTTCACAGGAAACATAGCTCGGGGATTAAACGTAAAGAAGAAACAAACTTCGGAATTATGACAAAGCTTGGAAGTGATCAAGGAATGATAAGGGGGGACATAGCTGCATTTTTTGAAGGTTTCATAAAGTGCAAGGTGCCACCTCTTCAACCAATTTCACCAACACTATCACCTCTATTGTATGCCTTCAAAACCACCATAAACAATCCAACCTATACACCAATTAACCTGCCTATACCCTCACTAGCACCTCAACTATCTTTATTACACCACCAGACCATCACAAGACTCAATTTCATGTCTAAACTACCATCACCATAAAACCCTGCTACCTAATACCCATACCCTTCAACCATTACACCATTCAATCACCAAAGTACCATCACAAAACCAACTCACCATCAGACCACCTCCTTCACTACCTACTGTAGGGTTTTGATTCATGGATGCGCAACGGAAGCATAAACAAACATAAAACCATGCAAAACCCTCCAAGGATCACAAGTCAAGAGACATAACGATGGTAAGGGATAGAAATCATAAACACACCTTTGGGTTCTCCTTGATGACTTCAAACGCGAATTGTGTCACGTACTCTATGGTTGATCCACGCCTAGAGTTGATCCTAGAATCTCCCAAGTCCTTGGTGCTATCCCGGAAGAGGAAGAGGAAGAAGAATCACGCAAAACGAGACCCAAAAGGAGGGTCTCGGGCTCCTTCGGCCGACGGGGACGGAGCGGCGGCAAGGGGGCGGTCGGGCCTCCTTGTTGCTTGCTTTCTCTCCTTTTGTTCTCTCCCACTCTTGTTATGTTCACTAATGAGCATAAGTTATGTGGGAAGGAAGGAAGGAAGGTCCTTTATATAGTCCAACAACTCCTTGTTAACTACCCAAAGGACATATTCTAGTCCTACTAGAATTCAATTTAGTCCCTTCCTTGCAAATTAGTCCCTACTAAGTTTGCAAGGGTTTGCAAAGTGATCCTTCTAATAATTAATCCAATTAATTAATTCCCAAATCTAGTTCAACTCTATGTAGCGTGTGACCCCATAGGTTCTATATAGTTGGTAGCAACTATTTGCTAATATGGAGCGGTCTCTAGCAAAACATCCATTCTAGCCAACTAATAGAATAGTCATCTTGACAACCTTTGTACAAGTAATTGTCTCATCCCTTTGTCTCCATATCCGGATTGGACACGAGACATACAAGTCACACTCGTATATCCAACCCATAGTTTCTCGATCCATGGGAATAGCCTTATTCGTGCAAATAACATCAATATCCCATATTGATTTATTTGAGTCTGGCCAGACATTCTATAAGAACTATCCCTCGAGTGGCCTAGGATATTTGCTCCCGTTATGTGGGAGGGACAAATTATATCTACGTCCACTACGATCTCTAAGCTTGCTTCTTATTGTATCCAGTACACGCCTTTATAACTACCCAGTTACGGTGTAGCGTTTAACGCTACCAAGATCACAATAATCCACAACTAGAATATCTAGTGACTTCAAGTCTAAGGATGACAATACCATTGCACCGCGAGAAGCGCTTGTGACTTAACATAACGTGTATGTAGCCTTCTCGGAGATGGGTCAATCCAGTGCAACATTCCCTAATGCACACCTATGTGTTGGATCGTGATATCTCCATATCAATCCAACCCCATACTAGTCTATAGATGATTGTCCCATTAATCATTATATTTGACTAGGGATATTTAAGATAAACAACACATTTGTAAATCTAAGGACTTCATTATATTAAATATCCAATAAATAATAAATGAATTTCCAGCCACAAATAATTCATACTAAACTAGATTGCATCTAGGGCATCTATTCCAACACCTACAACCTCAATTCACCATCATCCTCATTAACCATCACCAGTACACATTACCATTCCCCCAAAAATCTCCCCAAACTCCACTGCCATGAAACCCAAATAGCTATCACTAATCAATTAATCACCTCCATTGCCTTACTCTCCAAACACCACCAGTTCACCTATTTGTGCAGCACCGTCCAACAACCCTCCTAATCCATGGCCTAATCTACTACCTCCATCAACCCATCAACCACCATTTACCTCCTTCTCCAAACACAATTACAGTAAGCTATAACATGCACCTAACAGCCCAACTAACTCCTGCAATTCACAACTCCTGCTACAAACTTCACCCACAAAACCACCAACACCCAAATCACCTTCACACCCATGAAGCCATCTGCAGACCTACATACTTCACCACCTTCAATTTCAACAACCCAAAACCATGGCCAAAAACCAGAACCTGAAATACAAACCCACCTGCAACACCATTAACAGAGCATCACAACAATAACCACCATTGCCTATATTCACCAACTTACCTCACAATCACCAGACCACCGTTTCACCACCATAACGAACTAGAATTCAACCAATGAAGACTCACCTGAATGACCTGCAGATTACTGAAGAAAAATAGAGAAGAGGGGGAGAAGAAGTGTAGAGAATCAGAGAAGATCGAAGAACAGATCAATCAGAAGCAAACCCATAACAGAGGCTCAATCTCTGATCAGAAACGAAGTGGCGCAAGAAAAGAAGCAGCGGACAGAGAAGGAAAAAGAAAAAAAAGAAACACTGCAGATCGCACGATCAGAATTTCTGGTCGTGCGATCAGAAACGGAGCCTTAGAAAAATTTCGGAGAGGAAAAATTGAAAAACCACTGTAAGTCACGACCAGAGGTCGTGGTCGTGCGATCAGAAGAAAGAGGAGGTCAGATCGCATGACCAGAAAAGATGGTCCTGCGACCTCCTGAAGCGAGAAAACCAGACAGAAGAATAAATAAATAAGACACGCACATAGGCTTGCTTAGCTTGGGTTCAAAACAACGTAGTTTTGGTCTTAATTATTTCCTTAACCTAATTTAGGGGAATAATTAATACTATAGCTACAATTACTTCTTAATAATCAATCTACTCTACACTTAACTAACGTGAGAAGAAAAGGAGAAGCAAGAGGAGACGACGAAGACAAAGACGGAGCTTCACCATTGAAGCTTCTTTGTTTTTTATTTATTCTACCTTTCTTAGTCAATTTTTATGGAGAAACTCTTTGTTATTTCATATTTAGTTATGAGTAGCTAAGAACTTTAGCTAGGCATCTCAATTTGAGAGCCTAGGGTTCATGTAAACGATGACTATTTTCCCGATTTGATCTTTGCTTCATGATTTATTGATTTCTTCTTTTGAATCAATTCAAGTTTCTTGTTTATTTTAGTATCCTACTCGAGTGAAACGATTAGGATATAAAATAGGATTCAAGAACTAGGGTTTGTTCAATAGTCAATTCATGCTTAAAGTTAGCAATATTTAAATTCGGTTGTTCATGTACTGTGCTTAATACTCCGTGTTAGTGGAGGAGCTAACCGGAAACAATGCTTAGTTAATGAATGCACGACAGTGATTCTAACTAAATAGGATGAGACTTGAACATCAATCCCGTATCACTGAGACTGAGAAGAGACGTGTTAGGATTGGCTAGTGTGGGTAGATTCGGTAGGTGAGATTCGACTGTTTTGTGCAACGGTGGACCGACAGGACCCGTTGTCGTGCATGTCATTAGCCTACTAGAACGGACAGGTAGATACAAGAGACCGATAGGAGATTGTAGTCTACCGTGAAGTAGAAAGACTTGAGACCGATAGGAGATAGTCAACGCTATTACCCGGCTTAGTTAGAATATAGTTAACGTGTTGCTCAGATAATTCGGACATCGTTTACAACCCTAGGTGATCAACGAGATTGCCTAGTTCTCTCCATTAATTGATGAATTCTTCTTAATTTTAGTTTACGATTATTCCTGTCTTTACTACAGCCACTTGTTTGGGGGTGGCAACACCACAAATCATAAATTTTTACTCCGGTTACCTACTGAACTACATTAAATTGTTAATTATAAACTTGTTGCGATCCTGTCCTCGAGGGATCGACAACCCGAGTACTGAAAATACTCACTCTTTACTTCTTGACCGTACGCTTGCGTAATACGCGCTAGTAATCCGCGTCAGGTAGTCGCCAGCTCGCCTCGTAGTGGCACACAGAACAGCTGTGCGAGGATGTGTATTAGAGCACTCACTGGTTTTTAGATCTTACCTTGCTGGACCACTAGTAAAACCTAATTGAACCTTGTATTTATTGTTAGCTTCTTTGACGTAGGGAGACGATTCTTGGCCTTCATCATATATCGGTTAGAATCACCTTTTTAAAGCGTCACGAGGGAGCAATAGTTGAGGGGATTGAGGGAGTGCTTCATTACAGATTTGCGTGAGTTCTGCAGATCGCATGTGCTTCATTTGATATCTACGAGGGGATGCGAGGGTGAGTGAGTAGGCTTGCACACTAAGGTGTGGCAGTGTTCCATGTCATTACATCGTGGGCACAGTAGTGCAGAGCCTGAGTGCGTGACGTCTAATCTGCACAAAAATGGGGTTGGTTGTACTTAGTTGGTGGAACGTGCCAGGTACCGGATTTTTATCATCTTGGTGTAGGAGGTTTGGTTGGATTAGGCTCGTGACATATATCTTATTTGTCTACTTGAGAGGGGGACCTAACTACAGTCTAGCGTGGGGGTGTCGACATATGACTAGGGACATAGAGATTGTGCATTGACGACTCCACCCCCATACACCCTTTGACTTTGACGGTTTGTGGCATCGCGCGCTTCATGGAGTTAGGGGGAGATGAATTATTAATTCTGATACTTATACATGGATTTTTTTATTTTCTTCCCCTGACCTTATCATTACTGCTTGATTCTTGGAGGAGGACCACTCGTACATTTTTATTGTATTATTGTTGTTTTATTGAGAGAAAAAAAAAAAAAAGAGAACAAAAAAGAAGAAAAATAGTAGAGAAAAAAGGGGGAAGAAAAGGAGATAAATAAAGAAAGAATATATTTGTGCTCAATGGAAAACGAGTGGTGAAAGTTCCTAGTTCCAGATGGAAGACAAAGATGAGTTTCGCACGCTTCACTTTGATTTCTGTGGGATTTACATTGTACCGGGGTTTGAGGGAATTGAGGGCCGAAGACGGTGAGTTTCGGGTTGCGATTTCTATCATCATGGTGAGGGTGTGTGAGACTTGGGCTTTTATGTGAGAATGTGACGCTCTAGGACTTATTACTTAACAATTATCCTGTGTCCCTAAGCCTCATCATTCTAAACTTTTAAAGGAATAGGAGCTCGGACTATGAAGTTGGCTTAGCCTTGGTTAGCCTCTTTTTTTTGTCAGCACATATGAAGAGGTAGGCTTTTCTTGATAGTAAAGCTTGGCTCTCTATAATAACTATGGGGAATTACTTGTTGTCAAATTAAGTTGCGATTCACACCTCTTGTCTAACTTTTTCATTACTCCAGAAGCACATGTTTATGTGGATTGAACTTGCCTGATCTCCCAAAAAGAAATTAATTTGTGTTTTATGTTTTAAGATCAAGTCCAGATTTTCATTTGCATCATCTTGCTGCATTGTAGTGTCATGAGTCATGTTAGATTGTTTGAGTCGTGTTGGCTAATAGACAGTTAGATGCAGGGACGCGCAAATGGCAAGTACGGGGGTATTTGATAACTCCTTAGTTTGAGTCATCTTTCGTATGTGAAACATTGCTATTTGTGTGCGTTTCGGTGCAAACTGATGAGATTCGGGCTTGATTGGGAAGAAAATGAGATTTCGGATGTTTTTTAGCTTAAACGTACAATTCGGGCGTTTCTTAAATAGTTTTACGTATGATTTGCATGATTTTGTCACATTTGGTTTTCGCGGTAGTGTTTGTGTTGTGACTTACAGGAACATTGCATGAGCAAGTGGAGAGAAGAAACGAGCTTCGGAAGTCAAGAGGAAGCAAGAGGAGATAAGTGGGAGGAGCAAAAGTGACCAATCTTCACTATTTCGAGAGTATCTTGAGTTTTAAAATGAATCCCGGAGTGAGACCACTGGCAAATGAAATTAGACTCAAAGAGCTTTTCAACGATAGGTTCAGGGAGCTCAAACGGAGATTAGATGAGAAAGATATGGTCCGTCGAAGAGGCTGAAAATCTGAACTCATCTCCAGGGATGCTCGTGCGAAAACTTATTGTGTTCGTGAGAACAGAAACACTAGCCAAATTTTTTGGAGCCAAAAGTCTCTTAGAATTAGTAGGAACACCCAAAAGTAGCTCGTGGGATTAGGTGTTCGTATGAACAATTTTTTGTTCGTGCAAACAGAGCGTTAAACTCAGAATTTCGGGGATGTTTTGTAATATTTCGAAAGCTAGATGCTTGGGGGACTTTTTTAGACCTAGTAGTCAGTGTTTTTGGCATTATTCTACCTCCGCTTGAAGGCAAGGAGCGGTCTCTTGGAGCTTGGAACCATCGTTTGATTTATCTCTTTTCCTACTCTTTTGTTTTTGATTTATGATCATAGAACTTGGTATTGTGATCATGTGTAATCGTAGCTAAGTTTGTTTATTGGGATCCTCTTTAGGTATCTAGGGTTTGCTATAGATTGCAGGTTTTGAGCTTATAATTCATGCTTATGCTTAATTGATGTGTTTTTCTCTTGTTATGAATGATTTATGTTCTTAATTCTATATCTCTTGTGTTTGACGTCACATTAGAGTTGATTATAATTGATGTTGTGTGGTAACTCCATGAATGTTAGTCGGTAAATTAAATCGCTCACCTAGTTCTATCGTTATTTGGTAACTGGATAATGTTAACTAGGATCGTGGAGTAGAACGTTGAACTTAATGCTCGTCTAGGATCTGTATAGACTTGGTAACTTGGTTTGAATTAAATGTAGGCGTAGAGTACTCGTTTGGTAACTCGAAACGTCGCAATTGCTTGATTGAAAAGAGGAGTGTATTAGCGTTTTGTAAAGCAAACAAGTGTCCGTAGTAACCCTAGTGATCCAAAGAATAAATCCCGCTATTTGTCTTTAAATCGTATTTATGTCATCTTACATGTTGCTTTAATCGTGAAATAAGTAGTCTAGTAGCTGTTTAAATTCATAGTTTAGAAAAGTGTAACACTCCGATGGTCCGGCTCGGTAGAGAACGGGATAGTGCTACGTGAATAGCGGAAATCGAGAACAAAAAATTCCATGTGGAGTTAAATAACAAGTCATTACAGGATCATCTTTAGGCTATAAACACAGGCTACAACGTTATGATAATAATTCTATTAAACTATTGTTCTTTACATAAAGTGACGACGTTTGATAATCTAGGTGTGTCTCGAATCCTGCTACTCCATATTCCCAGCTCTTAGACCTGCGGGGGAATGAAACAAAGACCGCAGTTTTTCGAAAGTCAGCAAGAAATGATGAGTGAGATACACCTTAGCATGTAAAAACATGAAATGTTACGAAAGGATACAGGGTCACGTGTTACATAAAACAAGAGTAACAGAGTAAGAGTATAACCACTGATTTCACGAATAAAGCAACAACGTTAACAAGTATTGATTGATTTTCATGTAACAAATCCGTTTACCACAATGTTTCTTAAAATTACAAATATGTCGAAAGTGTCCAATTAAAATCTCTCACAAGTGACATGTCCGTTCAAAATACGACTCTTAGAATTTGTTTCCCAACAGGGCTGTCAAATTAACACTCGTTTCACAGTACCCAGGTAGACCAGTGCCACGATCAGACATTCTAGACCTTAAGTGTTGCAACACCCTCCTAAGAGCGTCAATCAAAGGAGTGGTATCTAGAAGCAGTACTCCAGCCTACGACGAAAGGAGTCGGGGTGCACGTAGTGCCATATCTTTAGGGACCAAAGCCCAAGGAATCATCACCCGTAATGAATTAGTGACCGGTGCCCAGGGAATTAAACCCGATATAAGTGGTTCCGGTACATGCGAATCCTTTACTCGAGGGATCAAACCCCATTATCTCTTTAGGGACTAAGCCCAGGGAATCATCACCCACTATAAGTAACTCGGGGGATCGAACCCGATTATCTCTTTAGGGACTAAGCCCAGGGAATCATCACCCAATATAAGTAACTCCGGGGATCGAACCCGATTGTCTCTTTAGGGACTAAGCCCAGGGAATCATCACCCAAAATAAGTAACGTCACTGGTTCGTATATATTATGTTATTACTGATTTCTGATCAAGTGTGACAAGTACTCCAAGCTCAAATAATATTTTGAAGATTTGAAAACAATTAAAACACACTTCTCAAGTAGGGTATAAATACGACAAATATTTTCCAATTAAGCAAGTAGTGGACACGAAATAAGCTGGCACGCAAGGCGAATCATATAACTCGCCTCAAGTCGATATAGCAGTTAGTACGAAGGGGTGTCGACGAAGCCTATGTCCACGAATCCGTCGCCTACAGTTACCAATATTCTAATTACAATCAAGTTACTTCTAAAAAGGATGCACTTATACTATATACATGCTCGGCTTGGTCGCGTGACTATCCCCAAAATAATTATTTTAAGAAGACATATGTATTCAATAAGACTTTAACTCGCTTATTATTAAAAGATCGGTATCTCATTTACGATGATATGATTATCTAAGGGATTGCTAAATATTTATTTAGTAAGAAACTACATAAATTCAATAACTATTTAGTCACATTCTCCTTTATTATGAAAATTGTATGTTTGAATTGTAGTCAATAATAGCATATTAGTCTTATATCTAATAATTGCTATTTTTAGCTTACTTCGACAATTCGGCCCATTAAAATTTTAAAATAATATAAATTTAAATTTCCAATAAAATACCATAATTATTTAATTATAAACATGTATCAAAATGTTCTATTTTCATTTCTATTACTAGAGTAGTTATATATTTATTTAAACCAAACATTTTATTTCTTAGCAGCTAAAAATCGCATTCATATAAGCTTGTAATAATTATGTAACAACAACATAACCAACTTTTTTATAGACATTCTCTTCTCAAATTATTTTCCAAGAGTTATTATCTATATATTTTATATAACCACTATTTTAAATTGATTTACAAAAATATAAAGCTTATTTAAAAATTCAGGTTGTGTAAACTATATTAAGAATCCATATATTTATGAATATGTACTTAGTTACCCCCCACTATTCATTTACAGTTTCTGACTTAACACTAAATACCGTAAGGGTTCTGTTAAATGTAACCCCCCCCCCCCCCACCCTTGATCATCTTCCTCAAGCTCCATCAACAACACAGTTCACAAATCCGATTATTCTTTGATACACATAAGATTTCGATGATATAGAACTGAAATTCAAGTCAAAATAATGTGATTCATGTCAAAACATCATCAAAATCGGATACCGAATCTCCAAGAACACAAGAGTCGGCGTTGGGCCAAAGCTTCGCCGGAAATTATGGCACTCCGGTGGCTGGGTCGTCACCTTGGAGCCTGTTGGGTTTGTTCGGACCTCCAGGGTCGAGGCGAAATCGCCGGAAGAGGAGAAGAAGGGACGGAGGGGTCGGACCCGCTTCCCGTCGGGTTGCCTTCGGGCTTGCTTCAGCGGCGGCTTCCACGCCGCTGCTCCTGCTGTGACTTTGTTCGAACAGAGATAAAGAACAGAGGGCGAAAGAGAACGAAGGCATAGGAAGAGAGAGAGAGCAGGCAGTGGCGTGGTGGCGCTGCTTGTGTTGCTGCCGCTGCTCTGCTTTTCGCCGGAGAAACAGAGAAGGGGAGGGAGAGAGAGAGAGAGATGGGGGCCGAAAGGGGGTCGAGAGAGGGAAGGAGGTGGAGCTGGTGGTGGTGGCGTTGAGGGATGCCCGTCGGTGGTGATGGGTGTTTTTTTTCTCTTGTTTTTTGGTTCAGTGCACATGAGGAAGGAGAAGAATAGAGGTATTATATGGTGGTAAGGTAGTAGCTAGGTCCAACTAGGTAGGGTCTTGGTCAATAGTCTTGGTCAAAATTCAATGGTCAATTGACCAATAGTAGATGGGTTGAGAGAATTTGTTGTGTGCTTTGGGTGTAGTCTTTGCTAGGTAAAATTTTTAGGATGTTTTGGTAGTACTATCCTCAGGTAGAAATTGTTGTATACTTTGGTAGAACTCTAGCTAGGTTTATAGTGTATTACTTTAAGTTAGTTATATTATAACTAGATTTAATTTATAATAAAAATTGTACACGAGTCTACCACTAAAATCTCGACTTCGAAAATTAGCCAATTATTTCTAGTGACTCATAACCGATTCTAATGTGTTAAATTTAATATCTTACCCCTAGCCTAAAAACGGGTTTTACAGCCACCACCCCTTGGACTAAGCTTCGTACTCGAAGCTTGGACGGCTTACTAAGGTCTCAACGGGTCTTAGAGTCGCCAGTAACGCTATAACACTTAGCAAATTACCTGTACAAATAGAATACAGGGCATGCCAAGAGGGTCCACGGGTACGGTACATAGGATCGTCACCCGAGTCCGACCTTGGTTCCTCGGGCTGGTAGGGTACATGGTATCGTCACCCCAGTCCGACCACAATTCTTTGATCTAGCATCAGGCACTCGGACAAGTATCGCACATTAATTTTCACACAAAACAAGTATCCATATGTACTTTCACATACTTAAGTCCTATGCACGAGGAGCATTTGACAACCAAGTAATAGACAACATCAATCAACCACATAGTATATAACTCGTCCATATATTCAAGAAAGAAACCCCACGTAAAGAAGACAACCACATGTCTGAAACAACACTAAGCCCCTATTAGGTTACGCGATAAGGTCAGATAAATGTAGAAATTCATTATGCAAGAGTCAATCAATGACAGCTCCCCGCATACCCGACTTCCGTATTTTATCTTGCCCTATGTTTATTTAGGTTGACCTACAGATTTTTAATCCATTGTTGGAACGAACTGTTCTGATACCACCTGTAACACTTCGATGTTCCGGCTCGGTAGAGACCGGGAGAATGCTACGTGAATAGCGGAAATCGAGAACAAAACATTCCATGTGAAGTTAAATAACAAGTCATTACTGGATCATCTTTAGGCTACAAAAACAGGCTACAACGTTATGATAATGATTCTATAAAACTATTGTTCTTTACATAAAATGACGACGTTTAATAATCTAGGTGTGTCTCAAATCCCACTACTCCATATTCCCAGCTCTTAGACCTGCGGGGGAATGAAACAAAGACCGCAGTTTTTCGAAAGTCAGCAAGAAATGCTGAGTGCGATACACCTTAGAATGTAAAAACAGGAAAGGTTACGAAAGGCTACAGGGTCACGCGTTACATAAAACAAGAGTAACAGAGTAAGAGTATAACCACTGATTTCACGAATAAAGCAACAACGTTAACAAGTATTCATTGATTTTCACGTAACAAATCTGTTTACCACAATGTTTCTTAAAACTCAAATATGTCGAAAGTATCCAATTAAAATCTCTCACAAGTGACATGTCCGTTCAAAATACGACTCTTATAATTTGTTTCCCACGGGGTTGTCAAATTAACACTCGTTTCACAGTACCCGGGTAGACCAGTGACCACAATCAGACATTCTAGACCTTAAGTGTTGCAACACCTTCCTAAGAGCGTCAATCAAAGGAGTTGTATCTAGAAGTAGTACTCCAGCCTACGGCGAAAGGAGTCGGGGTGCACGTAGTGCCATATCTTTAGGGACCAAAGCCCAGGTAATCATCACCCGTAATGAATTTAGGGGCCGGTGCCCGGGGAATTAAACCTGATATACATGGTTCTGGTACATGCGAATCGCTTTACTCCGGGGATCGAACCTAAATATCTCTTTAGGGACTAAGCCCAGAGAATCATCACCCACTATAAGTAACTCCGGGAATCGAACCCGATTATCTCTTTAGGGACTAAGCCCAGGGAATCATCACCCAATATAAGTAACTCCGGGGATCGAACCCGATTATCTCTTTAGGGAATAAGCCCCGGAAATCATCACCCAATATAAGTAACATCAATGGTTCGTATAGATTATGTTATTGCTGATTTCTGATCAAGTGTGACAAGTACTCCAAGCTCAAATAATATTTTGAAGATTTGAAAAAAATTAAAACACACTTCTCAAGTAGGGTATAAAATACGACAACTATTTTCCATTTAAGCAAGTAGTGGACACGAAATAAGCTGGCACGCAAGGCTAAAGAAAGTCAGTCGCCCTATCGAACTGTTCAAACTTGTCACTATTGAACTGTCCCAGACCCGTCGAAGTGTTCCACACCCGTTGAACTGCTGCTTCTTTGCTACAAATCTTCAATGCTTCGCCAATTCGATTTGATTGCCAACTTCAAGCTATGATCACCAATTCATAACACATGAGATTTTACGTATGACTTCATAATCTATACTGTCAAATATGGACAACCAGTGTTGTAACTTGATGCTCTTTCACGAACATGCCACTTGTTAGAAAGAGACAGCGTAAGCACAAAGAGGTGAAATGTTTTGCAATGAACACGATGAAGAAACAACACAACGAATTAACGTGGTTCACTAGTTTTTTCATTTTAAGCTAGCTACCTCCACGGACAAAACGAACCAATTCTATGATGACAAGCCAATACAATCAACCACACAGTCACACACAATATGTCTCGACCATAGGTTAATATATAGTCCTAAGATACTGACTTGTGCCCAAAGAAACGAAGAAACATTCCAAAATCGAACAAGCAAACAACAAAACCGCCCCAAACCCAGACTGTTCGCACGAACACCCGTAGTGTTTGCACCAACACTGGTCGCACGAAAACTTTTGTTGTTTGCACGAACAGAAACTGAACCAAACACAGCTTCGTTCTTTGGTTCCTCGCTTCGCTAATTGCTTCGCTGCTTCTCCGATTCAATGATCTTCATTCTTTGGTTCCTCTCTTCACCAATTGCTTCGCCGCTTGTCCAATTCAATGCTAGGGTTTTGATCACCTTAAACAAAACACCACCCGTATGTATCAAAGGACATGCCACCCCTTAACCTTCTCATGACAATGGAAAACATGTAAAATTAAATAACGAAAGAATAAACTGCAATTTTTCCTCCATCTATTGAGACTCGCCACACTTTCTACCCTCAATAAAAGCAGGTTCGTTAGCCACACAAAATGTTACAATCCTTAAAGGAATAAAATTGGAGAGTCCATCCATATGATGAACAAATCCCGCGAAAAAAGAAGAACAAGAAACCAGAGAAGACATGTCGGAGAAAGAAGAAGACTCAACTAAAGAAGAAAGCAAAATTAGGAAAGAAGAACTGCCCCCTGCTGACGAAAAGAAGACGTCTCCTCCAGAAGAGCCACCAGCTCAGCCCAAAAAACGCACGAGAAGAATCGGAACATGATGTGACCACTTTTTGCCATGGATCCCCGACGGAAAAAACGGTCTAGAATGTTGTTCATGGAAGTATTGTAGTCGTTTTGTAATTGGTGCTAATGAAATGCCAACTATTTCCTTCTCTGTCAGTTATGACATTTTTAATACCAGATTAACTCACATTCATTTGGGACTTGAAAAGCCAAATGAACCCATATGAACCATCTTCCATTTTAGAATGCTTTTCCGTTACTTTGGACACAAGTCAGTATCTTAGGACATTATATTGACCTAGGGTCGAGACATATATTGTGTGGTTAATTGTATTTATCAATAAAATTGGTTCGTTTTGGCTGTGGAGAGGTAGTGGTAAATGGCAATTCCACCGCCTTGGATGGGTATTTAAAAGGGTTGTGTTGGATCTCATTAAAAAACACACGTTGGGGTAAAACGAGGGTACAGAGAGTTAACAGAGAAAAATATTTTTGTTCAGAGCTCTCCGGTCGCGTTTCTCTCAATGAAATCAGGGTTTTGCTCGTGGAGGTAGCTGATTAATCACTAGTGAACCACATTAATACCTGCGTTCTTGTTATATTGTTTGCACTGTTCTCAAGCCGTTCCAGTGCATAACATGTTGGAAAACCCATCTGTCCATAACCACCCTCTATTATTATTGTTTAACCTCCAGTACCACCAGTTCCCCATTTACCACCACTTTCCTCCACTTCTCCAACTAAACCTCCCAATCCCAAGACATTCCAATAAGTTTTTAGCAATTCAGAAAAATACAAGTGATACCCGGAAAATCCCAAGATGAAAACGATTCACTTGTTAACAGTATAAACGAATATACGTGCACAAACATTGGGTAAGTGTAACGCAAATAGCTATAAAAACCAGTTTTACAAAAAAAGCGGTGTCACTACAAAAAAAGATCGAGCGACATTGTGATATTCAGATTAATAATGAGTACATCTAACCGTCCCATCATCTATTGAAGTTATATAACAATATTCTAATATGAAATAGAAAATGAAAGCAACACTAGTGACGATTAACCTTATTACAGTGATACCCTAAATTCCTTGATAATCAACGACCTCTACAAGGTGACATAAAAAAAAACCTTGAATGGGTTTCCGAACTTGAGCTAGTACCATATGTTATACCAAAATGTTAAAGCGTGTCCATACCACGTGCATTTTTGACAGATGCAATTGCCATTATCTGTCAAACAGAAGGAGTCATTGTAAAGCCCCCATAGGCCACCGACCCGCCCTAGTCTGTGTAGACGAACATGTGGGCCTCTTAAAATACTACGGGCGATTATGGGTATCCACTCCTTCGATTTAAACGTATTTTGCCACAACGTTGCAAGGTTTGTGCCTTCCAACATTGCGTCAGCAAGATCGCTGATCTCCTTGTTCCACTCTCCATGGACAATCGAAGAGAGCACAAGGACGAAGGCCGCTATGTCATGACCATTCTTCGTCCCAGATTTCAGATACTTCTTCGATACTGTCCACACATCATACCTGAACAATGCGTACATGCCAAAGTAGAAACACGCTTCGTCATTCTTTGCCTTCTTGCAACGATAGAAGAAACTACAGTGCGATGCATCCCAAATGTGCAAACTCAACAACTCATCAATATCGGCATATCGATAAGAGCGGAATTTCTTCTCGGTCAATCTCGTGTTTACGGTCTTGCAAGTCGCCCCAAAGAGAACCAGATCTTTAGAAGAAGTCATCGCCAAACGGTCCGTGATTTCTCCAAAGACGAAGATCTACTAGACAGGAAGAGTCCATTGCGAAAAAATAACCATAAAAAGTGGAAAAGGAGACAAAACTTATAGGAGTGAATCGGAAGATCAACAGTCGTGACCCCTGGTTCCGTGTGTTTATTCTCAAAAAAATTTGTCGATTTTCTTTCCAAACTAAAATTGTTGTTTTTTTATGGATAAAATTGCTGTTGATTATTTTGAGCCGTCTTGAAGAAGGGAGCCATCTATTTTTTTTTTGAGGAGGGAACCATGTTTTTTTTATCATGGGTGAAAGTGTCATTTGCTAAAGTTGTTAAGAAAATGAAAAAACAAGTAATAAAAATGGGCAGAAAGGGTGAAAGTGTCCTTTACTAAACTGGAAGGGGTTATAGGGTCTTTTGGTTAACCTAGGGGGATAAATTATCCACTTTCATAAGATGCCACTATAACGGAATTGGGGAGTTATCTAAGATTTCTAACAGTTGCCTTAACGAGATATTAAAAAAGGGGAGGTATATGCATTTATTTCATCATCAAGGAACTTATAGCACTACTTGATCGTGTTGGGGCGGTACTAAAGGCTTACACAAATGATGGGGGGCAATATGAAATTTCATTGTCTTCGTCCGCTCAAAGCGATCAGCACCTCCATGGTTTTCATCACCGAGCTCGTTCTCAGTCCAAACACTGACATGACTAGTCACATAAAATGATCCAAAAGTGTAAGAAAACACCCCCAAACCATTACCGGCCTATAAATACCCCAAATTTGGCCCAAGAGGGAAGCAAGAAGAAATTCCCAAGTTATGAAGTTCTTCAGAGGGAATGGATCACGGGCGGCAGACCCACATTAAGGAATGTAGGTACTGTTTTGGATGAGAAATCCACCAGCCACGATAACTCAGCAACCGCGTATCGTGAGTCGTCGGGCCATCGATAGATCCCCCCGAAATCTCCTCAAACAGTGTCCAATTTCGGTTCACAGATTCATGGAACAACTGTACAATTTCCAGAAAAATTATATAGTGCAGAGTGGGTTGTTGGGACATCTAAATAAACAGTTTCAGAGTGAAAGTATTTCAGTATAGAACTATCTACTTCACGAAAAAAAATTCCATTTCATAAAACCGTCTAGAGTCAGTCTGACCGGCTCGCATTTCATAAGACAATCTATGCATTTCATGAGAAACCGGCAAAACCGACTCAACCGGTAAAAAAAAAAATTGGCCGCATTGAAGCCTTTTCCTAAAATATTACATTAAATTGATCAGCTCGCAGGCCGTAAAAAAAACCAAAAAATAAACATCCACAACAAACCACAACCTAAGGCCATATCCAATCACCATGCAAATAGCACATAAACAATTAAAATCTAATTTTGACACGCTTGGCCAATTTTTAATTGATTTTGGATATACTTGGGTCAAAAAAGTCCAAGAGGCCCACCATCATTTTGGCCGGACCAACAAATGAGTTCCGCAATGGCCTTGGGCCGGCCGGGCCCTAGCCCACACGGCTAGGCCGTGCGCTAGGGAGCCCGGCCCCCTTGGTCATGGCCTTCCTTGGGCGGCAAGGAGAAGAGGGCGGTCCCCTAGGGGGGCCGAACCTCTTATGGGAGTTGTTTCCATAACAACTTCCTCCTTGTTGCCCAAGTTTAGTTGTTTCCAAGTTTGAAAAACACCTTTTCCAACTTGTTCCCACACCCTAGTTCTCTAGATCCAAAATTTTCACATTCTATGTGATCTAAATTCACTAATCCTTACATACCATGTAATATTAGATCTTATTGGGATTGAATAATATTCAAAAATTGCATCAATATGCTTGATTTGTCCGTTTACGCGATAAACAGCAATTAAAGTGTAAAACAAAAAAAGAAATGGTAACACATAAACTATGTTATGCTCTACGACCCGTGGCTTTGATACCACTTTAGGGTTTTGATAACGGATACACAACGAAATAAACATGAATTAACCCGTTCAAGACTCTCCAAGGATCACAGGAAGAGATAGCATAATGATAGTAAGGGATTTAGTATCATAATACCCCTTGGGTTCTCCTGTGATGACTTCACTCGTGCAATAGTATTCACGTCTCTATGGCTATTCCAGTCCTAGGTTATAAATCCGGTTCTTCCAACACCTTGTTCTAGATATGAACGATGGAAGAGGAAGAAGAAGATCACACAACAAACACCAAAAAGAGGGGCTCGACCCTCGTTGTGGCCGACGGGGTAGGGGCAGACCAAGGGGGTTCGTCCCTCTTTGGTCTAGCTCTCTCCTTGCTTTTCTCTCCTACTCAATGTGTTATGAGAATTAGTGTGGGAAGGAAGCTAGGAGTGTCCTTTATATAGTCCAACAACTCCTTGTTGACTGCGTAAAAGCCCCTATCCTAATCTTGTCCATACACGGATTTGTCCAACTTGCAAATTAGTCCTACTAAGTTTGCAAGTAGTTGCGTATTGATCCTTCTAATTAATCATATTAATTACTTCCCAAGTCCGGTCTAATCCATAGGGAGTGTGACCCCATAGGTTTCTACTGAGTTGGTCGTAACAAATACTAACATGGAGCAGCCTCTATCAAGACATCCACGCTTCCCAACTAATAGAAATAGTCATCAGACAAAACCTTTTGCAAGTATTGTCTCATCCCTTTGTCTCTATATCCTGATTGGACACGACACAGACAAGTCACACTCGTATATCCAATCCATAGTTTCTCGATCCTGGGAATAGTCTTATCCAAGAAGGTAACATCAATATCATATATTGATTTATCTGTGTCTGTCCAGACATTCTATAAGCACCATCCCTCGAGTGGCCGTGGATATTTGATCCCGTTATGTGGGAGGGACAAATTCTATCTACATCACTACCATTTCTAAGATTTCTTGCTATTGTATCCGATAGGCGCCTTCATTGCTACCCAGTTACGGTGTAATGTTAGACGCTATCAAAACACTATTTTCCACAACTAGAGGATCTAGTGACTTCAAGTCGAAGGATGACAACGCCGTTGTCACTACGAGAAGCACTTGTGACTTTACATATCTTGTATGTAGCCTCCAGTATGCCATTACTGTAGGGTTTTGATTCATGGATCGCGCAAACGGAAGCATAATCAAACAAACAACCATGCAAAACCCTCCAAGGATCACAAGTCTAGATGCATAACGATAGTGAAGGTAAGAAATCATAAACACACCTTTGGGTTCTCCTTGATGACTTCAAACGCGAATAGTGTCACGTTTTCTATAGTTGATCCACGCCTAGAGTTGATCCTAGATCTCCAATCTCCTTGGTGCTAGCCCGGAATGAGAGGAGGGTGAAGGAATCACGCAAAACGAGGCACAAAGAGGGGTTCGGCCCTCTTGTGGCGTCGGGGACGAGGGGCGGCGGCAAGGGGGCGGCGTCCTCCTTGTTGCTTGCTCTCTCTCTCCTTTGTTCTCTCCCACTCTTGTTATGTTCTCTTTAGAGCATAAGTTATGAGGAAGGAAGGAAGGAGGGTCCTTTATATAGTCCAAAAACTCCTTGTTAACTACCTAAAGGACTTATTCTAGTCCTACTAGAATTCAATTTAGTCCCTTCCTTGCAAATTAGTCCCTACTAAGTTTGCAAGGGTTTGCAAAGTGATCCTTCTAATTAATTAATCCAATTAATTAATTCCCAAATCTAGTACAACTCTATATAGCGTGTGACCCCATAGGTTCTATCTAGTTGGTAGCAACTATTTGCTAATATGGAGCGGTTTCTAGCAAAACATCCATTCTAGCCAACTAATAGAATAGTCATCTAGACAACCTTGTACAAGTAATTGTCTCATCCCTTTGCCTCCATATCCGGATTGGACACGAGACATACAAGTCACACTCGTATATCCAATCCCTAGTTTCTCGATCCATGGAATAGCCTTATTCGTGCAAATAACATCAATATCCCATATATTGATTTATTTGAGTCTGGCCAGACATTCTATAAGCACTATCCTTCGAGTGGCCTAGGATATTTGCTCCCGTTATGTGGGAGGGGCAAATCCTCTCTACGTCCACTACGATCTCTAAGCTTGCTTCTCATTGTATCCAGTACACGCCTTTATAACTACCCAGTTACGGTGTAGCGTTTAACGCTACCAAGATCACAATGATCCACAACTAGAATATCTAGTGACTTCAAGTCTAAGGATGACAATACCATTGTACCCGAGAAGCACTTGTGACTTAACATAACATGTATGTAGCCTTCTCGGTGATGGGTCAATCCAGTGCAACATTCCGTAATGCACACCTATGTGTTGGATCGTGATATCTCCATATCAATCCAACCCCATACTAGTCTATAGATGATTGTCCCATTTAATCATTATATTTGACTAGGGATATTTAAGATAAACAACACGATTGTAAATCTAAGGACTTCATTATATTAAATATCCAATAAATAATAAATGAATTTTCTAGCCAATTACAAATTCATACTAAACTAGATTGCCTCTAGGGCATCTATTCCAACAGTCTCCCACTTGCACTAGAGCCAATCTGGCGCATCTCGTATGCCCATACTCCTAGTGTGCCCTTCATGCTTCCACTGCGTGAGAGGCTTTGTAAGCGGGTCTGACAGATTATCATCTGTAGGAATCTTGCATATCTGAACGTCTCCTCTATCGATAATATCTCGAATCAGATGAAACTTCCTGAGCACATGCTTGGATTTCTGGTGCGATCTAGGTTCCTTTGATTGCGCGATCGCCCCAGTGTTGTCACAGAACAACTCCACTGGATCCGCAATGCTAGGGACCACACCAAGTTCAGAAACAAACTTTCTGATCCAAACAGCCTCCTTTGCTGCGCCATTTGCAGCAATGTACTCAGCCTCTGTTGTAGAATCAGCTACCGTCTCTTGCTTGGAACTCTTCCAGCTCACCGCTGCTCCATTCAGGCAAAACACATATCCCGACTGTGATCTAAAGTCATCTCTATCGGTTTGGAAGCTTGCATCAGTGTAACCCCTTACACGCAACTCTTCCTCACCGCCAAACATCAAGAAAGCATCCTTAGTTCTTCTCAAGTACTTTAGGATGTTCTTGACAGCAATCCAGTGACTCTCACCCGGATTGGATTGGTATCTGCTTGTCATACTCAAGGCATATGACACATCTGGTCTAGTACATAACATGGCGTACATGATAGATCCTATGGCCGAGGCATAGGGAATTCTACTCATGCGTTCCTCCTCAATCTCATTGGAAGGACAACCACTCTTCGAAAGAGTGACTCCATGTGACATGGGCAAGAATCCCTTCTTGGAATCTTGCATGTTGAACCGTTTCAACACCTTGTCAATATATGTACTTTGACTTAGGCCTAGCAACCTCTTAGATCTATCTCTATAGATCTTTATACCGAGTATATAGGCTGCTTCCCCTAAGTCTTTCATTGAGAAACACTTTCCTAGCCAATCTTTAACAGATTGCAGCATGGGAATGTCGTTTCCAATGAGTAGTATGTCATCCACATACAAGACCAGAAAAGCTACAGAGCTCCCACTAACCTTCTTGTAAACACAAGACTCATCTTCGTTTCTGATGAAGCCAAACTCTTTGACCACTTCATCAAAACGTCGATTCCAACTCCTAGAAGCTTGCTTCAATCCATAAATGGATCGTTGCAGTTTACAGACTTTGTTGGCTTGCTTTGGATCCTCAAAACCCTCCGGCTGTATCATATACACGTCCTCGAGGAGATTCCCATAAAGGAATGCTGTTTTGACATCCATCTGCCAAATCTCATAGTCGTAGTATGCTGCATTTGCAAGTAGGATTCGGATGGATTTGGTTATTGCGACTGGTGAAAAGGTTTCATCATAGTCAATACCATGAATCTGTCTGAATCCTTTAGCTACCAATCGGCCCTTATAGGTAATCACATTACCATCCATGTCGATCTTCTTCTTGAAGACCCACTTGCACCCTATGGGCCGCGCCCCATCAGGTGGTTCCACCAAAGTCCATACTTTGTTGGTATACATGGATTCCATCTCGGATCTCATGGCTTCAAGCCACTTCTGCGAGTCTGGGCCATTCATGGCCTCCTCATAGGTAGTAGGCTCATCATCTATGAGCATCGTGTCACCGGAATCAGTCACGAGAAGTCCGTACCTCTCGGGTTCCTGGCGCACTCTACTAGATCTACGAAGCTCCTGTGTTACCTGAACAGGTGGATCCACAACTGCTTGTGATTCCTGTTCATGTTCCATAATCGGTTCAGTAATTTGTGGTTCTTGAACTTCTTCAAGTTCTACATTCCTCCCACTTGCTTCTTTAGAGACAAACTCTCTTTCTAGAAACACGCCGGTCCGAGCAACAAACACTTTGTTCTCGGTTGGATTGTAGAAATAGTATCCCTTAGTTTCCTTAGGGTACCCCACAAATTTAAACTTATCCGATTTAGGCCCTAGCTTGTCTGATTGTAAACGTTTTACATAGACATCGCAGCCCCAAATCCTCATGAACGACAGTGTGGGACGCCTCCCACTCCACATCTCATATGGTGTCTTCATGACTGATTTAGATGGAACACGGTTAATGGTGAAAGATGCACTTAATAGAGCGTAGCCCAAAATGATAATGGAAGATCGGTTTGACACATCATAGACCGAACCATATCCAATAGGGTTCGATTCCTCCTCTCGGACACGCCATTCCATTGTGGCGTTCCGGATGGAGTGAGTTGGGACACGATCCCACACTCTCTAAGATAGTCGTCAAACTCTTGGCTCAAGTATTCTCCTCCACGATCCGATCGTAGAGCCTTGATACTTTTGCCAAGTTGCTTCTCTACTTCATTCTTGAATTCTTTGAACACTTCAAAGGATTCTGATTTTGCCCTCATAAGGTACACAAATCCATATCTACTGTAATCATCAGTAAACGTAATGAAGTAGACATAACCACCCCTGGCAGGCGTGGCAAATGGCCCACACACATCGGTATGTATGAGCGCCAATTGCTCACTAGTCCTTTCACCTTTCTTATTGAAAGGGGACTTTGTCATTTTTCCCAATAAACAAGCCTCACATGTCTCATATGATTCAAAATCAAATGAGTCTAGTAATCCATCCTTATGGAGTCTAGATACACGTTTCTCATTTATGTGGCCTAAACGACAATGCCATAAATAAGCAGGATTTAAATCATTTATTTTAATCCGCTTGGTATTAATGTTGTAGACAGGATTGCTTAGATCAAGGACATAAAGTCCATTAAATAATTGCGCACTAAAATAGTGAATATTATTCAAATAAAAGGAACAACAATTGTTCTTTATTGAAATAATAAAACCTTCCTTGTCCAAACAAGAAATAGAAATAATGTTTCTGCTCATAGCAGGCACAAAATAGCAATTATTTAATTCTAAAACTAATCCTGAAGGCAGAGATAGCTCGCACACGCCTATGGCCAACGCAGCAACCTTTGCTCCATTCCCAACGCGTAGATCTACCTCCCCTTTAGCCAATCTTTTACTTCTCTTTAGATCCTGCATATTTCGACAAATATGAGATCCACATCCAGTATCTAATACCCATGATGTAGAGACAGTTAAATTGACATCTACAACAAAAATACCTGGTGGTGGTGGAATCACTATTCCAAGCCTCTTGTCCTCCAGATATTTTGGGCAGTTCCTCCTCCAGTGTCCAGGTTGACTACAGTAGTGACATTCACCCTTAGTCACGACCTTGGCAACGCCACCAACAGGTTTAAGGGCTTGTTCCTTGGACTTGGCAACTGACTTGCCTTTGCCCTTGGAGGAAGAGGCAAACTTTTTGCCCTTTCCTTTATGCACCATCATAATGGCCTTGCCCTTACCCTTGTTGATGCTCTGTTCAGCCGTCCTCAACATGTTGAGCAAATCTGGCAGTGGTTTAACGATCTCGTTCATGTTATAGTTCATAATGAACTGTCCATAACTCTCGGGCAACGATTGCAACACGAGATCGGTTGCCAACTCTTGGCCGACCGGGAACCCAAGTCGGGCGAGATTCTCCAAGTACCCGATCATTCGGAGTACATGGGGTCCCACCGGGCTCCCTTCTGCCAGATGACATTTGAACAGTGCCTTTGAGACCTCATACCTCTCTACCCTCGCCTGCTCTTGGAAGAGCTGCTTTAGATGTTCGATCATATCGACAACATTCATGTTCTCATGTTGCTTCTGAAGCTCAGAGGTCATGGTGCAAAGCATTAGGCAGGCCGCATCATTAGCGTCATCAACACGCTTTTGATACGCCTTTAAGGCAGCAGGTGTCTGGTTCTCTGGACCTTCTGGAACTTGCTCCTCTATTGCGTACAGTTTCTTCTCTTGCTTGAGAACAATTCTCAAGTTTCTGTACCAATCAAGAAAGTTGGTTCCAGAGAGCTTGTCCTTCTCAAGGACAGATCGTAGGGAATGTTGTCAACTCGATGAGTTGTTTGCCATTTGGAATTCTACAAAAGGAAAATACGCAAGTTTTAGTATTTGTGAATTTTTGACTATATTTAATAATGGCTAGTTTATTAAATATAGCTCCCACTATTTTTCTACGGATTAATAACCCTCAAGATATTAATGCGGAAAATATCCTTATATTTTCTAGTGGGCCAAGATCCATCTTTTTCATCTCTTTATGAGCTTGCTTTGGCAAGTCACCCATAATTTGACTACTTCTTAGGTCGGAACAATTCCAATTGCATCCCATATGCAACTCTTGGTTCAATCGGGCAAATAACTCCTTATTTATCCATCCATATGGATAATCCCAATTGATTGCCTCTAGGTTTCTTAATCAAATTAATAGCCTAGTTGTGTTCAACCTCTTATCTAAACAATTGCACATTGTTACGTGCCATCGCATTCCATCATTATGAACCAAGTCGCCATGCTTTGGCACGCACGAACTTGATAAATAATGATGATAATGAGTGTTTAAATAACGAGAAGGCAAGAACACAATGTTTAAAATTTGAGGGATTTTTCAATTCAATTTTAATTGTTTTGTTGATCAATATCAACTAATCTATCTATTTGAGTTTGGGCACAACTCCAAATAATAGATCCGGGTTGTCTAATTATCTTATTATCCTAATTGCATGCATCATCCATACACCAACCACACAAATAATAAGACAATAAATAAACAACCACAAAACAGGAATTAAACGTGATGTGGATATGGCCTTTTCTAGACTAAGATAATTCCAAGCCAATGGAATTATCTATGAACCCTAAGCAAACACACATCTCCATGCGTCTTGATCTTTTGGTCCATCCTTCATAGTCATGTGGAATGCTCCATGCTCCATGCTCCATCTTTTGTGGCTTCCTTGGCTTTGGGCTTCTTTTCTTCAATCTTGGCTAACAATCTACTTTATCTAGCACTAGCTTATATCTATACTAAATAAAATAAATCTCACAAGTTGAGAAAAAAAATGGCACGCAGGCCATAAAACCCTAATTAATTATTACAATTAATTGATCAGCTCGCAGGCCGTAAAACCAAACCACAAAATTAAACATCCACATCAAACCACATCCTAAGGCCATATCCAATCACCATGCGATTTGCACATAAACAGTTAAAATCCAATTTTAACGCGCTTGGTCAATTTTAATTGATTTTAGGATTTCTAGGGTTAAAACGGTCCATGGGCCCAACAATCCAATTGCCCGGGCCCAAACAAAGTGAACCATAAGGCCATAGGGCCGGCCCGGCCCAAAACCCGCAAGCTAGGCCCGCGGGTTAGGGCCGCCCGGCCCCATAGGGCGCCATCCTTGGGCGGCAAGCAAGGGGGCGGTCCCCTAGGGGGCCGAACCTCCTTGTGGAGGTTGTTTCCAAAACAACCTTCTTGCTTGGAGCCCAAGTTTGGTTGTTTCCTTGTTTTGGGAGAACTCCTTCTTCCCCAAGGATGCCCAAACCCTAGATCTAAGATCCTAAAATTTCTCAAACTCACCAATTCATGCATCCAATGCAATAATTGGGTCTTGTTGTGATTAATTCTTTGACAAATTGCATCCAATGCTTGATTTGTCTTGTTTTACGTGATGAACAACAAATTAAGGTGTAAAACAACAAGAATGTAACACATAAACTACGTTTATGCTCTATGACCTGTGGCTCTGATACCACTGTAGGGTTTTGATTCATGGATCGCGCAAACGGAAGCATAATCAAACAAACAACCATGCAAAACCCTCCAAGGATCACAAGTCTAGATGCATAACGATAGTGAAGGTAAGAAATCATAAACACACCTTTGGGTTCTCCTTGATGACTTCAAACGCGAATAGTGTCACGTTCTCTATAGTTGATCCACGCCTAGAGTTGATCCTAGATCTCCAATCTCCTTGGTGCTAGCCCGGAATGAGAGGAGGGTGAAGGAATCACGCAAAACGAGGCACAAAGAGGGGTTCGGCCCTCTTGTGGCGTCGGGGACGAGGGGCGGCGGCAAGGGGGCGGCGTCCTCCTTGTTGCTTGCTCTCTCTCTCCTTTGTTCTCTCCCACTCTTGTTATGTTCTCTTTAGAGCATAAGTTATGAGGAAGGAAGGAAGGAGGGTCCTTTATATAGTCCAAAAACTCCTTGTTAACTACCTAAAGGACTTATTCTAGTCCTACTAGAATTCAATTTAGTCCCTTCCTTGCAAATTAGTCCCTACTAAGTTTGCAAGGGTTTGAAAAGTGATCCTTCTAATTAATTAATCCAATTAATTAATTCCCAAATCTAGTACAACTCTATATAGCGTGTGACCCCATAGGTTCTATCTAGTTGGTAGCAACTATTTGCTAATATGGAGCGGTTTCTAGCAAAACATCCATTCTAGCCAACTAATAGAATAGTCATCTAGACAACCTTGTACAAGTAATTGTCTCATCCCTTTGCCTCCATATCCGGATTGGACACGAGACATACAAGTCACACTCGTATATCCAATCCCTAGTTTCTCGATCCATGGAATAGCCTTATTCGTGCAAATAACATCAATATCCCATATATTGATTTATTTGAGTCTGGCCAGACATTCTATAAGCACTATCCTTCGAGTGGCCTAGGATATTTGCTCCCGTTATGTGGGAGGGGCAAATCCTCTCTACGTCCACTACGATCTCTAAGCTTGCTTCTCATTGTATCCAGTACACGCCTTTATAACTACCCAGTTACGGTGTAGCGTTTAACGCTACCAAGATCACAATGATCCACAACTAGAATATCTAGTGACTTCAAGTCTAAGGATGACAATACCATTGTACCCGAGAAGCACTTGTGACTTAACATAACATGTATGTAGCCTTCTCGGTGATGGGTCAATCCAGTGCAACATTCCGTAATGCACACCTATGTGTTGGATCGTGATATCTCCATATCAATCCAACCCCATACTAGTCTATAGATGATTGTCCCATTTAATCATTATATTTGACTAGGGATATTTAAGATAAACAACACGATTGTAAATCTAAGGACTTCATTATATTAAATATCCAATAAATAATAAATGAATTTTCTAGCCAATTACAAATTCATACTAAACTAGATTGCCTCTAGGGCATCTATTCCAACAATTACTCCTAATGCATAACCGTGTGTTGGATCGTGATATCTCCATTTCAATCCAACCCCATACTAGTCTATAGTTGATCGTACTATTAATCAATATAATGGATTAGGGATATTTAAGAATATAACATTTATATTCTAAGGACTTCATTCATGTTAACATATCTCCATATTGATAGCATAATGAATAGTAAGTCCATAAATATTTGTCACGGTAAATTGATTGCCTCTAGGGCACAATTCCAATAGTCTCATCCATGCAAATAACATTAATATGATTGTATTGATTTATCTGATTCTGGCTAGACATTCTATGAGCGCCATCCCTCGAGTGGCCATGTTTTTACTCCCATTATGTGGGAGGGACAAATTCTATCTACGTCACTACCATATCTAAGCTTGCTTCTTTATTGTATCCGACTAACGCCTTTATTACTACCCAATTACGGTGTACCGCATGGCGATGTCAAAATACAATATTCCACATCTAGAGGATCTAGTGACTTCAATTTTAAGGATGACAATACCGTTGTCACTACAAAAAGCACTTGTGAATTTACATAAATTGCATGTAGCCTTCTCATTTTGGGTCAATCTAGTATGCTATCACTCCAAATGCATACCCATGTGTTGGATCGTGATATCTCCGTATCAATCCAACCCCATACTAGTCTATAGTTGATCGTCCGGTTAATCAATATAATTGACTAGGGATATTTAAGATAAATAACATATTTGCAATCTAAGGACTTCATTATATTAAATATCCACATAAATAATACAATGAATGTTTCTAGCCAAAACCATTATCCATACTAAAAAGATTGCCTCTAGGGAACCTATTCCAACAGGCCAGTCCCGTGTAAGCTCCTCCCAAGTTAGCTTCTATCACAAAGCTTCCCGGATCCTTCTATTTCTGAGTCAAACCATGCGTCACACATGAGCACACCTACTCAGCCAAATCCACTGTTTGAAATTTCGGCACTTCCCTCTTCCCTTAAATTACATCTCTCATGTATTTGGCATACTTAGGCATCTGACTGCTTCAATTAATGGAAAATTCATATGAAATTTCGAGAAAATGGACAAGAACCTCTTATACTACTCAGAGTCATCTTTCTTCTTTCTCGCCTTAAGAGGATATGGAAGATCCTTAGGAAAAGAAGGTGGTGGTGGTTTTACCTCATTATTCATGTGTGGAGTCACACCCTTTGATTGGGGGATCATGAATGGGGTCTTGTCAAAGACCTCTTGCTCCCTAGCCTTCAATACTTTAGCTTTGGCGTGTCCCGGATATGGGAGATCATCAAGAACAATCCCACTACGAGTAGTACAACTTACCTGGCATACAATCTCAATATCGGACGACAAGGATCCTGGTGGTCTAGAGGAGAGCTGAGTGGCAAACTGTCCTACCTGCACCTCCAAGTTACGAAGTGAGGTCTTGGTGATCTGCAAATCAGCTGTCAACGTCTCCACCTGAGAAGTGAAGGTGTTCACGTTCTTGCCCATCTGGTTCATCATGTTATCTAGTTCTGTCATCTCAACATTCTGTCTTGCAGCTGGTGGTGGCGCCTGAGCAACTGGCGCAGTGGTCTATGCTGAAATTCGGGTGCATATGAAGCTCCAGCCTGATCCCCATACATGAATCCTGGATTATCTCTAGTTCCGGGTCTGTAGTTCCATTGATTCTAGTTTCAATGTCCCTGTGCCCCCACATAGCTGATGTCTTTACTTGCAGCTTGAGTCAAAGCTGCAATCAAACTCTTTCTCCTCTATCGCAGACACATTCTTCTTATCCTGATATACATGCTTTGCCATGTAAGATACCATATTCGTGATCCCATCTTTCCACTCATCGTTCTTTGGCTCAGGCAACTTGGACAACCTTTCTAGTGTCATAGAATTGAGCATTCTGTTTTCAATTTGCTTCATCAAAGCTTATGCTCCATCCTTTTCCACTCTGTACAAGAATTTTCCACCTGCTTCCCTGTTCAGAAAATCTTGATTAGCACGTTCCAGGCCGTGATACAAAACCTAGAGGATCTTGTAATCACCAAAATTATGATTAGGACACTTGCATATTGTCCTCATAAAACGGTCCCATGCATCCACAACCGTCTCATCAGCATGTTGCAGAAAACCAAGAATCTCTGCTTGCAAGCCAATCACACGTTGAGTGGGGTAGAAATTGCTCATTAACTCATCAACACATTTCTCCTATGTGGTGATCGATTCTGGCTCTCTAGACTCCAGCCACATCTGTGTCTCACCCTTCAGACAATAACAAAAGAGAATCAGTTTCAGCGTATCAGGAGTCACGTTCTTGTACTTCACTGTCTTGATGTAAGCATCAAACTTCCCAATGAAGTCATTGGGGTATTCATCCCTATTCCCATAGTACTGAAACTGTTTTTGCACTGTCGTGACGGTGGCAGGCTTCAAATTAAACTGCTCGGCCTGGATGGTTGGCACTACAATCGCTGGCTTGTGTCCTCTCTTTGGTGACTGGAACTTTTCATCCACTGCTTGGCCCGACTTATTGTAGGTCATCTGGTTCTTTTGCTCATCGAGCTGCTCTTGCAGCTCAGTTAACTTCTGATTTAGTTGAGCGTTAGTCAATTGCTCACCCATTGGGATCTGTCTTGGATCCCTTCTCGGAGTTCTGATAGTTGTTCGGGGTCTTCAAGTGGGGGAACAAGATCTCTAGAAATCATATGCATGCACTGAACACCTGAAACACAATTTTGAAAACAAGTAAGAAATCACATAAATAATAAACAAAAAAGAAAAGGAGTAAACTAAACTAATTTCTAAAACTAAACTACAAATAGTAACCAATGCCTTCCCCAGCAACGACGCCAAAAAATTGACGCGGACTCCTCACGCGCTTAGACGCAAGTATACAGTCAAGTAATATAATGGAGTATTTTTGACTCCGAGTTATTGAACCCAAGGGAAGGATGTCTACTTTTGTCTAGATTTAGAAATTAAATCCAATTTACTCAAGTAATCGGTAAAAAGGCTTGTTGAATGGAGTGTTGTCACCCTCAGACAAGTGACTAGCAATGGTAATTAAATAGCACAAAAGAGATAATTTAGATTAAATCAATGGAGAGAAGACTAGGCAATCTATGGATCACCTAGGGAACTTTTGACGATTCCGGATTCCATTTTCTAACACGATCAATCAATAGTTAGTTAAGCTGGGTCATGGAACTGACAATCATCTATCGTCTCATGTCGTTCTATACACCGGTATCTATTTGTCCCTCTCAAGCCAATTCCAACTACCGATACATTCTAGCCGCCTAACGACAGTGCACAGAATAATGTCCTCTTTGACCATCACCACATGAACACCTCACTATCTAAAATCGAATCTACCCTCTTCTAGGCAATCCTACTCAACTTAGTTCTCAGTCTTATTGATCAGGATTTCATCCGTTTAATCATCCCAACTAGGTTAGAGTTGCTTTCACACACTCACTAGTTATGTAACAAGTTCGGGTCATGACTCCTAGCTTGTTAAGGATTAAGCACAATAAATGAATGATTAACTAACTATGATCATCATTAAGCCAAGTTCATGGTTGAATGAAGAAATAGATAATCAACATCACACATCATGATTCTTATTTTTCAAGAGAAGAACACAATATGATAGAAACTAAAACAATCTTCATTGAATCACAAACCCTAAGCAGGAAAGTTCATAAAATCCAGGAAAACCTCCTCAAAACAAAAACCCTAGGCTCTCCATATATGCCTAGGTATGATTTTGGCTACTTATAACAAAAGTAAAGGGGAGTATGCAGGTAGAAATGCAGCACATATACTCTAAAAGGGGGGGGGGGTTGAATAGAGTATGCCAACTTTTTGCAAAACTTGTAGAGGAGAAGAGTTTCCGTGAAGAGTAGTGAAGTTCAAGGCCTTGAAAACAGTTTAAAGCCTTTGGAATGAAATACAATTTGAATAAAAACTGATAAATCTTTTTCAAGGCCTTGAAAAGAGTTTCAAAACTCTTGAGAACAGACTAGTTTGAATGCTGCAATAACTAAGTATGCAAATGAAACTGTAAATGCAAGAGACACAGGATTATAGAGTTCAGTCCACTTGTACCAACGTATCTACCTCAGGGATCTTCTCCCTGCAGGATTTTCAACACAATTCTTATTAATAAAAAGCTAAGCCCTAGATCTCAAGCACAGAGATATGCCTTACTATGTTAAAGCTTGTGGTTATCTCTAACCTATCTAGTACCTGCTCTAGCTAACTGATTAACTAAGAATTCTCTATTTTTCACTTTGAACAATCCTTGAGAATGAGAGAAATAAGTATTATAAGAATGATATAAAAATTATGCTCAGAATAGAAGAACATTGGAATTGCAAAAACTGCAGTGAAGAATGCAGTGATCTTCTGTAAGTTGGATTGTGAGAATGATGTGCTTCTTTGATGCTTGTTAATCCTGGAATGTGTCTCTCTTTTTTCCCGTTGAGTGTTGTGTTTGTTTCTTCAAAAAGAGCTCTATTTATATAGCTCAGATGCAATGCAAATCTTCTCTGATTTTCCGCAACAACCTTCTTGTTTTGTAGGCAACAGCTTTGACTCTTTTAACAGACTTCTCCAACGGATAGTTGATCATGATCTTCAGATCTATTGATCTTATCTTGTCTTTCAATATATTAGGAAGCTTTCAAGAGTATTTGATTGATCACATAATCACATTTTCTCCAAGTTTCCTTTCCTGCAAAATCCATATTAGGAAACCAATCCTGAAACTTAGGAAATAAAATTTCCCTGCAAACTCAGTCAAACAGGTGGATTAAATAATGTTAAATATATCAAAGTAGTTTGTATTTCATCATCAAATAATGACAGATCAAGCATAGGGGTGAGAGAGGTAGAATCAGATCAGAAGATTTCAGACGAACTCCCCCTAAGAAAGTGCATAAGAGAGGTAGAATCAGATCAGAAGAGTTCAGACGAACTCCCCCTAAGAAAGTGCATACAGGTCATATAGTTTCAAGGCTTTGAATCCTCTTTCAAAGCCTTGAAATAACTCTTCTATTTCAAACCTCTGAAACCTGATTCAAGGCTTTGAAAACTGGTTCAAGGCCTGTGAAACCTGTGAACTTACAATCTCCCCCTTGATTAAAGACAAAACCTCAATCTATTTGATCCTTAGTTTCTGCAAAAAATACTAATTAGCACAAAGCTCAAATAATAGTAACACATTGGTTCCAAAAATATCCAACTTATTCAATAATAAACTTAAGCAGAAAAACACATAAGTCCAAATAATCCTACAGATAAAAAAGATAGGTCACTAAAACTTAAAAACAACCTAAGATTTCTACCCCTCTTTTACTTTCATTAAAAAAAAGAATGAGAAAAAAGTGTTGGCTCAGAGTCTTTGGAAAATTTTTAAAATAAACTTAAAAAGAAGTGGGAAAGAAAGAGTAGGCAAGAGTTTATGGGGTTGGGTCTTCATTTCCATCCTGATCTCCTTCTTCATCCTAACTATCTTCATCATTGTCCTGTTCTTCTTCATCCTCTTCATTCACACCAGCAGTCTCTTCTTCAAACTTATCTTCAGTAGCAACCTTTGGAGATTCCTTCTTCTTCTTCAGGTTTATCTGCAATGCATCTGAATTAGGACTGTCTACTTCATCTCCCTCTTGAGCAGCCTGTTCAACTAACACCTGCTTTACTTTGTCCTTGTCTTGAGTAGCTTCTTCCTGGTTGGAGTGTCATTGGGCAAGTTCTTGTCAGAACCATCTTTCCGATACCTTCTTCATCCTCAAGGACATCAAACACATTCATTCTTCTAAATATGGTCTCCTCCATGGAATTCACCTTCCTGAGATCAGTCTCAAACCCATGCTGATTCTCTTTGATTTCACTAGAGTCCGTCTCTAAACTCTCTGAAGAATTGAAGACAAGTCAGGAGGCTGAGACGTCTGGCTTGAATTAGGGAGCAAGGTATTGGGCTTAACAAACTTCTTTGCACCCAATTCCTATTCTGTCAAATCTAAATACAAATTCCAAACCTTTGCCTTGGTCTTCACCACTCAATCTTCTCAAAATCTTTCTCATTAAGAAAACCAAACCCAGAAGTGATAGATTCCTCCCCATTTGTTGGAATCTCAATGTTTTGGAAGAAAAGAGTGAGCAAATTAGCATAGGGTATAGGATTCTTTCTCTGACCTGTTTAGGTAAACAGCATGTGTTCCATTACAAGTTTATGGCAAAAAATGTCATACCCATACATAATCAGATACATAATTTATAGCACTCTCTAAGTGATCAACTCCTTGGAATGTACCCTTGGGAAGATACATCTCATCAAGATAGTGGACAAAACTTTGGCTTCAACATTTAACAGAGAGTGTGTTAACTGTTTGGATGAGGCAGGGATATTGGGTAGAAATAATTCTTCTTTGGCCAACTTCAAAACTTCACTTTTGGGAAGATGGTTCTGTGTTTCATACCTCTTAGGACAGCCAAGGACAGACGCAAACTCAGCATGATCTAGTTCCACAGTAACACCAGCAACTCTAGTCTTGATTACTAAGTGTGGAGAGTTCTTAAGTTCCTTCATGTTGAAATTGAAGAATCTTGTAAGTCTTGGATATGCTAGATCAGGAGGGTTTAGCATGAACCACTGAGAGCTCTTCATTAACATAGTAATGCAATTCAGATTCATTCCAAGAAACATAGGCATACTGATCAAGCTAAAGAAATCAATAGGCCTAGAGGCAAAACCATCCAACCACTGACCTTTGGAAGTATTTGAGATTAACCAAGATTCATTAGGAGCAGAGTTCTTTGAGTAGATCTGCATGGCTCTCTCCACATTGTCTTCTGGTTCTTGCTATGTCACCTTTTCTTTTCCCTTTTCAGCTTGAGAGGCCTTCTTCTTTTTCTTCAACTTCTTGGGGCTGGAGATTTGTGTTTCTGGTTGCTTTTCTGCAGCAGCCTGCTCTTTCTTCTTCTTATTATTATCTGAAGATGGTGTCACATCCTTTCTTTGGTGGAGGAAGTTCTTCAACAGCTTCTGCACTGGGAGTCCTAGAACTTGAATCCCCACTGATTGTTTGAACTTCATCCTCAACTGTCTTTCTCTTCTTCACTATGCTAGGCTTTGAACCACTGGCCATCTTGATTGTGTCAGAGGTTCATCTAGTACTCATTAGGGTTTGGAGAAGAATAGAGAGAAGCAGGAATGATACGGAGTGAAGGAGAAGAGAAGAAGATAAATACTGAAAGAGTTTGAGTTTGAAAAGGAAACTGCAATATTTTTCTGATCTCAAAATATTTGTAATGATCAGAGAAGATTAAAATATTTGAAGCCGTTGGAAATAAATATTTTAATACTATATTTGGCAGAAAAATAATTTTAAAAAAGGTAGGGGAAAATTGAGCAAATACCTATAAAGATAGCACCCAATACTGAATGATCCAAGATTTATTGACTAACCAGTTATCAGACTTATTTTCAAGGCTTTGACAATAATTTTAAGGTCTTGAAATGCTGCTATATTGAAGCAAATAAAATCAAAGCTTTGAAAATCAAATCAAACCTTTGAAACACATAATAGCTTACCTTCCTTACCTGATGCTCCCCCTAAACCAATGCATCTTTATTTAGCATGCCTTATTCCAGCCTTAGAGCTGAAAATCTTTCATCTAGCAATGGTTTAGTGAAGATATCAGCAAGTTTCATGTTAGTAGAAAAAAATTCAAGAACAATATCACCTTTCTTAGCATGATCTCTGATGAAATGGTGTCTAACATCAATATGCTTGGTTCTTGAATGTTGAACTAGATTCTTTGTAATTGATATTGCACTGGTGTTGTCACATTTGATAGGTATACTTCTGAAGTCAAATCCAAGATCTCTTAACTACTGAGCAATCCATAAAACTTGTGAGCAACAGGCTCCAGCAACTATATATTCAGCTTCAGCTGTTGATAGAGCAACTGAGTTTTGTTTCTTGGAGTGCCAACTGATCAAGGAGGATCCAATAAATTGGCAAGTTCCTAAAGTGGTTTTCCTATCAACTTTGTAACCTGCAAAGTCAGCATCTGAAAAATCATGCAAAGAGAAATTAGAATGTCTTGGATACCAAATCCCTAAGTCTTTGGTACCATTGAGATATATGAATAGTCTATTCACAACCCTTAAGTGTGATTCCTTTGGATCAGATTGAAATCTTGCACACATACATACATTGAACATGATATCTGGTCTACTAGCAGCAAGGTATAGTAATGATCCAATCATACCTCTATACTCTTTTACATTGACACTCATACCAGATTCATCCTTATCTAAGGACAGTGTAGAACTCATAGGAGTCTTGATTTATTTGGATTGAGACATATTGTACGTGTTCAACATGTCCCTAGTGTACTTTCTTTGATGCAGAAAGATGCCCTTCTTCAACTGATGTATTTGAAGTCCAAGGAAGAAGTTCAACTCTCCCATCATGCTCATTTCAATTTCCCTGCTTATATGACTTGAGAAATCTTTTCATAATAGATCATTAGTAGCTCCTAATAGAATATCATCAACATAAATCTGAACTACAAGTAAATCTTTCTCATGAGTCTTTATGAAAAGGGTCTTGTCAACCAATCCTCTTTTGAAATCATTTTCAATCAAAAACTTTGACAATCTTTCATACCAAGCTCTTGGAGCTTGTTTCAAACCATAAAGAGCCATGTCAAGTTTGTAAACATGATCTGAAAACTTATCACTTTGAAAACCAGGAGGTTGTGAAACATAAACTTCCTCTTGCAACTAATTATTAAAAAATGCACACTTCACATCCATTTGAAATAGTTTCATGTTCTTGTGAGATGCAAAAGCAAGTAAAATTCTAATTGCCTCTAACCTGGCCACATGAGCAAAAGTTTCCTCATAATCAATACCTTCTTCTTGGTTGTAACATTGAGCAACTAACCTTGCTTTGTTTCTGATCACTTTGCCATTCTCATCTCGTTTATTTCTGAATACCCATCTGGTATCAATGATAGACTGGTTTATTGGTAGGGGAACTAGGTTCCACACCATATTTCTTTCAAACTCATTGAGTTCAATTTGCATAACTATAATCCAGTCTGCTTCTTGTAATGCTTCCTTCACAGTTTTGGGTTCTACTAGAGAGATAAAAGCATTATAAGCACAAAGATTATTCAACTGTGATCTGGTTTGTGTACCAGTGGTTGGATCAGAGATGATGTTATCAACTGGATGAGATGAGAGATATTTGACTCTCTTTCTTGGAGGCCAGGGTTCAACCTCTCCATATTGCTTCTCTGGTCTTGAAGCAGTAGCCTTATCACTCATATCTTTCTGATCATCCTTGTCAAGGCTTTCATCTCTATTTTCAAGGCCTTGAGACCTATTTTCAAGGTCTTGAAAATGGCTTATGTTTCTTTCTGAACCTTTCTTGAAACCAAGTGAGTTCTCAGCTTCTTCTTCTTATTCATGCTTGTTCAGGTTCAAGTCTGCAAAACTTTCACTCAAAGAACCATCAAGGCTTTCATCAAAAATAACATGAATACTTTCTTCGACCATCTTGGTTCTTCTATTATAAACTCTATAAGCCTTGCTAGTAAGAGAGTAACCAAAAAAGATACCGTCATCGCTTCTTGCATCAAACTTAACCAAGTTGTCATTACCATTGTTGTGGACAAAACATGTGCAACCAAAGGGTTTGAAGTATGAAATGTTTGGCTTTCTCCCTTTGAAAAGTTCATAGGGGGTCTTTTTCAAGATAGTCTAATCAAGAACCTGTTCAACATGTAATTTGCTGTATTCACAGCTTCTTCCCAATAGTGTTTTGCCAGCTTGTTTTCTAGAAGCATTGTTCTTGACATATATTTCTTTCAACAACTCCATTTTTTTTGAGGAGTTCTAGGAGCAAAGATTGTGAGAGATACCATGCTTAACACAGAACAAATTAAATTCTAATTGATCAAATTCTCTACCATGATCACTTCTAATTGAAGAAATAGGTAGGTTTTTCAAGGTTTGAAGTTCTCTGCAAAGTTTTGAAAATTCAGAGAGGGCTTTAGATTTTTCTTTTAGAAACATAACCCAAGTAAATATAGAATAATCATCTACAATAACTAGCATATACCTCTTACCTTTTGGAGTTGGATTCCTCATAGGACCACAGAGATCCATATAAAGTAATTCAACAGGTCTTGTAGTACTTACAAATTTATTTGGCTTGAATGAGCTTCTCGTCTTCTTACCCTGAGCACAAGCTTTGCATACTTGATCATCTTTGAGCTTGATAGATGGTAATCCTCTTATCAGATCTTTGGAGATCAAAATTTTCAATGCAAGCTAATGTGACCAACCTTTCTGTGCCAAAACTTTGAATCCTCTTTCAAAGCCTTGAGGCACTTCAAGTTTTCACTTGCAACTTTGTTAGTCTGAAAAGTATAAACATTGTTTGATCTAGAGGCTGTGAGGATGCAATTGCCAGATTTGTCATTCTGCACCACACACTTCTCTTTATCAAATATAACCTTGTTTCCATTGTCACAAAGTTGAGATACACTAAGCAGATTACATTTCAAGACATCAACTAGATATGCATCAGAAATGGAATTTTCAGAATTTGTACCAACTTTAACAATACCAAGAATGTTGCATTTGCCTTTGTCACCAAGTTTAATTGATCCTTTTGATTGCTCTTTCAGTTCCGGAAATAAAGATCTCTTTCCACTCATGTGTCTTGAGCAACCACTGTCCATAAACCACTTCTGCTCTTTGATCTTGGTGACACCCTGCAAACACCATTCACTGTCTTACCCAGCTGTTAGACCAAGTGCTGAATTTAGATTCATATTCAGGGTCAACCATGTTAGGTGGTCTAACCCCTTTAGGAACCCAAATCTGTCTAACTTTTCCTTTGAGTTGGAAGGGAAAAGTGTTGCTCATAATGTGAGGGTCTCTTCTTCTAAAAGGCAAGTCATTTTAACATGACCAATCTTATTGCAGTAATGACATTTAGGAGATGTTTTGCTTCCAGCTTTCACAAATCTGGTATTATTTTTCTTTGGAAAGTTTGGATTGTATCCAATACCAGTCTTGTGAAGAGACTTCAAGCTACCACCAAGAATCAAGTTCAAGTTGTGTTCTGAGCCTTCTTTGACTAATTCAGAGGATGTGAGAATGCAATTGTCTGATTTCTCATTTTGCACCACACACTTCTCTTTATCAAAGATAACCTTATTGACATTGTCACAAAGCTGAGATACACTAAGCAAGTTAAATTTCAAGCCATCAACTAGATATACATCAGAAATTGAGTTTTCAGAATCTGTACCAACTTTACCAATACCAAGAATGTTGCATTTTCCTCCGTCACCAAGTTTAATTGAACCTTCATATTTCTCTTTCAATTCAGAGAATAGAGATCTCTTTCCACTCATGTTTCTTGAGCAACCACTGTCCATAAACCACTTCTGTTCTTTGACATTGGTGACAACCAGCAAACACCAATCGCTACCTTACCCATCTGTTAGACCAAGTGTGGAATTTGGACTCATACTCAGGATCAACCATGTTGGGTGGTCTGACCCCTTTACGAACCCAAAGTTGTCTGACTTGTCCCTTGAGTTGAAATGGGAAAGTGTTCCTCATTATGTGAGGGGCTCTTCTTCTGAAAGGACAAGTCATCTTAACATGACCAATTTTATTTCGAAAATGACACTTAGGAGAAGTTTTGTTTCCAGCTTTCACAAATCTGGTATTGTTCTTTCTTGGAAAATTTGGATTGTTTCCAATACTCGTTTTGTGAACAGATTTTGAACTTTCTCCAAGAATCAAGTTCAACTTGTGTTCTGAGCCTGCAAGCTTGAATTTGACTGATTTAGATTCTTGAAGTTTCTCAGTAAGAGTAGTCTTTTTTTTATCTAATTCATCAACTTGATGTCTCAGATTAACAAGGCTATCACTCAGTAAAGAGTTCTCAGTGACTACTTACTTGACTTGTGTTTTCAAGGCTTTGAAACTGGTTTTCAAGGCCTTGAAATCACTGTCAGTTTTCTTCTAAGATATTTCAAGATTCTCATTCAGAAAAACAAGTTGTAAATTCTATTTAGCTTGCTCATGAACGTTTTCTTTCAAAGTCTAATTTCTTTCAAATAGTCCTCTTCGTTTAAAAGCATTGTTCTAAGGTAATCTGAGAGAACTTCTTTTGGTTTATTCCTAGCTAACGTGCTTAGCTACTCATAACTAAATATGAAATAAAAAAGAGTTTCTCCATAAAAATTGACTAAGAAAGATAGAAGAAATCAAACACAAAGAAGCTTCAATGGTGAAGCTCCTTCTTCGTCTTTGTCGTCTCCTCTTGCTTCTCCTTTTCTTCTCATGTTGGTTAAGTGTAGAGTAGATTGATTAATAAGAAGTAATTGTAATTATAGTATTAATTATTCCCCTAAATTAGGTTAAGGAAATAATTAAAACCAAAACTACGAAGTTTTGAACCCAAACTAAGCAAGCCTATGTGCGCGTCTTCTTTATTTTTTCTTCCGTCTGGCTTTCTCGCTTCAGGAGGTCGCAGGACCATCTTTTCTGGTCGTGCGATCTGAACTCCTCTTTCTTCTGATCGCACGACTTCTGGTCGTGACTTACAGTGGGTTTTCAATTGTTCCTCTCCGAAATTTTTCTAAGGCTCCGGTTCTGATCGCACGACCAGAAATTCTGATCGTGCGATCTGATGTGTTTCTTTTTTTTCTTTTTCCTTCTCTGTCCGCTGCTGCTTTTCTTGCGCCACTTCGTTTCTGATCGGATATTGAGCCTCTGCTCTGGGTTTGCTTCTGATTGCTCTGTTCTTCGATCTTCTCTGATTCTCTGCACTTCTTTTCCTCCCTCTGCTCTATTTTGCTTCGGTAATCTGCAGGTCATTCAGGCGAGTCGTCGTTGGTTGAATTCTGGTTCGGTTATGGTGGTGAAAGGCCGGTGGTCTGGTGATTGTGAGGTAAGTTGGTGAATATAGGCAGTGGTGGTTATTGTCGTGATGCTGTGTTAATGGTGTTGCAGGTGGGTTTGTAGTTCAGGTTCTGGTTTTTGGCCATGGTTTTGGGTTGTTGAAATTGAAGGTGGTGAAGTATGTAGGTCTGCAGATGGCTTCATGGGTGTGAAGGTGATTTGGGTGTTGGTGGTTTTGTGGGTGAAGTTTGTAGCAGGAGTTGTGAATTGCAGGAGTTAGTTGGGCTGTTAGGTGCATGTTATAGCTTACTGTAATTGTGTTTGGAGAAGGAGGTAAATGGTGATTGATGGGTTGATGGAGGTAGTAGATTAGGCCATGGATTAGGAGGGTTGTTGGACGGTGCTGCACAAATAGGTGAACTGGTGGTGTTTGGAGAGTAAGGCAATGGAGGTGATTAATTGATTAGTGATAGCTATTTGGGTTTCATGGCAGTGGAGTTTGGGGAGATTTTTGGGGGAATGGTAATGTGTACTGGTGATGGTAATGAGGATGATGGTGAATTGAGGTTGTAGGTGTTGGAATAGATGCCCTAGAGGCAATCTAGTTTAGTATGAATTATTTGTGGCTGGAAATTCATTTATTATTTATTGGATATTTAATATAATGAAGTCCTTAGATTTACAAATGTGTTGTTTATCTTAAATATCCCTATTCAAATATAATGATTAATGGGACAATCATCTATAGACTAGTATGGGGTTGGATTGATATGGAGATATCACGATCCAACACATAGGTGTGCATTAGGGAATGTTGCACTGGATTGACCCATCTCCGAGAAGGCTACATACACGTTATGTTAAGTCACAAGCGCTTCTCGCGGTGCAATGGTATTGTCAACCTTAGACTTGAAGTCACTAGATATTCTAGTTGTGGATTATTGTGATCTTGGTAGCGTTAAACGCTACACCGTAACTGGGTAGTTATAAAGGCGTGTACTGGATACAATAAGAAGCAAGCTTAGAGATCGTAGTGGACGTAGATAGAATTTGTCCCTCCCACATAACGGGAGCAAATATCCTAGGCCACTCGAGGGATAGTGCTTATAGAATGTCTGGCCAGACTCAAAAAAATCAATATGGGATATTGATGTTATTTGCACGAATAAGGCTATTCCCATGGATCGAGAAGCTATGGGTTGGATATACGAGTGTGACTTGTATGTCTCGTGTCCAATCCGGATATGGAGACAAAGGGATGAGACAATTACTTGTACAAAGGTTGTCAAGATGACTATTCTATTAGTTGGCTAGAATGGATGTTTTGCTAGAAACCGCTCCATATTAGCAAATAGTTGCTACCAACTATATTGAACCTATGGGGTCACACGCTACATAGAGTTGAACTAGATTTGGGAATTAATTAATTGGATTAATTATTAGAAGGATCACTTTGCAAACCCTTGCAAACTTAGTAGGGACTAATTTGCAAGGAAGGGACTAAATTGAATTCTAGTAGGACTAGAATAAGTCCTTTAGGTAGTTAACAAGGAGTTGTTGGACTATATAAAGGACCTTCCTTCCTTCCTTCCCACATAACTTATGCTCATTAGTGACCATAACAAGAGTGGGAGAGAACAAAAGGAGAGAAAGCAAGAGGAGGCCCGACCGCCCCCTTGCCGCCGCTCCGTCCCCGTCGGCCGAAGGAGGCCGAGACCCTCCTTTTGGGTCTCGTTTTGCGTGATTCTTCTTCCTCTTCCTCTTTCGGGCTAGCACCAAGGACTTGGGAGATTCTAGGATCAACTCTAGGCGTGGATCAACCATAGAGTACGTGACACAATTCGCGTTTCAAGTCATCAAGGAGAACCCAAAGGTGTGTTTATGATTTCTATCCCTTACCATCGTTATGTCTCTTGACTTGTGATCCTTGGAGGGTTTTGCATGGTTTTATGTTTTTTTATGCTTCCGTTGCGCATCCATGAATCAAAACCCTACAGTAGGTAGTGAAGGAGGTGGTCTGATGGTGAGTTGGTTTTGTGATGGTACTTTGGTGATTGAATGGTGTAATGGTTGAAGGGTATGGGTATTAGGTAGCAGGGTTTTATGGTGATGGTAGTTTAGACATGAAATTGAGTCTTGTGATGGTCTGGTGGTGTAATAAAGATAGTTGAGGTGCTAGTGAGGGTATAGGCAGGTTAATTGGTGTATAGGTTGGATTGTTTATGGTGGTTTTGAAGGCATACAATAGAGGTGATAGTGTTGGTGAAATTGGTTGAAGAGGTGGCACCTTGCACTTTATGAAACCTTCAAAAAATGCAGCTATGTCCCCCCTTATCATTCCTTGATCACTTCCAAGCTTTGTCATAATTCCGAAGTTTGTTTCTTCTTTACGTTTAATCCCCGAGCTACGTTTCCTGTGAAAACAACACGAAACACAGAAGTGCGATCAAACGTGACAAAATAAGCATAAAATAATGCGAGAAACGCCCGAATTAACCATTCAGTGCTCAAAGCTCAACAAACTCAAATACTTCAAATCCATAGTGTAAAACTAATATATTTTACGCAAAAATCACACAAAAATATAGTAAAACGTGCAAGAATAATTACTCTAATACAGAGTTATCACTACCTTAGAGGGACAACATGAATGTTCGGCTTGTTTAGCAAACATCAAGCTCAACTCTTGCAGAGAAAAACAACACACACTTTAGCTTTTAAAATTTCATTTCGTAAAAAAAATAGATAGGCATTCACATAAAGAGATTCTCTCTATACTTACTAGGGGGAACTCAAATTGTAAATTCTCGATTAAAATTCACACCCTATGCCTAAAGTGTTCAAATCTCACTAAACCAACCAAGTATATGCTTCTCTCAATTGCCTTTTCTAAAAATTCTCAATTTTCTTATTTTTTTTTCATATTTTCAATTTTCTCATTTTTTTTTTTGTATTTCTCATAAAATCCTAACTCTATATGCAAGGTTTTGACTCGAAAAAAATTGACTCTACACAATTTACTTTGTTGGTGGGTATACTCAATTATGTAAAAGTGCAAACCAAATACAAATCTACCCTACACAATACGACAGCATAAATAAAAACTCAACATAAACCACTGACTCTACACAAAATACGAACTATACACATCCAACATGTAACTGGCTGTGCAAAACAAATCAGCTATTAGACAGATAAACCACCCCCACACTGAATGCTTCGTTGTCCTCAACGAATTTAGAGATCACACAAAAGATTCAGTAATCAATGAGTAGGCCATTAGATGAGATGGAGCATGACATACAAAATTAACACAAATTCAGCTACAGGGAAGAAATACTCACAACCACCTCAAGGGTGGGGAAGATGTCGTGCACCAACATTCCCAAAGCACTAGTATGGTGTCACAGTGCTCCCAATGGTCAATGTGTACTCGCACACCGGGGTAGACTGCTTTCATCTTCTGAAATCTGTGTCCAGAGAATCCCCAACTCCCGTGCACGAGTCCATGCAAAGGTCATGTGTGTCATGGTACACCAGGATAGACTCTCCCATAACCTGCTCAAGTATGTAACTAAGAAACATCATTAGTCCCCCTCTATCTCATCTCTCCAAATAACATAAATAAAATCCACACACAACTGTAATAAAAACACACTCCCTAAGCTAAAACAAAAAATATGTTGGGTTGCCTCCCAACAAGCACCGGGTAATTTAAGGTCGACGACCCGACCCTGTTACCTCAAAAGATGTTTCAAAAGATGTTTAAGGAGATTTTTATTTCCACTTTTTCTTCTTCCGCCATCGCTTCTCTCTTTGTCTCTTCTCAAGTGAGCATGCATGAGAAGCATATGGCGCAAATATATTGTAGAAGACGGACTTAAAAGATTTCTTCTTTTTGTGCTTCCACTCCTTGATCACCGGTCTTCTCGAGAATTCGTTCACCACACCATGACCCGTTGTACCTCTCCTCTTATTCTTTTTCTTCCTCCAATTTTTCACAATCAATGTCATTGAGGATTGGTCATGTGGAAATATAATCCCAAGTGGAACAGTAATGGCAAGGAGTCCCGTGTTGACTGCTTCCTTTTCTAGTGTTTGTGTTGGAATCACAGGTGGTAATTCATGAACCCCATAAAAATGGGGTCTTTCTTCATCTCCATGCAATAGTTCCCTAAACTCATGGCATGCTTCATCTAGACAAATATCTTCATTGATTGGGGAGAACTCATTATCCATGCACTTATGAGCTTATTCTTCATTAAAACCTACTTCAATGTCCTTAGACCATAAGCTCGCGATGTCAACACTCTCCCATTCATGCCATGACTCCGGAATTATGCGAGGCACAAGTTGTATAGGCTTCAGAATATCATCCCAATCTGAGTCTGAAGCGGCATGAGGATCTATTACTTCATGATGAACAGTATTATATACATAGACCTCTGGGGTTTCTTCGTCTTTCTCTTTGCACTCCTCAACTAAGTCAGGAATTATGTTGATTGGCCCATTGTCAGTATATGCATCTGCCACTTCACGATAAATTCCTTCCAATTGTTGGAGAGCTTCATCATTCTTATTCACCCTTTCCTCGATTCTGTCCAATTTAGCTAACATGTGCTCCAACATTGATTTAATCTGCTCATCTTCCTGATTACATGGAGGAGGGTTGTAAATATCTCCATTGGGATAGTACAGTGAATATCCCGAAAATTGCCCATAAAAATGCTACACATATCACCAAAATGTCTGCACAATCATATGCTATGAAGCAGGTGAGATCAACAAATAAATAAAAAAATAAGAAAAAAAAAATCCCTAAATTTAATAAATCTAATCAATTCAACTGAATTCCCCGGCAATGCACCAAAAACTTGACACGTTTCAACCACAAGTGTATGGTTGTCGTGTGTAGTAATATCCGGAAATTCGGGTTTATCAAACCCAAAGGACTTGTCGTGAATTAATTGTAACTATTAAATTTGTGTGGGCAAATATTTGAATGGATTTTACTAAACTACGAATTTAGAAAACTGCTAGATTACATATTTCACGATTAAAGCAACGTGAAAGATGACGAAAATACGATTTAGAGACAAATACCGGGATTCCTTCTTTGGATCACTAGGGTTACTACGGACACTTGTTTTGATTTACGAAACACTAATACACTTCTCTTGTCAATTGAGCAATTGCGACATGTAGAGTTACCAAACGAGTACTCTACGCATGGATCCAATTCAAACCGAGTTACCAAGCCTATACCGATCCTAGACGAGCATTAAGTTCAACGTACTACTCCACGATCCTAGTTAACGCTACCGAGTTACCCAAATAACGATAGAACTAGGTGAATGATTCAATTTACCGACTAACATTCATGGATTTACCACACAAACGTCAATTATAATCAACTCTAATGTGACGTCAAACGCAAGAGAGATAGAATTAAGAACATAAATCATTCATAACATGAGAAAAACGCATCAATTAAGCATAAGAATGAATTGTAAGCTCAAAACGTGCAACCTGTAGCAAACCCTAGCTACCTAAAGAGAATCCCGATAAACAAACTTATCTACGATTACACATGATCACAATACCAAGTTCTATGATCATAAATCAAAAACTAAAGAGAAGGAAAAGAGAGAAATCAAACGATGGTTCTAAGCTTTAAGAGACCGCTCCTTGCCTTAAAACGTAGGTAGAATAATGCCAAAGCACGGACTACTAGTTCTAAACAAGTCCCCCAAGCATCCATCTTTCGAAATATTACAAAACAGCCCTAAAATTCAGAGTTTTGTGCTTTGTTCGCACGAACACAAAAGTGTTCGTACGAACACCTGCTCCCACGAGCAACTTTTGGGTGTTCGTACTAATTTTCAGAGACTTTTGGCTCCAAAAAGTTTGGCTCAGTGTTTCTGTTCGCACGAACACAATAAGTGTTCGCACGAACACCCCTGGAGATGAGTTCAAATTTTCAGCCTCTTCCACGGACCATAACTTTCTTGTCCGGTCTCCGTTTGAGCTCCGTGACCTATCGTTGGAAAGATCTTTGAGTCTAATTTCATTTTCCACTGGTCTCACTCCAACCTTCTTTTTAAAACTCAAGATACTCTCAAAATAGGGAAGATTTGTCACTTTTTCTCCTCCCACTTTGCTCCTATTGCTTTCTCTTGACTTCAGAAGCTCGTTTCTTCTCTCCACTTGCGCTCCTCATGCAATGTTCCTGTAAATCACAACACGAACACTACCGCGAAGATCAAATTTGACAAAATCATGCACATCATACATAAAAATATTTAAGAAACGCTCGAATTGTACGTTTAAGCTAAAAAACATCCAAAATCTTATTTTCTTCCCAATTAAGCCTGAATCTAATCACTTTGCACCGAAACGCACACAAATAGCAATGTTTCACATACAAAAGATGACTACAACTAAGGAGTTATCTCACAGCCAAGGGTCTTGAGGATCCAGAGCATGCCAACAAAGTATGTAGGTTGCAACTATCCATTTATGATTTGAAGCAAGCTTTTAGGAGTTGGAATCAACGTTTTGATGACGCTGTCAAATAGTTTGGCTTCATCAAGAACGGAGATGAACCTTGTGTCTACAAGAAGGTTCGTGGGAGTTCTGTTGTGTTTCGGGTCTTGTATGTGGATGACATACTACTCATTGGAAACGACATTCCTACCTTGCAATGTATTAAAGATTGGCTATGGAAGTGTTTCACAATGAAGGACTTAGGAGATGAAGCTTATATACTTGGTATCAGGATCTATAGGGATAGATCTAGAAAGTTGCTCGGCCTAAGACAAAGTACATATATAGACAAGGTGTTGAAACGGTTCAACATGAAATAATAAAAAAAAAATGATTCTTGCCCATGTCACATGGAATCACCCTTTCGAAGGTTGATTGTACCTCCAATGAGATTGAGAGAGACCGCATGAGTAAGCTCCCGTATGCTTCGTCCATAGGATCTATCATGCACGCCATGTTGTGTACTAGACAGGATGTGTCATTTACGCGTTGAGTATGGCAAGCAGATACCAGTCCAATCCGGGTGAGAGTTACTGGATTGCTGTCAAGAACATCCTTAAGTACTTGAGAAGAACTAAGGATGTATTCTTGATATTTTGAGGTGAGGAAGAACTCAGTTTTATTGGTTACACTGACGCGATCCAACAAGGACGACTATAAATCGCAGTCGGGCTATGTGTGTTTGCCTGAATGGAGGAGCTGTGAGCTGGAAGAGTTCCTAGCAAGAGACAATTGTTGATTCTAAAACTGAAGCTGAGTACATTGATGCGGCTGGTGCAGCAAAGGAAGCTGTTTGGATTAGGAAGTTCATCACGGATCTTGGTGTGGTACCGAGCATTGTGGATCCCATTGCGTTGTACTTTGACAACACTGGGGCGATGCACAAGCCAAGGAACCCATGTCACAACATAAATCCAAAGACGTAATTAGGAGATTCCATCTTATTCGAGAGATCATCAATAGAGGAGATGTGAAGATATGTAAGATTCCACCAAAAAATAATGTTTTAGATCCAATGACAAAGTCGCTTGTTCAGTGCAAGCATGAAGGACACACTAGATATATAGGCATACGACATGCACCAGATTGGCTATAGTGCAGGTGGGAGACTGTTGAAGTAGATTCCCTAGGGGCAATCTATATTTAGTAAGAACGTTGTTTGGCTAGAATATTCATTTATTATTTATTGAGATATTTAATATAATGAAGTCCTTAGATTGCAAATGTGTTGTTTATCTTAGATATCCCTAGTCCATTATATTGATTAACAGGACGATAACTATAGACTTGTATGTGGGGTAGATTGATATCGAGATATCAAGTCTAACACATGGGTATGCATTAGGAGTAATGGCATATTGGATTGACCCACAACGAGAAGGCTACATTAAGTTATGTTAATGTCACAAGTGCTTCTCTTAGTGCAATGGTGTTGTAATCCTTAGACTTGAAGTCACTAGATACTCTAGTTGTGAAATATTATGCTTTGGAATTATCAAATGTTACACCGTAACTTGGTAACTATAAAGATAGTCATCGGGCATGATAGGAAGCAAGCTTAGAGATGGTAGTGATGTAGAGAGGATTTGTCTCTCCCACATAATGGGAGAAAATATCCACGGCCACTCTAGGAGTAGTGTTTATAGAATGTCTGGCTAGACTCAAATAAATCAATATGGAGATATCGATGTTATCTGTATAGATAAGCGTATTCCCAGGATCGAGAAACTATGGATTGGATATACGAGTGTGAAAATTATGTCTCGTGTCCAATCCGGATATAGAGACAAAGGGATAGATACAACGCAATAACATTGGGCACATGGTTTGTCGAATCACTGACTTTTCTATTAGTTGGATGACATAGATGTGTTGCTAGACACCGCTCTGTGTTTGTAATAGTCACTACCAACTAAATAAAAACCCGGGTCACACACCTTAAGGATTAAACTGGATTTGGACATTAATTTGTTGGACTAATTAATTAAAAGGATCATAACGCAACCACAAGAAAAGTTAGTGGGACTAATTTTCAGGTGGACTAATCCGTGTATGGACATGATTAGTAATGGGGAAAATATGTAGTTAATAAGGAGTTATTAACTATATAAGGGGGGGCTCTAGCTTAATATTTCTTAAGAAAAGTCATTATTGAGAGAAATAACAAAGCAAGGAGAGAGAGACAGAGAGTTGAGGCCGAAGCCCCAACCACTCTGCCCCCTCCAAGCCGTCGGCTTCCCTTGTGGCGCACGACCCTCTTGGTGCTCCGTGTTGTGTGATATATTTCCTCCTTCTTCCGTTGCTAGCACTTGACGTGGAGAAGGATTCCAGTTGCAATCCTAGGTGTGGATACTCAAAGAGACGAAGACACAATTCTTCATGGTGATCACACAAACTAAGGTACACGTTTCGTTAACCCTAATCACGCTATGAATGCTTGCCTGTGATCCGTGAAGGGCTTTGAGCGGGATTAATTTTTGTTATTCCGATGCGTTACCTGCATCTATCAATGAAATAGAGTGACTGATGCTGAAATGGGGTAATCGAACCCTGGAGCCCCTTTACCACTGCCTCCGTTTGGAGACCTATGAGCTTGTGAAAAACACTCGCGAAGATCCTCAAGGGATGCACATCTCCACCAGAAGAAGCTTATCAGGCCTTACCATGACCCGACCAATCGAAGCCATCGGGGTCACAATTTCGGAAGATCTCAACGTCGCGCGAACACATTGGAGGCAGCAATGTCCGCCCTGCAAAGGAAGGTGGAAGATCTCGCCACCAGTCGCGCTCTCAACACCAGTATGTTTCCTAGTTCCAAATGAATGGCCCCAATCCATCAGGACATCTATGAAATGTCCAACGCGGCGGGGTATAAGGAACTAATTTTTGAGAAATTCAATGATTCCACAGAAAATGCGCAACAACATGTGATGAGATTTATTGACTTACTAGGACACTACAGAAGAGACAAAAACCTAGGGATGCTAGAAAGCACAAGGTCTTTGGGGAAGGTCTCGTACAAGTGGTAAAGGCTCCTCCAGCCAGGCTCCGTACATTCATGGGACGACATGGTTAAGAAGTTCTACACCAAATTCTTTCATGTGGAAGAAAAAGTCACGACCATCCATTTGTCATGACTAACCCAGTAGGATGTCGAAAGCGGTGTTAATTTCATCAAATCATTCATAGAGAGTCTCTAGACTGCAAGGAGTTGGCTACTAAACAATGGCTGCTAAGCATCTGTTTGCATGGGATGTGTCTTGAATACAAATAACTCCTCATAAACCATGACCTACCGACATTCTTCAAGCTCATTGAAAGAACCAGGAACGTCAAACCAATCATGGAGGTGCAGAAGTAGAAACCGGCAGGTCCACTCGCGCCATCCTCCAAAGCCACTCACCGCGAAGCACATAAAAGAGGAAGACGAGGGCCTCACGATAACCTCTCCCTAGAAGAATCATAAGTTTACGCCCACTACAGCTCGCCAAATAAGCGCATCGTCAACTCTTTTGTCGTACCAAAAGTAGAACATCATAGAACTATGCAAATAATGGAGAGAAACCAGAGTCTTGCCTCTTCTCAAAAGTACACCAACAAGGGACCACGTTCGCGACCCAAAATGGTGCGAATGTCATAAAACAACCTCACACCCTACGTTTGAGTGCATAAAGATATGATACATCATCAGGCAAAGCAATCTAGAAATGTGGTTAGTCAATGGAAACTCTACCAAAGGTGCACAAAGAAATCCCCCCACACAGAAGAGAGATAGCCATTATCTCCTTTGTGGAAAAAGCTAATGGAGAAGAAGCCATTGCTGAAGTGCACAGAGTGGCATACCAGCAGGAGGACATGAAAATATGCGAGCTGCTAGGGCCGGGAAAATCTCAGAGTTTTAATCATTATTCGACCAAATGGGTTTTTCGGAGCCCTGTCATGTGGAAATGGCAAAGGCCATCCTGTGAGTGATTTAGGACTTTAAGGAGAGCGTCGTCTCTGTCAACGGAGCAATCGTCAAAGCCACGTGTGCGGCCTCAATAGTCATATCCATCTTCGGGGCACACAATAAGGAAGAAGGACCACAAAGTAAACCTCTGTATGTCACCGCGCTGGTTAATGAAACCGAACATAAACGCGCCTTGGTCGAAGGTGGAGCCTCGGTCAATGTGATAACCTTAAAACCCTGCGTGACCGGGGGAATCACGCAAAAAAAAATTAAGGGACCACCTCTACCTTGTGTGGTTTTGGGAATTATTACAAGGAAACCGTAGGATCCGTCCGCGTAGACCTATAGGTAGGAAGGATCAGGTACATCGCCATGTTGCATGTCATCAATGCCAACAAAACATATCACATGATCTTGTGAAAAGCCTTCATCCATAGATTTGACGCTATCCCTTCAACGACGCCCCAACTTATGTAGGCCATCTGGTAGGGTAAAGTGGTGGATATACCAGGATCGGTTAAACACTTCAACCTCGGCGAGGCTAACTTCGCAGAAGACATCTGGTGGAGCGAATTGGGAAATGAACGGGTAATGGGACCATTCAAATCCACTATTTTGCCAAGATGGGAACACGTCAAGAGCTAGTTACTCGCATGCCTGATGCTTTTAAGAGAACGTGAAACCCCACACAAGCCAGTCATTACAAAAAGCACCTACACCCTCAAAAGTATCGCATACACAAGAGAAGACACTTGCGATTTCCACCAAAGGCTGCGGAATTTACACAGCTGAAGGTGTGCAGGTTCATCCGTTCTACCAAGACCTGGTGTCCCTGAGATTCGGGAGACAAAACACAAAGAAGAAAGCCAAATACCCATGGAGGTAAAAGTGCAAGAAGTCCCAGAATGTTTCCAAGACAATCCTACCCACAGAAGGAGGAACTAGAGCAGGTAGATCCGGATCCTGAAGGCCCAAAGAGAAGAACCATCCTCATCGCGGCGCAACTTCAAGCAGATGAGAAGAGCATCCTTATCGAACTACTAGAAGAGTATAGAGAAGTGGTCACATGGGATTATGAAGAAATTTTGGGCCTGGATAAAAAGGTCACCATGCACAGATTATACATCACCCCAAATACAGAACCAGTTAAGTAGACCACGAGTCTTTCACACGGAATTGGAGGCCCAAATCAAGTAAGTAAAGAAGTTGCTCGATGCTAACTTCATTAAATCTCTGCATCACGTCACCTAGTTGGTAAAAATCATCCCGATCACCAAAAAGAATGGCCAACTTCGCATTTGTGTGGATTTTAGGGACCTAAATAAGTTCTTCCTTAAGGACAACTTCCCTCTGCCAAACATTGATCTACTTGTAGGTTCCACCAGACACCAGATGTTCAGCTTTATGGATGGGTTTAATGGCTATGAACAAATCAAAATAGCCATGTAAGATGCAGAGAAAACCGCATTCATCACTCATATAGGCGTGTTCTTTACACAGTCATGCCGTTCGGCCTCAAGAATGTAGGAGCAACCTATCAGCGAGCCATGATGGCACTGTTCCATGGTATGATGCACAACGAGGTAGAATTCTACGTCGATGATCTGATAGTCAAATCAGCGGAGAAAAGCGACCACCCGAAGGACTTGCGAATGGTATTAGAAAGATGTAAGGCGTTCCTGCTCAAGATGAATCATATGAAATGCGCATTTGGGGTTGCATTAGGCAAACACTTCGGATGCCTCATACCTAGGCACGAGATCGAGCCAGGTCTCGCAAAAATATTCGCAATCATGAGCCTCTCACTCCCAAAGTCACAAACTGAGCTTAAAAGCTTCCTCAGGAACTTTTCCTACCTACGACGATTCATACCGGCAGAAGCTGAACTTTTGCACGCATTCAACGGTTTGCCGAAAAAAAGGAGCACATTCATGTGGACAAACCAACACCAAGAAAAGCCTTGAGAAATTGAAGTCCTTGCTAACCTCCACTCGCGTCATAATTTCCCTTTGTACTGGAAGCCCAATGATTTTATACCATCTCAAAGGCATCATTTTATTGTTGAATCCATGTGTGTCCAGTTTAAGAAGTAAAAAAAAAAAACTTCATATATGAGTATACGATGTTCCGCACACTTGTAAACATACCATCTATTGAATGGAAAGAATTATTAATGGGTACATACTTACCAAACCACGATATAGATAGTGAATCAAAAACTTTCAACTTCATTGTATGGCGGGACGGATTGAATCGTGAAGAGTAAATATTCACTTACAATCCTTTTAAGTAGATAAAATGACATATCCCAATATAAATGTGTGAACAATATATTCATAGTTCAACGATAAGCAAACACAAGTTTTTCAAAATTCGCAACTATAACAAGTCATGAAGTGTTGTACGGAAAAAAAAAAAAAACGATAGGGTAATAAAAACGTACAGAGTTTTGGAGAGCAAGGACGAAGGAACTATAAGCTATCAAGAGAAGTATAAACTAATAAGTAACTAGTAGCTTTGGACTGAGTGGAATTTTCTATTTATGTTTAAATCAATCTATTGCTGGACAAACACAATCAAGGAAAGTCTTGTATCTAGACTGGTACTGACTCAATTAGACCCTGTAGTATAATCAACGGTACATCGCATGTACCAGTTCTTTTTTCGAATTGGATATGGACATGTTTCTGATACCACGAGAATGTTCTTTTTCTTTTATCTCCGATACTAGCATTATAACATGTCACGCAGACCATTAGATCGACTCCATCACACGAGCGATCACCTTTGGGGCCATAGATGGTGACCAAAGATGAGAAATATTCCCATTTACCCTAGATGCTAACATGACAGATTCACCTGTCTCCTTGGATTGCCAAGACGAGGGTAGCTTGCATGCCGCCCGAACATGGTTATTAGCCTTATGCCATGTAAGTCTGCGAACCAACTAGATGCGAGAACTGAATTTGGGACGCTATGAATGCGACATTTCAGTACCCGGGCTAGTGGCCAAGATGGTGACTAAGTTAGAATCTTCATAGTGGTTCTTATGAGACAAGACGAGCGCTCCAGTGGGATTTCAAACACTATGACGCGTGTTTCCATATACAAGTGTTGAAGAGTGACAAGAGGTGGTGAGTAGAGTTGTCCCATGACTCCTCGCTGTGTGAGCCGCGTCGATCGTTTGTGTATGATTGACTTATTATACCCTTTGTACCCATATTTGTGTCGTGAAGTGACGAAAAGGTGATGCTACTTTGGCATGCAAACTTACAGTTATGAGTGATTCGACCTTCCGGACATCGCTGGAAAAGCAACCGATTCGAATCCTACAAACACATTGACGAGGGGAAGATTCTCATTGCATATTCTATGTTATTTTCATCGAGCCCACTTGCGAGACCCATACGGGGTCATGCAAGATATGAAAAGGCAGTAGAACGATAGATTCATTCGAGCACTGTCTATGGGATTAGACATACTCATGGTCTATGAGATGGCAATTTGATGGAGTCTGGGGCATACGAGAGCTACACTGTGTGTGCATTGTACATTAAATTTGGAGGTTGAAGCATGCTAACAACTGCCTCATGATGAGTTAGGTGCATGGAGCTCCCAAAATGCGGGTACTCTCAGCATTCGCACGACACGACCGTACAAAATTCTTGTTAACGTTTTGATAGGAGATTGAGAGAAATTATACGAGTTATACGCAACCCCGTGGTCGAGTAGGAGATGTTAAAAATATTACACGGGCGCCCAGGGGGGTTGCACTGAAATTAATAGAACGTCCAAGAGAGTGTACTACAATTAATTAATACTTGGTCTATAAATATAGACCTATCCAACAGATGACATAACAAGAGATGTCTGAAAACTCAAGAATCACTATTTCTCTCTCTCTCGAAGATCCAAGGAGCGGGATGTACTGTGAAACATAGTGTTCGTCCGTCCATGTGATGCACATTAATTGCTGGGATCTCCGTAGAGTCTGGGAGATCCAAGTGTAGTCTCCAGCACTCTAGGGTAAGGGTGATACGATGTCTTATGTCTATGCATACTAGGAACCATGTCTTCCCAAAAATTTGCTCTGCCCTCTCTCCTACTTCCTGATTTTAGGAAATCAAATAGTTCCCCGTCTCACGGCAGTTTCCTTCTTCCGAAGGAGATTGCTTGATTCCTGATTTTAAGGAAATTCGAATAACCTTTGATTCTCATAATTTCTTTTGAATATTCTAGCCAACCAATTCGGTTTCTGGCAGTTTTTGTCAGTTACCATCATTTCTGCTTCGAATTAAATCTTCATCTTAACCTTATTCCAGAAATTTCATACTCTCATCTCCCAATCACAAACATGTCAAACAATCAAACAATATATGTGGCTAACTTGGACCTTTCTCATCTTCTTGATCACTTACAACTCACTGATCATGAGAAAGCACAAGCTAAATTGTCTGCAGAAGCAATGGTTGAAGCAAAGAAAGTTTGTAAGAAGAGTATTTTTGGCAAGATCTTTTCAGCCAAAAATATTAACTTGGGAATTCTTCATATGCAAATGTCTAAAGCTTGGAGGGATCCACCTGGTATGATAGTTACTCCTAAAGGTGACTATATTTATCATTTTTCGTTTGAATCGAAGGAGACTGTTGACATGGTTTACAACTCCCAACCGTGGTTTTTGTATGGTGACCTCATTATCATGAGAAAGTGGGATTCTTGGATAGTGGACATCTCAGACTTAGACTATTCTGAAACTACACTTAAGGTTCATGTTTGGGGTCTTCCAGGAAAGTGTCAGACAGAAAAAATTGGAAAGGAAATTGGTCATAGCCTAGGAACAGTGGAGGACTGTACGGTACCAACGCGGGGAGTATTGGCTGGGAAAACTATCAAATTAGATCTTGTGTTGGAAGTTAAAAACCCTCTTCCTAGGGCTAAGTTTGTAACTATTGAGAAAGGGAAGGAAGTCTGGGTTTGGCTGAGCTACGAGAGACTCCCAAATGTGTGTTCTTTTTGCGGTCGACTTGGCCATGATGTTAAGTATTGTAATTTTGCTAAGAAGGAGAAGTTACTGCGGATTCTGCCCCACTCCGCTATGGACAATGGTTGACGAATAAGGCAATGGTCAACTATGTGATGGGTTTAACTACGAATATGGCTCACGCTTTTGGCCCTTCTGCTACTTCATCCAATGCAAACCAGATTATAGAGGTTAATTCGCACGGACAAGGATACACAGGCGGATCCTTTGACGAGGATGACGATGAAGAGATGGGTATGACAGCAGAGGAAAGAAAGTTTAAAGAGAAACAGCAACAAAAGGAGTCTATAAGAGAGATGATGATGGAATTGAAGTCAGTTGACATAGGTGAATATGAGGAAACGGATATACTTGAAGAGACAAGACTTATCCGGAAAAAGTATGGACTACCTTACCCTCGTGGGGAATCATCGACGCCTGCTATAGCTATTTCTTCTACTCTTAAGAGGAAACCGGACGTCTTGACAAGTCCTGAAAGTCGAGCCTCTGCTCCAGTGCATTTGGAAGTGGCGGACACAGAAAAGCAAGAGGGAACACTTAAGAAACAGAAGTCAGATGGTGAATTTTCGGGCTCCGAAACATCTTCGAGTGATCGGGACTTATCTCTCACTCACAACTCGGCTGAGATCGGTGAGAACCGGTCCAGCTGACCACAATGAGAATTATAAGTTGGAACGTCCAAGGTTTGGGAAAGACTTGCACGTTCCATTCTTTGCTTTCCCTCTGTAGGAATAATAAGCCGGATGTTTTATTTTTTCTAGAAACCAAACAAACTTTGAAGCAATCTGAAGGAAGTAGAGTTAAATTGGGTTTCTCTAGTGGAGTGTTTGTTCCGCGAGAAGGACTGTCAGGGGGCTTATCTCTCTGTTGGAAAGGGTATGTGGACTTAAGAGTTCTAAAAATTGATCGTTACCACATCCATAGCTATATTCGACCCCCTGACAACCCCAACAAAGGTTTTTGTTGCGACTTTCTTCTACGGAGACCCAAATACGGCGTATCGGGAGTGCTCGGGGACGGTTTTACGACGACTAAATCCAGGGGTAGGATTACCATGGTTGGTAATTGGTGATTTCAACGAAATACTCTCGCAGAAAGAAAATAAGGGAAGACGTCTTAGAAGCTGGAATCTAATAAACAATTTTAGGGAAGCCCTCTCTGACTGCAGACTTCGTGATATTGGATACAAGGGTTTTGAATTTACTTGGAACAACAGAAGGCATGGCAGGGATTTTGTTGCGGAGAGAATAGACAGAGCAGTTTGGTCTCACCAGTAGGAGAGCATGTATACAAATACTTTGCTGGAAAACTTCCTCACGGTTGGATCGGATCACTTACCGATCATCCTCACTTTGTCTACCACGGCGCCAGTGGACCTCCAAAATAGGCGATTCCATTATTCTGCTACGTGGGCGAAATCCTTGGAGTGCCGAGACATTGTCAATCAGGTATGGCAAGCTAATCCTACGAACATCACAATGAAAATTAAAACTTGGGTAGGAAAGATTTTCGGGAAAAAAATAAGCTTAGACGTGATCTGCATCAAAATTTGAACAACTTGCATAACTTTCCTTCTACTGATTCAAATCTGCAACAAATTCAGTGTACCATCAGAGCTATTAACAAATTAAATGCCGACGAAGAATTGAAATGGAGACAACAATCTAGAGCTATTTGGCTAAAAGAAGGGGATAAAAATACTGTCTTTTTTCATAAAGTTGCTTCGGACACAAAAAGGGAAAATCATATTGCTTTTATTGAAAATGTTATGGGTATAAGAATTGATGATCCTGCTCAAATTGGGACTTTATTTGTTGATTATTTGAGAAATTTATTTTCTAGTGATCTTAATTCTTTCCATCAGGTTGTTGATTCCATTCCTGTTAAAGTTTCTCCCCCTATGTATGAACAACTGGGTCTCCCTTGAACCCGAGATGAAATTATTATTGCTGTGGATGAAATGCATGATCTTCAAGCTCCAGGACCGGATGGTCTCCCAACTCTTTTCTATAAAACTTATTGGAATGATATTGGTGATGATATTATTAATTGTTGTTTGAATTTTCTTAATAATGGTAATGATATCTCCAACTTGAATGAAACTTGTATTGTTTTGGTTCCAAAGAAAAGAGATGCAAAAAAAGTGGGTGATTTTCGTCCTATCAGTCTTTGCAATGTTTCCTACAAAATCATTTCCAAAACAATTGCTAATCATCTAAGGTCCTTTTTACCTTTTATAATTGATGAGTCCCAGTCAGCTTTTATTAAGAGTCGTTTAATCTCTGATAACGCTAATATTGCTTTAGAAACTCTTCATACTATGAAGCATCAACAAGGTCAAATGGGTTCTTTTTCTTTAAAATTAGACATGGCCAAAACTTACGATAGGATTGAATGGGGTTTTCTTTTTATGGTTCTTCAAAAAATAGGTTTCCCTTCCCGTTTGATTGATAGGATTATGGATTGTGTCACTACTGTGAGTTTTACTGTTTTGATCAATGGTCAAAGAACACCTACTTTTCATCCAATTCGTGGTCTAAGACAAGACAATCCTCTTAGTCCTTATCTTTTTGTTCTTTGTACTGAGGGTCTTTCTAATCTCTTGAATCAAACTGTTTCTCAAAATTATTTAAAAAGTGTTATAGCAAGTCGTTACAGTCTTAGTATTTCACATTTACTCTTTGCTGATGACTGTATTTTGTTTGGAAAAGCTAAAATGCAAAATGCTATTTCTTTAAACTCTATCCTTTACCAATATTGTCAAGCTTCTGGTCAACTTATAAACAAGGACAAATCCTCTTTAGTTTTCAGTCCTAAGTCAATGTCCAAACTCAACTCAACATCTCCCAGGTATTTCAAATTCCAATTGCTTACAATCATGATAAATACCTTGGTTTTCCTATTATTCTTGGCAGAAATAGTAATGACTATTATGCTAATCTTAAACAAAAATCTGGAATAAGACTAAGGATTGGAAAAACAAATTTCTCTCGTTTGGGGGTAAGGAAGTTTTATTGAAATCTGTAGTCCAAGCAATCCCGACTTATATCATGTCCATGTATTTATTACCCCCATCTTTTTGTGATGACATTCAAAAAATGATGTCTAAGTTTTGGTGGTCCTCTAACAAAGACTCCTCTGGTATCATTTGAAGAAATTGGGACAAAATGTGTATTCCTAAAAATTGTGGGGGTATGGGATTTAGAAATTTACATGTTTTCAACCTCTCTCTCTTATCAAAACAAGTTTGGCGTATTTGGGAGAATCCAAATTCTTTGTTAACAACAGTTTTAAAGGGTAAGTATTTCCACCATTCTAATGTTCTCAATGCCTACCCTAATACTGGAGCTTCTACTGTTTGGAAAGGTTTAACCTATGCTAGAGATATTGTCTTTAAAAGTTTTCGTCAAGGTATTGGGGATGGTACAAATACTTTTGTTTATAAAACAAGATGGATTCCCATTGGTTATGGTAGAACTTCTTTGAGTCCAAAATCTCTTCCTGAAAATACTAGAGTTAGTGATTTGTTACTGCCAAATGGTAGTTTGGACAAGGATGTTATTCATAATAATTTTTATCCTGAAGAAGTAGAAGCAATTCTCAGCATGCCCAGAAATCATTCTCAGGTAAGTGATCATCTTGTGTGGACTCAAACAAAGGATGGTTTTTATAATGTGAAAACTGGATATCATGTTGCTTTTAATTTAACAAATCAAAACTTGATTTCAAATATTACCTCTTCCAGTTCTAACAAATCTACTTCGAAAAACCTGATTTGGACTTTAAACCTACCAAACAAAATCAAAATCTTATTTTGGCGACTGATAAACAATTTGATTCCTAAAAAAATAAATCTAGCCAAAAAAGGAATTTCTTTACCTCTTCAATGTGCTTTCTGCAATCACCCTATTGAAGATTCTGTCCATCTTTTTCTCAAGTGCAAATGGTCTAAGGAAATGTAGGAATCACAAATCTGGCCTTTTAAAATCTTCCCAAAAGATATGCCTTTTCAACTATGCCTCTTGGACATCATTGAAAATCTTGAGATTGATCAGAGAAACCTGTTTGTTCATTGTATCTGGGAAATTTGGAATACTCGCAACAAAAAAAAATTCGATTCAGTTTCTATTTCACAGATTTCAACCATCAACAAAGCTATAGCAAATAACATAGATTTTATTGAATCGACTTACACTTGTGGTGTTTCTATCAGTGCAGAAGTAGATCCGGAGGCTCAAAACTGGAAAGCTCCACCGCCGGGAATTTTAAAGTGCAATTTCGATGCTGCATGTTGTTCGTCGACCAAATCGGCCACGGGTTCAGCGATTATTCGAAATCATCTTGGACAGTTCCTCAGAGCCTGGATATTTCCGATCCAATTCAACCCCAACTCCACTGTCTTAGAAACACAAGCCATGAAGGAAGGATTAAACTTTATGGACACTTTTGGTTTCACCTCAACTGTGATGATCGAAACAGACTCTCAAACTCTCAAGAATTCCATCAATCGATTGTTGAAGAAGATGAAGGAACCCAGCTTTCTCTGGAATACTCCATCGGGTTCGGAAGAATTTCATCTAGTGAGAGAGATCTCGAGAAGATTGATAGTTAGGAAAGTGGACTGTGTCCACTGGGTTCCCCGAAGTGCTAATTTATTAGCTGATAAATTATGTGTCAATGGTTTGGGCACACCAATTGTACAAACTTGGTGTGTAGTTTGCCCTAGTTCTGTGTGTAATGAATATTTGGCAAATATTGCCTAAGTTTAATATATTATCACTTTTCAAAAAAAAAAAAAATGTCTTATGTGTATGCTCCTGCTTTGCTTACTCGATTAGGAAGAAAAAGTTGGACATCCTTGCGCGGTGTGGCGTCTAAAATTCGCTTTATCTCCTCTCATCATCTCCAACTCTTTTGCCGGGAGGGATTGGACTAGCTTTTTTTTTTTTTTTTTTTTTTTTTTTTTTTTTTTTTTGCGGCCACCTTCTTCTTAACTTTCATCCTTAAAGGTTGCATGGCTACCTTCTTAATCGCTAGTGTAGGGTTTGTCACTCTCTTGAATCATTATCGCACTCTTAAGACTATTGGGCACTCTCCATCTATTTCTTCCCATAAAATATGCTTCTAATGTTGAAGTGACCTTGTTAGACTCGGGTCCGAATAGTTAGATAGATGAGAGTGAGAGGCCATGTAAGATGAACCAAAAATATAATCGCAACCAAAGTACCAAACTAGAGGGGTGCTGGTTCATCCTATGGAAGATGGACCAAAATGTAATGGCGACCAAACTAGAGGTGGCGCCACTCGCTGAAAATTGAAGTGCCAGGTGCGTTGATTTCGTCGGTAAGATCTTTCTAACATCACTCAGTCAACACTTCACTTCCCCATTAAAACCGGTGACCCACACCAACCGACGTGCATCGAAGTAGAGAGAGACAGAGAAAATGACAGAATTCGATGACGCATCGGCGACGACCAACGGCGTCTTGGAAGAGACGGCTGGTAAGCGGAGTGACGGCGAAGTACCTACGCTCTACGGCGTCCTCCGCCGTTTGGTAACCGATGTTTTCTTTCCGGATCCAGACGGTAAGTACGGCCAGGTTTCGTTCACTCCCCGGCTAAAGGGCTCTGTCTCCGAGAATGCCCCTCTTCTTTGCGACGCTTCTCGAAACACCGGTCAGGACATCCTCCTCTGGGCTCGAAGTGGCAGTCCTCTCCGACCACTTCTTGTTTTATCTGTAAGCATCTACATATATGGAATTCGTAGTTCTACTTTGATTTGGAGTTCAATGTAAGCTTTTTCTGCTTGATCCAATTGTTGTAGTTTCCAAAAATAAGGAATCCTACCTAAATTGGGGAAACTATTTAGGCAAGTGACTTTACTGCTATGATCATTTAAATAATGAGTTCTTATCATTCCTTCAAGTAACAGGGGGGTATTTTGAAGTTCCAGATTGTCTTTCTGTGGGACAAAATGGCATTTAAAGGTTTACATGCTTTCCTTATTTCAAGGACAATAGGGGTTGCTAGTTATGTAGAGGAGTGATTAATATAAAAGGAAACTACTAGAATTCCAGCAAGAGAGACCGTGGATGGGATGTGGAATTGGGAACCTCCTGAAAACCACCCTCTATTTCCTCAACCTCTACGAATTCGGATTAACCTCAAGAAAGACAAGAAAACCGTCAGTAGATTGATGCATCAGTGGAAACCAAGTGCAGCTATCAAACACATCTGAGGCGGTATTTGTGTGGAGAATGAGTGGGATGAGATAGGGGCATTGGTTTTACAACATGTGAGGGAAGAAGGAAGGTGTACGAGATTCCAAAAGAGAATGGAAAAGGATAACTTTTCTACGTTGCCAGAAGAGGATAATTCTGCGCAGAGCTAGACTATCACGCAAGCTAGAAAGGGGTCAAAATGTCGTGGACAAATTAGAGTTAGAGAATTGGCTTTTAAGATTTTAGGAATGAGTGCCATTTGAAGGAACTATGCGTTGAATGATTATTTGGAAAGATGTACCAATGATGCGTTGAATGCTTATTTGGAGAATTGCCTTTTCTTCGGTTTATACTTTATACCATTTTGGTGCCTTAAGAAATATGCTATGGGTCATACTGATACAGCTTATAGTTTTTTTTTTTTTTTTTTTTTTTTTTTTTTTTTTTTTTTTTTTTATGATAGACATACTATAAGAATTTGCCTAAATCAGAATTACTCCTCAACCAATCTTATCACTTGTCATGTGGGGTCACCAACACCTGCAGTTCTTATGCTTTTAACAGATATAACCGCAGTTTAAACCCCTGTTTCCGTAAATGGACAAAAGTTGAATTCAAAGCATGTTTCATAGTGTAGACTGTCTAAATCTAACTACAATAGGTTGCGATTTGAGACATGTCCTCTGCTGTTGTGCCCTGATTGTCAAACTATTGTCGGTGTTCAGAGTTAGGACACAGATAGGACATATTTTGAGGTGTTGGTTTCTCTTAGCCACCTCCTTGATCATTGCATTGGCATTGCTAGGCGCTAGCGTTGTTGATTGTGCAGAACCCCAAGGAGGTACATGAGATTTGGATTCATTGCCCGAAAAGTGTATTGCCTGATTCATCTAACGTGGTTAGTTTTTATTTTTTCAAGACTTACTTATTAATGAATCCAAAGCTGCAGATTTCTTCCTTTCTTGACCTTTGTCTCAGAGGTCATCAAGTTATAACATGATTGTGTTACTCTTAAAGTATATGATATTGTAGATTTGACATCCTTCTAACTGCTACTGCCAGCACTATGTATCAAATATTGTTTGTCGATTCGAAAAATTCTTGGCTCTTATTGTTCCCACTGTTACGCTTAGATTGCCACACCCTGGGACCTGTTATCAGCATTTTACTATTTGGCGGGATACCACCACTATTTACGTGGTCATATATGATAAATGTGGTACAACTTCTTGTGAATTTATGTTTTCCCATTTCTATAACAAATTGGGAGTATTGACGGTAGGTACTAGCTTGATGCATTCCGTTTTGAGACTCTCTCTCACTCACACACATGCACGTATGCACAATAATCAAATATTAATAAACTCTAACTGGATGATTCATCTAAATGCGTTCAGAAATGTCAAAAGTGCCGCTTATACTGATGATGGCTAAACATTTCAGTCTTAGTTCTTTTTAACAATTTATTGATTTCTCGCACCATATTTGTTGCAGGTTGGAACTGTTGCTTTTCTGGCCTTGAGTGGACTAGTGATCTTTACACTCTTCTTTCTGGCAGCAACAGCCAATGCGATTGTTATATCTCTTCTTGTGTCATTAGCAGCAGTAGGCGGTTTTTTGGCCCTTTTCTTTGCTTCTGTGACGGTTATTTATATCGGGGCATTATCAGTCGCTGTTTTTGTCATTTCGGCTGCAACTATTTCAGCAATAGTGGCTGTCCTCATTGCTGCAGGTTAGTTATCTGTCTCATCATTTTTATTATCACTTATGATGCCGTTTGAATTATCTCATATCGTTATACATAATAATGTTATATCATTGCTGTCCTATAATTGCTTCAGGTTAGTTGTCTCTCTCATCCAAACCACTTCTTCTAAAGCAAAAGATAGGACCGTTTACTAGTTTGATCTAGACCTACTGGAGTTACAGGAAGTAGTCAGCTAGCTTAAACAAAAACATAAAATTCAGACTGAAGTATAGCTAAGCTGTGTTTTGCACTATTGCTGATTCTCCTAAGCCCTCTTTGGAAGCTGGAAAATAGGGCGAAAAGGAAAAGAAAGCTATGACAAATTTTATTTGTTTTCATTTGTTTGGTTAGCTTGAGAATGAGAATGAGAGGATTATACTCACTCTGTTCCATTTACATAGTATTGCTTTTTGTTTTCAAGCATTTTTAGGAAGTAATTTGGCTAGCATAATGATACAAGAATTATTGTATAGTGTAGTAGCAATACAACATTATGAAAAGATTGACAAGTTTTTGTATCATTTTGCTAGTCAAATAACGTCCTCAAAATCCTTGGCGGTCTGTTTGGATAACATCGAATTTGGGGGTGAATTTGAATTTGGGGTGATTTCGGATGAAATCTAATGTTTGGATGCACTATAGGGGTTTGGATTTGATTTGGAACAAATCCAACCCCATAAATTGTGAATAATTTGAAATTCCAACTTATATGGTGTCATTTGAAATTCTGCGCGTGGGATGGCCCGTTAGTGGAAAAGCCGAGTGTGTATCATGCGTTTTAGAGTTTGAAAACCGAATTTCGAACTGTGGGTTTTAGGGAATTTGTAAAAATAAATAAATGCTAATCCGCAGATTCAAACCCTGCACCTCAGCTTAACGCATGCGTCAAACTTGTAGGCTTACAGATGTGCCACTGGGGCAGGGCTACTAATGTGTTCTATTTTGGCACTAAATAATCAATGAACAAATCAAATCCAAATTCATACAAAGACTAATAACAGCATCCAAATGGGAAAATTCGAATCCATCAGTATTTTAAATCTGAGAATTTGAAATTTTGAATTTCAAATCCAAATCCAAATTCTTGTTACCAAACGCAAAACGCAACCTGGAAGAAAAGCAGGACGATTAATCGAGGACAGAGGGAGTGGTTTTCTAAAATGACGGCCTATATAATTTGAGTAACTATCATTTTTACACTTAAAATCTTATGAAATTGCATCCATAAGACTGATATAGCTGATAACCCTAATTTTTTCCAAAATGGTAAAATCCATAAATAGGCCAAAATTAAAGTACTTATTAGAAAAAGTCAAGAAAAATCTGACCTAACGTTTAAATTGACGTCCTAATTAACAAATAAACTACTAGTAAAAATTGAAAAAATAAAGTGACTGGTCAAACAACAGAACTTGGGGTTGAGGCGGGCCCACATGGAGGAAGCTCCATGGTAACGTTATGCACATTAGCGAGAGCTTTCTGACTGTAGGGAGATTAAACACCGCGAGAGAGGAGCACCATAGTATGATCTAGGACACCCACTTACCCAAAAGGTCAACCTTATGAGTTAGGGCCCAAATCATACTATATTAACCATGGACATCATGTCCAATATCCCGATGTGGGACAAACTGCTCACACATGATACCCAACAATCTCCCCCTTCACGTGTGAGCCCTTCAACATGCTCCCCCTCGCCCGGAAGCATTCGCCGAATTTCTTGGAATTGCCTTTGTGAGAGTGCACCGGACCACCATCTGCCAGACCACCTGCTGGAGCTACACAGGAATTTGGAACCTGGTCCACCATTCATGGAACACCCATCCATGAGAACATCACACATCTCACCATTTTTGCTTCACCACGGCAGCGCGCACGAACCATCGGCTCTGATACCACTTGTAGGGAGATTAAACACTGCGAGAGAGGAGCACCATAGTATGATCTGGGACACCCACTTACCCAAAAGGTCAACCTTGTGAGTTAAGGCCCAAATCATACTATATTAACCATGGACATCATGTCCAATATCCCGATGTGGGACAAACCGCTCACACATGATACCCAGCACTGACTCAGTTATAGCCTACACATGACATCTAAGAAAATGACCCAGTTAAGAATATCCCGCCATCACATCTTTCCATTGCGCTTGCCCCTCGTGTCCAACAGCTCCGCATCATCTAGCTCATCTCCCGACATTAGTCGTCCCAGGTTGGAAAGAACTCACCATTGAGTTCACTGTACTATCTACCGAATCAATAAAGCAAGGTGTTAGGTGCTTTACGTTAAAAGACGTTAGATGTCTTAGGGTGACTGGGAAGACTTCCCAACCTGTAGGCATTATCAATGATCACGATCTCACAAGGGCAATGTTTTGATCCTTGAGCTTATTATACTCGCAATAGGAGCGAGTCACTGCAGCCCAAACAAAATCACCAACATCTGACAGTGCCAGATGACAATGTTTTGATCCTTGAGCTTATTATACTCGCAATAGGAATTAGGACAATGTGTTTCTCTCCTGAATTTTGCGGTTCACCTGCTCATGGATGCACCGTAGCTCTGTCATCTCCTCTGGATGGATGCGGCCTATATGTGGAACACGGGCTAAGTCACACTGGTTGGGTTCTGGCCACTATAGACAATCTGAATGGGCTTAAGCCGGATGGACTTGCTTGCTTGTCAATCTCTCGCATGCAAATTCTGCTTAAGGTAAAGCTCAGTCCCGTTGCTTCAGCTTAGACCCTGCCAAACATCTAAGACAGTTGCCTAAACTCCTAATCACCACCTCGGCCTGGCCATCAACCCGGGGGTGGTAGGCACTGCTGAAATTCAACCGAGTTTACTTCTTCCGTAAGCTCTTCCAAATCTGGCTCATGAATTTGGTTTCACGTTCTAAGGTGACGGACGAAGAAGTACATTGACGAGAAGGGGTAGTTTTCCACTCAATTGAGAAGAACATAAAACATAGTCGGCTTGCCCTCCAAGACTTCTCGTTGACGGTGACAGCGACTCTTACTTCCATCTTCGATTATGATCGGACTTGAGTGTCTCTCCTCTTTCGTATGGTGTCTAATAGACTTAATTAGTGCTTTCTATGGACAGCCGAGCGGGCCAGAACGAGGTTTCACCCTGTAAATGCTATTCAAAAGAGAATACTCCGCTTCGATCTATGAATGATAAAAGAGACTTATAGAACTTCTTTTCCTTTAGCCGATTTTTTTCTTCTTCCTTTCATTTCAGGGGTCACTTATCGAGAAATAAAGGACATCTGACATTCATTCTCATTTTCATTGGGCCTCAGCCTCTCACTTTTAAAGAGAGAATGGCTTATCTGAGGCATTCCTTTGACTTAGAATGGGACTTCTTTTTCTGTTACCTGCCAGTCACCATCTTTCTTCTTCTCATCGGAGTTATTTGGACAGTATCTCTTCTGACCGGAGCCGCGGAAGGAAGTCCCAGTGCGGCAAGGGATTGCGGAACTATAGCTTGAGAAGTGAGTAAGTTGGTCCTTGTGTAGGATATATCACTGGGGAAAATCTAACACCATGCAAATGCATAATATCTCTGAAATAAAGATGAGCAATCCGCAAAGCATCAACAATCTTTTTGCACAGTACAAAATGAGCCATCCTAGAAAACTTGTCAACAACAATGAATCTACCGCTAAACTCAATACAAAATCTATATTGACATCAAATCTGGAAGCTTCAGGAACATGTAATGGAGTGTATAGGCATGCGTTGCCAAAAAAAGGCATGCGTTGTTGAGAACTCCCTTATAACATGATATGTATAGGCCTCCATTGCACACATACATCCAGGCGTGGAAGGTGCAACCGTAATCTGGTTGATGGCTCGACTGTTAACGCAAATATGCAAGAACCTTCTTTCTTCGACACTAGTACGCCAGGAACTGCACATCGGCTCATGCTTTCTCGGATATAGCCCCTCTCCAATGACTCAACCACTTGTCGATGCAACTCTTCCGCCTTAGTGGGACTGAGGTGATTTGCTGGTCTATTCGGCGAACTTGACCAGGAACTTGGTCAATCTGATGCTGAATATGCTTCATCGGTGGTAGCTCCTCTTCCACCTCCGGCATAAGTAAGAAATTCATCTTACAGCTTTGCACCCATACGGGTACGTCCGTATGGACCGTATCCACGTCTTTTGAACTCACAAGGCACTAAAGCATAGACTATCTTTCATGCTCAACCTTATTCAAAGACTTTTGGACATAGAAAGCAGATTAGTGGTGGTGGGTGTCGTGGTTGGAGTGAACCCTTTCTGCCGTGGTGCCAACTCAATCATCTTTAATTTCATGAGGAAGGTATGCGTGTTCTTGTGCCCATCATGAATGGCGCTGCGATCATATTGCTGAGGCCTCTCAATAATATATGACACACATCCATTGTACGTCGCACCAATATTCGAATATTTTTCCCAATGAAAAAGAAACAAGATATCGCTTATCAATAATGTATGACACGTATCCACTGTTTGATATTCATTGTTTTTAACTGCCTTACTAGGACTTATCCCTTATATTTTCTTTTCTATCATGGTAACTTTCACTATAGGTTTTGAGAATCTGAAAGAAATAAGTTTGATTGTGTAAAAGAAAGCATAATGGTTGGGAAATTAACACCCAAGCAAGAATACCGTAGTATGATTAGGCCACCGCATAACAAAAAGGCCAACCTCATGAGTTAGCCCCAAACCATGTTATATTAACCACCCACATCTTCGCCAGTTCACCTCCCAATTTCTCCATTAATATATAGATCATCCGTTTCCTTCTCTCTAATCATTTATTTGATTTCTGGTTTCATCAAGCATTACAAAGCTGTATAAAGTCAGTACCCTTCTGTTATAACTTTCTATTCCACAACCGTTTAATTCATTTGTTCAATTGACTTCTTTTCAAAGAAATAATAAATTCCACCAGTATCTGCATTCAACATGGAAATAGTCAAGCACATGTTAACCGTGTCTGAGGGTCGGGGTAGTGCCCTCGGGAACGGGTCATTCACGAGTACATAATATAGAAGCACTTTTTAAGTTATTCTAGGCTAAAATTGCCTCAGTATTGTCTTACCGATGAGAATCTTCTTAGTCTACCATGTTGTAGAAGATGTTGTGAACATTACTATAATAACGCCTAATTGTGAAGGGCCTCAGTTCCTAAGTCACTCGGACTCTTCAATCTCGGCACCACACCTGTCAGACATGATCCTTCCGGATAAGGGTATGGGATATGTGATGGACATGTCTTCCATCCATCCGACACTTCAAGGTCTTAAAACATGGTTATACAGCAAATTGGTGCTTCAGTTTCTTCTTTTCCCTTCCTGTTTTCTCCTTCATTTCGTCGTCTCCACTTTGTTCAAAGTTGTGCTCATCTAAATGTCACTGAACATCCTCTTATCTCACTGACATATTCTTCTTCTTATCACTTGATGAGTTGCAAACACTCAAGTCTTCCCTGTTAAAATAGTCATTCAGGTTTTGAGTTAGCTTACGCACATAAATATATATTATGTAAAATTAATGTAATGTCACCGTATCCCCGCACCCATGTCCAAGATTTATACACTATTTAGCCAAGTCCCCGAATCCTAAAAATCATCAAGGGGGAAAATCCGATTCTCGGAGGATACACACCCGACATGACACCCGCACCCAAGATCCTGTTTGAGACTCCACTTTCCCTTATAATGTTTGATATAGTGTAGATTAACAATATTGTCCACTATGCGAAAATAAAGTTGTGTTTGAAATGAATAAATAAGGGAGAATTATGTCAATACCATCATAAAATACAATTCTTTATTGTTGTAACAGAACTCCTGTTTCAGAGCTCCGTTACCAGTTTGTTATTACCTGCGGGTATTCGAGCAAGAACGACGAGACGAAACAAGAACGAGACAGATATTTAACGTGGTTCACTAACGAATTCGTAACGAACCCGCTAGCTAATCCACGGCCAGAACCAGATACTTTATTGAGAAGAGAACCCGATTACAATGCACGCCGTGGCCGCAACGGCCACGGCGACAACCCGATAAAACCCACCCGAACACCCACGCACACAGTGGACAAAGACTCTCAAAATCACTACTAGCTCTCAAAGGACAAGCCTCTCTGTATGTGTGTGTGTTTTACCAAAGGCATTCACATGCCAATTTATAGAGACACATGGCGGTGGAGGATTCCAAATCACTTTGGTAAGTTGCTACCAAAGGAAACAAAAAAACCACCGCCCAAAAACATTGCTGAATTTGATTCCAAGTCAAACTTTAACAATTGCATGTACCCTTAAGCAGTTTGAGTTTAAAAAAGTTGGTAAAGCCCCCAGGCAACATATTTTTTTGAAACGAGGTAGAGATATAAGGTGCCATTCTACGGTTCCATTTCCTAGTACCCTTTTCCCTTCAAGTTACCTACTAAAGTACCCGAATTGTGTTATTCGAACGGTGGGAGTACACATTTGGCAAGCAGTCCTAAATCTTAATAAGACAAACCTGAAGCAATTTCAGAATCAACCAGTCATCGTGGCCGGGCAAGGCTACCACTGCATGTCTTTACAATCTTGGTACAGCAAAAAATAAAAAAGATTGCAACGTATCCTACAATGTGCTCATTTTCCTTGAATAAGTATTTTTCTTTGGTATTCGCAGTGACGAAGGGAGATATGACCTTCAATGTGAACTCATGACTCTGGAACCTTGTAAACTGAGATATGTAATTAACCCGATATTGTAACTAGGATTTTGAGGAACAATTGATTGAGCATATTGTACCTTTGTCGTCATATGGGGTTAAGGAGAAGCGGTCGTATCAAAGAAACTAAATTACAATTCACTTGAACAACATATTGGACAATTTATATTATATTCAATAATTTATTGCAACGGATGTCCATCATCTACCAACCTAAATCGTCAGATTAGTGCTTCAGCTTCTATTTTTATTGACATCCCTTGGAAACTTCCCCTCTAAAGGATGTCCTGATCTATTTTTATTGACAATGTATGTGACGGGGGCTTCAAAACATGAGGACACTAAGTTAGATACTAAAATGATGCTTCTTACCTGTCCAGCATGCATGAAATGAAAACCCTACTTTCCTTCAGAATTCAATTTGCTTCGGAAGTAACACAGAGATGTGATGGACCTCTATCAACTATATATGGCTGTGGCGCACAATGCAGTAGGTATGTGTGAGCATACAAGTCCTAACAGTCCATGGCATCTGTGTTTTTGTTGAAGGATGTTTTTTAGCCTAGTTGCAAGTATCCATAAGGTTTCAGAGTTCTTTTGTTTCTGAATGGAGATACCTGACTTATGAGTGTCTAGGGATGACAATCCGGTGGTCTTAGCACCGCTCAAATCCATACCCGAAAAATACCCGAGAAAACTGACAAATTGAAGAAACCCGTACCCGGACCAAATCCAATGGGGTTCCCATCCAACTCGTATATTGCAGATAATAGGTAGAAGAAGCAACACTGCAAATGTTTTAGTATATTTGATGCTTGGAGGCTATTGGGAGAGAAACAGAGACCCATCAAATAGAGAAATAGAGATCCATCTGCAAAATAAGAATGGAGAGGCAGATTGTCGAATTCAGAGAGGGAGAGAGAGAGATCTGTGAAATCCAAGGGAGAGAGGGAGACTAATACTAGACCAAAGGTTGTTTTTTTTGAGGGAAAGACCCAGGGTTTTAAAAAACAGCTTACCGTACGAGTGATATGTAGCTGAATCGGCAGTGGCCGAGTCTGATTCACCCGATACGTGAATGAGAATTGTCGTTACCACTATCGGTGAAAATCAGATGACACGCACCATGATCGTTGAAAATCGCATGATACGCTACGTTTCAGCAATGAATAGGAAAGATGGGTGATTGTCAGAGAAGAAAATCCCTAATCCGAAATCTGAGAAGTCCCCATAAACAGTCTTGAAATCGCCCTCCATAGGCTTCAAGAGTAACGACATATTTTTATTTTCTTGTAAAGAGTAAGTTGTATTTATCCATAGTTATGTATTATGAAAATCGCACAATACTGCATAACTATTTATTTTTTAGGCCCGCTGGTTTGGGAGTTGGAATGGGATACCAGCGGCCTAAAAATAACATTTGATTATTTATCCTCAAATTCCACACCTCAAGGTGAGGAGAGATAGGAAACTTCCCTCCATAATGGCTATCGGTGACAAACATCCATAGACTGAGAGAAGTATTGTCTAGCTATCAGAAGAATTGTTGGGTTATGCATAAATCACTGGTACCAAATGTGAAAAAGAACAATTATTTTACTTTGACAGCATGGAGATTGGGGATCAATAATTTCCTGTGGCAACATTACTTGTGCAGTACTAGTGTATTAGCATTGTTGGGGTTCTGCTTTTGAGCCTTATTTGTGTTCTCCTTATCTTTTTTTTTTTTTTTTTTTTTTTTTGATGAAGAAGAATACTGAGTTAATGTTCTCCTTATCACAATCAAATAATCAAACGCCTATGTAGTAAGTAGTGTCTCATTTCTCTAAGGCCATCTGTGGCATGGCCTGATGGAATTACCACAGTACACATAAACAAGAATTCAGCAGTAGTAACTATAAACATTTTCAGTGGAAATGTGTAGCAGTTTATCAATTCCAGTCTGGCATCCCATCCTGGGACTGTAAATAAAGTGTCGGTCTTTGCTGTTACTTCTTTTTGGAAAATAAGTTTAACCTTCCATGGATTTTCATGTTAATGAACTCTATAACAAAGATTATGTCTTGACTTATGATGCTGATGTGTTTTTCATTATGTTTGGGCTGGAAATTGCCATCAGGTTGGATTGGCGTCTTCTTGACTGTCTGGTTGGCGACAAAGAAGAGTGTGCATCTTGCAAAACATTCCATTACCCTGACTGGATCAGCCCTTTCAGCCTATTCTTCGTCCCGGCACGCTCGCAACAACCCCGAACCAGACAAATTGGTTGTCGAATGAATTTTGTACTTTCAGAATTCTCTAGAAGAATTTCTCATTCTCAAGACTTCTGGCTTGTAACCGGTCTTCGCTTCCTTAAGCTTGTCTTTATGTCTTATAATACGGAAGCATACTGGAAATTCCGCTACTGAACTACAATAGTCTGTGAGTTTGTTCATAATTGTAGTCTTGTTTGGTACAAACTTTGTTCTAAATATCTAATTCTGGCTAAAAGTCCACGTGTATGTCTATATATCGTGAAGCATTTTCTCTTATGGTGGTGGGCTTCAATTTTGCATGCTTCTTTTGTCAGTTCTGTGCTCCCAAACATCGGATGGTACAAAGGTGACCTGCATTTAATATAGGGGGAGTGCTTGCTCAAACCTAGTTAAACCCATAGTTGTCAAATCAGGGTTCAGATCATGCATCGAAATTCAACTTTACTGAATCGTGAATCGAATCGAATCGTGGATTGCAAAGATTCACTTACAATCTCTTTAAGAATAAATAATAACATATTCCATAAAACTATAACATGTGGTGAACAGTACATTCATATTTAGGGATGGCAATGCGATCCGATCCGAGATCCGGAGTGATCCGACCCTAATGGAGCGGTCCGAATCCGATCCATTTGCTTTTGGATCGGATTTGGATCACAAATATGCGATCCGTTCGGATCTCGGATCGGATTCGGATCATACATGTAAATATCCGATGATCCGATCCGACCCGATCCGGTATATATAAGTAACTGATAATCTGATCCGATCTGACCCGATCCGATAAATATACAAATACATAATATAAATGATAATATGGTCTGATACAAATATATATTATGTATTTTATATATAATTATATAGTTATATATAATCTGACCCGATTCGATTCGTGATCCGTTCTTCCGATCCATGATCCGTTTTCTTTATGGATCAGATTCGGATCTTTTAGGATGATCCGTTATATGATCCGATCCGGATCCGATCTGGATCCGAACGGATTCGGATCGGATTCGGATCAGTGCGTATTATTTTCGGATCGGATCGGACTATGCACAGATCCGATCCAAATCCGATCCGTTGCCATCCCTATTCATATTTCAACGTAAGCAAGCTCAAGTTTTTAGCTAACTCGCAGCTAATACGACCTATTATGAGTTGTACCTACTTAAAGATAGGAATAATGAAGAAATAGGAGTGTAAGTGGAGCAAGGAGCTACAATAAGGGGTGCAACTTGGGCAGGTTGAACCCGACCAACCCGAGTCCAGCCCGATTTAAAACAGGGCCCGGACACATTGTTTTAGTAATTTGGACGGGTCTGGAGAGAAATTATCAGCCCGAATTGCTATTAAGGTCGGGCTTGGGCACAAATATAAGCGACAGACAATCCCGAAATGCTCGATTTGTATGATCACTACCTATAAATGTTATATTTCGAAAAAATTATGTAGCATATCTAACATGAATATGCTAATTCTCATCGATTTTTAAGGATGCTTTTAATCATTATTTTGTTTTGAATTAGTTAATTTGGTTTATTCATCAATAAATACCATTTTCTTGTGTTTTAAAAAATGTATTGAGTTTAATGTACTAGCCCGAATTCAGCCCGAACTCGAATTGATTTGAACGAATTTGGGCTTGGACGGGCTAGAAATTCTCTTAACTTGGGCAGGGCTGGGCTTGGGCAGCCTCGACAGATTTCGGGCTTGGACAAGGGGGGCAACTGTTAAGCATAAGGGTAGGTAGGTGTAGTTTAGCAAATATATGTTGCTATGCCATAACAACATTATTGTAAAAGCTAGGGTCATTGTATAATTAGGTACATGTTTATAAACATCTTCTGTAACAGAATCAGTTAATGAATTGATTAGATATTTTTCCCTCTCTCTCCTCTTCTCTCTCTTTCTTCGATTCTCTTCTTCTTCCTCTTCAAGATCTGCAATGGAGGTCATCTTCTGCATGGTATCAGAGCCTCTAATGGCTCGTTGCCGGTGATTCATCTGCACGCTTCTTCTCTGCTGCTAAATCTCGATTCAGGTGCTTCAATTTCAGTCTCTTCTCGATCGCTCATTTACCGCTGTTTCTTTTTCTTCTTCGGTACGATTCGTCGCTTCGATTCTTGCAACTTTGCATCGCCATTGTTGTCTGGACAATCTGTCGATCGAGTTTTGTGCCTTGTCGTTGATTCTCTGCATTTAATTTCTCTCGGTTCTCCTAATTGAGTTCAATTCGAGTTACTCAACCGTGTTTTGCCGAGTTACTATGTTAATGTGCCGAGTTTTGCCGAGTTATCGCATATTGTACTGAGTTCTGACCGAGTTACCGAGTTCTGCACTGAGTCTCACTGAGTTTAGCTGTTTTCTGCACTATTTCACCTATGGCTGATCTTCTCCCTGAAGGACTGAAGTTCTTGATTGCTAATCTTCGTTCTCTAGTGCCAATTAAGCTTGATGGCACTAATTACTTGATCTGGAAAGCTCAACTACTCACCATTCTACAAGCAAACATTCTGTTTCACTTTCTTACAGATACTACTAATGTTCCTACAGCACAAATTTTGGACTCTGAGTCTGCCACACTTGCTAGAAATCCTGCATTTCCTGAATGGTTTGCTATTGATCAACATCTCAAGAGCTGTCTCTATGCCTCAATTGCACTTTTTGTAGTGCCTTCTGTATTGCATCTTCAACATGCTTATCTCATTTGGATTGCCTTGTCCCAAAGATTTTCTTCACTCTCAAGGTCACATGTTCATCAGTTGAAGTCTCAGCTTAGCCCAGCTGTTAAAGGTTCTAGCTCAATGACTGTATATCTTGATTCCATCAAGGCACTCACTGATCAGTTGGCTCAAGTCAATGAGTTCATCTCTAAGGATGATCTCATCATTCACATTCTCAAAGGTCTACCACCTGACTATGACTATTTCAAGGCTGCTGTCAGGATAAGAGGATCTCCAATTTCTGTTGCTGAACTGAGTTCTCTTCTGGTATCTGAAAAATTGCATCACACTACTTCATCCTCCTTCAAGAACCTCTCCATTAGCACTCCAGCTTCTCTTGGATCTTCTTCTGGACATACTGAATTACATACTGCCTATCAAGCTATTAAGTATAAGCCTCCTTACAAGGCCAAGAACTATCACTCTCCCAAATTTCAGCACTACTCCAGGCCTTCTAGTAGTTATTCCTCCAACACTTACAATGTCACACCAAGTTCATCTACTGCTGCTGGTATTCTTGGAAAACCTCCTTCTTCTCTCTAATGATATTACTTGTCAAATTTGTGGTAGAACAAGGTACACTGCATTAGACTGCTGGTACAGGCTTGACACATCAAAATTTTCTAGCACTAGACCTAAGAGAGCATATACTGCAACTGCTTCTTCATCAGAACCAGATCCCTTCACACAACCACGGCTACTAGAAACTGGTGCTAACAACCATGTGACACACAATGCTCATAATTTGACTCATCTGCAACCTTATCATGGAGCTGACACAATCACTATTGGTAATGGTAATGCCTTGCCTATTCACTCTATTGGTCACTCTACTATTCCTGTCTCTTCTCATGTCTCTTTTAAGATCCCTAATGTCTTTTATTCTCCTGCTCTATCTGCCAATTTGCTCTTTGTGTTTCAATTTACATCTGATAATGATTGTAGCATCACTTTTAATGCTCATCAATTTGTTATCCATGACAATTAGTCCAAGAAAATTCTCTATACAGGCCAATGTGAAAATGGTCTATATCAGTTGTCTGCTGCTGCCAAATCTCTGCACTCTCCTACTTCCTCTTCTATATCTTCATGACACCTCTTTGTGGCATCAAAGGTTGGGGCACCCTGCATTTCCAATACAACATTCTCTACTGAAATGTTTAAATAAGAAATTTGTTTCTCCTTCCTTGTTATGTAATTCTTGTTCTGTGTGCAAAGCCCATAAACTTGTATTTCCTCTTTCTGTGTCACATGCCACATCTCCATATGAACTAGTTCATTCAGATGTTTGGGGGCCTTCTCCTGTTGTTTCTTTTCAACAATATAAATACTATGTACTCTTTTTAGATGACTTCTCCAAATATTGCTGGTTTTATCCACTCAAGTTCAAGTCCCAAGCTTATATTGCTTATTTACATTTCACTGTCATGGTTAGTACCCAATTCAATGCCAGTTAAGACTTTTAGAACGGACAATGGTTCTGAGTTTGTTAACACTGATTTTGCATTACACATTCAATCTCAGGGTACTTTAAACCAAACATCTTGTCCTCACACTCCTCAGCAAAATGGGAGAGTTGAGAGAAAACACAGACATCTTAAGGAAACAACACTAACCTTACTTTCTCATGCCAATCTACCACCTGTTTTTTGGCTAGAAGCTGCTATCACTGCAAATATTCTAATCAATAGGCTTCCCAAGAAGTCATTTTCCTTAGTTTATCCTTATGAAATTTTATTCAAAACCACCCCAGATTACTCTTCCCTCAGAGTCTTTGGTTGCTCTGTTATCCATGGTTAAAACCCTATACTTCTACAAAATTACATCCCAAATCCACAAAGTGCATTTTCTTGGGTTATTGTCCTTATTCCAAAGGGTATATAACTAGAGTGGTTTACATTTCAAGACATGTAGTCTTTGATGAGTCTCAATTTCCTTCCATTATTGATTCCTCATCTCCTTCTTTCAAAACTCCATCCTACACTTCATATTGGGCTTTCTTACAACCTTTCTTTGCTACTTCTTCAAGTTGTCCACAACCATCAACCCCACCTCCCCAACCCCCCCCCCCCCCAATGTCACCTTCTCCTCATCTTCATCATTCTCCACCCTCTGCACCTGCTTCTCCATCAAGCATCATATCTCCTTCACCTCAGCCACCACCTGCTTCTCTTGATTCCATGGCCACTAGATCTAGGGCTGGCATTACTAAACCTAATCCAAAATATGCTCATATCTCTCTTACAAGCTCTGCAGATACAGAGCCCTCCTCATTCAAAGAAGCTTCAGCTTCTCCTATTTGGCAACTTGCCATGAAAGAAGAGTATGAAGCCTTAATCAAACAGGGTACTTGGTCTCTTGTTCCTCTCCCAGCTCACACAATACCCATTGGTTGTAAATGGGTCTACAGGGTTAAGAAGAACTCTGATGGTTCAGTGGCTAGGCATAAAGCCAGACTATTTGCCAAGGGTTTCTTACAGCAATATGGTCTTGACTATTCAGAAACATTCAGTCCAGTAGTGAAGCCTCAAACTATTAGAGTTGTCTTTTCTCTTGCTGTTTCTTCCAGCTGGGCTATTAAACAAATAGATGTCTCCAATGCCTTTCTTCATGGCTCTCTTGATGAAGAGGTTTATATGGTGCAGCATCAAGGCTCTGAAAATTCAGCTTATCCTCACTTTGTATGCAAACTTCATAAGTCTCTTTATGGACTCAAACAGGCTCCAAGAGCCTGGTACACAATGCTCAACACTTATCTCCTCAACTATGGTTTTGTCCTCAGTAAGGTTGATACTTCCATGTTTGTTATGAGACATACTACTTACATTCTCATTGTCCTGGTCTATGTGGATGACAACATAGTTACTGGGAGTGACTCTAAGGCAGTTCAGACTCTTATTACATCTATGAGTCATGTGTTTGCTATGAAGGATCTGGGAGATCTTTCTTATTTTCTGGGAATTCAGGTCACTACTACCTCTCAAGGGTTGCATCTCTCCCAATCTAAATATGCTTCTGAGTTACTTGCTAAAGCTGGAATGTCATCTTGTAAGCCTTGTGCTACACGTTGCTCTACCAAGTTACCTGCTGTCACTACTCTTAATTCCTCATTGTTTGCTGATACTTCATGGTTCAGAAGCATAGTTGGTGGCCTACAATAACCATCACCAGACCTGACCTTTAGTTTGCAGTTAACTCAATCTGTCAACATATGCATCAGCCACTTTAGTCTCATTTTCCAGCTAAAGAGAATTCTTAGATATGTTTAAGGCACCCTGACTCATTGTCTAGTCTTTAGCAAGAGCTCTTTTCATCTCACTGCATACTCAGATGCAGATTGGGCAGGTGATCCTTATACAAGAAGATCTACCACTGGTTTTTGCATTTTTCTGGGCACAAATCTCATCACCTGAACTTCTAAGAAGCAACACACAGTGTCAAGATCTTCCACTGAAGCTGAGTACAGAGCCCTTGCTTCTATTTCTGCAGAACTCAATTGGTTGAAGTTTCTCTTCAGAGATCTGGGTATAGCTCTTCCTTCTCTTCCAGTTCTTTTGTGTGACAATCTCTCTGCAATTGCTCTTGCCAGCAATCCAGTATTTCATGCCAGAACTAAGCATATAGAGGTGGATTTTCACTTTATTAGAGAACAAGTTGCTGCTAAACAGCTCTTTTACTTCATGTTTCAAGTGCTTCTCAGCTTGCTGATGTCTTTACCAAAGCTCTCAATGCTCCTCAGTATACCCCTTTTCTTTCCAAGCTTCAAGTCTTTACAGTCTCTCAGCTTGAGGGGGCATGTTAAGCATAAGGATAGGTAGGTGTAGTTTATCAAATATATGTTGCTTTGCCATAACAGCATTATTGTAAAAGCTATGGTCATTGTGTAATTAGGTATATGTATATAAACATCTTCTGTAACAGAATTCAGTTAATGAATTGATTATATATTTTTCTCTCTCTTTCTTCGATTCTCTTCTTCTTCCTCTTCAAGATCTGCAATGGAGGTCATCTTCTACACCAACCCGTCCAGCCCGCCCGAGTTGCAGTCCTAACTACAATAGAACGGAAACTAACATGAAGCTATTAGTCGTGGATAAGAACAATGTACTAGCAAACAAACATATTTGCTAAACAGACTGAAACGAGGCAAGTGTGATTTTTAGAATTGTTACTAACTCAATAAGACTACAGCTGAATCGAGATGAATCGTATGAATCGCAAATTAATCGTAAGATTCGGTCTCGTGAATTGGGATTCAGATAAAATTTTGTTCCATTTAAGATTCACCCTCCGATTCGCATCGTTTCATGGGTGAACCGAAACGAATCGTAGGATTCGAATCGTGAATCGTAGGATTCTGATAACTATGAACCAGTATAAATGATAATCAGATTGGGCCGATTGTTTTAGCAAAAAAAAAAAAAAAAAAGAGATTGGGCCGATTGCGATTTACAAAACACAATTGAATCTGCGTGTGGAACAAAGGGTGAGCTAGATCTGCAGCGTTTGGTTTGATTTGTTTAGGCCAGTGTGGTCAGATCAAATCTCATCCCAGCTTTCTATAGCGCCTGGTAATTGCAGGATAGTGCTGCAAGTCCAAACCGACGAAACTGCATTTCGAAGCTGACAATACTAGCTGGTTTGGCCCCTGGGATCAAACCATAGTAAATTGCCTGGTTTAATTATTCAGGATCATTGACTGTAAACATTTTATGAGACAAATGGCGAGCGAAACACTAAAACAAGAGAAAACAATTATTTGAAAAATATTTTACCACCATTCAAAAGGAGCCTTTATCTCAGCAGATTCTTCCGACTGAGCAACACGGAGTAATGGAACTAGTAGAATCCAATGTGGAATTAGTAGAATCCACTGTGATCTTTCTTCCAACGCAACAACTTTGGATGGTGTCGTGGTGTCATGGAACTAACTGAATGATAACAATAAACCAATTTTACTAATACATGGTCACATACAAGAAAATCTGGACTCAGCCGCAATATATAACTCCCTACAGAGCCAAGAGAGAGACCCCTAAGCTCACTAATTTCTTGATTCTATTTTAACATTAGTATAGACTAAGCTGAAGGAAGAAAAGAGAAAATGGAAAGACCAATACAAAGAGATTTTGACACGCCTGTAACTGGAAGTAACACCCATATGTTTTCATTCTCCATATTGATCACCAACCTACTTCTTTTGATTCATCATAGACAACAACAAACACCCCCTAGCCAAATACGGCAGAAATCTAAAATGGGGTCAGTCGTGTTCTTTGTCTCGCCAATCTGGTATGCCTAAAGTGAACTCCAAGCTCGGGTTCTTCTTATTGAAATCCGAGCCTGTGCAGCTCCTTGTGCGTCTCAGACCATTCTCCTGCCGCGGTTTAACATGCAGAAATGTGAGAAAATAGAATATGTGGACTGCAGTTGAAATGAGTACAAGATCAAGCCGGGGCGGATCCAAGAATTAGCTAGAATGGGGGCTAAATTGGAAACGTTAAACAAATATGTAAACAATCCAAATTTCGTGAAGTTGAGTGGGGGTTAGAGTGTAGTTTTTGTAAAACTGAACTGAAAATTTAAACAAAACAAGGATATATACAATTTCAATTTCAAGAAGTTGAGTGAGGGCTAATGCCCCCACATATGATAGTGTGCATCTCCCGTAAAGATTAAGGAAGGATCGCATGAATACCTCTATATGTAGTCCTGACGTTTGTTGCTGTGTCAAGGTTGAGGGAACGAGACCGTCAATGTCATTGGAGTTAGCTTGTAGCCAGGCTTCTCTACTGCTAAAGTTATTGGAAGACAGTGTTAGCTTCATCTATTGATCATTAAAGTTCTCTAAAACAACACTCCTCATTGGAATATCAGAAGAAAACTATGTACTATGAATTACCATATTAATCAATTATAACTGAAGTATATTGTACCGATAAGAAGACATCATGCTCTTGATAATTAACCCTAATAGCGATAGGAAACTAAATATGCCTGAGCAATCACTAAAGAAGTGCATCCAAAGTAACACTTACACTACGTGTCAACAATAAAGATATTGCAAAACCCAAAATAAAGATATTGCAATCGCTGTCATCTTCCCAAGTGATTTCATAAACAAGCATGGTTCGGTTAGAAATCCAACAATGATAAATTTTGATTCATAGCTAACACTTATTCCTGCATGACATTGTTTCTATGGAGTAAATACATGCCTTAGAAGGCAGAGTAGATGACTTGTGATATGCAATATACGGTGTTATATATGTTCGCATGCACGATATACCGGCTTAGCTATCAAGACAACAATGATTTGGCGTCTCTCAAGAAATCTCTAGAATTAATTGCTCCAAAAATCTAAGAAATTTGATATAATTGCTTAAATCATCAAACCATTTTCCCTATGATCAGAGTTGCAAACATTCTCAGTTTACTGCAGAAAGCGTGGCAAGAACATACATATCTCCCATTAGCTTACCATGTACCTATACATCGAGGTTAAAATCCGATGACCCACAAAGTCATTTCTCAGTTACATTTCTATAACGACCTTCGCGAAAGGCTACCAAGAGATTATTTAGGTATTTGAGAGTGAAATTTTCACATTGATCATTTGAATCAATGATCCAACAAATAAGTTAATCATGTACGTATTTATTCGACATGTTTGGTTCTCAGACTAACTGGATTGGATATGAATAAGATTGGATCAGCCTGATTGGATTGAAATAGCTAAATCGTAATCAGTAATATGTTTGATTTTGTAGATGATTAACTCGGTGTCACACTATAAATAGTCCAGCCGAGCTCCAACTCAGTACTGAGAAACTAAACACACCAAGGCTGAACACTTACTTGGAAGCCATTCATCTGAGTTTGCAATTCCACAATGACTTCCGAGGCAGGAGTTAAAAATTCGTGTACAAAAGTTAATTTAGACATGAATCTGTTCTATGTATGAACATTCAATTTATGTGAAGCGACTCCTCCATAATCTTCAGCTTGTGGCGTTTGAACAACAAGTTTGGGCTTATGAAAAAAATACTGAGCCGTGTTTATAAAATTGTCAATGACTGGAAGAAGAACGATTCAAGAAGAGAGGCGGGCAGGAAGATCCGGAGTTAAAAGCTGGGGAGGAAGGCATTCTACATGACTATATGACCCAGCTGGCTGGTAGAATCACACCAGTGAGTACATATATTTTTTGTTGTTGCATGAAACGTGGTTAGGTACTTATTTAGGTCATTTTATTGTCACAAAATTGCTATTTAGGTCATTTTATTGTTACGAAATTGTAATGCCCTAGGGACTTGCGGTCACAGTCAGAACAGAAAATCAAATTATCTGAATGTGGGGTAATTACATTCGATTCAATTGATTTACTACACTTTTCACATTCCATTTTTGCTGTTAATTAATTTCCATGTAACCTTCAATCACTTTGGACAATCCAATAATGAAAAACTACATTTTCCCTTAAAATGAACTCAAACTCATGTTTGTTATACCCATAAGTAAGCATTCCATGGAAAACCACAAATATGTTGCCGGACATGAATGTAGGCAACAAACCGAAATGTAGTTTTGGAAGCAAACAAGAGGTTCCTTGAGACAACTATTTATTCTTTATGAAAATTAAGCAATTTACACACAATCGAATAATGAAGTAATAAGATAGAAACAAATTCTTGTAATGTTTTCTTCTGATTAATTGTTTGAATTCATCGCCTAAAGTATCTAATTCTTGTACCAATGTTTTATTTGCTTAGACGTTATTAGAAAAGAAGAGAGTTATAAGATCTCTCTCTGAACCCTAAGTTGGTCAAGGTGACTCAATTCATGGACAAAAAAAAGTTAAAAAGACAACACAATTCTTTGGAGTCGCACTCGCACCTAAATTAGATGCCTTGGGATGCTTCTAGTCTATAATTGATCTACTTTGTCAGAAAATTCTCATTTCGACTTTTACCACTATTCGACGGGTCACTTTCACTTGGTGATTTGATTAACAAAACAAATCAAATTTGACAATATTTTCATTGTGTTGTTTACTTTACAACACCATGAAAAAATCATCAAAAAATTGCATCGTTTTACTATCAAAATTACCAAGTCAAAGTGACATAATTACGGGTGAAAAAAGTCAATTGGGAACTTTTTGGCGAAACATTGGAAGTAATACAAAAACAACTCAATCAAAAAACACACAAAAAAAAAAAAAAAAAAAAAACAGAAAACAAAGAAAACAAATGTATGTCCATTTTTTTGAGGTAAATGTATGTTCATTTACTTATGTAACCAAAGTACCAAACAAAAAGACGTTTATCAATATTCTGCAAGATATCTGTATCTTTAGTACAATTCTGGAACGTACCATATTCACATCACCACAGATTGTTTCGAGTCTTGAAAGGAAATTATATGTTTCCATAAAAGGAGAAAGACCAAAAAGAAAAGAGAGTCTCTGTATTTGCTACTCCATTCATCCCAAATTGTTTGCGTTGATTTTATTCCACGCATTTCAAAGTTGGCGATTTCGCTTGTAAAACAATACTGGTACAAGATTTCATGATTTGGCATCTCGTGGTGTTAAGTTATAATGATATTACAATATGATAAAGATATTAGAAAATTCTTTCTACAAGTGAAATTGTCTACCTAAAATACGTGGAAAAAAATAAAAAATGACAAACAATTTTGGACGAACAAAGAGTATTACTTTACTGCACGTGCGAAAGGTTTACAAAACATCCCTAACCAAGGCAAACAATCTATGATTTTGGTAATAAATTCAACCAAATATTTCCACTCTCTTTCCTTCGCAAAATAAACGTCTTTCTCAAGCATTTGGAGGAAGTGATCTGGTTTTTTTAACATAATGAAAGAACTATTCCACCTTTCCATAATGATGTAGAACCACGCTAACTCTACAAGATAAAAATAAATACACTCGCTTTGCTAGCCAAATCATCTGTTTAAAATGCTTAGAAAACAACGCACGATGATAATTTTGGAACAAAGAGAGTATACACATTCTAAAGAGGGGTAATACGTGGACTCCGATGCTTTGGAGTTTATAATGTTCTACCACTTTAAACAACTGTGTTGTCAATAAGATGATGGTGGACCTCGAACTCACTAACCGCTAGACTACTGGCACAAGTGAACCGCAATGTCTTGTATCACTTACCACGTCAGTACTCTGATATATGAAAATATTAAACTCTTGTATCTAATTATTAAAAATCAATTCGCTATATTAAAATACATGACAAAAGTCATAACATTTCAGATGAGGGAGAATGGAAGCACTTTTTTTTTTTTTTTTTTTTTTAAAATGAGAATGGAAGCACTTGGGTGAAGGTAGAGTTGTCTTTTTGGTCACATTATTTTAGTACTACTCCACAAACAAAATTGCAAACTCAACAAGATTTTCTTTTAAGGAATACTAGTCTACTACATTATTAAAGCTAAAAACAAATCTATGCTCATCAGGAAATCTTCTCAATACAAAAGACATAAAAAAAAAGCAAAAGCTGTAACAAGAACTGAACTTTTCACTCCTCAAAATTGATTAATAAATTGTAAAAATCAGGTGGACTACTACGTGAGGCTGTTAATTTCAATATAAATTAGCAACTACTACACCATGCAAAAAGCTCTTCAAACAAAAGCAAGCCTTATCAGGAGTATTCTGTGTAAAGTAGTAAAACATGTACATGCACTACACAGAGAGAGGAGAGGAATGTGTACCTTGAAGAGTTACTCCATAGAGTTGCATTATTGTTGTTGTTGTTGTTAGGAGGAGAGAGGTCTGGTTCTTGAGGCAAAACCGGTTCAATGAACCGGCGCAGTCCGGTTCCATCACTTGTACTGCCCACTGTGGAGATATCTTCTTCCCCCGATCCATCTGACTGGCCTGAATATTGTTCAAAACCAAATAAAATTCCCAGATCTCCCTTAATTACTCATTTTTTTCTTTCTTAATACTAACAAAAACAAAATACAAATAGAGATGTACTATTAGGCAGGTAAATACCTGAAGAAGCTGCTGGCTTGTCAGTGGTCTTCACAGTTCTATACATCTGCATTATACATGCAATTAACAATTAATTATAAGTTACTACAAAAATATGATATGCCTTCTACAAATGCTATACTTTTCGTATCTGTTTAAAGTTATGAAAAAACTCAAAAAACTTATTTTTTTTTTCAGTAAAAAATAGCCTACAAACAGAAAATAAAATGACTGCTAAACGTGATTTTAGTAAAATCATTTCTTTAAACTTATTATTTTTTAAAAACAGGGTTAACAAACAGACACTGCGAAGCTGAAGTATTAAATTGACAGTAAGATATTTCCTTCAAAAAAAAATTGACAGTAACATATAACATAAATATTTAGACTGTTTGTTATAAACTTAAAATCAATATACCTTAAAAAATCAATAATCTAACCAGATGCATTTGACAAAATTCTGGATTGTATAATGCAAACATGTATTACCTGATACATATGTGCAATGCAATCTGCACTAACAAATGAAGATAATTGAAAGCACCACACAAATTAGCAGTATTTTTATTTTGTTTTTGTCATGAGCAGGATTTGGACTGCCAATTTGCCATTAGTTAGCTAGCTTCTTCTCTCCTCATCTGGGACTTTTGTCTTTGTTGGAGTACATACATGTTCATTAATCACGAGACTGGCTGATGTATTATTATGCGAGTATGTATTTTTCACTATCATTGAGTAATCATGACTTGCTTTTGTCCTCTCTCTCTCTCCTCTCTCACTCTAGTATCCACACAGATGATTAGACTTTTCTCCACCTATTACTACTAGTTCCACAACTTCTTCATCGATTTCTGTGCACCCGTCTCAACGACAACAATGACTTTCCTCAAACATCACCACTTTCACACCTCTCTCTCTCTAAGGCAGAGAGAGACAGATAGATTGTGGTTAGCTCTAGTAGCCTTTGAGCAGCAGAAATTTCTCTAGCAAAAGAGGAGAGAAGACTAGTGTGTGTACCTGTAAATGGCTCTTGACATGAGCCAGTGTAAGATCTTTGACATCCATCAGCTCCAGCACTGATTTTGGTGTTGCCCCTGAATTTCATCAACACACCCCCCGATTTTAACGCAAATGGCAAAAAATACCCCCCCCTTCCCAAATCTAATTTCACTTTAATTTACTTACTTTCGTGGCCGCCGAGAAGCTCCACGGCGTGGACGAACCGGGCGTGGAGGCTGCTGGTCCAACGCATCCGTGGCGCCCTCATGCTCCGCTTGGTCGGGAGTTTAGGGATGAACCTGGATCTCATTATCCCGCCGTGATGAGACGAGTCCTGGTGGTGTGACCCCCCAACTCCGCCGTAAAACTGGTGGTGGTAAGACGGCTGAGACGCGAGGCCGCTGAATCTCCGGTAAGGAGACATGGGGCTGTTGGGACCGGAGTTCAGGATAGACATAGGATCCAAGTTGGTCCCAAAATAGGGCAAATTAGAAGGGGACTGAAGATGATGATGATGGTGATATGCGGATAGTAGTCTGTTGGGATCTCTATCTCTGGCCTGGTCCAAACCCAGGAAAGGGAATGTACGGTTGTGATACACCGGAATACCTTTGATAGGTCTTAATCCGTCTGATGACACATCCAGCGACGACACCCCGTTGTTGATGTTGTTGAGCTGCTGGCTACTATGGTGGTAGTGATGATAAGGGTTGCTGCTGCTGTTGTTGTTGTTCCTATGGGGCGGCAGTTGTTCTGCCGCCCCATACTGGAAATTTCTCCCACCTCCTCCTCCAAATCTGTCTGAAGAGGAGGAGGAGGTGGGGTGGGCGAGGGAGAGTTCTGTACGAGCTTCTGTTCGTCCAGAAAAATCCACGCCGATCTTATTTCCACCAGAAACGTCGATGGCACTGTTGCAAATCGAAGAGGTTGAACAGTTGGGAGGACTAATGTGAAGGGAGAGATCAGGAAGAGGGCTCGACGACGGTTCCATAAAAACCCCTTCCAAGGGCATTTCTTTAAATCTTTGCAGAGTTGTTTCTTGTTGAGCGTTCTTTGGAGAAACAAAAAATATTGAAAAAGAGATTTCAAAGAGAAAAAGAGGAAGAACCCTTGTGTATGTTCTTCAAATAGATATGTTTGTTAGAGAGAGAGAGAGAGAGAGAGGTGTGTGAAGTTAGCAATGGAGTGGGATGATGGGGGAAGAATTAAAAGGAAAAGAGGAGGAATTCCAGAAAGGCATGGAAAGGAGAAGGATTTGGGTCTCTGGTGTTCCTCGAGAGTATATCTCGGAAAGTGACACTAGAGGCAAGGTCTCTTCCTCTCTAGTCAAAACACACACACAAACAAATGGAATAAATAACTGAGAAATAGTATTTAGAAATAAGATAAAAAAACATGAGCAATAAAAGAAAATAAAAACAAAGTAGATACGGCTCACTTTTGATTTCCTACCCCGTAGAGAACGGGATGAAAGAAACACAGTGTTAGAGAGAGAGAGGCTCAGACTCGTGTTGATACCTTTCCCCCCACCCTCTTCGCTTCTCTCTCTTTGCTTTCCTAATACTTTTTTGTTTCATTGTTTCTAGAAATCCATTAATGCAATCCCATTTCTACGCTACAGAAACTAAAAATTTCAAAAAACAATTATTGAGTCAAGTACGAAGAAAATTAATAATATATAATTTTATGGGTAAAATAATTGGATACTTTTGGATCACCTTGATGTGGAAATTTAGACACTGATCACTAAATTTAAGTTTACTATTTATTTTTCAAAATATATTTTGCTTCATAGCAAGTAGCTGAAAACTTGAGAAATTTCTTCCAAATAAATCTAAGTAAGATGATTCAAAACACTGGCGAAAAATCTAGAAGCTGAGATGACATAGAATATGAGATAATTTGTGGTTTTAGAGATTCAGTTATATGGTCTCTGAATTAATTTTCTATTAAACAAGCACTCAATCAAGTTTTTTTTTCAAAAACAAAAATCGAGATTTTTTTTGAGAAGCAATCAAAAATGTTATTATTCTGAATCAAAGAATTGATAAGTACTACTATATGTGTTAATCTTATGCAACTAGGGTGGTAGCTCAAGTGAGGTTCCGAGTTCAAACACGGTTGAAGTCAAAACAATTTCTCAAAAATATGTGTTAATCTTGTGATTATCTGAACCACCATCTTCGCAGTGCTCCGAGAACACTAAATGCTTTCTCCAGAAGCTTTACTTATAGACCCATTGACCTAAGTAAGCGAAAGAGAGAGACCCACAAATAAAGGGGTATTTGTTTGATTGCAATTGTGTGAATTTATATAACTAGTCCACATTACCTTCTAATTCCCTTTCATTCTCCCAAATATTCCTTTCTAATCTTTCAACAACTTTGTCTGGTATCACTGGGTTTTATTATGTCTTCTTCTTCCTCCTCTTCAATCTTCTTCCTTCTACTTCTATTATTTCTTGGGCACATGACCCTCCATCCAACATTACTAACTCACATTTCATTAAAGTCCACTCTGTTAGTGTTTTCAAAACCCTAGGCTGAATCACAGACAGTAACTAAAAATATATGGGTTTTTGGTATCCTTATATTGGGAAGTGTCTTCTACTATCTTTTAAATGCTTATAGCTAGGTCTTGTGCCATATTCTAATGAAGGGGTATGTCACCTTCTTCAATGTTACAACCAAGGACACAAGTCCATAGGTGTTTGTTTGGATGGGAGCATTAATTGCTCAGAGAAATAAGTAGTAATATCCTTTATGCTGTTTGGTGTTATCTTGAAAACTTTTCTTGGTCTTATTTTATGCACTTGGAAGAAACTAATGTACTTGCGCTTCTTATTAATTTCTATACAGTTGGGAGACATCATAGCCAAAAATGGCACCGTTACAGCAACTTTTTACGAGAAGTAAATACTCGGAAAAATTGCAACAGTGATACTTGTATTAAATGTGCTGTTACAATCTACATTTTCCATTTTGGCAAACTCAGTACTCACAGTTTGATACAGTTGCACTTGTGTTAGATTTCACTAATGTCTATTAGAGAATGTTTGGTATCTGTTTAGAACCAAGAAATATATTGGAAACAATTCTATGAAAACACGTCTAAAAACAGAAATAAAAACAGTTTATAGTATGTATGTAATATATTGTTTAAAAAAAACACATTTGATAACACTATTATTTTTCTGAATTCACTCTAGCATCATTTTATACATACAACACTTACATATAGTTGTTATTTTATGGCTCCATCAAAATTAAGAATGTGTTTAACCACTATGATACGAAAAAAAAAAAAAAAACATATGTGGTGTTCCTAAAAACATTTTTCCCTTTTTTTGTTTTAGACAATGATATTTTTTCCTTTCCCAAACACATTTTTGGAAAATAATAATATTATAAAACCATATTGGTTAAAAAACCGTGCTTCCAAACATGCACTTAGTTTTTCTAACGGAATGAGAACTCGTACTTTCCAAGTGATTTTAGTGGGAGTATTTTGGTCCTTTTGCAAATGAAGGATATATTTAGGACTGTTATAATTTGGTGCCAACATTTTTTAATACGACAAATTAAGACGATGTGGTTATCAAGATTTTGAAATTTCTTTTGGACCGTAAGATTATTTTGATCTTAACTATTCAATTCATTCTTTTAATGGGAGTTCTTGAAAAACCTATTGAAGGGAAAATGCAAGAAAAGTTTTGAAAATCAATTATTTGATACTGCATATACTTCTCACAGAGTTTTGGATCACTTAACAATTGAATATAAATTACTTTATGATTTTTTTATTTTGAGAATTCGACTAGCATTAAAAGCACAAGACATCGGTTTCATCATATGTTGAATAACTAAGAAGCTATAACCCACTTTACTTCTACATCCTTCCACTCCTTAGGATCCTACCAGTTCATCTTGCGGGGGGGGGGGGGGGGGGGGGAAGGCATTATTGCACTGTCTTGGAACATACACCCACTTTAATTATGAAAGAGTTGGTTTCGATCTCCAGAGGTTTTTCATGCTTTCTGTAACGAGCAGCAGAGTCTCTCAAGGACTTATTGCAGGCTGGACGGAGTTTTGCTTTCAGGATCCTTTCTACGGGTCCACCTCGTGTGTTGGTACTCACTCAGCTCGGGGTTTCTCTGATCATGCTCTGTTCTTGGTTTCTTTCCAGGCGTCTCAGGCTCGGGTTTCTCATTTAAGTTCCATAAGATGTGGACCTCTCATTCATTTTGTTGGAATTTGTTTATCAGCAGTGGCAAGTGGACGTGGGTGTTGTCCCAATGGTGAAGCTTGCCTACAACATGAAGTTTCTTAGAGGCCAATGATAACTCCTTAGTTGGAGTTATATTTCTAATATAATACACTGCCATTTTGCATAATTTTCCCCGAGTTGAGATGGTTTTCATGGCCAAAAAGATGAAAAGAGAGAAAGTTGAGCGTTGTGTGCGTAATCGGAGAATTCAGGCATTTTGGTGTTTATTTTGAGCTATTATTATATCACATTTGATCCCGGTATGTTTAGTGTTGTTTGATTCAGTTACCGGAGGCTCGGATCATGGATTGGAGGTGAAAACAAACTTCGGAAACGCGAGAACAAGCTCGAAAAATGGCTAAGGAAGTACAGCAGGTGAGGCGAGTGCAATTTCAGAAAGTTTCAGAAAATTACATCTAGTTACCCCTATGTTGCAACACTGAGTTGCAACACTAAAGTCATCTCTCAGTGTCTCTCCCTATAAACTTGTCCACACCTGCACCAACACCGAACCTCCATCATCGCAGTCTCCAACCCTCTCTTCGATTCAACCCAATACCGCAAGCACACCATCTTCTCCTTCCTCGGCCATCAACAACAACCGGCCCATTTGCATCCTTCACCTCCATTAAAGACGAAGATTTCCTCACCCACACCGCCAAGATCCATAAACATCATCGCCATGAATTCGGGCAGCGCAACAGTGCGTTTAACAGCCATAAACTTCGGCGAAATCTTCTTGTCCTCTGATTTTTCCGGTTAAAGCTCTCTCCCACGGCCTCTATCAGCTACGAGCTCCAACCTAGAAACCAATGGAGGAAATTCTCAAATGAACAAACCAAACTGTGCAAGAACTGTGCTGTTTTCGCACAAACAGAGAAGAAAAAGAGAGGAATCACTAAATTGAAGGGGAAAAAGTGTGTTAAATTAAAGTTTGTTTTAAAAAACATGAGTTGGGTATACAAGCCGACCTACGAGCCAGTTTTGAAAGGAGGGGAGACTTGAGCAGACCCCTGGTGATCGACTAAAAAACAAAGCGCAACTCACTGGAAAAAACAAAGGAATAGAAGAGCAGCAAAGGGGAGCTTTAGAGCGCTCGGGAGCACGATTTTTTTTTTTGATTCTTCTAAACTCCCGTTATCTCTCTCGTCTATCATGAAATTTATGGATTTCTGTATTGTTTTGTTACGATGAGTAGCTAAACTACGTAATCAGGACCCTAGTTGGGGGTTAGGGTTTTCACGTTGATTATGTGTTTTTTGATTTGAGATTCATATTTTGGTAACCTAATTGATATAATTTACGTTTGCTATGATTGTTTTGTGATCTTCATATCATCTACTTAATTGGAGACATCTTGTTAGCTAGAACTTAGTTTGCAATTATTTGGTAACTCGGTAATTGTTAAATTGGAAAAGCAAACAATCATCCATTCTTAGTGAAAGCAAGAATTGAGATTGTTAGAGTATAATTCTACGTTAATGCATGTTTAGGGATAATTTGAACTTGATAACATGATTTGGTCCAACCTAGACATAGAATGCTCACTTGGTAACTTGGTGAGTTACTATTGCTCGATTAGCAACGTGAATTTCGTCTGTGTTTCACAAATCGTAGAACGTCGTTAACAAGAGAATCATATCAGTTCCCCAAACTAGGTGTCCTGGTTGTTTCTCCCATATTAATTCTCAACATTTGAATATTTTCTTTGTATTTTCAATTATTTAGTTTATAGATTTCTCTCAGTTGCTAGCCCACATAAAGTTAATCATACTAGTTAGTTCAGAACAAGCCCTCTGGGATTCGACAACCCAATCTTTCACATTATTACTAGAACGATAACCGTACACTTGCAGAGATCATGTCAAGTTTTTGGCGCCGTTTCCGGGGACTTCAGTTGAATTGATTAGAATTATTAACTTTAGGGAATTTTATTTTTTGTCTCGTTCATTTATTTGTCAATCTCACATGCGTTCTAGCGATTGATTTTGCTGACATCTTGGTAATCATGTGGGGGCATAATTACTATGGCAATCTCCAAGCTATTCACCATACTACGCCTATGATGATATGTACACCCCTCCTCCTTGCAATCAAGAAGATGAGCATACTAATTCAATATTGAAGCTCATGCTAGCTAAATTAGATAGAATGGAGGAGCATATTAATAAGGCTGAGGAAATTATCATGCGTCATGGAAAACAACTTTCAGAACTTTCTCGTGCATATGCAGATAATGACAGTGGGCCCTGCAGTATCATTCCTGAATTAGTTAGGGAGTGCGAAGAGGAAGACGACGAATCCCCAAAGGTCTATAATAATGTGTCTCGTCAGGTAATAGATCCTTGGGCCGCTTCAGACTCAGATTCAGACTCAGATTGGGATGAGGATGTGACGCCTATAAAACTGTTCCTCACATAATTCCGGATTCATGGCATGATTGGTTGAGCGTTGTTATCTCTCTCCCTGTAAACTTCTCCACACCTGCACCAACATCGAACCTCCATCATCGCGATCTAAAACCCTCTCTCCGATTCAACCCAATACTGCCAACAATACCATCTTCTCCTTCCTCGGCCATCAACAACCACCGACCCACCTGCCTCCTTCACCTCCATTAAAGCCGGTGACTTGCTCACCCACACCGCCAAGATCCACAACCACCATCTCCATGAATTTCGGCAGCGCAACAGTGAGTTTAACAGCCATAAACTCCGGCGAAATCTTCTTTCCCTCTGATTTCGCCAATTAAAGCTCTCTCCCAAGGCCTCTATCAGCTACGCGCTCCAACTCAGAAACCAATTGAGGAAATTCTCAAATGAACAAAGCAAACAGCGCAAGAACTGTGCTGTGTTCGCACATACAGAGAAGAAAAGAGAGGCATCACTAAATTGAAGGGGGAAAAAGTTTAATTAATTTAAAGTTTGTTTTAAAAAAACAAAGCAGAACTCACTGGGAAAAACACATGAAAAGATGAACAGCAAAGTGGGAGCATAAAAGTGCTCGGGAGCGCGGAAAAAATTGTTTGATTCTTATAAACTCTCGTTATCTCTCTCGTCTATCATGAACTTTATGGATTTTTATATTATTTTTGTTACGATGAGTAGCTAAACTACGTAATCAGGACCCAATTTTGGGGTTAGGGTTTTCACGTTGATTATTTGTTTTATGATTTGAGATTCATGTTTTGCTAAACCTAATTGATAAAATTTACGTTTGCTATGATTGTTTTGTGATCTTCATCTCATATACTTAATTGGATACGTCTTGTTAGCTAGAAATTAGTTTGCAATTAATTGGTAACTCGGTAATAGTTAAATCGAAAAAGCAAACAATCACCCGTTCTTAGTGAAAGCAAGAATTGGTATCGTTAGAGTAGAATTCTACGTTAATGCATTTTTACGGATACTTAGAACTTGGTAACTCAGTTTTAATCCAACCTAGGCATATAATTATCACTTGGTAACTCGGTGAGTTAGCATTGCTCGATTGGAAACATGAATTTCGTATGTGTTTTCAAGGGTTGTATAGTAGGTAGAGATGCATGATCAACACTCTAGAAGGGGGGGGGGGTTGAATAAAGTATGCCAACTTTTTCTAAACTTGCAAGAAGAGTGGTATCAAAAATAATTGTAGTGAGTAAAGAGTGTTTCAAGGCCTTGAAATGAGTTTCAAGCTTTTGGAATGAAAATAGTTAAAGTATAAAAAGATAAGTCAATTTCAAGGCCTTGAAATGAGTTTCAAACCCTTGAAATGAAACTGTTTTGAATGATGCGAAAGTTCTAAGTATGGAACTAAAAAGTAAATGCAAGAGACACAAGATATATAGAGTTCAGTCCACTTGGACCTACGTCTCTACCTCAGGGATCTTCTCCCTATAGGATTTTCAACACAGTTCTTATTAATCCAGAGCTAAGCCCAAGATTTCAAGCACAGAGAGATGCCTTACTCTGTTACAGCTTGTGGTTCTCACTAACCTATCTAGTACCTGCTCTACCTATCTGATTAACTAATAATTCTACATTTTTCACCTTGAACAATCCTTGAGAATGAGAAAAAGAAGTATTATCAACATGATATACAAATGAATTTAAAAAGAGAAGAACACTAAAACTGAATCTGCAGTGAGTATGCAGGGTTCTTCTGATGCTTGGATTGAGAAATGAATCTGCTTCTTTGTTGCTTGTCAATCCTTGAATGTTTTTGAGTGTCTCTGCTAATTGTCCAGTTTCATAGCTTCAACTTTCCCTCTTTTATAGAGCAGTTTGAAATGCAAATCTTCAGGATCTTCGCATAACGAAATTCCCTATTTTGTAGCTTTAGCTTTAACTTCTCTAACGGATTCTCCAATGGATAGTTTGATAAATATCTTCAACGATAATGTTGTTGTATTGTATAAAAAACTGTACGGAAACTTCCAAAACATAGTAGGATTGATCACATAATTAATTCATCACATAATTTCCTTTCCTGCAAAACTCAGGTTAGGAAACTAATCCTGTAAAATAGGAAACAAAATTCCCTGCAAAACTGAGTCAAACAGATGATATTAGATGCTGTTAAATGTGTCAAAAGAATTTGTCTTTCATCATCAAGTATCAACTAATCATGCATTTGGGGTTTAGGAATTCAATCAACACCAGAAACTCCCCCTAAGTTCATGCATGTAAAGCACAGTCAGTTTCAAGGCTTTGAAAGCTGTTTCAAGGCCATGAAGTAGACTAGCTATTTCAAGTCTTGAAACTGAATTGAACTTACAATGTCCCCTTGATGAAAGACAAAACAAAAATCTGTTTGATACTATGATTCTGCAAAAAATACTCATTAGCATATAGTACATTCAAATATAGCACATGATTTCCAAAATAAATCCAACTTATTAATTTACTGAAAATAGCACATATCATCAAAGTTCAGATAACTCTACTGACCAAAAATGATACCTAGTCAGATCTCCTAGTAAGCAAATTAAACAAATAAAAAAATAAATTTCTCCCCCTTTTTGACTTTCATAAAAAAAATGGAATGAGAAGATGTTGGATCAAAGTTTTTGGAAAGACTTTGAAAATGATTTCAAGGCCTTGGAAAGGAGAAGAAAGAGTAGGCAAGAGTTAAGTGTTTGAGTCTTCATCTCCTTGTTGCTCTGCATCTTCTTCCTGACTATTTCCCTCATCATCATCAGCTTGTTCTTCTTCCTGTTGAGCCACATCAACATCAGCTTCACCTTCTCCCTCAAACAAATTAGCAACAGTCACAATTTATGGAACATTTGTCTTCTTTGATTTCTTCTTACTGAGATCTATAAGTAGTGCTCCTGAATCTGGACTGTCAACTTCTTCCTCTTGATCTTCATCAACTTGTTCATCAACCACCTACTTTGCTTTATCCTGTACCTGAGCTGAGTGTTCACTGAGAAGATTCTTGGCTGAATCAACTTTTATGGTATCCTTTGCAGCTTGAGATACTTCTTTAGGCACACTGTCATTCTTCTGAACATATTTTCAACCATGTACTTCACCTGTCTAAGATCATTTCCAAACTCATGTTGATTCTCCTTCACTTCATCAATGTCCATCTGAAGTCCATCCATATTCTGAAGGACCAAGGAGTTATATTGAGCTGAGAGGTTTGGCTTGAAGTAGGGTCCGGGACTTAGGTTTGAGAAATTTCATGGAACTCAACTCTTCCTCTTTCAAATCTGAGTACAGCTTCCAAGTCTTAGCACTGGTTTTCACCACACCAATATTCTCAAATTCTTTCTCATTAAGAAATTCGAACCCAGTAGTAGTAGTCTCTTCCCTATGAGTTGGAATTTCAAAGTGTTGGAAGAAAGAGGTGAGCAAATTGGCATAGGGCAAGGGATGTTTTCTTTGATTTGTTTGGCTATACAGCATGCGTTCCATTACAAGCTTTGGAAGATCAATCTCATAACCATGCGTAACCAAATACATTAAGTACAACACTCTTTTAGTGATCAGCTCCTTTGAGTATTCCCTTGGTACCACGCATCTCATAAAGATTGTAAACAAAACTTTGGCTTCAACAGCCTGCACAGTGTGTGTTAACTGTTTGGATGTGATAGGGGTATTAGGTAGAAAGAACTCTTCTTTTTTCTAGTTTCAGGGCTTCACTCTTTGGAGGGTAGTTACTGGTATCATACCTCTTAGGACAACCTAGAACATTAGCAAACTTAGAGTGATCTAGTTCCATATCAATACTAGCAACTTTAGTCTGAATTACCAGATTTGCAGTGTTCTTGAGTTGTTTCATGTTTAGGTAAAAGAATCTGGTAAGTCTTGGGTAGGCTAACTCTGGAGGATTTAGAACAAACCAAAGAAAGCTTTTCTTCAACAACATAGAAACAATGATCATACTACATAATGCAACTGGTCTAGAAGCAAATCTATCTAGCCATTGACCTCTAGCAACATGAGTAGTAAACCATGTGTTATCAAGGGATGATTTCGTACCAGTGGATTTCTTCTTCTCTGAATAGATCTGTAGTGCCTTCTCAATGTTCTCATCTGGTTCATCCTCTACCACTTTTTCTTTTCCTTTACCTTTGAATACTTTGTCATCCTTCTTCTTCACCTTCTTAGGGCTACCAATTTGAATCCCCTTCTGTTTTTCTTGAGCAGACTCCACTTTCTTCATCTTCTTGTAGGACACTGGTGTCTGATCTTGCTTTGCCTTCTTCTTGGGAGGAGGAGGTGCCATGTCTTCTGCAGTAGGGGTCTTTGAACTTGAATCTCCACTGATGGTCTGAACCTCTTCCACTGTAGCCTTTCTTTTCTTCTCTGTGCAAGCCTTTGAACCACCACCATCTTAATTCTGTCAGAGGCTCTTCTATTTCTCAAGAGGGTTTGAGGAGAAGAAGAGAGAGTTAGGATAGATAAGAAGGAGAGAAAGAAAGAAATAATATAAATAGAAGAGAGTTTCAGTTTGAAAAGGAAACTAAATATTCTTCCTAATCGTTGAAGATCTGCTGAGTCAAAAAGGTTCAAATTTTGTGTGCCCTTGGAAATAAATGATATAATATTATTTTGAATGAAAATGTGTATTTAAAAATTTGAGGGGAAACATTGAGAAATTATCTACAAAGATAACACCCAACATTGAAAGATCCAAATTATTGACTAACTAACACGCAGTCTTATTTTCAAGGCTTTGAAATGGGGTTCAAGGGCTTGAAAAGCTATATTGAATAAAGCACATATACTCAAAGCTTTGAAAATATTTTCAAGGCTTTGAAAATCAGTTCAAACCTTTGAAACACATAATACTTACCTGATTCTCCCCCTAAACCAATGCTTCTTTATTTAGCATCCCAATTCCGATCTTAAGGATGAGAATATTTCATCTGGCAATGGTTTAGTGAAAGTATCTGCAAATTGCAAGTTAGTAGAAACAAATTCAAGAACAATATCACCTTTCTCAGCATGATCTCTGATGAAGTGATGTCAGACATCAATATGCTTTGTTCTTGAATGCTGAACTGGATTCTTTGTAATTGATATTGCACTTGTGTTATCACACTTGATAGGTATATCTCTGAAATCAAATCCAAGATCTCTCATTTGTTGTGCTATCCATACAACTTGTGAACAGCAAGCTCTAGCTGCTATGTATTCAGATTCTTCTGTTGATAGTGAAACTGAGTTTTGCTTCTTTGAATGCCAGCTAATTAAAGATGATCTAAGAACTTGACAGCATCCTGATGTACTATTTCTATGAAATTTATATATTGCAAAGTCAGAATCTGAATAGCCACACAAAGAGACGTTAGATTGTTTAGGATACCAAAGCCCTAAGTATTTGGTACCATTGAGATATCTAAATATCCTCTTAACTGCATTCAAGTGTGATTCTTTAGGATCAACTTGGAATCTAGCACACATACAAACACTGAACATGATATATGGTCTGCTAGCCGTGAGGTACAGTAATGATCCAATCATACCTCTATACTCTTTCACATTCACACTCTTACCAGATTCATCTTTGTCTAAAGACAGTATAGAACTCGTGAGGGTCTTAATCTCTTTGGATTGAGACATATTATACTTCTTTAGCAAATCTCTTGTGTACTTTCTTTGATGTAGGAATACGCCTTTTTTCATCTGATGAATTTGAAGTCCAAGAAAGAAGTTCAATTCTCCCATCAAGCTCATTTCAAATTTCCTGCTCATAAGACTTCTTCTTGATTGTAGCCTTGAGCTACCAATCTAGTTTGTTCCTGATTACCTTTACATTCTCATCTATCTTGTTTCTGAATACCCATATGGTGCCAATGACAGAGTGATTTCTTGGAGGAGGAACCAGATTCCAAACCTTGTTCCTTTCAAACTCATTGAGTTCACTTTGCATAGCTATAATACAGTCTGCTTCTTGTATTGCTTCCTTCACAGTTTTAGGTTATACAAGAGAGATAAAAGCTTTAAAAGCACAAAGATTCTTCAACTGTGATCAGGTTTGTGTACCAGTGGTTGAATCAAAAATAATGTTATCAGCAGGATGAGATGAGAGATATTTAAGTCTCTTCCTTGGTTTCCAAGGTTCAGGCTCTCCAGTTTGTTTTTCAAGTCTTTTGAGAACTTGAAGCAGTGTTTTGTTCTACTGTCTTCTCTGTAAATTATTTTTCAAGTCTTTAAAACTTAGTTTCAAGGCCTTAAAAATGCATGCTTTGTTCCTGTGACATTTCCTTGGATCCTTTTGAGAATTCTTGTTCAGTATCTAAATCTAAATCATGCCTGTTCAAATTGAGATCTGCAATAGCATCACTCAAAGAACCATCATAGCTTTCATAAAATATAACAAGAATGATTTCCTTAACAACGTTGGTCCTCTTATTGTAAAATCTATTTGCTTTGCTTGTCTGTGAATAACCAAGAAAAGTACCTTCATCACTTCTTGCATCAAACTTACCAAGATTTTCCTTACCATTATTGTGGAAAAAACAAGTACAACCAAAAGGTTTTATGTAATAAATTTTTGGCTCTCTTCCTTTGAACATCTCATAAGGATTCTTCTTCAGAATTGGTCTGATCAAGCACCTGTTAAGAATATAGTTTGCTGTATTCACAGGTTCTGCCCAATAATGATTTAGCAATCTGTTTTCGAAAAGCATTGTTCTTTACATGTCTTCAAGAGTCCTGTTCTTTCTTTCAAGAACTCCATATCTTGATCTTTTTGTGTGGACAGTCTCTGATCAAAACAATTCATGATTGTAGGCTTATTATCGTGTGAAAAAGACTTACCTTTTTTTGTCTTTGCTACTGGAGGATCTATGTCTTTCTCTGCTGAAGTCCTTGTTACCAAAGTTCTTCATTTTAAGAATTCTGGTCAAGGCTTTGGAAATCAAACCAAATGGATCTTCATCATAATCTTCAGTTTCAAGGCTTTGAAAGGGCTCATTATCCTTTTCCTTGATAGCTAGGTTATTGACACCTTCTGGTAGTTCTCCATCAAATTCATTCATGGATATTTCATGTGTAAGGAGCTTCCCTTTTAGGTCATCAATTTGAAGTAATGAGAGATCTTGAGCTTCCTCAATAACAGTAGTCTTTGGTTCCCATTTTTCCTTTGGAAGACTTCTCCGAATCTTTCTGACCCTTTCTTCATTGGAAATGTGTTTTCCCAATGAGTCAAGATTATTGACAATGTTAGTGAATCTTTTGAACATGTATCTTATTGACTCATCTCCATTCATCTTGAATAGCTCATATTTCCTAGGATATATGTTGATCTTGGTTTTCTTGACTTGGCTTGTTCCTTCAAAGGCTATCACAAGCTTATCCCATATCTCCTTGGCAGTCTTGCAACCTGAGATCCCGTTGAACTCATCTGCACTCAAAGCACAATATAAGAGATTCATAGCTTTATAATTTTTTGAAAATTGTTCTAAATCAGAAGATGAGAGAGTGTCTTCAGATTTGGGAGTTCTAATCCCATCTTTCTCTGTGCAACTCTTCCCCTGAGAGACACCACCATCACCTACATTACTCATAATCATCAGATGGTTAAATCTATGCAGTGATACAAGATCTGATACCAATTGAAGGGGTGTATAGTAGGTAGAGATGCAGGATCAATACTCTAGAATGGTGGGGGGGGGATTGAATAGATTATGCCAACTTTTGCTAAACTTGAAAGAAGAATGATTTCAAAAAGAATGTTAGTGAGTAAAGAGTGTTTCAAGGCCTTGAAATTAGTTTCAATCCCTTGGACTGAAAAAAATTAAAGTATAAAAAGATAAGTCTATTTCAAGGACTTGAAATGAGTTTCAAACCCTTGAAATGAAACTATTTTGAATGCTGCAAAAGTTATAAGTATGGAACTGAAAAGTAAATGAAAGAGACACAAGATATATATAGTTCAGTCCACTTGAACCTACGTCTCTACCTCAGGGATCTTCCCCCGGCAGGATTTTCAACACAATTCTTTTAATCCACAGCTAAGCCATAGATTTCAAGCATAGAGAGATGCCTTACTCTGCTACAGCTTGTGATTCTCACTAACCTATCTAGTACCTGCTCTACCTATCTGATTAAATACGAATTCTCTATTGTTCACCTTTAAAAATCTTTGAGAATGAGACCAAGAAGTATTATCAAAATGATATACAAATGAAGTTCAAAAGAGAAGAACACTAAAACTGAATTTGCAGTGAGTATGCAGTGTTCTTCTGACGCTTTGATTGAGAGACATGAATCTTCTTCTTTGTTACATGTCAATGCTTGAATTTTTTGAGTGTCTCTGCTAATTTTACCATTGCATAGCTTCAGCTTTCTCTCTTTTATAGAGCAGTTTGAAATGCAGATCTTCAGGATTTTCTCATAATAAACTTTCCTATTTTGTAGCTTCATCTTTGAATTCTCTAACAGATTCTCCAATGGATAGTTTGATCAATATCTTCAATGACACTGATTTGATATTGTATGAACAACTGCTAGACAACTTCCAAAACACAACAAGATTGATCACATAATCAATTCATCACATAATTTCCTTTCCTGCAAAACTCAGGTTAGGAAACTAATCGTGTAAAATAGGGAACAAAATTCCCTGCAAAACTGAGTCAAACAGATGATATTAGATGTTGTTAAATGTGTCAAAATACTTTTTCTTTCATCTTCAAGTATACACTAATCATGCTTAGGGATTTAGGAATTGAATCAAGATCAGAAACTCCCCCTAAGTTCATGCATATAAAGCACAGTCAGTTTCAAGGCTTTGAAAGCTATTTCAAGGCCTTGAAATAGACTAGCTATTTCAAGTCTTGACACTGAATTGAACTTACATGTTTCACAAATCGTAGAACGTCGTTAACTACAGAGTCCTACCAATTACTCGAACGAGGTGTCCTGGTTGTTTCTCCCATATTAATTCTCAACATTTAAATAATATCTTTGTCTTTTCAATCATTTATTTTATAAAATTCTCTCAAGTGTTAGCCCACATAAAGTTAATCATACTAGTTAGTTCACGAAAATTCCTCTGGGATTCCATAACCCTATCTTTCACATCATTACTAGAACGATAACTGTACACTTGTGGAGATCGTGTCAGCCAGCTTTGTCGTCAAAATTTAGAGCTTTTTTGGGGATATGGTGCAGTGGATTTGCTATCTTTAGGATGGTTTTATTTCTTTGGTTGCCTGGATTCAGTCAGGGGTTGTGGCTGCTGTGGAGGAGTATAACCGGACCGATGGTGCTCTCTCAGAGGCTGAGTCATGAAGATTCTCTCCTTCGAGAAAATTTGAGGTTTAGGTGGTTGACGGAGGGTGACTGCAACGATGCCTTCTTTCATGCCTCCATCAAAGAGTGCGTCAGGAATCACAGTCTTTATGTTTGCTCTTGGAGGATGTGAGAGACTCCTCGGATATTCATTTTTTAGGGCCCGCTGCGATTCAATATTTGTGGAGAATCCTTTCTACGTCCCCCATGCAGGGGATAGGGGATTTTCGTTGATCTGATTCCCTCTCCGATCACCATGCAGACGAATCTGATGCATAAAATTGTTCCTTCTTCTAAACATATTCGGCCAGTGGTGTTTTCTATGAATCGGGAGAGTGCTCCAGGATTGGATGGCTTCACTAGTGAGTTTATTGTTCTTGTTCGGATATTAATTCTGTTGATGTTGTTGCTGTGGTGCAGTCCTTTGCAAGGAGGTTTTATGGCCAATTCTTTTACCTCGGCGACTTGGCGCTTGTGCCCAAGGTGGTTGTGCCTCGCTGGTTTGCTTATCTTTGCGCGATTAGTTTATGTAACTTCTTGTACAAGATTTTGGTTAGGGTTATTTCTGATCGGTTGTGGCTAGTGCTCCCTTATATTATTTCTCCTAAGCAGGCTGGTTTTGTGCCGGCACGATCAATTTATGAGAATGAGGTCCTTGCTCAGGAGGTTCTTTCAGATGCTATGAAGAGGAGAAGGTAATGTGGCGGTTAAGCTGGACATGCATAAGGCACATGACCATGTTAGCAGGGACTTTCTTATGGCTTTATTAAGGCGATTTTGACTTCGTGCAGGAAGTATGTTGCTTGGTTAGGGTCTGTTTGTCTAAGTAACTGGTACACTATCTGGTTGCAAGTTCGCTTGTTTGGTTACTTTTGTTAAACTAGGGGCGTTTGCCACATTATTCCTCTTTCTCCAGCTTTGTTCATCATTGCTCAGGAAGCTTTTAGTAGGGCTTGGAATAAGGTTATCGAGATAGGTCGTATCTCTCCTTATTATTTCTCCAGTAGGGTTGGTCGCCATCACATTTATTGTATTGGGATGATTTCCTTCTTTTTCTGAATGGATCTAAGCGTTCTGTTCAGGGGCCAAGCGAGTTCTGGCTGAGTATGAGGTAGTGTCATGCCAATTAATTAGTCTAGGGAAGAGCAGTTTTTCAGTTCACGATTCATTTTCCTAGCTTAGACAGAATTGGATTGCCGCATGGCTGTGTTTTCCTTTCAGGGCATTCCCGATTATTTATCCAGGTGCTTCTATCTCGTGGAGACGGCTTCGTACTACATATTTTGTTGATAGAGTGCGTCAGAGGATTGATGGATAGAAAGCCAAATTCCTGTCACATTCTTTCGGTGCTTCCAGTTTTGAAGGGGGTCCTGTGCAGGCTTCGTCTCTCTTTTCAGGTCTTTTCTAGAGCTCGGGTGACAGGACCCGGAGGCATCGGAATGGTTGGAACATACTTTCACTCCTAGGAAATAGGGTGGTTTGGGCCTCCCGTCCTTGGCTCACGTTGGTTTGGCGCTTTAAATTAAGCTATCTTGGTCCTTCTTTCAGGGAACGTGCATTTTAACTCGCTTTTACGTTGTTGTTATGGTAATCTCTAGGATAACATCTGGGGGCACCGTGGTAGATCTGTTTGGCGGATGATAGTACAACATCTTGGGATGATTAATCAGTTTTATTTCTGGCAGGATAGTGGTGGTTCCTCCAGGTGTGCTTGGAAGATGATCACAACGGGTCAGTTTACGGTCAGGTCATGCTTGCCGGTATTGCGTAATTAGGATGAGACCTTCCCGTGGTGTTCTAGATCCGATTCCCCAGTTTCTATATATGGTCGGGATTTTCATGTACCGTTTAATCTTTAAGGATCTTCCGACAGATGAGCAGATTTGCCGCTCAGGGGTTCCGCTGGCCTCACGTTTTTTTCCATTTTTTCGACAGAGGAGTCGTTGGCTCATCTGTTTCTCTACGACGGAATTTCTAAGATGGTTTGGGAGGTTTATCTCACCTTGGGATGATTCTTGTCACATGCTTCGGTTCATGGCCTTTTGGTCGATTGGTGGGGCTCGCCATATTCTTCCTCCCAGATTCTTTTGTTACGCACTACCACTCCTTTTTGGTTTATCAGATCACAGTGGCTCAGTTGTATCTGCCTTTTCTTCACCCTTCGGTGAGGAGAGGGTCTTCGATTAAATGGTCCCGTCTCCCTTCGGGCCAGGTGGCTTTCTATTTTGATGGCTCCGTGCGCCGTTTTCAACGTAATTTCCGTCCCACATCGAGATATTATGGATTAGATGTATATATGGTCGGGGGATTGTAATATCGTGTCCCACATTGGATATTTGTGAGTTTAAAATCTCTTATATGATAAATCTTGTGGATTACTACTAGCACCTTCAAGGCTTAAGCATTTTTATCTGGTGGTACGAGTGAAGAAGTTGCTGGGACAGTAAGCCGCTCGGGTTGTTACAGTCAGGGTGCTGGTGGTGGTGTATTTAGAGACCAGGATAGTCACCTAATCACGACATTCGCTTGTAAGTTTGGCCCAGTTTTGTCTTTGGAGGCGGAGGCTCTTGCTTTACTATCGGGTCTCAGATTTGCTTATGCCATGGGTATTCCTATTGATTGGGAACATGGATATTCTCTTTTGGTTGTCCAGGAAGTGTCGGGGTATATTTGATTCCATGGCGGGTTTATCCGTTGGTGCGTGATTGTAGGGGCCTTCTATTTGGTGCTCATATCAGACATTCTCATAGGCAGGGAAACATGGAGGCTCACGCTTTGGCGGACTTTAGGCATTTTTGCTCATCTTTTGTTGGCTGCTTCATCAGTAAGCTTCCTACTCAGGTTATCGGTTTGTATGGGGAGGATAGATTGAAATTTTTTATTTTGTCTCCCTCATTAGGGTATTTAGTTTCTTTGCAGTGTTGTGATTTTATCCCTCACGTTTGTTATAGGTTGGAAGCACGAGTATCGTTTCGAATAAAAATTTCAATTAGAAAAATTCGGGTAACATCATATATATGCCTTCATAGAGTTTCTCCCTGATTTTTCTTTTAGTTTTTGACGTGAGTTTAACTCACAAATAAATAGTATAAAAGATGCTGGAAGTGCCTATAAGTGCATAATTTTTATAATGCTCCAATAGAGCACCACATGGTGCTCTACAATCAGTGAGTGTCTGCCAATTATCGACAATTTGTATAAGTGTTTGACTTGAGGAAGTACCCAGTGGTCGTTTGACGGGATATTTGGGTTTATTGTTTAAAACCAGATAGATTATTGATTTTCTTTGTTCGTCGTGGTTTAAAACTAGTTTTTGATCTCTCTCTATTTTTTTTTTGTCATTTTACGTTATTGGAGAAAATCAAATTTTGATAGTTTTTTCTTTGGATTATTTGTGTAGTACACAAAGGCAATATTACTCCCACACTATCTTTGTATTAATTAAAATTTTGTCTTTATTTTTACTGCAGTTTGGTTTATAGTACTATAGGTCAATTAAAATATGTAGATACTATTTCCGATACTTTTGCTATTAATATTATTTTTACGAAACTCAATTTTCACACATTCCGGACAATCTTTTATGTGTCATGTTCTTATATTTTAGACTCAACCATTTTCGATAATATTTTTTCAGATCAATGTTACACATTATACCTAGATTAATATTGCTGCTTGTCTCTGGAGTTATTGGTTTTACTTTTACAAGTAATTATTATCAAATGAACGAAATGGCAGTCATGTCATTTCATCATTTGCACATAATTTAAAAACTATCATCAAACACATTTATTTAATTTTTAATGTAGTTATAAAAGGGCCACAAAACACACTGGCTTCAATAAACTCTTTAAAGAAATAAATTTTTTTAATTCATGACCTAAAATTTAATTTTTCCACCAAAGATTATTTTACCAAACTCACTTAGAGGAGGTGGAACTCTTGGAACTCTAAAGCTCTAACCTGCTACTAGTTACATATGGGGGTTGGTATAATATAACATAAAGGGTAAAATTAGTCATATAGTATAGAAGATTAATAAACGACTCTGTAAGAAATAGTTCTCTGTAAATATTAGCTCTCATAAAAAAATCTGTGATCGAATAATTCAAAAAAAACCTTGTATAAATTACCTTGTAACTGATAATTATGTTGTTAGAACTTAGAATTCTACGAGGTCACTTTCATCCATTTTCTATCCCAAGGGAAATCAACAAATATAATGACAGTTGTTAACACACCCAAATCTACTTTCCTAAGAAAATTGATCATCAAGTAAATATGACTTGTAGGTGTGTTGATCGAGAAGATTTACCAAAATTCTTTCCAACCCCCAGGTTATATGATTGAATTGATTTGGTAATATCTGCTAAACCATCAAAACCAAATGAGCCCACTTTTTGCCTAACCCTAACCTTAAAAGAAAGTGAAGTGTTTTGTCATACTAGCCCTAACACCAAACAAGGCAAAAATAGACTATATACACTTCACCCAATCTGAGTTTCAAGTGTCTCAAACTCTCTTCAAGTACTTGTAACCATGTTATTATCACCATTTTCACGGAAGAAATGTCTTATCACACCTCAAAGGAAATGTCGTTATGAGAATGCCAAATGAAAGTGTGTGTGTATGTATGTATGAATGTATGTATATATGTATGTGTGTATGTATATATATATATATATATGTATGTATATATGTATGTATATATGTATGTATGTATGTATGTATGTATGTTGGGAAGTGCCTTGAAGGCTTGTGGATACTCAAAGGAGCACAAAGGAGAAGTCCCAGGATGTCTTCGCACGAAGACATCCCAGAAGAGTCAGGAAATCAGAATGTCTTCGTGTATTAGGCTTCTGTCGCAATACATGAAGCTCTTCGCACGAAGGGGGTCTTCGCACGAAGATCTTCGTACCAAGATATCGGGCCCTTCGCAAGAAGAGATCCTGGAGGCGGAAAATAAGGTTGGCATAGTATCCTAATTGTATCGAGGCGGTTTTAGGACCTATAAAAGGATCATTTGGGGTCCTATGAAAGGGTATTAGCATTGTGATAGGTTTTCTACTCGTTGAATAAATGTTCTTCTTTCTCGTGGACGTAGTTAGCATAATTTGTGCTAGGGAAACACGTAAATCTTGTGTGATTGCATCTTTCTTTCATCGTTTTTGAGGGGTGAGTGATCGTGAGAGCTATAACAAACTGGTATCAGAGCTTCAGTCGAGATTACTCCACCAAGAACGATGTCCGAATCGATGTTGAAGATCGACAAGTTCACAGGATGGAACAACTTTAGTATGTGGAAGATAAAGATGGAGGCTTTTCTAAACCGCAGGGCTTGTGGGCACCTTTGACCACGGAAAAGGGAGGCATGGATGCTAGTACATCGGAAATCAAGGTATTGGAGGAGAAGGCACATTCAACTATTATGTTGTGCTTATCGAATGACGTGATCATCGAGATCGCCGATCAGAAAAAAGAAGTGAAGCTTTGGCTCAAGTTAGAGAGTCTCGATATAACGAAGAGTCTCACTAGCAAGTTGATACTAAAAAAAGGCTCTTAACCCTGCGGATGCTCGAAGGTACGAATCTCAAGGACCATCTTGATAAATTAAATATGCTTCATTTAGATTTGCATAATATTGGCGAGAAAGTGGATGATGAGGATGCCACACTTTTGTTATTGATCTCGTTTCCTCCATCATACGAGAACTTTTTGAAGTCGTTTATTGTGAAAAAAGACTAATTATCCATAGAGGAGGCCAAATAGGTGCTCCATGCTAGGGAACTGCGCCACAAGGGTGCATGCACAGGTACAGAGGACCATGCTTCCGGTTTGATAGAAAACGGTGGAAGCAAGAAGGGTAAGAAGAATAAGAAGAAGTAGTTCTCGGGTCCTAACTTACCCAAGGATGTTTATGCTTGGTGCAAGGAAAAGGGGCATTAGAAGAGAGACTGCCCGAAACGAGGTCAACATGGACATAATGGCTCTGCAGCTATGGTAGAGAAAGGGAATCCGTCTGAGGATGATTTCGTTCTACTGGCAGATGATGTCGCGCGTTCACCCGATGCGTGGTTTATTGACTTTCGGGATCTTATCATATCTGTTTTAACAGGGAACTATTTTCAAGCTACAACTGTGCAGATGGAGGATCCGTTCACACGGAAAACAGAGCTGTTTGTAAGGTCATAGGAAAGTTTTCAGTTCGATTCAAGAAGAATGATGGGAAGACATGCAACATTGAAGGAGGTGAGACACGTACCACTTTTCATAAAGAATAAGATTTCTTTGAGTCTACTTGACAGAAAGGATTTCAGTTTCAAAGGTGAAGGTGGAGCATTACGCGTCTACAAGGAATCGAATGTGCTACTCAAGGGGGTCAAGGATGTGACTTTGTATGTGCTACAAGGTTCGGCTGTCACAGGGTCTGTCGAACTTGTCTCGGCTGTGATTAAGTAAGCTAATCAAACCAAGATATTTCATATGAGGCTCGGTCATATGAGTGAATGTGGAATGCAGGAACTTCACAAGAAGGGTTATCTCACCGGGCATGCGCCCAAGATCTTAGGGTCTTTTGAGCATTGCGTGTATGGGAAGCTACAACGTAGCAAGTTCCCTAAGGCAGTTCATAGAACGAAAGGTACTTGATTACATCCATTCAGAGTGCTGGGGTCCATCTTCCATTGAGGCAATTGGCGGGGAAAAGTATTTTTTGATCATCATAGACAACTACTCAAGGATGACTTGGATATTCGTGATGAAGCACAAGAGTGATGCCTTCGCAAGATTCAAGGAGGGGAAGACGCTATAAGAGAATCAGGTGGGAAAGAAGTTGAAGAGAATGTGCATGGGCAACGGCTGGGACTTTTGTTCATCGGATTTTGATGGATTTTGCAAGGATCAGGGTATTACACACCATCACACCGTTCGGAACACACCACTGTAAAATGGTTTAGCCGAAAGAATGAATTAGACACTTTTAGCAAAGGCAAGGTGTATGCTTTCGAATACAGGTCTTTTTAAAGGTTTTTGGGGAGAAGCAGTCTCCATGGCATGCTATCTTGTAAATTAGAGATCGCATACAGGTATAGGATGCAAGATTCCTATGGAAGTCTCGTCCCCTAGAGCAGTGGATAACTCGAATTTGAGAGTTTTTGGTTGCATTGCCTATTATCACGTTGATGATGACAAGCTAGAACCAAGAACTAAGAAGGGAGTATTCATGGGTTTAGGAACAGGTGTGAACGGATACAAGATATGGATAGACAACAAGATTATACTTAGCAGAAGTGAGTCTTTGATGGGAATCATATGTTTAAGAATTACGTGGAGGTGGAGATTGGAGGTGAAGAAAAGAAGGTGGAGGGAGAGTCAGATCATCCTGATCCTAATTATTCTGAAAGCCCTACCAGATCATCAAAGGAACCAGATCATCAGAGTATTGCGGTGGGAAGACCAAGGAAAGTCATCAAGCCTGCGGCTAGATACAAGATGATGGTATGGTGGGATATGCATTGCAATTAGCGAAGGAGGTGGAGGATGGGCCGTCCACCTAAAAGGCCGCTATATCTAGTTCTAAGTCAGCACTGTGAGTCGCCAAGATGGAGAAGAGATGGAGTCTCTTAGAAAGAACATGAATGGGAAGCTTGTTAAATTTCCAGTAGGATGGAAGATAGTCATCTGCAAGTGGGTCTTCAGGAGAAAGGAAGGAACTACAGCTCGGGAGGGCGTCAAGTATAAGGCAAGGCTAGTTACAAGGGGTCCAGTCAGAAAGAGGGAGTTGCCTACAATGAGATATTCTCACCAGTGTTCAGACATTCTTCTATCCGAGTGTTACTAGCTTTGTGGCTAACCACGACCTAGAGCTTGAGCAATTAGAGGTGAAAACAACTTTTCTACATGGAGAGTTGGAAGAGGAGATATACATAAGCCAACCGGAAGGGTTTCAAGTTCCCAGAAAATAATTTGCAAGCTGAAAAGTTCTCTGTACGGACTTAAGCAGTCGCCAAGGTAACAATACAAGAGGTTTGATAGCTTCATGTGGAAGATCGGATATCACAAGTGCAAGTATGATTGCTGCGTGTATCACAAGTTGTTGCGAAATGGATCACGTATCTACCTAGTTCTGCATGTGGATGATATTTTGATCACAACTTTGCATATCAAGGACATAAGAGAATTGAAGAGGTCCATTAGCGCGGAATTTGAGATGAAGGATCTGGGAGCTGCTCGAAAGATATTGGTAGTGGAGATCTATAGAGCCTTGAAGAAGAAGAAGTTTTTCTTGTCACAGAGGGGATACATGAAGAAGATGTAGGCACAATTTGGGATGTTATCAGGAAAAGCTGTAGATACTCCTATGGCAACTAATAGCAAGCTAGGAATGTACACCGTTTAGACTGAGAAAGACAAGGAGTACATGTCCACGGTTCCATATGATCGCGCAGTTGGAAGCCTCATGTATGCTATGGTTTGTACTCGACCACACATAGCATTCTCTATTAGTGTGGTTAGTTTTTTTATGGTGGGTAGGGACCATTGGCAGGCGGTGAAGAGCATATTCAGGTACCTTAAGGGTACGTCACACATTGGCCTATTTTGTGGGGCTAATGAAGACATCTTGGTAGCTGGGTTCTCGGATCCGGATATGCAGGGGTATTGATAGTGGAAGAACAATGACAGGCTATGTGTTTGCTCTGGGAGTATCTGTTGGGAGTTGGAAGGCGACGCTACGGCCGACAATTACTTGGTCCACCACGAAGGCGGAGTATATGGCTCTAGTAGAAGCAGCAAAGGAGGCAATCTGGCTAAAGGGGATGGTTAATGATATAGGACTACATCCAGATCAGACGATAGTCTACTATGATAACTTTAGTGCGATTTGCTTGACGAAGGACCAGGTTCATCATGAAAGGACCAAGCATATCGGCGTTATGTATCATTTTATGATAAGTGAAAGCAGGATCAAGCTGATGAAGGTTGATACAGCTGACAACCCCACATGTACGTTCACCAAGCCTATTTCAAGGAGCAAGTTGCAATATTTTCTGGAACTGCTCAACATCATGAGCCAGTGAGCCCTTAGGGGCATGTTGGAACCGGCGAGGTCCAATGAGTCTCCGTGACGGGAGACATCGGGGGCATGAAGACAAGCTTTGTTCGCAAGGAGGAGGAATACTTTGCTATAGAAAAGAGACGTCAAGTCAAGGTTGAGATTTTTTTGGAAGTGCCTTGAAGGCTTGCGGATACTCAAAGGAGCACAAAGGAGAAGTCCCAGGATGTTTGCGCACGATGATAAGTTTTCTTCGCACGAAGACATCCTAGAAGAGTTAGGAAATTAGAATGTCTTCATGTAATAGGCTTCTATCTTAAGACATGAAGCTCTTCGCACGAACAGGGTCTTCGCACGAAGCACTTCATATGAAGACATCGGCCCTTTGCATGAAGAGATCCCGGAGGCAGAAAATAAAGTTGGCATTGTTTCCTAATTGTGTTGGGGCGGTTTAGGGCGTGTAAAAGGATCCTCTGGGGTCCAATGAATGGGTATTAGCATTGTGATAGGTTCCTACTCGTTGAATAAAGGTCGTTCTTGCCCATGGACGTACTTAGCATACTTTATGCTAGCAAACGACGTGATACTTGTGTGACCGCATCTTTCTTTCATCGTTGGTGAGGCGTGAGTGATTGTGAGAGCTATAACAATACACACACACACACACACACACACCATAAAATCACCTTTTTAGCCCCCTCGATATTAGGTTAAATAATTTGGTTTAACATGCATCTAGTATCAATTCTGATTCACTGAAAAAAAATCAATTTTGACTGTTGTAAAAGGCATACATAATTTGATAACCCATCAAATTGAAAAATGTATGGCTCTAATATCAAAAAATTCGCAACGATTCTTAACTGAGTTTGAAAATCTCAAATCGAACTTTTGTACGCCATTATTTGAAACTTCAACAAACTTTTAACAAAATACGTGGTTTGCCTGCACAAACTTTTCCCTACCAAAATTACATGTTGTCCGTAAAATATTTTACAACGTAAAATTGTCTATGTGGAAAATATTCCTTCAAATATATTTCATGTATTTGATTAACATTTTAAAACTCTTTTAATAGTGTGTGATACAAATATAAAAATTGTACAATGTTTACCAAATAATTCGTTAGCACATAGTATGGATTTTTATTAATTTACAACGAGCATTTGGCAGTGACGATAGAGGAGGTGGAAGAATCTGCGGTGGAAGTGTGGGAAGCAGTTGGTCAGGTGGAGGCGGCAACAATGTTGGTGGTGGTGGTTGTAGTGGATCATGTTGAGGAGCAGCGGTTGTAAGTGGAGGAGGTGAAATTCTTCTACACAATTTGAATAATGATGTTGGAATTAATGGTTTCTTGAATGTACTATGGCTTGGCAAGGATTTGGTGACGAAGCGGGGCAAAGAAACGGACTAAACAGAGGAGAAAGACGAATTACAATAAGCCGGGATGGTCTGCTTGTTCGTGCGAACTCATCGGGTGTTCGTACCAACACTTACTAGAAGACGGCCATAAGTTGTTTACGTGTTGTGTTTAGCTCGGTTTTGGTATTTCTTATGGAAAAAGATGTATAGTAGGCCTATCTAAAGGCTATATGTCGTGCTTTATAATTTTTGGGTTGTATTCATATTGTTTCTCTCTAATGAACATGTATTTTGGGACTGTGGACGTAGCCAGGATCATGCTGGTGAACCACGTTATATCGGGTGTGTTCTTGTTCATCAATTTTGTCGTTCTCTTTTTCGTTCCAGGTCATAACAATCTGGTATCAGAGCTTAGCCGGGGTTCTAGGATCAAGGTGGAGCTAAAGAGAAAGGGTTTCACAATAAATGAAATTCATAGCTAAGGATCCGCGACCAAGGTGGAGCACACGTTCATTGGTTACGGATCTGGACTAGGAGCTGCGGAGAAGATGGCCGGGGGGATGTAGAAGATCGACAAGTTCAACGGGAGAAACAGCTGCTGCCAATGGAAGATTAAGATATGTGCATGTGGTTGCAATCAGCTAAAGACAAGGAGGGGTTCGTTACAACCACCAAGGAGTTTAAGACGATGGAGGAAATAGCGCACTCAACGATCATGTTGTGTTTAGCAGACGTCATGCTCACGGAGGTTGCATATCAAGAGACAGTTGGAGGACTATGTAACAAGTTGAAGAGCCTCTAAAAAAAGAATTCACTCACCAACAAGTTGAAGATTAGAAGCTGTTTTTTCTACGAATAGGGGAAGTTACGGATCTAAGAGATCACCTGGATCTTTTGAACATTATTTTGCATGAGCTGTGAAATAGTTACGGATCTAAGAGACCACCGTCTTACGAGGGGTTCATGCAGTCTTCTTGTGCTGGAAAAGAGATTGTTACATTCAATGAGGTAAGATCAGCTCTTCACAAAAGGAAGATGCCGCATAGGGCTGCATATGGGGGTTCAGACGTTCCGATTTCAGGCGCATTCATGGCGGCCAAGGGGTACAAGGGTAAAAAGAACACGGGTTCTAAGTTACCAAACGACATATGCGCGTTGTGTAAGAGAAGGGTCATTGTAAGAGGGAGTGTCCAAAGGATAAAGGCATGTGTAGATCTGGCTGCAGGCGCAACGTTTTCGGAGGACGACTTTATTCTCTAGGACCCCTTGGGGGGCATGGAATCTGGGTTCTTGACGAGGAGGAGGATGTGGAATAGGGGAGTCTATGAAAAGAGACACGAAACGTGAAAGAAGACTCGTATGAGGCACGTGAAAGGTGTCGCGTATAATGCGAGCAAGGGGGCAATATTGCCAGAATTTCGGTGGAATTGGAGCATTCTCGCAAAAATGTTGCAGGAATTTGTTGGGAACTGGAGCAATGTGTTTGAGGAGGGGGTTTATTGTAGGAACTCGGTGGGAGTTGGAACAAAAATAGGGGATTAGATTGCAGGAACTCGACTGTAGTTGGACCATCGATATGGTTCGATTGCAGGAACTTGACAGGAGTTGGAGCATCGCTGGCGGCACTGGTTGCAGGAACTTGGCAAAGTAGGAGAAACTTGTGATATTGGGGGTTATTAGAGAGAACCGGCTAATTCAATCCCAAGCGGACGACATGATTCAAGGGAATGTGGAGATTTGTTGAAATTTAGGGTGCCTTGAATATACTTGGGCTTGGCAAGGAGTTGGTGACGAAGCGAGGCAAAGAAACATACCAAACGGAGGAGCCAGACGAAGACAACAAGCCGGGATCGATGGTCTGCTTGTTTGTGCGAACACTGCGAGTGTTCGTACGAACATGTTTGTGCGAATACCTCGGGTGTTTGTACGGACACTTACTGGAAGGAGGCCAAAAGTTGTTTCCTTGTTGCGTTTAGCCCTGTTATAGTATTTCTTTGGGCACAAGCTGTATAGTAGACCTGTATAAAGGCTATAGGTCGTGCTTTACAATTCATGAGTAGTATTCATATCATTTCTCTCTAATAAACAAGGGTTTTGAGGCTGTGGACGTAGCTAGCATCGTGCTAGTGAACCACGTTATATCGGTGGTGTTCTTGTTCATCGATTTCATCATTCTCTTGCTCGTTCAAGGTCATAACAAATGACTTATGAATTTGAACCTAGTAAATCAATTTACTTCGTTTATGAAAAAAATATTCACTTAGTAAATTACTTTACGGAAAAAATTGTGAACGAAACATCAGAAATAAATAAAAATAAAAGCTCAGAAGAAAACATTTAATTTACTGCCAATGACCTAATATTCAAGATATGGACTGTCAAACAAACGAAACCCACAACTAAGGATATTTCACCAATTGCGGTCTCTATTGATCAAAGTTCACGTGATTCTCACCAAAAACAAAGAAATAACTCTTGACTTTATATAAATGTTGTAGTTAGGGTGACAATTTCGAAGTGAAAGAAACCAAGAAAAGTCTCCACTTCCTACCAATGCATGGAAGCAACATATTATCATTAAAGGATGAATAGAGTCTAGGCATTTCATATGCATATAGTAACATAAATGTTGATCTAAAAAGTCCACCAAACTTAAATGGCGTGGCATGTATTTTTAGAGCAAAAAATAAGCAACAAACCAAATAGATCACATGGACAAAGGAAACTACATACTAGCTCAGCTCATTTAGGTAACTTCTCTTTTTATGTAAAAATTGTCACTACGAAACGTCTCCTCTTCTGAATTTTAATGTACTAATTTTGTCCCGCGCGTTTGCTTCGGATTGTATACCATAGAAGCTGTAGAGATAGGTGTATACACAAGTTTTGGTGTTGTAGTACTGATAGAAATTGTACGGTTGAATGAAGAAAGTGACGACGAATTAACTTTGTTTTTAAGCTTGATGCCATTATTTTATAGTGGTCCGAGTTAAATGAATCAACTTTTGTAAATCGGCTTTTGCAAAACCAAATTGTACTTACCCAATTGGCATAAGGATGTGTGAGAATAAAGTTAGGGTCGTCACATGCGATATGGTAGATAGTGTGCATTGAGCAACGATTGAACATCATCGTTTGCAAAACGATATTCTACTAACTTTGTATATTCTCTTGCAGCGTACTTCACTTTTTGTCGTTAATCATTGGGTCACTCTGCTCCGGTGGTTCGATAAAAGAATTTGATAATATTTGCATGGTTTTGTACATTAAACTTTACACTATAACATCGTATAAATACAATTGCCAAAAATTTATATCGTTAGCTATCAAAATCACCGAGTCAATGGGGTCTTACAGGTTGAAAAGTCAAAGTTATCCAGAAGAAACATAGGTAGTACTTACCAAACTGTGACTAAAGTTGAGAGGGTTAATGTATTCTCTGGATCATATGCATGGAAATCATTGTACATACCAATTGAGTGCAAACTCAACAGTCATCTTGTACTCCCGTTAGTCAATGTTTAAGGTCTACTTGATAATGAATTTTCAGTTATGCATGCTATAGTATTCGAGCACAAAATCTTGATATGCGAATATAAAATCTTGGAAGCCTTAGTGGAACACGAGTCCAAGAAGTGATTTTTAGATGGAGATCCTTGTTTGGAGGCAAGACTACTTGGTTCGATTGAGTGTTATCGTGCCTAACATAAGTGTGGGATCAAAAAAGAGTATATGCAGTATTAAATAAACACACATATATAGGCGATTCAAAATGTTAACATCAAACCAAAGCATTACATCAAGCCCACTCACGGAGCATAAGTGGGAATTTAGCATATGGAAACCTACTTACAAAACATGACTGGGGATTTTACTTAATAACTAAGCAAAAGCTGCAACGTTTGGATTTGTTTGTAATTCATTGGACAACAAAATGTTAATCTATGATATTTATCTTCAGTTGGAGGGCGAGGCCCCACAATATCTTACTCTTTCGCGATCTTTGATTGAGTGGACGGGGGAGAGTCACCGTCTCTTTTTCTTTTTCCAGCAGCGTTTGCTGAGCCTGCACACTCACCCTTAAAAATATTTTTCATCCATTCTTCCATATTCGCTATCAACCTCTTCACTGTAGCAACTTATTTTTCATCCAACACAAGATTTTCATCCAACACAAGATTTACCAGTGTTTAACTCTCTCCTTAGCTCCCTCGATTTGCCTGTCTGCGAGTCTTCCCATCAACTATTGGTTTTCCAGGAGTAAGCTGTTGACGCAGATTTGTCTCTCCCCCACCTGGGCAGCAGAACTTGCTGGGGATGGATCATTATCGGTGACAGGTGTTGATTTGTTAGTATCTTCCTTTCCCATTGCAGTTCTTTATCAATCATGCGTAAATTCATTAGACATCCGGGTACTGTTACAATTACAGGGACAACAGAGTCATTATTTTGTTCGTTATTTGCGCGAGCGTTGAAGAAAATTACTTCCCTTCGAACTGCATAACTATTTAATTATAAGTTTTGGTAGTTTCCGGATGGTGCAGTTCTTTATCCAGGTTTATTGGTGGACATATATGTCGCTAGCAATTAAACGTGAATAAAGAAAGATGAAATGAACTCGAATAAGCAAACGACAGAATCCCCAGTGTTGGCTGAGAATAGAGGAGCTTTCAACAGTCGAAATCCAGATCAGCCAATAAGGTATGAATAGACAACACATATCGAATAATAGACTAGCACGCCACAACCAGGTGAAAATTCGGCAGCACATGTAGGCACAGAAGAAAACCAATCTATTACATGATCATTCCAGGAACAAGAGGAAGTATTCCTACCACAGAGAAATTGCGAGAAAACAAACTAAAATAACATCTTGTGCGGCCTACAGAGGAGAAAAGTTTTGAGTTGACAGTGGGAAGGAGGTACATTGGCGGCATGATTTCCTTTTTATTATAAAATTATTTTGATTTTTTTAGCCATCCAAGTTATTACTAATATAATGGGTAAATATTTGAAGCTGATGTGTCCCACCTAAGTTATAGCTATGAAGTGTAATTCCTTGCAAAGTCGTAGGCAAGGGATTAGAATTGCACCAAACGGAAATTATGTTCATTCATAAAAGGGCACTGCGTTGTGATGGTTGCCCTTTGCTGGCGATCTAGAAACGAAAAATATGTCACTTCATGCTCGCTTCTTCTTCAGTGTAATGAAAATGAACATATGAATATGTTCAGTGAAAACAAAGGGTGCTTCCATAGTTGATGTGTCAGTGTTTTGCTTGTTCCAAAATAGTGTGTGGTGATTTATTCCTTATCAACTCATATAAAGATAGAAAGTAGACAATTCAGATATACTCTACTTCGGGCTTGCATCCGAACACTCTGGGTCTGTGGTGGTATCGTTGTTTCCTTGTTCGTGTTGGAATGAATTCTCCATTCCCTCAGGCCTAAGTCAGTATCCTAGCATATATACAGTGGTTGTAAATCAGTTGACTTGTCGCAATAAATAAGTTTTCGGGTTAATTTCACAAAATATCGTATCACATTACCAGTTGTTTCCGGATATCTCTCCATTCTAAATATGTATTTTACGACATGTTGAGATAGCTGCATACATAATTGTCACTATAATAAATAAATCAATGCTTCACATGCTGTTAAATTTTGCACAAGCTTCGTTCGTGGTTAGTGTACTTAATACAATAACTTCAAACGATGGGGTAAAATATGTATATGGAAATTTGGTGGTGGAATTGATTGGTGAAGAAGAAACTGAACGAATGTATTCGCCATTGAATTCTGTTGACCTCATGCCAAATAGAGCCTATCCTTCTATGAGAAGTTAGAATCTCAAACTAATGCGATTGGTAAAATTTCGGTTGGAGTTATTTTATATGCAGGTGGGAATACATGTATGCGGGTGGAAGGTATATACGTCGACTTCTAATTAGGCATCCGTTTGGCAGGAAGCATTCTCACTTGAGTATGGTTATAATTATTGCTGCATTGGTGTGAATAACCTATGTATTTGTTATTAAATAAGTGACGTGTTCCCAATGTTCAAGCAACAACTGTTTCATTCAATGAATTATTTTTCATATGCAATTACTAAAGATTTCCCCCCGCATACACTGCGATACTTAGAACACTACAGTGATGGTATAATTGCAAATAATATATACAGAGTATGTCCTTAGAAGACTCGAATCATAAAGTATATGGCTATGAGCAACATTAGCTTTGATTGTTACGACTGGGTATCAAAGAAAAAAGGTTGACAAATAATTCCTAAAAACTGATACCACAACAGTGATGGAATCAACAAATATAAGTGTCCAATTGTATAAGATCACGATTCAATAAAACCCATTCAAATTGGAAAAGGAGAGATATTCTACTGATAATTGAACTTTGCAGAATTACTTGCATCATGTAACTGGCTACCAACTAATAACAGAAACGTAGTTTTCAAATAGCGGTCGTTTTTTGAGGAACCACTCTTCATTTTTGTAAGTTCATAGTATGTTTCAAAGCCATGAATCAGAATTCAAAGACTTGAAACTTTATTGTGCCAAGGCCTTGAAACTGGTTTCAAAGCCTTGAAACTGCATTGAAGATCACAGCATGAACTCAGGAGGAGCTTTTCCTTCTGATTTAATTCCTAATCTACTGTGTTTGATTATGCCCTATTTGATGTTGAAAGATAAACTACTATGATAATATATTATGACTTACTGCTTGTCTAAGATTTTGCAGGGATTATTAGCTACCTATTATGCAGGATTTATTTCCTTATTAGGAAATCCTGTTAGCAGATTGATCCTACATTTATGGAATTATGTCTGGACTTTCCTAAGACCTGAAGATGGAAGATCAAAGCAATATATTTGAAGATATCACGCAACTAGCCATTGGGATTGAGCTGTTATAGAGGTAAATATCTGTTGCTTATTTTAGCAAATTTTGTTGAGAAGATCCTATATATTCTGCATTTCAAACAAGAAGAATAAGAAGGCTATCGAGAGAAAATTCAAAGTACTGAACATTATAAGGATTCAAACAGCTATTAACAGTTGACAACGAACACTGAAGAAGATCAATTTCATTCAATCCAAGTTCCTGAAGAGAAAAATGAAGACTTAACTGCTTCACCGTGTTACAATGTTCTTCTTTCCGTACTTCATTTGTATTTCATTCTATTAATACTGCTTATATCTTAGTATCCTGGTGTTGTTCAAGAGGAACAACAAGAGATTCTTATTGAATTAGTTAGATAGAGCAGGTACTAGATAGGTTAGAGAGAACCCAAATCTGCAACAAATAAAGGGAAGTCTATGTGCTTGAGATCTAGGGCTTTGATTTCGATTAATAAGAAACTTGTTAAAATCCTGCAAGGATTAGATCTCTTAGGCAGAGACGTAGGTCATTGAGGACCGAACTCTGTAAAATCTCTATGCCTCTAGCCTTTTACTTTTCAGTATTTTACTAGTCCTTTAAACTTCTTCAAAACAGGATTTTGTCCAAATCCTTGAAAAACATTTGAAGGCCTTGAAAACTATCAGAAAATCTTCTCACTATCTGTGTTGATTTCAATGGCTTAAATCTGAGTTCAAGGCCTTGAAATACACCCAACTCTTCACTCTTTATTTTATAACTCCATCTTTGGCAAAAATTTCTATACTCTATTCAACCCCCTTCTAGAGTATTGAAAATGTATTAGCATCCTACATATCGTCTTTCTTTTGGTATCAGAGCTTGTATCACTGTATAGATCTAACAATATGGTGATCATGAGCATTGTAGGTGATGGTTGCTTCTCACAGGGAAGAGCTACTAACACACCTCCATTTTTCTTTGGAGACAACTTTGTGCACTAGAAATCTTTGATGAAAATGTTCATCATTGATCAGGATATTGAGCTATGGAAAATCATCTAGAATGGACCACATACTTTTTATTAAGAAAAGAATGAGATTTAAACTCCTAAACCTGAAAGCTCGCTTTCTACTTCTGAATTAGAACAATTGTATAAAAATTTTATCAGAGCTATGAATCTCTTATATTGTGGTTTGAATGCAGATGGGTTCAACATAACCTCCACTTGGACAACTGCTAAGAAAATATGGGAAAAAATGGTGGTAACCTTTGAAGTAACCATCCAATTAAAGCAGAACAAGATCAACATATTCCTTAGATAGTATGAGCTATTCAAGATGAATGGAGATGAATCCATCAAAGACATGTTCACAAGATTCACTGAATTTTTGAATAACATGGAATCCTTCGGGAAATCATTCTCTAATAAAGAGAAGTCAGAAAAATCTTGAGAAGTCTTCCCAAAGCCAAATGGGAACCAAAGACCCCTGCCGTTGAAGATTCTCAAGATCTTCCTCCCTCCAGCTTGATGATCTACAAGGAAAACTGCGAACACATGAAATCTCCATGAGTGAAAGAGATGGAGAACTACCAGAGAGTGTCAAGAATCTGGCACTCAAGGCTAATTATAGTGAACAACCTCAAAGCCTTTAAAACGAAGAAGAGGATGATGAAGATCCCTTCGCTCTCATTTCTAAAGACTTGACCAGAATTCTCAAAATGAAGAAGAACTTAGGAAACAAGTATTTCAACAGAGACAAGTTGAGATACTCTTGTAGCAAGGAATACAAAGGTAAGTCTTCTTCACATAAATCTAAAGTAACGAATTGCTTTAAGCATGGTGATGGAGGCCACTTAATTAGAGAATGTCCACACAAGAAAAGAAAAAACTTTCGAAAGAAAGACCATGATGGAATAAAGAAGGCTATGGTAGCTTCATGGAGTGACTCTGAGTCCTCAAGTAAATTAGACTCAGAAGAAGATAAGCCAATCTGTGCCTCATGGCTAAGCATGATGAAAGTTCGGAAAAGAGTATTGAGATAATGGTAATAGTTTAATTTCAAAACCAGCAGATGTTCTTTCTGAATTTCTTAGAACAATGCTTTAAATGAATAAGATTACTTGAATGAAATCAGGAATTTGAAAGAAAAAGTTCATGAGAAAGCAAAAGAAAATTTGCAACTGGTGTACCTCAACAAGAATCTTGAAATTTCTTAGGGAAAAAGTGACAGAAATTTCAAACCCTTGGAAACCAATTTCAAGGCCTTGAAAACTCATGTCAAAAAAGTTGTCACTGAAAACTCAATTTTAAGTGATAACCTGGTTTCTCTAAAACATCAACATGATGAATTGGTGGAACAAAAAATTATTTTGACTGAGAAACTTCAAGACTATAAGGTTTTTTTGACAAAGCTTGCTGGCTCATAACACAATCTCAACCTGAATCTTGGAGGAAGTCTTCAGTCTGTTCACAAATGGTATTGGATACAATCCAAACTTTCCTAGAAAGCAATACCAAATTTGTGAAGTCTAGGAGTAGATCTTCACCAAAGTGTCGCTACTGTTGCAAAATTGGTCATGTTAAGATGACTTGCCCCTTCAGAAGAAGAGACTCTCACATAATGAGGAACACTTTTCCATTACAACTTAAGTGACATGTAAGACAGATTTGGGTTCCTAAAGAGGTTAGACCTCCTAAAATGGTTGAGCGTGAATATGAATCCTAATTTCACACTTGGTCTAACAGCTGGGTAAGGCAGTGAATGGTGGTTGCAGGTTGTCACCAAGAGAAAAGAAGAGAAATGGAGTACGGATAGTGGTTTCTCCAAACACATGAGTGGGAAGAGTTCTTTGTTTACTGAACTAAAAGAACAATAAGGTGGAACAATCACACTTCGTGACAAAGGCAAGTGCAATATCATAGGTATTGGAAAAGTTGGTAATGGTTATGAGAATTCAATTTCTGATGTTTATTTAGTAGATGGTCTTAAGTTTAATTTTCTTAGTGTATCTCAGCTTTGTGATAAAGGTAAGAAGGTCATCTTCGACAAGGAGAAATGTGTGGTGCAAGATGCAAAATCAAGAAATTGCATACTCACTGCTCCCAGATCAAATAATTTCTATTTTCTGAGTACTATAAAATTTACAGGAGAAATTTTGAAGTGTCTCAAGGTGTTGAAAGAAGACTCAAAGCTTTGGCAAAGAAATCTTGGACACATTAGTCTACACAAACTGAACAAGCTAGTTTCTAAGAACCTGGTAAGTGGTTGCCTTCAATCAGGTTCAAAGATAAAGAAGTATGAAAGGCTTCTCCACAAGGTAAACAGACAAGAAGCTCATTAAAGCCCAAGAACTTTGTAAGTACACTTATACCTATTGAGCTACTGCATATGGACTTATGTAGACCTATGAGAGTCCCAAATCCAAAGCGTAAGTGATACATGATGTTATTGTAGATGATTCTTCAAGATATACTTGGGTGATGTTTCTCAAATAAAAGTCTCAACCTCTTTTTGAATTTACAAAACTTTGTAAAGAGCTTCCAAGCCTGAAAAACCCGCCCATTGCTTCAATTACGAGTGATAATGGAAGAGAATTTGATCAACTAGAGTTTGATTCTTTTTTGTGCTAAGTTTGGCATCTCTCAAAACTTCTCTGCTCCTAGAACTCCTCAACAAAATGGTGCAGTTGAAAGAATTAACAGGACTCTTGAGGACATGTCTAGGAAAATGATTTTGGAGAACAAGCTTCCAAAATCCATTTGGGCAGAAGCTGTAAACACAACAAATTACATTATGAACATGTTCCTGATTAGTCCTATTCTAAAGAAGACTCCTTATGAGCTTTTTAAAGGAAGAAAGCCAAACATTTCTTACTTCAAACCTTTTGGCTGTACTTGTTATGTTCCCAACAATGGTAAGGAAAATCTTGGCAAGTTTGATTCCAGGAGTGATGATGGTATGTTTCTTGGTTATTCCTTAAATAGCAAAGCTTATAGAGTTTATAATAAAAGAACCAAGTTTGTTGAGGAAAGTATACATGTTATCGTTGATGAAGGCTATGATGGTTCTTTGAGTGATGGTTTTTCAGACTTGAATCTGAACAAGCATGAGTCAGAAGATGAACAAGATCCATACAATGTTTCCAAAAATAACTTGAATGAAAACAAAAGGCATTTTGAAAGACTTGAAAATGAGTTTCAAATCCTTGAAACAGAAACTCGAGTGTAATACTCCGTATTTAACAAAAGGGCAATTTAGAAATTTTAGACGTGATAATTAAATTTTGGGTTGCGAGTGGTGATTCGGTTATTTTTCGGGGATTTTAGTAGATGAGAACTGGGGTGAGAATTTTAATTTTTGAGTGATTATTTTTATTTTTCTAGACATTTCCGCGATAACGACCACCGCGTAAGCCTATACACCCACCACACCCGATCATTCTCTATTAACCATTTATTTAAATAAATGAAAACCCACTTGTTTCTTCTCAGCTTTTTCCTTCTTCTTTCTTCTCCTTCACGACCAAGCAATCCATCACCGCCCTCACACCACCTCCCTCAACTCACCGCCTCCTCACACCGCCCTCTTTCTCTCCTATTTAAACCCAGTGAAACCCCCTGCCTTGGCACATATCGAGCACCACCACCCTCTCTCTCATCGAACAACCACCACCACCGTCAATAACCATTTTTGCCGGCACCAACACCATAACCTCTCTCACTCTCTAATCCCCCTCTCTGCCTCGTCCTTTCCCAACAAAAGTAGCAAGAGAAGCAGCAGGAAACATTCCAGGCACCACCACCCTCGCTGCCACCGTCGGGGACGAGGCACCAACCCATCTCCACCCCACTGTTTTCTTACCTATTCCTTTCTCTCTCTCTCTCTATTAAACATCTATTTCTCTATCCCATCCATCTCCCTCTCTGCCTCGCTGGAAATCGGAAGCAATAGCAGCAGCGACGAAGCAACCCAGCCATCGCCGCTGCAACCGCCGGAGGAACCATCAGAGGCGTCACGCAGCCCCGTTTCTCTCACATCAGCCTCCCTCTCGGTCCTCTTCTCTCTTTTTAGAACTCATATGAAGAAGGAGGAAGCGAAACAGAGGCAGCAGAGGCAATCCCACCGTCAGGAGCAACCCCGACGCCGGCGGAAGCGAAACAGAGGCAGCAGAGGCAATCCCAGCGGCAGGAGCAACCCCGACGCCGGCGGAAGCTCCATAACTTCCGGCGAAGTTTTGTCCGAGCGAAACTAGCGACACCCAGCTCTTCCCATCCGCCTCTCTCTATTCCAGGAGTGCCGAACCAGCTCCAGGAGGCCGTAGCCGCTCCGAGAAGTCACTGGAGCGCCGCCGTCGACCCATCTGCCTTTCTCTATTCCAGGAGTGCCGAACCAGCTCCAGGAGGCAGTAGCCGCTCCCAAAAGTCACAGGAGCGCCGCCGTCGAGCTTCACCACCGGCGACAAATCCGACGACCCGACCCGCCTTGTTTCTTCATCTATTTTCTCAATTTTTGCGACGGGTAACTTCTAAACCTTCCTATAATTCGTTTAGAGTAGTCAAAATTACATTTTTGAGGCTTAGATTCGTGTTTTGGTCGGTGAGAAGTTAGTGTTCATCGTGGGGGAGCTAAGTGTCTTTTAAGTAAGTTGTTTACAAAATCTTGGGGGTACTTCTTGTAGTTTGTCAAGTCATAAGGGGGGGGGGGCTGCTATAGTTATGTTATTGTTATTGTTTGGTTATTTTTTATTTTTTTGAGAAAGTTTGGTTATTTATTATTAACCATATCACAAGTAGCTAAAAATAAAATAAATGCTTTTGTAATAAAAATATACTTTAGTAATAGGAAATAATAAACTTTTCTTCAAAAAAAAAAGTCATAAAATAGTATTATGTGATCATGTTTGTTCTAGTAAATTATCACTTTAGTTTACTTAAAAAAGTCACGAGTTTTAAATATTCATAGTAAATATTGTTATCAATAAATATTATTAGCAAATGAAATATTATTCTTCCAAAAATAGTCTTTAAATATTAATGGTTTGCTTCGATAAATATTTACAATATTTTGGAGTTAATTATTTAATGTTAAATATTGTCACTAAAATACTTGCTTAATAATAATATAGTTGGAATCATGAATTCGTTGGGGTTATTGGGAAGAACTTAGTTCCGACCTAGAATAACACTCATGCTGCTGTTTATTTAGAAGTAGCATCGTGTAATTACATATTTGTGAATTGTAGGAGACGGATTCGTGGACATCGGTTTCATCCATCATCCTACGTACTAACTGCGAAGTCGAATAAGGTGAGTTTACATGCTTAGCCTAGCGTGCCTAGCTCTTTTCGTGTCAGATTGTGATTTCTATTTTCTGTCTCAAAATAGACTTGTTATTATTGGTTTATACTTGTTGAATATTTGAACTGTTGGCTACTGTTCTTGAAATCTCTCCCGCGATGATAAATAATCCGTTGATGATGTAAAGTGGAAAGGATTCGCATGTACCGGAACAAGTTCAGGTTTAATCCCCTCGGCATAGGTCCCTAAAATCATTACGGGTGATGATTCGCTGGGCTTTGGTCCCTAAAGATATGGCCTTACGTGCACCCCGAATCCTTTCGCCGTAGGCTTGAGTACTGCTTCCAGATACCACTCCTTTGATTGACGCTCTTAGGAGGGTGTTGCAACACTTAATGTCTAGAATGTCTGATTGTGGTCACTGGTCTACCCGAGTAATGTGAAATGAATAAGTGATGATTTGACTGCCTGGCTGGCTTTATTATTATTGGGATGCCCTTTTTGGCAATACTACATCCGATTACTCTACATCACGATTGAATTATTGATTTCTATATTCAGACGATTCTTAATTGGCACAGCTGTTTATACCATTGCCACTCTGATAAATTTTTACTTACTCACTGTCCCTTTTACTATATTTAACTTGTGTCCCAGCAGTTTATATTCTCTTTCCTGTTTTACATGCTAAGGTGTAGCTCACTCAGTATTTATTGCTGACTTTGAAAACTGCGGTTCTTGTTGTTTTCTTCCCACCGCAGGTCTAGGAGCTGAAACTTAAGGAATAGAAGTGGCGCGAGACTCACCTAGACTGATAATGTCACATTTGGTTTCTAGTTTTGTTAAGTTGTTTTGTAATAATAAGCACATTTTGTATAAGACTCTTGGTTTAATGTTTAATAATATAAGTTTATGTTGTGGATTATGTTGCTTTTGATCTCCGCCACTTCTATTAAGCATCGCCCTCCCGGTCTTGTCCCTAGCCGGATAAGGGGGTTGTTGCAGGTGGTATCCGAGCAGTTCTTTCCACTATAGGGATTAAAACTTGTAGGGTAATCTAAAATTAACATAGGGAAAGTAAAATACGGAAAATCTGGATATCTAGGAGTTAGTACTTACTTTCCCTTTACTTGATTAGTTGCTGGCATTACCCTGTTTCGTGTTTGGGCCCTAGTGCCTAGATGCATATATGGATATGAAGTCATGTGACCTTTATGCGAATTTTCTTTATTTGTGTATCTCGCTGAGATATAATATGTGATTGCATGATATTGCGTACTTACTGGTTGTGACATGTTATCTGTGTAAGCACGTGTGTTACGATAAGATATCGTTTAGGGTACGTAATCAGCAGGAGCACCGCTGCGTATTTCGAACAATGGAAGGGGAAGAAGCATTACACCCACAGGTGGCCCAACTGATCAACCACATGGGTCAGTTCGTCCAAGCTATGAACAACAACAACCAGAACCGCAACACCAACGTTGCTGTTGAACGAGAACCCGAATGGTCTAAGAAGAAAGCTCAACGAAATCCGAGTCTCTTTTATGGAAAAGAAGATCCGGTGCTGCTGGAAATATGGATCAATGACTTCGAAAAAATTTTCCATGCTATGGACTGCCCAGAAACCCGCAAGGTTAACGAAGCGGCGTTCTACTTTAAAGGAAAAGCTGACAACTGCTGGACTGCCAACCGAGCAAGATTCATGGCTCAAGAAGATTTCGACTGGGAGGCACTGAAAACAGCAATGAGAATTGCCTTTTATCCGGATCATGTCAAGGAAGAGAAGTACTAGGAGTTCATCTCGTTAAAGCAAGGCAACAACTCTGTAACAGACTACTACGACAAGTTCGTGGAGCTTGCCCGGTTTGCAGAAGATACAGTGCCTACTGAGGGGCGCATGGTTACTCGCTTCATAGGAGGTCTAAGGCTTGAAATCCGGAGGACCATGACCATAAGGACCTACAAAACCTTATCAGAAGCCTATGGGGTAGCCGCAAATATCTGGAGAGTCGACAGGGCACTAATTCAGCAATTGGGGAAAACGAAAGGTGGAAGGCTGTAATAATCCGTATTTAACAAAAGGGCAATTTAGTAATGTTAGACGTGATAATTAAATTTTGGGTTGCGAGTGGTGATTCGGTTATTTTTCGGGGACTTTAGTAGATGAGAACTAGAGTGAGAATTTTAATTTTTGCGTGATTATTTTTATTTTTCTAGACATTTCCGCGATAACGACCACCGCGTAAGCCTATACACCCACCACACCCGATCATTCTCTATAAACCATTTATTTAAATAAATGAAAACCCACTTGTTTCTTCTCAGCTTTTTCGTTCTTCATTCTTCTCCTTCACGACCAAGCAATCCATCACCGCCCTCACACCACCGCCCTCAACTCACCGCCTCCTCACACCGCCCTCTTTCTCTCCTATTTAAACCTAGTGACACCCTCTGCCTTGGCACACATCGAGCACCACCACCCTCTCTCTCATCGAACAACCACCACCACCGTCAATCACTATTTTTTCCGGCACCAACACCATAACCTCTCTCACTCTCTAATCCCCCTCTCTGCCTTGTTCTTTCCCAACAAAAGCAGCACGAGAAGCAGCAGCAGCATGAAACATTCCGGGCACCACCACCCTCGCTGCCACCGCCGGGGACGAGGCACCAACCCATCTCCACCCCACTGTTTTCTTACCTGTTCCTCTCTCTCTCTCTCTCTCTCTATTTCCCCTCTCTTTCTCTATCCCATACATCTCCCTCTCTGCCTTGCTGGAAATCGGAAGCAACAACAGCTGCTACGAAGCAACCCAGCCATCGCCGTTTCAACCGCCGGAGGAACCATCGAAGGCGTCACCCAGCCCCGTTTCTCTCACATCAGCCTCCCTCTCGGTCCTCTTCTCTCTGTTTCAAACTCATCAGAAGAAGGAGGAAGCGAAAAAAGGCAGTAGAGGCAATCCCAGCTGCAGGAGCAACCCCGACACCGGCGGAGTCTCCATAACTTCCGACGAAGTTTTGGCCGAGCGAAACTAGCGACACCCAGCTCTTCCCATCCCCCTCTCTCAAGTACAGGAGTGCCGAACCTGCTCCAGGAGGCCTTAGCCGCTCCCAGAAGTCACTGGAGCGCCACCGTCGAGCTTCACCACTGGCGACAATTCTGACGACCCGACCCGCCTTGTTTCTTCATCTATTTTCGCAATTTTTGCGACGGGTAACTTCTAAACCTTCCTATAATTCGTTTACAGTAGCCAAAATTACATTTTTTAGGCTTAGATTCGTGATTTGATCGGTGATAAGTTAGTGTTCATCGTGGGGGAGCTAAGTGTCTTGTAAGTAAGTTGTTTAGAAAAGCTTGGGGGTACTTCTTGTAGTTTGCCAAGTCTTAAGGGGGGGGGGGGGCTGCTATGGTTTAAGTTATTGTTATTGTTTGGTTATTTATTATTAACCATATCACAAGTAGCTAAAAATAAAATAAAATAAAATAAATGCTTTTGTAATAAAAATATATTTTAGTAATAGGAAATAATAAATTTTTCTTCAAAAAGAAGTCATAAAATAGTATTATGTGATCATGTTTGTTTTAGTAAATTATCACTTTAGTTTACTTAAATAAGTCACGAGTTTTAAATATTCATAGTAAATATTGTTATCAATAAATATTATTAGCAAATGAAATATTATTCGTTCGAAAATAGTTTTTGAATATTAATGGTTTGCTTCGATAAATATTTACAATATTTTGGCTTTAATTATTTATTGTTAAATATTGCCAATACAATACTTCCTTAATAATAATATAGTTGGAATCAGGATTTCGTTGGGGTTATTGGCCCTAATTATTTATTCCTTAATTATTTATTGTTAAACATTGTCAATAAGATACCACTCCTTTGATTGATGCTCTTAGGAGTGTGTTGCAACACTTAAGGTCTGGAATGTCTGATTGTGGTCACTGGTCTACCCGAGTAATCTGAAATGAATAAGTGATGATTTGACTGCCTGGCTGGCTTTATTATTATTGGGATGCCCTTTTTGGCAATACTATATCCGATTACTCTGCATCATGATTGGATTATAGATTTCTATATTCACACGATTCTTAATTGGCACAGCTGTTTATACCATTGCCACTCTGATAAATTTTTACTTACTCACTGTCACTTTTACTGTATTTAACTTGTGTCCCAGCAGTTTATATTCTCTTTCCTGTTTTACATGCTAAGGTGTAGCTCACTCAGTATATATTGCTGACCTTCAAAACTGCGTTTCCTGTTGTTTTCTTCCCACCGCAGGTCTAGGAGCTGAAACTTAAGGAATAGAAGGGGCGCGAGACTCACCTAGACTGATAATGTCACATTTAGTTTCTAGTTTTGTTAAGTTGTTTTGTAATAATAAGCACATTTTGTATAAGACTCTTGGTTTATTATTTAATAATATAAGTTTCTGTTGTGGATTATATTGCTTTTGATCTCCGCCACTTCTATTAAGCATCGTCCTCGCGGTCTTGTCCCGATCCGGATAAGGGGGTTGTTGCAGGTGGTATCAGATCAGTTCTTTCCACTATAGGGATTAAAACTTGTAGGGTAATCTAAAATTAACATAGGGCAAGATAAATTACGAAAAAGCCGGGTATCTAGGGAGTTAGTACTTACCTTCCCTTTACTTGATTAGTTGGTGGATTTACCCTGTTTCGTGTTTGGGCCCTAGTGCCTAGATGCATATATGGATATATGTGACCTTTATGTGGATTTTCTTTATCTGTGTATCTCGCTGAGATATAATATGTGATTGGATGATTTTGCGTACTTACTGGTTGTAACATGTTATCTGTTTTAGCACGTGTGTTACGATAAGATATAGTTTAGGGTACGTAATCAGCAGGAGCACCGCTATGTATTTCGAAAAATGGAAGGGGAAGAAGCATTACACCCCCAGGTGGCCCAAGTGATCAACCACATGGGTCAGTTCGTCCAAGCTATGAACAACAACAACCAGAACCGCAAATATCTGGAGAGTCGACCAGGCACTAATTCCGGCGAAGTTTTGGCCGAGCGAAACTAGCGACACCCAGCTCTTCCCATCCGCCTCTCTCGAGTCCAGGAGTGCCGACCCAGCTCTAGGAGGCCTTAGCCGCTCCCATAAGTCACATGAGCGCCGCCGTCGAGCTTCACCACTGGCGACAATTCCGACGACCCGACCGCCTCGTTTCTTCATCTATTTTCACGATTATTGCGACGGGTAACTTCTAAACCTTCCTATAATTCGTTTACAATAGTCAAAAGTACATTTTGAGGCTTAGATTCGCGTTTTTATCGATGAGAAGTTAGAGTTCATCGTGGGGGAGCTAAGTGTCTTTTAAGTTAGTTGTTTAGAAAAGCTTGGGGGTACGTCTTGTAGTTTGCCAAGTCTTAAGGGGGGCTGCTAAAGTTTAAGTTATTGTTATTGTTTGGTTATTTATTATTAACCATATCACAAGTAGCTAAAAATAAAATAAAATAAAATAAATGCTTTTGTAATAAAAATATATTTTAGTAATAGGAAATAATAAACTTTTCTTCAAAAATAAGTCATAAAATAGTATTATGTGATCATGTTCGTTATAGTAAATTATCACTTTAGTTTATTTATATAAGTCACGAGTTTTAAATATTCATTGTGAATATTGTTATCAATAAATATTATTAGCAAATGAAATAATATTATTTCAAAAATAGTCTTTAAATATTAATGGTTTGCTTCGATAAATATTTACAATATTTTGTCCTTAATTATTTATTGTTAAAAATTGTCAATAAAATATTTCCTTAATAATAATATAGTTGGAATCAGGAATTCGTTGGGGTTATTGGGATGAACTTAGTTCCGACCTAGAATAACACTCATGCAGCTGTTTATTTAAAGGTAGCATCGTGTAATTACATATTTGTGAATTGTAGGAGACAGATTCGTGGACATCGGCTTCATCGATCATCCTACGTACTAAATGCCAAGTCGAATAAGGTGAGTTTACATGCATAGCCTGGCGTGCCTAGCTCTTTTCGTGTCAGATTGTGATTTCTATTTTCTGTCTCAAAATAGACTTGTTATTATTGGCTTATACTTGTTGAATATTTGAACTGTTGGCTACTGTTCTTGAAATCTCTCCCGCGATGATTAATAATCCGCTGATGATGTAAAGTGGAAAGGATTTGCATGTACCGGAACAAGTTCGGGTTTTATCCCCTGGGTGCAGGTCCCTAAAATCATCATGGGTGATGATTCCTTGGGCTTTTTGGTCCCTATAGATATGGCACTACGTGCACCCCGAATCCTTTCGCCATTGGCTGGAGTACTGCTTCTAGATACCACTCCTTTAATTGATGCTCTTAGGAGGGTGTTGCAACACTTAAGGTTTGGAATGTTTGATTGGGGTCACTAGTCTAACCGAGTACTGTGAAATGAATAAGTGATGATTTGACTGCCTGGATGGCTTTATTATAATTGGGATGCTCTTTTTGGCAATACTATATCTGATTACTCTGCGCACGATTGGATTATTGATTTCTATATTCACACGATTCTTAATTGGCCTTGCTGTTTATATCGTTGCCACTCTGATAAAGTTTTACTTACTCACTGTCACTTTTACTATATTTAATTTGTGTCCCAGCAGATTATATTCTCTTTCCTGTTTTACATGCTAAGGTGTAGCTCACTCAGTATTTATTGCTGACTTTGAAAACTGCGGTTCCTGTTGTTATCTTCCCACCGCATGTCTAGGAGCTGGAACTTAAGGAATAGAAGGGGCGCGAGACTCACCTAGACTGATAATGTCACATTTAATTTCAAGTTTTGTTAAGTTATTTTGTAATAATAAGCACATTTTTTATAAGACTCTTGGTTTAAAGTTTAATAATATATGTTTCTGTTGTGGATTATATTGCTTTTGATCTCCGCCACTTCTATTAAGCATCGCCCTCCCGGTCTTGTCCCGATCCGGATAAGTGGGTTGTTGCAGGTGGTATCAGAGCAGTTCTTTCCACTATAGGGATTAAAACTTGTAGGGTAATCTAAAATTAACATAGGGCAAGATAAAATACGGAAAAGCTGGGTATCTAGGGAGTTAGTACTTACTTTCCCTTTACATGATTAGTTGCTGGCATTACCATGTTTCGTGTTTGGGCCGTAGTGCCTAGATGCATATATGGATATGAAGTCATGTGACCTTTATGTGAATTTTCTTTATTTGTGTATCTGGCTGAGATATAATATGTGATTGGATGATATTGCGTACTTACTGGTTGTGACATGTTATCTGTGTTAGCACGTTTGTTACGATAAGATATCGTTTAGGGTACGTAATCAGCATGAGCACCACTACGTATTTCGAGCAATAGAAGGGGAAGAAGCATTACACCCACAGGTGGCCCAACTGATCAACCACATGGGTCAGTTCGTCCAGGCTATGAACAACAACAACCAGAACCGCAACACCAACGTTGCTGTTGAACTAGAACCCGAATGGTCTAAGAAGATAGCTCAACGAAATCCGAGTCTCTTTTATGGAAAAGAAGATCCTGTGCTGTTGGAAAACTGAATCAGGGACTTCGACAAAATTTTCCATGCTATGGACTGCCCAGAAACCCGCAAGGTTAACGAAGCGGCATTCTACTTTAAAGGAACAGCTGACAACTGCTGGACTGCCAACCGAGCAAGATTCATGGCTCAAGAAGGTTTCGACTGGGAGGCATTGATAACAGCAATGAGAATTGCTTTTTATCCGGATCATGTCAAGGAAGATAAGTACCAGGAGTTCATCTCGTTGAAGCAAGGCAACAACTCTGTAACAGACTACTACGACAAGTTCGTGGAGCTGGCCTAGTTTCAGAAGATACAGTGCCTACTGAAGGGTGCATAGTGACTCGCTTCATAGGAGGTCTAAGGCTTGAAATCCGGAGGACCATGCTCACAAGGACTTACAGTACCTTATTAGAAGCCTATGGGGTATCCGCAAATATCTGGAGAGTCGACCAGGCACTAATTCAACAATTGGGGAAAATGAAAGGTGGAAGGCCAAGGAAGTGGAAGCTCTAGCCAAGGAGGAAACAACAATCAAGGATTAGACAAGATATTCAGGGATGGAAATGGAGGAGGAAATCAGAACTGGGTAAATGGGGAAAATCAAAACCAGCAATGCAACTTTAACTGCAAGAGGTGTGGCCACAATCATCGGGGGTACACTTGTGAAGGCGCCGCTTTGACTTGTAGGTTCTGTGGTATCAAAGGCCACAAAGCTCAGGATTGCAGAAGGAGGATGGCAACCAAAAATGAGCAAGGGATGAACAACCAAGGACAATGTCAGAACCAAAACGGGGACGTTTACCGACAGAACAATCAAACGGAGGGAATCAGTTCCGCAAGAATAACAATAACAAAGGATACGACTACATGAATGGAGGACAGAACAGGAATTCAGCTAACAACAAAAACAATTATGCTGGAAACAAACGAAAACGAAATGGTGGGAATGCAGCTCAGGGAAACAACCAGAGGCAGCCTGGAGATATCTTTGTGATGAGTGAAACAGAGGCACGAGCAATAAACAACAAGGAAGGTAAGTATTCTGATCTTAATCTCTGTGCATCTCGTTTAGGAAACCACTGAGACTTTAGGAACCTAACCAGCTTCAAGGACGAAGCTTCTTCTAAGGGGGGGGGGGGGGGAGGATGTAATACTCAGTATTTCACAAAAGGGCAATTGAGTAATTTTAGACTTGATAATTAAATTTTGCGTTGCAAGTGGTGATTCGATTATTTTCCGGGGATTTTAGTAGATGAGAACTAGGGTGAGAATTTTAATTTTTGCGTGATTATTTTTATTTCTCTAGACATTTCCGTGATAACGACCACCGTGTAAGCCTATACACCCACCACACCCGATCATTCTCTATTAACCATTTATTTAAATAAATGAAAACCCACTTGTTTCTTCTCAGCTTTTTCCTTATTCTTTCTTCTCCTTCACGACCAAGCAATCCATCATCGCCCTCACCACAACCGCCCTCAACTCACCGCCTCCTCACACCGCCCTCTTTCTCTCCTATTTAAACCCAGTGAAACCCCCTGCCTTGGCACACATCGAGCACCACCACCCTCTCTCTCATCGAACAACCACCACCACCACCGTCAATCACCATTTTTGCCGGCACCAACGTCATCACCTCTCTCACTCTCTAATCCCCCTCTGTGCATCGTCCTTTCCCAACAAAAGCAGCAGGAGAAGCAGCAGCAGTAGGAAACATTCCAGGCACCACCACCCTCGCTGCCACCGTCGGGGACGAGGCACCAACCCATCTCCACCCCACTGTTTTCTTACCTGTTCCTCTGTCTCTCTCTATTTCCCCTCTCTTTCTCTGTCCCATCCATCTCCCTCTCAGCCTCGCTGGAAATCAGAAGCAACAGCAGCAGCGATGAAGCAACTGAGCCATCGCCGCTGCAACCACCGGAGGAACCATCAGAGGCGTCACCCAGCCCCGTTTCTCTCACATCAGCCTCCCTCTCGGTCCTCTTCTCTCTGTTTCTAACTCATCAGAAGAAGGAGGAAGCGATACAGAGGCAGCAGAGGCAATCCCAGCGGCAGGAGCAACCTCGACGCCTGCGGAATCTCCATAATATCCGGCGAAGTTTTGGCCGAGCGAAACTAGCGAGACCCAGCTCTTCCCATCCGCCTCTCTCGTTTCCAGGAGTGCCGACCCAGCTCCGAGAGGCCTTAGCCGCTCCCAGAAGTCACTAGAGCGCCACCGTCGAGCTTCACCACTGGCGACAATTCCGACGACCCGACCTGCCTTGTTTTTTCATCTATTTTCGCGATTATTGCGACGGGTAACTTCTAAACCTTCCTACAATTCGTTTACAATAGTCAAAATTACTTTTTTGAGGCTTAGATTCGTGTTTTGATGGGTGAGAAATAGTATTATGTGATCATGTTTGTTCTAGTAAATTATCACTTTAGTTTATTTAAATAAGTCACGAGTTTTAAATATTCATAGTAAATATTGTTATCAATAAATATTATTAGCAAATGAAATATTATTATTTCAAAAATAGTCTTTTAAATTAATGGTTTGCTTCGATAAATATTTACAATATTTTGGCCTTAATTATTTATTGTTAAATATTGTCAATAAAATACTTCCTTAATAATAATATGGTTGGAATCAGGAATTCGTTGGGGTTATTGGGAAGAACTTAGTTCCGACCTAGAATAACACTCATGCAGCTGTTTATTTAGAAGTAGCATCGTGTAATTACATATTTGTGAATTGTCGGAGACAGATTCGTGTACATCGGCTTCATCGATCATCCTACGTACTAACTACCAAGTCGAATAAAGTGAGTTTACATGCATAGCCTAGCGTGCCTAGTTCTTTTCGTGTCAGATTGTGATTTCTATTTTCTGTCTCAAAATAGACTTGTTATTATTGGTTTATACTTGTTGAATATTTGAACTGTTGGCTACTGTTCTTGAAATCTCTCCCGCGATGATTAATAATCCGTTGATGATGTAAAGTGGAAAGGATTTGCATGTACGGAAACCAGATCGGGTTTTATCCCCTGGGCTTTGGTCCCTAAAATCATTACGGGTGATGATTCGCTGGGCTTTGGTCCCTAAAGATATTGCACTACGTGCACCCCGACTCCTTTCGCCGTAGGCTGGAGTACTGCTTCTAGATACCACTCCTTTAATTGATGCTCTTAGGAGAGTGTTGCAACACTTAAGGTCTGGAATGTCTGATTGTGGTCACTAGTCTACCCGAGTACTGTGAAATGAATAAGTGATGATTTGACTGCCTGGCTGGCTTTATTATAATTGGGATGCCCTTTTTTGGCAATACTATATCCGATTACTCTGCATCACGATTGGATTATTGATTTCTATATTCACACGATTCTTAATTGGCCTTGCTGTTTATACCGTTGCCACTCTGATAAAGTTTTACTTACTCACTGTCACTTTTACTATATTTAACTTGTGTCCCAGAAGTTTATATTCTCTTTCCTGTTGTACATGCTAAGGTGTAGCTCACTCAGTATTTATTGCTGACTTTGAAAACAGCGGTTCGTGTTGTTTTCTTCCCACCGCAGGTCTAGGAGCTGGAACTTAAGGAATAGAAGGGGCGCGAGACTCACCTAGACTGATAATGGCACATTTTGTTTCTAGTTTTGTTAAGTTGTTTTGTAATAATAAGCACATTTTGTATAAGACTCTTGGTTTAATGTTTAATAATATAAGTTTCTGTTGTGGATTATATTTCTTTTGATATCCGCCACTTCCATTAAGCATCGCCCTCCCGGTCTTGTCCCGAGCCGGATAAGGGGGTTGTTGCATCGAGAACCATAGAGTGGTCAAGCCACAACTTCAAGATCTCAAGGCCTTAAAAGCATTTCTGGGAAACCAGAACCCTGGACACCAAGGAAGAAGCTCATATATCTATCAGCTCATCCAACTGAAAACATTATCTCTGATCCATCCACTTGTACACAAACAAGATCAAAATTAAAGAACTTGAGTGCTTTTAATGCTTTTGTGTCTCTTGTAGAGCCTAAAAATGTGAAAGAAGCATTACAAAAATCACATTGGATTTTTGCTAACCAAAGTGAGTAAATGAATATGAAAGGAACAAAGTTTGGAATCTAGTTCATCCACCCATAAATCAGTCTGTGATTGGAATAAGGTGGGTGTTCACAAACAAGTTGGATGAAAATAAAAAGGTAATCATAAATAAAGTAAGACTGGTAGCTCAACGCTGCAACCAGGAAGAAGGTAAAAACTATGAGGATACTTTTGCACCTGTAGCCAGGTTGGAAGCAATTAGAATTGTTCTTGCATTTGCATATCATAAACGCATCAAATTTTTTCAAATGGATGTTAAATGTGATTATCTGCAAGAAAAAGTTTATGTTGTTCAACCCACTATTTTTGAAAGTGATGTGTTTCCAGATCATGTTTACAAATTAGAAAAAGCTCTTTATGGCCTTAAGCAAGCTCCAAGGACTTGGTATGATAGATTTTCTAAATTTATGCTTGAAAATAGTTTCAAAAGAGGACTAGTTAACAAAACTCTTTTCATTAAGATTCATGAGAAAGACATTCTAGTAGTACATATATATGTTGGTGATATTTTGTTTGGTTCTACTAGTGATTTCCTTTCCAAATATTTCTAAATTCTTATGAGCTGGGAGTTTGAGATGAGCTTAGTGGAAAAGTTAAATTTCTTTCTTGGACATCCTGTGCATCAAATTAAGAAAGGAATGTTTCTGTACTAAAACAAGTATACCAAGGATTTTCTGAACAAGTACAACATGTCTCAATCCAAGGCTGCCAAAACCCCCATGAGCTCAACATTGTTCTGTAGACAAATATCCAAATGGTAACAGTGTGAACCAGAAAGTGCTCAAAGGTATTATCGGTTCACTACCCTATCTCAATGCAAGTAGACCAAATATCATGTTTAGTGTTTGTATGTGTTCTAGATTTCAGCAGATCCTAAAGAATCACACTCAATGGCTGTTAAAAATAATCTTCAGATATCTCAACGGTACCAAAGACTTAGGGCTTTGGTATCCTATAAAATCTAACTTCTCTTTGTGTGGCTATTCAGATGCTGATTTTGCAGGATATAAAGTTGATTGAAAAAGCACTTCATGGTGTTGCTAGTTTCTTGGATCATCCCTGATAAGCTGGCATTATAAGAAGCAAACTTTAGTGGTATTATCAACTGCAGACGCTGAATATATTCAATGGCATTCTCAAGCACTATGGATAGATCAATATATGTATCCCAATCAAATGTGACAGCACTAGTGCTATTTCAATTACAAAGAATCCAGTTAAACACTCAAGGACTAAGCACATAGATGTAAGATACTATTTCATCTGAGATCATGCAGAGAAGGGTAATGTATATCTATAATTTGTGCCGAAAAACTTGCAATTTGCAGATATCTTCACTAAATCATTTCCGGAGGACATATTCACAGCCCTAAGATTGGAACTGGGCATGTTAAACAAAGAAGCATTGGTTCGGGGGAGGGGGGGTATCAGGTATGAAATTTGTAACAGTTTTGGAAAGATTTCAAAGACTTGAAAGGCCTTTCAAAGCCTTTAAAGTCTGTATCTGCAGGATCACAGTGTTTGAAGGCCTTGAAATTATTTTCAAAGCTTTGAAAATAAATCTTTATACTACATAGTCAATGAATGGATCTTCAATGCTGTGTGTTATCTCTGTAGATAATTTCCTAACATTGTTTATACCTTTTAAAACAAATCTTTTTCAACTCAGTATTATTTTATTTCCTTCCACACGTCACACACAAATTTTGAATTTCTCACGATCTTTCCTTCCTCAAATATTCAGTTTCCTTTTCAAAATCAAACTCTTTAGTATTTATCTTCTATCTTGTCTCCCATATTCTTTCCTCTCACCTCTATATTCTAAAAAACCCCAAAACAAAATGAGCACATGAAGAGCCTCTGAAATAATAAAGATGACTAAATTATCAAATAAAAGCACACTTCAAAAGAGAAAAGCTACAGAAGATGATGTTCAAGTAGTTAGTGATGGATCTAGTTCCAAAACTCCTAGTCCCCCAAGACCTACCTCTCCTCATATTAAGAAGAAGAGAAATAAGGACAAGGAAGAATATACTGCTACTTCCAGCAAGAAGGAGAAGTCAGATCCAACAGGTGGTTCTGAGAAACAGAAATGATTTCAGATTGGAAGCTCGAAGAAGATGAAGAAGAAGCTTCAGTAATCATACATAGGAAAAGAGAAGGTTTCTAGATTGGAGATTTAAGAAACAGAGGACACTGTTATGGAGCCACAGATCTACCCAGAAAAGAAATGTCCTACTAGTAAGAAAACTTTATATAGTAAGTGATTTATCAGTCATTCAGCTTGAGGATCACGGTTAGATGGGTTTGCATCTTCTCAAGTCTCTTACTGCAGTATGATTAGCATTAATATGTTGACTAGAATGAACTTGGAATTCGTTAAGATACTGAAGCAAAATTCTCTTTGGAAAATTCTAAACCCTTCGAAAGTTGCATACCCTAGGCTTCCCATACTGTTTTATCTGAACATGAAACAAGAGAAATCCTTAGCTTTGACCATATCTTATAAGTTTGTTGTGGTTAACATGGATTTAGATCAGTCTGAGTTTGTTAATCTTTTGGATTGTCCTAAGAGGTATAACAGAGACAATCATCCTAGTAAGGTTGATGCTTTGAAGTTGGCTAAAGAGGATTTCTTTCTACCTAATGTAGCTACTACCTAAAAATAGTGAACTCACCCAGTGTTAATTGTTGAAACCAAAATTATATTTACCATTTTAAAGAGGTGTGTATTACCTAAGGAGAATTCCAATAAGTTGCTATCTGATGAGGTTTTCTAATTGATGTATCTGATTATGCATAGGTATGATATTGATTTGCCAAGCATTGTGATGGGGCTCATGATTTACTCTTGCAAAAAGAAAAGGAGACACCCATTACCCTATGCCAATATCCTTTCACTCTTCTTTCAGTACCTTGAAATTCCAGTTGACATGGAAGAGACTGTTACCACTGGTTTTAGAATGCTTGATGAAAAGGCTTTTCAAAGTATTAGTGGCATTCTAATACCACTGGTTTTAGAATGCATGGAAATCTATTATGATATGTGTTTTGAAGGGTTAGAAGCTAATATGTTCCCTAAACCTAAGTCTTTAACCTCATTTCAAGTCCCATATTATCAAACTCAAGACGAGTCTCTTGTTCTTCAAAGGCTAGACTTCATTGAGAATGAATTATATGAGTTGAAGCAGGATCCGTATGATTTGGGTAATGCAGCTAGACAGATGAAATATGTGATTGAAAGTGTCTTCAAAAGCATTAACTTGATCCATGCTGAGGATGAAGTCTCACAAGCAGCAGAAGGACTAAAGAAGAAAGGGTCTACTGTTAGTCTGTTTTATGAAAACAGTACTGAGGATGAAGATTGTGGGGACATAGAACCTCAAGTAAAGGCTGCTGAAGAACTTGGTAATGAAGAAAGTGTGGACTCAGGGGTATTGCTCAAGACCTTCAAACAAAAGAAACATAAGGGTAAAGTTCCAACAATTGTCACTTCAGAAAAATTGTTTGAAGGAGGTGAAGATGTTGTGGGAGTAGACAAGCCTGATTATGAAGGTTCTCAAGAGGAAGAACAACAAGATAATGAAGAGGATATATAAGAAAGTGATCAGGGGGCAGCTGCATAGCCTAAGGGAAATGAAGACCCAAAACCCTGATTCTAGCCTATTCTTTCTTCTTTCAAAGCCTTGGAATCCTCTTCAAAGCTTTGAAATCATCCTTCCTATTTCAAAACATTTTCTTTTAGTTTTTCTTTCAGTTTTTCAATGTTTTAATCCAACATTTTTCTCTTACTCTTTTGATGAAAGTCTAAAAGGGGGAGAAGCTTAGGAAGTTTAGGTGTTATTTGGACTATCTAGTTTGGTTTGGATGTTTTCTTTCAACAATAATTTTTATTTTCTCTTATATGTTCTGATACTGCTTGATTCATTATTTTTGAGTCTTACATGTCTATCTCTGCTATATTCTGATGTTAAATTTTTGCAGAGACCCAGTCTAACATATTATTGGTTTTGTCTTTCATCAAGGGGGAGATTGTAATTTCACAGTATGTTTCAAAGCCTTGAAGCTGAACTCAGGGGGAGTTTGTCCTTCTGATTTGATTCCTAATCTCCTGTGTTTGATTATGCCTTATTTGATGACTGCAACAAAGATCACAACATGAGCTCAGGGATTATTAGCTGCCTATTTTGAGGAATTATTTACTTATTTACCTGTACACAGAGAATGAAATCGAGCGTGCAGATTGATCATACATTTATGGAATTATGTCCGGAATTTCCTAAGACCTGCAGATGAAGATCAAATCAGTATCTTTGAAGATATCAAGAAATTAGCTGTTGGAATCTAATTGTTAAAGAGTCAAAGATCTTTTTCTTATTTTTAGGAAATTTTGTTGAGAAGATCCTATATATATTCTGCATTTCAAACAAGCAGAATAAGAAGGGCGTTGATAGAAAATTCGAAGTATTGAACATTACAGAGATTCAAACCGCTATCAATGATTGACAAGCAAAATTGAGGAAGATCAATTTTCACTATCTGTGTTGATTTCAAGAGCTTGAATCTGAGTTCAAGGCCTTGAAATACACTCAACTCTTCACTCTTTGTTTTATAACTCCATATTGGCAAAAGTTGCCATACTAAATTCGACCCCCTTCTAGATTATTGATAATGTCTTAGTATCCTACACAATGTCTTTCAATTCTTATTGTATAGATACACCAATCAATACATATACGATGTGGAATTAACAAAACTACATGGCAGATTTTTGAGAGAAACAAGAGAGAGAATATACTCACAAAAACACAGCAAATTTTTGTCTCCCACGAATTTGGTAATCGATATTGAAGAAGAGATGTCGCCGGAGGAAGTGGGGAGGTCATAGTTGGATGGAGGAGATTGTGGAAGCAGAGGAAGGATTGTGATAGGGAAGGTACCGTGTGAATGGAAGATGGCACCAATTTTTTTTATTGATAAGACAACATCGTTGAAGGGAAAAAGTCTCTGACTTGACAATTCCGAGGACGTGCAGTGGCGGGAGAGGCGTTTCAAATTATAAAATTAGTACATTTTTTTTTCATAACGCAAGTTATCACTATACTGTATCACTTAGTTTCTTCTCTTTCCCCCATTTGACTTTTTTTTTACTCGTATTTGGGTCATTTTGACCGGCTGATTTGGATCGCAAAAAGATGCCAGTTTGATAGTTTTTTCACCGTGTTATAGATAAACTTTTACTCTACAACAACATGAAAAATTATCAAAAACTTGCATCATTTTGCTATCCAAATCACCGAGTCAAAGTGACCCGGTGAATAGTGTAAAAAGTCAAATGGGGAAAGAGAAGAAACAAAGTGGTATATAATGCCCAACTTTTTCAAATTAAGTTTATTTGGCAACATAAAGATCATACTACATACATTAACAATAAAGAAGATGTTAAGACATTATCATGAAAACAGATGAAGACATGAGAGGGTGAAAATGCATAAATATTATATTAGATCATAATAACATAAAAATTACAATGTCATGAAATAACAGAACATCTTAAGAGTTATGTATGAGTTCGATTCCATTTTTAATGCATATTGTCCAACACGTCAAGATAGCCATATACACTAGTTTTTGTATACACAGATCAATACTTTGTTGCTAGTAAACATTTATTGATGGTCCTCAGCGTGCGCTCTGGATTTGATTGTGAGTATATAATTGCATATTAAATTACATACTCAGATGGCCACACAGAGAATTTGTAGTATTTCAACAGGAAGTTTTGTGATGCCAGCCGAACTATTTTTATTGTGAGCGTCAAAAGTTTTTTTTAGATGGACGAAGGTAGAAGTCGTGTAACTCTAATACGTATTTGCTATATATTTTGATTTTCGAAGGAGAAATGAACCTTTTCATTTGCACGAAGAACTGTAGAGGCATCTATATTAACATGGTTAATAGCTGTATTGGTTTGATCATAGTTTGTCGAACTACGTTGTATTCATTCAATGTGTGCAAATTTAAAAAAGTAAGAAATTATTTTTATGCATTGAAAATACCAGTCTTCTAAGAAAAGGAAGAAACTGTAATAATCAACAACACCATAGACATGTCGCATGAAATATCATATCAGTGCTTTATAGTAACAATTTACGTCTTCGAATTATGTGAAAATGGAGCTGATTAAGATGTATCTTTTTCTAGGCTTATTGGGCTTGGATCACTCGATATTTAGACTGCAGGGATGCGAGCATTCTTTTTAATGCATTGAAGCTTAACCAAACACTCTGCTTCCACAGTAATTTGTTCCCGCTTATCCGTGGCCAGCTCATTCAAGATCTTCACACTGTGCTGGTTTTCATAATACATTTTCTAATACCTCGGAACATTTCTATGACTGTTTTCCTACTTGCAAGCATGTCGCGATATAATTTGTGTGAATAAGTATTTCCCCGTGACGAGCTACCTTGATAGGGATCAAATACCAACGATCTTTTTCATACTGTTGGTTTTTCGACCGGTTGCTCAACTTGTTATGTTCTTTCGTCAACAAAACTTATAATCAGCGACCGACGTTCCTTTGTGCGTACCAGATTAGCGGTGACCTCATAATGGCTGCCCATCTGACTGAAAAACAAATTCAACCATAAATTTTTCGGCTATTCACAACATCTTCAATCATGTGCTTATTGAAACATCAAAATATGACATATATTGGTGACAGCTGTTTTCTATACTTAACATGTACACTTCTTGTGTTTCAGAATAAGATGGATAACGCAACACATTAAAAAGGTTATGTTTATCAAGAAGCAATATAAAATTATGATATATAACTATTTTACTAAATGCGCACGAACATAATATGACGCTGGAGTATAGCATGAGTTTTGCGGCTGAGCAATAGTTGCATAAAAAATATCTTCAGAACATGCATTTGTGTAAACGGACGAGGAAGAATAATAACTCTCCTTTGCAGGATATGCAGGTGTGTCATGATGTAACTACAAAGATACGTCGATCACCTTCTTCGTATCACCTGCTATGTTGGAGACTGGCATTACACTCCCATACATTAACAAATACTGCTAATCAATCATGTCCTCAAATTTCATGGGGACATCGTAATGATTTGAATACAAAGGAATTATACATCTTGTAGGTCTAACAGTTGTGGGTAGTGAAATTTGTCAACTAAACTGCACGAGTTAAGAATATTGTTGCATAAACTTTTTAACTATAAAACATCTCTCTACACCATGATACCAGGATCACTTCACATCTTGTAATCATCTTATTATCTAAAACCTTATTTCGATACAAACAAAAAAAAAGGAAAGCAACCAACAATTGTAAATCCATTAAAACTTTTACACATTGAGAATAGACTGTTTATCATACATCAATGTACATATGCACACATCCATTTACACCTTAATACGATAATTAATTTACAAATTTCGCACATGCTCCAACATACAGATTCGAAGTCACACACACAAACGTACATAAACGTGGATATTCTTATATATAAACTCATATTTTAAAACTTATACATTCGTTATAATGAAGCATACTACCCCCACCTAGATAACATATGTTATATAAGTATATTGCGTCTAGACACATACATCCTACATATTCTTCCAAATATCATACTGCCCATCCGTAAACTTAAAATCGGTAGTCGTCTTCTACATCATGAACATTCCATTTGTTCATCCAGTGTGATTTTGAGCTGGTTGCAGGAAACATATGGAGAAAGTACATTTTCTTACTGCCTTCCTTGTTGAACTTCTCAAGCATCTCTTTATGTTCTTGGGGGTAGATAACATCACACATTAAATCCAAACACTTAGATGTGTGTGTAGTAAAAAAAACACAACAAATATCGGGATCCGCAAATGACAACTTCAAACTAAATAGAAATACCGGGTCAGAATAGCAATATACAGAAGAATAAGTAAACAAAGATCAGCACAGGAAACCCATCAAGATCCCTTATTCAACCGAAGAATAATCCTTCCAAACCAAAGGAGCGTAATGATTACCTCGGCGGTCATTGCAAACAAGGCTGTAGCACTCTGTTTTAACACACCTTCCACTAGAGGACCAAACATTGTCATATCCAACTTACCACTATCCTCTACCAACAGTGCACTTAGTCGTGGTCTAAAATTAGCGTCAATACATGTATTAGTTCGAACCATAAAAGCATAGTAATTGTATATACATAGTTACGGCCATTGAGGATTGCCAAATTCGAGGAAACTTTTAACACGGAGCCACTTTTTATAGTCAGCCTTGTTGCATCGCGCACAAAGAAAAGTATCCCTGACTGGATGACTTGCGGAATGGTTAAAACTGTTCCATGCAGGGTACCACGGGGGGTGTGAATCTAGAGACACCGTTACCAAAACTTTGATCTACATCTTCCCCTTCTACCACAGCAGTTAAACAAACATAACAACATATTACTTCCCAAGTTAGAGGTTAGTAATAATACTTGTGTCTTGCTATTGGGATGAAACGTACCACAAGATAAGTTCAATCAACGCGTGCGAGTTATAAATACACACTTACAATAATGTGGAATAAAAAAATCATAAAAAAAAATATCACAAAAGCAATGAACATTCACAATATGTAGCTAACAAACATCTAAAGCAAGGGCACAGAACCACAAAGGAACTGCTGGCAAATCCAAAAATGTGGTTAACTTGAACTCTACATTTGGTTTATTTGACGCTCTTTTTGAGAGCAATAACTTCGGATCAATAATTATCCAAATTTTTTTGTGACCGTGATCTCGCATGCAAAGTCTGATCCCAAAAATCATGCACGATCTTATCCATTTATATGGAAACAACAAACCCATTAACTTTGAATTTCTACCACTCTGACAACATCTCGACGCGAGCATCTAGTGCTTCAAATAGAAACTGAGTGGAACCTGTTGTCCTCAAAGAGAAGTATGCATATAAAACAACCCAAAATCACATGTCTAACGTGGAGAACACAAAATTATTCACATAACATTTATGCATTACTACCCATGCGGTACACACATATATATATAAATTCACGATAAAAAATAACGGAGTAACAAACCAAAATATTTCGCCGCTGATACGTTGGTCATGATTATAACTCGGTACACGGGCGCAAATAGGGCTAGCCTACCACCATCAACCGTAGCAGAATAATCCCAAGAAGAAACACAAACATGAGTTAGCCTGCATTCAATACCGACAATTACAATTAAAGCTCACGGATACAGTGCGGAGGGGTACATAATAATTCAGTTACCACAATCATAAACACTCTTGTAAACACACTCATGATTCATCAACCACGAATATGTCACGAACATCAACCTTACCATTGCCGTCTCTAGAGGAACCTTCTTCGCCGACAAAACTACAAGAACAACATCAGCAACATCTGTTTGCATGAAAAACTTCATTCTCGTTGCTGAACCAGTAGGACAAATACACATGCAACTTAACAAAATACGAAGGGATATTCGCCCCCAAAGTAGTAGCCTGTATCTTATTTCCCTAACAATTGTGTTACCAAAATGAAGTTACCACTAAACACCATATTCCTAGAATACACCCTACAAATCCTATGGTACAATACAGAAGCATATATTATAATATCAAGTCAATTTGATCAATACCGAATGTTACACATGGTAAGCACGACATCTCACCTTATTATAACACAACACATAGCGTTGGTATTTGGTGCCACACATCTTCGCAGTAAGTATCCGAAATCTCTCCGCCACACGCAGCGAATTTTACATTATTTTAATGATCTCCAAGTTCAAATAATTTTGTTACAACTCGTCGACCACCACACTCCCTTCCTGCACAATTAATAATAAAGAAACAACGGAGGCAAAGACAACAAACTAACCTGCAAAACCCATGATCCCCAGGCCTTCCGTTCAACCTGAAAACTCAGGAGGGCGATGCTAAAAGTGTCGGTGGAAGTCGTAAGCATCACATCCATAACTTACAATACTATTAAACATTACATAAGTCCTTACGTCTTACACACGCCATTACAAACTACTACATTATAATTAGACTAGCTACTCGTTATGTTGTCACACTACGTGAGTCTCGTACCCTGCTTCCACAAAGCCTCTAGCTTCTAGACTTGCGGTGGGAAAAAACGAAAACCACAGTTATCGAAAGTCAGCAATAAAATACTGGGTGAGTAACACCCAAGCTTGTAAACAGACGAGGAAGCATTTTATTTTTTTAAAACAATTATAAAGAAGAAGGGATTATAATTGAAAACATTTTCTTCTGAAATGAAACACGTACACTTTCATCACATACAAAATTCTCTTTATTTACCTTATTTTGTAGGTTTTATTTATTCTCAAACGGGGAGTACTGCTCCCAAACAATATCTTCCTTTATTTCATAACTACATATCATTTCCTCAACTACCAGATTATTAAATTGTTGATACGGGGAAAAACTATCCTTTCACTAGCAGCCATGACCTTAAGTGCCGGCACCCCCCTAATAATATTCGCGGACAGAGGGGTGAGAACGTGGAGCAACCCGTCAAGTTACGACCGGGTTAAAATAATAAGGTTCGAGTAACTGAAGTCTACCCGACCAAACTATCTATAATATTACGATCCCCGCACAATTATATCCAACTTGCATTATTTCCAATTTATGATTCTCGTGTGACTTTCTCAAAACATACTCAAGTCTCAACTAAAAACATATACTTCATAAAACACATTATTAGACAAGTAATAAAATCATGTTTAAAACACAAAAGAAGCAAGGCACGCAACGCTTGGCATGTGTCTTACCTTGACGTTAGAAACTATCACGTAAAAGCTCATATAAAGTCCGCGTCTACAAACTCGTCACCTAAAAATTATCTTTCCTAAATCAACACAATTCCGACTATTCGAGTATATGCTATAAATTCTAGCGAGAGTATTAAACTATCTCTAAATCAACCTATTTTCAAGTGGTATAGTCACTTGTTGAATACATACCCTACATACACATGATTCCAAATGTCACTCATAAACATATATTGATGTTCAATTTCACAAATAAGTTACACACAATCTATATATGAAGAGGCATTAATCATGTTTTCTAAAAAATAAGAGAGTGTCATTCTGGAGAAATTTGTAGCTCTGACTGTAGAGACACATTTACCATATCAAAAGACTTCCTAAAATCATGAAATTAATTTAGGATGAACTTACATCTGTATAATTTTTGAAAGATCAAGCAATAGGCATAGCTATTAAAAATCTCATGTTACAAAATAAACAAACACACCCGTGCAGAGAAGGGTTTGGCAGAAGCTTTCAACTTTGAAGGATGATTACTACCACTTGGAGAAGAGGAATAATTACCACATTATACATAATTAATCCTAAATGTGTCTTGTCAGAAGACAAGAACGAGGAGGTTCCAAAAGTTTCTAGAAAGGGGTTTTTAGTAAAAATGGCAAGACTGGTCCAGAAATAGAGTTTCAGAAAACATGCAAGTTCAAAGGACCATTACTGATTACCTAAGGATGTTGTGATGATGATTTTTCTCTCCAAATGGTCCCGTGTGAGTCTAGTTTCATAAAATGTAAGACTCTAAAATTTGACAGAGAAAAAAATGAATGATAGACTACTGACACGAATTCTTACGCTTTAACGCAAGTACACGGTTCAAGTAATATAGGGATGGTATTTCAACCCCGAGTTATCGATCCCACGAGGAAAGTGTTACTGCTTAATCAGAAACTTAGTAAAGAGTAAAAACGTAAAAAGTAGAAGGAGGAATATTCTGGGTCGGATTATAATCAACTAAGTACTGAAAGTAAAAACAAAATTAAACATTGTTTTTCGTAATTTTATGATAATAAAGTCTAACTGTAAAAAATAGGTTTTGGGTACATAGATTCCTGGATCCCCTAGGGTTACTATTCAGCTTTTTAGTTTTTTCCAATTGAGAAACACACATCAGTTTTGTTTATGCCAGAATACAAGTGTTGCAATCTCCTCTCAATCTCATGCACATGTCACTCCCTGCAGATTTTAGGGTCCTCTCGGTCCACCTAGATATGCAGGTTTGTTATAAGTCTGCTAGGTTTACAGGCTCTGCTCTCGGTCTCCCCCTAAACGTCTAGCAATTGGTCTTATGATTTCATGCTAGTCCCTGATTCTCTTCACCTCTCAGTCTATCAAGCCATGAAACTAAATTTAGTCTTCTCTTCCTAAATCTCACTACCCACTCTCGCGCACCAGATCCTATCTGTAGCACTCCAAGTTTGCGACTCCGTTCAAGCATAAACAGTAAAAACCGAAGGCAAAATAATAAACAAAACCTCTACTGATTAAGACTAAACTAGTCATGAATCCAAAATAAGGATTAACTAAGTCGCTGAAATCGTAAACCCTAGGTAAATTGTTTAGCTAATGAAAACTAACATAACGGAGAGAAAGAGAATCAAACAGGTGACATAAATCAAGATTTCAGGGACTGCTCTCTTCTCTGTGCTGGGTCTGACTCTAATTTTGTGTGTTCTGTGTATGTTTTTCTGTTTGTGTATCTTCTCAAACTGCAGGGCAGAACTGCTTTATATACTGATGAGGTTTCCATAGTCCTATACTGAAATTCCTTTTCTATCCCTATCCAAACTGCCCTGAGAAGCTTCTAGAAGTCCTGACGTGTGTCTGAACGCACCTCCCTGCGTCTGAACGCACATTCTGTTGACTTGAATTTTTGACTTTTGACTTCCGTTGAATTTCTAGGTCTGCGTTTGAACGCACATGCCTTGGTCTTTTGGTTGATTTCTGCCTGATTTCTGACCTTCTGAAATTTGAAGTTTCCTGCGTCTGAACGCAGGATGTGCGTTTGAACGCACAATACTTAAGTCATTTTTCCAGCCAGTTTCCCTGTCTTGTGCCACTGCACTGCACTCTGCTGTGCGTTTAAACGCACAATGTGCGTCTGAACGCACATCCTTAGTCAAATTTCTGCCTCTTCTGTGTCTGTCTCTGGATGAACGCAGGTTAGCTGCGTTTGAACGCAGCCTCAGACTTAGCCAATTTTCCCCTTTATTCGGCCTTCGGGACTCAGTTTTTCCGTTTGGATGCAAACATATGCATTTGAACGCACCTCTTTGGGTCTCTGGGGCTGCGTTTGGACGCATGACTTGCGTTGGAAGGCACATGTGCGTTTGAACGCGGCCCTCTGCGTCTGAACGCAGCTCAGCAACAACTCCATCTTTAAAACGCTGTAACTTCTTCGTCCGATCTACCTTTTATCTCAGTGACCTATCGATCGAAAGCTTCTACAACTTTGCGTCTCTTTACTCCGCTTTAGCTCCTGTTGTTTCCGAAGTTCGTTTCATACCTCAAATCAACCACTAAGCATCCGATCATGTCAAGACAACATGAAACACTATACCAAGCGATTATATATGTCAAATAACATCAAATTATGTATGAAAACGTCCAGATTTCACAATTAAGCTCAAACTCATCTTTTTCACAGTAAAAACGATTTGTTAGCTAATATGTGCTCATTCTTTATGGAAACTCAACTTATTAAATTTTAATATAAGCTCACACATAACTCATAAATGAGAGTTGTCAAATACCCCCACACAGAACTTTGCTCGTCCCGAGCAAATTCCACCTGTATACTACCATTGCATATTATCCTGAATCAGTCCAGAGCGTTGTAACTGCATTTATTTAAAAACAGTATAAATACTATAAAAATAGTTTATCTTTTTGGTGAGACTGGGCAATCTCTTTAACTCAAACAGGACATCATCAATCTCTCATATTCCCCTAAACTTTTCAAACTGCAGTGATCGGAAGAACTCGCGGCCAGCCTATGTTAGGAACAAGCACAAACACAACATACTTCTGCTTTTGCACGCAATCTGAACATATCCCTAACGCACACCTTCTGTGCATTTACTCTTGGTGTAATGTAAATCAGCCGACTCTGGGACGGTAGGTAAGTCATGTAGAAGCGAAGTCCTAAACGTCACGACACACTCACATATACCCCAATCTCACACTCCATCACCAAGAAGACAGAAGGTGCCGAAGTCACCTAAGATTCTAGACACTCAATTTCCCCAATCCTGGTGTAAATGCGGTTCTCACAGCCACAATTATGAAAGAACGTGAAACTGCTATAAAAATTTGTCGGCCTGGCGTTTTGAATAAAATTAATTAAGCACCCGAAATTTCTGTCTTTGTTGTTTTTCTCCTTTTTCTTATTTTTTGATTTTCTTTGATTTTCTTTTTTTTGCTATATTTTTTAAACAATGCCGGGCAACACAATCAATAAAAATAATTTAACCAGGCCAGTTTTTCCATAAACCAAAAATTTGGGGTGGCAGAAATATACTGAAAACAACATCTGAAACGACCACACCCACATCGATCCCAACCATGTAGTCAATCTTTAAAGTAATCACGGTTTTCCAACCGAACTTGCTCATTCTAAGGATGTCTAAATAGCACAAGCGCGTCCTCCAAAATAACCCGGTCAACCCAAGTCCCCCATGTCGTGTGGAAAAAATGTCACGCACTACGGCTCTCCTCCTGTGCTCACGGTTTAATGTCGTGAGTCACTGCCACACGAAGTGTGCTGCCGTCGCTATCTCACCCTTTCACACGCTTAGATATAAAAATAAAGCTCATCCACTATCAAATATGAGAAATCTGCTCTTCCCCCGAAAATCCCCATCAACTTAACTCCCTCGTGCAGTGACGTGTAGGAAAGGTAAAAATACTAACAATGATGCGAGTATCAAAAAACGACTTCCTAGGTCAAAAGGTTACCAAAAAAAAAGATAATTGATCAACAAGGCTCACTAGTGGACATAAGGCGCGAGACAGGACGTGAGTTCCCCTATGGCCTCCACCAAATGATGTGGTGACCGTGATGGCGGGTTGACGACTACCTGGTGACAGTGGTCTGGAAGCTAGTAGGATACATGACTCTGGAGACAGCTACTTGCATTTTCAAAAGTGCATTGGCTCTAACTCCCCTAGACTGCTCCTGCAGCTCTTCCTCACCTAAGTTCATCCACTTTCAGGAAATGTTCTATCATTAAGCTCTCTCCAATTTTAAGCTAAATCCTTTGCCCATTCTCAAAATTTTGAAATTTTCAATTTTTTTTAATGTTTTTTCTTTCTATTTTTTTTGAGTAATAATTTTTTTTATAAAATAAAACTAATGCAGTTACAACGCCACCACCCCCACACTGGATGGTGCCATGCCCTCATGGTACTAATCATTAGGCATATAATCTGGATTGTATGAGCTGGCGTGCCTCATCTAATGTGATCTAGACGATCGGCCCGAGCTGTGGGTCGACCGATACGACCGAGTGCTGGACTGACTGACTGACATATGGCCAAGAGAGCCACTGGCTTGCTGGCTCGAGACTGGCCGCCAGTTGGCCAACTGGTAGTATACTCAGAATCAAATTCAGTGAGAGACAAAAATTGAACCTGTGCACCCGGAGTCAGTCCGTACAGGTGCGGGCTTTTTTGTAGTTTCTGGTAGAGAAGGACCGTTGAGCGGTCGCCGGAAAATTTCTCAACGGAAATTTAACCTTCCAAGCTCTGTAAGCTCTTCAAATGTTCAATCCCCAAGCACCATCGCGCATGACAATGTGCTCCCATATAGTCGAGTGTATTTTCGTACACCGGGGTCGATTGCTCTATTCCTGCTTTAAACTGATCTTGGAAAATCCCCAACTCATACGAGTCCTTGTGAAGGTCAAGTGCATCCTATGCACTGGGTTAGAATCTTCTAGATTTTCCCAATTTGTCTTTTTCTGGCAGGCTGCCACTGGACGCCAGTCTGTATGCTGACAGGGAGCAAGTTTCTGTATTTCAGCTTCCTACCACCTGTTTGTAGGGTTTTGATTCATGGACTGCACAACGGAAGCATAAACAAACATAAAACCATGCAAAACCCTCCAAGGATCACAAGTCAAGAGACATAACGATGGTAAGGGTTAGAAATCATAAACACACCTTTGGGTTCTCCTTGATGACTTCAAACGCGAATTATGTCACGTTCTCTATAGTTGATCCACGCCTAGAGTTGATCCTAGATCTCCCAAGTCCTTGGTGCTAGCCCGGAAGAGGAAGAAGAAGAAGAAATCACGCAAAACGAGACCCAAAAGGAGGGTCTCGGCCTCCTTTGGCCGACGGGGACGGGGCGGCGGCAAGGGGGCGGTCGGGCCTCCCTTGTTGCTTGCTCTCTCTCCTTTTGTTCTCTCCCACTCTTTGTTATGTTCACTAATGAGCATAAGTTATGTGGGAAGGAAGGAAGGAAGGTCCTTTATATAATCCAACAACTCCTTCTTAACTACCTAAAGGACTTATTCTAGTCCTACTAGAATTCAATTTAGTCCCTTCCTTGCAATTTAGTCCCTACTAAGTTTGCAAGGGTTTGCAAAGCGATCCTTCTAATTAATTAATCCAATTAATTAATTCCCAAATCTAGTTCAACTATATATAGCGTGTGACCCCATAGGTTCTATCTAGTTGGTAGCAACTATTTGCTTATATGGAGCGGTCTCTAGCAAAACATCCATTCTAGCCAACTAATAGAATAGTCATCTTGACAACCTTTGTACAAGTAATTGTCTCATCCCTTTGTCTCCATATCCGGATTGGACATGAGACACACAAGTCACACTCGTATATCCAATCCATAGTTTCTCGATCTATGGGAATAGCCTTATTCGTGCAAATAACATCAATATCCTATATTGATTCATTTGAGTCTGGCCAGACATTCTATAAGCAGTATCCCTCGAGTGGCCTAGGATATTTGCTCCCGTTATGTGGGAGGGACAAATCCTATCTACGTCCACTATGATCTCTAAGCTTGCTTCTTATTGTATCCAGTACACGCCTGTATAAATACCCAGTTACGGTGTAGCGTTTAACGCTACCAAGATCACAATAATCCATAACTAGAATATCTAGTGACATCAAGTCTAAGGATGACAATACCATTGCACCGCGAGAAGCGCTTGTGACTCAACATAACGTGTATGTAGCCTTCTCGGAGATTCATACTAAACTAGATTGCCTCTAGGGCATCTATTCCAACAGTCTCCCACTTGCACTAGAGCCAATCTGGCGCATCTCGTATGCCCATAATCCTAGTGTGCCCTTCATGCTTCCACTGCGTGAGAGGCTTTGTAAGAGGGTCTGACAGATTATCATCTGTAGGAATCTTGCATATCCGAACGTCTCCTCTATCGATAATATCTCGAATCAGATGAAACTTCCTGAGCACGTGCTTGGACTTCTGGTGCGATCTGGGTTCCTTTGATTGTGCGATCGTCCCAGTGTTGTCACAGAACAACTCAACTGGATCCGCAATGCTAGGGACCACACCAAGTTCAGAAACAAACTTTCTGATCCAAACAGCCTCCTTTGCTTCGCCATTTGCAGCAATGTACTCAACCTCCGTTGTTGAATCAGCTACCGTCTCTTGCTTGGAACTCTTCCAGCTCACCGCTGCTCCATTCAGGCAAAACACATATCCCGATTGTGATCTAAAGTCATCTCTGTCGGTTTGGAAGCTTGCATCAGTGTAACCCCTTACACGCAACTCTTCTTCACCGCCAAATATCAAGAAAGCATCCTTAGTTCTTCTCAAGTACTTTAGGATGTTCTGGACTGCAATCCAGTGACTCTCACCCGGATTGGATTGGTATCTGCTTGTCATACTCAAGGCATATGACACATCTGGTCTAGTACATAACATGGCGTACATGATAGATCCTATGGCCGAGGCATAGGGGATTCTACTCATGCGTTCCTTCTCAATCTCATTGGAGGGACAACCACTCTTCGAAAGGGTGATTCCAAGTGACATGGGCAAGAATCCCTTCTTGGAATCTTGCATGTTGAACCGTTTCGACATCTTGTCAATATATGTACTTTGACTCAGGCCTAGCAACCTTTTAGATCTATCTCTATAGATCTTTATACTGAGTATATAGGCTGCTTCCCCTAAGTCCTTCATTGAAAAACACTTTCCTAGCCAATCTTTAACAGATTGCAGCATGGGAATGTCGTTTCCAATGAGTAGTATGTCATCCACATACAAGACCAGAAAAGCTACAGAGCTCCCACTAACCTTCTTGTAGAGACAAGACTCATCTTCGTTTCTGATGAAGCCAAACTCTTTGACCACTTCATCAAAACGTCGATTCCAACTCCTAGAAGCTTGCTTCAATCCATAAATGGATCGTTGCTGTTTACAAACTTTGTTGGCTTGCTTCGGATCTTCAAAACCCTCCGGCTGTATCATATACACGTCCTCGAGGAGATTCCCATAAAGGAATGCTGTTTTGACATCCATCTGCCAAATCTCATAGTCGTGGTATGCTGCAATAGCAAGTAGGATTCGGATGGATTTGGCTATAGCGACTGGTGAAAAGGTTTCATCATAGTCAATACCATGAATCTGTCTGAATCCTTTATCCACCAATCGTCCCTTATAGGTAATCACATTACCATCCATGTCTCATTTGATGACAGATCAAGGAATTCAGGAAAGTCGGTGCAAAACCTCTCCCTTTGATCGGTCTTTCTTGAAATATATATTTCTTAGTATCTCATTGAATTTTTTTTTTTCGAAATTCATTGAAGAAGGTCTAGTAGTAAGTCTTGCACTAGAGTGACTTGCAGATGGGATAGGATATGGGATAAGGATCAGGTCTTCGTGCTTTAAGGGCAATTCGCCACAGATCAAAGTTGGGAAATGAGGAGCTATTTACTAGGGACGGTTCATGGAGGGCCATCATTGATAAGTTTTGAAATAGTCTTTTTATTTTAACCTCACCCAAATGTGTAGCTCACAATTAATTCAACAATTGGATCATTGGAGTTATCGTCTTATTAGTATAGGGTTTATCTGGGGTAGATACACAAATCACTTTAAATACAAGAAGCCGAGTAGCCGGGGTCGTCCGAGTGGAAAGAAAGTCACAATATTAAGAAACAAGGTCCGATTGTATTGTGTCTATGTAGCGATTGGACAGAAACGATCAACGGTGGAACAATTAGTTCAAATCCTTTGACCTTATAATGCAATTGCATTCTCTGGGCCAATTGCTGTTTTTGTTTCTGTATTCCTGGTATCATTTCTAATTCATCGGTAGGACAGACTCTGACACATTGAGTACACCCTATACATGTATCATAAATTTTTACTGAATGTGACATTGGATCTATACATTTTTGAATATCATAAAATTTCGATCATTTCCCTAACAAAGAAAATGAAGAATGGATGCGAGAAAAATATTTTAATGTCTAGTCTCCTTTTTTTTATTCCTTATCATTCAGAAAAGATAAAAAAATTTCAGGATAACAAACATTTTCGTACATGGTGAATAACCAAATTCCAATTGAAATGAAATCTTTAGGATAAATCAATGCAATTTAGGAGGAATCAATGAAAGGACATCAATTCAAATCCTGGATAATTAAATTTGTCTCTCTATTCTCATATATCTACCGCTTTCGCTTCTTCTTGAAGACCCACTTGCACCCTATGGGCCGCGCCCCATCGGGTGGTTCCACCAAAGTCCATACTTTGTTGGTATACATGGATTCCATCTCGGATCTCATGGCTTCCAGCCACTTCTGAGAGTCTGGGCCACTCATGGCCTCCTCATAGGTAGTAGGCTCATCATCTATGAGCATCGTGTCACCGGAATCGGTTACGAGAAGTCCATACCTCTCAGGTTCCTGGCGCACTCTACTAGATCTACGAAGCTCTTGTGTTACCTGAACAGGTTGCTCCACAACTGCTTGTGGTTCCTGTTCATGTTCCATAATCGGTTCAGTGATTTGTGGTTCTTGAACCTCTTCAAGTTCTACATTCCTCCCACTTGCTTCTTTAGAGACAAACTCTCTTTCTAGAAACACGCCGGTCCGAGCAACAAACACTTTGTTCTCGGTTGGATTGTAGAAGTAGTAACCCTTAGTTTCCTTAGGGTACCCCACAAATTTAAACTTGTCCGATGTCGGCCCGAACTTGTCTGATTGTAAACGTTTTACATAGACATCGCAGCCCCAAATCCTCATGAACGACTGTGTGGGACGCCTCCCACTCCACATCTCATATGGTGTCTTCATGACTGATTTGGATGGAACACGGTTAATGGTGAAAGCTGCACTTAATAGAGCGTAGCCCCAAAATGATAATGGAAGATCGGTTTGACACATCATAGATCGAACCATATCCAATAGGGTTCTATTCCTCCTCTCGAACACGCCATTCCATTGTGGTGTTCCGGGTGGAGTGAGTTGGGACACGATCCCACACTCTCTAAGATAATCGTCAAACTCTTGGCTCAAGTATTCGCCTCCACGATCTGATCGTAGAGCCTTGATACTTTTGCCAAGTTGCTTCTCTACTTCATTCTTGAATTCTTTGAACACTTCAAAGGATTCGGATTTTGCCCTCATAAGGTACACAAATCCATATCTACTGTAATCATCAGTAAAAGTAATGAAGTAGACATAACCACCCCTGGCAGGCGTGGCAAATGGACCACACACATCGGTATGTATGAGCGCCAATTGCTCACTAGTCCTCTCTCCTTTCTTATTGAAAGGGGACTTTGTAATTTTTCCCAATAAACAAGCCTCACATGTCTCATATGATTCAAAATCAAATGAGTCTAGTAATCCATCCTTATGGTGTCTAGATAGACGTTTCTCATTTATGTGGCCTAAACGACAGTGCCATAAATAAGCAGGATTTAAATCATTTATTTTAATCCGCTTGGTATTAATGTTGTAGACAGGATTGCTTAGATCAAGGACATAAAGTCCATTAAATAATTGCGCACTAAAATAGCGAATATTATTTAAATAAAAGGAACAACAATTGTTCTTTATTGAAATAATAAAACCATCCTTGTCCAAACAAGAAATAGAAATAATGTTTCTGCTTATAGCAGGCACAAAATAGCAATTATTTAATTCTAAAACTAATCCTGAAGGCAGAGATAGCTCGCAAACGCCTATGGCCAACGCAGCAACCTTTGCTCCATTCCCAACGCGCAGATCTACCTCCCCTTTAGACAATCTCCTACTTCTCTTTAGATCCTGCATATTTCGACAAATATGAGATCCACATCCAGTATCCAATACCCATGATGTAGAGAAAGTTAAATTGACATCTACAACAAAAATACCTGGTGGTGGTGGAATCACTATTCCAAGCCTCTTGTCCTCCAGATATTTTGGGCAGTTCCTCCTCCAGTGTCCAGGCTGACTGCAGTAGTGACATTCACCTTTAGTCACGGCCTTGGCAATGCCACCAACAGGCTTAAGGGCAGGTTCCTTGGACTTGGCAACTGACTTGCCTTTTCCCTTGGATGAAGAGGCAAACCTTTTGCCCTTTCCTTTTTGTACCATCATTATGGCCTTGCCGTTACCCTTGTTGATGCTCTGTTCAGCCGTCCTCAACATGTTGAGTAAATCTTGCAGTGGTTTAACGATCTCGTTCATGTTATAGTTCATAATGAACTGTCCATAACTCTCGGGCAACGATTTCAACACGAGATCGGTTGCCAACTCTTGGCCGACCGGGAACCCTAGTCGGGCGAGATTCTCCAAGTACCCGATCATTCGGAGTACATGGGGTCCCACCGGGTTCCCTTCTTCCAGATGACATTTGAACAGTGCCTTTGAGACCTCGTACCTCTCTACCCTCGCCTGCTCTTGGAAGAGCTGCTTTAGATGTTCGATCATATCGACAGCATTCATGTTTTCGTGTTGCTTCTGAAGCTTAGAAGTCATAAAGCATTAGGCAGGCCGCATCATTAGCGTCATCTACACGCTTTTGATACGCCTTTAAGGCAGCAGTTGTTTGGTTCTCTGGGCCTTCTGGAACATGCTCCTCTATTGCGTACAGTTTCTTCTCTTGCTTGAGAACAATTCTCAAGTTTCTGTACCAATCAAGAAAGTTGGTTCCAGAGAGCTTGTCCTTCTCAAGGACAGATCGTAGGGAATGTTGTGAACTTGATGAGTTGTTTGCCATTTGGAATTCTACAAAAAGGAAAATACGCAAGTTTTAGTCTTTGTGAATTTTTGACTATATTAAATAATGCCTAGTTTATCAAATATAGCTCCCACTATTTTTCTACGGATTAATAACCCTCAAGATATTAATGCGGAAAATATCCTTATATTTTCTAGTGGGCCAAGATCCATCTTTAATCTCCTTATGAGCTTGCTTCGGCAAGTCACCCATAATTTGACTACTTTAGGTAGGAACAATTCCAATTGCATCCCATATGCAACTCTTGGTTCAATTGGACAAATAACTCCTTATTTATCCATCCATATGGATAATCCGAATTGATTGCCTCTAGGTTTATTAATCAAATTAATAGCCTAGTTGTGTTCAACCTCTTATCTAAACAATGCACATTGTTACGTGCCATCACATTCCATCATGATGAACCAAGTCGCCATGCTTTGGCACGCACGAACTTGGTAAATAATGATGATAATGAGTGTTTAAATAACGAGAAGGCAAGAACACAATATCTGAATTTTGAGGGATTTTTAAATTCAATTTTAATTGTTTTGTTGATCAATATCAACTAATCTATCTATTTGAGTTTGGGCACAACTCCAAATAATAGATCCGGGTTGTCTAATTATCTTATTATCCTAATTGCATGCATCATCCATACACCAACCACACAATAATAAGACAATAAAATAAACAACCACAAAACAGAAATTAAACGTGATGTGGATATGGCCTTTTCTAGACTAAGATAATTCAAGCCAATGGAATTATCTATGAACCCTAAACAAACACATCTCCATGCGTCTTGATCTTTTGGTCCATCCTTCATAGTCTTGTGGAATGCTCCATGCTCCATGCTCCATCTTTTGTGGCTTCTTTGGCTTTGGGCTTCTTTTCTTCATTCTTGGCTAACAATCAACTTTATCTAGCACTAGCTAACTTCTATACTAAATAAAATAAATCTCACAAGTTGAGAAAAAAAATGGCAGGCAGGCCATAAAACCCTAATTATTTATTAAAATTAATTGATCAGCTCGCAGGCCGTAAAACCAAACCACAAAATTAAACATCCACATCATACCACATCCTAAGGCCATATCCAATCACCATGCGATTTGCATATAAACAGTTAAAATCCAATTTTAACGCGCTTGGTCAATTTTAATTGATTTTAGGATTTCTAGGGTTAAAACGGTCCATGGGACCAACAATCGAATTGCCCGGGCCCAATAAAGTGAACCACAAGGCACTAGGGCCGGCCCGACCCAAAACCCACAAGCCTAGGCCCGCGGGTTAGGGCCGCCCGGCCCCTAGGGCGGCCAAGCTTGGGCGGCAAGCAAGGGGGGCGGCCCCTAGGGGGGCCGAACCTCCTTGAGGGAGTTGTTTCCAAAACAACTCCCTTGCTTGGTGCCCAAGTTTGGTTGTTTCCTTGTTTTGGGAGAACTCCTTCTTCCCCAAGGATTCCCAAACCCTAGATCTAAGATCCTAAAATTTCTCAAACTCACCAATTCATGCATCCAATGCAAAAATTGGATCTTGTTATGATTAATTATTGACAAATTGCATTCCATGCTTGATTTGTCTTTTTTACGCGATAAACAATCAATTAAGGTGTAAAACAACTAAATCGTAACACATAAACCACGTTTATGCTCTACGACCTGTGGCTCTGATACCACTGTAGGGTTTTGATTCATGGATTGCACAACGGAAGCATAAACAAACATAAAACCATGCAAAACCCTCCAAGGATCACAACTCAAGAGACATAACGATGGTAAGGGTTAGAAATCATAAACACACCTTTGTGTTCTCCTTGATGACTTCAAACACGAATTATGTCACGTTCTCTATAGTTGATCCACGCCTAGAGTTGATCCAAGATCTCATAAGTCCTTGGTGCTAGCCCGGAAGAGGAAGAGGAAGAAGAAATCACTCAAAACGAGACCCAAAAGGAGGGTCTCGGCCTCCTTTGGCCGACGGGGACGGGGCGGCGGCAAGGGGGCGGTCGGGCCTCCCTTATTGCTTGCTCTCTCTCCTTTTGTTCTCTCCCACTCTTTGTTATGTTCACTAATGAGCATAAGTTATGTGGGAAGGAAGGAAGGAAGGTCCTTTATATAGTCCAACAAATCCTTGTGAACTACCTAAAGGACTTATTCTAGTCCTACTAGAATTCAATTTAGTCCCTTCCTTGCAAATTAGTCCCTACTAAGTTTGCAAGGGTTTGCAAAGTGATCCTTCTAATTAATTAATCCAATTAATTAATTCCCAGATCTAGTTCAACTCTATATAGCGTGTGACCCCATAGGTTCTATCTAGCTGGTAGCAACTATTTGCTAATATGGAGCGGTCTCTAGCAAAACATCCATTCTAGCCAACTAATAGAATAGTCATCTTGACAACCTTTGTACAAGTAATTGTCTCATCCCTTTGTCTCCATATCCGGATTGGACACGAGACATACAAGTCACACTCGTATATCCAATCGATAGTTTCTCGATCTATGGGAATAGCCTTATTCGTGCAAATAACATCAATATCCTATATTGATTTATTTGAGTCTGGCCAGACATTCTATAAGCACTATCCCTCGAGTGGCCTAGGATATTTTCTCCCGTTATGTGGGAGGGAAAAATCCTATCTACGTCCACTATGAGCTCTAAGCTTGCTTCTTATTGTATCCAGTACACGCCTTTATAACTACACAGTTACGGTGTAGCGTTTAACGATACCAAGATCACAATAATCCACAACTAGAATATCTAGTGACTTCAAGTCTAAGGATGACAATACCATTGCACCGCGAGAAGCGCTTGTGACTCAACATAACGTGTATGTAGCCTTCTCGGAGATGGGTCAATCCAGTGCAACATTCCCTAATGCACACCTATGTGTTGGATCGTGATATCTCCATATCAATCCAACCCCATACTAGTCTATAGATGATTGTCCCATTAATCATTATACTTGACTAGGGATATTTAAGAAAAGCAACACAATTGTAAATCTAAGGACTTCATTATATTAAATATCCAATAAATAATAAATGAATTTGTAGCCACAAATAATTCATACTAAACTAGATTGCCTCTAGGGCATCTACTCCAACACTGTTCCCTCCTAAAAAGTGCTTGCAATTTACGGTCGACGACCCGACCCTGTTACCTCAACCTTCGAGAAATTTGGACGCTTCTTTATCTCTCCACTTCTTCTTCTTCCACCATCTCTTCTAAATGATCCTCATCTCACGTGCACACACATTCTTTTGACAAGGCGGAAAGTTATAGAAGATGATTTCTTTGATCTTGCACTTTTTCCTCTTGATCAGCTTCCAATCATTATTCACCGGCTTGTTTGCAAATATTTTTACGAAATCCGACCGATGAACTTCATCCCTAGATGCTTCCGTTGGACCCTGGAGTTTCAACTCATACCCAGTTGACTCTTGATGCTGAACAACCCGTTTAGGAAGCTTATCATTACCCCCACACTGTGTGATTTCCAATCCCTTTTGTATGTCCCGTGCAACATCACTAGAACAGTCTATAGAGCAAGGATTTGGTGAATGGTCATGGTCAGCTTCTGTGACAGCATCTCCGAATAGCAGTCTCTCCAATTCATCACATACTTGATAAACATAAGACTTGGAGAATTATTCAATAAGCTAAGTTGGGATTCCTACCTCAAGTTCATCCATATCAGTGGACACATTCTCGAACACAATTTCCTCATCATTACACCCCGAGTGCTCAATATAAATGCCTTTTAAATCATGCCTAGAATTTGATATTAATTGAGTCTTTGTATGTGCAGGCACTATTTCCTCCAAATTTGAATACGAATCTGAGTCTGATTCCTCATAATAATCAAATATCGGAATTGGCTCCTCTTGTTCCATGACAGCAACCTGTGATTCAGCTTCTTGTTGTTCCTGCACCATCTTTGCGAAGTATCCCTTCTACATCTCCAGCACTGATGGAAGCCAGTGAGGAATATATGAGTCTGTTTCCTATGGTGGGGGTTTTGGATCATTTTCTGGCTCAACTGGACCTGATGTTGTAACTCTTTGAACTTCTTAAATTTATGGTGGCATGAACTCTTTTTATGGTTTTTATGTATCTACAGAAATCCATGAATGAGAAATTTCCTGATACTTGTTTGCCAATCGCAATATGTCATTGTTGATCTCTCTCAGCCCCTCTGAAATCTGGTCAATGTGTGATGAAAAAAATTTCTCCATCTTGCACTCAAATTTAGACATCCTTGAGAAGAAAGCTTCGTCAGTAAGTGGTTCAAAGAGTGTCGTAGGTATAAATTGAGGCTACTCTAGATAGTACAGAGCAGTCTCGGGATGCGCCCATGCTTGGTAGTGCTGAAAGTTCCAAGTCTGATAAGTCCTGCATGCTCCGTCCTCGTGATCACCCCCACAATGGTAGCAGTAAGGGTTATACTGGGGCGGGCCCTGATCATAAGCTCCCGTCCACATGTTTAGAGTGTTGCGCTCCAGAAACTCGGATCCTGTATTACTGTGAAAATAAAGCTCCAAAAATACATGTGTGAGGTAACTAGGTAGATATGAATAAAACAGAAAATATATTTTTGTTTATTTGTTTGTTTGTTTTTTTTGAAACCCTCTAAACAAATTCCCCGACAACGGCGCCAAAAACTTGACACAAATTATTACGTGTTACCGCAAGTGCACGGTTCAAGTAATATAGGGCTGGTATTTCAACCCCGAGTTATCGATCCCACGAGGGCAGTGTGACTGCTTAATTAGAAACTTAGTAAAGAGTAAAAACGTAAAAAGTAGAAGGGGGATATTTTGGGCCAGATTATAATAAACTAAGTACTGAAAGTAAAAACAGAATTAAACAGTATTTTTTGAAATTTTCTGGTAATAATGTCTGACTGTAAAAATTAGGGTTTTGGGTACCTAGATTCCTGGATCCCTAGGGTTACTATTCAGCTTTTTAGTTTTTTCCGATTCAGAACAATATTTTTGTTTATGCCTGCATACCAGTGTTCCAATCTCCTCTCGGTCTCATGAACCTATCACTTCCCTGCAGATTTTCGGGTCTTCTCGGTCCACCTAGATCTGCAGGTTTGTTATAAGTCTGCTACGGTTACATGCTCTCCTCTCGGTCTCCCCCTAAACGTCAGGGTAAACCTTGATTCTCTTAACCTCTCAGTCTATCAAGGTAGGAAACTAAATTCAGTCTTCACTTCCTAACTCTCATTGGCCACTCTCACGCACCAGATCTTGTCTGTAGCACTCTTGGTTCGCGACTCCTTTCATGCATAAACATTAAAAACCGAAGACAAAATTATAAAGAAAACCTCTACTGTATTAAGACTAAACCAGTCATGAATCCAAAATTGCGATAAACTAAGTCGCTGAAATCATAAACCCTAGGTTCACCGAGAACCCGGGTAAATTGTTTTGCTACTGAAAACTAAGATAAAGAAGAGAAAGAGAATCAAACAATTGATAGAAATCGAGATTTCCGCGACTACTCCGACTTCTGCTCTGGTCTGTGCTGGGTTTGACTCTAATTCTGCGTGTTCTGTGTATGTGTCTCTTTCTCTATATCTTATGAAACTGCTGGGAAGAGCTGCTTTATATACTGCTGAAGTTTCCATAGTCCTGTACTGAAATTGCGTTTCTGCCCATGTCTAAACTGCTCTGAGAAGCTTCTGGAAGTCCTGACGTGTGTCTGAACGTACCTCCCAGCGTCTGAACACACATTCTTCTGACTTAACTTTTTGACTTCTGACCTGCGTTGACTTTCTGGGTCTGCGTTTGAACGCACATGCCTTGGTCTTCTGGTTGATTTTTGCCTGATTTTATGATCTTCTGAAATTTGAAGTTTCGTGTGAGCGCAGCCCTTTGCGTCTGAACGCAGCTCAAAACCAACTCCAACTTTAAAACGTTGTAACTTCTTCGTTCAATCTCTGTTTTAGCTCCGTGACCTATCGTTGGAAAGATATTGAAGTCTACTTTCATTTAACACTGGTTTCACTCAAAAATTACGTGTAGAACTCAAGATATAATCGAAATAGTGGATACTGGTCATTCTAGCTTCTCCAACTTTGCGTCTCTTTACTCCGCTTTAGCTCCTGTTGCTTCCGAAGTTCGTTTCATGCCTCAAATCAACCACTAAGCATCCGTTCCTTTCAAGAAAACATGAAAAACTATACCAAGTGATTATATATGTCAAATAACATCAAATTATGCATGAAAACACCCGAATTTTACAATTAAGCTCAAACTCATTATTTTTACAGTACGAACGCTTTGTTGGCTAATATGTGCTCATTCTTATGGAAAATCAACTTATTATATTCTAATATAAGCTAATAGATAACTCATAAATTAGATTTATCAACTACGTGTTTCACAAACTATACATATTATATCAACATGTATGTTTCCCTAAAACCTTCAAATCTTGATCAATTCATTTCCATGATACATGAAATTTGATGAACATATTATTATACTCAAACAACGATATTTAAACACATTAAAAGAAACCAAACAAGAAATTTGAGAAATCAAGTGGAGAATTTGATAACAACACAAGTTCCAAGTGATAATTTCATTCTCTAGGCACACTTGCATCGTCGAAACAAGAAATATCCAACAAGACATGCTTCCAACAACTATTTTCACAACCTATGAAGGAGAAGAGATGGAAAATAATACTTACAACCAGTCCTAAGAGGGATATGAGTGTTTAGAAGGGCTTGGAGAGCTTGGATCTTCTATAATTGGAGAGTGCTTCCATGAATGACATGAAGAATTTGAACGGAGTGAGTGGAGAAGATGATGATGGTGATATGGACGATGGAGGAAATTGTGGCTGGTGAATGAGGAGGAAAAATAGATGAATTTATACAAGATTTTTATTGTGTGGATCATGTGCTCACATGGTAAAAAGAAATGAGGTAATGGGTGAGACTGTGACATTTTGATGGTGATGGTGACATTGGTAAAAATTGCGGTGATGGTGAAGAAAAATTATGCACCTTTTTTTTGGAGGAGATGAATATAAGAGAAAAGTTTGGTTGTAACGGGTATAAAACAAGTCACGTTGATCGCGCGCGTTCACCTAAAAAAACGTTATCGGTTTAAATACGAATGCTATCTCTACACTTAAAATTTACTAACACGATTTCTAAGTTATAAAAACACGATTATTGACCCAAGTCACTACTCACGACTAAATTCACATTTCTCCTTTCAAATTACTATTTTAAGCCATTAAATTATACGGGGTATTACATCACTCCCCCGTTAAAGAGAGCTTCGTCCTCGAAGCGTACATCCGAAAAATAATCACGATGCCATTAAGCAGCTAATTCACACAAGCAAGTAATAGCATCTAGCGCAATACTATATACACACACAATACCAAGTACGGTCAGAGTCTCAAAAATTACTAAGTGTCAAGGCTAAGCATGGTGTAACGGTACTAAGAAAATAATTGTAATAATTGGTGTAAGGGTACTAAGAACGTAATTGTAATAAACGAAGGGTTGCATCCTCTCCTCCTGAGAGAGTGACGTCCCCGGAACTCAAATTTACCTCATTAAACAAGTTTGGATACTTCTTCCTCATTTCTTATTCATATTCCCATGTCGCTTCTTCAGTTTGGTGATTGGTCAACAAAACTTTTACCACTTTTATGCTCTCGGTGCGTAATACTTACAACCAATACTAAGAAAGATTATGAGTGTTTAGAAGGGCTAGGAGAGCTTGGATCTCAAAGAATTAGAGAGTGCTTCAATGGATGACATGAAGCATTTGAATGGAGTGAATGGAGGAGATTAAGATGATGATGATGGTGATATGGACGATGGAAGATGTGGTGGATGGTGAATGAGGATGAAAAATAGATGAATTTATACAAGATTTCCATGGTGTGGAGCATGTGCTCACATGGAAAAAAGGAATGAGGTGATGGGCGAGATGGTCACATATTGACGGTGACGGTGACGGTGACAATGATAAAAATGTCTGTGATGTGACAGTGGTGAAGAAAATTTTCCCAATACTATTTTTGGAGGAGGTGAATCTAAGAGAAAAGTTAGGGTGTTACGGGTATAAAACTAGTCGCGTTCATCGCGCGCGCTCACGTATAAACAATCGTAATCGGGTTAAAATATGAATGCTACCTCTAAACTTAAATTTACTTATTCGATTTCTAAATTATAAAGACACATTGATTCACCCAAGTCACTCCTCACCACTAAATTCACATTCCGCCTTTAAAATTACTATTTTAACCGTAGAAATTCACATCAGAGCAATCGACGAAAGCACAAAAACAACTGTACCCTTAAAAGGAATAACATCATCCCAGAACGGAAATGGTAGAACACTTAGAGGGACAACGTAGTCAATACGACTCCCAAATTTCTCATAAGGTTCATGTATGGAAAAACCCAACATAAGCTGCATAATTACAGGAATACCAAGATGAGATAACGACAATCCCAACTAACCAAGGGAATTAACGTAATTGAACATGAACATGAACCAACCGCCATTCTCAATGTCCACCAAACAAGACAGACCAAAAGAACAACCTTTATGATGGAAATACCATGACCATTCGAAAATTGAAAGAGCAAAACAGTAAAGGAAAGAGCTGTAAATTCTCCCAAAAAAAATTTCTTAGCCCCTTGGTTTCTCCATGGAGGAGAAACAAACCAAAATAATGTAATTTATTACGCAAATACCACAGCCATTCGATAATTGCATGAGCTAAATTGTAAAGGGCATATCAGTAAATGCTCTCAACAAAATTTGCTTAGCCCCTTTGTAGGGGTTTGTAATGGATTACGCAGCAGAATAAAACAAATAAATATCCGCACAAGACCCTCAAAGGATCATGTGACTAGACATCTGTGTACAAGAGAATCCTGCAGAGAGAACTTCGTGTACACCAAAGGCAGAGAATAGAAAATGGCACTGGAAGTGTTGGGTTGTGTGTAGGGAGAGAGTAAGGCAGTAGTAATGTCTGAGAGAGAGACAGGGGTTTGGCAGAGCTTTCGCGTATGTCTGGTGTGTTTTTCTTGTATGGAAGGGTTAACGTCCTATATATAACGGAGAATGTGACCGTTGTAGTGTGGTTAATGCACCCATCAATGGCGGCTTAATTAGCTTATCCACAACGGCACGTTCGTCCGCGTATATAGGGACCGTTACAGCACGTTATCCGCGTATACCGGAACCGTTATGGGGTTGACCGGGTTTGACCGGGTTGACCGCGTTTATGGAGCTCGTGCCATAAATCTCTCAAAAGCAGTTACTAAAGGTCGCACGCGAGCTTGGTTCGCACGCGACAGGACTTACTCTAGCCTCCAGACCACTAAGTCCCTACAAGTCCCGTGCAGTGGTATGCGAGGGCCCTGTCTCCCAGCCCCCACGCGGATCAGCGCGGCTGGTGATCCTGTGTGTGTGGAGCACAATATGGTGTGCTAGATGACTCCCACGTGGCCAAGATCTGTCTGCTCAGAAAGCACTATCTACATTAGCCCCCTTTCTGCGCGTGAAGACTCATAGCCGGATATGCTTCCATGCGCAGGAACCAACGTACGCGTCGCCGCCACGCACCAAATTAAATATGTGAAGATTCGGCCCCCGTGCGTGCCATTATGACCTAAACCCCTAGAGTCGTGCCGTCTGGCCTTTTAGGGTTTTTAGGCGTGACGTCAGCTTGTCCTGTGATTGCGCGATTCGACGGTGACGGTTGCGATTTGACTACTGAAAGGACGCAACCTTTCATTGTTTTTGGATAAATACTCTGTACTCTCCATTGTTTCAATGCATCACTTCCTTTTCTTAAAGTGAAATATACCCGGAAGCCTTCAAGAGCAAATTCAGATAATCAATCATCAGTTCTCTCTTGTCAATCGTCTTCTTCAACTGTGCGCATCCAAGCAAGCTTTACCAAAACAAGGTTTGCCTTGTTCAATTTTGTTTAATATAATGATATATGCTTTGAGCTGCGTTGGATCTGCAAACCCATAACTTTCTGAAATATTTTATCCACTGAAAACTATGAAGAAGATCTTGCTCTTTGAATCCAATTTTGATTTAATCCCCTGATGATAAGGATCTTGAATGTAGGGCTTTCTGAGATCTCTGATAATGCAAACGATTCCAATCTCTAAATTTGAAGATTGCCACTGGACTGTTCATCTTTCTTCCAATAAATCCTCGTATGCTTTGAACTGAATCATGAAATTCGAACTAAAGTATGTGTATTTCTCCCCCACTTTTTGCTTGCTTTTCCGCAGGAATGGCAAAGACAAAAGGAACCAAACCCATTAAGGAGGTCGAAGAAATACCTGATCTTCCCCGGGCTTTATGGCGAAAAGCCCTCTATCTGGGTGGAAAAGACTTTTATCATGCTAGGGTTAAGGCGAAGAAACTGCCAATCGCTGTCCCTGGTGAAGAATTGCAAATGTTAACCCCTCCAGTTAACTCGGCGCTGCTCGAATTGATCGATTACGAAGATGTGGTTCGATTGGGAGTCGAAAATGGGTACTTCCATACACTGCGATTTCCACTCAAGTATTTGTTCAGAAATTGGACTTGATGGATGAGTGGATTGACCATGTGTTGACCAATCATGCCGTGACTTTAAACGATGCTGGAATATACTTTGCAGTTTGTGCTATGAAGGGTGCTGCCGTGAAGCTGGACCAATCTATGCTTCTAAACCTTCTTTCTCGTTACTCGCCTGCGACTCACACATTCCATTTTGCTGAGTTCGAGGCTGCTCCCACGCTCGAGGATGTGCACATGCTGTATGATCTGTCTCCCGTGGGCGAGATGGATCCTTTGAGCCCCTGGAGAACGGATGCTGAGATCGTTTTGTACAAGCAGATGGAGGAGTGCTTGTCAGAAGATAAGAAAATTTCCACCCGGTGGACTCCTACAGAATTCCTTCCTGATTGGCAGTTGGTTGACTTATCTGCGAAGAATAATTGAAACAAGTGGGTGGAATACGTTTTCCGTGATTATGCGAACAGCAGTATCACCAAGAAGCTTCTGAGCCAAAACCCGAAGGCTAAAAACTATGTGAATGGCAAGGGATATCACTTGACCCTATGCGCCTTCCTCTGTGCCTGGTTGTCGAGGTATCTAATCGATGGTCACCCGCATGATGGGGTCTTCTATCATGTTCTGCCTCTTGCTGTGAAATTGGACCTTGGCAAGAAAGTCGCACTTGGACCCTTAGTCTTGGGCACGCTGTACCACAGGTTGGATCAGCTGGTTGTGGCAATGAAGGAATCGCGTGGTCGCCTCGACGTACTGACTTACATTAACATTGCTTTCTTGACAATGTGGGTCTTTGAGCGATGGCCCTCTTATGCCCCAGTCCCTTCTAAGCTCAGCAAATGGTGTCCCCCAGGTACGGAGGAGGAGCGTAATAGCGGCAGGGCTGCGAGGTGGTTTGGAACTAACTTTCCCAAGTGTGTTTGGAGCCTGATATGCGACAATCGGGAAGAGTTTATAGCCAGGCCTTATGCCACGCGCGTCGAGAATGTACGGTGGTTCCCAAAACTGTATCCCTCTAAAGCTATTGCCTTCTCAGAAGAGCTCCTTTTCGAGGGCGGGGAGCATTTCCACGAGCGCTATCGCGAATTCTTTTGCTGGTGTCTGAGAGGTTCTCTTCCTGCTCCTGCAGAGCATGTTCGTGAGCTCGCACCTAGGTACGAGAGAATCACCGTGGACGTTGATCCTACTCGCGTTTCTCCCCAGTTCGACTTCGATGCAGTGGCACCCTCAATCTGGCCGCAGTCCATCATCAGAGGCTGCTACAAGCGGTTATTATCTGGGGAGTGCAAAACAATCTTGAGGAGCAATCTTCCCTTCGAGCAACCTCCAGGTAACCATGAAGGTGGCTATTTCAGAAATTGGCTTGCTTATTGGAATGCCCAGCAGACAAGGTTTGAGACGCAGTCGACCCCTCAACCAAGCAGAGCTCCTGTGATCAAAAGGAATTCTTTCCCTTTTCGTCCCAACTGTAGCCTGGACGAGTCTGAATATGGCTGCTACTCGCTGCTGGATCGCGAGAATCACCTGTGTCCCTCCATCATTCTTGATGAAAAGATAGCCGCAGTTAGGAGAGGTGATTCGCATGTCATCAGATACAGCGAAACTTTCGCTAAGGTAAGCAATTTCTCTTGCATGTGCTAAATTTGTTTATTCCAATATATGTTGAAAATTTCATGCTTCGTTTCCTGCTGCAGTGCCATGTGAGGAGGTTTGCATCTGGTGAGCTTTTCAAATCACTGGTCACCACCATTATTACTGCAAGAAGGCAAGGACAACCAGTTCGGCTGGCATCGAAGATGGATCCCGCGGTTGAGACCAAAATTCGCTGGATCATGCATGCTTTTGCTGATTCGCTGATAAACAATACTCCAGCCTTGTCTCCTTCCAGGAATGATCCATCTCCTCCAGCGACTGCTGCTCCGAGAGCGAAGAGGCCCAGACAGAGAGGAATCACAATCTCTTCCCCTAGGAGCGCTCCAACTTCCCCTCCTGCGAGATCCCTTACTGTCAGGGATAAAGGTAAAGGTCGCATGACCAGTAAAGCGCAGAAGGAGCTCGCAGTGGAGACCTTTGTTCCGTTTGGCCAGGAAAAAGAAGGAAGAGAAGAGAGACAAGAGAAGGAGATGAAGAAGAGGAAAGAATTTAAGATGTCAGAGACAGAGAGAGAGATGAGATACAAGAGGAAGAGTCGGGAGGTATCTCAATCATATTTCTCTTCTCATTATCTTAACCCTTTTTCCATCTTATCTGAACAAATTGTTTCTTAGCAGATGACGATGAGACCATCAGTGGCCTTTTGGCCAAGAAGGAGAAGAGGGGTTCTCATTCTGGTGTTCCCGACGAAACCATAAGCGAGGACATTCTTGTCGAGTCAAGGAGAACAGCTGCGGAGGTTGCTGAATGAAAAAGAAAGCGAGAAGAAGAGGAGCTCGAACGCGTGAAGCAAAGGAGCCTAGAAGAACAACACGTCGACGACCTGATGCGTCCAACTGATGAGGAAGATGCGCTTCCAGAAGAGATGACTCCTCAAGTTGACGAGGAGGATGCGACTCCAGAAGAAGATGCACCAGCTCTAGAGCGAGCCCAAGCGGATTTCGAATAAATCGCAGGGGGTAATGAAGGTGAGATTTTTAATCTCGCAGTAACTTACCGAGATGTTATTGTCGGTGCGCTAAAGCACGGCGTGTCAAAAGCTGACATTCGCCGCTGGCTAGTAGGCAAGTGCGGTGAACCTTCAGGTAATCATTTGAGCAACATGTGTGAACTAGGCTTAGCAACACAAACATAATCATGATTGGTTTCTTCGCGCCCCAGGTCACGCTCACCTTAAAGACATGCTTAATGAAGATACATTAATAGGGCAAGGTTCCACGTCCTTAGCATATGACGAGGATGCTGCGATCCCACCTTCGCGTGGAGGTGCTCGCTCTTAGCTTACCAAAGATAATAAAATATTATGCAATACAAGTTTCCTCACGTCATCGTATCTTGTATCGCAGGCAACGCTGATGAAGCCATGTTGGAACAAAGGAGTCAACCTTCTGCATCCTATGTCCCGGTGCCGAGTTCTCATACTGAGAAGCCCGTCGCAGCTGCCGAATATGCAGGAGAGCCCTTCGAGGACGTCATTGAACTTTCTGACGATGCCGAAGCTGACACCGTGTTGATGGAGGAAGATGCCCATGCCGGTGCTGAGGAAACAGGAACGAACGCTGCTGACGCTATCGCACCTGAAGGCATCCCTAATCAAGCTCCAACTTCTGCTGCTGCCATGCCTCTGGCAATGTCTTAGCCCACGACACCTCTTCATGCGTGGAACTTTTGGATTTCGCAGGTCGAGGCTGCAATCGCACCTAGTGCGGCTTATACTCTTCCCACCAACTATGAGGAGTTAGAGCTCGCAGCTGATAGAAGGGCAATGGAGCGAGGACAGCCTTCAGCTATCCCAGCCATGCGCATTCCTTCTCTGCGCGAGATCCTTGAAGGAACTGGTATGTCATGATTATTGTTCGCACCTTGCATTCTTCATTTGCAAGTTCGATAGTCTAACTTGGTTTAACATTGCCTTAGGGCTGAAGCAAGCTGACGTGGACTGGCTAGTTCGGATGCGCCTCTCCTACCCCCAATCATTTGTGAGGTCTCTGGAGATAGGGCCCTTCGACAGGAGGTTGTTTTTGACTGAAGCCATCTGGATTTTGGAGCAGCTATCCGCGGCCACACCTGCGACCATTTCTCCTCAGAGCGCGGAATTTCTTTTTGGCATGTGCCAAAACCTTCTCGCCAAAGTTCAAGGCAAGCTGGGATTTGGGTTTCTTGTCAAAAGAGTCACCCAGATTCGCGCGGGCGTGAATTTAAAACGCGGCTACCATAACCTCGCAGCTGAGGAGCAGAAGGTGGAGCAGCAAAGGCAAAGGGTTGAAGAGGCTGTGAAGCTCTTTCATGAGATGAACGCCAAATACGAGCAATTGAAGCAAGAAGTGGAGCAAGTGGAAAATCTGTCTCGTCAGTTTACTCCTAATGACTCCTTGAACAAGGGATTGTTTTGAAAAGTTGCAAATAAGTAGCTAAAACATTACTGTAATGTTGCTAGGGTTTCTCCCCCCTTTTTTTAAAAGGAATTAGAATGCCTGTTTTTCCCTTCCCGGGATTTGCTCAAATATCTCTGTGCATATCAATTTATGACGTCAGCTATTGATATTCTGCCTTGATTTTTGCGCTAATTGCTCGTTAGATAAGCACGCTTTCCTTGGGAAGTCCATCCGTATCATGACCATCCGTCATTAATTAGGATACACAACCGAATCGTCGTAGCCTTTAGTAGGGTAATTGATTGTTACCTCTTTTCAAGGCGTAAGTGATTGATCCTTACCCTTTTTTCAAGTTCTGCTGACTCATCTTGGAAACTGAAGAGTCTCCACAAGGTCTATATAAACCCTGCATTTTGCTATTTGGGTTCTTCATCCCACAATGTGGCTCGCCGTGAGTCCTTACGACTGCTGGCTTCAACGCTTATTTTTCGTTGATTCATGGCACCTTCAAGTTGTGAAACCTGAGTTTGTGCTTTGTGCCATAGAAATAGCTTCCAAGATCTGCTTTACAAGGCTTATTGATCTTTATAACTGTGATAAAGAAGATGCAGAGAATACCTCATGTTTGCTCGAAGAAATTTCTTCGTCTATTATGTCTGCAGGTCATGTTTCCGGCCGCCTTCCGGCGAAGTGCAGCGCTGTACTGACCTTGCTACCGACTCGTAATGAACGGAGGATTTCTCGTCCAGCATGCTCGGAGGTTGATCATTCGCCACCACGTTCTTGAACTCAGGGTGGCGAGCCAATGTGCTCGTTTCCGTGGACAAGGAGCCTCTTTCCCGAGGAAAGACTGCTTCCCTGTCTTGCAAAGCTGCATACGCCGAAACATGTGGTTCCTCAGGAACGTCTCTTGGGCGTATGACCAAAGAATGGCCTTGTCAGATCCTGTGATCTTGAACATAGCATCGCATAGGTCTTGTAGACATGGCGGGCTGCGGGCTGTTCTTTTCGCAGGAACACCCTACTTGCTACAGATCTTTGGTCGCAGATCTTTGTATCGCATAGCTTCTGCTAGGACCGTTAGGTCAATCCTTTTCCAGTTAGGATTCCCCCGATGTGTAACTTCCGCTTGTAAGTTACTATTTAGATACATTGTAAGCCATGTTGGCTGCGTAGCTAGCTTGATCTGAGCTTTTCGCTTGTAAGCTGTTATCCAGACAGATAAATTGTAAGTCATTTTTTTTTCCTCATGATGATAAATCGCTTTTTATGATTTGCTGTCTTATTACACAAATTACGATTTCGCATGCGTATTGGCAAATTTCTCCTTCTGTAGTGCTGTATACACACTTTGCATTGTCGCTTATGATTTGCTATCTGCCGGATAGATTCGCAGATATGTTTTTAGATCATTCGAGATCATAGTTGTGCAGCTTTGCTACCTTGGCGGATAGGCTTGAGATTTACTTTAGACTCAAGTGCAATTTCTATCTCGGCAGATAGACTTCTGCAGATCACTTAAGATCATTTTGCATAACGCTGCTATCATGGCAGATAGACTTAAAAATCATTTTGAGATCGCATTCGTATGGTGCTGCTATCGTGGCAGATAGGCTTGAAAGATCATATAAGATCATACTCGCATAAGCTGCTATCATGGCAGATAGGCTTAAAAGATCACTTAAGATCGTATTCGCATAAGCTGCTATCGTGGCAGATAGGCTTTAAAAGATCATTTAAGATCGCATTCGCATTAGCTGCTATCGTGGCAGATAGGCTTTAGGAGATCACTTAAGATCATATTCGCATAGGCTGCTATCATGGCAGATAGGCTTTAGAAGATCACTTAAGATCGCATTCGCATAGGCTGCTATCACAGCGGATAGGCTTTTACTACTGGGAATAATGAAGTAGACAGAGCAATAAAGACAACTGAAAGCATAAAGTTATTCTCATTTGGGAGAAGTCTTTTTATTACGAAATACTCTCATATGGGAGAGATGATATTACAATTCCCTCATATGGGAGAGAAGATGCACGAGCTATAGCAATACAGAGCATGAAGCAAACGTTGTAATCTAACGCATATAATGAGAGAAGTTAAGGATAGTACTTCTTAATCCAGCGCATGTTGACTGAGCTTGGGGTTGAGGTCGTTCCATGCAACCTCCGTATGTTGAAGTAGCCACTATCAAAGACTTCTGTGACTTCAAAGGGTCCTTCCCAATTGGCTGCGAATTTTGGGTGAGCTGCTGTTGATGAATTAAAATTGCATATTTTAGTATGTTAACGAACTCTTCTTAACTTATTAATATGTGTAATTTATCTATTTTATCTCTCTTTCTAGACTTATGCTTGTTTTCGTAGTTTTCGTAGTTTTGGTTGTTTTCTCTCATTTTGTAGGCAAAGAAGTGAGTTAAAACGCAAGGGGCTAGTTGTGAGAGCTTAAACGATGAATTCGAAGAGGATTTGCGACTCAAGAGCCATGAAGAAGGGACTTGGAGGACCTAATTTGAAGAATAGTTGAGGATTTAAGGGCCTATTTGAGAAGACAAGAGAAGAATTGGGGTCATTATTGAAGATCTAGAAGTCAAAAGTGAAGGTCAAGGGCCAAAAAGATATGCTTTTAACGGAATCGGGGCCAAAATGCAAGGTTCTAAAGTTTCTAAGGACTTGAAAGATGACTTTTTAACGGATTGGGGGTGGAGTTGTAATATTCTAAACTTTTTAAAGAAGGGCTGGGGGCCTTTTAAAGCCCCCAGCAAACTCATGGGGGCCTTTTTGCAATTTGACGCGAACAGCTCAGTCGGACGCGTCTTCTTCTCCCTCAGCGACGCACGAGAGAACAGAGCTTCCATTAGAGCTCGCCGAAGCTTCTTCAACGACCCACCCCGACCTCCTCTCCGCACCAAATCACGCAAAAATGGTACGAAACTGATCCCTAGCCCACGTCCTCTCTACTACATCCCTCAATTCGGCCCAACAACGAAGAGATAGAAAAGCCCCAATTCTCCTAGGGTTCGGGAAGCTTCTGAAAATCAACGATATAGAGGGTCTTACATCAATTCAAGGGTGGGGATGAAGGCTTGGAGGCTACGAAACCCTCTCCTTCAGACTATATAAACAGATGGTGAAGAAAATTTCGGACTCTTGGCTCTGACCCGTCGGTTCATACACACTCTGTTCTTGGGTTCTGCGTTTCTCCTCTCTCTCTCTCTGATTTCGCCTGGTTTTGTACTAGCTCTTGAGCTAGAACAAGAGAAAGAGGACGAGAGGGAGAGAGGAGATCGAGTTGATCCGATTTCTGGGCTGTTTCTTGGTGAATTCAGTGCCCTGTTCTACTACTCTGTTTAGCTCTGTTTTGCTGTGACGCTGGGTTGTTGCTGCTGCTGTGTCTTGCTGTTCTTGACACTATAGCAGCAGCAGCAGCTTAGTTTTACCAATTCCTACATTAGTTTATAGCTAATTCTTAGTGTTTGTAGCTATTTTGCTCTTTGTTTTGTGTATTTGAATCAAGTAGTAGTTGATGTATTGAGGTTGAATTGGTGAAAACAATTGGTTGATTCAAGTGTTGGCTATGAAAATATCATTTCTCTTTATTACTCTTGAATCTATCATGTCTAGCTAATTCAATTGCTTGGGTGATTTGGGACTATCTAGTGCTCTAATCATCTTATTGTTTCAAGTTGAACTTCAAGGATGAATGGGTTGAATTGGGTTCACTTGAATGCTTAGTGCAATATTTAGATTTCTCTTGTTGAAGTATTTGATGCATTGAATAGGTAGATGTGCGAATACTTTTGACGTGTTTGATTTGAAGTTGCATTTGAGTGAGAGGAACTCGTCAATCCTAACTTTGAGAAATCGAGTTCTAGTTAGGCGATTTGAGTGAGAATTTACAAATCTCATTTGTTGCTTGATCTTTCATGTGGAAACACCCATGTGTGTTTACATATGGTGGATGCTTGAAACACTTGAAATTTGGAGGATCTCATTTGAATAGCCTCTTTAGTGCTTGATTAGCGTGTTGGATTTACACACTTCTCTTGTCGCGAGTTGGATTGTATGAGCAATCACTTCTTGAGATACATGTCTTGTGGATTGACACATGCGAATTGAGAATCGGGCTTGAATCTAATAGGAGGATTGGTCACTAGAGAAACCGATTATCCCTAGCCCCTCATTACTTGATATTTCGCTTAGTTTCTTGAATCGTAGCTCTAGTAGTATTTTACTCTAAATCATACTCTAAACTTCCTCCATCACATTTTGTGGTGGATTCGATAGCTTGGCAAGCTCTAAAGCCATTGAGAGAAGTTGCTTTTATCGTTTAGTTAGTCGTTTTCTAGTTTTGCAAGTCATTGTCTAAACCTCCTCTCCTTGTGGAAATCGACCCCGTTCTTACTCGGGTACTACTTAGAACGATATTCCTATACTTGGGAATTATCGCGAACAAGTTTTTGGCGCCGTTGCCGGGGAGAGGCTAGGCTTTAGATTTGATTTACTTTCTTAGTTAGTTTGTTGGTAGTTTGTTTTTGACATTTTTCTAGTTGCTTGTGCTTACTTAAGCATGTGAGATTCAAGAGGGCTTGTGACATTCATCAAGTACCTCTCATCTACTTGCTTGAAAAAATAATAAAAAAATATGTCTCATGAACATTTTGGACTTGGTGAGAGGCCTAGTGTTCCTTATTACTATGCATTTACTAGTCATGAAAATCATTCTAAGGAATCAATGCGTTCTTTACGTGAACGTGCGATTAAAAATGGTGATTATTTCCCTAAGAATGATTATTCTTGGCATGGTAGTAGGACACTAGATTACACATCTCATGCTTCTTGTGCACAATCACCCCCCTCAAACACTTTGAACTCTCATGATTCTTGCACTTATCAATATAATGATATGATGTGTGAATCAAGAGGAGTTAATCATTTTGAGAGGGAATCACTTGTGAATGATGAGCTAAATACGCCTATAAGTGATTCTTTATATGAGAAAATTCAAAATCATATTCAAGAGAATAAATAAATTTTGGAATCACTAATAGAATCGAGAGAATCACAAAGAAAATTTGAAGAATCATTCTCTCACTTGGATGATAGAGTGGCTTCCTCACAATCGCATGATGATTCTCTTGATTATAGTACTTACTCTTCACAAGACTCATCATCACACGAGTCTCAACTTCCTATTCACACACATCACGAGTCTATTCAAGACCAAATTTTGGATGATGTGTATGATGATGGAGTTGTTGCTACTAGGATAGGTGATTGTATTTATTTCTCATTTGCACATTCCAAAGAAGCATGTGATGGTGATATTGGTAGTGAGATTGATATTTTCGATGATGACTCTTCAACCCATGGCATAAGTGAAGCCATTTTGGATGACTCACATCGTAACATTTGTGAGGAGGATTCACAAAATGAAAACCACTCATGTGATGAGTTAGAAGTCAAATTGGATGCTACCATTCATGAAGGAAATGTTATTTTGTCTAGTGCTTATGAAGAGTCTAATATTCACCATAGTCCCAATGATCATGAGCATCACTTTTTTTGTGATGACTTAGAGGACACTCTAGGAGAACCCTCTTCACGAGAGATTGAGGACAGATTCTTAGCACAATTTGACCAAGAGTCAAGCGAGCTCACTTTGGAAAATTACAATTTTTGTATGATTGTGAGTCCCTCGCATCTCTCCACATTGAAGGGGACGTCGATTTTGAGGCGGAGGAGGAGAAATTCTTGGCACAATTTGACCAAGAGTCAAGCGAGCTTATTTTGGAAGATGTGCCTAAGGGTTTGGATGTGGCTTCATATTCTCAACTTATTTTAACTCCCACTTGTGAAGCCACATCCCCAAATCCATATGACTTATTTAAAAGTGATAAGATTGATAATTCACAAGTTGCCCATATCTCTCAAATTGTGCTTTCAAGTAAAAATTTGGCAACTTATGAAGACCCATTCTATAATTTATGTCATTTGAGGATTTCAAACCCTTTTCTTAAGATGATGCAAGACATAACAACTTGCTCTAACTTTATTGTTAGATTTTGCTTGCATCTCTTATTCATCTTTTGTGTCTTGCCCCTACTTCTCCTATATATTCTAATTAATGAATCAAACTTTTTAAGGGAGAAGTACTTTTCTAAGAATGAAGTAGGGGCATGGCATGGAAAGAAGTTTCCAAGATTGGGGGTGGGATAGCATCATTTTCTTTGTTCCACCTCCGTAGTTGTAAATAAATAAATTAGTTTATCTCTATTTCTTGCATTTCTTTTCTATGAACATTTTGTAGGTTGCTCTTGGAGGAGGACTTGTGCTTGGTGGCCAAGAAAGCTAAAATCAGGTCTCTTCTATCCCTTAATTCTTGCTAAAATTTGTATGCTCTTCCATTGTTCTCACACATTGAGGACAATGTGACATTTTAGTTGGGGGGTGGGAAGTAGATTTTATTTCTTGCTTAAATGGTTACTAACATGATTTTTCTTCATTAGTGATTTACATGAAAAAAAGAAAAAAATTGAAAATTGAATTGAAAAAAATCATAAAAATTTAAAAAAAATTGAAAATTTTGAAAAAAAAAATGTCTGTGAACCTTTTATGAGAAGCATCACTCTTACCCCGTGTCAAACCATATATTTTTTTTTCTCTTTCTTTGGTAATTTTATTTATTTTAACCTTTCATCTTGAGTCTAGATTTTATTTTCTTATTTGATAGATTTATTGAGTCGTAGGAAGTTATAGTTGAGTCACTTATTTCGAAAAATGAAAAGAAAAAAAAATAAAAATTGAAAAAAATGAAAAAAACGAGAAAAGTGAAAAGGGGGAATTTTAGGAAGCTCGATGTTTTCAAATAATGAAATTTCTTAGTCCATGTTCTTTTTATTTTTATTTTAGAAAAGGAATTCTTTGCTTATACTCAATACATCTACACCAATATCCCACCTTCCGCGACATCATGCGTTCTCACAAAGCATCACACTAAATTTACGTTTCATGTTTAAGTCCTTCAAGCTAAGTTGATCACATAAACTTTGACGTCTTACTACTTTTGATAAAGGGTGCATTTTCTAAAGCTATTTGAACTTCACAAAAATATTTTTCTCTATTCGTTTTTGCGGTGGAAACTTGTAGCCCATTGGAGTGGTGGTTACCAATGACACCCCATGCGATGTCTAAGAAATAGAGGGGTGTCCGGGGATAAAGTTACGTCACCACCTAGATAGCTCCCTTGGTTTAGCTTAAAAAGCCCACTCGCGTGTATATTCCTCTATTTTGTTGTGGGTCTTGGAGATCCTTGGATTTGAGGTTAAAAATAAAATGTTAATGCTATAAATCAAAAAAAAAAAAAAAAAATCATGATAAATCGCACCATCTACCAAAAATCCACAAAAGGATCATACAAGCCCACAACCACATCTCCCCTTCTTAAAAATTTTGTTCAAAGCTTTGGAAGTCCATCCTACATGGGTGCTTTTGAATAAGTATGAGAATGTCTAGTTTCATGTGATCCTTATTTTTGAAGGCATACTTTCTCGCAAATTGGACTTAATTAACAAGTTTTGTGGATCGCATGAGTCACCTTCTACCAAACACCGCCCACATTTGTATGAGTATATGCTTAGACGTCCATAGGCTTCTTTCTCTATCTTCTTGGACTTTGAGAATTTATTTGAGGAGACATTTGTGCATTCTTTTTTTTCCCCCACAAAAAATTAAAATTAGCTAGTAATCTTTAGTAATTTATTTTCTTTGAGTTCTCACTTAGGATAGATAATGTGTGTGTGCGTTTTTGTAAATATTTGAGTCTAGTTTAGAATTGAGTCAAGCCTTGTATAGTTGAGTGTGTGTCTCTCATGATTGGTTCATAACTAGATTACGTCTCTTATCGCTCTCTTTGCTCGAGGACGAGCAAAAGGCTAGTTGGGGGGTGTGTTGATGAATTAAAATTGCATATTTTAGTATGTTAACGAACTCTTCTTAACTTGCTAATATGTGTAATTTATCTATTTTATCTCTCTTTCTAGACTTATGCTTGTTTTCGTAGTTTTGGTTGTTTTCTCTCATTTTGTAGGCAAAGAAGTGAGTTAAAACGCAAGGGGCTAGTTGTGAGAGCTTAAACGATGAATTTGAAGAGGATTTGCGACTCAAGAGCCATGAAGAAGGGACTTGGAGGACCTAATTTGAAGAATAGTTGAGGATTTAAGGGCCTATTTGAGAAGACAAGAGAAGAATTGGGGTCATTATTGAAGATCTAGAAGTCAAAAGTGAAGGTCAAGGGCCAAAAAGATATGTTTTTAACGGAATCGGGGCCAAAATGCAAGGTTCTAAAGTTTCTAAGGACTTGAAAGATGACTTTTAACGGATTGGGGGTGGATTTGTAATATTCTAAACTTTTTAAAGAAGGGCTGGGGGCCTTTTAAAGCCCCCAGCAAACTCATGGGGGCCTTTTTGCAATTTGACGCGAACAGCTCAGTCGGACGCGTCTTCTTCTCCCTCAGCGACGCACGAGAGAACAGAGCTTCCATTAGAGCTCGCCGAAGCTTCTTCAACGACCCACCCCGACCTCATCTCCGCACCAAATCACGCAAAAATGGTACGAAACTGATCCCTAGCCCACGTCCTCTCTACTACATCCCTCAATTCGGCCCAACAACGAAGAGATAGAAAAGCCCCAATTCTCCTAGGGTTCGGGAAGCTTCTGAAAATCAACGATATAGAGGGTCTTACATCAATTCAAGGGTGGGGATGAAGGCTTGGAGGCTACGAAACCCTCTCCTTCAGCCTATATAAACAGATGGTGAAGAAAATTTCGGACTCTTGGCTCTGACCCGTCGGTTCATACACACTCTGTTCTTGGGTTCTGCGTTTCTCCTCTCTCTCTCTCTGATTTCGCCTGGTTTTGTACTAGCTCTTGAGCTAGAACAAGAGAAAGAGGACGAGAGGGAGAGAGGAGATCGAGTTGATCCGATTTCTGGGCTGTTTCTTGGTGAATTCAGTGCCCTGTTCTACTACTCTGTTTAGCTCTGTTTTGCTGTGACGCTGGGTTGTTGCTGCTGCTGTGTCTTGCTGTTCTTGACACTATAGCAGCAGCAGCAGCTTAGTTTTACCAATTCCTACATTAGTTTATAGCTAATTCTTAGTGTTTGTAGCTATTTTGCTCTTTGTTTTGTGTATTTGAATCAAGTAGTAGTTGATGTATTGAGGTTGAATTGGTCAAAACAATTGGTTGATTCAAGTGTTGGCTATGAAAATATCATTTCTCTTTATTACTCTTGAATCTATCATGTCTAGCTAATTCAATTGCTTGGGTGATTTGGGACTATCTAGTGCTCTAATCATCTTATTGTTTCAAGTTGAACTTCAAGGATGAATGGGTTGAATTGGGTTCACTTGAATGCTTAGTGAAATATTTAGATTTCTCTTGTTGAAGTATTTGATGCATTGAATAGGTAGATGTGCGAATACTTTTGACGTGTTTGATTTGAAGTTGCATTTGAGTGAGAGGAACTCGTCAATCCTAACTTTGAGAAATCGAGTTCTAGTTAGGCGATTTGAGTGAGAATTTACAAATCTCATTTGTTGCTTGATCTTTCATGTGGAAACACCCATGTGTGTTTACATATGGTTGATGCTTGAAACACTTGAAATTTGGAGGATCTCATTTGAATAGCCTCTTTAGTGCTTGATTAGCGTGTTGGATTTACACACTTCTCTTTTCACGAGTTGGATTGTATGAGCAATCACTTCTTGAGATACGTGTCTTGTGGATTGACACATGCGAATTGAGAATCGGGCTTGAATCTAATATGAGGATTGGTCACTAGAGAAACCGATGATCCCTAGCCCCTCATTACTTGATATTTCGCTTAGTTTCTTGAATCGTAGCTCTAGTAGTCTTTTACTCTAAATCATACTCTAAACTTGCTCCATCACATTTTGTGGTGGATTCGATAGCTTGGCAAGCTCTAAAGCCATTGAGAGAAGTTGCTTTTATCGTTTAGTTAGTCGTTTTCTAGTTTTTCAAGTCATTGTCTAAACCTCCTCTCCTTGTGGAAATCGACCCCGTTCTTACTCGGGTACTACTTAGAACGATATTCCTATACTTGGGAATTATCGCGAACAGCTGCCTCTCGCATATAATGGTCAGACGCGCGCAAGACCGAATCTCCAACTGCGAAATCTCGACGTTGGACAGTTTTGTTGTACGCACGAGCGATCCTTTCTTGGTACCGTTTGTTAGTCCTTTTAGCTTGCTCCCGCTTCTCTTCTAACAGGACTAAATCATGATCGCGTTGGTTGTCATATAATGCATGAAAAGCCAACCTTGCAGAGTTAATCTTTACTTCCGCAGGTACCACAGCTTCAGCTCCATAGCATAAAAGAAATGGCGAGGCCCCTGTGGGCGTCCTTGGAGAAGTCCGATAGGCCCACAAGGATATAGTCAAAGAATAAGCCCACTTCTTGTGGTCATTTGCGACCATCTTGCTCAAGATTCTCAATAACGTCTTGTTGGTTGCTTCCGCTTGCCCATTCCCCTTCGGGTAGTATGGAGTGGAGCACATCTGTCTTATGTTGTACTCTTCTAGCTTCGCAGCTACCTGGCGATTAACGAAGGGAGTGCCATTATCCGAGAGGATGGTGTTTGGGATTCCGAACCTGCATATGATGCTTTCTTGAATGAAATGGACCACGGCTAGCGCGTTTGCTGTCTTAAGTGGTATCGTTTCTACCCACTTGGTGAACAGCTCTGTCGCGGTGAGAATGAAATGATTCCCGTGCGAGGTTGGTCGAATGGGACCGACAAAATCCAAAGCCGATGTATGAAACGGCCATGGTGTTCCCAACGCGTGTAGATCTACGGCAGGGGCGTGCACTAGATTACCTTTGAGTTGACACACCTGGCAGCGTCTTACTTTGGTGCGGCAATCAGCCTCCATGGTGGGCCAGAAGTACCCAATTGAGAGGAGCTGTCTGCATAATTTCGCACCTCCCTGATGTTCCACCTGATGAGAGAGGTCCATCACTTCTTGTGCTTCCTTGCAGTCTAGACATCGCAGCAAGTTACCTTCATGGCCCCTTCGCCAAAGCAGATTTTCTTGCACCGCATATCGGGCTGCTTTTCTCTTTAGTTTCTCGGCTTCTTTTCTCGAATCGGGTACAATACCCTGGGTGAGAAAGTCAAAGAGTGGTTTCCTCCAATCCGCATCATCGTCGGTCCAAGCAATAAGTAAAGAGTCCTTGACCAGTGCGCAACTCTCGCACTTTCCTTGAATCAATGCTGCGGCCGTTGACATGTCCGGCCAATGAATGCCATACCTCTGGGCTTTCCGATAGATTGACACCTCACTTTCCCCACAAGCATGTTGGTGAATCTTTTCTAACAGCAGTTGTCCCTCTTGCTCGGAGACGCATCGCATGAGTATTCCGCCAGGGCCCTTGTAGTAAAGGGTGTTGTCATGTATGCAATACCCCTTTGTGGATGCCCAGTTCTCGCTGCTTGTGCCTTTCGCGATGGCCCGTAAGATTGACTTTCTCCAGTGCGCATCGTCCATGCATTCATCGTCACACGTGTCTTCTGTCAATGCCGATGATGTTCGCACTTCAATCGAGATTCTCGCGGGACATTTGTCCGCACTGACCTTGGATCCCAAGGTAGCTAAAGCGTCAGCATGCCTATTGTCCGCTCGAGGTTTGTGCTCGTATCTAACGTCGCAGAACTGTTGCACCAATTTCTGTACCAAGGTCCGGTAGGGTAATAAGTTTATCTCCTTCAAACCATATTCGCCCGAGGCTTGTTTGACGATTAGCTTGGAGTCCCCCATAACCGTCTGATTTCTTACTTCCAAGGCCTTTGCCGCGCGAAGTCCCGCGATGACAGCTTCATACTCTGCTTCGTTGTTGGTGACTGCGAAGTCAAGCTTTGCGGACATATGTATGACCTCTTCATCTGGTTTGGTCAAGACTATCCCGATGCCTCCACCTTTCCTTGTTGACGAGCCATCGAAATGGAGCGTCCAATAGGGCAGATCAACTGCGTAGATTTCAGGTCCCTCCAATTCTTCAATCACAGGCTCATGACTGTTATCGCGGAACTGTGCTAGCAAATCCGCCACCACCTGCGATTTGATCGCCTGCGGCCAAACGCATGTGATGTCATATTGGGAAATGGTCATATACCATTTTGCCAATCTTCCTCCAGGAGTGGTGTGAGTCAGAAGATATCGTATGGGATCGCTCTTTGTGACAACCACTACTTTGTGCGAAGCAAAATAGTGTCTCAACTTCTCTATTACGAAGAACAAAGCAAGACAATGACGTTCGATGTCCGTATACCTTGATTCTGCGGGTTGCACGATGCGAGAGATGTAGTAGATGGGCCTTTCATGACCCTCGTACTCCTGAGCTAGGAGCGCTCCTATAGACCTCCTTGTTGACGTCAGATACAACAAGAGTGGTCATCCGAGCTGAGGTGCGATCATAACTTTTGACGATGTCAGCAACTCCCTTAGTTTCCCGAACGCAGCCTCGTGCTCTGCAGTCCAGTTGTATACAGCATCTTTCTTGAGAAGATCACTGAAACAGAAGGTGATTTCGGCGATTGCTGGGATGAATCTTCGCAAGTAGGACAGCTTTCCCAGAAAGGTTTTCAAGGCACTCTGGTTATGCGGCGGAGTCATGCTAGTGATGGCTGATACTTTCGCCGGATCGGGCTCTATTCCTTGACGATGTACCACACATCGCAAGAACTTACCTGATGTTACCCCAAATGCGCACTTCATGGGGTTCATCTTCAATTGAAAGCGTCTGCATCTGTTGAACACTTTTCGCAAATCCCCCAGATGGTCTGCCTCCTTCTTGGATTTGACAACTAGGTCATCCACATAGAATTCCACTTCCTTTTGCATCATGTCGTGGAACAGGGCCATCATGGCCCGCTGGTAAGTTGCTCCTGCGTTTTTGAGGCCAAAAGGCATCACCGTATAGTTAAATACTCCCACCGGGGTGATGAATGCAGTTTTCCGTGCATCTTCGGGGTCCATCTTGATTTTATTGTACCCACTGAAGACGTCCATGAAGCTGAACATGCGATGACCCGCGGTTGAGTCGATAAGTAAGCCGATGTTGGGGAGCGGAAAATCATCCTTGAAGCAGAAGCGATTAAGATCCCAGAAATCTACACAGATGCGAAGTTGCCCATTCTTCTTTACTACCGACACAATGTTGGCCAACCATGTGGGATGGTGATTCGGCTCTATGAATTTGGCATCCAGGAGTTTGAAAATTTCCTTCTTAATCTTCACGTTGAGCTCCGACCTAAAGCTTCTTGTGCTCTGCTTTACCGGTTTGGATCCTGGGATTACGTCTAACCGATGCATAGTGATGCTCGTTTCCAGGCCAGGCATCTCATCGTACTCCCATGCGAACACATCTTTGTACTCAGTTAGGAGTTGCAGCAATCTTTCCTCCTCTTCGCCTGTGAGGTCCGCACTTAGAAAGACTGGCCTCTTCTTTTCTTCGTTCGGGCTTAGGAATACCTCCTTTAACTCCTGCTTTTGTGGCCTGGGTTTATCCTCCATGCATTCAGGCGCTTCCTTGAGTTTCTCCTCTAGAACGTTTGGCATTGGTTTGTCTGTCTCCGAAACATGCTAAATTTGATTGATTTGCTCAGGGATATCCCCATGCTCGCGTGAGGACATCCCCGCGCACCTTCATATGCGATAGCATTTCTTCCGTTGGCGTAGAAACTCTCTATTTCCTTGCCTTCAGGATCATGTTTTTCTATCCTTTTCAGAGTGTACACGTTCTTTCGCTGGTAGGAATTCCGCGGAGCTTCTTCTCGCGTAGGCGACTTTTCCTTGGCATCCTCTCTTGTCACCATCACTCCTGCGGGTGACTGATCTTTGATGTCCTCCCTGTGGGGCAGAGGAGTGGGGTTGAATGGTCCCGGCGTTTGCTCATCTGCCATCTCAGTGAACCACACCGCCTCACTGAGATGCGCTTCATCCATGTTGAATGGATTTGTCGAAGAAGGTATCTCGACTATTCTGTCATTCCAGATAGCTTTCATCACTTGGTGAGCTGTTGAAGGAACAGCATCAAAGCGATGAATCCAGGCCTGGCCTATAATCATATGATACGTAGTGTTCGCATCTATGACATAGAATTTTGCTGAACACTTGATTTTGCCAATCTGGACACCCAGGCGGAACCATCCTATCGTCATTCTGGAGTCGCTTCCGAATCCCATCAGCGGGGATGGACGTTTGACAATCTTGTGCTCTGGAATTCCCGCTAGCTTCAGAGTATGGAGCGAAACAACGTTAACTGCTGATCCTCTGTCAACGAATGCTCTTTTGAACTCCACGCCATTGATGATGGCTGTCACATACAGAGGCTTCTGATGGCTCGCATATGTCTTTTTGTCACTGGCGGAGAAGGTTCTGACCTTTTCTGTAGAGCGAGATGCCCTGACAACTTTTCCATTGGAGACTAGGAGATCCTCCTCGTAATCTTCTGCTATCCTCAGGATCGCCTTTGTCATCTCCGTCCGACATTTTTCTGAGAATTTCATCTCATCGAAGAACCTGCTGAACCCGTGCGACCCCTTCATCCGGTCCGCGCGTTCGTCCTCGGTGTTTATGTTGTAGTCTTCATCATCATGGATCTCGGCAATGATGGGTAGACCATCCTCTGCAACCTCTTCAGGGTCCACAATCGAGATCATAGCGACCTCTTTTCCTTTCGATTCCTGCTCCGCATGGGCAGGGAGTGGATTGTTGCGCACATCCTGCCTTTGATCACTGACGATCAGTTCGCCATTTTTCATATATTGGCTCACCATGATTCTGAGCATCTTGCAGTCAGCCGTGGGATGCATGACCTTTCCTTGACATTCGCACCACTTCGGGTCCCTCACTATCTCCCTGGAGGGTGCCTTTTCGAGCGGCGGCAGGACACCGTCCTTACGCCATTGTCTGCAAAGGTCGCTTGCTTCTTCCACCGAACATGGCAGAGGTGGTGCATCGAAGTTCACTACCTTTGGCTGCTTTTGCGGCGAGACCGTATTCACTTCAGCTTCACGTCCCCTCTTGTAGATGAATCTCCCGATTTTGAAAGTAGTACCGCCCGAGGATCGCTCAGGGGCGTTCCTCTTTTTCTTCCTTTCCACTATAGGCTCGATATTCTTCGTGAATTTGATTAGCTTGGAAAACGTAGGTGTTTGCAGGTGTGCACAAGAGATTCCGGCAGGGAGACCTCCGTGTACACCGTATGTAGTGGATCAGGGATCGCACAGGAAGAATAGGGGTGTGTGTAGGGAGAGAGTAAGTCAGTAGCAATGTCTGAGAGAGAGACAGAGGTTTGGCAGAGCTTCCGCGTATGGCAGTGTTGTTCTCCTTTGTATGGAAAGGTTGACGATATATATATACTGGAGAACGTGGCCGTTGTAGTGTAGTTAATGCGCCCATTAATGGCGGCTTAATTAGCTTAACCGTAACGGCACGTTCGTCCGAGTATATAGGAACCGTTAGAGCACGTGGTGCGCGAGTACCGGAACCGTTACGAGGTTGACCGGGTTTGACCGGATTGACCGGGTCTAGGGAGCTCGTGCCATAGATCTCTCAAAAAAGTTACTAAAGGTCGCGCGCGGGCTTGGCTCGCACGCGACAGGGCTTACCCTAGCCTCCAAACCACAAATCCCTACAAGTCCCGTGCAGTGGTATGCGAGGGCTCTGTCTCGCAGCCCCCACATGGATCAGCTCGGCTGGTGATCCTGTGTGTGTGGAGCACAATATGGTGTGCTGGATGGTCGCCACGTGGCTAAGATTAGCCATGTCAGAAAGCAGTATCTACATTAGCCCCCTTTCTGCGCGTGAAGGCTTGTAGCTGTATAGGCTTCCATGCGCGGAAACCAACATGCGCGTCGTCGTCACGCACCAATTCAAATACGGGTAAGTTCAGCCCCCGTGCGTGTCATTATGACCTAAAACCCCTAGAGTCGTGCCGTCTGACCTTTAGGGTTTTAGGCGTGACGTCAGCCCGTCCTGTGATTGCGCGACACGACGGTGACGGTTGCGATTCGACTACTGAAGGGACGCAACCCCTCATTCTTTTGGATAAATACCTTGTATCCCATTATTGCAGAGCATCACTTCTTTCTCTTAAAGTGAATGGTACCCGGAGATCTTCGAGAGCAGATCCAGATAATCAATCATCAGTTCAAGACTGCAAATCGTATTCTTCAATTGTGCATCTCCAAGCAGGCTTCAAGGAAACAAGGTTGGCCTCGTTTACTCTTGATTTAAACTACCAGTGTTTGCCTTGAATCGCATTGAATCTGTAAACCCATGAAGTGTGTGAAGAGGCTTTGATCTCTAAACCTGCTTCGTTCTTAATCTTTCAACAATATTGGATCTTGCAACTCCCCAATTTCTGAAATCGGCACTGGAACTGTTTGCTTCCTGTTGCATAGATCTCGAATTCCAAAATTCAAACTGACTGGTGTGGTATTTCTCCCCCCTTTTTTTTTGCCCTTTCGCAGGAATGGCCAAAACAAGAGTAACCAGACCTGTCAAGGAAGATGAAGAGATGCCGGAGCTTCCGCGGTCTCTGTGGCGAAAAGCCCCCTTTCTGGGTGGGAAAGATTTTTACCACGCGAGGGTGAAGGCGAAGAGGATGCCTGATCCTGTTCCCGTTGAGCAGTTGTTAACCCTGACTCGCCCAGTTAACTCAGCCTTGCTCGAGTTAGTTGGCTCCGAGGATGTGGTTCGGTTGGGAATCGAGAACGGGCACTTCCCATATACTGCGATTTCTACTCAGGCGTTTGTCCAGAAGTTGGACTATATGGATGAGTGGACTGACCACGTGTTGGGTAATTACGCCGAAACTCTTGATGAAGCCAGCATTTTCTTCGCTGTTCGTGCTATGAAGGGCGCTGCCGTGAAGTTGGATCAGTCCATGCTTCTAGACCTTCTGTCCCGCTATTCGCCTGCGACTCACACGTTTCACTTTGCTGAGTTCGAGGCTGCCCCCACGCTCGAGGACGTTCAAATGCTGTATGAGCTTTCCCCCATGGGTGAGGTGGACCCCTTGAGTCACTTAAGGACATCTGCGGAATTAACCTTGTACGCGCAGATGGAGGAGTGCTTAGCAGAGGTGAAGAAAATCTCCACTCGGTGGACCAGTACAAAACCTCTTCCGAACTGGCAGCTAGTTGATACGTCTGCGAAGAATACCTGGAACAAGTGGTTGCAGTACTTCTTCCGAGACTATGCGAGCAGCAGCATCACTAAGAAGCTTTTGAGCGCGAACCCGGAGGCCGAGAATTACATAGAGGGCAAGGGTTATCACCTGACCCTTTGTGCTTTTCTTTGTGCTTGGCTGTCGAGATTTCTGATTGATGGTCACCCCCATGACGGGGTCTTCTACCATGTGCTGCCACTTGCGGTGAGGCTCGCTCTCGGCCAGAGAGTCGCACTTGGACCCTTGGTCTTGGGCACGCTATATTACAGGCTGGATCAGCTGGTTCTGGCGATGAAGGAATCGCGCGGCCGTCTCGATGTTCTGACCTTTGTCAATATCAGCTTTTTGACAATGTGGGTTTTTGAGCGCTGGCCGTCTTATGCTCCAACTCCCCTCTCACTTGAGAAGTGGTGTCCCCCAGGCGAGACGAAAGCGCTCAACAGCGGAAGGGCTGCGAGATGGTTTGGGGCAAGCAACACCAAGTGCACTTGGAGCTTGATATGCGACAAGCGAAGGGAGTTCACTGCCAGGCCTTACGCCACACGTGTTGAGAATGTGCGGTGGTTTCCGAAGCTATACCCCTCCGAAGGTATGGTCTTGTCAGAAGACCTTCTCTTTGAAAAGGGATCGCATTTCCACGAGCGCTATCGTGAGTTCTTTTGCTGGTGTCTGCGAGGTTCTCTTCCTGCACTTGCAGAGCATATTCGTGAGCTCGCGCCACGATATGAAAGGCTTACAGTGGATGTTGACCCCACTCGGGTCTCTCCTCAGTTTGGTTTCGATGCGGTGGCCCCATCAATCTGGCCCCAGTCTATCGTTAGAGGGTGCTACAAGCGCTTGCTGGCAAAAGAGTGCAAGACGGTCCTCATGAGCAATCTTCCCTTCGAGCAGCCTGCGGGGACTCGCAATGGTGGTTATTCCCAGAACTGGATCGCATACTGGCTTGCCCAGCAAACGAGGAGGGAGACCGAGGCGGCGGCACAGCCAGGAAGGGCCCCCTTGATCAAGAGAAACTCTTTTCCGTTTCGTCCCAATTGCAGTTTGAGCGAGTCTGAGTACGGTTGCTACTCGTTGTTGGACCGCGAGAATCATTTGTGCCCCGATTTCATTCTGAAGGAACAAGTCGATGCCATCAGGAAAGGTGACACGCAGGTCGTCAAATATAGCAAGGCGTTTGCTGAGGTAAGCAATTTCCTCGCGTGCTTTAAGCTTTTTGATTTCCTTGTACTGATGCTTTCATTCTGTATTATTCAGTGCCATGTGCGGAGGTTCGCAGCTGGTGATCGCTCCAAAGCGCTGGTAGACACTATTGTTGCCACCAGAAGGAAGGGGGAGGCGTACCGGTTAGCATGGAGGATGGATGCCGAGGTTGAAACGAAGGTTCGCGCAGCCATGAATACTTTTGCTGACTCGCTGATAGACAATCCTCCGGCTCCGTCTCCTCCTAGAGATGACCCGTCCCCTCCAGCGACTGCGGCGCCGAGAGTGAAAAGACCTAGGCAAAAGGGAATTACGATTTCCTCCCCTAGGAGTGCTCCAGTCTCGCCCCCAGCGAGGTCCCATTCTGTCAAGGACAAGGGCAAGGGTCGTATGCCCAGCAAAGTGCGAAAAGATCTCACAGTCGAGACCTTCGTTCCATTCAACCAAGAGGAAGAGGAAGAGAGGCAGGAGCCCCAGGCAAGTAATGGAGAAGAAGAAGGAACAGTTGTAATGCGCGAGGAAGAGTCAGGAGGTACCTCCGTCGCATCCCTTTGTCCTTTATCACAACTTCCATACAGTTCTTTTCTTTGAACCAAAAATGTATTCGCAGATGATGATGATGAAGCCGTTGGTGGCCTTGTGACCAAGAGGCAAAAGAGAGATGCCCATTCTGGCATTTCAGATGATCCTATAAGCGAGGATGTTCTTGCTGAGTCCCGGAGGACAGCCGCGGAGGCTGCTGAAAGAAGAAGGCAGCGAGAGGAAGAGGAACTCGAGCGTGTGAAGCAGCGGAGCCTCGAAGAGCAGCATGTCGACGACTTAGTGCGTCCAGTTGGCGAGGAAGACGAGCTTCCCGAAGAAGTGGCTCCTCATGTGGAGGAGGAAGATGAGGTTCCCGGAGGGGATGCAGCAGAGCTAGAGCAAGTCCAAGCGGACTTCGCAGAGATCGCGGGTGGCGACAAAGGTGAGATCTTCAATCTCGCAGTTACTTATAGAGATGTAATTGTGGGTGCATTAAAGCACGGTGTGTCAAAGCCTGACATTCGCCGTTGGTTGGTAAACAAATGCGGAGAACCCTCAGGTAATCATTTTGAGTGACATGCACATGCTAGGCTGTAGCCACTTGAGGCAAGATCATGACTGGTTTATTCGCATCCCAGGTCACGCCTCTCTTAAAGATTTGCTTAGTGAAGATACACTGATAGGGCACGGTTCCACGTCCCTAGTGTATGATGAGGATACCTCTATCCCACCCTCGCGTGGAGGTGCTTATTCTTGGCTTTAGTAAAAAAATAGCGAAATAACTTTTAACACCAGTTACCTCATGTTATCGCATTCGGTATCGCAGGTCATGCTGAGGAACCTGAGCTGGAACAGCGAATCCAGACTTCTGCGTTTCATGTCCCAATTTCGAGCTCCCATACTGAGAAGCCTGTCGCAGCTACTGGACACGCAGGTGAGCATCTCGAGGATGTCATTGAACTCTCCGATGATGTCGAAGTTGATGCTGTGCCGATGGACGAAGGTGTCCGTACCGGTGGTGGGGAAGAAAAGACAAGTGATGCCCATGTTTTCGCACCTGAGAATGTCTTTCGCCCAACGACTTCGGCTGTTCCTGTGCCTCCGGCAATGACTGAGCCAGAAGCACCTATTCCTGCGTGGAGCATTTGGGGCTCGCAGGTTGGGAACGTAGTCGCAGCTGGTGCGGCCTACACTCTTCCTCCTGACTATGAGGGGTTGGAGCTCGCAGCTGATAGGAGAGCCATGGAGCGAGGGCAGTCTTCGAACAACCCGGTGGCTCGCATTCCCTCTATTCATGAAATTCTGGAAGGGACCGGTAAGCAGAGATTTTACCATTCGTACGTCGCATTATTTGCTTGCTAGTTTTGACATCATGACTTGTTTTTGACGTCTCAGGTTTGAAGCAAACCGATGTAGACTGGGTGGTTCGAATGCGCCTCAGATACCCCCGATCGTTTGTGAGGTGTCTGGAGATCAGTCCTTTTGACAGGAGGCTATTCCTTACTGAAGCCATCTGGATATTAGAGCAGCTGTGTGCGGCTACACCTGCGACCATTTCGGCCCAGAGTGCTGAATTGCTGTGTGGCATGTGCCAAAATCTCGTGCTCAAAGTCCAAGGCAGACTTGGCTTTAAATTCCTCAAGGACAGAGTTACACTGATTCGCGCAGCTGTAACTTTGAATCTTGGGCACCAGAATCTCGCAGCTGAGATGCAGAAGGTGGAGCAGCAAAAGCAAAAGGTTGATGAAGCTTTGAAGCTGTATGACGAAATGAATGCCAAGTGCGAGCAGCTAAAGCAAGAAGTGCATCAAGTGGAGAGGCTGATCGAGCAGTTCGAGCCCCAGGACTCCTTAGTCAAAAATTTGTTTTGACTTTTCGTGTTTTTGAAAAGAAAGGAAAATGGCTGAGACATTAATGTAATGTTTTGAAACATTAATGTAATGTTGCTAGGGTTTCTCCCCCCTCTTTTTTGACAACAAACAATGAGTTTGCCCGTTTTGCCCTTTTCGGGATTTGATTGGACATTTTCTGTGCATATCCAATTATGACATCAGCAATTGATTCTTTGCTTGATTTTCGCGCTAATTTCTCGGCAGATAAGCACGCTTCCGTTGGGAAGTCCATCCGAATCATGACTATCCGTCATTTATTAGGATACGCAACCGAATCGTCGTAGCCTTTAGTAGGGTAATTGATTGTTACCGCCTTTCAAGGCGTAAGTGATTGAACTTACCCTCTTTTTGAATTTTGCTGACTCATCTTAAGCAACCGAAGAGTCTCCACAGGGCCTATATAAACCCCGTCTTTGCCATTTGGGTTCTTCATCCCAAACATGTGCTTTGCCGTGAGTCCTTACGACTGCTGGCTTCAACGCTTGTTTTTCGTTGATTCATGGCAACTTCAAGTTTTGAATCCTGAGTTTGCGCTTTGTGCTATAGAAATAGTTTCCAAGATCCACTTTATGAGGCTTATTGCTGTTTATAACCGTCATAAAGAGGATGCAGATAATACCTCATGTGTGTTCGAAGAAATTTCTTCGTGTATTATGTGTGCAGGTCATGTTTCCGGCCGCCTCGTGGCGAGGTGCAGCGCCGTAGTGACCGTGCTACCGTCTCGTAATGATCGGCGTGATTCTTCTTCAGCAGTAATGAAGAAGAATCCGTTACTTTCATGTTTGTGAGCCCGGGGTGACGAACCGTCGCGTTCATCCCCGTCTACAAGGAGCCCTTGCCCTTTGGAGCTGCTGCTTGCCTGTAGATCGCCGGAACCGGTGGCTCCTTGGGCAAATGTTATGGGGAGCATATCTGACAATGGTCTTGTCGGATAGCGGGATGGCGAGCGCATGGTTTCATGTGGCTCTTTTTAGAGCGAGATTCCCTTTGCTACAGATGTCACCCACAGATTTGGGCATCGTGTAGCCGGCGCTTGAAGCCAGGGCGGTTCGTTCTTTGCAGTCCGGGTTTCCGTACCGTGTCTCTGCTGGCTGATCAGCCATTTTTCGAATGTATTGTAAGCCATGTTGGCTGTGTAGTTAGATGCGAGCTTTTCGCTTGTAAGCTGCTATCTAGATAGATAAAGTGTAAGTCATTTGACTCATAATGATAAATAGCTCTTGTATTATCTGTTCTTTGCAACAAAATACAATTTCGCACGCGTTTCGGCTTGTTTTGCCTTGCATGATGACATGTAATGATTTCTCATATGCGATGTCAATTCGCAGACGTTTCGCTAGATCATTTGAGATCGTAATTTCGCAGCTTTGCCATCTTGACGGATGGGCTTGTAGTTGGTCATTGTAAATCGTATGAGATCACGTTCACAACTTCGCTATCGTTTCAGATAATTTTCACAGATCAATTAAGATCATTGAGCAGTACGAATTGCTATCATAGAGGATAGGCTTTGTTAGAAAACTGTTCGAGATCGTCTCACGCATAAACTGCTATCACAGCAGATAGATCTTTGGAAGATCTAATAAAATGATTCTGCACGTGCGTTGCCATCATAACAGACGGGCTTGGGTACTTAACCAAAATTACTTTGCGTAGAAATTGCTATCGTAATAGATAGGCTTAAGAAGACCATTATAAGATCGCATCTGTAGAACCTGCTATCTTCGATAGATAGGCTTTAGATGATCGATTGAGATCATTTTGCATTTTCGCTGCTATTGCAAAAGATAGACTTTGGATGATCTTTTAAGATCGCATTTTGTTTGGCTGCTATCGTAAGAGATAGGCTTCAGATGATCACTTAAGCTCGTATTTGTGCGGACTGCTATCGCAGAGGATAGGCTTCAACAGTCATTCAAGATCGCATTCGCGCTTGACTGCTATTGTAAATGATAAACTTTGCCTGATCACTTAAGATCGCATTTGCATTTGATTGCTACCATAAGAAGTAGGCTTTATATGATCAATTGAGATCACATTCGCATTGGCTGCTATCGTGAGAGATAGGCTTTGATGATCAACTAGGACCGCATTTGTATTTGGCTGCTATCGTAAGAGATAGGCTTTAGTGATCAATTAAGATCGCATTTGTATCTGGCTGCTATCGTGAGAGATAGGCTTCAGTGATCAATTAAGATCGCATTTGTATCTGGCTGCTATCGTGAGAGATAGGCTTTGATGATCAATTAAGATCGCTTTTGTACTTGGCTGCTATCGTAAGAGATAGGCTTTAGTGATCAATTAAGATCGCTTTTGTACTTGGCTGCTATCGTAAGAGATAGGCTTTAGTGATCAATTAAGATCGCATTTGTGTTTGCTGCTATCGTAAGAGATAGGCTTTGATGATCAGTTAAGATCGCATTCGTGTTTGCTGCTATCGTAAGAGATAGGCTTTGATGATCAGTTGAGATCGCATTTGTGTTTGCTGCTATCGTAGGGATAGGCTTTTGATGATCAATTAAGATCGCACTTGCGTTTGCTGCTATCGTAGAGATAGGCTTTTGAGGATCAATTAAGATCGCACTTGCGTTTGCTGCTATCGTAGAGATAGGCTTTTGATGATCAATTAAGATCACACTTGCGTTTGCTGCTATCGTAGAGATAGGCTTTGATGATCAATTAAGATCGCATTTGCATGAATTGCTATTTGCAGCGAGTGAATCATTGTTAACGGAGATATTTAAATAAAATAGGGCAATATCAGCGGCTAGAAATATGAACTTCTCATTTGGGAGAATTCTTTTATTACATCGCTCTCATATGGGAGAGGTAGAATTACGATCCCCTCATATGGGAGGGGAGATTGCATTAATCGTAGCCACATGAGATATTAAGCAACGTTATCATAAAACGTATGAAATAAGAGGAGTCAAGGATAGTACTTCTTGATCCAGCGCATGTTGACTGAGCTCGGAGTTGAGGTTGTGCCGTGCAACCTTCGTATGCTGCAGTAGCCACTATCGAAGACTTCTGTGACTTCGAAGGGTCCTTCCCAATTGGCTGCGAACTTCGGATGAGTTGCTTCTCGCATGCAGTGGTCGGATGCGCGCAAGACCAGGTCGCCAACTGCGAAATCTCGCCGCTGAACTGTCTTGTTGTAGGCGCGAGCGATTCTTTCTTGGTATCGCTTGTTAGTCCTTTTGGCTTGTTCTCGCTTTTCTTCCAGCAAGACTAAATCGTGATCGCGTTGATTTTCATAAAGCGCATGGAAGGCCAGCCGTGCCGAATTAACTCTGACCTCCGCAGGTACTACAGCTTCGGCCCCATAACATAAAAGAAATGGCGAAGCCCCTGTGGGTGTTCTTGGAGAGGTCCTGTAGGCCCACAGAGCTATGTTAAGAGAGTCGGCCCACTTCTTGTGGTCATCCGCGACCATCTTGCTCAGAATTCTCAGCAGCGTTTTGTTAGTCGCCTCGGCTTGTCCGTTTCCCTTTGGATAATAGGGAGTAGAGCATATTTGCCTGATATTGTACTCCGCAAGTTTCGTAGCTACCTGACGATTAACAAAAGGAGTACCGTTATCTGAAAGAATAGTATTCGGGATTCCGAACCTGCATACGATGTTTTCCTGAATGAAGTTGACCACAGCCAGCGCGTTTGCCGTCTTTAGTGGTATTGCTTCCACCCATTTGGTGAACAGCTCAGTTGCGGTGAGAATGAAATGGTTCCCATGTGACGTTGGTCGGATGGGGCCAATGAAATCCAAAGCCCATGTGTGAAATGGCCATGGCGTCCCTAATGCATGTAGATCCACGGCGGGAGCGTGCACTAGGTTCCCTTTGAATTGACATTCTTGGCAGCGTCGCACCTTGGTGCGGCAATCGACTTCCATCGTGGGCCAGAAGTATCCGATTGAGAGGAGCTGTCTGCATAATTTCGCGCCTCCCTGGTGTTCCACCTGATGAGAGAGGTCCATGACTTCCTGTGCTTCCCTATCGTCCAGGCATCGCAGCAAGTTGCCCTCGTGGCCTTTTCGCCAAAGCAGGTTTTCCTGAACCGTGTATCGAGAAGCTTTCCTTCGCAATTTGTCGGCCTCTTTTCTCGATTCAGGTACGATGCCCTGGGTAAGGAATTCGAACAAGGGCTTCCTCCAGTCCGTGTCGTCGTCGGTTAGAGCGACGAGTAGAGAATCCTTGATCAGTGCGCAACTTTCGCACTTCCCTTGTATCAGGGCTGCAGCTGTAGACATGTCTGGCCAATGAATGCCATATCTCTGAGCTTTCCTGTAGATTGACACCTCGCTTTCTCCGCAAGCGTGTTGGTGAATCTTTTCTAACAGCTGTTGTCCCTCTTGCTCGGAGACACATCGCATGAGTATCCCTCCAGGACCCTTGTAGTAAAGGGTATTGTCGTGGATGCAGTATCCTTTCGTGAGTGCCCAGCCCTCGCTGCTGGTGCCTTTCGCAATAGCTTGCAGGATTGCTTTTCGCCAATCTGCGTCATCTATGTGTTCGCCGTCGCACGCATCTTCTGTTAATGCCGACGATGTTCGCACTTCGATGGAAATCCTTGCGGGGCATTTGTCTATGCTGACCTTAGATCCCAGAGTTGCTAAGGCGTCTGCATGCCTGTTGTCCGCTCGGGGCTTGTGCTCGTATTTCACGTCGCAGAACTGCTGCATCAGCTTTTGCACTAGAGTGCGGTATGACAGGAGGTTGATTTCCTTCAGACCGTACTCGCCCGAGGCTTGCTTAACAATCAGCTTGGAGTCTCCCATGACTGTTAAGTTGCTCACTTCCAGAGCTTTTGCTGCACGAAGTCCCGCGATAAGAGCTTCGTATTCCGCCTCGTTGTTCGTGACTGCGAAGTTGAGTTTTGCGGACATCTGTATGACTTCCCCGTCGGGCTTTGTCAAGACTATCCCAATGCCTCCACCTTTTCTGGTTGACAAACCGTCGAAGTGGAGGGTCCAATAGGGCACGTCGATCGCGTAGATTTCAGGGCCTTCGAGCTCCTCTTCGATCACAGGTTCGTGGCTGTTGTCGGGAAACTGTGCCAGCAGATCTGCTACCGCCTGCGACTTGATCGCCCTTGGCCTCACGCATGTGATATCGTATTGAGAGATGGTCATGTACCATTTCGCCAATCTCCCGCCCGGAGTAGTGTGAGTTAGCAAGTATCTTATGGGGTCGCTTTTGGTGACCACCACTACTTTGTGCGATGCAAAATAGTGTCTCAACTTCTCTATCACAAAGAATAAGGCAAGGCAGTGACGTTCGATGTCTGTGTACCTTGACTCAGCAGGCTGTACGATGCGAGAGATGTAATAGATAGGCCTCTCTTGGCCCTCATACACCTGAGCCAAGAGTGCTCCTATAGATCTCCTTGTCGATGTAAGATATAGCAGCAGCGGTGATCCCAGTTGAGGCGCGATCATGATCTTTGGGGATGTAAGTATCTCCTTTAGCTTTTCGAATGCGGCTTCATGGTCAGGAGCCCAGTTGTACGCGGCGTCCTTCTTGAGAAGAGTGCTGAAACAGCATGTGATTTCGGCGATTGCTGGGATGAATCTCCGCAGATATGACAATTTTCCCAGGAATGTTTTCAAGGCGCTTTGGTTGTGAGGTGGCGTCATGCTGGTGATGGCTGACACTTTCGCAGGGTCAGGCTCGATCCCTTGGCGATGAACCACGCATCCCAAAAACTTTCCCGAAGTTACGCCGAATGCGCATTTCATGGGGTTCATTTTTAGTTGAAAGCTTCTGCATCTGTTGAACACCTTTCGCAGGTCTGCAAGGTGATCTGCTTCGTGCTTGGATTTGACTACCAAGTCATCCACATAGAATTCCACCTCTTTGTGCATCATGTCGTGGAATAGGGCCATCATAGCCCGCTGATAGGTTGCACCTGCGTTCTTAAGACCGAACGGCATTACCGTATAGTTAAATACCCCGACGGGAGTGATGAATGCAGTCTTCCTCGCATCTTCGGGATCCATTTTGATCTGATTGTATCCGCTGAAACCGTCCATGAAACTGAACATGCGATGGCCTGCCGTCGAATCGATAAGTAAGTCGATGTTAGGCAGTGGGAAATCGTCCTTAGGGCAGAAGCGATTGAGATCGCGGAAGTCCACGCAGATGCGGAGCTGTCCGTTCTTCTTCACCACTGGCACGATGTTGGCCAACCATGTGGGATGGTGATTTGGCTCTATGAACTTGGCATCTAGGAGTTTAACGATCTCCTGCTTGATCTTGACGTTGAGCTCCGGCCTGAAACTTCTGGTGCTTTGCTTGACCGGTTTAGACCCTGGGATAATGTCTAAACGGTGCATGGTGATGCTCGTGTCCAGACCTGGCATTTCATCGTATTCCCATGCGAATACGTCCTTGTATTCAGTTAAAAGCTGTAGCAGCCCTTGTTCCTCTTCGCTTGTGAGGTCCGCACTCAGGAAGACTGGCCTTTTCTTTTCCTCGTTCGGGCTGAGGAACACCTCCTTTAGCTCTTGCTTTTGCGGTCGCGGCCTGTCTTCCATGCATTCGGGCGCTTCTTTGAGTTTCTCGTCCGAAACGATCTGTGTTGGCTCTTCTGTCAGCGCAACTTGCTCGATTTGATTGATTTGCCCAGGGACACCCTCATGCCCGTGTGAGGACGTCCCCGCGCACCTTCATATGCGATAGCATTTCTTCCCGTTGGCGTAGAAGCTCTCTATCTCCTTACCCTCGGGGTCGTGCTTTGCAATCCTCTTAAGAGTGTACACATTCTTCCGATGATATGCAATGCGCGGCGCCTCTTCGTGTGTAGGCGGTCTTTCGTTTGCATCTCCCCTTGTCACCATCACGCCCGCAGGTGACTGGTCCTTGATGTCCTCCCAGAGAGGCAAAGGAGTAGGGTCGAATGGTCCGGGTGTTTGCTCGTCCGCCATCTCGGTGAACCACACCGCCTCGCTGAGATGTGCTTCGTCCAAGTTGAACGGGTTAGTTGAGGCTGGTATCTCGACAATCCTGTCGTTCCAGATAGCTTTCATCACCTGGTGAGCCGTGGAAGGGATTGCGTCGAAGCGATGGATCCAGGCTCGACCGATGATCATGTGATATGTGGTGTTCGCATCTATGACATAGAACTTCGCCGAACACTTGATCTTGCCAATCTGAACGCCTAGGCGGATCCATCCGATCGTCATTCTAGAGTCGCTTCCGAATCCCACCAGCGGGGATGGACGTTTGACCACTTTGTGCTCGGGGATCCCTGCTAGCTTCAGTGTGTGGAGTGGAACAACATTGACCGCTGCTCCTCCATCGACGAATGCTCGCTTGAATTCGACGCCGTTGATGATGGCGGTCACGTACAGGGGCCTCTGATGGCTCGCATCTGTCTTCTTGTCGCCGGCAGAAAAGGTCATAATCTTTTCTGTGGGACGGGACGCCCTGATGACCTTCCCGTTGGAGACCACAAGTTCCTCCTCGTAGTCCTCTGCTACCCTTAAGATTGCTTTTGTCATGTCCGCTCGACATTTTTCGGAGAAGTTCATCTCGTTGAAGAATCTGTCGAAGCCGTGCGACCCTTTCATGCGGTCGGCACGCTCATCTTCCGTGTCCATGCTGTAGTCTTCATCTTCATGGACTTCAGCAATGATGGGTAGACCATCCTCTGCGACTTCTTCCAAGTCCACTATTGAGATCATGGCGACCTCCTTGCCTTTTGGGCCCAAGTCCGTATGGGCAGGCAGTGGGTTGTTGCGCACATCCTTCCGGTGGTCGCTGACGATGAGTTCGCCGTTCTTCATCTTCTGGTCGAACGCGAATCTGAGCTTCTTGCACTCGGCAGTGGGGTGCATGACCTTGCCGTGGTATTCGCACCACTTGGGGTCCTTCGTCATCTCCTTGGAGGGTTTTTGCTCTAGCGGTGGCAGGATGCCATCCTTACGCCACTGTCTGCAGAGATCGCTTGCCTCCTCCACCGAGCAGGGCAGGGGCGGTGCGTCGAAGTTTGTAACTTTTGCTTGCTTCTGGGGCGAAACTGCATTGACCTCAGCTTCGCGTCCTCGCTTGTAGCCGAATCTGCCGATCTTGTAGGTGGTGCCGCTCGCAGGTCGTTCTGGAGCGCTCTTCTTTCTCTGTCTCTCGACGATGGGCTCGATGTTCATCGTGCACTCGATGAGCTTTGAGAACGTGGGTGTTTGCAAATTGATTAGCATGCTCTTGTACTCATCTCGCATGCACTGCAGGCATATCTCTACGAGTCGGCTTTCGAGCATGGGATCCTTGCACTCCAGAGATTTCGCTCTGAATTTCTTGATGAAAGTGATCCCATCCTCCTCGCGTTTCTGATACATCCGCGAGAGATGGATCATCGTCACCTTCTCCTCCATCTGGAAGAACTTAGTGTAGAACTTCTGGACCATGTCGTCCCAGGTCTTCACGGATCCGGCCTCCAGTGTTCGGTACCATTTGTATGCTACATTCCCAAGAGTCTTTGGGAATTCTCGCATCAGCAGTTTGGGATCAGCTCCATACGGACCCATGACATCAATGAAACGCATGACATGCTCATGGGCGTTTCCATTGACGTCCTCGAACTTATCCCATTTAGGAGCCTTGTACCCCACTGGGTTGGGCATGAGATAGATCTCCCGTGGAATGGGCGGATCGTTGTCTAGCTTCGGGATGATGGTATCCGCGAGCGACTGATGAGCCAAGATGGAGTCCACGCGCTTCTGCAAAGACGTCATGCACTCTGGAATGCTCCCCTCTGTAGCTGGCGGAGGGGTTGCCGTAGGCGGTGGCGACACATATGCCGCCGGAGGATTGGGAGTGTATTGACTGCCCGCGTTTCCCCAGATCGTTGCTGGTGGAGGCAGAGTGTATTGCAAAGTTGGGTTGGACGCCAAAGCCGTGGGCTGAGAGGCGTGAGCAGCAGGGGGTAGCATCTGCGCCGTTGACCCTTGGACCGAAGGCAGCTGCGTGGCCGACGGTGGAGTCTGCAGATGAGGATTGGGGGGCGTGGCCGATACTCCCAATCCTGGAGCGGTAGGGGTACCTCCTCCCTGAGGGATAGCGGTAACCGGTGGAGGATTTGGTGCAAGGGTGTTCAGAACGGCCAAAATCCGTTCCAATTGCGCAGATTGAGACTTGAGAGCTTTTGCCTGACTTTGGACAGTGGCGTCCAAAGACTCTAAAGTCGGTGCCTCGCCGGGTGTCGTCGGAGTACGGCGGACTTCTTCTCCTGAGGGAGTTTCGGCGGAAGGCGATCGGTTGCTGACATCGTCCTCCTGAGACATGGTTGCTTTTGCTGGTAAGTTCACGTCGGGTTCACCAAAATGTGCACAAGAGATTCCGGCAGGGAGACCTCCGTGTACACCGTATGTAGTGGATCAGGGATCGCACAGGAAGAATAGGGGTGTGTGTAGGGAGAGAGTAAGTCAGTAGCAATGTCTGAGAGAGAGACAGAGGTTTGGCAGAGCTTCCGCGTATGGCAGTGTTGTTCTCCTTTGTATGGAAAGGTTGACGATATATATATACTGGAGAACGTGGCCGTTGTAGTGTAGTTAATGCGCCCATTAATGGCGGCTTAATTAGCTTAACCGTAACGGCACGTTCGTCCGAGTATATAGGAACCGTTAGAGCACGTGGTGCGCGAGTACCGGAACCGTTACGAGGTTGACCGGGTTTGACCGGATTGACCGGGTCTAGGGAGCTCGTGCCATAGATCTCTCAAAACAGTTACTAAAGGTCGCGCGCGGGCTTGGCTCGCACGCGACAGGGCTTACCCTAGCCTCCAAACCACAAATCCCTACAAGTCCCGTGCAGTGGTATGCGAGGGCTCTGTCTCGCAGCCCCCACATGGATCAGCTCGGCTGGTGATCCTGTGTGTGTGGAGCACAATATGGTGTGCTGGATGGTCGCCACGTGGCTAAGATTAGCCATGTCAGAAAGCAGTATCTACAGCAGGTTGATAAGCATACCTTTGTATTCGTCTCGCATGCATTGCAGGCATATCTCCACGAGTCTGCTTTCGAGTAGCACATCTTTGCACTCCAAGGATTTGGCCCTGAATTTCTTGATGAATGTTATCCCATCCTCCTCGCGCTTCTGATACATCCGCGAGAGATGAATCATCGTCACCTTTTCCTCCATCTGGAAGAACTTGGTGTAAAACTTCTGGACCATGTCATCCCAAGTCTTCACGGATCCGGCTTCCAACGTCCGGTACCACTTGTAAGCCACGTTCCCCAAGGATTTCGGGAACTCGCGCATCAGCAGTTTAGGATCAGCCCCATACATCCCATCACATCAATGAAGCGCATGACATGCTCATGGGCGTCTCCATTGACATCTTCGAACTTGTCCCATTTAGGAGCCTTGTACCCGGCAGGGTTAGGCATGAGATAGATCTCTCGTGGAATAGGTGGATCGTTGTCAAGCTTCGGGATGATGGTATCCGCGAACGATTGGTGAGCCAGAATAGTGTCTATGCGCCATTTCAACGACGTCATAAACTCCGGAGCACTTCCCTCAGCAGCGGGAGGAGGGGTCGCCACAGGCGGAGGCGACACATATGTCGCAGGAGGACTAGGGACATATTTTGAATTCACGTTACCCCAAATTGTCGTTGGAGGAGGCCAGGGATACTGTGAGGCCGGGTTAGGTACCAAAGCCGGAGGTTGAGGAGTGTGAGCAGCGAGAGGCAACATTTGAGCTGTTGACCCCTGAATTGAGGGTAGCTGCGTGGCCGCCGGTGGAGTTTGCAGGTTAGGGTTGGGTGGTGTGGTTGAAACTCCCAATCCTTGAGTGGTGGAGGCTCCTCCTCCCTGAGAGACGGCGGTGGCTGGTGTGGGGTTTGGAGCGAGAGTCCCCAAGACAGCCATGATCCGTTCTAGCTGCGCAGATTGAGCTTTGAGCGCCTTCGCCTGATTCTGGATGGTAGTGTCCAAGGCTTCTAGCGTCGGAGCTTCACCGGTGGCCGTAGGAGTACGGCGAGTCTCCTCTCCCGAGGTGGTCTCCGTGGAAGGCGATCTGTTACGGACATCATCCTCATGAGACATGGTTGCTTGCAATGGTAAGTTCACGTCGGGTTCACCAAAATGTGTACAAGAGAATCCTGGCGAGAGAACTTCGTGTACACCAAAGGCAGAGAATAGAAAATGGCACAGGAAGTGTTGGGTTGTGTGTAGGGAGAGAGTAAGGCAGTAGTAATGTCTGAGAGAGAAACAGGGGTTTGGCAGAGCTTCCGCGTATGTCTGGTGTGTTTTTCTTGTATGGAAGGGTTAATGTCCTATATATAACGGAGAATGTTACCGTTGTAGTGTGGTTAATGCGCCCATAAATGGCGGCTTAATTATCTTAACCACAACGGCACGTTCGTCCGCGTATATAGGGACCGTTACAACACGTTATCCGCGTATACCGGAACCGTTATGGGGTTGAATGGGTTTGACCGGGTTGACCGGGTTTATGGTGCTCGTGCCATAAATCTCTCAAAAGCAGTTACTAAAGGTCTCGCGTGAGCTTGGTTCGCACGCGACAGGACTTACTCTAGCCTACAGACCACTAAGTCCCTACAAGTCCCGTGCAGTGGTATGCGAGGGCCCTGTCTCGCAGCCCCCACGCGGATCAGCGCGGCTGGTGATCCAGTGTGTGTGGAGCACAATATGGTGTGCTATATGACTGCCACGTGGCCAAGATCTGTCTGCTCAGAAAGCACTATCTACAACATCATAACGATAGTAAAGGTTTTAGTATCAAATAACTTGTTGGTTTCCTTCGATGACTTCAAACATGAAATATTGTTCACGTGTCTACGGATAGTCCACTTCTTGGATTGTCTCCGGATCCTCCACGCCTTTGTGCTAGCTAGGCATGAAGGACGAAGAAGAGGAATCACGCAAACCGGACCTCAAGGGGCGGGTCGCCTCATTGAGTCCGACGGGTAGAGGGGGCGGACGGGTCTAGGCTTCGGCCTAGGCTTGTCTCTCTCTTCCTTGCTTTTTTCTCTCATTGTGTTATAACAATTATGACACTCTTATGAGACATAAGTTAGGAGTGTTCTTTATATAGTCTAACAAATCCTTTTAAACTACATAAAAGCTCCAATACTAATCACGGCTTTACATAGATTAGTCCACATTGCAAATTAGTCCCACTAAGTTTGCTTGTTGTTGCGCATTGATCCTTTTATTTATTTAATCATTTTAATCAATTCACAAGTCCGGTTTAATTCATAGGGAGTGTGACCCCACAGGTTTATACTTAGTTGGTAGTAACAATTACAAGCATAGTGCGGTGTCTAGCATTACATTCATGCCACCCAACTAATAGAAATATTCAGTAATCCGACAAACCTTGTGCAAATATTGTCTCATCCCTTTGTCTCTATAACCGGATAGGACACGAGACATAAAAGTTACACTCGTATATCAAATTTATAGTTTCATAATTCGGGGAATAGTCTTATCCATGTAGATAACATCAATATCCCATATTGATTTATTTGAGTTTGGCCAGACATTCTATAAGCACCATACCTCTATTAGCCGTGGATATTTCTCCCTTTATGTGGTAGGGACAAATTATATCTACATCACTACCATATCTAAGATTGCTTCCTATTGTTTTCGATATGCGCCTTTATTAGTACCCAGTTATGGGGTACAGTGTTGGAATAGATGCCCTAGAGGCAATCTAGTTTAGTATGAATTTATTTTTGGCTAGAAATTCATTTATTATTTACTGGATATTTAATGTAATGAAGTCCTTAGATTTACAATTGTGTTGTTTATCTTAAATATCCCTAGTCCAGTATAATGATTAATGGGACAATCATCTATAGACTAGTATGGGGTTGGATTGATATGGAGATATCATGATCCAACACATAGGTGTGCATTAAGGGTAATGACGCACTGGATTGACACATCTCCGAGAAGGCTACATACACGTTATGTTGAGTCACAAGCGCTTCTCGCGGTGCAATGGCATTGTCATCCTTAGACTTGAAGTAACTAGATATTCTAGTTGTGGATTATTGTGATTTTGGTAGCGTTAAACGCTACACCGTGACTGGGTAGTTATAAAGGCGTGTACCGGATACAATAAGAAGCAAGCATAGAGATCGTATTGTACGTAGATAGAATTTGTCCCTCCTACATAATGGGAGAAAATATCCTAGGCCACTCGAGGGATAGTGCTTATAGAATGTCTGGCCAGACTCAAATAAATCAATATGGGATATTGATGTTATTTGCCCGAATAATGCTATTCCCATGGACCGAGAAACTTCGGATTGGATATACGAGTGTGAATTGTATGTCTCGTGTCCAATCCGGATATAGAGACAAAGGGATGAGACAATTACTTGTACAAAGGTTGTCAAGATGACTATTCTATTAGTTGGCTAGAATGGATGTTTTGCTTGAAACCGCTCCATATAAGCAAATAGTTTCTACCAACTAGATAGAACCTATGGGGTCACACGCTATATAGAGTTGAAATAGATTTGGGAATTAATAAATTTTATTAATTAATTATAAGGATCACATTGCGAAACCTTGCAAACTTAGTAGGGACTAATTTGCAAGGAAGGGACTAAATTGAATTCCAGTAGGACTAGAATAAGTCCTTTAGGTAGTTGGAAAGGATTTCTTGGACTATATAAATGACCTTTCTTCCTTCCTTCCTTCCAATACTTATGATTCATTAGATCATAACTTGAGTGGGAGAGAACAAAAGGAGAGAGAAAGCAAGAAAAGAGAAGCACGCTGCCCCCTTTGCCGCCGCCCGTCCCCGTCGGCCCCAAGGAGGCCGAAACTCCTTGGTTTGGTCTCGTTTTGCGTGATTCGTCCTCTTCCTCTTTCTGGGCTAGCACCAAGGAGTGGGAGATCTTGAAATCAACTCTAGGCGTGTATCAACTATAGAGAACGTGACACAATTCGCGTTTGAAGTCATCAAAGGAGAATCCTAAGGTGTGTTAAATGATTTCTTCCTTTACCATCGTTATGTCTCTTGACTTGTGATCCTTGGAGGGTTTTGCATGGTTAATTATTGTTTCCGTTGCGCATCCATAAATCAAAACCCTACTTACAGTTTGACGATATCAAAAACACAATATTCCACAACTAGAGGATCTAATGACTTCAAGTCTGAGGATTACAATACCGTTGTCACTACGAGAAGAACTTGTGACTTTACATAACATGTATGTAATCTCCTCTTTGTGGGCCAATACAGCATGCCATTACACTTTATGCATACCCATGTGTTGGATCGTGATATCTTCATATCAATCCAACCCCATACTAGTCTATAGTTGCTTGTCCTATTAATCAGTATAATCTACTTGGGATATTTAGGATAAACAACATATTTTCAATCTAAGGAATTCATTATATTACATGTCTCCATAAATAATACAATTAATATTCTAGCCAAAATTAATGTTCATACTAAATAGGATTGCCTCTAGGGAATCTATTCCAACAGTCTACCACTTGCACTAAGGACGATATGGTGCATATCGTATGCCAATAGATCTAGTGTGCCCTTCATTCTTGCGGTGAACAAGCTGCTTCGTGAGAGGATCTGACAGATTCTCATTTGTCGGAATCTTGCATATCTTCACATCTCCTCTATCGGTGATACCTCGAATAAGATGAAAATTCCTGAGCACGTTTTTTGATTTCAAGTGTTACTTGGGTTCCTTTGATTGTGCGATCGCTCTAGTGTTGTCACGATACAACTCCATTGCTACTACAATTCTATGAACCACACCAAGTTCAGTAATGAACTTTCTAGTCCAAACAGCTTCCTTTGTTGTGCCACTCGTAGCAATGTACTCTGCCTTAGTGGTAGAATCTTCAACTATCTCTTTCTTGTAACTCTTTCAGCCCAAAGATCCTCCATTCAGGCAATACACAATTCCCGACTACGATCTGAAATAATCTTTGTCGGTTTGGAAGCTTGCCTCCTTGTAATCTCTTATACGCAACTCTACCTCCCCTCCATAGATCAAGAACGCATATTTAGTTCGTCTCAAGTACTTGAGGATGTTCTTGACCTCTAGCCAATGACTCTCACCCGGATTAGACTGATATTTTCTTGTCATACTCAAAATTTATGATACATCTGGTCTAGTAAAAAACATTGCGTACATGATGGAACCTATGGCGGAAGCATAGGTAACCCGACTCATGCGGTGCTTCTCAATCTCATTGGAAGGGAAATCATTCTTCAAAAGATTGATTCCATGCGACATGGGCAAGAATACCTTCTTGGAATCTTGCATTGTGAACCGATTCAACACTTTGTCTATATATGTACTTTGACATAGGCCTAGCATCTTCCTCGACACCAAGTGTATAAGATGCATCCCCTAAGTCTTTCATTAAGAAACACTTTCCTAGCCAACCCTTCACAGATTGCAGCATAGGAATATCGTTTTCAATGAGTAGTTTTTCATCCTCATACAAGACCAGAAATACAACAGAACTCCCACTAACCTTATTGTAGATACAAGATTCATCTTCGTTCTTGATGAAGTCAAACTCTTTGACTGATTCATAAAAACATCGAATCTAACTCCTAGAAGCTTGCTTCAATCCATAAATAGATCGCTGTAACGTACATACTTTATTTGCATGCGTTGGATCTACAAAACCCTCAGGTTGTGTCATGTACACATCTCCAGGAGGTTTCCATACAGAAACGCAATTTTGACATCAATCTTCCAAATCTCATAGTTGTAATAAGCTGTAATAGCAAGTAGGATTTGAATGGATTTTTTCATCGCGACTGGTGAAAAGGTTTCATCAGAGTCTCTACCATGAATTTTTCTGAATCCTTTTGCCACCAATCGGCCCTTATTTTTAATCACATTACCATCCATGCCGGTCTTCTTCTTTAAGACCCATTTGGACGCTATGGGTCGCGCCCCTTGGGGTGGTTCCACCAGTGTCCATAAGCCACTTCCGAGAGTCCGGCCCTTTCACGGCCTCTCCATAGGTAGTAGGCTCATCATCTATGAGCAGCGCGTCACACGGCTCAGTCACGAGAAGTCCATACGTCTCTTGCACCTGGCGCACTCTACTGAACCTACAAAGATTTTGTGTTATTTGAACAAGTTCTTCCACAAATTCTTGTGTTTCCTATTAGTGTTCCATAGTAGGATCAGTGGTTTGTGGTTCTTGAATTTTTCAAGCTCTATAGTCCTCCCACTTGCTTATTTAGAGAGAAACTCTCTTTCTAGAAACACGACGGACCGGGCAACAAACACTTAGTTCTCGATTGGATTCTAGAAGTAATATCCCTTAGTTTCTTTAGGGTATCCCATAAACTTGCACTTATCCGACTTGGGCCCGAGCTTGTCTGTTTGTAAACGTTATACATAGACATCGCATTCCCAAATCCTCATGAAGGACAATGTGGGACGCATCCAACTCCACATCTCATAGGGAGTCTTCTTGACTTATTTAGATGGAACACGGTCAATGGTGAAAGCTGCACTCAATAGAGCGTATCCCCAAAATGATAATAGAAGATTAATTTCACACATCATAGATTGAATCATGTCTAATATTGCTCGATTCCTCTCCCTGGACACGCCGTTCCATTGCAGCGTTCCGGGTGGAGTGAGTTGGGACAAGATCTCTCTAAGATATTCATCAAACTCTTGGCTTAAGTATTCTCCTTCAAAATCCGATCATAGAGCCTTGATACTCTTGCTATGTTCATTCTACTTCACTATTTAATTCTTTGAACTTTTGAAAGGATTCAGATTTTGCCTTCAAAAGGTATACAAATCCATATCTACTGAAATCATGAGTAAACGTAATGAAATAGACGTAACCACTCCTGGTGGGCGTGGAAAATGGCCCACATACATCAGTATACACGAACGCCAATTTCTCACTAGTCCTCTCACCTTTCTTATTGAAAGGAGACTTTTCATCTTTCCCAATGAACAAGCTTCACATGTCTCATATGATTCGAAATCAAATGAGTCTATAAATCCATCATTATGGAGTCTAGATACACGTTTCTCGTTTATATGACCTAGATGACATTTCCATATAAAAGCTTGATTGATATCATTCATTTTAATCCTCTTCGTATATATGTTATAGAAATGATTACTTTGATCAAGGTTATATGATCCATTAAATAATTGCACGCTACAATAGTGAATACTGTCAAAATAAATGGAGCAACAATTGTCCTTTATTGAAATAGATAAACCTTTCTTGTCCAAACAAGAAATAGAAATAATGTTTATGCTCACAGAAGGCACAAAATAGCAATTATTTAATTCGAAAACTAATCCTGGAAGCAAAGACAGCTCGCACACGCCAACTCCCAATGCTGCAACTTTGCTCCATTCCCAACGCGCAGATCTAACTCCCCTTTAGCCAATCTTCTACTTCTCTTTAGGTCCCGCACATTTGGACAAATGTGAGATCCACATCCAATATCCAATACCCAGATGAAGAGATAATTAAATTTACATCTATAACAAAAATACCTGGTGGTGGTGGAATCACTATTCCAAGCCTTTTATCGTCCAGATATTTTGGGCAGTTCCTCTTCCAGTGTCCAGGATGACTACAGTAGTGAAAATGAACTTTAGTCAAATCCTTGGCAATACCACCAAGAGGTTTCAGGGAAACTTCCTTAGGTTTGGCATTTGACTTGCCTTTCTCCTTGGAGGTAGAAGCAAACTTTCTGGTCTTTCCTTTTCTTACCATCATTATGACCTAGCGCTTTCCAATGTTGATGCTTTGTTAAGCTGTCCTCAACATATCGAGTAGATCTTGCAGAGACTTGACGATCTCATTCATGTTATAGTTCATGATGAACTGTCCATAACTATCAGGAAACGATTGCAAGATAAGATCAGTCACCAACTCTTGGCCCACCGTAAACCCTAGGCGTGTGAGGCTCTCCAAGTACCCGATCATACGGAGCAAGTGAGGCCCCATAGGGTTTCCCTCTGACAAATGACATTTGAACAATGCCTTGGAAACTTCATACCGCTCAACCCTTTCCCACTCTTGGAAGAGCTTCTTAAAGTGAATTATAATATCAAACGGAACCATGTTATTATGTTGCTTCTGAAGCTCAGAGTGCATGACGAAAATCATTAGCCAGGCCACATAATTAGCATCATCAACGATCTTTTGATGCGCCTTTATGGCTGCAGCAGAATTGTTTTATGTACCATCAGGAACTTTCTTCTCTAGAGTGTACAGTTTCTTTTCCTCCTTGAGAACGATTCTCAAGTTCCTATACCAGTCCAGAAAGTTGTTCCAGAAAGATTGTCCTTCTCGAGGACGGCTCGTAGGGAATGTGATGAATTCGATGAATTGTTTGCCATTGGAATATACAATTTTAGTATTTTGTGAACAAATAACTACATTTTATAATGGCTAGATTATTAAACATAGCTCCCACTATTTTTCTCGGATTAATAACCCTCCATATTAATGCGGAAAATATCACTCTATTTTATAGTGGGCCAAGATCCATATTTCACTTCTTTTTGAGCTTTGTTTGGCAAGTCGCCAACAATTAATTATTTAGCTAGGAATAATTCCAATTGCATCCTTATGATATTCTTGGTCCATTTGGGAAAATAACTCCTTATTTATCTATCATATATAATCCCAATTGGTTTTCCTAGGCTTTTAATCCTATTAAAATCACGTAGTTGCGTCCAACCTCTTACTCAAACAATTGCACATTACTTGCTTGTGCCATCGCATCACATCATGATGAACCAAGTCGCCTTGCTTTGGCACGCACAAGCTTGGTAAAGCATGATCATGGAGTGTTTAAGTAACGAGAAGGCAAATGCAATATTTTAATTGGAGGGATTTTCCTTTCAATTTTATTTGTTTTTTTATCCATATCAACTGATGTACTTATTTTGAGTTGTGCAAACTCTCAATAAAAGATTCAGGTTGTATTATCCTGTTACCAATTTTGCTGGTATGAACCATACAACAACAATAAAATAACAAGACAATAAATTAAAAAACCACAAACAAAAATTAAACGTGATATGGATATGGTCTCTAAAGTAAGATATTCCCAGGCCAATGAGAATATCTATGAACCCTAAAATAGCAAGCCCATCTCCATCTGCCTCCATCTTGTAGTCCATGATCCATAGCTTTTTGGAATGTCGCCATCTTGTGGTTTCTTGTATTCTTTAGGTTTCTTTTCCATATCTTGTCTATCATCTACTCTATCTAATACTAGATATCATCTGTAATAAATAGAGAGATCTCACAAGTTGAGAAGAAGACTGGTTCGCAGGCCGTAAAACCTAATTAACTATTACATTAATTATACCAGCTCACAGGCTGTAAAACAAACCAAAAAGTAAGACAATCACAACATCCACACCTAAGGCCATATTTAATCACCATGCAAATAGCACATAAACAGTTAAAATCTAATTTTAACGTGCTTGATATATTTTAGTTGATTTGGACACATAGGATCTAAACGGTCCAAGAGGCCCACCATGAAAATGGTCGAACCATCAAGAGGCGAGATGCCTCCTTGAGGCCGGCATGTAGAGGGGGCAACCGTGTCTAGGCTTCGGCTTAGGCTTGTCTCTCTCTTCCTTACTTTTTTCTCTCCTTGTGTTATAACAATTATGACACTCTTATGAGAAATAAGCTAGGAGTGTTCTTTATATAATCTAACAACTCCTTGTTAACTACATAAAAGCCCCAATACTAATAATGACATTACATGGATTAGTCTACATTGCAAATTAGGCCCACTAAGTTTGCAAGTGGTTGCGCATTGATCCTTCAATTTTTATAATCATATTAATTAATTCCCAAGTCCGGTTTAATCCATAGGGAGTGTGACCCCATAGGTTTCTACTTAGTTGGTAGTAACGATTACTAAAATGGAGCGGTGTCTAGCAACACATCCATGCCCCCCAACTAATAGAAATAGTCAGTAATCCGACAAACCTTGTGCAAGTATTATCTCATCTCTTTGTCTCTATATCCAGATAGGACACAATACATACAAGTCACACTCGTATATCCAATTTATAGTTTCTGTATATGGGGAATAGTCTTATCCATGCAGATAACATCAATATCCCATATTGATTTATTTGAATTTTGCCAGATATTCTATAAGCACCATCCCTCGAGTGGCCTTGGATATTTGCTCCTGTTATGTGGGAGGACAATTTCTATCTACATCACTACCATCTCTAAGTTTTCTTCCTATTGTGTCCGATATGCGCCTTTATCACTACCCAGTTACGGTGTCGCGTTTGGCGATATCAAAAACATAGTTTTCCACATTGAGGATCTAGTGACTTCAAGTCTAAGGATGAAAATACCGTTGCCACTACGAGAAGCACTTGTGACTCTACATAAGATGTATGAATCTTCCTTGTTGTTGGTCAATCTAGTATGCCATTACCCTTAATGTATACATGTATTGGATCATGATATCTCCATATCAATCCAACCCCATACTAGTCTAAAGTTGATCTTTCTATTATTCAGTATAATCGTCTAGGGATATTTAAGATAAACAACACATTTGCAATATAAGGACTTCATTATATTAAATATCTCCGTGATTAATATAATGAATATTCTAGCCAAAATTAATGTTCATACTAAATAAGATTGCCTCTAGGGCATCTATTACAACATCCTTAAGGTTTATCAATGAAAGAACCCAGATGAAGCTGGATATTTACCAGAATGCCAACATCGTCAATTCTTTAAAAAATGACCAAGACCGAAAAGACGCATAAGGCCTCGCCATATGACACAATTAACAGTCTGGAAGCCTGGAGTGGCACGACACATCCAAGGGCGCCAACGTCATTAGTAAACGCCAACCTTGCAAACCAGCCAAAACAAATCACATTATAAAAAAATACCATGACCACTTCGCCATACAAAGAACAAACCAGAAAAGAGCAGAGAGGTACATTACCCGAAAAAACCGCCTACACTCTTTTATTATAGCAGATAGATATCTTAGAAATTTTTGAAATAAAAATCTCCTACTGTATGGTTTCCTGACACTTAGCTACCAAAAATATTGATTGTGTCAGAAAACCCCTTGCAGTTTCACTTTTACGACATCGTGCACTATTTTTCAAACATAAACCCCCTACAATTTTACTTTCACCGACACTTAGCTAACAGTAGTTTTAGTAAAATGATGTGCAATGTCTATAGAAGTGAAGCTGTAGGTTGTTTTCTAATGAAACCAGTATTTGTCGTAGCTAAGTGTCAGCGAGACAATACTGCAGGGGGATTTCCAGTCAAAGTTCTACATCTCATTTTATAAATAAAATGAGTTCAATTTTCAAAAAAAAATATGTGACTGTGGAAGATGATTCCATATGAAGGACCAATGAATGAACTGTTATGAGAATGGAAAATAAATTATGTTATTTACCTTGAACAAGCTGATTATTTATACAAGAGTGCTGTAACACAGAGGAAAAATAAAACTTTTGTCGAAAACAAACCAAGGACCCATGTGATTGAACATAATTTGATGATTAGAGGTTTACCTCAGTCGCACTGAATAGTGACGATAGCTAGCGTGAAAAATGAAAGTGTGAGTGTGCAGATGGTAATGCAGCTAATATATTCTAGAACGGGGGGGGGGGGGGGGGGGGTTGAATAGACTCTGCCAACTAGTGGCGTTCAAGGCCTTGAAAACAAGTTCAAGCCTTTGAAAGAGATGCAGTTTGTAATAAAGCAGATAAGCCTTTTTCAAGGCCCTGAAAAGAGTTTCAAACCCTTGAAAAACAGTCAGTTTTGAGTGCTGCAAAAGCTATGAAAATGAATGAACTGTAAAATGAAAGAGACAGATGATTTATAGAGTTCAGTCCACTTGGACCTATGTCTCTAACTCAGGGATCTTCTCCATGCATGATTTTCAACACAATTCTTATTAATCAAAAGCTAAGCCCTAGATCTCAAGAACACATAGATTCCTTACTCTGTTACAGCTTGTGGTACACCCTAACCTATCTAGTACCTGCTCTAGCTAACTGATTGAGTAAGAATTCTATATTGTTCTCCTTGAACAATCCTCGACAATAAAGATTGAGATATTACATAAATGATCTACCAATAAAGCACAATACAGAAGAACACCTAGAGTGTTGAAAATGCAGTTAAGTATGCAGTGATCTTCTATGAATACATTGTGACATTGATGAACCTATTTGATGCTTTTCAATCCAGAACTTTTTCTCTCTTTTTGCCCGTTGAGTGTTGGGTTTTGTTGCTTCAGAATTGAGCTCTATTTAAACTTCAAACAGCTATGCAAATCTTCCCTGATTTTCAGCAACAAATCTCCTATTTTGTAGGCAACAAACTTTGTCTCTTTGACAATCTTCTCCAACGGTTAAATGATCACAATCTCCAGAGATAATGTCGTGATCTTGCATTTGAATAGATTGAGAAGTTGTTAAGTCATTCAAATCAAACAAAGAATGATCTTCTCAATTATTTCCTTCCCTGCAAAAGTCAGATTAAGAAATAATCTCTGCAAAATCATAGGCAACAGATGATGTTCTATGTTCAAACAAGTTAGAATGATTTGTCTTTCCTCATCAAATAACAGTAAGACAATCATATAAAGGTGAGAAAGGAAATCAACTTAGAAGAGTTTTTAGAAAACTCCCCTTGAGAATGTTCACATATGTTAAGTAGTTTCAAGGCCTTGAAAATAGCTATACTATTTTCATGCCTATGAAAATTTGATTCAAGGCTTTGAAAGCTGGTTCAAAGGCTTGAAATAGTTAAACTCACCAACAGAAAATAAAAAGTTCAGCAAATAGAAAATAACTCCTATGAATAAAACATAAAACCCTAGAATTTATCCCCATTTTTGACTTTCATCAAAAAGATAGAGAGGATGTTGGATCAAGTTTCTGGAAAATTTTGAAAAGAAAACTGAAAAAATAAATAGAGAGAATGAGGAAGAAAGAATAGGCCAGATTAAGGGGTTGGGTCTTCATCTCCATCCTGATCTCCTTTTTCTGCCTCACTGTCTTCAGCATGTGTCTTATCACGTTCTTCCTGTTTTTCTTCATTCTCACAAGCAACAGTAGCTTCTTCAGTCTTGTCCTTTGTAGCAGCCTTTGGAGATTTCTTCTTTTTCTTCAAGGTAATCAGCAGGGCATCTGAGTCAGGACTGTTGACTTCATCTCTTTTCAGAGAATTTTTTTCTATCACTTGCTTTCCCTTATCTTTGACTTGAGCAGCCTCTTCCTGATTCGAGTTTTCACTAGGCAGATTCTTGTCAGAGTCACCCTTCTTTACCCCTTCCTCATCCTCTCGAACATCAAGCAATGTCATGCTCCTGAAAAAACTTTCCACCATATACTTCACTTGACTCATGTCAGTCTCAAGTCCATAAAAAATTTCTTTGATTTCTTCAATATCCAACTCCAAACCATCAAGTCTCTGATTGTCTGTAGGCAGAGAAGTCTGACTTGAAGTGGGAGTCAAGGTCTTGGGCTTAAGAAACTTTTTTTCACCCAGTTCTACTTCAGTCAAATCTGAGTACAACTTCCAAACATTTTCTTTAGTCTTCACCACTCCAATGTTCCCAAAGGCCTTCTCATTAAGCATTCCCATGCCAGAAGTGACTGATTCCTATCCACCTGTTGGGATCTCAAAGTGTTCAAAGAACAATGTGAGCAGATTTTCATAGGGAAGAGGTTGTTTCCTTTGATTGGTATGGCTAAAGAGCATATGTTCAAACAAAAAATTTGGAAGATCAACCTCATAGCCATGCATGATCAAATACATGATGTGCAACTTTCTTTCAGTCACCAACTCCCTAGAGTGCTCTCTGGGAAAGATACACCTTTCCAGAATAGTGTGAAGGACTTTGGCTTTAACATTTAACACAGAGTGTGTTAATTGTATCGCTGTGGTGGGAGTGTTTGGTAGATAGAAATCTTCTTTGGCTTGTTTCAGTATTTCTGTCTTTGGTGGGTGATTGCTTGTGTCATATCTCTTGGGACATCCTAGCACATTGGCAAACTCAGAGTGGTCCAATTCAATATGTATTCCAGCAACTCTAGATTCAATGACCAAGTCTGTTGATCTCTTAACTTGTTTCATGTTCAAATAGAAGAGTCTGGTGAGTCTCGGATAGGCTAACTCTTTACGGTTTAGCATAAACCACAGAGAACTCTTCTTTGACATAGAGATGCACTTATGTTTCATGTGTTCCACCGTATGCATATTTATCATACTACATAACGTAATAGATATGGAAGAAAAAACCATCTAGCCACTGACCTTTGGATGTGTTTGAGACAAACCAAGTTTCATTAGGGGTTGGAGTCTTTGAGTAGATTTGCAAGGATTCTCCACGTAATTTTTGTGCTGTTCTTCTGTTTCTTTAACTTCTTGTGGTTGGAGACCTCTGTATCAGGTTGCTTCTCTGCAGCAACCTTCTCTTTCTTCTTTTTCTTCTTTGAGGAGGGAGTTTCAACCTTCTTGGATTTCTTTTGGGGAGAAGGGAGATCTGCAACATCCTTTGCATTAGGAGTTCTAGAGCTAGAGTCTCCACTAAGCTCTAGAACTTCATCCATTGCTGCCTTTCTTCTCTTCTCTGAACCAGTTTTTGATCCTCCTGCCTTCTTTATTCTGTATGAGGTTCTCCTTGTGCTCATTAGGAATTGAGATAAGAATTGATAGAGGTAGGAATGATACGGAGAGAAGAGAAGAGAAGAAGATAAATACTAAAAGAGTTTGAGTTTCAAATGAAAACTAGAATATCTCCCTTATCTGAAAAGATCTGTAACAATTAGAGAAAATTCAATTCTTTTAGGCAGTTGGAAATAAAATATTTTTATACTATTTTTGGCCAAAACGTGTTTTTGGAAAAGGTAGGGGCTATATTGAGCAAATGTCTACAGAGATATCACCTAATACAGAATGATCCAAGTTTATTGACTATTAGTATAGTGGACTTATTTTCAAGGTTTTGAAAAGGTTTTCAAGGTCTTGAAATGTTTTAATACTGCAACAGATAAAATCAAAGCTTTGAGATGATTTTCAAGGATTTGAAAATCAGTTCAAAACCTAAAACATATACAACTTACCTTTCTTACCTGATGCTCCTCCTAAACCAATGCATCTTTATTTAGCATTCCCAAATACAATCTTAGAGCTGAGAATCTTTCATCTGCTAATGGTTTAGTGAAGATATCTGCCATTTGCATGTTAAGGGAAACAAATTCAAGAAAAATATCACCTTTCTCAGCATGATCTCTGATGACATAAATGTGCTTGGTTCTTGAATGTTGAATTGGATTCTTTGTAATTGAAATTGCACTGGTGTTATCATTTGATAGGTATGCTTCAGAAATCAAATCCAAGGTTTCTTAGCTGTTGAGAAATCCATAGTATTTGTGAAAAACATGCTCATGCAGCTATATATTCAGCTTCTGCTGTTGATAGAGAAACTAAATTATGTTTCTTGGAATGCCAACTGATCAAGGATGATCCACTAAATTGGCAAGTTCCTGAAGTGCTTTTCCTATCAACTTTGTAACCTTTAAAGTCAGGATATGAAAATCCATGCAATGATAAGTTAGAATGTCTTAGATACCAAAGCCCTAAGTCTTTGGTACCACTGAGATATCTCAATATTCTCTTAACGGCAGTCAAGTGTGATTCTTTTGGATCAGCTAGAAATCTAGCACATATGCATACACTAAATATGATACCTGGTCTGCTTGCTGTGAGATAGAGTAATGATCCAATCATACATCTATACTCTTTCACATTTACACTCTTACGAGATTCATCCTTGTCTAAGGATAGTGTAGAAATCATAAGAGTCTTGTCTCTTTACATTGAGCCATGCTATATTTGCTTAACAAGTCTCTTGTGTATTTGTTTCGATGCAGAAAGATGCCCTTATTGAATTGATGTATTTGAAGTCCTAGGAAGAAGTTCAGCTCTCCCATCATGCCCATTTCAAATTCCCTGCTCATAAGACTTGAGAATTCTCTGCACAATTGATCATTAGTAGCTCTAAATAAGATATCATCAACATAGATCTGAACTACAAGCAAATCTTTCTCCGGAGTCTTAATGAAAAGAGACTTGTCTACTATTCCTCTTTTGAAATTATTTTCAAGAAATTTTTTTGACAATCTTTCATACCAAGCTCTTGGAGCTTGTTTCAAACCATAATGAGCTTTGTCAAGTTTGTAAACATGATCTGGAAACTTGTCATTTTCAAAATCAGGAGGTTGTGCTACAAAAAATTCTTCTTGTAAACATGATCTGGAAACTTGTCATTTCCTTTTATTGTGAGATGCAAAGGCAAGTAAAATTCTAATTGAACCTGGAAACTTGACAAAAAGTTTCCTCATAATCAATACCTTCTTCTTGGTTGTAACCTTGAGAAACTAACCTTGCTTTGTTTCTGATCACTTTGCCACTTTCATCAAACTTATTTCTGAACACCCATCTGTTACCAACGACAGACTGGTTTGTAGGTGGAGGAACTAGGTTCCAAACCTTATTCCTTTCAAACTCATTAAGTTCACTTTGCATGGCAATGATCCAATATGCTTCTTGTAATGCTTCTTTCACAGTTTTTGACTCTACAAGAGAGATGAAAGCATTAAATGCACATAAGTTCTTCAACTGTGATCTAGTTTGTGTAATAGTGGTTGGATCTGAAATGAAATTATCAACAGGATGAGATGAGTGATATCTGAATCTCTTTCTTGGAGACCAGGGTTCAGGTTCTCCATTGATCTTCTCTGGTCTTGAAGTAGTGGCTTTGTCACTTGTATCCTTCTGATCATCTTCTTCAAGGCTTTGAGGCTTATTTTCAAGGCCTTGAGCGCCATTTTCAAGGTCTTGAATATGTCTTACTATTTTATTCTTAGCCTTTCTTGAATCCCAATGGATTCTCAGTCTCTGCCTCTGATTCATGCTTGTTCAAATTCAAGTGTGCAAAACTTTCAGTCAAAGAACCATCACAGCTTTCATTAAAAATAACATGAATGCTTTCTTCAACCAGTTTGGTTCTTTTATTGTAAACCCTTTATGCTTTGCTATTCAGAGAGTAACCTAGAAAGATAACTTCATCACTTATTGCATCAAACTTACCAAGATTGTCTTTTCCGTTGTTATGGACAAAGCATGTACATCTAAAGGGCCTGAAGTTTGAAATGTTTGGCTTCCTACCTTTGAATAGTTTATAGGGGGTCTTCTTCAAAATAGGTTTGATCAAGCACCTGTTCAGTATATAGTTTGCTTTATTCAAAGCTTCTTCCCAATAATGTTTTGGCAGCTTGTTTTCAAGAAGCATTGTCCTTGACATATCTTCAAGAGTCCTGTTCTTTCTTTCAACACCACCATTCTGTTGAGGAGTTCTTGGAGCAGAAAAGTTGTGAGTAATACCATGCTTATCACAGAATAAATCAAATTCTAATTGATCAAATTCTCTAACATGATCGCTTCTAATTGAAGCTACAGGTAGGTTTTTCATAGTTTGAAGTTCTCTGCAAAGCTTTGAAAATTCAGAGAGGGCTTCAGATTTTTCTTTGAGAAACATAACCCAAGTATATCTTGAAAAATCATATTCAACAACTAGCATTTACATTTTACCTTTTGGAGTAGGATTTCTGATAGGACCACAAATATCCATATGAAGAAGTTCAAGGGGTCTAGTTGTACTTACAAACTTCTTTGGCTTAAAAGAGCTTCTAGTCTGCTTGCCCTGAGCACAAGCTTTGCACAATTCATCTTCTCTGAAATTTATGGATGGCAATCCTCTTACCAGGTCTTTAGAAATCAACTTTTTCAAAGTATGCAAACTAGTAATACCAAGCTTCCTGTGCCGAAGCTTTGAATTCTCTTTCAAGGCCTTGAGGCACTTCAAAGTTTCACCTGCAACTTTGTTAGTCTGAAAAGTATAAACATTGTTTGATCTAGAGGCTGTGTGAATGCAATCTCCTGATTTCTCATTTTGCACCACACACTTCTCTTTATCAAAGATAACTTTTTTGCCATTGTCACAAAGCTGAGATACACTAAGAAAGTTAAATTTCAAACCATCAACTAGATACACATCAGAAATAGAGTTTTTATAATTTGTACCAACTTTACCAATACCAAGAATATTGCATTTGTCTTTGTCACCAAGTGTAATTGAACCTTCAGATTGCTCTTTCAATTCTGAGAATAGAGATCTCTTACCACTCATATGTGTTGAGCAACCACTGTCCATAAAACACTTTTGTTCTTTGGTGACACACTGCAAACACCAACCACTGCCTTACCCAGCTATTAGACCAAGTGTGGAATTTGGATTCATATTCAGGATCAACCATGTTAGGTGGTCTAATCCATTTAGGAACCCAAATCTGTTTAACTTTTCGTTTTAGTTGAAATGGAAATGTGTTCCTCATTATATGAGGGTCTCTTCTTATGAAAGGACAAGTCATTTTAACATGACCAGTTTTGCAACGGTAAGGAAATTTAGGAGAATTTTTGTTTTCAGCTTTCACAAATTTGGTATTGTTCTTTCTTAAAAAGTTTGGATTGAATCCAATACCATCTTTGTGAACTGACTGTGAACTTCCTCCAAGAATCAGGTTCAACTTCTGTTATGATCCAGGAAGCTTAACTTTGACCAATTCTGATTCTTGAAGTTTCTCAGTGAGAGTAGTCTTTTGTTCATCTAATTCATCAACTTGATGTTTTAGATTAACAAGGCTGTTACTCATCAAGAAGTTCTCAGTGAGTACTTCCTTGACTTGTGTTTTCAAGGCTTTGAAACTGATTTTCAAGGACTCGAAATCACTGTCAGTTTTCTACTGAGAGATTTCCAAATTCTAATTTAGACAAACAAGTTGTAAGTTCTCTTTTGCTTGCTCATGAACTTTTTCCTTCAAAATTCTGATCTCTTTCAGATAATCTTCTTCATTTAAAAGCATTGTTCTGAGATAATCTGAAATAGCACATTTTTGTTTTGAAATCAGAAAGTTTACCATTACCTTAATGTTCTTCTCATAATTTTCATCATGCTTGGACATGAAGCATAGATTGGCATGTTCTTCTTCAGATTCAGATTCATTTGAACTATTTGAATCACTCCATGAAGATATCATAGCTTTCTTTCTTCGGTCATGGTCTTTCTTTAGAAAGCTCTTGCTTTTCTTGTGTCGAGAATCTCTTATAAAATGTCCTGCATCACCACATTCTAATCAATTCATGATCTTTGATTTACTTTGTGAAGAAGACTTACCTTTGTAGTTCTTGCTACTGGATGGTCTATGTCTCTCTCTTTTGAAGTATTTGTTTCCAAGGTTTATCTTCATTTTGAGAATCCTTGTCAAGGCTTTGGAAATCAAGGCATTTGGATCTTCATCATCACCATCCTCAGTTTCAAGGCTTTGAGTTCTCTCATTACCTTTGGCTTTGAGAAATAAGTTTTTTACACCTTCTGGTAGCTCTCCATCAGCTTCATTCATAGATATTTCATGTGTCAGAAGCTTCCCTCGTAGGTCATCAAGTTGTAGAGTTGAGAGATTTTGGGCTTCTTCAAGCTGTGGTCTTTGGTTCCCACTTTTCCTTTAGAAGACTTCTTAGAAGCTTCCTCACCTTTTCTTCATTGGAAAAATGTTTTCCCAGTGAATCAAGGTTGTTAACAATGTCCGTGAACCTCTTGAACATGTCTCTGATAGACTCATCTGCATTCATCTTAAACAGCTCATATTGCCTAAGATAGATGTTCATCTTGGTTTGCTTCACTTGATTGGTTCCCTCAAAAGTTACCACAAGCTTATCCAAGAATTCTTTGGCAGTTGTGCATCCATAAATCCTATTGAATTCATCTGTACTCAAAGCAAAATACAAGATGTTAATAGCTTTGTAATTCTTAGAGAATTGCTCTAATTCAAAAGAGGAGAGTGAGTCTTCAGATTTGGGAGTTCTAATACCATCTTTCTCTGTGTAGAAAGAGTGAGTCCATTTTGAATAATCGTCCAAAGCTCTATGTCTTGATCAATGATGAACATTTTCATCAAAGCTTTCTAGTGAGCAAAATTTTCTCCACAAAATAGAGGAGGTATGTTAGCAACTCTTCCCTATGAGAAACCTCCATTACCTGCAGTACTCATGATCACCAGATGGTTAAATCTATATAGTGATACAAGCTCTGATACCAACTGAAAGTGTGAGTGTGCAGATGGTAATGCAGCTAATATACTCTAGAAGGGGGGGGTGGGGGGGGGGTTGAATAGAGTATGACAACTTTTTGCAAAACTTGCAAGGAAGATGAGATCTTGTGGAGTTCAAGGCCTTGAAAGCAAGTTCAAGCCTTTGAAAGAGATACAGTTTGTAATAAAGCAGATAAGCCTTTTTCAAGGCCTTGAAAAGAGTTTCAAACCCTTGAAAAACAGTCAGTTTTGAGTGCTGCAAAAACTATGAAAATGAATGAACTGTAAATGCAAGAGACAGATGATTTATAGAGTTCAGTCCACTTGGACCAACGTCTCTACCTCAGGGATCTTCTCCCTGCAGGATTTTCAACACATGCCATAGATCTGAAGCACAGAGAGATGCCTTACTCTGTTAAACCTTGTGGTTCTTCCTAACCTATCTTGTACCTACTCTAGCTAACTGATTAACTAAGAATTCTCTATTTTTCTCCTTGAAAAATCCTAGAGAATTAAGATAGAGATATTACAGAAATGATCTACCAATAAAGCACAATACAGAAGAACACTTAGAGTGTAGAAACAGGAGTTAAGTATGCAGTGATCTTCTGTGAAGGGATTGTGAGATTGATGAACTTCTTTGATGCTTGTAAATCCACAACTATTTCTCCTCTTTTTGCCTGTTGTTTATTGTGTCTTGTTGCTTCAGGTTTGAGCTCTATTTAAACTTCAAACAGCTCTGCAAATCTTCCCAGATTTTCAGCAACAAATCTCCTAAATTTTGTAGGCAACATACTTTGACTCTTTGACAATCTTCTCCAACGGTTAAATGATCACAATCTCCGGAGATAATGTCGTAATCTTGCATTTGAATAGATTGAGAAGCTGTCAAGTCATTCAGATAAAACACATAATCATCTTCTCAATTATTTCCTTCCTTGCAAAAGTTAGATTAGGAAATAATCTCTGCAAACTAGGAAATAATTTCCCCTGCAAAATCATAGTCAAACAGAAGATGTTCTATGTTCAAACGAGTTAGAATGATTTTTCTTTCATCATCAAATAACAGTAATACAATCATATAAAGGAGAGAAAGGAAATCAAATTAGAAGAGTTTACAGAAAAATCCCCTTGAGAATGTTCACATAGGTTAAGTAGTTTCAAGGCTTTGAATCTAGTTTAGAGGCAACTGATTCATTGCTTTGAAAGATGGTTCAAGGCCTTGAAATAGTTTAACTATTTCAGGCCTTGAACAACCTAAGCTTACAGAAAAGAAACGTCGCCTCTACGGTATCCACATGAAAGGATCTACACTGGACTTCCTCTTCGCCGGTGCTAGAAAGCTAGAGGAAGGCAGACTATTTTTTCTCACAACATCGGGTGGACTTGGACGACTCCTCTCAGAATCATCATATAACCATAGGAACGCTGAAGGTTATATATAGCAATGAGAGAGTTTGTCTTTCCCTATAATCCTAACAGTTAGGATTAGTTTAGATTCAAGTCCAAAATCTACAATTTCTCTTTAGTTCAACTAGTGAACATTTAATTCTAATTAGATTCACTCATGTGTGACCCTATAGGTTCTTAATTACATTGGAAGTATCAATTACAAGCATTTAGTGGTATCTAACAATACATCAATGTTACCTAAGTAGTAGGAATGTTAGTGATTTTATGAACCTCTATCACCAATGTTACCGTGTCGTATAATCCCTTTGACTATATATCCGGATTATACACAAGGCATGAAGTGTAACCATTTTTTATCTATAGTTTCTTAGTTCTATGAGTAGACTTAAACAGATAATTGAAATAAAAAAATCTCATCTTGATTCATTTGAGCACGACCATGCATTTTTCTAAGTTAGGCTCACCGATTTTCCATGGATTTTTACTCCTGTTTTGTGAGAGGGAAAAATCCTATCTACATCACTTACACCACTCAACATGTTTCATAACATGTCCAATTATTTACTTTATAATCACATTGTTACATCGTGATGTTTAACTCTTTTAAAACATATACTCCACATCTAGTTAATGTAGTGACTTCATGTCATTGTTTATCCAGTCTATTGTTTCTCGATTCGATGAGAAGACATAGAAAGACAAATGATATCAATATCAGATATTGATTCATTTGAGCACGACCATTCATTTTCCTAAGTCATACTCATTGAGTTGCCATGGATATTTACTCCTATTATGTAGGAGGGACATGTACTATCTACATCACTCACACCTCTCAGCGTGTTTCATAACTGTAAGTTCACAAGTTGCTCACAATGAGTTTCAGGGCCTTGAAACTCATCTCAAAGCCTTGAAAATATCTGATCAAGTACTAAGGGGGAGTTTATACTCAAAATCCTCTTTAAAATTCTGTACTTGATCTTGATATGTTGTATGATGAAAGAAAAACCTTACCTGATTATCTGTTGCAATCCTAATTTACTGGATTGTGTACTTGTCAATGAAAGGCTGTAGATTGATCATAACATTATGGAATGACGTATGGACCTTCCTTAAGTCTATAGATGGAAGATCAAATTAAAATCAGTGAGGAGATCAAGCAGCTAGCCGTTAGAATTGAGCTGTTCAGAGTCAAAGATCTTTGGAGGATGTTCTGGAAATCCAGTTTGAAGTTCCTTTAAATGTTAAAATTCATTCAAAAGTATAGAGACACAGTTTGGAAAGATAGACAAATTCTGAGCATTATAATGACAAGAACACTCTCACAGGATTGACAACTAACACTGAAGGAGATCAAATATTATATCCATCTCAATCTGTAGAAGAACACTTGATGCCTCACAGCTTTACTTCATTTACAGTGGTCTTCCTTCCGAGATTTCATTTTTTTATCATTTGTATTATTAATTCGTCATTTGATCTCGTGGTGTTGTTCAAGAGGAAGACCAAGAGATTCTTATTCAATAAGTTAGTTAGAGCAAGTACTATATAGGTTAGAGAGAACCCAAAACTGTAACAGAGTAAGGGAATTCTTCGTACTTGAGATCTACGGCTTAGCTTTTGATTAATCAGAAGTCTGTTGAAATCATGCAGGGATTTAGATCCCTCAGGAGGAGACGTAGTTCATTGAGGACTGAACCCCGTAAAATCATAGCGTTCTTTGCATTTACTTTTCAGTTCTTTACTTATCTTTTTAAGTGCTTCAAAACAGGTTTTCAGTCAAGACCTTGAAAGTCATTTCAAGGCCTAGAATAAGATAAGTAACATTTCTAATATCTTATTTGGTTTCAAGGGCATGAATCTGAGTTCAAGGCCTTAAAATACTTCTTAGTTTTCGCACTTTGTTTTTAAAACCACTATTTTGAAAAAAGTTACATACTGTATTCAACCCCCTTCTAGTGTATTGATTATGTATTACATACCTACATACTTTCTTTCAATTGGTATCAGAGCTTGTATCACTACATAGATCTAACAATCTGGTGATGATGACTATTGTAGGTGATGGTGGTTTCTCACAAGGAAGAGCTGCTAACATGCCTCCTTTGTTATGTGGAGACAACTTTATACACTTGTATTTTTTGATGAAGATGTTCATCATTGATCAAGACATTGAAATTTGGTCGATCATCCAGAATAGACCTCATATGTTCAACACAAAAGGATGCGATTAAAACTCCCGAACCTGAAAGCTCTCTCTGCTCCTAAAATAGAACAGCTTTCCAAGAATTACAGAGCTAAGAATCTCTTATATTCTGCGTTGAGTGAATATGAATTCAACATGATATCCACATTGAAGACTGCTAAGGAGATGTGAGATCAAATGGTGGTTAATTTTTAAGGAACCAGCCAAGTGAAGCAAACAAAGATCAATATCTTCCTTAGACTATATGAGCAATTCAAGATGAATTGAGATGAATACATCAAAGCGATGTTCAAAATATTAACTGATATTATCACAATTTGGAGTCCTTGAGGAAAGTGTTCACCAATGAATAAAAAGTCAGAAAGATCTTGAGAAGTCTTCCCGAAATCATCCATGATTTTGGAAACCAAAGACGACATCCGTTGACGAATATCAAGATCTATCCTCCCTCTACCTTGATGATTTATAAGGTAAGCTACTCACACATGAGATCTCCATGAATGAAGCTGTTCGAGAATTACCCGAGAGTGTCAAGAATATGGCACTCAAGGATCAAGCGAGTAAAAAACCTCAAAGCCTTGTAAAATAAGAATATTATGAAGAAGATCCTTTTGCTCTCATTTCTAAAGTCGTGAAAAGAGTTCTCAAGAGGAAGAAGAACTTTGGAAATAAAGACTTCAACAGAGACTAATTCAGATTTTCAAGTAGCAAAGACTACAAAGGCAAGTCCTCTTCTCATGGTGGTAAATCTAAAGTAATGAATATCTTTGAATGTGGTGATGCAGGACATTTGATCGCAGAGTGTCAACACAAGAAAAGAAAACATTTTCAAATAAAGACCATAACAAAAGGAATAAGGCTATGATAGCTTCTTGGAGTGACCCATATTCATCAAGTGATTCTGACTCTGAAGAAGAGCAAGGAAACCGAGTTCTCATGGCCAAGAATGATGAAGATTCTAATAAGAAGATTGAGGTAATGGTAAAAAGTCTTATGTCTCAATCTTCAAATATGCTTTCCGAGATTTTGAAAACAATTCTTTTGAATGAAGAAGATTACTTAAATTAAATCAAGTCTTCAAAGGAGAAGGTAAACGAACAAGCAAAGGAAAATTTGCAACTAGTTTGCCAGAAAAAGAATCTTGAAATTTCTCAGGCAAAGACTGACAGAGATCTCAAATCCTTGGAAACCAATTTCAAAGCCTTGAGATATCAGGTCAAAAAAGTTGTTACAGAGAACTCTATTTTGAGTGACCACATTGTTTCTCTAAGACATCAACATGATGAATTAGAGAACATAATACTAATTTCACTGAGAAACTTCAAGAATCTAAGAGGATTCTGACAAAACTTGCTGGATCAGAACACAATCTAACCTTCATTCTTTGAGGGAGTCTGCAGTCTATTCACAAAACTGGTATTGGATACAATCCCAACTTTCCAAGAAAGAACAATACCAGATCCGTGAAATCAAGCAACAAACATTCTCCAAAATGTCATTACTGCAGCAAGATTGGTCATGCTAAGATGACTTGTCCCTTTAGTAGAAGAGAACCTCACATCATGATGAAAACTTTTGCATTTCAACTTAAGGGACAAGTTAGACAGATTTGGGTTCCTAAATGACTTAGACCACCTAACATGGTTGACCCTGAATATGAATGAAAATATCACACTTGGTCTAACAGATGGGTAAGGAAGTGAATGGTGTTTGTAGGTTACCTAGAGGAAAGAACAAAAATTGATTATGGATAATGGTTGCTCTAGCCACATGAGTGGCAAAAGTTCTTTATTCACTGAATTGAAAAAACAATTAGGAGGGACAATCACCCTTGGTGACAAAGTCAAATGCAACATCATAGGTATTGGAAAAATTGGTAATGGTTCTGAAAAATTTTATCTCAGATGTGTATTTTGTTGATAGTTTAATATGCTTAGTGTACAACAACTCTGTGACAAAGGTAATAAGGCTGTTTTTGTAAAAGAAAAATGTGTGGTGCACGATAAAAAATGTGATTTCTTCATCCTCAATGCTTTTAGGTCATAAAATGTCTACTGTTTGAATACTAACAAAGTTTCAGGAGAACGTCTGAAGTGTCTCAAGGCCTTTAAAGATGATCCAGAGCTTTGGCACTGAAAGCTTGCACACATTAGCCTACATACACTGAAAAAATTAGTTTCCAAATATCTTGTCACAGGTGTGCCTTCTATTATGTTCAAATATGAAGAGGTATGCATGGTTTGTCCTCAAGGTAAACAGACAAGAAGCTCTTTCAAGCCAAATAAATTTAACTGCTCAACAGGAACACGACACTTGAGGACTTATCTAGGACAATGCCTTTGGAGAACAAGTTGCTAAAATCCTTTAAGGCAGAGGCTGTAAACACAACAAACTATATATATTTAACAGGTGACTAATTAGGCCTATTATGAAAAAGACTCATTATAAACTTTTCAAAGGTAGAAAGCCAAACATCTCTTACTTCAAACCTTTTGGCTGTACTTATTTTTCTCACAACAATGGTAAGAATAACCTTGGTAAGTTTGATGTCAGAAGTGATTAAAGTATACTTCTTGGTTATTCCTCGACTAGCAAAGCTTATGGGATATATAATTAAGGAACCAAGTTTGTTGAGGAAATTATACATGTTATTTTTGATGAAGGCTAGGATGGTTCATTGAGTGATTGTTTTACACATCTGAATCTGAACAAGCATGAATTAGAAGATGAATAAGATCCAGAAAATGGTTCCAAGAATTACTTGCAGGGAAACAGAAGAAGTTTTCAAGGCCTTGAAAATATGTTTCAAATCTTGGAAACATAATTTCAAGAAACACACAGTGGTGAAGCCACAACATCAAGATCTCAAGGTATTGAAAATATTCCAGGGGAACCAGATCCCTGGACACTTAGAAAGACATCTCTGATCCATCCACTTGTACACAAACCATATCTCAATTAAAGAACTTATGTGCTTTTAATGCTTTTGTATCTCTTATAAAGCCTAAGAATGTGAAAGAAGATCTTCAAGACGCCGACTGGATCATTGCTATGCAAAGAAAACTTAATGGATTTGAGAGGAACAAGGTATGGAATCTAGTTCCTCCTCCCAAAAATCAGTCTGTGATTCTAACAAGATGGGTGTTTAGAAACAATCTGGATGAAAGTGGTAAGGTTGTCATAAATAAAGCAAGATTAGTAGCTAAGGCTACAACCAGAAAGAAGGTTTAGACTATGTGGAGACTTTTGCTCCTGTAGCCAGGTTGGAAGAAATCATAATTGTACTTGCTTTTTCATCTCATAAGAACATCAAACTTTTTCAAATGGATGTTAAATGTGCATTTTTAAATGGCTATCTGCAAGAGGATGTTTATGTTGTTCAATTATCTGGATTTGAAATGATGAGTTTTCCAACTATGTGTATAAACTTGAAAAAACTCTTTATGGCTTGAAATAGGCTCCAAGAGCTTGGTATGAAAGTTCGTCAAAGTTTCTACTTGAAATTGGCTTCAAACAGGGCATGGTTGATAAAGATATTTTTATAAAGACTCATGAGAACACATTTTAGTAGTATAGATATATTTTAATGATATTTGAAATGAATGTTGATGATATTTGAAATTAGCGTTACGGGAGAGTTAAATTTCTTTCTTGGACTTCATGTGCAACAAATGAAAGAAAATGATTTTTCTACACCAAAGTAAGTACACCTAGGATCTGCTAAACAAGTATAACTTATCTCAATCTAAGGCTGCTAAAACTTCCATGATTTCTGCACTATCCCTAGACAAAGATAAGAATGGTAAGATTGTCAATTAGAAAGAATACAGAGGTATGATTGGTTCACTCCTTTATCTAACTGCAAGCAGGTTAGATATCATGTTTAGTGTTTGTATGTGTGCTAGATTCCACGTTGATCCTAAGGAATCAGACTTAGTTGCTGTCTAAAAGAATCTTTAGATATCTCAATGGTACCAAAGACTTAAGATTTTGGTATATTAAAAAGTATATCATCTCTTTGTGTGGATATTCATATGCTTATTTTGTAAGATAAAAATTTGTATAAAAGCACTCCAGGGTGTTTCTAGTTCTTTAAATTATCCCTGATAAGCTTGCATTCTAAGAAGCAGAATTCAGTTGCCTTATCAACACCTGAAGCTAAATACATAGAAGTTGGAGCTTGCTGCTCTCAAGTGTTGTGGATAGCTCAACAATTGAGAGTCTTGGGATATGACTTCAGAGATAATTCCATCAAATGTGGCAACACTAGTACAATCTTAATTACTAAGAATCCAGTTCAACACTCAATAACTAAACACATGGATGTCAGAAACCATTTCATCAGAGATCACGTGTATAAATGTGATGTATATTTTTATTTGTTCCTACTAACATTCAGTTTGCAAATATTCACTAGATCATTGCCAGAAGATAGATTCACAACACTGAGATTAGAACTGGGTAAGTTAAACAAGGAAGCATTGATTTAGGGGAAGTATCAAGTAAGGATCATGTGTTTCAATAATTTGGAAAGTTTTTCAAAGCCTTCAAAAGTATTTCAAAGCTTTGATTTTATTTGCTTTCAGTATTATGTTTGTTCAAGGCCTTGAATTTGTTTTAAACTTTGAAAATAAACATGTACACTACATAGTCAATGAATGGATCATCAATGCTTAGTGTTATCTGTGTAGATAATCGCCTAACACTATTTTTACCTCTTAAATTGAATCATTTTAAAATTAATATTATTCTTATTTCCCTCCACATGTCACACAAAAAAATTGAATTTTAATCAGATCTTCCTTCTTCAAATATTCAGGAAATATTCAGTTTCCTTTTTAAATTCAAACTCTTCAGTACTTATCTTTTCTCTCTCAATCGTTTCTATCAATCCTTCCTTGCTCTTCTAAGCCTCCCAAACACTAATGGAATCACGAAGAACCTTTGAGAGAAACAATATGGATGGAGTCTCGAAGAAAAGCTCAGGCAATTAGTGACGATTCAAGTTCCAGTTCAAGCATATAGTGATGATTCCAGTTCAAGACTCCTAGTGTAGAAAGGCCACCCTCCCCTCATAATATGGAAAGAAAGAAAGATAAAGGTTATCATACTGCTACCTCAGACAAGAAAAAGGTAGATCTAACAGTTGGTTCTGAGAAGCAGAAAGGTGTTTCAATTGGTAGCCCTAACAAGGTGAAGAAGAAGCTTCATAAAACAGATAAAGGGAAAGATAAAGTCACTCGAAAGGAGACTCAAGAACCAGATAAGGACACTAGAAAGGATTTTCAGATCTACACTGAGAAGAAATCCCCTTCTGGTAAGACAATTTTTTCTAGCAAGTGGTTTATTAGTCATTTTGCAAGAGGAAATTGGTTAAATAGTTTTACTTCAACTCCTATAGCATAATGTAGCATTATCAATATTGGCATGTTGAATGGTATGAATCTGGAATGCATACAGAGATTGAAATAGTGTATTCTCTAAATAATCTTTAACCCCTCAGAAGTTGCATACCCTAGGCTTACCGGACTGTTTTATTTGAACATGAAAAAAGAGAAATCTAAGGTGGCTGGCTTGAATATGGAACTAAATGATTTAGAGTTTGCCAATGTCTTAGTTTGACCAAAGAGGTATACTAGAGACAATCACCCTAGTAAGATTGATGCTTTGAAGCTGGATAAAGAAGAATTATTTCAGCCTAATGTAGCTACTACCTCAAAACTTTTGACTCACTCTGTGTTGACTGTTGAAGCTAATTTTTTGTTCACTATTCCAATGAGGTGTGTAGTGCCTAAGGAGAATTCAAAATAGGTGCTATTTGATAGGGTACTATATTTGATGTATCTGATTATGCATGGTTATGAGAATGATTTGCCAAGCATTATGATAGAGAACATGCTTTACTCTTGTACCTAGTAAAGGAAACATCCTCTACCCTATGGAAACCTCCTCACATTCTTATTTAAACACCTTGAAATTCCATTTTGATAGGGAAGAGTCAATCACCACTAGTTTTTGAATGCTTGATGAAAATGATTATCAAATTATTGGAATTGTAAAAACGGTGAGGGAACATGGAAGCTCTAGACTGATTTGTTTGCAGAAGAGGTGCAGGGTAAGAAGTTCCCTAATCTTAAATCTCTACCCTCTCCATCAACCCTACCCTCTCAATCTCAGGACCAATACATAGTTCTTCATAGGCTAGACTTCATTGAGAATGAGTTGGAAGAATTGAAGCATGGTAAATATGAGTTCGGTACTGAGTACAAAGAGATGAAGTATATGATTGAGCGTGTCTTCAGAAGTATCAACTGGGATCTACTACAGATCTATTCGATGAACACAGTACTGAGGATGAAGCTGGGGATAAGGGTACTAGAAAGCAGGCTGCTAGGGATAAGGAGGAAGAGGCAAAGACTATTTGGGATGGGGAACAAGAAGAAGACAATGTAGACTCTGACTTGCCACTCTAAGAACTGAAGCACAAAAAAAATCAAGCAAAGGTTCCAACAATTATGACTTCACCAGAATTGTTTTAAGGTAATGTGGTTGCTGATGAGACTGAGAAAGAATTAGCACAATAAGAACAACAACAAGAGGATGGAGATGATAAAGAAGAGAGTGATCAAGAGGAAGCTGCAGAGCCTAAGGGAGATGAAGCCGCAAATCCTTGATTCTAGCCTTTCTTTCTTCTTTTCAAATCCTTGAACCTCTTTTCGAAGCCTTGAAAACATCCTTCCTATGTCAAATAATCTCTTAAACTATTTCAGTTTCTCAAAACAATTTAATCCAACGTTTTCTCAACCTTCTTCATGAAAGTAAAAAAAGGATAAGAAATTTAGTGGATACTTTAAGTTTTAATCTGGTTTGATTGTGTAGCAGTTGGTTTGTGAACCTATTAGTACTTTTTGTGTCTGGATTGGTAACTTAATTTTTTTGATTCAACTATAGCTTAGGTTTGCATAACTGTTAGTTATGACATTTTGTTTTAATCTTATATAAATGTTCTGCTTGACGCATCATGGACCAAACCATGTCTAAAAAGGTCCGATTTCTCTACTCAGACACACCATTCCATTGTGATGTTATAGGTGGTGTGATATGGTATGAGAACCCACACTCGTTTAGATGCTCGTCAAACTCTTTGCTTAAATACTCGCCTCCACAATCTGATCATAGAGCTTTGATACTTTTTTCAAGCTGGCTTTTTACTTCATTATTGAATTCTCTTAATTTTTAAATGAATTATACTTGGTCTTCATAAGATACACAAATACATATCTAATTTGTTCATCATTAAATGTAATGAAGTATTGAAAACCAACTCCAGCTCTCGTGGCGATACTACATGTTGAACGAGTAATTAGTGTTAACTCCCGAGTCTAGTCTCAATTGGCGAAATTTTCTATTGGAACTAAGTTAAAAGGCCCGTGTCTTTCCTAATTCATAACATATTCTTATATCATTGGGTAAAGAAGAATTAATAGTTGTATTGTATAAAGTAAAAACATGTACTAATTCTTAAAAAATAATGTACTATGGTTAGTCAGATAGATACCCTACCAACAATTACATTTCACATCCTTGTTCATATAGCATGATCATAGTTCCATTAATTATGTGATTACACTAGCTTTTTAGTGGCTAAATTTTGTGAAACTTCTAAAGTATACATGCTTTATTCAGCTGCAAGCATTATACATTTTATGTTTGAGGGAGCTCTCGTTAGAGTAAGATTTATTATTATAATTTGGGAGGAAATTAATTGAATGAATCTTTCACATTAAAAGGTCGAGAAGATAAATTCGACCAAGAAATTCTTAAGATGCACCCCCCCTCGCCAAAAGCGTGTGTAGATGTGGTCGAATCTAGCATCTCGAGCTTTTGATGTGGAACACGTTTAAAATATCCTAATATAGGTTTTCAAAATTTTGATGTGGAATATCTTGGGTAGTCCTTGATATCATTCTTCTTCTGTTTCTCCAAATGATAGGGTACCTCTCTGGAGATAGGTATCGTTTCTTCTTTATCCTTCTTGTCTTGCACATACTATCTGACCGAGCCGTTTTTCTAGGAGCTGTCGGGTGTAGTGGCTTCTTCGTCAAAAACATCATGCTTAGTGTTTGTAGACCTCTCATCACGGGCATGGCTCGGATAAGGTGTATCCTGCGGTGCTATTCCACTTCGAGTTGTGATGGAATTGAAATGAGCAAGTGGATTGTTAATTGAGGTTCAAAGTAAGTTCGCTGGTCCTCTTTCGGTTTGCTACTGTTGTAGGTCTATGATGCAAGATACGCAGTGGTAATACAATAATAGATTCCTTCTCAAGAATCTCCATGAATCGCAGGTTAAGCCATCATAACATGATAAAGGAAGACGATTGTGTACCTTGTTTGCTTTTATGATCACCACGAAGAATATTGTTTTCCTGTCTATCGCTATGCACACATAGGATTGTCAATTGGAATCACCCTTCACGTATTGTGCTAGCTACTTTGAAGAGAGAAGCAAAAGGATCACGCAAACCGGAGCCAATGGTGGCTGAACCACCCTTGAAGGTCGACGTGTTAGGCTGTCGGGTATGGGGACGGGCTGCCAATAATTGGACTCTCTCTCGTGGCTTTCTTATTTCACACAATAACGAATCTTGTGAAATAATAAGCTAGGATTGCCCTTTTATAGATAATAACTCATTATTAACTACAAACTTGCCCCAATACTAATCCTGTCCATACATGTATTAGTCCACCTTGAAAATTTGTGGTTGCGTTTTGATCCTTTATCCATATGATTGTTAATTAGTCCTACTAAGTAACATCCTTTCCATTCGAATCCTCTTTTTGTGTGACCTCGTAGGTTTCTATTAAGTTGGCAGGAACAATTACAAACATTAAGCAATGTCTAGAAACGCATCAATGCTACCCAACTAATATAAATAATTAGTGATCTGAAAAATCTTGTGCCCAATGTTACCGTGTTGCATTGTCCCTTTCTATCTATATCCTGATTAGACAGAGACATAAACGTCACACTCGTTTATCCAATCCATAGTTTCTCGATCCTAGGAATAGGATTATCCATAAAGATATCATCAAATTTTCTTATTGATTTATTTGAGTCTGACCAGATATTCCATAAGCACTACCCTGAGTGGAAGTGGATATTTGCTACCGTTATGTGGGCGGGAAAAATCGTTTCTATATCATTACCATCTCTCAACTTCCTTCGTATCATGTCCGATTACTGCCTTTGTTTCTACCCTGTTACAGTGTAGCATTTGACAAGATCAAAACAAGATATTTCACAACTAGAGTATATAGTGACTTCAAGTCTAAGGACTACAACACCATTGTCACTACGAGAAGCACTTGTGACATTACCATAATTTATATATAGCCTTCTCGTGGTAGATCAATCCAAAATGTCATTACTACTAATTCATACCCATGTGTTAGACTTGATATCTCCATATCAATCTATCCACATACTAGTCTATAGTGGTTGTCCTATTAATCAATATACTGGACTAGGGAAATTTTAAGGTAAACAACAATTGTGATCTAAGGACTTCACTATAATATATATATATCCATAAATGTTAAATGATTGTTCTAATTAAGACAATGTTCATACCATAACAAGATTGCCTCTAGGGAATCTACTCCAACAGTCTCCCACTTGCACTAGTGCCAATCTGGTACATCTTGTATGCCTGTAGATCTTGTGTGCCTTTCATGATTTCGCTCAACAAGTGGATTTGTAAGTGGATCTGATATCTAGAATGATATGGAATCACCTAATTACCTTCTTGGATTTCTGGTGTGACATGCGTTCCTTGGCTTGTGAGATCGCCCCGGTGTTGTCACATTACAACGCAATGGGATCCACAATGCTAGGAACCACAACCATCTCAGTGATGAACTTCTTAATGCAAACAACTTCCTTTGATGCGCCTCACCCAGAAATGTACTCAGCTTCAATTGTAGGATAAGCAACTGGCTCTTGCTTGGAACTCTTCCAGCTCACAGCTCGTCCATTTAGGTAAAACACATAACTTGTCTGTGATCTGTAATAATCTTTATCAGTTTGCAAACTCACGTCAGTGTAACATATTAAACTAAGTTCTTCCTCCCCTCCACATATCAAGAATGCATCATTAGTTCTTCTGAAGTCCTTAAGGAAATTCTTGAAAGCAATCTGGTGATTCCTCCCCGAATTGTAATAGTATCTGCTTTCCATACTAAACGCATATGACACATCTGGTCTTGTACATAACATGGCGTAAATGATAGATCCTATGGCCGATGCATACGGGATCTTACTCATGTGGTCCTTCTCAATCAGATTGGAAGGACAACAACCTTCGTAAGGGTGATTTCATGCGACATGGGAAAGAATCAATTCTTCAATTATTGCATGTTTAACCCCTTCAACACCTTGTCTATATAAGTACTTTGACTTTGGCTGACCACCTTCACCGATCTATCTCTTTAGATCTTCATACCAAGTATATATGCTGCTTCACCTAAGTCCTTCTTTGAGAAACACTTCCCCAGTCAATCTTTAACAGATTGCAAGGTAGGGACGTCGTTTCCAATGAGTAGTATGTCATTCCCATACAAGACCTGAAACACAACATAACTCCCACTACCCTTCTTTTAGACGCAAGGTTCATCTTCATTCTTGATGAAGACAAAATCATTGACCGCTTTATAAAAACATAGATTACAACTCCTAGAAGCTTGCTTCAATCCATATTTGGATCCCTACAACTTACGGACTTTGTTTGCATGCTCTGGATCCTCAAACCCCTCTGGCTGTGTCATGTACACATCCTTAAAGAGGTTTCCATAAAGAAATGTTGTTTTGACATCCATATGCCAAAACTCATAGTCGTGATAAGCTGCAATAGCAAGTAAGCTACAGATGGATTTGGTCATTGCGATTGGGGAAAAGGTTTCAACATAGTCAATACCGTGAATATGCGTGAATCCTTTTGCCACTAATCGACCCTTGTTGGAAACCACATTGCCATCCATGTCGGTCTTCTTCTTGAAGACCCGTTTTCACCTTGTGGGTCGAGCCACTTCGGGTGGTTCCACCAAAGTCCATACTTTGTTGGAATACATGGATTCCATTTCGGATCACATGGATTGAAGTCACTTATTAGATTCCGGCCCCTTTACGACTTCTCCATAGGTAGTAGACTCATCATCCAGGAGTAGTACGTCTTCGGGCTCATTCACGAGAAGCCATACATGTCATGCTCCTGACGTACCCTACTTGACCTACGAAGCTCTTGTGTTACTTGAGCAGGTTGCTCAACAAATGCTTGCGGTTCATGCTCATGTTCCATTCTAGGATCAATTTTTCGTGGTTCTTGAACTTCTTCAAGTTCAACAGGCCTCCAACTGGAATATTCAAACACAAACTTTCTTTCCAGAAACACACTTGTCCGAGCAACAAACACTTTGTTCTCGGTCCAATTATAGAAATAATATATGTTTGTTTACATAGGATATCCCAAAAACATACCCTTATCCGACTTGGTTCCGAGCTTGTCTATTTCTAAACGCTTGACAGAGACATCGCAACCCCGAATCTTCATAAAAAAAACTATGGAACACCTCCTAGTCCATATATAATATGGATTTTTCATGACTTATTTGGATGGAACACGATTGACGGTAAAAGCTGCAGTTAATAGAGCATGTCCCAAAAGCGATATCGGAAGATCTGTTTGACACATCATAGACCGCACCATGTCCAACAAGGTGCGATCTCTCCTCTTGGACACGCCATTCTATTGTGGCGTTCTGGTTGGAGTATGTTGGGACAAGGTCCCACGCTCTCTAAGATAATCATCAAACTCTTTACTCAAGTTTTTCGTCTCCACGATCCGATCGTAGAGCCTTAATACTCTTGCCAAGTTAGTTCTCTACTTCATTCTTTAATTCTTTTAACCTTTCAAAGGGTTCTGATTTGGCCTTCATAAGGTACATATCTACTGAAGTCATCAGTAAATGTAATGAAACAAAGGTAACCACCTCTAGCACGTGTGGCAAATGCAAACTATCAAAATAAATGGAGAAACATTTGTCTTTTATTGGGATAGAAAAACCCTCTCGTCCAAAGAAGAAGAAAAAATAATGTTCCTACTCGTAGAATGTACATAAAAGCAATTTTCTAATTCTAAAATAATTTATGAAGGTAAAGATAACTCATAAATGCCTGCGGCAAAGGCAGTAACACTTTCTCCATTACCTATGTTTAGGTGTATCTTTTCCCTATACAATGGCCTCCATCTCTTGATATCCTTCACATTTCTATGAATGTGAGATCCTCATCCAGTGTCTAATACCCATGATTATAAGATAGACTCATTTACATCTATAAAAAAAGATACGTGATGGAATCACTATTCCAAGACTTTTATCTTCCATATATTTTGGGTAGTTCCTCTACCAACGTACTAAATTTTGGGTTTTAAGGAAAACTCCTTGGTTCTCCAAAAAAATTTGATTTTACCTATGGTGAACAGACAAACTAATTGCCTCTTCCACTTTTTACCATCAATACGGTTTTTACCTTTGCCCTTTGTTAGTGCCTAGTTCCGCGGTTCTCAATCATATTGAGTAAATTGCCTTTGAACAAAAATCTTTGAAGATCTTCTATAAATGTATGATCATATCATACGAATTCATGTTCTCATCATGCTTCCAAATCTTAGAGTTCATGGCAGCTAACATTAGGCAAGTTACAACCAAAGAATGATTTTTTGGTTTTTCCTTCCTTTAGGTTTTAGTGGCGTTGGCAGTTGATGGAGAAGAAAATTTCTACTCTACTATATACATTTCTTCTAGCTTGAGAACAATTCTCAAGTTTCTGCACCAGTCTAGGAAATTCATTCCAGATGACTTGTCATACTCAAGGACCAAAAGCAATTGTCGATGTTTGTTTGTTGTTTTCCATTGGAATTCTACAACTAATGAGATATATGCAATTTTAGTATATTGGACAATTAACTATACTTAACAAAGGTAAGATTATTAAATATAGCTCCCACTATTTTCTCGGATTAATAGCCCTCACAATTAGTGTGAAAGATATCATATACTTTCTAGTGGTCCAAGATCCATATTTTACTTCTTTTGAGATTGCTTTGGAAAATCACCCAAAATTAGTTATTTAGGTATGAACAACTTCCAATTGCAGCATATGCAACTCCTGGTTCAATTAGGCGAATAAGTCCTCACTGCCTTGTCTCCAAGATTTTCAATCCTATTGTAGTAGCTTAGTTGCGCTCAATCTCTCACTTCCACAATCGCACATTACTAGCTATTCCGTCGCGTGACACCATGATGAATCAAGTCGCCTTGCTTTGGCAAGCCTGAACTTAATAGACCCTGATCATGACGAGTGTTCAGCAAGAGAATGAAATATACAATATTTACTTTTGAGGGATTTCCTTGTCATTATTAATTGTTTTGTTGATCTTATCTAGTGATCTACTTATTCGGATTTGGACAATCCCAAATAAAAGATCCAACTGTTTAACTATTATCTTGTTACGTTTTTCATGCATCAACCATACTGCAATAAGCCATCTTAAAAGAAGCATAATCATCCATCCAAATACCCCTATCTTCAGAATTTATGAACCAAGAATCAGGCAGTAAATTCTTACCATCGATAGAAACCCCTTTGCTCTTTGATTTCACAGCACTATGCTTGATCCTTGTGTTCTTCTTTGGAGTCTGATTACCCTCCTTTTGTTCATCTGGTTTCTTCTTCTTTTCACCTTTTTTCTTCTTCTCTGAAGTTTGAACACCCTGGTCCTTCTTGCTTACTCCCTGTTCCTTCTCAGAATCAGAACATTTTTCCTGCACAACATTCTCCTTTCTGATCTTCTTTCCTCGAGGAGAAGACTCTTGCATTCTTGAAGTTTTCTATGAATCTGAGTCATAGATGCTGACCTCTACCTTTTTATTTTCTCTTCTCTTCTTCCTTATTGTATCACCCTAACACTGCTGTTGAATCCTCTGTGATTTATGCTTCATTAGGGTTTAGGGTTTTAGAATAGATAGAAAAATTTGAGAGAGAGAAAGACAAAGGAGATACGGAGATTGAAAGGGTGATGAAGAATTTCCTAGAGTGTTTACCTTAAAGGGGTTTTAGACTTGAACTAAAAAGGAAGCTTTTGAAATTTATCCAAATTAGTAGAAAAAGATATTTTATGATATTTTGAAAAATTCTCTGAACAATTATAATATTATTCAATTATCTATTAAGGGAATTCCAAATATTATTTGATCCAATTATTGAAGAACATGATCATAATTATTCTCCAAAGCTTTGAAGTATAGGTCCAAAGCTTTGGTGAACTGCATAACTAAAAGAAATTTGAAAGCTTAGAAGAATACTTCGAAGGCGTGGAAAAGTATTGTTCAAGGCTTTGAGAATTTCACAAATACAACATATATAATACACCCCCTAAACCATAGAATCCTTGTTTATCATGCCCAATTTTAGCCTTAGAGATGCAAACCTCTCATGTGGAAACGGTTTGGCAAAAATATCTGCAATCTGCATAACAGTATATACAAAAGATAAAGACACGTCACCTTTTTCAACATGATCTCTTTTGAAATGGTGTCTTACTTCAATGTGTTTAGCTCTTGAGTGCTGCATAGATTTATTTGTTATTGACATGGCACTGTTATTGTCACATTTGATTGGTACATATATGAATTCATAGACAAGGTCTCTCATATGTTGAGCATCCACAGCACCTGTGAGCAACAAGCTCCAGCGACTATCTTCAGCTTCTTCAGTGACAATGCTACTGATTTTTGCCTCTTCGAATGCCAACTGATCAGTGATGAGTAAAGGAATCGGAAACATCCTAATGTCCTGATCGTGTCAACTTTGGTACCATTCAGATATCTAAAAATTATTTTGACAGAAACTATGTCACATTCCTTAGGATCTGCTTGAAATCTTGTTGAAAAACATACACTAAAGATGATATATGGTTTACTAGCAGTCAAATACAATAGTGAGCGGTATTCATTTTGATTCACACTCTTGACATTTGTATCCTTATCTAACGATAATGAATAAATCATGGGAGTTTTAGCTATCTTGGACTGAGACATGTTATACTTATTCAGCAAGTCCTTGGTATATTTGTCTTGATGCACAAAGATTCCTTTCTTCATTTGATGCACATGAAGTCCAAGAAGCTTATTTCAAATTCATGAATATTAAACTAGAAAACTCTTTTGACATAGCATCATTAGTAGTACCAAACAGTATATCATCAACATAGATTTGTACTACTAGGATGTCTTTTTCATGAGTCTTAATGAAAAGAGTTTTGTCTACTTGGCCTCTCTTAAAATTATTTTCAAGTAAGTATTTACAAAATCTGTCATACAAGGCCCTTGGAGCTTGCTTGATTCCATAGAGAGCTTTGTCCAATTTGTAAACATAATCAGGGAAATTGTCATCTTCAAAACAAGGAGGTTGAGCTACATATACTTTTTCTTGTAAACAGCCATTTAAGAAAATAAAATTGACATTCATTTGATAAAAATTTATATATGTTTGTGAGATGCAAATGCAATAATTATTCAAATAACTTCTAACCTATAAACAGGAGCAAATTTATCCTCATAATCAATACCATGTTCTTTATTATATCCTTTTTCCACAATTATGCCTTTGCTCTTGATAATCTTACAATTCTCATCAAGCTTGTTTCTGAACACCCATCTGGTTCCAATGACTGACTGAGTCTTTGGACTGGGAACCAAGTTCCAAACCTTACTCCTCTCAAATTCGTTCAGCTCACTCTGCATTGCAATGATCCAATAAGCTTCTTGTAATGCCTCCTTTTCATTCTTAGGTTCTACAAGTGATACAAAGGGATCGAAGGAACACAATTTCTCCGGCTGCCCTCTGGTCTGTGTACCAGTGGTTGGATATAAAATTATATTGTCTACTGGATGAGCTGACAAATATTTGAACTTCTTCTTTGGTGCCGAAGGTTCTGATTATTTATAAATGTTTTCAAGTCTTCAAGAACTTGATTCAGTGGGTGGAGCACTCTCTGATATGTGAAGTCCAGTCTTAAGGCTTTGAGTATTTGATCCAGGAGGTTGTTCAGAGCTTTGAGATTCTCCTTGCTGTTCCTGCAAGTTAGTTTTGCTGCTTTTCTCTTTCTCAATATCATCATCTGCTTCATATTTATTTGGATTGAGATCTTAAAAACCTTCACTCAAAGAACCATCATTGCTTCATCAAAATCACATTAATGCTCTCTTCTACAACCTTGGTTATTTTATTGAAAACTCTATTTGCTTTGCTAGATTGAGAATAATTAAGAAATATACATTCATCACTTGTAGCATCAAATTTACAAAGATTATCTTGACCATTATTTTGACCATAACAAGTACAGCCAAAACGTTTAAAATAAGAAACATTTGACTTTCTACCTTAGAGAAGTTCATATAGAGTTTTTTTGAAAGAAATATGCCTAATCAAGCATCTATTTAGCACATAGTTGGCAGTGTTAACAACTTTTCCCAGAGATATTTTGACAAATGGTTTTCAATAAGCATGGTTCTGGACATATCTTCATGTGTCCTATTTTTTTTTCAACTACTCCATTCTGCTGAGGAGTTCTAGGTGCAGAAAAGTTGTGTGAGATGCCATGTTGTGCACATAAATAAATCAAAGTCAATTTGATCAATTTATCTACCATGATCACTCCTAACAGATGCAATATGCACATTTCTCAAATGTTGAAGCTCTTTACAAAGCTTTGAGAATTCATGCAATGCTTCAGATTTTTCTCTAATGAACATAACCCAAGTAAATCTGGGGTAATCATATACCACAACAAGCATGTAACTCTTACCTTAGGGTGTTTTAACTCTCTTAGGACCACACAAGTCCATATGCATCATATTTAAGGGTCTAATAATACTTAAAAAGTTCTCTGGCTTGAATGAGCTCCTTGTCTATTTACCTTGGGTACATCCCTTGCAAAAGTCATCATATTTAAACTTCATAGCTAGTAATCCTCTTATCATGTATTTTTAGATAAGCCTTTTTATTGTGTGCATGCTTATATGCCAAAGTTTTCTATGCCAAAGCTTTGAGTCTTCCTTCAATGCTTTGAGACAATTTAGTTTTTATCCTACAACTTTGTTATTACTCATAGCATACACATTGTATGACTTTGGAGCAGTGAGTATGCAATTTCCCACATACCGCGATCTCATGATTTCTCACAAAGCGACACACTAAATTTACGTTGAATGTTTATGTCTTTAAAGCTAAGTTGATCACATAAACGTTGACGTCTTGTACTTTTGAAAAAGGGTGCATTCACCGAAGCTATTTGAACTCTACGAAAGGAAATCAGTCTCATTGATTTCTGTAGCCCATTTGAGTTGTGGTGACCAATGACACCCATGCGATGTCTAGGAAATAGAGGGGTGTTCGGGAATCAATGTCGCGGAACCACCTAGATAGCTCCCTTGGTTTAGCTTTAAAAGCCAAATTGCTTGTATATTCCTCTATTTAGTTGTGGGTCTTCGAGAGCCTTGAATTGATGGTGAAAATATGTGGAAAAAAAGTTATAATGCTATAAATCTCAAAAAAAAAAAAATGAAACGATGAAGCTTGCACTACCTCCCAGAAAAATCCACAAAAGGATCATACAAGCCCACAACCATATCCTCACTTCTAAAAAATCGTTTTTGCTCAAAGTTTTGGAGGTCCTTCCTACATGGGTGCTTTTGAATAAGTATGAGCTTGGCTAGTTTCATGTGATCCTTATTTTTTGAAGGCATACTTTCTTAAGAATTGGACTTAATTGACAAGTTCTGTGGTCCGCATGAGTCAACTTCTACCAACCATCGCCTTTATTTTTATGAGTATATGCTTAGACGTCCATAAACTTCTTTCTTAATCTTTTTGGACTTTGAGAAATAATTTGAGGAAACATTTGTGCATTCTCCTTTTGTCCCCACCAAAAAAACAAAAATTAGCTAGTAATTTTTAGAATTTCATTTTTCTTTGGGTTTTCACTTAGGATAGAAAATATGTTTTTGTGTATTTTTGTAAAAAATTGAGTCTAGTTTTGATTTCAGTCAAGCCTTGTCTAGTTGAGTTTGTGTCTCTCAAGATTGGTTCTTCACTAGTTTACTACTTATATCGCTCTCTTTGCTCAAGGAAGAGCAAAAGACTAGTTGGGGGTGTGTTAACAACTTAAAATTGCATATTTTCTAGGTTAATGAACTCTTCATATTATGTTTTTATGTGTGATTTATCTGTTTTATCTCTTTTTCTAGACTTATGCATGTTTTCATAGTTTGTTTGTTTTTATCTTGTTTTCTATGCAAAGACGTTCTTTGGAACACAAGTGGCTAGCTTGGAGAAGATTAAATGATGAGTTAAAAGAGTTTTAAAGGGTCAAGAGACGTGAAGAGGGAGTTAGATGCGTCTATTTGAAGAAATCAAGTGAAATAGATTCCAATTTTTGAAGATTGAAAAGCCAAGAGGTCAAATTGCTAGTCAAAAGTGAAATCAAGTGCCTAAGAGAGAAGGTTCTAACGGATTGGGGTGCTAAGTGACAATTTCTAAACATTTTAATGGTTGTTTTGAAGGATTCCTAATGGTTGGTGGTCATTTTGGACTTCATTTTAAGAATTGGGGGCATTTCAAAGCCCCCAACAAACAAAGAGGCGGGGTTATTTGCAATATTCCCTAAACAGCTCAGCAGCACGCGGCATTCTCTCTCTTTCCCCAACGGAAGAAGCACGATGATGAACCAGCCGTTTCCATGGAAGCTCGCAGAAGCTTCAGACGAACCTCACCCCGGCCTCAAAATTTCAGCAAATGCACCCAAACAAGTCTCAATCTCCTCCTCATTCGATTATATACCTAACCGACCCCTCAATTCGGCCCAACAATGCAGAAACAAGAAAGCCCCAATTCTTAGGGCTTATGAGAGATCGACGATTGAGATTTTCTGAGATGAATTGGAGGGTGGGGATACATTCTTAGAGGTAAAGGAAGCTCGTATAACAGTCTATAAAAGCCGAAGTTCAAGAAAGAAGAACCCCTCTCCCACCTCACTGCTTTTCTAAATGGAAGCTCTGTCCCTCTTACATTTCTCTCATTTCCACACCTTTCCAGATCTGTTCTTGGTGATTCTGAGCTCAATCTTGAGCTATCTCGGAGCCATGAACAAGTATAGAAGGATAGAGGTTCTAATTATAACTTTTTCGGTCACTTTTATGCATTTTCCGGTCAAATTCTTGACTGATGTATTGGGTTAGCTGATGTCGTTGATGATTTTGGTTAAATTAGCGACTACTAGTTGGTTTATTGTTGTTTAGAATCTAGTTTCAGTAGTTTGAATCAAGTATTAGTGACTTTGTTCTTCATTTTGGCTATTTGAAGCAAGTTCTTGGGTTGAAATTGAAGAATATCTTGGGTAGACTTGAGTTAAAGCTATCTAATGAAAATATTCATGAATATGCTTGATATCTCTTATGTTGCTCTCTTCAAAATGAGTAGCTAAGTTTATTGTTGGTTGAAGTTGATGAATCTAGGTGTGTTGGGTTTGGATTCAATTGCTGGATCAATGAGTTGAGAAGTTCCTCTTGTGATTCATGGGTGAATAAGTGTTTGAATACAAATTCAATTTGTAGCTTCATCTTGTATGTGGATTTATGATTTAATATATATTACCGGTAGTTGATACAACTTAGTTTTGGATTTCACTAGTGTTCTGCATGAACACACTTGGATTTGACATTAGAATCCACACATCTCCTTGTAACATTATTTGGGTGTTGTATTCATATACAACACACCTAGAGGATTCAACTAAGACCAAGTCGTCTCTCAATCGTAAAACCTCTTCTCAAGTTTAGATCCTCTTTAATCTACTAGTTGTTTGCTTAGTTTCTTTAGAATCAACTCACAAATCCTTGCTCTACCAAGTTTACTTGGTAGATTTGAAGCTTGGCAAGCTTAAAAAAATCCTTTGAGAAATTTAATTTCGTTGAAATATTTATCTTAGTTTGAATTGTTTCTTTGTTAATTAAGTGTGAGATCTCTCTTTCCCAATCCTTGAGGAAATCGACCCCGGACTTATCCGGGAACTACTTAGAAAGATATTCTTATACTTGGGAATTATCGCAACAATATAGTAGTGAACCAATCATACCTATGAACTATTTCTAGTTCACACTCTTACCATTCGGATCTTTGTCTAAAGTCAATGTTGAGCTCATGGGGGTTTTCACAACCTTGGATTGAGACATGTTGTACTTGTTCAGCATATCTTTGGTATACTTGTTTTGGTGCAGAAAAATCCTTTCTTCATTTGATGCACATGAAGTCCAAGAAAGAAATTTAAATCTCCCATCAAGCTCATCTTAAACTCCCTGCTCATAAGTCTTGAGAAATCTTTGGAAAAGGAATCATTAGTAGCACCAAAAAAACTATCATCATCATGTATATGTACTACTAGAATGTCCTCACGAGTCTTAATGAAAAGAGTTTCGTCAACTAGTCCTCTTTTGAAACAATTTTCAAGCAGAAATTTAGACAATCTCATTATACCAAGCCCTTGGAGCTTTCTTAAGGCCATAAAGTGCTTTGTCTCATTTGTAAACATGATCTGGAAATTCATCACTTTCATAACCAGGCGGTTGAGCAACATAAACTTCTTCTTGCAGATAACCATTTAGAAAAGCACATTTAACATCCATTTGAAAAAAGTATGATGTGTTTATGAGATGCAAATGCAATTAGAATTCTAATTGCATTCAACCTGGCTACAGGATAAAAAGTATCCTCATAGCCTATAACTTCTTCCTGGTTGTAGCCTTGAGCTACCAATCTTGCTTTATTTCAAAATACCTTACCATTTTCATCGAACTTGTTTATGAACACCCACCATGTTCAAACCACAGACTTATTTTTGGGAGGAGGAACTAGATTCCAAACCTTGTTCCTTTCAAATTCATTAAGCTCACTTTGCATAGCAATAATCATGTATGCTTCTTGTAATTCTTCCTTCACAGTTTTAGGCTCTACAAGAGACACAAAAGCATTAAAAGCACACAATTTCTTTAATAGTGGTATTGTTTGTGTACCAGTGGATAGATCAGAGATAATGTTTTCAGCTAGATGAACTGATAGATATCTGAACTTCTTCGTTGGCGTCCAGGGCTCCGGCTCTCCATAAATCTTTGCAAGGCCTTGAAATCTTGAAGTTTTGGCTTGACCACTATGTGGTTATTGAGTTTCTATTTCAAGGCTTTGAAACTCATTTTCCGGTCTTTGAAAATTCTTCCTGTTTTCCTGCAACTCATTTTTGGAACCAGTGTATGGATCTTGTTAATCTTCTGACCCATGCTTGTTCAAATTCAAGTTTGCAAAACCATCACTTAAAGAACCATCAAAGCCTTCATAAAAAATAACATGTATACTTTCCTCAACAAACTTGGTTCTTTTATTATAAACTCTATAAACATTTCTTATTGAGGAATAACCAAGAAACATACCTTCATCACTCATAGAATCGAACTTGCCAAGATTGTCCTTACCATTTTGATGAACATAACAAGTACTTCCAAAAGCTTTCAAGTAAGAAATGTTTGGGTTTCTTCCTTTGAAAATCTCATAAGGAGTCTTCTTTAGAATATGCCTAATCAGGCACCTGTTCAAAATGTAATTGGCAATGTTTACAGCTTCTGCCCAAAAGGATTTAGGCATCTTGTTCTCCAGAAGAATCGTTCTATACATGTCCTCAAGAGTCATGTTCTTTATTTAAACTAAACCATTATGTTGAGGAGTTTTAGGAGTAGAGAATTTGTGGGATATACCAAAGTTAGCACAAAAAGAATCGAACTCTAGTTGATCAAATTCTCTGCCATGATCACTCCTAATTGAAGCAGTAGGCAGGTGTTTCAGGATCTGAAGCTCTTTATAAAGTTTTGAAAATCCAAAAAGAGCTTCAGAATTTTCTTTGAGAAACATCACCCAAGTATGTCTAGAGTTATCATCTACAATAACCAACATGTATCTCTTACACTTTGGAGTTGGGACTCTCATAGGTCCACATAAGTCCATATGCAGTAGTACATAAGGTCTAGTTGTACTTACAAAGTTCTTGGGTTTGAATGAGTTTATTTTCTGTTTACCTTGTACACAAGCCTTGAATACTTCTTCATCTTTGAACGTGATTGAATGCAAACCTTTTAACAGGTTCTTAGAAACCAGCTTGTTTAGTGTGTGTAGACTAATTTGTCCAAGCTTTATGTGCCAAATCTTTGAATCTAGTTTCAAGGCCTTGAGTTACTTGAGACTTTCTCTAGCAACTTTGTTAGTACTCAGAAAATAAACATTATTTGATCTTGGAGCAGTGAGTATGCGATTGCCTGATTTGTCATCTTGCACCACACATTTCTCGTTGTCAAATATGATCTTGTTACCTTTATCACAAAAGAGAGATACATTAAGCAAATTAAACTTAAGACCATCTACTAAATCAACATCAGAAATCGAATTCTCATAACCATTACTAACTTTTCCAATACCTATGATATTGCACTTGCATTTTTCACCAAGTGTGATTGTTCCTCCTGATTGTTCTTTTAGTTGAGTTAACAAAGAACTCTTCCCACTCATGTGTCTTCAGCAACCACTATTCATAATCCATTTATGTTCTTTGCTGCTCTTGGTGAAAACCTGCAAAGACCATTCACTGCCTTACCCACCTGTTAGACCTAGTGTGAAATTTTGATTAATATTCAAAATCAATCATGTTAGGAGGTCTAACCCCTTTGGGAACCCAAATCTGTATCACTTGTCCCTTAAGTTGGAGTGGAAAAGTGCTCCTCATTATGTGAGGATCTTTTCTTCTGAAGGGGTAAGTCATCTTCACATGACCAATTTTGCTACAGTAATGATAATTTGGTGAAGATCTACTGCTAGCATTCACAAATCTCGTACTTTTCTAGGTAAGTTTGGATTGTATCCAATACCAGTTTTGTGAACAGACTATAGACTTCCTCCAAGAACCAGGTTGAGATTGTGTTCTGAGCCAACAAGCTTTGTCAAAACATCTTTAGAGTATTGAAGTTTCTCAGTCAAAATATTTTTATGTTCCTCTAATTCATCATGTTAATGTTTTAGAGCAACCGAGTTATCACTTAAAACTGAGTTTTAAGTGACAACTTCTTTGACTTGGGTTTTTCAAGGCCTTGAAATTGGTTTTTCAAGGCCTTTGCAAATTTTCTTTTTCTTTCTAATGGACTTTTTCTTTAAAAGTCCTAATTTCATCAGGTAATATTCTTCATTTAAAACCATTTTCCTAAGAAATTGAGAAAGAATATCAGCTGGTTGTGAAATTAAATTGTTTACCATTACGTTAATATTCTTTTCTCAACATTCATCACACTTAGCCATGAGGCACAGGTTGGCTTGTTCTTATTCTGAGTCAGATTCACTTGAGGAGTTAGAGTCACTCCATGAAGATACCATAGCCTTTTTTCTTCTGTCACGGTCTTTCTTTTGAAAGTGTTTTCTTTTCTTGTGTTGACAGTCTCTGATCAAGTGTCCCGCATCACCACACTCAAAGTAATGAATCCTTGTTTCCAAAGTTCTTCTTCATTTTGAGAATTCTTGTCAAGACTTTCGAAATGAGCAAAGGGAGCTTCATCATCCTCTTCTTATTTTTCAAGTCTTTGATTTTGTTCACTCTCTTTAGCCTTGAGTGCCATATTCTTGACACTCTCTAGTAGTTCTCCATCAGCTTCACTCATGGAGATTTCATGTGTGTGAGCAATTTTCCTTGTAGACCATCAAGCTCGAGGGAGGAAAGATCTTTAGCTTTTTTAGTGGAAGTGGTATTTGGTTCCCATTTGGCTTTGGGAAGACTTCTTAATATTTTTCTAACTTTCTCTTCATTGGAGAACGATTTCCCCAAGGACTTTAGGTTATTAAAACGTCAGTGAATTGGTAACTCCGTTTTAGGAGTTATTTTATTCCTTACTTTTCTGCATTTTGCGTGCTCAACATGGAGAATTTGTCGCCTTTTGAGTAAATTATGATAAAATTTGATAACATGAGTTCATGAGCTTTAGTTGTTGAATCTAGGAGTTTGTAGTGAAATTTTGAGCTGTTATTTTGATATGATCTACCCGTTGTGTCTTCGTGTTGTGATTCACAGGAAAATAGGGCTTGGAGGATCACGCGGGAGATGGAAACGAGTTTCGGAAGAAAGGAACTCGAAGAAAAAAGCCGAAGAAAAAATGCGAAAAGAAGATGTCTTCTTACGAAGACAATTGTACTTAGACAAAAATCCAGCAGCTGGAGATCTCTTCCCAAAACAAGCTGCAGTACTTATCCAGGAATCTCTTCGTACGATGAGCCAAAGTCATCGTATGAAGACTCTTCGTACGATGAGATTTGTGTTCGTACGAAGAGAACGCTGAAACGCTGAATTTTATTGGGGCTTTTACGCAATTTCTTCAAACTTCGTAATATGATTATGGAAACGTATTAATGACATTTAGGTCATGATTTTGAGAGGTTAGCATAGTTTTTGGACGTCTTAGAGAGCTCGGGACCGATTGGAGAAGCTTGGGAGAACTAGGATCATTCATTTGGCTTCTAAAACTTTGTTTCTTCTCTCGTATTGTTATTTTGATCATGAAGACTTGAATTGTGATCATGTTTTGGAGTAGCTAAACCTCTTAATCACAATTTCTCGTAGGGATCTAGGTTTGGATCACTAAGTTGGTGATTTATGGATTTGATTTCATGCAATTAAGCTTTATTGATGATTTCTTATCTAGTTATGTTTGTTTTATGCATTTGATTCATGTTTTCTATTGGTAGACGTATTAATAGGATTGATCTAGGTTTAAAACGATAGAGACATCTACGTATATTGCCCGGAAAATTGAAACACACACTAGCCGTATCTAGGGTTGAGAAATCTTGCTAGTTAGCTAAGGAAAACGAGTAGATTACTGATCATAAAGCATGCTTAAACTTGATTATACTAGAGAAATCATCTTTGATAGCTTAATTATAGGCGTTGGTTGAGACATCTTCAACATAAATGTGCTCGTCTAGCTAGAATAAAGAATCATCGTGTTAGCAGAACTTAAATCCAGCATAGTGTAAAATACCTAGTGACCCGTAGAGAGATCCTGACTTCGTCAAAATTTGAGAAAAATCTAAAATAATTCATCTTATTAATCGTGAAGTAATTCAATTGATTAACTGAGACTCTTATCTTTCCAATTTACTAGAAATAGCAAAACAAACAATCGCGCTTTACCCATATAAGGATTGGATGTAATACTAATTTACAAAAAGTCTCTAGGGTTCGACAACCCGGATTTCTAGAATTTTATTACTACAACGACAACTGTTCACTTGCGGTTGGAGTGTGTCAAGTTTTTGGCGCCGTTGCCGGGGACTTCGGCTAAATTAGTTATAACTCCTAGCCTTAGGGATTTTACTTTTCTATTTATATCTGTTACTCACCTGCTTTTTGTGTGTGATCTGTGATTTCAGGTTAGATTGTACGGTGCAAGTCCCGTTCTAGAGACTAACCTTTGCATCCAACACTTGAAGACCTGGAATACCTGTTACGCGCACAACGTAGAGATAAGAGGAAATCAAGCTCAATTACTATGGATGAAGAAACAAGAGCCGAGTTTTAATGGATCCACAAAAATATGCAGGATGCGGAAGCAGCTAGAATTGCAGCTGCTGAAGATGCAGCTAATCCAGAAAGGGAGACTAAGGATCTTAGAGCTCAGTTGACCGAGATGCAAGCTGCAATGGCACACTTTAACCCTCCAAATCCACAACCACGTCTTGGTGTGGGGGTGAAAGCAAGAAACGATGGAGGTAATAACGGTGGAAATAATGGCGGCAACAATGGGGGGAATAATGCACTAAAAGCGGCTGCACGGGTAAATAATGCTGAAGAGAATGACTGTCCTTTGGTGGACTACTTCAGAACAACGCCGGAAGGTTACCAACCCACTATTGTCAGGCCACAAATCAACCCCAGCCCCACACTTTTGCATACAGTGAACACTTGTGCATACAGTGCCATTGTGAGGAGCGAGGATATATGGTCTAGGGTGAACGCTTTCTGTTTTGCTTAGGGAATTGAATCGTGGGATACAATAGGTGATGTGCCTCAGTGGAAAGCTCACAATAACTACTTTAGGCCCGAGGCTAGGTGGTTTTGTGAGTTCTTGGAGAATTGGGTTATGGGAATCACGAAGAACCCCCATTACACCTTCAGGCTATGTGTCTTAGCTTTGTGTCTGTGGACCGAGACTCGGGTAGACATCCCTAGGCTGATTTGGTCCAATTTCGTAGAGAGGGTCTCGAGAAATAACAAGTTAGGGCCTGGGCACACTTGCTTGCTGACTCATTTTGCCAAGACTGTAGTGATACCGATTGGGAGAGATGTAGACCTGAAAAGGTTTACCGATAGAAAGTGTTCTTGGTTTGAAGAGTCAGCCACAACCAAGGGCAAGGGTAGAAAGATGAATACCTCGCGGTTTGATAAGCAGGTGGCCTATGACCACTTGAAATAGGAAATGTCCAGGGACAGAATTGAGAGAAGACGCCAGTTTGATCACACGAGGAATAATCAGGCGAAGCTGGGTAAGTTGATCCAGATGGTGGGCCAGTGGGTTAAACAGTCTAGTGGTCAAGAAGTTGAGGATTTTCTTCCACCGGAACCGACGGCTGATCCTTGGTTTCAGGAGGATGAGTTTGAGTATCCGGTGCCGGCGAGTGAGGATGAGTTTGAAGAGGAAGAAGAGGAAGAAGATCAGGAGGATCAGGAGGATGATAAAAGATGAGTAATAGGAGAGAGTCCTTCCGATAGGATCGTTGAGTCCTCGTCTTATCGTTGAGAGCAACGATGCATCCTAGTGTGGGGGTGGGGTTACACCTTTTACTAGCCATTTGTCGAGTCTTTGCATCGCCAGTCACATGTAGTTAGATTTTTTTTTGGTTATGTCCTATTTTCCTCTTTGTTATTTGTAATTTTATTTGCACGTTTATTTTTATTGAGTCATCCCACCAACATATCGAGTCGTTAGTTAATCGAGTAGACCGTTCATGTAGTATATTTTATAAAAAAATAAATAAACAGAAACTAAAAAAAATCTAAAAAAATTGAAAAAACAATAAAAATTTTAACAATTCGAGAAAGGGCAATCAAAAGAAGCTGAAAATTAGGTACAATCGAGAAGTGTGAGAATTTTAGCCATATGGCATGATTTGCCACCGAGAGGGACAACGTGAATCCCCCTTAATATGTATGGAAAGACTTTCTTTACGGGAGTGCCTGTCAATTTTACACACGTACTTAATTTTCAAATCTGAAGTGTGTGCCTAGTTTTATTACAAGAGTTGAGCTAGGTGTGAGCTAAACGAGCCGAACTTCTTGTGTACGTTTTAGGTAGTCGCCAGCCCGCCTCGTAGTCGCACACATAACAGTTGTGCAAGGTCGTTTATTAGAGCACTCATTGCTTATAGATCTCACCCTGTAGGACCAATAGAAATTCCAATTTGAACCTTGGATTATTTTCTAGCCTTTTGACCTAGGGAGACGATTATTGACCTTCATCATACATCGTTTAGAATCACGGGGGAGGGGTAGTAGAGGGGGTTCGATGAGGGAGTGCTTCATGATACATTCTTGTGAGTCTTACACATCGCTTGTGCTTCATTTGCAATTTACGAGGGGATGCGAGCGTGGGTGAGTAGGCTTGCGCAATTCGGTGTGGTGGTGTTCTATGTCATTACACCAAGTTGGGGAGAACCGTTAGTGCGTGACATCTAATTCGCACAAAACAGGGTTGGGTGAATTTAATTGGTGGATCGTGCTAGGTACCGGATTCCATTCATCTTGGTGTAGGAGGTTCGGTTGGATTAGGCACGAGACAAACATCTTATTGACTATTTGAGAGGGGACATGATTATATTAAAGTGTGGGGGTGTCGACTTTTGTTTACGGACATCGAGATTGAGCTTGCGACGGATCTATTCCCATACATGTGCCTTGACTTGTTTGCGGCTTTGTTTGCTGGCACCATGTAGTTCATAGGGTTAGGAAAAGATGAATTTTATATGTGATACTCATTTATTGGAGTATATGCTTCCTTTCCCTTTCATAATTTTTGGCTCAACTCTTGGAAGACCACTGGGGATATTTGTTGAGGATCTTTTTTGGGGAATTCTGAGAGATAAAAAAAAAAAAACAGAAAGAAGAAAGAGAAAAATAAGAGAGTACAAAAGGAGAGTTAGAATAAAGTAATAAATGGGAATTTATTGGAGAACGAGTGGTGGAAACGATAATTTCATTGACGGCTATTTGCATTTCGTGCACAACTCATGACGGTGGCCACGGAGATCGTAATTGTACCGGGGTTTGAGGGGATCGAGGGCCGAAGATGGTGAGTTGCGGGTTTGGTTTCTATCATCATGGTGAGGGTGTGCGAGATGTGGTTTTAATTGTTAGAATGCGACACTTTATGACTTATACATGATTACTATTCTTATGTCCCTAAGCCTCATCATTCTAACCCGTTAGTGGAATAGGAGCTCAGACTTTGAACGTGGCTTAGCCTAGCGTAGCCTTTTATTTTGTTGGCACACACGAAGGGGTAGAGTATTCTTGTACATAGTAAGGCTAGGCTATCTATACTAGCTAGGGAAGATTCTCGTTATCGAATTTAGTTTCAACTCATTCCTTGTCCCTAGATTTCTCATCGCTTCATGATAACCGGTTTATGCTAATGGAGATTTCCCGATCTCGCAAAAGAAAAGAAAAAAAAAATTGTAATTTCAATACTTGCATTTGTGAATATTGTTTTTGCATATAGGTTCATTGTGTATAATCGAGTCGTGTCGGCTAGTAAAAGGATGGCTTGTGTTTTGGTATGTGACTCGGACTTGTATGCAATGATTGGTGAACGTATGTAATTGGCGTAGGGAAGTTATGCAATGATGTATGGGTTTTTTTTACAAAGTTGGAGTATTGTGTGAAGTGAGAGGATTTTGGCTTGATAGTTTGAGTTATGGCTTAAGAATTTGCTCGGGACGAGCAAAATATAGTGTGGGGTTGTTGATAACTCCATTTTTGGAGTTATTATACCTTTTTTTTTGCATTTTGCGTTCTCAACATGGAGAATTTGTCGTCTTTTGAGTAAATTATGATATAATTTGATATCATGAGTTCATGAGCTTTAATTGTTGAATTCGGGAGTTTCTAGTGAGATTTTGAGCTTTTATTGTGTTATGATCGCGGGTTGTGTTTTCGTGTTGTGATTCACAGGAAAATTGGGCTTGGAGGATAATGCGGGAGATGGAAACGAGCTTCGGAAGCAAGGAACTCAAAGAAAAAACCAAATAAAAAATAAAGAAAGAAGATGTCGTCATACGAAGACAATTGTCTCCGTACGAAGACTTTGTACTTAGTCAAAAATCCAGCTGCTGAAGATCTCTTCCCAAACAAGCTGCAGTACTTATCTTGGAAGGTCTTCGTACGAAGAGCCAAAGTCTTCGTACGAAGAGAACGCTGAAACGTAGAATTTTATTGGGGCTTTTATGAAGATTCTTCAAACTCAGTAATATGATTATGGAAACGTATTTAAGACTTTTAGGTCGTTATTTTGAGAGGTTTGCCTAGTTTTTGGACGTCTTGGAGAGCTAGGGACCGATTGGAGAATATTGGGAGCACTAGGATCATTCGTCTGGCTTCTAAAACTTTGTTTCTTATCTATTTCTGTTATATTGATCATGAAAACTTGTATTGTGATCATGTTTTGGAGTAGCTTAACCTCTTAATAAGGATATCGCGTAGGGATTTGATTTCATGCAATTAAGTTTTATTGATGATTTCTTATCTAGTTATGTTTGTTTTATGTGTTCGATTCATATTATCTATTGGTAGACGTATTAATAGGAGTGAGCTAGGTTGTAAACGATAGAGACATCTACGTATATTGCTCGGAAAATTGAAACACACACTAGCTGTATCTAGGGTTGAGAAATATTGCTAGTTAGCTAAGGAAAACAAGTAGATTACTGATCATAAAGCATGCTCGAACTTGATTAGACTAGAGAAATCAGCTTTGATAGCTTAAGTATAGGCGTTGGTTGAGACATCGTCAACATAAATGTGCTCGTCTAGCTATAATAAAGAATCATCGTGTTAGTAGAACGTAAATCCAACATAGTGTGAAATACCTAGTGACCCGTAGAGATTGTTGGAATAGATGCCCTAGAGGCAATCTAGTTTAGTATGAATTATTTGTGGCAAGAAATTCATTTATTATTTATTGAATATTTAATATAATGAAGTCCTTAGATTTTCAATTGTGTTGTTTATCTTAAATATCCCTAGTCCAGTATAATGATTAATGGGACAATCATCTATAGACTAGTATGGGTTGGATTGATATGGAGATATCACGATCCAACACATAGGTGTGCATTAGGGAATGTTGCACTGGATTGACCCATCTCCGAGAAGGCTACATACACGTTATGTTGAGTCACAAGCGCTTCTCGCGGTGCAGTGGTATTGTCATCCTTAGACTTGAAGTCACTAGATGTTCTAGTTTTGGATTATTGTGATTTTGGTAGCGTTAAACGCTACACCGTAACTGGGTAGTTATAAAGGCGTGTACTGGATACAATAAGAAGCAAGCTTAGAGATCGTAGTGGACGTAGATAGAATTTGTCCCTCCCACATAACGGGAGCAAATATCCTAGGCCACTCGAGGGATAGTGCTTATAGAATGTCTGGCCAGACTCAAATAAATCAATATGGGATATTGATGTTATTTGCTCGAATAAGGCTATTCCAATAGATCGAGAAACTATGGATTGGATATACGAGTGTGACTTGTATGTCTCGTGTCCGATCCGGATATAGAGACAAAGGGATGAGACAATTACTTGTACAAAGGTTTTCAAGATGACTATTCTATTAGTTGGCTAGAATGGATGTTTTGCTAGAGACCGCTCCATATTAGCAAATAGTTGCTACCAACTAGATAGAACCTATGGGGTCACACGCTAGAGTTGAACTAGATTTGGGAATTAATTAATTGGATTAATTAATTAGAAGGATCACTTTGCGAAACCTTGCAAACTTAGTAGGGACTAATTTGCAAGGAAGGGACTAAATTGAATTCTAGTAGGACTAGAATAAGACATTTAGGTAGTTGGCAAGGAGTTGTTGGACTATATAAAGGACCTTCCTTCCTTCCTTCTTACAACTTATGCTCATTATTGAACATAACAAGAGTGGGAGAGAACAAAAGGAGAGAGAGCAACAAGCTAGAGGAGCCGAACGCCCCCCTAGCCCGCCGCCCGTCCCCGTCGGCCACAAGAAGGCCGAGAGCCCTCCTTTGGGTCTCGTTTGCGTGATTCTTCTTCCTCTTCCTCTTCCGGGCTAGCACCAAGGACTTGGGAGATTCTAGGATCAACTCTAGGCATGGATCAACCATAGAGAACGTGACACAATTCGCGTTTGAAGTCATCAAAGGAGAACCCTAAGGTGTGTTATTGATTTCTTCCTTTACCATCGTTATGTCTCTTGACTTGTGATCCTTGGAGAGTTTTGCATGGTTTTATGATTGTTTGTGTTTCCGTTGCGCATCCATGATTCAAAACCCCACAGTGGTATCAGAGCCACAGGTCGTAGAGCATAAACGTGGTTTATGTGTTACGTTTTAGTTGTTTTACACCTTAATTTGATTGTTTATCGCGTAAAACAAGACAAATCAAGCATGGGATGCAATTTGTCAATAATTAATCATAACAAGATCCAAATTTTGCATTGGATGCATGCATTGGTGAGTTTGAGAAATTTTAGGATCTTAGATCTAGGGTTTGGGAATCCTTGGGGAAGAAGGAGTTCTTCCAAAACAAGGAAACAACCAAACTTGGGCACCAAGCAAGGGAGTTGTTTTGGAAACAACTCCCTCAAGGAGGTTCGGCCCCCCTAGGGACCGCCCCCCTTGCTTGCCGCCCAAGAATGGCCTCCCTAGGGGCCGGGCGGCCCTAACCCGCGTCCTAGGCTTGTGAGTTTTGGGTCGGGCCAGCCCTAGGGCCTTGTGGTTCATCTTATTGAGCCCGGGCAATTTGATAGTTGGGCCCATGGACCGTTTTAACCCTAGAAATCCTAAAATCAATTAAGATTGACCAAGCGCGTTAAAATTGGATTTTAACTGTTTATGTGCAAATCGCATGGTGATTGGATATGGCCTTAGGATGTGGTTTGATGTGGATGTTTAATTTTGTGGTTTGGTTTTACGGCCTGCGAGCTGATCAATTAATTGTAATAATTAATTAGGGTTTTATGGCCTGCGTGCCATTTTGTTTTTTTCTTCTCAACTTGTGAGATATATTTTATTTAGTATAGAAGTTAGCTAGTGCTAGATAAAGTAGATTGTTAGACAAGATTGAAGAAAAGAAGCCCAAAGCCAAAGAAGCCACAAAAGATGGAGCATGGAGCATGGAGCATTCCACATGACTATGAAGGATGGACCAAAAGATCAAGACGCATGAAGATGTGTTTGTTTTAGGGTTTCATAGATAATTCCATTGGCTTGGAATTATCTTAGTCTAGAAAAGGCCATATCTACATCACGTTTAATTTCTGTTTTGTGGTTGTTTATTTTATTGTCTTATTATTGTGTGGTTGGTGTATGGATGATGCATGCAATTATGATAATAAGATAATTAGACAACCCGGATCTATTATTTGGAGTTGTGCCCAAACTCAAATAGATAGATTAGTTGATATTGATCAACAAAACAATTAAAATTGAATTTAAAAATCCCTCAAAATTCAAATATTTTGTTCTTGCCTTCACGTTATTTAAACACTCATTATCATCATTATTTATAAGGTCTGTGCGTGCCAAAGCATGGCCACTTGGTTCATAATGATGGAATGCGATGGCACGTAACAATGTGCAATTGTTTAGATAAGAGGTTGAACACAACTAGGCTATTAATTTGATTAAGAAACCTAGAGGCAATCAATTGGGATTATCCATATGGATGGATAAATAAGGAGTTATTTTCCCAATTGAACCAAGAGTTGCATATAGGATGCAATTGGAATTGTTCCTACCTAAAGTAGTCAAATTATGGGTGACTTGCCAAAGAAAGCTCATAAGGAAATGAAAGATGGATCTTGGCCCACTAGAAAATATAAGGATCTTTTCCGCATTAATATCTTGAGGGTTATTAATCCGTAGAAAAATAGTGGGAGCTATATTTGATAAACTAGCCATTATTGAATATAGTCCAAAATTCACAAATACTAAAACTTGCGTATTTTTCTTTTGTAGAATTCCAAATGGCAAATAACTCATCGAGTTCACAACATTCCCTACGATTTGTCCTTGAGAAGGACAAGCTCTCTGGAACCAACTTTCTTGATTGGTACAGAAACTTGAGAATTGTTCTCAAGCAAGAGAAGAAACTGTAGGCAATAGAGGAGCATGTTCCAGAAGGTCCAGAGAACCAAACACCTGCTGCCCTAAAGGCGTATCAAAAGCGTGTTGATGACGCTAATGATGCGGCCTGCCTTATGCTTTGCACCATGACTTCTGAGCTTCAGAAGGAACACGAAAACATGAATGTTATCGATATGATCGAGCATCTGAAGCAGCTCTTCCAAGACCAGGCAAGGGTAGAGAGGGATGAGGTCTCTAAGGCACTGTTCAAGTGTCATCTAGCAGAAGGGAACCCGGTGGGACCCCATGTACTCCGTATGATCGGGTACTTGGAGAATCTCACCCGACTAGGGTTACCTGTCGGCCAAGAGTTGGCAACCGATCTCGTGTTGCAATCGTTGCCCGAGAGTTATTGACAGTTCATCATGAACTATAACATGAACGAGATCGTGAAACCACTGCCAGATTTACTCAATATGTTGAGGACGACTGAACAAAGCATCAAAAAGGGTAAGGGCAAGGCCATTATGATGGTACAGAAAGGAAAGGGCAAAAGGTTTGCCTCTTCCTCCAAGGGCAAAGGCAAGTCAGTTGCCAAGTCCAAGGAACCTTCCCTTGAGCCTGTTTGTGGCATTGCCAAAGGTGTGACTAAAGGTGAGTGTCAATACTGCAGTCAGCCTGGACACTGGAGGAGGAACTGCCCAAAATATCATGAGGACAAGAGGCTTGGAATAATGATTCCACCACCACCAGGTATTTTTGTTGTAGATGTCAATTTAACTGTCTCTACATCATGGGTATTAGATACTGGATGTGGATCTCACATTTGTCGAAATATGCAGGATCTAAAGAGAAGTAGAAGATTGGCTAAAGGAGAGGTAGATCTGCGCGTTGGGAATGGAGCAATGGTTGCTGCGTTGGCCATAGGCGTGTGCGAGCTATCTCTGCCTTCAGGATTAGTTTTAGAATTAAATAATTGCTATTTTGTGCCTGCTATGAGCAGAAACATTATTTCTATTTCTTGTTTGGACAAGGATGGTTTTACTATTTCAATAAAGAACAAATGTTGTTCCTTTTATTTAAATAATATTCACTATTTTAGTGCGAAATTATTTAATGAACTTTATGTCCTCGATCTAAGCAATCATGTCTACAACATTAATACCAAGCGGATTAAAATAAATGACTTAAATCCTGCTTATTTATGGCACTGTCGTTTAGGCCACATAAATGAGAAACGTGTATCTAGACTCCATAAGGATGGATTACTAGATTCATTTGATTTTGAATCATATTAGACATGTGAGGCTTCTTTATTGGGAAAAATGACAAAGTCCCCTTTAAATAAGAAAGGTGAGAGGACTAGTGAGCAATTGGCGCTCATACATACCGATGTGTGTGGGCCATTTGCCACGCCTGCCAGGGGTGGTTATGTCTACTTCATTACATTTATTGATGATTACAGTAGATATGGATTTGTGTACCTTATGAGGGCAAAATCCGAATCCTTTGAAGTGTTCAAAGAATTCAAGAATGAAGTAGAGAAGCAACTTGGCAAAAGTATCAAGGCTCTACGATCGGATCGTGGAGGAGAATACTTGAGCCAAGAGTTTGACGACTATCTTAGAGAGTGTGGGATCGTGTCCCAACTCACTCCAACCGTAACGCCACAATGGAATGTCGTGTCCGAGAGGAGGAATCGAAACCTATTGGATATGGTTCGATCTATGATGTGTCAAACCGATCTTCCATTATCATTTTGTGGCTACGCTCTATTAAGTGCAGCTTTCACCATTAACCGTGTTCCATCTAAATCATTCATGAAGACACCATATGAGATGTGGAGTGGGAGGCGTCCCACACTGTAGTTCATGAGGATTTGGGGCTGCGATGTCTATGTAAAACGTTTACAATCAGACAAGCTAGGGCCTAAATCGGATAAGTGTAAATTTGTGGGGTACCCTAAGGAAACTAAGGGATACTACTTCTACAATCCAACCGAGAACAAAGTGTTTGGTTCTCGGACCGGCGTGTTTCTAGAAAGAGAGTTTGTCTCTAAAGAAGCAAGTGGGAGGAATGTAGATCTTGAAGAGGTTCAAGAACCACAAATCACTGAACCGATTATGGAACATGAACAGGAACCACAAGAAGTTGTGGAGTAACCTGTTCAGGTAACACAAGAGCTTCGTAGATCTAGTAGAGTGCGCCAAGAATCCTAGAGGTATGGACTTCTCGTGACTGATTCCGGTGACACGATGCTCATAGATGATGAGCCTACTACCTATGAGGAGGCCATGAATGGCCCAGACTCTCAAAAGTGGCTGGGAGCCATGAGATCCGAGATGGAATCCATGTATACCAACAAAGTATGGACTTTGGTGGAACCACCCGATGGGGCGCTTCCTATAGGGATGGTAATGTGATTACCTATAAGGGCCGATTGGTGGCTAAAGGATTCAGACAGATTCATGGTATTGACTATGATGAAACCTTTTCACCAGTCGCTATGACCAAATCCATCCGAATCCTACTTGCAATTGCAGCATACCACGACTATGAGATTTGGCAGATGAATGTAAAAACAGCATTCCTTTATGGGAATCTCCTCGAGGACGTGTATATGATACAGCCGGAGGGTTTTGAGGATCCAAAGCAAGCCACCAAAGTCAGTAAACTGCAACGATCCATTTATGGATTGAAGCAAGCTTCTAGGAGTTGCAATCGACGTTTCGATGAAGTGGTCAAAGAGTTTGGCTTCATCAGAAACGAAGATGAGTCTTTTGTCTACAAGAAGGTTAGTGGGAGCTCTGTAGCTTTTCTGGTCTTGTATGTGGATGACATACTACTCATTGGAAACGACGTTCCCATGCTGCAATCTGTTAAAGATTGGCTAGGGAAGTGTTTCTCAATGAAGGACTTAGGGGAAGCAGCCTATATACTCGGTATAAAGATCTATAGAGATAGATCTAAGAGGTTGCTAGGCCTAAGTCAAAGTACATATATTGACAAGGTGTTGAAACGGTTCAACATCCAAAATTCCAAGAAAGGATTCTTGCCCATGTCACATGGAATCACTCTTTCAAAGAGTGGTTGTCCCTCCAATGAGATTGAGAAGGAACGCATGAGTAGAATTTCCTATGCCTAGGCCATAGGATCTATCATGTACGCCATGTTATGTACTGGACCAGATGTGTCATATGCCTTGAGTATGACAAGCAGATACCAATCCAATCCGGGTGAGAGTCACTGGATTGCAGTCAAGAACATCCTAAAGTACTTGAGAAGAAGTAAGGATGATTTCTTGATATTTGGAGGTTAGGAAGAGTTGCGTGTAAGGGGTTACACTGATGCAAGCTTCCAAACCGACAGAGATGACTTTAGATCACAGTCGGGATATGTGTTTTGCCTGAATGGAGCAGCGGTGAGCTGGAAGAGTTCCAAGCAAGAGACGTAGCTGATTCACAACAGAGGCTGAGTACATTCCTGCAAATGGCGCAGCAAAGGAAGCTGTTTGGATCAGAAAGTTTGTTTCTGAACTTGGTGTGGTCCCTAGCATTGCGGATCCACTCGTGTTGTTTTGCGACAACACTGGGGTGATCGCGCAATCAAAGGAACCAAGATCGCACCAGAAGTCCAAGCACGCGCTCAGGAAGTTTTATCTGATTCGAGATATTATCGATAGAGGAGACGTTCGGATATGCAAGATTCCTACAGATGAGAATCTGTCAGACCCGCTTACAAAGCCGCTCACGCAGTGGAAGCATGGAGGGCACGCTAGGAGTATGGGCATACGAGATGCGCCTGATTGGCTCTAGTGCAAATGGGAGACTGTTGGAATAGATGCCCTAGAGGCAATCTAGTTTAGTATGAATTATTTGTGGCTAGATATTCATTTATTATTTATTGGATATTTAATATAATGAAGTCCTTAGATTTACAATTGTGTAGTTTATCTTAAATATCCCTAGTCCAGTATAATGATTAATGGGACAATCATCTATAGACTTGATAACTCCATCTTAGGAGTTATTTTTATACTTCCATAATACTTGTAATATGCTTATTTCACATGATTTATATGTTATATGTGCGTTAATATGTGGAATTGATGATTTATAAGCCTAAGAGTGAAAAGTTGTGTTTCTAGCTTATTTGTGCAAGTTTTCTCTCATATTTGCTATGATAATTGCACGGGGTGTTTAGTGTTGTGTATCTCAGGTAAAAGAGGTGCAATTGAGCTTATGAGATGCTTGGATATGCTTGAAATGGAGCTAGATGAAGAGGAGAAAAGGAGATGCACAAACGAAGAAAAGTTGGAAAAGTCACACAGGACCAGCCTGCACTCTTTTCGATTCCCAGGAAAATCTACAAAGAATTTTGAAGCAAGGCTTGCGGCATTGGAAATTAGACATCCGTAGCTTTCCAACGGTATATGGTAGGCCCAAAGACGAGTCCGTATGAGGGAGATACAGCCCGCGCAAAATCAGCAAATAATTCTGTCCGGGAATTACAAAGTAGAGGGGCTGAAGTGCAATTTCGACCAAATAACATAAAAAATCGTGCCCAGCTGGTAAAAAACGGGCAGAGAAGACCTAATAGGAGAGGATTCACGTACGGGAGCCATTGGAGAGCAGCTAGGAGCTTGGGGATTGCACGGATTCGCCAAAGCTTTGGCGATTTCATCGTTTGATTCTTCTCTTACCCTCTCTTTATCATTCTATGGAGAATACTTGTGATTTTGGCATAACAATGAGTAGCTAATTTCTTTGTTAGGCTCTACGGAGAGCCTAGGGTTATGACTTAGACTTATTTTCCGGATTTTGTTGATTGATTCATGCGTTTGATCCAATTAGTGTTTATTATTCTTCATCTTGTATTGTGAATCCGTAAGCTAGGGCTATTGAAACGTGTTAGTGATGAATGGAATGACCATGTTAGATGAAGATGATGAACTAGTTGAATTCATAGCTTAATGTTACAAACTAATTTATTAGAAGTCATGATCTAGGCTTAATTCTTAGCAACAAGGGAGTCGCGAACCGGAGTTGTTAGTGAACTAGGTGGGTGCTCGACAGAGACTTAACCCGGTTACGAATAAGATCCTGTTTTTATTCCTGAATCATTGAGACCGATAGGTGAGATGAATAGGAGTAGTCATGTGTGGGTAGATTCGGTTGAACTAGTTAGGTGAGTGAATCGGTGGACCGACAGGACCCGGTGAACGAAGTTGACTAGCCAGCTAGAACGTAACGGTAGATGGAGGTGGACCGACAGGACCCAAAGTAAACTGTTACGTAAAATTACATGAGATCGACAAAAGATTGTAAGTGCTATTACCCGGCATAATCATTTAGTGCGTGATGTGTTTCAATACGAATTCCGGAACTGTCTAAAGACCCTAGGTGATTCATAGATCGCCTAATTTTCTCCATAATTTGATTAAATTCTCTTAATTGAAAAAATACATAAATATTGTCTCTACATTCATTTTATTTAGTCGCTTGTTTGTGGGCGACGAACACTCAAACCACTTCTTACCGGTTACTTAAGTATCTTCTAATTAATTCTTAATTAGCTAGTAGTCGTCTATTTCCCTGTGGGTTCGACAACCTGAGTTTTAATACTCAATCTTTATTACTTCGACCGTATACTTGCGTTTAAGCGCGTAAAGAAATCGTGTCAAGTTTTTGGCGCCGTTGCCGGGGAATTAAACGTATTATTAGTTCAGTTAAAAATTAATTTAGGATACTTCTTTTAGTTTCTTTTTGTTACTATCTGTTTACCTCACGGGTGTGCTAGTGTTGCTTTTTCAGGTAGCTATGGCGGAAGGTCAAGGGCAGATTAGCCTCACCACAGAGCAGCTACAAGCTTTGGTAGCTGAAGCTGTAGAGAAAGCATTGGCAGCAACATCTATACCGCGCCCGACCTCAATGCCATATAATCGATCAGGGAAAGCAATAATCCAGGCATTTGAGGCGGATCTTAAAGGAAGGGAGCCAGCAATTGTGGTGCCACCAATTCAGGCAGAAACCTTCTGTCTCAAGCTGGGCACAATTCAATTTGCTCAGGACCAGTGCACTTTTGCTGGTACAGACGAGGAAGACCCACATGCATTCATTGGGAGATTTCAGAGCCACTGTGGGCTAATCCGATATAGTGGGGTCACATCTGAAGCGCTCAAACTGATGCTCTTTCCTCATTGTCTCAAGGGAGTTGCTATGGATTGGCTGGACTCTATGCCATCATGTTCAATCAAAACGTGGGAAGAGTGTGTCGCACAGTTCATGAGTAAGTTCTATCCTATCTCACGTGTGATTCAGCTTCAGAATGAGATCTGGATGTTCAGGCAAAAGCAGGATGAATCACTTGTCAAAGCATGGCATCGCTTCAATCATTTGCTACGTAGATGCCCCAACCATGGTATTGACAAGCGACAGTTAATTCAGGTCTTCTATGATTCACTTGGACAGCCCAATAGAGACAAGATGGATATAGAAGCTGGGGGAAACTTCTTATTTAACTGTGATCATGAAGGGGCATATGCATTGATGAGATGCTTAGTTCAGCAAGAAGAGAGCATGGATTACCAGTACAGGCACATGGAACTGGTAAGAGATTAAAAGATGGCTTATAACACCGTTCAGGTGAATGCGGTAGAGATAGTGCATGAAGCAAATGTTTCAGAGATGCATCAGCAGCAGCCAGTACCACCATTAGAGTTGTCCGATATGACAGGGATAATAAAGACAATGGCTCAGCACATGACAGACATGTCCACACAGGTCAGCTCTGTAGCAATTGCACTTCAAGTTGCTCAAGCAGAAATAAAAGATCTAAAGGAACAACTTGAACAAAGGGCACTGGGTAGCATTGTTGACACATCAGAGGGACAGGCTCAAGCCATCACCACTCGAAGTGGTATTGCACTTACAGATCCTCCATATCCGAGTCATGCCAGAGCGGAAGCCTCAAAGGCGAAGGAACATGAAGTCTTCGATTCTGAGAAGACACCTGTCATGATCCCCCAATCAAAGGGCATGACTCCACCAGACGAGGAGGAGCATACTCAGGTACCACTTTCATCTTCTCCTTCTTCTTCAGAACTTCCATACCCATTACGTACTAGGAAGAAGAAGGATGATTCTGAGGAATACAAGCACTTTTTGAATGTCTTCTCTAAACTGCATATCAATATCCCATTGATTGAGGCACTTCAAAAGATGCCTAAGTATGCTCGATTTATTAAAGATGCAGTTCTTGGAAAGAAAGGGGTGGATGAATTTCAGAGAGTAAACTTAAATGAACAGGTTAGTTCATGTGTTTTGCATGGGTTACCTAAGAAAAAGAAGGATCCAGGTGGCTTTGTCATTGAGGCTACATTGGGTGATTCCTACACTGGAAGAGCTCTCTGTGATCTGGGAGCGAGCGTGAATTTGATGCCGTTGTCGGTATTCAAAAAGTTAGGTGTGGGGGAGCCCCCGAAAACCTGGATAACACTCCAATTTGCAGACAAGTCATCCAAGAAAGCATGTGGGATGGTTAAAGATGTGCTAGTGAGGGTCGGGAGTCTGATCATTCCGGCTGATTTTGTTATATTGGATATGCCAGTAGGTGATGTTCCGCTAATTCTAGGAAGGCCATTCTTGGCGACTGGTCGTACTCTCATCGACGTAGAGAATGGAGAACTAATTATGAGGGTACACGATGACATGGCGACTTTTCGGGTCTTTAAGCCGTCACCCCAGTGCTCATGGGAGTATCAGCCAGGGTGCCATTTGCTGTACAAGTGAAGCGCCAAATCCCAGAGTTATCGCAAGGAGATCCACCTGATTATTGGGATAGAAATAAGCCATCAGCAGTGCACGCACACGAAGCAGTGCTTCAAATTCAGCACAGGAAAGCAAAGCTGGAAGCGGCACAAAGTGCCAGACCACCCTCGTGAGGTGGCAGAGGTAACTGGGTCGGGCCGTCGACCGTAAATTACAGGCGCTTGTTGGGAGGCAACCCAACGTACTTTTATGCTTTAGTATAAATAGGGTGTTTTTAAATACTGTCGTGTGCGTTTTTAATACCGTTTCGTTATATGAGGGGTGAGAGAGTGAGGATCTTATATTTGAATTGAGTCGTGCAGGCATACAGGTTGGAGACGCGGTCCGGACTCCCCTTCTTGATGCGTGAAAAGAGGAAACGCAGAAAAAACCGAGAAAGCGACATAATGATCACGAAATTTGAGGTCAGGAATTCTGAAGTTTACTCCGGAAAATTTGAAGTCACTATTGCGAAATCAGAACGTGCGCCAAACGAGCTTTCCGACGGTATGTATTATGCTTGCATTGGAGTCCGGAGACACGTAATCTAGAAGACAAACGAATCGAAAAAAAAAATGAAAAAAAAAAAAAAAAAAAAAATGAAACTGAAGTCAGGGGTGTTCGCAGGAACACCCCCTGTGTTCGCACGAACAAGAGGAAGGCAAAATGTTTATGCCGGATAATAAGAACAAAGCCTGTGCTCGCACGAACAGGTATAAATCGGGCATCTTCTTCCTCGTTCATCGTTCATCCAGCCCTCTCAAACCCAACCCTTCCTCCATCTCTCTCAAATCCGAGCATCCTCCGGCTATTTCTCTCGATTTCCCGTCGCGTCACTGGCCAGCTCCTCTCAATCCGGCGAACCCGCAGCCCAACCCCCTCTCTCTCTCTCCGTCTCTTCCCGACGAATCTTCAGCCGCCACTCCATCGCCATCTTCAAGAGCCCAGAAACAACAGCCGGACTCCCAATCAAACCCTCCGCCTTCAACGCGATTGATCGAACCACCTGTTAACCGTCCCAATCAACCCAGCCGCCGGCAGCCATTAAAGCCGGCGGCTTGCTTCTTTCCCGATCAAGAAGAACTGAAGAACCCCACCATCCACCATCAATTCCGACATAAACCCATGAAACCCCCAAATCGCAGAACCAACGCCGTCGGCCAAAAGCTCGACCAACCAGAAACCCACGACCAACGCCTCTCTCTCTGCTCCAATCACCGCTTCTGATCCATTCTATGTCCAATCCACCATGAAAACCGGTGGTTACCGAGCTTTTAACCCAACCCCTGCAACCCAGAAGCACCGGGTTTGATTGTTTGGAGGTCGTGGGTTCGATTGGGATTCATCCTCTTGCTCTGATTGTTGCGGTGAAGAACGGTGGTGGAGAATCTGGTGGATAGAGGAGGTTATTGGGAGGAGATTAAGGCTGGTAGGTTGCAGGGTGTAATGAACTGGGTTATGGTGGTAATGGTTTGTTTTGCAGGTGGGAGTTATGGTTATAGGTAGTGGGTGAATGGTTGGTAACTGATGATTGGTAATGTAGTCATGGTGAAATGGTAGGGTGTAATGTGGTGATGGTGAATTGGACGGACGACATGGCTGAGGTACAGGTTGTGATTGTGTCTCTGTTTTGGTTCGGTAATGGTGGAGGTTTAATCGATGGTGGTTTCAGGCGGGATCAAAGGTGGTATGTAGGTGCTGGTGAATGGATTTGCAGCAGCTTGTTGTGGCTGCAATGGTGGAGGTCGAGGCTTAATTCGTTGTTATGTGTTGCTGGTAGTGAAGGTTGTGGACCTGTGGCACCGTCTTTGCTTGATTAAACCCGAATACCTTCGTAGCACCTTCAGTAAAAACCAGCAATCCCAAAGGTCCAATTCTGGTTTGATTCGATAGTGCACTATTACCGTTCGACAGATTGAACAAAATTGCTACTTATTCCAGTGCAATTCAGAGGCAATTTGGTGATGACCAATTCAATTTTGAAAATTCTAGCACTTGGGCTCTCTGACAGTCCACTCCAACACAGCTGCCTGTTAACCCTTTGACATGGTTCAAGTCTCAACTGGAAACTCATTAGCAATTGCAGCCAGTGCGTGTGTTGTTCAAGACTACGACTTTACTTGACTGGTTGTTGACGATGATGTGTGGGAATTCAGATTTCTTGAATACAGCTTTAATATTGGTGACGGAGTTACCAAAGTGAGATTTGACGAAGGGATTGCCTGATATTGGGATTAATATGGGAATAGTAATCAGTACAACCACAAATCGGTCTAAAGAAATGTAAAAAAGGGTGCAGCTCTTACATATTAGTCCGAGTTCGAAATCTGGATGAGAAGTTTGACGAAGACATCGACCCCGGTGTGTTCCGCGCACTCGACTGTTACGGGAGCTCTCACGAGTTCGGGGATTCTTCGTTCTCTTTTTGTCAGCAGCAGATCAATCGACCCCGGTGTGTTCACACACTCGACCGCAAGGGAGTTAGCATTGATGCGCACAATGTTTGCTTGGGGATTGTTCTTGCTAACTCAGTCAGCGCCTATCAGATTTCGTCCCCGACCTTGTGTCGGTTGTGAGTTTCTTTTCTCTCTCTTTACTTACCGTTTAGGCACATCGTACTTGCTCTAGGAGTTTATTTTGACGACTTTGTCACGGTGCTTAGTCACCGCTGGTAATAGCTGTTAAAATCCTAGGGAATACTTGAGTACTTGCTTAATTTCGGTACACACAACTCGTTCACGTGCACGTAGCTTGAATTATCTCTAAATTTATTGTAGCTACCTTCTTGTGCCGTGGCTTTGACTCCGAGTAGAATCACCGCTCCTCAAATTTGAATGCTGAGTCTTCTTGGTTAATCTCTAAATTCGTTGAGGACAACGAAGCGCTCAAGTGTGGGGGGAGTTTTAGTCTTGACTAGCCAGTCAGTGTTTGCATCGCCATGTCTGCATATAGTTGTTCGTGTCGTATTGTGTCTATTTATGTGGTCCGTGTCATGATATTGTGATAGTATATCGTATTGTGATTTGTTAGTCGTGTATATACTTGTTTGTGTTTGCGTTTAATTTTGCACGTTTTCTTATTTGAGTCTACCTACCCTATCGACTGTTTTGTGTAGTTTCGTTCGTGTCGGCTTGCATGTAGTGTAAGAATTATATGAAAAAAAAAATCAAAAATTGAAAAAAACAAAAATTAAAAAAAAAGAGAAAATTTTGAGAAAAGGGCAATCGAAAGAGGCTAAAATTGGATAAATCGCGAAGTGTGAGGATTTTAGGCGTAGAGCATGATTTGCGACCGAGAGTGACAACGTGAGTCCCCCCTAGTAGGTATAGAAAGGCTTTCTTTACGGGAGTGCCTACCTATTTTTAACACTTACGTGATTTTTAAAGCCAAAGTGTGTGCCTATTTTCTTACAAGAGCTGAGCTAGGTGTGAGCTAAACAAGCCGAACATCCATGTGTACGTCTTAGGTAGTCGCCAACCCGCCTCGTAGTGGCACACGAAACAGCTGTGCGAGGACGTGTATTAGAGCACTCACTGCTTTTAGAACTCACCTTGTAGGACCATTAGACGCCCCAATTTGAACCTTGGATTCTTTGCTAGCCTTCGGACCTAGGGTGACGATTCTTGGCCTTCATCACAAATTGATTAGAATCACCACTGTAGTGCGTCACGAGGGGGTTGTGTAGTTGAGGGGGTTCGATGAGGGAGTGATTATACAATTCGTTGAGTTCTACATCTCGCTTGCACTTCATTGATTATCTACGAGGGGATGCGAGGGTGAGTGAGTGGGCTTGCGCACTTCGGTGTGGCGGTGTTCCATGCCATTACATCATGGACACAGTTGTGGAGAGCCGTGAGTGCGTGAATCGAATACGCACGAAATTGGGTTGGGTGAACTTAATTGGTGGATCGTGCTAGGTACCGATTTTTGATTACTTTGGTGTAGGAGGATCGGTTGGATTAGGCACGAGATACATTCATCTTCGGGACTACTTGAGAGGGGTTATGGTTACATTCGAGTGTGGGGGTGTCGACTTTTGACTTCGGACATTGAGAGTGAGCTTGCGACGACTCCACTCCCACACATGTACTTCATTGATTTTGCGGCTTGGATTTGACATGGACTTTGATTGAGTTAGGAGGAGATGATATTTTTATGTGATATTCATTCATCGATTTAAGTGTTTCCTTCTCCTAGCATATTTGATTAGTATGTGAAGACCACTCGGATATTATTGTTGGATTGTGATGGTATTTTGAGAGAATTGTGAAAAAAAAGAAAGAAAAAAAAAAGAAAGAAAAAAAACAGAAAATAAAAAAATGAAAAAAAAATGAGAGAAAAAGAAAAAGGAGAGATGAAATAAAGTTTGAGTTGGAATTGAATTGAAACGAGTGGTGGAGCTACTTTGACGACGATGGTTCACATTTCATGCACGACGAACGACGATAGCCACGGAGATCACTAGTGTACCGGGGTTTGAGGGAATTGAGGGCCGGAGGTGGTGAGCTTCGGATTTCGGTTTCTATCATCGTGGTGAGGGTGTGTGAGATGTGGGATTTGATGTGAGAATGTGACGCTTAGGACTTGATTTCGACGAGATTATCTTTATGTCCCTAAGCCTCATCATGTGAAAACCATTAGCGGATTAGGAGCTCGGACCTTGGATGTGGCTTTGCCTAGCGTAGTCTCTTATTTCGTGGCACACGCGAAGATGTAGCGTAATCTTGTACTTAGTAAAGTTAGGCTTTCTATACTAACTAGGGGAGAGTCTCGTTGTCGAGTTTAGTTTCAACTCATGTTTTGTTCCTAGGATTCTCATTACTTCATGATAATCGATTTAAGCCAATGGAGATTGCCTGATCTCAACCAAAAAGATAAAAAATGTGTTTTGTATATATGTGTTTGTGTAGGATCGAGTCGTAGTTTGCATTTGCATCATATTGTTGCATTGTCGAGTCTTGTGTCGTTTGCGTCTTGAGTCGGCTAGTAAATAGTGGTTTTACTCGGGACGAGCAAAAGGTAAGTGTGGGGGTATTTGATAACTCCCTCTTAGGAGTTATTTTTATACTTCCATAATACTTGTAATATGCTTATTTCACATGAATTATATGTTATATGTGCGTTAATATGTGGAATTGATGATTTATAAGCCTAAGAGTGAAAAGTTGTGTTTCTAGCTTATTTGTGCAAGTTTTCTCTCATATTTGCTATGATAATTGCACGGGGTGTTTAGTGTTGTGTATCTCAGGTAAAAGAGGTGCAATTGAGCTTATGAGATGCTTGGATATGCTTGAAATGGAGCTAGATGAAGAGGAGAAAAGGAGATGCACAAACGAAGAAAAGTTGGAAAAGTCACACAGGACCAGCCTGCACTCTTTTCGATGCCCAGGAAAATCTACAAAGAATTTTGAAGCAAGGCTTGCGGAATTGGAAAGTAGACATCCGTAGCTTTCCAACGGTATATGGTAGGCCCAAAGAAGAGTCCGTATGAGGGAGATACAGCCCGCGCAAAATCAGCAAATAATTCTGTCCGGGAATTACAAAGTAGAGGGGCTGAAGTGCAATTTCGACCAAATAACATAAAAAATCGTGCCCAGCTGGTAAAAAACGGGCAGAGAAGACCTAATAGGAGAGGATTCACGTACGGGAGCCATTGGAGAGCAGCTAGGAGCTTGGGGATTGCACGGATTCGCCAAAGCTTTGGCGATTTCATCGTTTGATTCTTCTCTTACCCTCTCTTTATCATTCTATGGAGAATACTTGTGATTTTGGCATAACAATGAGTAGCTAATTTCTTTGTTAGGCTCTACGGAGAGCCTAGGGTTATGACTTAGACTTATTTTCCGGATTTTGTTGATTGATTCATGCGTTTGATCCAATTAGTGTTTATTATTCTTCATCTTGTATTGTGAATCCGTAAGCTAGGGCTATTGAAACGTGTTAGTGATGAATGGAATGACCATGTTAGATGAAGATGATGAACTAGTTGAATTCATAGCTTAATGTTACAAACTAATTTATTAGAAGTCATGATCTAGGCTTAATTCTTAGCAACAAGGGAGTCGCGAACCGGAGTTGTTAGTGAACTAGGTGGGTGCTCGACAGAGACTTAACCCGGTTACGAATAAGATCCTGTTTTTATTCCCGAATCATTGAGACCGATAGGTGAGATGAATAGGAGTAGTCATGTGTGGGTAGATTCGGTTGAACTAGTTAGGTGAGTGAATCGGTGGACCGACAGGACCCGGTGAACGAAGTTGACTAGCCAGCTAGAATGTAACGGTAGATGGAGGTGGACCGACAGGACCCAAAGTAAACTGTTACGTAAAATTACATGAGATCGACAGAAGATTGTAAGTGCTATTACCCGGCATAATCATTTAGTGCGTGATGTGTTTCAATACGAATTCCGGAACTGTCTAAAGACCCTAGGTGATTCATAGATCGCCTAATTTTCTCCATAATTTGATTAAATTCTCTTAATTGAAAAAATACATAAATATTGTCTCTACATTCATTTTATTTAGTCGCTTGTTTGTGGGCGACGAACACTCAAACCACTTCTTACCGGTTACTTAAGTATCTTCTAATTAATTCTTAATTAGCTAGTAGTCGTCTATTTCCCTGTGGGTTCGACAACCTGAGTTTTAATACTCAATCTTTATTACTTCGACCGTATACTTGCGTTTAAGCACGTAAAGAAATCGTGTCAAGACTAGTATGGGGTTGGATTGATATGGAGATATCACGATCCAACACATAGGTGTGCATTAGGGAATGTTGCACTGGATTGACCCGTCTCCGAGAAGGCTACATACAAGTTATGTTGAGTCACAAGCGCTTCTCGCGGTGCAATGGTATTGTCATCCTTAGACTTGAAGTCACTAGATATTCTAGTTGTGGATTATTGTGATTTTGGTAGCGTTAAACGCTACACCGTAACTGGGTAGTTATAAAGGCGTGTACTGGATACAATAAGAAGCAAGCTTATAGATCGTAGTGGACGTATATAGAATTTGTCCCTCCCACATAACGGGAGCAAATATCCTAGGCCACTCGAGGGATAGTGCTTATAGAATGTCTGGCCAGACTCAAATAAATCAATATGGGATATTGATGTTATTTGCACGAATAAGGCTATTCCCATAGATCGAGAAACTATGGATTGGATATACGAGTGTGACTTGTATGTCTCTTTTCCAACCCGGATATAGAGACAAAGGGATGAGAGTATGAGACAATTACTTGTACAAAGGTTGACAAGATGATTATTCTATTAGTTGGCTAGAATGGATGTTTTGCTAGAGACCGCTCCATATTAGCAAATAGTTGCTACCAACTAGATAGAACCTATGGGGTCACACACTATATAGATTTGAACTAGATTTGGAAATTAATTAATTGGATTAATTAATTATAAGGATCACTTTGCAAAACCTTGCGAACTTAGTAGGGACTAATTTACAAGGAAGGGACTAAATTGAATTCTAGTAGGACTAGAATAAGTCATTTAGGTAGTTGGCAAGGAGTTGTTGTACTATATAAAGGACCTTCCTTCCTTCCTTCCTTCCTTCCTTCCTACAACTTATGCTCATTATTGAACATAACAAGAGTGGGAGAGAACAAAAGGAGAGAGAGCAACAAGCTAGAGGAGCCGAACGCCCCCCTAGCCCGCCGCCCGTCCCCGTCGGCCACAAGGAGGCCGAGAGCCCTCCTTTGGGTGTCGTTTGCGTGATTATTCTTCCTCCTCCTCTTCCGGTCTAGCACCAAGGACTTGGGAGATTCTAGGATCAACTCTAGGCGTGGATGAACCATAGAGAACGTGACACAATTCGCGTTTGAAGTCATCAAAGGAGAACCCTAAGGTGTGTTATTTATTTCTTCCTTTACCATCGTTATGTCTCTTGACTTGTGATACTTGGAGGGTTTTGCATGGTTTTATGATTGTTTGTGTTTCCGTTGCGCATCCATGATTCAAAACCCTACAGAGATATCCAGACTTCGTCAGACTTTGAGAAAAATCAAAAATAATTCGTCTTTATTAATCGTGAAGTAATTCAATTGATTAATTGAGACACTTGTCTTTCAAATTTAGTAGAAAAATCAAAACAAACAATCGTGCTTGACCCATATAAGGATTGGATTTAATACTAATTTACAAGAAGTCTCTAGGGTTCGACAACCCGGATTTCCTGAATTTTATAACTACACCGACAACTGTTCACTTGCTGTTGGGGTGTGTCATGAATCTTTTTAAAATGTCTCTGATGGATTCATCTCCATTCATCTTCAATAGCTCACATTTTCTAAGGAATATGATGATCTTGGTATTCTTTACTTGGATGGTTCCTTCAAAGGTTACCACCACCTTGTCGCATATTTCCTTAGCAGTTTTGCAAGTGGAGATTTTTTTGAACTCATTTGCATTCAAAGCACAATATAACAGATTCAGATCTCTGTAATTTATAGAAATTTTTTCTAATTCAGAAGTGGAAAAGAGAGCATTCAGGTTTGGGAGTTCTATTCCCATCCTTTTCTACATATAAAGTATGTGGTCCATTCTAAATAATTGTCCCCAGATCAATGTCCTGATCAATGATGAATATTTTCATCAAAGCTTTCCAGTTCTCAATGTCTCTATTAGTAAAGCTCTTGAGTTTGAATGAATTTACAAACATAGGAGGAGTTTGTTCCTTGATCATGAAAGTAAGAAGATCAAAGACACTTCGTTTCAAAGCTCCAAAGCTTTGAGATACTTTAGTGCTCCTGTATATATATTGTGCCTCACAATCTTGTGTTTGCAGGCTTATATAATTGATTGGGGGATGACTTTAACATTCACTAGTGTCTGTTTAAAATATTATTGTATGTTTTTTGTATTGTATAAGTCTCACAGATTGCAGGATTCAGTTTCAACCTAAAACTTGTGAACTAGCAGTTAAAGCTCCAAAGCTTTAAGATTTTCTTATGCCTATATTTTCTTATGCCTATATACTGCTAAGTATACTTAACTAATATGTGTATGCATGAAGACTTAGTTTGATTCTAAGATGGATAACGAGTTATTTTAACTCCTTATCATTTAATCTATATTGTTTTATAGCTATATTTATACATGTGGATGTAGATATAAAAGTTTATCTAAGGAAAAATAGTAAGGGCTTTTAAGTGAACTGTATATATTTTGCAGATAAAATTTTGTTGCTTTTTTGTTTAGATGAAGTTTGATCTTTTATAGCTGAGTTTGTGCAGGTTTGTTGGACGGTTAAACGGCCTTAATAAAAACATGATAGCTATCTAAACATAGTTGTTGAAAGAAGCATATCAGGGAAGAGGATTTGTAGGAATTCTGTTCCTAAAATCTCTCAAGTCGTTGCTCACAGTTAATAAAAAGATGATGTATGAATTTCAAAGGTACAGACATTGATAGAGGCTGATCAATAGGAAATATGAATGTTTTACAATCTTGGGAGATCATTCAAACAACTCTTCAATCAACCATGCTTTCAACATTGCAGGAGAAGAAGATCAATCATCCGAAAATCTGAAGAACACTTCCAAGCTTTACTTCTTATTCTTTTATGTTTTACTTAATATGTACTTAATATGTGTTGTCATTTTAATTTCTTAAAACACACAAACATAGAAGTTTAGTTGTTCTAGTGAACAACAAGAGTTTCTTATTGTTTCAATGGGTTTTAGCTGTAACTAGATAGGTTGGGAACCACAAGCTGTATAAGTGTAAGGTAGTTCACTTAGGCTTGAGATTTAGGACTAAATATGGGTGATTAATAAGAGGTGTGTTGAAATCCTTGAGGGATCAGATCCCTCAGGCAGAGAATAGGTCCAATTGAGACTGAAATCTTTTAAAATCCTTGTGTTCTGGTTCTTTATTTTGTTGCTTTTCATTAATGTTAATATTCAGTTCATAACAAGTAGCTCCAAAGCTTTATTGAATTTCCAAAATCAAAGCTTTTAAGTTTCTATATTCTTCAGTTACATCTCTAGCTTCTCAAACCTTTTCCAAAGGGTTGATATTTCTACTTCTCATTTGCTTAAAGTTTTAAAAGGCTAGTTGTTGGGCAAAAAGTTTCCATACTCTATTCAACCCCCCCACCCCTCTAGAGTATTAGATCGTTTTTATTTACTTTCACTACAAACTTTCAATTGGTAGCAGATCTTGGATCACTGCTTAAAGATCTAACAATCTTATGACATTGAGTAATGTAGGAGATGGAGGATTCTCACAAGGAAGAACAACCAATAGACCTCCACTGTTATGTGGTTATAACTTTGTGCACTGGAAGGGACTGATGAAAATGTTTATCATAGATAAGGACATGGAGCTGTGGTCTATTGTTATTAATGATCCCAACATGTTCCACACTACCTCTGATGGAATCAGGACTGTGAAACCAGAAGAAGATCTCTCGGTTACGGTACTCGAAAAAGTTTCAAGGAATTATAAAGCTTTGAACTTATTATATTGTGATCTTAGTGCAAATGAGTTTAACAAAATATCAGACTGCAAGAGTGCAAAGGAGATTTGGGACAAATTGTCTGTTACTTATGAATAACTAGCCAAGTCAAGCAGGCCAAAATCAATATCCTTCTAAGTCAGTATGAACTGTTCAAGATGATCATGGACATGGTCAAGAGGTTTACTGATGTAATGAAAACCTTGGAATCCTTGGGAAAGGCTTTCTCAAATGAAAAAAAAAATACATAAAGATTCTAAGATGGTTGCCAAAATCCAAATGGAACGCTAAGACAACTGAAATTTAGGAAGCTCAGGAATTGAGTATCTTAGAGCTAGATGATCTTCAAGGCAAGCTTCTCACTCATGATATTTCATTAAAAGAAGTGGATGGTGACATGAGTGACAACATCAAGAACCTTGCACTCAAGGAAAAGGACAATGAGAAATCAAAGCCTTGAACAAGAGGATGAAGATGATGAAGAAGCCTTAGCATTGATCTCCAAAGCTATGGAAAGAATTATGAAGAAGAAAAAGAGCTTTGGAAACAAGGACTCTAACAAGGAATAGTTAAAATCCTCAAGTAGAAAGGATTGGAAAGGAAAATCTTCTTCACATTCATATAACCTAAATTAATGAATTGCTATAAATGTAGAGATGCCGATCACTTGGTAAGATATTGTCCACAAAGAAGAAAAGCAGGCATTTTTCCAAAAATGAAAATGACAAAAGAAAGAAGAAAGCAATTGTTTCTTCAAGGAGTGATTCAGATTCTTCAACAGACTCAGATTCGGATGAAGAACAGGCAAATCTTTGCTTAATGGCTGAGCATGCTGAAGAAAAAGGCTCAAACAATTATATTGAAGAAACGGTAAAGAATATCCTTGCTAGTCCTTCTGATGTTTTACCTGAAATCCTTAAAGTATGTTTTTGAATGAGGAAGTTATAGGAATGAGATTGGTTATTTGAAAGTAAAGGTTCATGTGTAGGCAAAGGAAAATTTAGATTTGATTTTCCAAAAAAAAATGTCTTAAAGTTACTAAGTTGAAAATTGATAGTGACTTCAAAGCCTTGGACACCAGATTCAAAGCTTTGAAGTCACAAGTCAAATAAGTTGTTGATCAAAACTCTCTTTTAACTGATAAGTATGTTGATCTAAAGAATCATGCATATGATTCAGATCAACATAAAACATCATTGACTTAAAAGCTTCAAGAATCTCAGAAAATTTTATCAACCTTTGCTGGCTCCGAACACAACTCAATCTTATTCTTGGAGTAAGTATGCATTCTGTTTACAAAAGTGGAATTGGTTATAATCCAAATTTAAAAAAAAATAAAAATAAATCAAACCACATTTATAAAATCAGGACGCAGACATTCTCCAAAATGTCATTACTAAGGAAAAATTGGACATATTAAGTTGAATTGCACCTTTAGAAGGACAGAACCTCACATATTGAGGAACACCTATCCTTATCAACTTAAGGGACAAGTGTGACAGATTTTGGTTCCAAAAGGAATTAGTCCAAGCAACATGCTTGATTCTGATTATGAATCCAAATTCTACACTTCGTCTAATAGCCTGTTAAGGCATTGATTGAATTTTGAAGGCTGTCACCAAGGCTTTGAAGTATCAGAAATGGTCTCTGGATAGTGGTTTCTCCAGGCATATGAGTGGAAAGAAGTCTCTGTTTACAGAATTCGAAGAATATTCAAGAGGAACAATCACACTTGGTGACAAAACAAGTTGCAATTTTATTGTTATAGGTAGTATTGATAATGATTTCGCACGTTCAATTTCAGATGTTTATTTGATTGAATGTTTGACGTATAATTTTCTTCGTATATCTCTGTTACGTTATAGAGGTAACAAAGTAGTGTTTTGACAAGGAGAAATGTGTTGTACAAGATGATTAATCTGGCAATTGCATACTCACTGCTCCTAGGTCACACAATGTTTATTCTTTTAGTATTAACAAAGTTGCATGTGAAAGTCTGAATTGTCTCAAAGCTTTGAAGGAAGACTCGACTTTGGCATAGAAAGCTTTGGCATATTAGTAAGAGGTTTTACCAACCCTGAAATTCAAAGATGATGAGATTTGTAAGGCATATACCCAAGGTAAATATACTAAGATTTCATTCAAGACAAAGTAATTTGTAAGTACTTCTAGACCTTTAGAGTTGATTCATATGGACTTGTGTGGTCCTATGAGGGTTTAGACACCCAAAGGTAAGAGATATATGCTTGTTTGGGTAGATGATTACTCTAGTTTACATGGGTTATGTTCGTTAGAGACAAGTCTGAAGCATTATCTTAATTCTCAAAGCTTTGTAAGGAGCTTCAAACTTCGAAAAACTTATCTGTTGCATCAATTAGAAGCAATAATGGTAAAGAATTTGACCTGTTTTGTTTTGATCTATTTTGTGCAAAGCATGGCATCTCACACAACTTTTCTGCACCTAGAACTCCTCAGCTTAATGGAGTATTTGAGTGAAAAAATAGGACACTTGGAGATATGTCTAGAACCATGCTACTTGAAAGTAATTTGCCAAAATATTTGTTGGCAGAAGCTGTTAACACTGACAATTATGTGCTGAATTGATGTATGATTAGATCTGTTTTGAAGAAAACTCCTTATGAACTTTTCAAAGGTATAAAGCCAAGTGTTTATTATTTTAAGCCTTTTGGCTGTAACTATTATGTGCATAATAATGGCAAGGATAATCTTGGCAAATTTTATGCTAGAAGATATGAAGGTGTATTTATTGGTTATTCTCAAACTAGCAAAGAATATAGAGTTTTCAATAAGAGAACTAAGATTCTAGAGGAGAGTATTCATGCAATTTTAGATGAAAGTACTGATGATTCTTTCAGTGAAGGTTTTGTAGATCTCAACTTGAATAAGTATGAGGGAGATGATGATAATGAGAAAGCGAAAAGAAGCAGAACTAACTTGTAGGAACAATCTGAAGAATCTCAAGACCTTGAACATCCTTTCGAGACAAAATCTCAAAGCCTTGAGACAAATATTGGTAGAACACAAGATGCTTCATCTACTGTATCAAGATCTCAAAACCTTGAAGGACCATATACTTGGAAATCAAGGAAGAAGTTCAAGTATTTATCAGATCATCCTGCAGACAATATCATTTCAGATCCAACAACTGAAACACGAACAAGAGGTCGGCTAAAGAATCTACGTGCTTTTGGTGCCTTTGTCTCACTTATTGAGCCTAAAAATGTAAATGAGGCATTAGAAGATGCAGATCAAATCATTGCAATGCAGAGTGAGCTGAATTAGTTTGAAAGGAACAAGGTATGGAACTTGGTTCCTAGGCCAAATGCACAATCAGTGATTGGAACAAGATGAGTGTTCAGAAATAAACTTGATGAAAATGGTAAGGCTGTTAGAAATAAAGTCAGACGTGTGGCACATTGGTATAATCAAGAGGAATGAATTGATTGTGAGGAGACATGTTTCCAGGTTAGAAGCTATCAGAATACTTCTTCCATTTGCATCCCATAAACATACAAAGCTTTTTCAAATGGATGTTAAATGTGCTTTTCTAAATGGTTATTTACAAGAAGAAGTATACGTTGCTCAACAACCTGCATTTGAAGATGATAATTTGCCTGAACATGTTTACAAATTAAACAAAGCTCTATATGGCCTTAAGCAAGCTCCAATGGCTTGGTATGACAGAATCTCAAAGTTTTTACTTGACAATGGTTTTATGAGAGGACTGGTTGACAAAACTCTTTTTATTAAGAATCGTGAAAAAAATTTGTTAGTAGTATAAATTTATGTTGATGATATACTTTTTGGTGCTACTAATGATTCTCTTTCAAAAGAGTTTTCAAGTATAATGTGAAGGGAATTTGAAATGAGCTTAATGAGAGAACTTAATTTCTTTCTTGGACTTCATGTTCATCAAAAGAAGAAAGGAATATATGTACATCAAGGGAAATATACCAAGGACATGTTTAACATGTACAACACGTCTCATTCCAAGTTAGCAAAGACTCCTATGAGTTCATCTTAATCCTTAGACAAGGATACAAGTGGCAAGAGTGTGAATGCAAGGATTACAGAGGTATGATTGGTTCACTTCCGTATGTAACTGCTAGTAGACCATATATGATGTTTAGTGTATGTATGTGTGCAAGGTTTCATGCAGATCCTAAGGAAACTCATTTGATTGCTGTTAAAAGGATTTTCTGATATAAAAAGGAACGAAAGACGTGGGGCTTTGGTATCCAAGAAGAACTAAATTTATGTTGTGTGGTTATTCAGATGCAGACTTTGCTGGTTACAAAGTGGATCGAAAAAGTACTTCAGGGTGTTGCCAGTTTCTTGGTTCATCACTGATTAGTTGGCATTCGAAGAAGCAAAACTCAATAGCTTTGTCAACTATAGAAGTTGAATACAATATAGTTTGTGCTTGTTTCTCAAAAGTACTATGGATTGCTCAACAAAAAAAGATCTTAGATATGAATTCTGAAATGTGCTATAACCTGTGAAAATACTAGTGCCATTTCAATATCAAATAATCCAGTGCAGCATTCAAGAACTAAGCATAAAGGTGTGAGACATCGTTTCATTAGAGATCATGCTGAGAAAGGTGATGTATCTTTAACTTTTATTTCAAATGTTATGTAGATAGCTGATATTTTCACTAAACCTTTGCCAGATGAGAGGTTTGCATCCCTAAGGCTAGAATTGGGTATGTTAAATAAGGATTCTCTGGTTTAGGGGGAGTATTAGTTCTTATCGGTGTTATGTGTGAAAAACTCAAAGACTTGAAATCATACTTTCTTAACCTTGAAAGTATGCTTCAAGGCTTTGAAGTTTTCTGGCAGCCTTGAAATTTATTAAAGCTTTGGACCACTTTTTCAAAGTTGTTATTAATTTGATGTGTAATTTTATTTAAAAATTGGATCATGAATTTCTTTTTGATATCTTTTAGATAATTACATAATATTTTATATGTTCAGAGGATTTGGTCTAAATATCCCAAAATACCTCATGAATATCTTTCAAAATCTTATTTGCATGCAATCCCATTTCTGGTCAAACTTTTCAACGTACTTAAAACAACTTCAGGACTTATTTCTCTCATTCTAAATCTATTTCTCGTCGTCTCTATCTCTCTCTCTCTCTCTACCTATCTCAATTTCTTTCTCAACTCTCTGAAACCCAAAACTGAATGGAGCGCAAATCATATAGAATCAAGCAGCAAGGACAGAGTTCTTCTAAGAGGATAAAGAGGAAGGATTACAGAAAGATCACCATTCATGGATCAGATTTAGAGGAAACAACCATCCTTCAAGAGACTTCTCTACATTCAAAGTAGATCAAGAAGGTAAAGGAAGTTCAAGAAGAAGTTCAAGAAGATGGGTCTGAATCTTAGTCTGGAACAGAGAAAGTGGTGAAAGATAAGGAGCATGGGAGTAAGGATATAGGAGAGTATTACAGAGAAGAAAAGAAGCCACTTGATAAGAAGATTGATCCATCAACAGAGAAGAAGAGGGTTAAGCATAGTGCCATGAAAACCGAGAAAGCTTCTGAGTTTGGTAAGAAAATTCTACCTTAATCTTAGTTTATAAACCCTAATGTTAAAGCTGTTTGGATGGATGGTTATGAATCTTCTGTGGTAGCCTTTTGTAGTCTTATAAGTGATGAACTATTACAGAAAATGAACATAGACTGCATTAGGAAGTTAAGAGATTCTTCTGTTGGAAAAATGTTGATTCCACTTTCTGAGGCTTATCCTAGGCTAACTAGGTTGTTTTATTTGAATCTTGTACAAGAGATGGATGATAGTGATAGTTTTATCCTTACTTCTAAGGTGGCTGGTGTGGACATAATGTTGGACCACAAAGTGTTTGCCAAATTTTTGGGAGTTCATAGGAAGTATAAGGCATGAGCATCCACATTGGAGAGAGTGCTTGGAGTTAGCAAATTCCATGTTTTTCTTGGAGGGAACCCCTGCTAACCCAAAAGTTAACACATTCTGTGGTTAACTGTGAAGCCGAAATTCTTTTCTCAATTATCATGAGATGTGTTGTTTACAGGGAGCATTCCAAAGAGTTGGTGACAAACAGGATGTTGGTACTGATGTACTTGATTTTCCAAGGCTTTGATATTGATTTGCCTACTGTGATCATGGAGCATATGGTGTACTATGGTACTAGAACTAAGAATAACTATTTGCCTTATGCAAATCTGTTGCTATTGTTCTTTAAACAATTTTGAGTATCCATGAAGGATGAGAAGAAGATTACCAATGATTTTTGGTTAGTTGATGAAGCTTCACTTCACACGATTGGAGTAGTTCAGACTAGTAAAGGGAAATGGATGCTTTATTCTCAATTAACTGCAAAAGAGTTGAAGGAAAATGAATATGCCAAGCCCAGAGTAGCTACCGTCTGAAATTCTTCTGTAACTTGGCTTTTCCTCATGTTCTTGACAGATTTGAAGTCTTGGAGGATGGTATTGAGGATCTTAGACAAGGACTGTTTGATTTGTCTACTAACTTTTTTGAAGCTCAAAGGTTTGGTAGATTCAAAACTGGATGTGATCATCAAGGGTTCGGACTTGGTAAAGATATCATCTACTGAAAGAAAAGATACCAGCATTGATTTTGATGAGGTTATTCGAGATGTGTTGAAGAAGAAGAAGAAGAAGAAGAAGAAGAAGAAGAAGAAGAAGAAGAAGAAGATGAAGAAGAAGAATAAGAAGAAGGAGAAAATTTAAAGAAGAATAATAATAAGAAGAAGGTTCCAATAGTTCTTGATTCAAATGATTTATTTGAACAGTCTGATGAGGAAGCTGGTTGTGAGGAGACGGGTGAAGGTGGAACTGAGAAGAATACTGCTAAAATTGAAGAGGTGATAGCTAAAGTGGTTGTTGATTTTGAGGCTGAGAATGTGGAAGAACAGGATGAAAATGGTGATGAACAAGTTGAGGCTGCAGAAGAGTCGGATGATGAAACAGCTGAGGAAGAACAGTTGGAGACTGAGGACAAAGGCAAGCGCAAAGGTGAAAGTGGGAAGAAGACTGCCAGGATAAGTGCTTGAGCTGGAACTTCAAAGCCTCGAAGCCTTTTCGTTCTTGACCTCTCTTTCTTTCTTTATTTATTTCTTCCTAAGTCATGAAGTATTTTGTTTTGTTTTGTTTTGTTTTTTGTTTTGTTTTGTTTTGTTTTGTTTTAAAACCCTCTGAACATGATCCTACATTTCTTCTACTTCTTTTATGAAAGTTTCAAAGGGGGAGAATGTTTATTTGCTTATCATTTGCTTATTTGCTAGGTTTCTTAAGTTTTTGTAATAATTTTGGATACTGTAGGATGTTAGTTAATGGTTTTATTTACGAAATCATTTGGTTTAAATATATATGTGCTTGTTCTGATGTGCGTGTTATATGATTTTATCCAGTTAAGTTTTAATGGTGACTTTGATTTGCAGAAAATCTTGGAAACCAATAATATTTGTTTTTTATTTCATCAAGGGGGAGATTGTTACTTAAAATATCTTGAGTTTGAATGAATTTACAAACTCAGGAGGAGTTTGTTCCTTGATGATGAAAGCCAGAAGATCAGAGACACTTAGTTTCAAAGTTCCAAAGCTTTGAGATACTGTAGTGCTCCTGTATTTATATTAAGTCTAACAGTTTTGTGTTTGCAGGCTTAGATAATGGATTGGGGGATGAGTTTATCATTCACTAATTTCTCTTACAAATATTATTGCATCTTTGTTTGGATTGTATACGTCTCACAGATTGCAGGATTCAGTTTCAAGCTAACACTTGTGAACCAGTAGTCAAAGCTCCAAAGCTTTGAGATTTTCTTATTCCTATGTACTGCTAAGTATACTTAACTCATCCATGTATGCAGGTATAGCTAGGGTTTTACCTAAGTATCCTTATCATTTGATCTGTATTGTTTTACAGTTATATTTAGACATGTGGATATAGATATTGAATTTTATCTAAGGCAAAATAGCTAGGGTTTTTAAGTTAATTGTCTTTAAATTGCAGATCAGATTTTGTTGCTATTTTATCTAGATGTTTTTTGATCTTTATTGCCGAGTGTGTGAAGGTTGTTGGACTTTCAAAAGGCCATAAACAAACTTGATAGCTATATAAACATATATGTGGAAAGAAGCATATAAGGGAAGAGGATTTGTATGAATTAGTTCGTAAAAAATCTCAAATAGTTTCTAGTTGTTGATTAAAAGCTGAAGTTTGAACTTCAAAGGGACATACGTTGAGAGAGGAATATTAACAGAAAAGAAGAGTGTTTTACAATCTTGGGAGATCATACAAACAAATCTTTAATCAATCAAGATTTCGACATTGCAGGAGAAGATGATCAACCTTTCAGAAATCTGAAGAACACTTCTAGGCTTTACTGATTATTTTTTTATGTGCTCTTCAATGTGTACTTCATCTCTGTTATTATTCGGATTTCTTAAACCTCACAAACTTATAAGTTTAGTTGTTCAAGTGAACAACAAGAGGTCCTTATTGTATCAACATGTTGTAGCTGTAACTAGATAAGTTGGGAACCACAAGTTGTTTAAGTGTAAGGTAGTTCACTTAGGCTTAAGCTCTAGGGCTAAATCTGGGTAATTAATAAGAAGTTTATTGAAATCGTGGAGGGATCAGATCCCTCAGGCAGAGACTAGGTCCAATTGTGACTGTACTATGTAAAAATCCTTGTGTTCTAGTGCTTTATTTTGTTTCTTTTCATTACTGTTAATATTCAGTTCATAACAAGTAGCTCCAAATATTTGGAGAATTTCCAATCTCAAAGCTTTGAGGTTTCTGTATTCTGCAGTTACATCTCTAGATTCTCTAACCTTTTCCAAAGCTTTGAGATTTTAACTGCACATTTTCTTAAAGTTTCAAAAGGCTAGTTATTTAGAAAAAAATTCCATACTATATTCAACCACCCCCTTCTAGAGTGTTTGATCCTTTTTATTTACTCGGAGGTATGTTATCAGCTCGTCCCTGGGAGAAGCCACCATCACCTAAAATACTCATGATCACCAGATTGTTAGATCTATATAGTGATACAATCTCTGATACCAATAGAAAGACAGTATGTAGGATACTAATACATGATCAATTACCTAAAAGGGGTGGGGGTTAATAAAGTATGGAAACTTTCGCCAAAGATGGAGTTATAAAACTAAGAGTGAAGAGTTGAGTGTATTTCAAGGCCTTGAACTCAGATTCAAGCCCTTGAAATCTGCACGGATAGTGAAAAGATTTTATGATAGTTTTAAAGGCCTTGAAATTCCATTAGAGGCTTTGAACAAAACCTATTTTGAAGCTGATGAAAATGTTTATCATAGATAAGGACATGGAGCTGTGGTCTATTGTTATTAATGGTCCCAACATGTTCTACACTACCTCTGATGGAATCAGGACTGTGAAACCAGAAGAAGATCTCTCGGTTACGGTACTCGAAAAAGTTTCAAGGAATTATAAAGCTTTGAACTTATTATATTGTGATCTTAGTGCAAATGAGTTTAACAAAATATCAGACTGCAAGAGTGCAAAGGAGATTTGGGACGAATTTTCTGTTACTTATGAAGTAACTAGCCAAGTCAAGCAGGCCAAAATCAATATCCTTCTGAGTCAGTATGAACTGTTCAAGATGATCATGGACATGGTAAGGAGGTTTACTGATGTAATGAAAACCTTGGAATCCCTGGGAAAGGCTTTCTCAAATGAAAAAAAAAAAATACATAAAGATTCTAAGATGGTTGCCAAAATCCAAATGGAACGCTAAGACAACTGAAATTGAGGAAGCCCAGGAATTGAGTATCTTAGAGCTAGATGATCTTCAAGGCAAGCTTCTCACTAATGAGATTTCATTAAAAGAAGTGGATGGTGACATGAGTGACAACATCAAGAACCTTGCACTCAAGGAAAAGGACAATGAGAAATCAAAGCCTTGAAAAGGAGGATGAAGATGATGAAGAAGCCTTAGCATTGATCTCCAAAGCTATGGAAAGAATTATGAAGAAGAAAAAGAGCTTTGGAAACAAGGACTCTAACAAGGAAAAGTTCAAATCCTCAAGTAGAAAGGATCAGAAAGGAAAATCTTCTTCACATTCATATAAACCTAAATTAATGAATTGCTATAAATGTAGAGATGCCGGTCACTTGGTAAGATATTGTCCACAAAGAAGAAAAGCAGGCATTTTTCCAAAAATGAAAATGACAAAAGAAAGAAGAAAGCAATTGTTTCTTCAAGGAGTGATTCAGATTCTTCAACAGACTCAGATTCGGATGAAGAACAGGCAAATCTTTGCTTAATGGCTGAGCATGCTGATGAAAAAGGCTCAAACAAACATATTGAAGAAACGGTAAAGAATATCCTTGCTAGTCCTTCTGATGTTTTACCTGAAATCCTTAAAGTATGTTTCTGAATGAGGAAAGTTATAGGAATGAGATTGGTTATTTGAAAGTAAAGGTTCATGTATAGGCAAAGGAAAATTTAGATTTGATTTTCCAAAAAAAAATGTCTTAAAGTTACTAAGTTGAAAATTGATAGTGACTTCAAAGCCTTGGACAGCAGATTCAAAGCTTTGAAGTCACAAGTCAAATAAGTTGTTGATCAAAACTCTCTTTTAACTGATAAGTATGTTGATCTAAAGAATCATGCATATGATTCAGATCAACATAAAACATCATTGACTTAAAAGCTTCAAGAATCTCAAAAAAATTTATCAACCTTTGCTGGCTCTGAACACAACTCAATCTTATTCTTGGAGGAAGTATGCATTCTGTTTACAAAAGTGGAATTGGTTATAATCCAAATTTAAAAAAAAAAAAAGAAATCAAACCACATTTATAAAATCAGGACGCAGACATTCTCCAAAATGTCATTACTAAGGAAAAATTGGACATATTAAGTTGACTTGCCCCTTTAGAAGGACAGAACCTCACATATTGAGGAACACCTATCCTTATCAACTTAAGGGACAAGTGTGAAAAATTTTGGTTCCAAAAGGAATTAGTCCACGCAACATGCTTGATTCTGATTATGAATCCAAATTCTACACTTCGTCTAATAGCCTGTTAAGGCATTGATTGAATTTTGAAGGCTGTCACCAAGGCTTTGAAGTATCAGAAATGGTCTCTGGATAGTGGTTTCTCCAGGCATATGAGTAGAAAGAAGTCTCTGTTTACGGAATTCGAAGAATATTCAAGAGGAACAATCACACTTGGTGACAAAACAAAATGCAATATTATTGTTATAGGTAGTATTGATAATGATTTCGCACGTTCAATTTCAGATGTTTATTTGATTGAATGTTTGACGTATAATTTTCTTCGTATATCTCTGTTACGTTATAGAGGTAACAAAGTAGTGTTTTGACAAGGAGAAATGTGTTGTACAAGATGATTAATCTGGCCATTGCATACTCACTGCTCCTAGGTCACACAATGTTTATTCTTTTAGTATTAACAAAGTTGCATGTGAAAGTCTGAATTGTCTCAAAGCTTTGAAGGAAGACTCGACTTTGGCATAGAAAGCTTTGGCATATTAGTAAGAGGTTTTACCAACCCTGAAATTCAAAGATGATGAGATTTGTAAGGCATATACCCAAGGTAAATAGACTAAGATTTCATTCAAGACAAAGTAATTTGTAAGTACTTCTAGACCTTTAGAATTGATTCATATGGACTTGTGTGGTCCTATGAGGGTTCAGACACCCAAAGGTAAGAGATATATGCTTGTTTGGGTAGATGATTACTCTAGTTTACATGGGTTATGTTCGTTAGAGACAAGTCTGAAGCATTATATTAATTCTCAAAGCTTTGTAAGGAGCTTCAAACTTCGAAAAACTTATCTGTTGCATCAATTAGAAGCAATAATGGTAAAGAATTTGACCTGTTTTGTTTTGATCTATTTTGTGCAAAGCATGGCATCTCACACAACTTTTCTGCACCTAGAACTCCTCAGCTTAATGGAGTATTTGAGTGAAAAAAATAGGAAACTTGAAGATATGTCTAGAACCATGCTACTTGAAAGTAATTTGCCAAAATATTTGTTGGCAGAAGCTGTTAACACTGACAATTATGTGCTGAATTGATGTATGATTAGATCTGTTTTGAAGAAAACTCCTTATGAACTTTTCAAAGGTATAAAGCCAAGTGTTTATTATTTTAAGCCTTTTGGCTGTAACTGTTATGTGCATAATAATGGCAAGGATAATCTTGGCAAATTTTATGCTAGAAGATATGAAGGTGTATTTATTGGTTATTCTCTAACTAGCAAAGAATATAGAGTTTTCAATAAGAGAACTAAGATTCTAGAGGAGAGTATTCATGCAATTTTAGATGAAAGTACTGATGATTCTTTCAGTGAAAGTTTTGTAGATCTTTACTTGAATAAGTATGAGGGAGATGATGATAATGAGAAAGCGAAAAGAAGCAGAACTAACTTGTAGGAACAATCAGAAAAATCTCAAGACCTTGAACATCCTTTCGAGACAAAATCTCAAAGCCTTGAGACAAATATTGATAGAACACAAGATGCTTCATCTACTGTATCAAGATCTCAAAACCTTGAAGGACCATATACTTGGAAATCAAGGAAGAAGTTCAAGTATTTATCAGATCATCCTGCAGACAATATCATTTCAGATCCAACAACTGAAACACGAACAAGAGGTCGGCTAAAGAATCTACGTGCTTTTAGTGCCTTTGTCTCACTTATTGAGCCTAAAAATGTAAAGGAGGCATTAGAAGATGCAGATCAAATCATTGCAATGCAGAGTGAGCTGAATTAGTTTGAAAGGAACAAGGTATGGAACTAGGTTCGTAGGCCAAATGCACAATCAGTGATTGGAACAAGATGAGTGTTCGTTCAGAAATAAACTTGATGAAAATGGTAAGGTTGTTAGAAACAAAGTCAGATGTGTGGCACATTGGTATAATCAAGAGGAATGAATTGATTGTGAGGAGACATGTTTCCAGGTTAGAAGCTATCAGAATACTTCTTCCATTTGCATCCCATAAACATACAAAGCTTTTTCAAATGGATGTTAAATGTGCTTTTCTAAATGGTTATTTACAAGAAGAAGTATACGTTGCTCAACAACCTGCATTTGAAGATGATAATTTGCCTGAACATGTTTACAAATTAAAAAAAGCTCTATATGGCCTTAAGCAAGCTCCAATGGCTTGGTATGACAGAATCTCAAAGTTTTTACTTGACAATGGTTTTATGAGAGGACTGGTTGACAAAACTCTTTTTATTAAGAATCGTGAAAAAAGTTTGTTAGTAGTATAAATTTATGTTGATGATATACTTTTTGGTGCTACTAATGATTCTCTTTCAAAAGAGTTTTCAATTATAATGTGAAGGGAATTTGAAATGAGCTTAATGAGAGAACTTAATTTCTTTCTTGGACTTCATGTTCATCAAAAGAAGAAAGGAATATATGTACATCAAGGGAAATATACCAAGGACATGTTTAACATGTACAACACGTCTCATTCCAAGGTAGCAAAGACTCCTATGAGTTCATCTTAATCCTTAGACAAGGATACAAGTGGCAAGAGTGTGAATGCAAGGATTACAGAGGTATGATTGGTTCACTTCCGTATGTAACTGCTAGTAGACCATATATGATGTTTAGTGTATGTATGTGTGCAAGGTTTCATGCAGATCCTAAGGAAAGTCATTTGATTGCTGTTAAAAGGATTTTCTGATATAAAAAGGAACGAAAGACGTGGGGCTTTGGTATCCAAGAAGAACTAAATTTATGTTGTGTGGTTATTCAGATGCAGACTTGCTGGTTACAAAGTGGATCGAAAAAGTACTTCAGGGTGTTGCCAGTTTCTTGGTTCATCACTGATTAGTTGGCATTCAAAGAAGCAAAACTCAATAGCTTTGTCAACTATAGAAGTTGAATACAATGTAGTTTGTGCTTGTTTCTCAAAAGTACTATGGATTGCTCAACAAAAAAAGATCTTAGATATGAATTCAGAAATGTGCTATAACCTGTGAAAATACTAGTGCCATTTCAATATTAAATAATCCAGTGCAGCATTCAAGAACTAAGCATAAAGGTGTGAGACATCGTTTCATTAGAGATCATGCTGAGAAAGGTGATGTATCTTTAACTTTTATTTCAAATGTTATGTAGATAGGTGATATTTTCACTAAACCTTTGCCAGATGAGAAGTTTGCATCCCTAAGGCTAGAATTGGGTATGTTAAATAAGGATGCACTGGTTTAGGGGGAGTATTAGTTCTTATCGGTGTTATGTGTGAAAATCTCAAAGACTTGAAATCATACTTTCTTAACCTTGAAAGTATGCTTCAAGGCTTTGAAGTTTTCTGGCAGCCTTGAAATTTATTAAAGCTTTGGACCACTTTTTCAAAGTTGTTATTAATTTGATGTGTAATTTTATTTAAAAATTGGATCATGAATTTCTTTTTGATATCTTTTAGATAATTACATAATATTTTATATGTTCAGAGGATTTGGTCTAAATATCCCAAAATACCTCATGAATATCTTTCAAAATATGATTTGCATGCAATCCCATTTCTAGTCAAACTTTTCAACGTACTTAAAACAACTTCAGGACTTATTTCTCTCATTCTCAATCTATTTCTCCTCGTCTCTATCTCTCTCTCTCTCTCTCTCTACCTATCTCAATTTCTTTCTCAACTCTCTGAAACCCAAAACTGAATGGAGCGCAAATCATATAGAATCAAGCAGCAAGGACAGAGTTCTCCTAAGAGGATAAAGATGAAGGATAACAGAAAGATCACCATTCATGGATCAGATTTAGAGGAAACAACCATCCTTCAAGAGACTTCTCTACATTCAAAGTAGATCAAGAAGGTAAAGGAAGTTCAAGAAGATGGGTCTGAATCTTAGTCTGGAACAGAGAAAGTGGTGAAAGATAAGGAGCATGGGAGTAAGGATATAGGAGAGTATTACAGAGAAGAAAAGAAGTCACTTGATAAGAAGATTGTTCCATCAACAGAGAAGAAGAGGGTTAAGCATAGTGCCATGAAAACCGAGAAAGCTTCTGAGTTTGGTAAGAAAATTCTACCTTAATCTTAGTTTATAAACCCTAATGTTAAAGCTGTTTGGATGGATGGTTATGAATCTTCTATTGTAGCCTTTTGTAGTCTTATAAGTGATGAACTATTAGAGAAATTGAACATAGACTGCATTAGGAAGTTAAGAGATTCTTCTGTTGGAAAAATGTTGATTCCACCTTCTGAGGCTTATCCTAGGCTAACTAGGTTGTTTTATTTGAATCTTGTACAAGAGATGGATGATAGTGATAGTTTTATCCTTACTTCTAAGGTGGCTGGTTTGGACATAAGGTTGGACCACAAAGTGTTTGCCAAATTTTTGGGAGTTCATAGGAAGTATAAGGTACATGAGCATCCACATTGGAGAGAGTGCTTGGAGTTAGCAAATTCCATGTTTTTCTTGGAGGGAACCCCTACTAACCCAAAAGTTAACACATTCTATGGTTAACTGTGAAGCCGAAATTCTTTTCTCAATTATCATGAGATGTGTTGTTTACATGGAGCATTCCAAAGAGTTGGTGACAAACAGGATGTTGGTACTGATGTACTTGATTTTCCAAGGCTTTGATATTGATTTGCCTACTGTGATCATGGAGCATATGGTGTACTATGGTACTAGAACTAAGAATAACTATTTGCCTTATGCAAATCTGTTGCTATTGTTCTTTAAACAATTTGGAGTATCCATGAAGGATGAGGAGAAGATTACCAATGATTTTTGGTTAGTTGATGAAGCTTCACTTCACAGGATTGGAGTAGTTCAGACTAGTAAAGGGAAATGGATGCTTTATTCTCAATTAACTGCAAAAGAGTTGAAGGAAAATGAAAATGTCAAGCCCAGAGTAGCTACCGTCTGAAATTCTTCTGTAACTTGGTTTTTCCTCATGTTCTTGACATATTTGAAGTCTTGGAGGATTGTATTGAGGATCTTAGACAAGGACTATTTGATTTGTCTACTAACTTTTTGAAGCTCAAAGGTTTGGTAGATTCAAAACTGGATGTGATCATCAAGGGTTCGGACTTGGTAAAGATATCATCTACTGAAAGAAAAGATACCAGCATTGATTTTGATGAGGTTCTTCGAGATGTGTTGAAGAAGAAGAAGAAGAAGAAGAAGAAGAAGAAGAAGAAGAAGAAGAATAAGAAGAAGGAGAAAATTTAAAGAAGAATAATAATAAGAAGAATAATAATAAGAAGAAGGTTCCAATAGTTCTTGATTCAAATGATTTATTTGAACAGTCTGATGAGGAAGCTGGTTGTGAGGAGACGGGTGAAGGAGGAACTGAGAAGAATAATGCTAAAATTGAAGAGGTGATAGCTAAAGTGGTTGTTGATTTTGAGGCTGAGAATGTGGAAGAACAGGATGAAAATTGTGATGAACAAGTTGAGGCTGCAGAAGAGTCGGATGATGAAACAGCTGAGGAAGAACAGTTGGAGACTGAGGAAAAAGGCAAGCGCAAAGGTGAAAGTGGGAAGAAGACTGCCAAGATAAGTGCTTGAGATGGAACTTCAAAGCCTCGAAGCCTTTTCGTTCTTGACCTCTCTTTCTTTCTTTATTTATTTCTTCCTAAGTCATGAAGTATTTTGTTTTGTTTTGTTTTGTTTTGTTTTTTTTGTTTTGTTTTGTTTTGTTTTGTTTTGTTTTGTTTTAAAACCCTCTGAACATGATCCTACATTTCTTCTACTTCTTTTATGAAAGTTTCAAAGGGGGAGAATATTTATTTGCTTATCATTTGCTTATTTGCTAGGTTTCTTAAGTTTTTGTAATAATTTTGGATACTGTAGGATGTTAGTTAATGGTTTTATTTACGAAATCATTTGGTTTAAATATATATGTGCTTGTTCTGATGTGCGTGTTATATGATTTTATCCAGTTAAGTTTTAATGGTGACTTTGATTTGCAGAAAATCTTGGAAAACAATAATATTTGTTATTTATTTCATCAAGGGGGAGATTGTTACTTAAAAGATCTTGAGTTTAAATGAATTTACAAACTCAGGAGGAGTTTGTTCCTTGATGATGAAAGCCAGAAGATCTGAGACACTTAGTTTCAAAGTTCCAAAGCTTTGAGATACTGTAGTGCTCCTGTATTTATATTAAGTCTAACAGTTTTGTGTTTGCAGGCTTAGATAATGGATTGGGGGATGAGTTTATCATTCACTAATTTCTCTTACAAATATTATTGCATCTTTGTTTGGATTGTATACGTCTCACAGATTGCAGGATTCAGTTTCAAGCTAACACTTGTGAACCAGTAGTCAAAGCTCCAAAGCTTTGAGATTTTCTTATTCCTATGTACTGCTAAGTATACTTAACTCATCCATGTATGCAGGTATAGCTAGGGTTTTACCTAAGTATCCTTATCATTTGATCTGTATTGTTTTACAGTTATATTTAGACATGTGGATATAGATATTGAATTTTATCTAAGGCATAATAGCTAGTGTTTTTAAGTTAATTGTCTTTAAATTGCAGATCAGATTTTGTTGCTATTTTATCTAGATGTTTTTTGATCTTTATTGCCGAGTGTGTGAAGGTTGTTGGACTTTCAAACGGCCATAAACAAACTTGATAGCTTTATAAACATATATGTGGAAAGAAGCATATAAGGGAAGAGGATTTGTATGAATTAGTTCGTAAAAAATCTCAAATAGTTTCTAGTTGTTGATTAAAAGCTGAAGTTTGAACTTCAAAGGGACATACATTGAGAGAGGCATATTAACAGAAAAGAAGAGTGTTTTACAATCTTGGGAGATCATACAAACAAATCTGTAATCAATCAAGATTTCGACATTGCAGGAGAAGATGATCAACCTTTCAGAAATCTGAAGAACACTTCTAGGCTTTACTGATTATTGTTTTATGTGCTCTTCAATTTGTACTTCATCTCTGTTATAATTCGGATTTCTTAAACCTCACAAACTTATAAGTTTAGTTGTTCAAGTGAACAACAAGAGGTCCTTATTGTATCAACATGTTGTAGCTGTAACTAGATAAGTTGGGAACCACAAGTTGTTTAAGTGTAAGGTAGTTCACTTAGGCTTAAGCTCTAGGGCTAAATCTGGGTAATTAATAAGAAGTTTATTGAAATCGTGGAGGGATCAGATCCCTCAGGCAGAGACTAGGTCCAATTGTGACTGTACTATGTAAAAATCCTTGTGTTCTAGTGCTTTATTTTGTTTCTTTTCATTACTATTAATATTCAGTTCATAACAAGTAGCTCCAAATATTTGGAGAATTTCCAATCTCAAAGCTTTGAGGTTTCTGTATTCTGCAGTTACATCTCTAGATTCTCTAACCTTTTCCAAAGCTTTGAGATTTCAACTGCACATTTTCTTAAAGTTTCAAAAGGCTAGTTATTTAGAAAAAAATTCCATACTATATTCAACCACCCCCTTCTAGAGTGTTTGATCCTTTTTATTTACTCGGAGGTATGTTAGCAGCTCGTCCCTGGGAGAAGCCACCATCACCTAAAATACTCATGATCACCAGATTGTTAGATCTATATAGTGATACAATCTCTGATACCAATAGAAAGACAGTATGTAGGATACTAATACATGATCAATTACCTAAAAGGGGTGGGGGTTAATAAAGTATGGAAACTTTCGCCAAAGATGGAGTCATAAAACTAAGAGTGAAGAGCTGAGTGTATTTCAAGGCCTTGAACTCAGATTCAAGCCCTTGAAATCTACACGGATAGTGAAAAGATTTTATGATAGTTTTCAAGGCCTTGAAATTCCTTTAGAGGCTTTGAACAAAAACCTATTTTGAAGCTGTTTAACGGACAAGTAAAAGAATGAAAAGTAAAAGGCTAGAGACAAGGAGGTTTTATAGAGTTCGGTCCACAATGATCTACGTCTCTTCTTGAGGGATCTAATCCTTGCTGGATTGCAACAAGTTTCTTATTAATCAAAAGCTAAGTCCTACATCTCAAGAACAAAGGCTTCCCTTTCTCTGTTACACCTTGTGGTTCTCTCTAACCTATCTAGTACCTGCTCTAGCTAACTGATTCAATACGAATCTCTTTTTGTTCCTCTTGAACAACACCACGAGATTAAGATATGAGAAGTATTAACAGAATGATATAAAAATGAAGTACCGAAAGAAGAACACTGTATGTCAGTGAAAATGTTAAGGCTGCAGCGCTCTTCTGGAACTTGGATTGGAACAAATTGATCTTCCTCAGTGTTGCTTGTCAATCCTTGATAGCTGTTTGAATTACTGTAATGTTCAGTACCTCATATTTTTTCTCAACATCCTTCTTATTCTGCTTGTTTGAAATGCATAATATATAGAATCTTCTCAAAAAAAATTTCTAAAAATAATCAATAGATCTTTGAATCTTTAACTGCTCAATTGCAACAACTAGTTTCTTGATATTTTCAAATATATTGATATGAGTTTCTATCTGCAGGTCGTAGGAAAATCTAGACATAATTCCACAAATGTAGGATCAATCTGCAAGCTGGATTTCCTTCTTTGTGCACAGGTAGATATGGAAATAGTTCCTGCAAAATAGGTAGCTAATAATCCCTGCAAAATCGTCAAAAAATGAGATTAGGTCATAATATACTATCATATTAGTTTTTCTTTCATCATCAAATAAGGCACAATAAAAAAAAAGAGATTAGGAATCAAATAAGAAGGAAAAACTACCCTCGATTTCATGTTGTGATCTTCAGTGCAGTTTCAAGGCTTTGAAACAAGTTTCAAGGCTTTGACACAATACATTTTCAAGTCTTTGAAATTTTTATTGGCTTGAAACATAATTTGAACTTCCACTTAAGAATTTAATGTGGAAATTAATATGGCAGTGCTGCGTAGTTGTATTGTCTGTAATCTTCTTATGCTATATGTACAAGGTTTTTTTTATCTTTACTCTTATTTTTTTTTTTAGGTTTATCTGGGCTTTTACACGTGCTCGTTATCGTGATAATTTTTTAGCAGCGCGCAAATTTAAAGTCGAAGCGCACCAACTCAAAGCCATTTTGTCGCAGTGTACTTATGTATACATAGGTAATTAGGTAGCTATAGAGACATGTCTTATTTTGCAACTTCAAAGTAGCTAGGTCAAAAATCGCAGAGTATTGTTATGTTTTTTGTATAATTGAATTGTAAACTTGGGGTATATTTTCCACATATACTTAATGTACAATTGGGTGAATTGTATCTTAAACGGCAATGTTCTGGGTATATATTGATACACTTTGAAATAATATACACTTTGAAATGTGTTGGTGTAACGTTTGTGTATTTATTCAAGTTCAGTACTTTTATATGTGTTGGTAGAACATTTTTTTAAGTTGGTTGTGCCTGAAATTAGGCTGCATGTGTTTAATGTGGTTTGTCCCTGAAATAAGGCTACATGTTGGTTTTCTCCAGATATGAAGTGCACTAGTTACAGGGTTATGCTCAAATACGGCGGGAATTCTATTCTTGACTCTTTTTGTAAAATGCAAAAACGACAAAAGGCACAACTGTCGCCTTAACAGGGCTTTATCAAATACGGAAAAAAAAAAAAAAAAAAAAATTGGTCAATATGGCTAGTATTTTCGGCATACCACAAAACCATATAACGGCGATAACTGATCGCCGTATTTAATAGAAACCAAATACGGCAACAATTATCGAATTCACAGAATTTTTTATTACCTCGTAAATCTCTTTTTTGAAGTAACTAATCTGACGGCGAAAATACTCGCAGTTTTGAAGCATAAAACACGCCGACAGTGTCTTCCTCACCGTTAAAGTTTTAAACTGCAATAGTTTTTCTTGCCGTAGAGCATAAATGTCAAAATACATTGCAGCAGAGCCAAACTACGCCGTTTTTTCCTTAAACGGCATGAAAAACCTCACAAACAGAGGGAGTAATCGTCGTTTCTTGGTCCGTTCCCAGTAGCAAAATATTGATAGAAAACACTACGACATCCTCATTTGGGCACTATATTGGCGATTCTGGTGGTTAATCATGGACTATGAAATATAGACTTTGCACTTCGCAATGCAAGTAAATACTACAAGACAGATGGGTCACGCAATCTTGTGGTTTACTAGGAAGTATTTATTACGTGACAAGGTTGGTCACACAAATCACAAAAATAAGTCATTACAGAACTAAGCATTATATTTTAAACTCATAAGCTTCTAGTGGTGCAATTTATTTGGTGGGACTTCATTGCACTCTTACGTGGTCGATTGATTTTCAATAAAATTTCAAGACTAATCGTATAAGAATCCCTACTATAGCGTAGCAAGCAAGACATATCCTAAGTGGATCGATATTATTAAAACACAATGAAACAAAAACAAAGCCAATAATCTATTAAGCAGAATGTACGACATAAAATACAGATCCAATAATCACAGTACCAAAAATATCAACCTAGGCACCCAACTCGGGTCCTAGTAATGAGATTGAGCTAGGCATAGAGTGAATATCAGAATTCATGACAGTAAATAAAACTGAGTTCAATGGATAGAAAGAAATTGACAAGCATATCGCGATAGTGAGGTCTGATCTTTGTGCAGCTTCTTTCATAAACGTCCCATCTTCCACCTACTTGGTATTCTTAGAACAACTCTCCTAGTATCCAAAACCTATTAAAAGTCTGATAATCTCCAAGTCCTCCTTTCAATAACCTCCCCGAATGTGTGTAAAATAAGTGGAAAAGATAGGTCAAAAAGTCTACTAGATCAACACTTGATTCCCTGCAAGTTGCTTGTAATTTCCAGAAAACCCCGTTGAGCGTTGCTGGTCTGAAGGCGATACCCAGTATCTCTGAAGGTGATACCACAATGAGGAATCCTGATTGATTTTTTTTTCTACTTATGGGCTTTTGATGCCGCGGTATTGAGTGGGAAAAACCTCGGTGAAGTTTCACGTGGAAAATTCCTGTCCTACCGTTGTATTAAGACTGGCGCACCACGGTATGACTCGCTGCAACTTCCGGTCTTGACCTCTGCCTGTCACACTACAGTATCAAAGGTTTGACACTACGGTAATAGCTAAAAGCAATTTTTCAACCAAAAAACCAATTTACAAAACTCATCCCATTAGGGCATCTCCAACCCAATGGGAGAGGGGGAGGGGGAAGGGGAAAATCGTATAAAAATACTGTTCATGTCCAACCCCATGGGGGGAGGGGGAGGGGGACGGGGACGGGTTGTTATGGGGATAAATTTTGCTTTGGGTGAGGGATGGTTAGGGTGGATTTCCCCATGGACATCCCCTCCCCCTCCCCCTACATGGAATGATTAATTAAATGAATAATTGATAATTTTAATTACACGTACTACTATTTTGTGATTATATTATGTATTTTATTATTATGATTAAAATTTTTGTTTATTTCTTAAAATTAATAATGTATTCACGATTGTTGGAAAGTATATTTACGAAATGTCATCGTTATCTTATTTTTTTCAAATTTAATCCTTTAAACTAACGAAAGAACTTGTAATCATTGTTAGGTTGATTTATTTCAATTTGTGTGTTCTATCGATCTACTCGTTGCATTTTTGTATTAGTGTTTAATTTTATTTCTTGTAATAACGACTTTTTTGTACTTGTAATCGTTATATTTTTGAATGAAAGTTTTGCTTGTTAATATTATTTTAATTATTATTAGTATTATTATCATTGTTATTGTTAATAACATCATTTTGTGTGTGTATGTCTGTGTGTGTGTGTATATATATATATATACACATTGGTAAACAATTTTTCATTTACCTTTTTTGGTGTTAATAATTCATTTTTAAATTATTAAATATATATTACAAATTAATTTTTTGGATGGGGGAAAAGTAATGGGTTGGAGACGATTAGTAGTTTTGTGGAAAGGGAGGGGGAGGGGGCAAATGGTGGGCCCGTGAGTCGAGGGGGAGGTGAGGGGAGGGGGAAAAAGCAATGGGTTGGAGATGCTCTTAGGAGTTCATGAATAGAATTTAGATTTTTTTCTATTTTTAGAAATATAATTATTTTTTTGTTCTTTTCCGCTTTTGAATTTGTTTTATCTTACCACTATGTCTCTTCTCTTTAGCCCCATGACGGCTCGGCCCGTTATCCTCAAAAAAAAAATGACGGCTCGGCCCGGGGATTAAGAGAATAGACTTTTTAACCAAAATGCCTTTGACAAACTGTAAAAAATTACTCCCTACCTCCTAGGGTACACCATCTAATGTAGACCATCCACACCACCCAACACCACCACAACCACGACCATAGTAAACCACCCTAGCACTACCATGGACAGTAAACTAAAATCAAAACCATCATCCAACCAGAATCAAAACCATCATCAAATTTCTAGTATTCTGGAATAAAATTTTAAGATCTAAACAAAATTCTACTTTAAAAATCTTTCTAAAAAAGAATAATAATAATAATAATAATAATAATAATAATAATAATAATAAGAAGCAGTAGGACGGAAGACAGAGGAAGAAGAACAAGCATAAAATAAGAAGAGGCAACCCAAATCGGAGCACAAATCGACGCCGGCGTCCTCGTCCTCGTCTTGAACCGCTAGATATGAGCCCAAATCGACGCCGGCGTCCTCGTCTTCTACCGCCGAAACCAGCATCACCAAGGTGAACGACCCTAGAATTGAGAAGAGAGAGAGAGAGAGGTGAAAGAAGAGGAAAAGGCATCGGTGGCTACACCTCTTCGTCGCCACTACTGGTAATGTTCTTCTGCCGCCGGCCTTTGCGAGAGAGAGAATTGAACCATAAGAACCACTTTCGTCTCTTTGTCGCTGTTGGTCTTCAATCTTCCACGCCGTCTCAATCGTCGTTGTTCTCCGTTCGAGCGAGGGAGCGAGGGTGTAGGGGGCTCGTTCCTCTCCACCTCTCTCTCTCTCTCTACTACCTTTGGTCTGTGTGGTGTAAGTGAGTGGTGTGTTGACAGGATAAGGCTGAGTGGGTGACTTGGAAAAGGACAAAAAGTATGTGGGTATTATTTTTGAGGGTATTGTGGTCATTTCAACTGTTTAAGGATATCTAAATAGTGAGTAAATCATCCCTCTAAATTCTTTTTGACACGAAGAAAGCTGGGTCCTAGTCCTTTTTCCTTTCCTTCCTCTTTTCACATCATACTCTCTATTCCCTTCTCCCTTTCTCCCCTTCAACCACCCCTTCTTCTTCCCAACCACCAGTATTATCGCGATCACTCTTGGCCATTGATGGAGCAGCCAAATAATCCCTCTGACTTTCATTCTTTGTAGTATGTATACCAACCCTCAGCCCACTTCCGTAATAGCATCCACCATAGCAAAGTTGTTAGGGTTCCTGTAGGGTTTTGATTCATGGACACGCAACGGAAACAATAATTAACCATGCAAAACCCTCCAAGGATCACATGTCAAGAGATATACAATGGTAAAGGAAGAAATCAATTAACACACCTTAGAGTTCTCCTTTGATGACTTCAAACGCGAATTGTGTCACGTTCTCTATAGTTGATCCACGCCTAGAGTTTATTTCTGGATCTTCCAATCCTTGGTGCAAGCTCGGAAAGAGGAAGAGGAAGAAGAATCAAGCAAAACAAGACGAACAAGGAGGTGTTCGGCCTCCTTGTGGCCAACGGGGAAGGGCGGCGGCGAGCTAGGGGGCGGCGAGCTCCTTAGCTTGCTTACTCTCTCTCCTTTTGTTCTCTCCCACTCAAGTTATGATCGATAATGACATAAGTGTGGGAAGGAAGGAAGGAGTGTCCTTTATATAGTCCAACAAATCCTTGCCAACTACCTAAAAGACTTATTCTAGTCCTACTAGTATTCAATTTAGTCCCTTCCTTGCAAATTAGTCCCTACTAAGTTTGAAAGGTATTGCAAAGTAATCCATCTAATTAATTAATCCTATTAATTAATTCCCAAATCTAGGTCAACTCTATCTAGCGTGTGACCCCATAGGTTCTATCTAGTTGGTAGCAACTATTTGCTAATATGGAGCGGTTTCTAGCAAAACATCCATTCTAGCCAACTAATAGAATAATCATCTTGACAACCTTTGTACAAGTAATTGTCTCATCCCTTTGTCTCTATATCCGGATCGGACACGCGACATACAAGTCACACTCGTATATCCAATACATAGTTTCTCGATCCATGGGAATCGCCTTATTCGTGCAAATAACATCAATATCCCATATTGATTTATTTGAGTATGGCCAGACATTCTATAAGCACTATCCCTCGAGTGGCTAGGATATTTTCTCCCGTTATGTGGGAGGGAAAAATTCTATCTACGTCCAATACGATCTCTAAGCTTGTTTCTTATTGTATCCGGTACACACCTTTATAACTACCCAGTTACGGTGTAGCGTTTAACGCTACAAAAATCCCTTTAATCCACAACTAGAATATCTAGTGACTTCAAGTCTATGGATGACAATATCATTGCACCGCGAGAAGTGCTTGTGACTCAACATAACGTGTATGTAGCCTTCCCGGAGATGGGTCAATCCAGTGCGTCATTACCCTTAATGCACACCTATGTGTTGGATCATGATATCTCCATATCAATCCAACCCCATACTATTCTATAGATGATTGTCCCATTAATCATTATATTGGACTAAGGATATTTAAGACAAACAACACAATTTTAAATCTAAGGACTTCATTATATTAAATATCCAATAAATAATAAATGAATTTCTAGCCACATATAAATTCATACTAAATTAGATTGCCTCTAGGGCATCTATTCCAACAGTCTCCCACTTGCACTAGAGCAAATCTGGTGCATCTCGTATGCCCATACTCCTAGTGTGCCCTTCATGCATCCACTGCGTAAGCAGCTTTGTAAGCGGGTCTGACAGATTCTCATCAGTAGGAATCTTGCATATCCGAATGTCTCCTCTATCGATAATATCTTGAATCAGATGAAACTTCCTGAGCACGTTCTTGGATTTTTGGTGTGACTTGGGTTCCTTCGATTGCGCGATCCCCCAGTGTTGTCACAGTACAACTCAACTGGATCCGCAATGATAGGAACTACACCAAGTTCAGAAACAAACTTTCTGATCCAAACAGCTTCCTTTGCTGCGCAATTTGCAGCAATGTACTCACCTTCTGTTGTAGAATCAGCCACCGTCTCTTTTTTGGAACTCTTCCAGCTTACCGCTTCTCCATTCAGGAAAAACACATATCCCGACTGTGATCTAAAGTCATCTCTGTCAGTTTGGAAGCTTGCATCAGTGTAACCCCTAACACGCAACTCTTCCTCACCGCCAAATATCAAGAAGGCATCCTTAGTTCTTCTCAAGTACTTTAGGATGTTCTTGACTGCAATCCAGTGACTCTCACCTGGATTGGATTGGTATTTGCTTGTCATACTTAAAGGCATATGACACATCTGGTCTAGTACATAACATGGCGTACATGATAGATCCTATGGCCGAGGCATAGGGAATTCTACTCATGCGTTCCCTCTCAATATCATTGGAAGGACAAACACTCTTCGAAAGAGTGATTCCATGTGACATGGGCAAGAATCCCTTCTTGGAATCTTGCATGTTGAACTGTTTCAACACCTTGTCAATATATGTACTTTGACTTAGGCCAAGCAGTCTCTTAGATCTATCTCTATAGATCTTTATACCGAGTATATAGGATGCTTCCCCTAAGTCCTTCATTGAGAAACACTTTCCCAGCCAATATTTAACAGATTGCAACATTGGAATATTGTTTCCAATGAGTAGTATATTATCCACATACAAGACCAGAAAAGCTACAGAGCTCCCACTAACCTTCTTGTAGAGACAAGACTCATCTTCGTTTCTGATGAAGCCAAACTCTTTGACTACTTCATCAAAACGTCGATTCCAACTCCTAGAAGCTTGCTTTAATCCATAAATGTATCGTTGCAGCTTACAGACTTTGTTGGCTTGCTTTGGATCCTCAAAACCCTACGCCTGTATCATATACACGTCCTCGAGGAGATTCCCATAAAGGAATGTTGTTTTGACATCCATCTGCCAAATCTCATAGTCATGGTATGCTTCAATCGCAAGTAGGATTCGGATGGATTTGGTCATAGCGACTGGTGAAAAGGTTTCATCATAGTCAATACCATGAATCTGTCTGAATCCTTTAGCCACCAATCGGCCCTTATAGGTAATCACATTACCATCCATGTCGATCTTCTTCTGGAAGACCCACTTTCACCCAATGGGCCGCGCCCCTTCGGGTGGTTCCACCAAAGTCCATAATTTTTTTGTATACATGGATTCCATCTCGGATCTCATGGCTTCTAGCCACTTCTGAGAGTCTGGGCCCTTCACGGCCTCTTCATAGGTAGTAGGCTCATCATCTATGAGCATCGTGTCACCGCAATCGGTCACGAGAAGTTCATACCTCTCGGATTCGTGGCGCACGCTACTAGATCTACAGTCCTCCCACTTGCTTCTTTGGAGACAAAATCTCTTTCTAGAAACACGCCGGTCCGAGCAACAAACACTTTTTTCTCTGTTGGATTGTAGAAGTAGTAACCCTTAGTTTCCTTAGGGTACCCCACAAATTTACACTTATCCGACTTTGGCCCCAGCTTGTCTGACTGTAAACGTTTTACATAGACGTCGCAGCCCCAAATCCTCATGAACGACAATGTGGGACGCTTCCCACACCACATCTCATATGGGGTCTTCATGACTGATTTAGATGGAACACGGTTAATGGTGAAAGCTTCACTTAATAGTGAGTGGCCCCAAAATGATAATGGAAGATCGGTTTGACACATCATATATGGAACCATATCCAATAGGGTTCGATTCCTCCTCTCAGACACGCCATTCCATTGTGGCGTTCCGGGTGGAGTGAGTTTGGACACGATCCCACACTCTCTAAGATAGTCGTCAAACTTTTGGCTCAAGTATTCTCCTCCACGATCTGATCGTAGAGCCTTGATACTTTTGCCAAGTTGCTTCTCTACTTCATTCTTGAATTCTTTGAACACTTCAAAGGATTCAGATTTTGCCCTCATGAGGTACACAATTCCATATCTACTGTAATCATCAGTAAATGCAATGAAGTAGACGTAACCACCCCTGGCAGGCGTGGCAAATGGCCCACACACATCAGTATGTATGAGCGCCAATTGCTCACTAGTCCTCTCACCTTTCTTATTGAAAGGGGACTTTGTCATTTTTCCAAATAAACAAGCCTCACATGTCTCATATGATTCAAAATCAAATGAGTCTAGTAGTCCATCCTTATGGAGTCTAGATACATGTTTCTCGTTTATGTGGCCTAAACGACAGTGCCATAAATAAGCAGGATTTAAATCATTTATTTTAATCCGCTTGGTATTAACGTTGTAGACAGGATTGCTTAGATCAATGACATACCGTCCATTAAATAATTGCGCACTAAAATAGTGAATATTATTCAAATAAAAGGAACAACAATTGTTCCTCATTGAAATAATAAAACCATCATTGTCCAAACAAGAAATAGAAATAATGTTTCTGCTCATAGCAGGCACAAAATAGCAATTATTTAATTATAAAACTAATCCTGAAGGCAGAGATAGCTCGTACACGCCTAGGGCCAATGCAGCAACTTTTGCTCCATTCCCAACGCGCAGATCTATCTCCCCTTTAGCCAATTTTCTGCTTCTCTTTAGATCCTGCACATTTCGACAAATGTGAGATCCACATCCAGTATCTAATACCCTTGATGTAGAGACAGTTAAATTGACATCTACAACAAAAAAAACTGGTGGGGGAGGAATCACTATTCCAAGCCTCTTGTCCTCCAGATATTTAGGGCAGTTCCTCCTCCAGTGTCCAGGCTGACTGCAGTAGTGACACTCACATTTAGTTACACCTTAGGAAATGCCTTTAACAGGCTTAAGGGCAGGTTCCTTGGACTTGGCAACTGACTTGCCTTTGCCCTTGGAGGATGAGGCAAACCTTTTGCCCTTTCCTTTCTGCACCATCATAATGGCCTTGCCCTTACCCTTGTTGATGCTCTGTTCAGCTGTCCTCAACATATTTAGAAAATCTGGCAGTGGTTTCACGATCTCGTTCATGTTATTGTTCATGATGAACTGTCCATAACTCTCGGGCAACGATTGCAACACGAGATCAGTTGCCAACTCTTGGCCGACCGGGAACCCCATTCGTGCGAGATTCTCCAAGTACCTGATCATACGGAGTACATGGGGTCCCACCGGGTTCCCTTCTTCCAGATGACACTTGAACAGTTCCTTAGAGACCTCATACCTCTCAACCCTTTCCTGCTCTTGGAAGAGCTGCTTCAGATGCTCGATCATATCGACAGCATTCATGTTTTCGTCTTGCTTCTGAAGCTCAGAAGTCATGGTGCATAGCATAAGGCAGGCCGCGTCATTAGCGTTATCAACACGCTTTTGATACGCCTTTAGGGCAGCAGGTGTTTGGTTCTCTGGACCTGCTGGAACATGCTCCTTTATTGCGTACAATTTCTTCTCTTGCTTGAGAACGATTCTCAAGTTTCTGTACCAATCAAGGAAGTTGGTTCCAGAGAGCTTGTCCTTCTCAAGGAAAGATCGTAGGGAATGTTGTGAACTCGATGAGTTGTTTGCCATTTGGAATTCTACAAAAGGAAAGTACGCAAGTTTTAGTATTTGTGAATTTATGACTATATTAAATAATGGCTAGTTTATCAAATATAGCTCCCACTATTTTTCTACGGATTAATAACCCTCAAGATATTAATGCGAAAAATATCCTTATATTTTTTAGTGGGCCAAGATCCATGTTTCACCTCCTTATGAGCTTGCTTTGGCAAGTCACCCATAATTTGACTACTTTAGGTAGGAAAAATTTCCAATTGCATCCCTTATGCAACTATTGGTTCAATTGGGCAAATAACTCCTTATTTATCCATCCATATGGATAATCCCAATTGATTGCCTCTAGGTTTTGTAATCACATTAATAGCCTAGTTGTGTTCAACCTCTTATTTAAACAATTGCACATTACTAGCTTGTGCCATCGCATTCCATCATTATGAACCAAGTCGCCATGCTTTGGCACGCACGAACTTGATAAATCATGATGATAATGAGTGTTTAAATAACGAGAAGGCAAGAACACAATATTTGTATTTTGAGGGATTTTAAATTCAATTTTAATTGTTTTGTTGATCAATATCAACTAATATATCTATTTGAGTTTGGGCACAACTCCCAATAATAGATCCGGATTGTCTTATTATCTGATTATCCTAATTGCATGCATCATCCATACACCAACCACAAAATAATAAGACAATAAAGTAAACAACCACAAAATATAAATAAAACGTGATGTTAATATGGCCTTTTCTAGACTACGATAATTCCAAGACAATGGAGTTATCTATGAACCCTAAAAGCAAACACATCTCCATGCGTCTTTATCTTTTGGTCCATCCTTCGCAGTCATGTGGAATGCTCCATGATCCATGCTCCATGCTCCATCTTTTGTGACTCCTTTTGGCTTTGGGCTTCTTTTCTTCAATCTTGGCTAACAATCTATTCTATCTAGCACTAGCTAACAACTATGCTAAATAAAATAAATCTCACAAGTTGAGAATAAAATGGCTCGCAGGCCATAAATTCCTAATTAGTTATTACAATTAATTGATCAGCTCCCGGGGATGTAAACCAAACCACAAAAATTAAACATCCACATCGAACCACATCCTAAGGCCGTATCCAATCTCCACGCGAATTGCACATAAACACTTAAAATCAAATTTTAACGCGCTTGGTCAATTTTAATTGATTTAGGATATTCTAGGGTTAAAACGGTCCATGGGGCGCAACAATCTTATTTCCCGGGCCCAAAAAGTGAACCGCAAAGGCCTAGGGCCGGCCGGCCCCTAGCCTACGCGGCTAGGCCGCGGGCTAGGGCTGCCCCGGCCCCTAGGGAGGCAAGCAAGGAGGGGCGGTCCCCTAGGGGGGCCGAACCTCCTTGGGGAGTTGTTTCTAAAACAACTCCCTTGCTTGGTGCCCAAGTTTGGTTGTTTCCTTGTTTGGGAAGAACTCCTTCTTCCCTAAGGATGCTTAAACCCTAGATCTAAGATCCTAAAATTTCTCAAACTCACTAATTCATGCATCCAATGCAAAAACTAGATCTTGTTATGATTTATTATTGACAAATTGCATCACATGCTTGATTTGTCTTGTTTTACGCGATAAACAACAATTTTAAGGTGTAAAACTATCAAAACGTAACACATAAACCACGTTTATGCTCTACGACCTGTGGCTCTGATACCACTGTGGAGTTTTGATTCATGGATGCGCAACGGAAACAATAATTAACCATGCAAAACCCTCCAAGGATCACAAGTCAAGATACATAACGATGGTAAAGGAAGAAATCAATTAACACACCTTAGGGTTCACCTTTGATGACATCAAACGCAAATTGTGTCACGTTCTCTATAGTTGATCCACGCCTAGAGTTGATTTCCAGATCTTCCAATCCTTGGTGCTAGCCCGGAAAGAGGAAGAGGAAGAAGAACCACGCAAAACGAGACGAACAAGAAGGTGTTCGGCCTCCTTGTGGCCGACGGGGACGGGCGGCGGCGAGCTAGGGGCGGCGAGCTACTTAGCTTGCTTACTCTCTCTCCTTTTGTTCTCTCCCACTCAATTTATGATCAATAATGACATAAGTGTGGGAAGGAAGGAAGGAGTGTCCTTTATATAGTCCAACAAATCCTTGCCAGCTACCTAAAGGACTTATTATAGTCCTACTAGAATTCAATTTAGTCCCTTCCTTGCAAATTAGTCCCTACTAAGTTTGCAAGGTATTGCAAAGTGATCCTTCTAATTAATTAATCCTATTAATTAGTTCCAAAATCTAGGTCAACTCTATCTACTGTGTGACCCCATAGGTTCTATCTAGTTGGTAGAAACTATTTGCTAATATGGAACGGTTTCTAGCAAAACATCCATTCTAGCCAACTAATAGAATAGTCATCTTGACAACCTTTGTACAAGTAATTGTCTCATCCCTTTGTCTCTATATCCGGATTGGACACGAGACATACAAGTCACACTCGTATATCCAATTCATAGTTTCTCGATCCATGGGATAGCCTTATTCGTGCAAATAACATCAATATCCCATATTAATTTATTTGAGTATGGCCAGACATTCTATAAGCACTATCCTCTAGTGGCCTAGGATATTTTCTCCCATTATGTGGGAGGGAAAAATTAAATCTACTTCCACTACGATCTCTAAGCTTGCTTCTTATTGTATCCGGTACACGCCTTTATATCTACCCAGATACGGTGTAGCGTTTAACGCTACCAAAATCACAATAATCCACAACTAGAATATCTAGTGACTTCAATTCTAAGGATGACAATACCATTGCACCGCGAGAAGCGCTTGTGACTCAACATAACTTGTATGTAGCCTTCTCGGAGATGGGTCAATCCAGTGCGTCATTACCCTTATTGCACACCTATGTGTTGGATCATGATATCTCCATATCAATCCAACCCCGTACTAGTCTATAGATGATTGTCCCATTAATCATTATACTGGACTAAGGATATTTAAGACAAACAACACAATTGTAAATCTAAGGACTTCATTATATTAAATATCCAATAAATAATAAATGAATTTCTAGGCACATATAAATTCATACTAAACTAGATTTCCTCTAGGGCATCTATTCCAACAGTTCCTACTCCAAGAAGCGACTCATTCATTTCTAAGAGAAGCAAACTCAGCAAATGTCTTGTTGACGTTTTGGCTGACTATGTAGTTTGGTACTCAAAAATAGTGTCCAAAGTTGTCAATATCTTCTAGAAACTCGTCGAAAAGTTAAGAGTTCGGACTCTAAACGAACAATGTTTTTTTTGAACCAGAGAATGAGGATGATTTCCAATATCTTCTCTCTAGTAGTCCCTGGAATGTGTCAGGGTCTCTTTTTTTTATCAAGAAATGGACTCCAAATACGGTCTTTGTTGATGACATGTTTGTTATCACTGACATTTGGGTCCAGGTTATCGGTGTTCCTACGAAATACATTGATGATGAGCTTCTAAAGGAGGTTGCTAGTATTCTAATTCAAGTGGTGGAGTATGAAAGAACTGTTTATCCACCTCCGGCTATGGATAAAAGTGATCCTCTGAACATGCAACTAGTTCACGGGTTTGTTGAAGACAAACACTTGGATAAAATGAATGTTAAGGTAGGAATGAACATATTTGAACCCGTCATACCAGGTTGTTGGTTTACTCTTTATAATGGTACGGTGATAAGAGTCACGTTTAGTTCTTTTTAGGGTTTGCTATCGTTTTGCCTGTATTGTCCATTCTGAAGCAAAGTGCAGCTTCTCGCTTCTTCATGCTTTAACCTTCTACTGTGAGAAGCTTGAGAGAATCCAACAAAGCAAAGGCTTTGACACAGTTTGTCTTCTAGATAAACCTCTCTGCACTCGAGCTCTGGGAGGGATGGTTAACTTAAATATCAACATAACTTCAAGAATTAGAGTTGTGTGGGATTGTGCTTCTCGCAGAATCTTTGATAAAAAGGGGGACAACGACTCATGGTTCACTTTCTTTTAGTGCACTACCCCTAGACCTGTGATGGATGAATTTCATGAGGCTCCTTTAATTCATCTTCCTAGTGACAGTGCTGGTCCTAGTGCACCACATAGAGACCCAACCAGTCGTACCCCCAATCAAAATCGTGCTCTATTTGATGGAATTGAATGAGGTGATTGTGAAAGTACTGAGGAAGCTCAAGAAAAAGGGAGGAGAATGTCAACATGAAAATGAACAAGGAAGCTTAGGTGGCTGATGCTGGAGGTCAAATTGAAAAAGGGCCATTAAATAAATTTTTTAACTCGAGGCTGAATAACCTAGTCGCTGCGATTGATCATCCGAGGACTCAACCAGAGAAAGAGCGTGACCGGAGCTGGGCAGAGCTGGAGGATGATGAGAATGATTGCACCGATTATTCAGTTCATAAATTCATGAAGAAAAATGTGGTGAAAACTCCATCTGGCCTCATCAAGTTAAAGTACAGGTACAAGATCAATGATGTGGAAAAGGGTGATGAAGCAACGAGCAAACCCCTACCTGATTTTTCTGTTTTCTGACTCCTCGGGGGAGAACAACAACGATGGTCCTCGGGATAGTTCGGGCAACCTTTGGCTTGAAGATAACAATGTCTATTTGGGTTTCTCTCTTCCATCTGACTCGAACAACTCCACCTTAGATGGATTGCGTTTCAAAAGGGATGCATCTGCTTTGGTGAGGGCTAAAATTTCAAAGTCAAAGACTTTGAAGGTTGCCGAAAAACGGAGGTAATGCCCGCGACAGCCAGAGGAAAGGGGCCAAGCGTAGGGTGGGACGCGTGACTTGGCCTCGGAAATAGCTGGAGAAGGTGTGCATGCGCCTGCGAGTGGCTATGTTCCCGAGGGCGAAGGGCGCAGGCTTTGCGTGAACCAAAACAGTGGAGGTAATATTTTATGATTTAAATATTTAAAAAATAATGTTTTTGTAGTTTGTTTGCAAGCTACATTAGAATCCGTCTAGGTCATAAGTTAGCGAGGTTATCTAACCCACTAGCCTCCTTTTATATGATTGGTTTCCAAAAAGTTACCATGCAAAAAGAAAATCCACTTTTAGCTTTTCTTCATTTTTTTTATGTACCTAATTTTTAGCATCTTTTGGCATCTAAGATTTTTTACTTTGCTATGATAGCTCCTAATCTGTTTTTTATTAGTAATATAGAGTACTTTTATAGGATTAAATCTTTGATGATCTTTTACCCCAAAAATAATCCTATTCACTTTAACTTGTTAGGGTTTAATAGGCTCACCCTCATCTCTCCTTCTTTCCCTAGTTTATCTCCTAGATTGGACACGTTTCACTGCCATAACAGGGCTTACATAGTCCTTGTTTGGCTCTCGTCCCTCTTATCCTGGCCTTGTCCATGTCCTCCACTTCTTCTCTCGTGCTTATCCCATCATGTATTCTTACGGGTTTGCATGGGGTCATTCCTAACCTCCACAAAACTTCTTCTATTTTTCTTCTTTAGGAGGCCAAAAAAGAAAGAGATAATCCTATAAGCATGTGAATCCTAAGCCCAACTAAAAGATTCACTTTGCTTGCTCCGTTCTTGGCTGCTTTCCAACAGCCTCTACAAGAGTCTCGAGTACGTCTTTTAAAGGTGGTGTCCCTAGTAATCGTTATGGGATTGATGATGACTTTCGAGCTTGGCTTGCTACTGAGGGTTTGAACTCCTTTGACCACTCACCCAATCCCACTCCCTGCGATGTCAAAGATGTTGCCCTGACTACTCCGCCCATTAGGACTTTAACAGGATGAAAGCGGAAAAGATCTGAGGATGCTCTCCCTTCTCCTAAGAGGTTCGGTATTAAAGGAACTTCTTCTCCTCTTTGTTTCTCCACATCCCATAATCAGGTTTCCGTGGTTATCCTCGAACAACCAGGCAGTCACCATGATCGACGGTAGTTGGAACTGCAGAGGTCTTAGTCACCCTCTAGCAGTTCATTCAGCTGATACATTGACCTTGGACTATAAGCCATAAATTCTTTCTTATCAGAAAAAAAGTGTCTGGCGAGCGATTCTTCTCCCTTGTTTGCATCCTAGGGTTTCCATTCTTGTAATAGGGTGGATTCGGAGGGCTTCTCATGAGGACTTTGCATTGGTTGGAAAAGGCATGTGGGTTTGGATGTCTTGTTTTCCACTAAAACCATTATCATTTGCTCTATTAACTTCTCTAAGAGATATTTTTTCCTTTCTTGCATATATGGGGCTTGGGTGCCTCTCATAGGAAGCAAACGTGGAAATTTCTTGAATCTAACCTTTCTCTTATTGATGTTCCCTTACTCTTTATTGTTGACTTCAATCAAATCTTAGGTCCGGAGGACAAATGGAGCCAATCATCCTTCTGGATCTCCGGAGTTACTCACTTCAAATCATTTCTCTGTGATCTTGGTCATTTTGAGATCAATCACAAGGCTGCCCATTTTACATGGACCAATAATAGGGACCTCCCCCCCCCCCTTCATCACTTAAGAAAGAATGGATAGGGGTTTCAACAATGCTGACTGGGCCCACGCCTTCCCTCGATCATACCTCCTTAACATTCCTATTATGGGATCAGATCATGGCCCATGTATCTTCTTTTTAAAAAATGCTTCCACCAATAAGCCTAAAATATTTCTCTTTGAAGCTTTCCCGCTGAGATACCCAGATTCTCACAAAAATATTAGTGATACATGGAGGGAGAATCCCCATGGATCAACCTGCTTCAAATTTGTGGCCCGCTGTAAGAATCTTCGTCATAATCTTTTATCGTGGAAGCGGTCGGGCATTGGTTCCATTAGCCAGCGTATCAAAACAGCCCAAGATAAGCTTGAACAATGTATCTCCATGATGAACTCTGATCATAACGTTCAGAATGGGATACATCTTCAAAATGAGCTTAATGATCTTCTTATTCAAGAAGAAATCATATGGGCCAAAAGAGCCGAGGTGAAATGGCTTAGACCGGAGTATAAGAAGACCAAATTCTTGCATAAAGTGTTTAGGGAGCGATCTACCAAAATCGTAGCGATGGCCTCCGTACTCTGTGGGTAATTGGATCACTGGCCAAAAAGATATCTCTAATCTTTTAACGTCCCATATCCTCTCTATTTCTCAAAAAACTGCCAGTATTGATCCTAGTTCCTGCCATAGCTGGAATGGTTGGCAGCTTCGTACACCAAGAGTTACCCCCTCCAATCTTGACATCCTCAATGCGCCCATACTCCCAGAGGCGATTAGGAAGCGAAATTTACGTTAGGTTCCTACATATCCCCAAATCCTGATGGTCTCCCTGGTATCTTCCTTCACAATAAGTGGGAGGTGACTGGCGACTGAGTTATTGACGCCGTTTCATCCTTTTTCAATAAGGATTCCTTTTGAAGGAGTTAAACTACTTCTTCATGGCGCTCATTCCTAAAATTGATAATCCTAGAGGCCCCTCGGACTTCAGTCCTATAAGCTTGTGTTCTTCTCTCTATAAAATCATCGCTAAAGTCCTGGCCAATAGGATTAAATCCATTCTTTGTGACATTATATCCTATGAACTTCCTCCATGAAATGTGTTACAACTTCCTCAATTTCCGTTCTTGTTAATGGTCAACCTTGGGAAAGGGTCTACCCTAAGGCAGGGTTAAGGAATGGGGTTCCTCTCTCTCCTTACCTCTTCATCATTTATCTTGAGGTCTTGTCAGCCTCAATATCCAATCTTGCCTCGAATGGATCATGCAAAGGCACCTCTTTATATAGGAATGGAATCAGCATCTCTCATCTTTTGTTCGCGGATGATTGTCTTATTTTCTTCCAACCCTCCTTGTCCTCTTTTTCTAACCTAAGTAAGGTTCTTGATGCATTTTGTCATGATTCTGGTCAAGACATCAATAAAGCTAAATATTCCCTTATCCTTAGCCCTAATGTTCGTAATGATCTAGGAGATATCTTTGTCGATTTCTTTGGGATTAGCATTAGCAATACTAATAGCACTTATCTTGGTCTTCCCCTCACACTTGGAAGGAAGAAAAAGGAAATCTTCGTTTTCATCCGCAGTTCTCTGAATTCCAATATTGCAGGTTGGAAGGGAAAACTTCTTAATTGTGTGGGAAATGTAACTCTGTCGAAAGCTGTTCTCTCTGCCCTTCCTACCTACATCAGTTCTTCCTTTAAGCTTCAACAAATTCTTAATAAGGAAATCTCCAATAAGATTCTCTCTTTCTCGTGGAACCTAATAAAAGCAGAACTTTACGAACTATCCCTGAAAATATTCTTAATCCCCGAATAAACGAAGGAGGCCTAGGTCTTAGGAACATTAACTGGTTTAATCCGGTGCTTCTAGCATCAAAAGCATGGCTGATTTACTCTAACCCTGATTTGCTTGTTTCGAAGATCCTTTGTCAAAAGCATTGTAGGAAAAAAGACTTCCTTCACATTGATATCCCTAGCAATGCAACTTGGGATTAAAAGAGAGTTCTTTTTGGACGAGACATTCTCAAACAAGGTCTTATGTTGAAAATTGGTCTTGGAAAGGATGTTCGTATTCTTGAGGATCATTGGATCCCTGGCCTTGAGCATCCCCTGCAAGATATCGTCCAAAAACGGCTAGTGGAGACAAACCAAAAGGTTAGCTCCCAGATCCTTGTCGATGATGGTGGTCAATGTTGGGATAGGAAAGCCATTTTTTAGGTCATTCCAGATGTCATTGCCACATAGATCTTGGCTATTCAACTGCCAATAGCCGTAGAAGACAATAAAATTGTTTGGATATGCACTCGGGATGGATCATACACTACCAAGTAAGGGTAAAATCTCCTGAGCTCCATGGATAAACATGTGCTCCGCCGGGCTTCCCTATTAACAAACTTCAAAGATCCTGCTGACAAAATATGGGGCCCCATATGGGGGATAGGTATTCCGGAGTAATGGAATTTTATTCTATGGAAATGCGCTCATGAGAAGCTCAAAACTTATCATTTCCTCAGCAGTCCCTGCAATGTTAGGGAGACTGCATGCCCCCTCTGCAAGTCTAGCGAGAAAACCCTTATTCATCTATTCTTCACTTGCGAGAGTACTAAACCTCTTTGGATGAATAGCTCTTTCTAACCAAACCCAGGGGTTACCTTTAAGGAAAACCTTAAAGAAATCATTGATGGAAAAGATGCGGGGGCTATTCATGTCATGTGGACGATATGGAGAGGAAGATGCAACACAGTCTTCAAAGCCACTCAGTTCACAATTTGGGAAGCTTTGAATAGTCTCAAAGAGGAGGAACCTCTCCTTGCTCAAGCTATGGATAAATTCGTATTACTTCATCTCCAACTTCCCAAGAAAACAACATAGTCATTTTAAAAAATTATGAGGATACGACTTCATGACCTTAGGTTATCGAGGTTGATTGAGCCTGGAATGAAGGACGTTTCTCTTCGGATGCAAATCTTCATATGACTTTGTGGGATAACAAAAAATGGGATATTGACGTTAGAACAAATGCCTTTAGCGCTCTTCAAGCTGAACTTTAGGCTATTTATCATGGGGTCAACTTTGCTTTGTATCATAAAATTTATCATATTAACATTCCTATTAATTCCTCTGTGGCTCTCTTCATGTTTTTTTTTCCAGATAGTGCTGGAGAAGTGTGGAATTGGAGGTGTTACCAGGAAGCCGGGGATGCATGATGAGGTTGTGATTAGGAATATCAAGGAAAGCATCAACCGGCTTTTGTTTTGTTGTGTCACCAAATTTGCTCGCCCAGTGGTGGCTAATGCCCATAGAGCTGCTAGCCTTGCTATGCTAGACAATCATTCTTTGTAATTTGTTTTGTTTCGTATGTTTCCTTGTTGTTGCTAATTTCTTTCCTTCGACGTTTGTGTTGTTGTATCCTTGTTGTTGACTGCTTATTTTCTTTTTTTTAGGGAACGGTTCTTGTTTTCTAATGAATGGATGATGGTTATCTTAAAAAAAATGGTTACCTACATAGAAAATGGAGTGAAAGAGAAAAGACGTTCCAAAATAGAAAATATGGCTACAGAGAAGAGAAATGAGTGCTAGTTTTCAGTAAAAAAATTAATTAAAGGCATAAAAATAAATAAGTAAGAAAAAGTTTTGTGCTGAATGGGACGAGTTAAAGACATGGGGATGAATTTGCCTAAAAAAAAAAAAAAAAGTCAGGAGGATGACTATTAAACGAGGGACCCGACGACTGATTAATGGGAATGTGTATCATCTGTATGGTACAACATTTGTACCCTTCAGATTTGATTTGCCTACTCTCCATTTCTTCCTTCCATACATTCTCACTTCCAAACTGCCTCCAATAAATGTCTCCATGTGAAACTTCTACTACTATGACCAATTAGACCCTCACCATTGCTTATGTTACTTTTCTAATTTGTTGGGCCCTTGCAAAGTTCCAATATCTGTTAGCATTAATAATACTCTGTCTGCCTTTGCCACATTTCGAGTCAGACTCTTAGCATGGAGTGGTTTTTGTATGCTCTAGAGTAAATGATGTGGTTTTGCTCTAACCATACATCACAGAACACGTCAGGAAGAAAGAGAATAAGTGGCAGACAAAAGAAAGTGGATTTCCTACATGTTCCTGACGTGTCCTGTGCTGTATTGATTAGAGCACCACGTCATATTTACTCTTAGAGCATGCAATAATTACTCCCTTAGCATGTGTTTGGACGATGAATTATGAAATGTGTAAGGATTTAAATTGACAACATTTTAAACAAAAAAAATTCCTACTAAAAACAATGGCCGTGTTAAATTATATGAATACATTTATGGATGACGTGTGAAAATTTTCCAACTCTAGTGGGGCGGGTGCACATGCAAATGACAATATATATATATATATATTAAGACATTTGGGATTGGTGTGTGTATTTTTTCTAACTCTAGGGGGGTTAACCAAGTACGGTCCCTGACTGCCGGTGCAACGGTTTCGGACTCTCACAAAAGGAAGTACTTGACGCCAAATAATTTATTTTAGGGACAATAACCCCGACCTCAATAAAAGAATTTTCAGCCACATAAATGAATTCCAGTAAAAACAATCATTCAGTATCCTCTTCTTGAGCTGCCACATTCTTGGATTTGAGATTGTAAATTTACTGTTATCAACCCCATACACAATCCATTAGACAACACATGCACATATTATGTAAATCAACAACAATTGTAAGCATTTATAAATTGAAATATTACATGAACGTTGAAGAGTTGGGTACTTTAATCTCCCACACAACAAAATATTTGTGAGGCTAGTAGTCTATTACATATGTTGGGAAGTGTCTTGAATACTTAGAATATACTCAAAGTATAGCAAAGAGTGAAACCCAATGTCTTCGCACGAAGACAAGGAGTCTTCATACGAAGACAGGACATAGGCAAAATCCGAGAGTCTTCGCAGAAGAGCACTCTGTCTCAAATAAGGAAGGTCTTCGCACGAAGACCTGAATGTCATCGCACGAATAGCCTTCGCACGAAGTCTTCGGGAGAGACTCAGGGAGGCAGCAAATAAGGATGAGAATGTTTCCTCATTGCATCGGGGCGGTTTTGGCGGTATAAAAGGATCCTTTGAGGTCCAATGGACACATGTAAAGATCTTTGGTCGTTTCTACTCATTGCATAAATGTCTTTCCTTTCAGTGGATGAAGTTAGCTCGATTTGGGCTAGCGAACCCGGTAAATCTTGTTTGATTGCATCTTTTGTTATCGTTCTTGAGGCGTGACTGATCGTGAGAGGTATAACAAACTGGTATCAGAGCTTTGGTCGAGATTACTCCACAAAGAACGATGTCCTTATCGATGTTGAAGATAGACATGTTCACAGGAGGGAACAACTTCATTCTATGGAAGATAAAGATGGAGGCCTTACTTAAATCGCAGGGTTTGTGGGCACCTTTAACGACAGAAAAGGGAGGCATGGATGTTATTACGTTTGATTTGAAGGAGATGGAGCAGAACGCACATTCAACTATTATGTTGTGCTTGTCGGATGACGTGATCATCGAGATCGCAGATCAAAAGAAAGTCGTAGGGCTCTGGCTCAATCTAGATGGTATCTACATGATGAAGAGTCTCACTAGTAAGTTGATGCTAAAGCTGAGGCTCTTCACCCTGCGGATACTCAAAGGTACGACTCTCATGGACCATCTTAATCAATTGAAATCAATTCCTTTAGATTTGCGTAATTTTAGCGAGAAAGGTGGGGGATGAGGGTGCTGCACTCTTGTTATTGATCTCGTTACCTCCATCATATGAGAATTTTATCCAGTCATCTCTAGAGAAAGTCAGATAGTCGCTCCATTCTAGGGAATTTCGGCATGAGGGTGCACACATAGGTACATAATGTTGGGTTTTGATTCATGGATCGCGCAACGGAAGCATAATCAAACATAAAACCATGCAAAACCCTCCAAGGATCACAATTCTAGAGACATAACGATAGTGAAGGTTAGAAATCATAAACACACATTTGGGTTCTCCTTGATGACTTCAAACGCGAATAATGTCACGTTCTCTATAGTTGATCCACGCCTAGAGTTGATCCTAGATCTCCCAAACTCCTTGGTGCTAGCCCGGAATAGGAAGAGGAAGAAGAAATCACGCAAAACGAGACCCAAAAGAGGGTCTCGGCCTCTTTTGGCCGACGGGGACGAGGGCGGCGGCAAGGGGCGGCGTCGGGCTCCTTGTTGCTTGCTCTCTCTCCTTTTGTTCTCTCCCACTCTTGTTATGTTCACTTATGAGCATAAGTTATGAGGAAGGAAGGAAGGAGGGTCCTTTATATAGTCCAACAACTCCTTGTTAACTACCTAAAGGACTTATTCTAGTCCAGCTAGAATTCAATTTAGTCCCTTCCTTGCAAATTTGTCCCTACTAAGTTTGCAAGGGTTTTCAAAGTGATCCTTCTAATTAATTAATCCAATCAATTAATTCCCAAATCTAGTTCAACTCTATATAGCGTGTGACCCCATGGGTTCTATCTAGTTGGTAGCAACTATTTGCTAATATGGAGCGGTTTCTAGCAAAACATCCATTCTAGCCAACTAATAGAATAGTCATCTTGACAACCTTTGTACAAGTAATTGTCTCATCCCTTTGCCTCCATATCCGGATTGGACACGAGACATACAAGTCATACTCGTATATCCAATCCATAGTTTCTCGATCCATGGGAATAGCCTTATTCGTGCAAATAACATCAATATCCCATATTGATTTCTTTGAGTATGGCCAGACATTCTATAAGCACTACCCTTCGAGTGGCCTAGGATATTTGCTCCCGTTATGTGGGAGGGGCAAATCCTCTCTACGTCTACTACGATCTCTAAGCTTGCTTATTATTGTATCCAGTACACGCTTTTATAACTACCCAGTTACGGTGTAGCGTTTAACGCTACCAAGATCACAACAATCCACAACTAGAATATCTAGTGACTTCAAGTCTAAGGATGACAATACCATTGCACCGCGAGAAGCGCTTGTGACTTAACATAACGTGTATGTAGCCTTCTCGGAGATGGATCAATCCAGTGCAACATTCCGTAATGCACACCTATGTGTTGGATCGTGATATCTACATATCAATCCAACCCCATACTAGTCTATAGATGATTGTCCCATTTAATCATTATACTTGACTAGGGATATTTAAGATAAACAACACAATTGTAAAACTAAGGACTTCATTATATTAAATATCCAATAAATAATAAATGAATTTTCTAGCCATATACAAATTCATACTAAACTAGATTGCCTCTAGGGCATCTATTCCAACAGTCTCCCACTTGCACTAGAGCCAATCTGGCGCATCTCGTATGCCCATACTCCTAGTGTGCCCTTCATGCTTCCACTGCGTGAGATGCTTCGTAAGCGGGTCTGACAGATTATCATCTGTAGGAATCTTGCCTATCTGAACGTCTCCTCTATCGATAATATTTCGAATCAGATGAAACTTCCTGAGCACGTGCTTGGACTTCTGGTGCGATCTTGGTTCCTTTGATTGCGCGATCGCCCCAGTGTTGTCACAGAACAACTCCACTGGATCCGCAATGCTAGGGACCACACCAAGTTCAGAAACAAACTTTCTGATCCAAACAGCCTCCTTTGCTGCGCCACTTGCAGCAATGTAGTCAGCCTCTGTTGTAGAATCAGCTACCGTCTCTTGCGTGGAACTCTTCCAGCTCACCGCTGCTCCATTAAGGCAAAAAACATATCCCGATTGTGATCTAAAGTCATCTCTATCGGTTTGGAAGCTTGCATCAGTGTAACCCCTTACACGCAACTCTTCCTCACCGCCAAATATCAAGAAAGCATCCTTAGTTCTTATCAAGTACTTTAGGATGTTCTTGACTGCAATCCAGTGACTCTCACCTGGATTGGATTGGTATCTGCTTGTCATACTCAAGGCATATGACACATCTGGTCTAGTACATAACATGGCGTACATGATAGATCCTATGGCCGAGGCATAGGGGATCCTACTCATGCGTTCCTTCTTAATCTCATTGGAAGGACAACCACTCTTCGAAAGAGTGATTCCATGTGACATGGCAAGAATCCCTTCTTGGAATCTTGCATGTTGAACCGTTTCAACACCTTTTCAATATATGTACTTTGACTTGGGCCTAGCAACCTTTTAGATCTATCTCTATAGATCTTTATACCGAGTATGTAGGCTACTTCCCCTAATTCCTTCATTGAGAAACACTTTCCTAGCCAATCTTTCACAGACTGCAGCATGGGAATGTCGTTTCCAATGAGTAGTATGCCATTCACATACAAGACCAGAAAAGCTATAGAGCTCCCACTAACCTTCTTGTAGACACAAGACTCATCTTCGTTTCTGATGGAGCCAAACTCTTTGACCACTTCATCAAAACGTCGATTCCAACTCCTAGAAGCTTGCTTCAATCCATAAATGGACCGTTGCAGCTTACATACTTTGCTGGCTTGCTTTGGATCCTCAGATTCTTCCGGCTGTATCATATACACGTCCTCGAGGAGATTCCCATAAAGGAATGCAGTTTTGACATCCATCTGCCAAATCTCATAGTCGTGGTATGCTGCAATCGCAAGTAGGATTCGGATGGATTTGGTCATTGCGACTGGTGAAAAGGTTTCATCATAGTCAATACCATAAATCAGTCGGAATCCTTTAGCCACCAATCGGCCCTTATAGGTAATCACATTACCATCCATGTCGATCTTCTTCTTGAAGACCCACTTGCACCCCATGGGCCGCGCCCATCGGGTGGTTCCACCAAAGTCCATACTTTGTTGGTATACATGGATTCCATCTCGGATCTGATGGCCTCCAGCCACTTCTGAGAGTATGGGCCACTCATAGCCTCCTCATAGGTAGTAGGCTCATCATCTATGAGCATCGTGTCACCGGAATCGGTTACGAGAAGTCCATACCTCTCGGGTTCCTGGCGCACTCTACTAGATCTACGAAGCTCTTGTGTTACCTGAACAGGTAGCTCCACAACTGTTTGTGGTTCCTGTTCATGTTCCATAATCAGTTCAGTGATTTGTGGTTCTTGAACCTCTTCAAGTTCTACATTCCTCCCACTTGCTTCTTTAGAGACAAACTCTCTTTCTAGAAACACGCCGGTCCGAGCAACAAACACTTTGTTCTCGGTTGGATTGTAGAAGTAGTATCCCTTAGTTTCCTTAGGGTACCCCACAAATTTACACTTATCCGATTTAGGCCCCAGCTTGTCTGATTGTAAACGTTTTACATAGACATCGCAGCCCTAAATCCTCATGAACCACAGTGTGGGACGCCTCCCACTCCACATCTCATATGGTGTCTTCATGACTGATTTAGATGGAACACGGTTAATGGTGAAAGCTGCACTTAATAGAGCGTGGCCACAAAATGACAATGGAAGATCGGTTTGACACATCATAGATCGAACCATATCCAATAGGGTTCGATTCCTCCTCTCGGACACGCCATTCCATTGTGGCGTTCCGGGTGGAGTGAGTTGGGACACGATCCCACACTCTCTAAGATAGTCGTCAAACTCTTGGCTTAAGTATTCTCCTCCACGATCCGATCGTAGAGCCTTTATACTTTGCCAAGTTGCTTTTCTACTTCATTCTTGAATTCTTTGAACACTTCAAAGGATTCGGATTTTGCCCTCATAAGGTACACAAATCCATATCTACTGTAATCATCAGTAAATGTAATGAAGTAGACATAACCACCCCTGGCAGGCGTGGCAAATGGCCCACACACATCGGTATATATGAGCGCCAATTGCTCACTAGTCCTCTCACCTTTCTTATTGAAAGGGGACTTTGTCATTTTTCCCAATAAACAAGCCTCACATGCCTCATATGATTCAAAATCAAATGAGTCTAGTAATCCATCCTTAGGGAGTCTAGATACACGTTTCTCATTTATGTGGCCTAAACGACAGTGCCATAAATAAGCAGGATTTAAATCATTTATTTTATTCCGCTTGGTATTAATGTTGTAGACAGGATTGCTTAGATCAAGGACATACAGTCCATTAAATAATTGCGCACTAAAGTAGTGAATATTATTTAAATAAAAGGAACAACAATTGTTCTTTATTGAAATAATAAAACCATTCTTGTCCAAACAAGAAATAGAAATAATGTTTCTGCTCATAGCAGGCACAAAATAGAAATTATTTAATTCTAAAACTAATCCTGAAGGCAGAGATAGCTCGCACACGCCTATGGCCAACGCAGCAACCTTTGCTCCATTCCCAACGCGCAGATCTACCTCCCCTTTAGCCAATCTTTTACTTCTCTTTAGATCCTGCATATTTCGAAAAATATGAGATCCACATCCAGTATCTAATACCCATGATGTAGACAGTTAAATTGACATCTACAACAAAAATACCTGGTGGTGGTGGAATCACTATTCCAAGCCTCTTGTCCTCCAGATATTTTGGGCAGTTCCTCCTTCAGTGTCCAGGCTAACTGCAGTAGTGACACTCACCTTTAGTCACGGCCTTGGCAATTCCACCAAAAGGCTTAAGGGCGGGTTCCTTGGTCTTGGCAACTGACTTGCCTTTTCCCTTGGAGGAAGAGGCAAACCTTTTGCCCTTTCCTTTCTGTACCATCATAATGGCCTTGCCCTTACCCTTGTTGATGCTCTGTTCAGCCGTCCTCAACATGTTGAGTAAATATGGCAGTGGTTTAACGATCTCGTTCATGTTATAGTTCATAATGAACTGTCCATAACTCTCGGGCAACGATTGCAACACGATATCGGTTGCCAACTCTTGGCCGACCGGGAACCCCAGTCGGGCGAGATTCTCCAAGTACCCGATCATTCGGAGTACATGGGGTCCCACCGGGTTCCCTTCTGCCAGATGACATTTGAACAGTGCCTTTGAGACCTCATACCTCTCTACCCTCGCCTGCTCTTGGAAGAGCTGCTTTAGATGTTCGATCATATCGACATCATTCATGTTTTCGTGTTGCTTCTGAAGCTCAGAAGTCATGGTGCAAAGCATAAGGCAGGCCGCATCATTAGCGTCATCAACACGCTTTTGATACGCCTTTAAGTCAGCAGGTGTTTGGTTCTCTGGACCTTCTGGAACATGCTCCTCTATTGCGTACAATTTCTTCTCTTGCTTGAGAACAATTCTCAAGTTTCTAAACCAATCAAGAAAGTTGGTTCAAGAGAGCTTGTCCTTCTCAAGGACAGATCATAGGGAATGTTGTGAACTCGATGAGTTGTTTGCCATTTGGAATTCTACAAAAAGAAAAATACGCAAGTTTTAGTATTTGTGAATTTTTGACTATATTTAATAATGGCTAGTTTATTAAATATAGCTCCCACTATTTTTCTACGGATTAATAACCCTCAAGATATTAATGCGAAAAATATCCTTATATTTTCTAGTGGGCCAAGATCCATCTTTCATCTCCTTATGAGCTTGCTTTGGCAAGTCACCCATAATTTGACTACTTTAGGTAGGAACAATTCCAATTGCATCCCATATGCAACTCTTGGTTCAATCGGGAAAATAACTCCTTATTTATCCATCCATATGGATAATCCCAATTGATTGCCTCTAGGTTTCTTAATCAAATTAATAGCCTAGTTGTGTTCAACCTCTTATCTAAACAATTGCACATTGTTACGTGCCATCGCATTCCATCATTATGAACCAAGTCGCCATGTTTTGGCACGCACGAGCTCGGTAAATAATGATGATAATGAGTGTTTAAATAACGAGAATGCAAGAACACAATATTTGAATTTGGAGGGATTTTAAATTCAATTCTTTAATTGTTTTGTTGATCAATATCAACTAATCTATCTATTTGAGTTTGGGCACAACTCCAAATAATAGATCCGGGTTGTCTAATTATCTTATTATCCTAATTGCATGCATCATCCATACACCAACCACACAAATAATAAGACAATAAATAAACAACCACAAAACTGAAAAGTAAACGTGATGTGGATATGGCCTTTTCTAGACTAAGATAATTCCAAGCCAATGGAATTATCTATGAACCCTAGAGCAAACACATCTCCATGCGTCTTGATCTTTTGGTCAATCCTTCATAGTCTTGTGGATTACTCCATGCTCCATGCTCCATCTTTTGTGACTTCTTTGGCTTTGGGCTTCTTTTCTCCAATCTTGGCTAACAATCTACTTTATCTAGCACTAGCTAAAATCTATACTAAATAAAATAAATCTCACAAGTTGAGAAAAAAAAATGGCACGCAGGCCATAAAACCCTAATTAATTATTACAATTAATTGATCAGCTCGCAGGCCGTAAAACCAAACCACAAAATTAAACATCCACATCAAACCACATCCTAAGGCCATATCCAATCACCATGCGATTTGCACATAAACAGTTAAAATCCAATTTTAACGCGCTTGGTCAATTTTAATTGATTTTAGGATTTCTAGGGTTAAAACGTTCCATGGGCCCAACAATCCAATTGCCCGGGCCCAATAAAGTGAACCATAAGGCCCTAGGGCCGGCCCGGCCAAAAACCCGCAAGCTAGGCCCGCGGGTTAGGGCCGCCCGGCCCCTTAGGGCGGCCAAGCTTGGGCGGCAAGCAAGGGGGGCGGTCCCTAAGGGGGCCGAACCTCCTTATGGGAGTTGTTTCCAAAACAACTCCCTTGCTTGGAGCCCAAGTTTGGTTGTTTCCTTGTTTTGGGAGAACTCCTTCTTCCCCAAGGATGCCCAAACCCTAGATCTAAGATCCTAAAATTTCTCAAACTCACCAATTCATGCATCCAATGCAAAAATTGGATCTTTTTATGCTTAGTTATTGACAAATTGCATCCCATGCTTGATTTGTCTTGTTTTACGCGATAAACAATCAAATTAAGGTGTAAAACAACTAAAACGTAACACATAAACTACGTTTATGCTCTATGACCTGTGGCTCTGATACCACTGTTGGGTTTTGATTCATGGATCGCGCAACGGAAGCATAATCAAACATAAAACCATGCAAAACCCTCCAAGGATCACAAGTCTAGAGACATAACGATAGTGAAGGTTAGAAATCATAAACACACCTTTGGGTTCTCCTTGATGACTTCAAACGCGAATAATGTCACGTTCTCTATAGTTGATCCACGCCTAGAGTTGATCCTAGATCTCCCAAACTTCTTGGTGCTAGCCCGGAATAGGAAGAGGAAGAAGAAATCACGCAAAACGAGACCCAAAAGAGGGTCTCGGCCTCTTTTGGCCGACGGGGACGAGGGCGGCGGCAAGGGGCGGCGTCGGGCTCCTTGTTGCTTGCTCTCTCTCCTTTTGTTCTCTCCCACTCTTGTTATGTTCACTTATGAGCATAAGTTATGAGGAAGGAAGGAAGGAGGGTCCTTTATATAGTCCAACAACTCCTTGTTAACTACCTAAAGGACTTATTCTAGTCCAACTAGAATTCAATTTAGTCCCTTCCTTGCAAATTAGTCCCTACTAAGTTTGCAAGGGTTTACAAAGTGATCCTTCTAATTAATTAATCCAATCAATTAATTCCCAAATCTAGTTCAACTCTATATAGCGTGTGACCCCATAGGTTCTATCTAGTTGGTAGCAACTATTTGCTAATATGGAGCGGTTTCTAGCAAAACATCCATTCTAGCCAACTAATAGAATAGTCATCTTGACAACCTTTGTACAAGTAATTGTCTCATCCCTTTGCCTCCATATCCGGATTGGACACGAGACATACAAGTCACACTCGTATATCCAATCCATAGTTTCTCGATCCATGGGAATGGCCTTATTCGTGCAAATAACATCAATATCCCATATTGATTTATTTGAGTCTGGCCAGACATTCTATAAGCACTACCCTTCGAGTGGCCTAGGATATTTGCTCCCGTTATGTGGGAGGGGCAAATCCTCTCTACGTCTACTACGATCTCTAAGCTTGCTTCTTATTGTATCCAGTACACGCCTTTATAACTACCCAGTTACGGGGTAGCGTTTAACGCTACCAAGATCACAACAATCCACAACTAGAATATCTAGTGACTTCAAGTCTAAGGATGACAATACCATTGCACCGCGAGAAGCGCTTGTGACTTAACATAACGTGTATGTAGCCTTCTCGGAGATGGGTCAATCCAGTGCAACATTCCGTAATGCACACCTATGTGTTGGATCGTGATATATCCATATCAATCCAACCCCATACTAGTCTATAGATGATTGTCCCATTTAATCATTATACTTGACTAGGGATATTTAAGATAAACAACACAATTATAAATCTAAGGACTTCATTATATTAAATATCCAATAAATAATAAATGAATTTTCTAGCCATATACAAATTCATACTAAACTAGATTGCCTCTAGGGCATCTATTCCAACAGTCTCCCACTTGCACTAGAGCCAATCTGGCGCATCTCGTATGCCCATACTCCTAGTATGCCCTTCATGCTTCCACTGCATGAGAGGCTTCGTAAGCGGGTCTGACAGATTATCATCTGTAGGAATCTTGCATATCCGAACGTCTCCTCTATCGATAATATCTCGAATCAGATGAAACTTCCTAAGCACGTGCTTGGACTTCTGGTGCGATCTTGGTTCCTTTGATTGCGCGATCGCCCCAGTGTTTTCACAGAACAACTCCACTGGATCCGCAATGCTAGGGACCACACCAAGTTCAGAAACAAACTTTCTGATCCAAACAGCCTCCTTTGCTGCGCCATTTGAAGCAATGTACTCAGCCTCTGTTGTGGAATCAGCTACCGTCTCTTGCTTGGAACTCTTCCAGCTCACCGCTGCTCCATTCAGGCAAAACACATATCCCGATTGTCATCTAAAGTCATCTCTATCGGTTTGGAAGCTTGCATCAGTGTAACCCCTTACACGCAACTCTTCCTCACCGCCAAATATCAAGAAAGCATCCTTAGTTCTTATCAAGTACTTTAGGATGTTCTTGACTGCAATCCAGTGACTCTCACCTGGATTGGATTGGTATCTGCTTGTCATACTCAAGGCATATGACACATCTGGTCTAGTACATAACATGGCGTACATGATAGATCCTATGGCCGAGGCATAGGGGATCCTACTCATGCGTTCCTTCTCAATCTCATTGGAAGGACAACCACTCTTCGAAAGAGTGATTCCATGTGACATGGGGAAGAATCCCTTCTTGGAATCTTGCATGTTGAACCGTTTCAACACCTTGTCAATATATGTACTTTGAATTAGGCCTAGCAACCTTTTAGATCTATCTCTATAGATCTTTATACCGAGTATGTAGGCTGCTTCCCCTAAGTCCTTCGTTGACAAACACTTTCCTAGCCAATCGTTTCCAATGAGTAGTACATAAGACCATGGTTACGCATTGAACATGAATAGGTAGTTCTCCGTACACAAGGATGTTTGTGCCTTTTACAAAGAGAAAGGGCACTTGAGAGGGATTTCCATAAATGAGGACAACAAAGACAACAAGGCTATGAGACAACAAGGCTAGGCAGCCGTGGTAGAGAAGGGGAACACATATGAGGATGATTTCGTTCTATTTGCTGATGATGTCATGCATTCACCCAATGTGTGGTTTCATGAATTAGGAGCTTCTTATCACATCTGTTCTAACAGGGAGCTGTTTTCAAGCTACAACAGTGGAGATGGAGGATCCGTTCATGTCATTAACGGAGCTATTTGCAAGGTCATAGGAAAAGTTTCATTTAGGTTCAAGACTTTGGATGGGAAGACATGCACATTGAAGGAAGTAAGACACGTACCGCTTTTCACAAAGAATCTAATTTCTTTGAGTATACTTGACAGCAAGGGTTTCAGTTTCAAGAGTGAAGGTGGAGGATTATGCGTCTACAAGGAATCGGATGTGATACTGAAGGGGGTGAAGGATGGGACTTTGTATGTGCTACTGGGTTCGACTATGACAAGGTCTGTCAAAGTTTCCTCAGTCGAGATTAAGGAAGCTGATCTAAGTAAGTTTTGGCATAAGAGTCTCAGTCATATGAGTGAACCTGGAATGGAGGAACTTCAAAAAAAAAAGGGTATCTCACCGGGCATGCGCCCAAGAGCCTAGGGTTTTGTGAGAACTTTATGTATGGGAAGCTACATCATAGCAAGTTCTCGAAGGCGGTTCATAGAACGAAAGGTACTCTTGATTATATCCATTCGGATTGCTAGGGTCCATATCGAGTCGAGGCAATGGGCGGGTACATTGTCTGAGCATCATAGACGATTACTCCAGGATTACTTGGATATTCATAATGAAGCACAAGAGTGAAGCTTTCTCTGGATTCAAGTTGTGGAAGGTCCTAGTAGAGAATCAGGTGGAAAAGAAGGTGAAGAGGTTGTGCTAGGTCAACGAATTAGATTTTTGTTCATCAGAGTTTGATGGACTCTCCAAGGATCAGGGCACTGCTCGCCATCGCACGGTTCGGCAGACAACGCAGCAGAACTCTGTAGCCGAGAGAATGAATCAGACACTTTTAGAAAAAGCAAGGTGCATGCTCTCGAATGCAGGTCTTTCTAGAGGCTTTTGGGGAGAAGCAGTTTCCATGACATGCTATATCATAAATTGGAGGCCGCACATAGGTATTGGATGCAAGACTACTATGGAAGTCTGGTTCGGTAGAGCAGTGGATTACTCTTATTTGAGATTATTTGGTTGATTTTCTATTATTACGTTGATGATGGAAAACTAGAACCCAGAGCTAAGAAGGGAGTATTCATGGGTTTCAGAAAAAAAGTGTGAAGGGATACAAGATATGGGCAAACAATAAGATTATACTTATCAAAGACTATACATTTGATAAAGGAACCAGTTCATCAAATCTCTAGTGAAGGGAGTCAGTTCATGTTAATCCTAAGGATGCAAAAATCTCTACACCGCCGTCGAAAGTCGACAAGGAAGAAGCAACAGATTCCGATAGTGAGGATGCGTCTCTACTAGAGGAACCAGTTCATCAAAGTATTCCTGAAGGAAGACCAAGGAGATTCAAAAATCCTCTGGCGAGATACATGGATGATGGTATGGTGGGATATGCATTACAGGTAGCTGAAGAGGTAGAGGATGAGCCATCCTCCTACAAGGACGCTATATCTAGTTCTGAGTTAGCACAACGGATTACCGCGATGGGAGAGGAGATGGAGTCTCTTAGCAAGAACTCGACTTTGGATCTTGATAAATTTCCAATGGGAAGTAATATAGTTAGTTGCAAGTGAATTTTCAGTAGAAGCGAAGGTACTGCATCTAGCAAGGGCGTCAAGTATAAGGAAAGGCTAGTTGCAAGAGGGTTCAGTCAGAAAGAGGGAGTTGACTACATTAAGATTTTCTCACCAATGGTCCGACATACTTCTATCCTGGTGCTCCTAGCTTTAGTTACAAACCACGACCTAGAGCTTGGACAATTGGATGTCAAGATAACTTTTCTACATGGAGAGTTGGAATAAGAGATATACATGAGCCAACCAGAAGGGTTCCAAGTTCCCGGAAGAGTGAACCATGTGTGCAAGCTGTAGAGAGCTCTCTACCGACTTGAGCATTTTCCGAGGCAATCGTACAAGAGGGTTGACACATTCATGTTGAAGATTGGTTACTGTTGGAATAGATGCCCTAGATGCAATTTTATTTAGTATGAACATTACTTTTGGCTAGAATATTCATTGTATTATTTGTGGAAATATTTAATATAATGAAGTCCGTAGATTATAAATGTGTTGTTTATATCCCTCGTCGATTATACTGATTAATAGGACAATAAACTATAAACTAATATGACCTTGGATTGATATGGAGATATCACAATCCAACTCATGGGTATGCATTAAGGGTAATAGCATACTAGATTGACCCACAACAAGAAGGATACATACATGTTATGTAAAGTCACAAGTGCTTCTCGTAGTGACAACGGTATTGTCATCGTTTTACTTGAAGTCACCATATCCTCTAGTTATGGAATATTGTGTTTTGATATTGCCAAACGCTACACCGTAACTGGGTAGTAATAAAGGCGCTTATCGGACACAATAGGAAGCAAGCTTAGACACGGTAGTGATGTAGATAGAATTTTTCTCTCCCACATAACAGGAGCAAATTTCGACGACCACTCGGGGAATGGTGCTTCTAGAATGTCTCGCCAGAATCAGATAATTCAATATGGGATATCGATGTTATCTGCATGGATAAGACTATTCTTAGGATTGAGAAACTATGGATTGGATATACGAGTGTGAGTTGTATGTCTGGTGTCCAATCTTGATATATAGACAAAGGGATAAGACAATACTTTCACAAGGTTTTTCGGATTACTGACTATTTCTATTAGTTGGGTGGCATGGATGTGTTGGAAGACACCGCTCCATGTTCATAATCGTTATACCAACTAAGTAGAAACTTATGAGGTCACACTCCCTATGGATTAAATCGGACTTGGGATTAATTGTTATGACAAATTAGAGAGATCAATGCGCAACCACATGCAAACTTAGGGGGACTAATTTCTAATGTGGACTAATCCATGTCTAGACATGATTAGTATTGGGGCTTTTATGTGGTTAACAAGGAGTTGTTAGACTATATAAAGGACACTCCTAGCTTATTTCTCAAAATTGAGTATCATAATTGTTATAACACAAGGAGAGAAAAAAATCAAGGAAGTGAGAGACAAGCCTAGTCCAAAGTATAGACCCATCCGCCCCATTCTACCCGTCGACCTCAAGGAGGAGTCCAGCCCCTTTCGCTCCCATTTGCGCGATTCTTATTCTTCCTCTTTATTCTCAGCTAGCACGAAGGTGTGTAGGATCCGGAGACAATCCAAGCAGTGGACTATTCATAGAGACGTGAACAATATTTCGCGTTTGAAGTTAACCGAGGAAACAAACAAGGTATATGATACTTAATCATTTACTATCGTTATGATGTCTAGTCATGTGATCCTTGGAGGTTCTTGTGCGGATCTTTGTTCGTTTTATTGATGTCTAGCGCTGTGGTCCCTTACAAAACCCTAAAAGTGTATATTAGCCACGTTTCGTGGAGCATAATTTAGTTTATGTGTAAATTTTTGTTAGTTTTACACCTTAATTATTCATTATCGCGTAAAGCTGAATAATTAAGCACGTTGATGCAACTTTGAATATGATTCAACCAAATAAGATCTCATATTACATAGGATGTAAGGATTAGTGAATTTGGATCACATATGATGTGTAATTTTCGATCTCGAAAACTAGGGTTAGGGAACAAATTGGAAAAGGTATTTTTCAACCAATTTGGAAACCACTAAACTTGGGCAAGAAGGAAGAAGAAGTTTTTTAGGAAACAACTCCTAAAGGAGGTTCGCCCCCCTAGGGACCGCCCCTCCTCTTCCTCGCCGACCCTCCCCAGCGCACGGCCTAGCTGTGTGGGCTAGGGGCCGGACGACGCAAGCCTTTTGGGTGGTCCTTTGGGCTTCGGCCAAGTATGTTGGTGGGCCCCTTGGACCATTTTGACCCTAGTTCATCAAAAAATCAACTAAAATTGACCAAGCGCGTTAAAGTTGGGTTTTAATTGTTTATGTGCTATTTGTATGGTAATTGGATATGGTGTTAGGTGTGGATGTTGTGATTGTTTTAATTTTGTGGTTTTTCTTACGATATGCGAGCCGGTATAATTCATCTCAACTTGTGAGATATCTCTATTTAGTATAGATGATAGCTAGTATTAAATAGAGTATATGATAGCCAATACATGGAGAAGAAACCTAAAGAATAGAAGAAACAACAAAAATGGAGACATTCCACAAAGCAATGGAGCATGAACTAAAAATATGGAGGCACATGGAGATAAGCTTGCTATTTTAGGGTTCATAAATATTCTCATTGGCTTGGGAATATCTTAGTTTAGAGGCCATATCCATATCACGTTTAATTTTTATTTGTGATTGTTTAATTTTTTGTCTTGCTATTGTATTGTTGTTGTATGGTTGATACAAGCAAAATTAATATGAAGAAAATACAACCCGGATCTTTTATTTGTGAGTCTTCCCAACTTATAATAATTAGATAAGTTGATACGGATCAACAAAAATAATTATAGTTGAAAGGAAAAATCCCTCAAATTTAAATATTGTGTTTTTCCTTCTCGCTACTTCAACACTCATCATGATCATCTCCATACCAATCTACACACATACTAGTCTATATTTGATCGTCCTGTTAATCAATATAATGGACTAGGGATATTTAAGATAAACAACATATTGTATCTAAGGACTTCATTATATTAAATATCACAATAAATAATAAATGAATATTGTAGCCAATAAAATTGTTCATACTAAATATTAGATTGCCTCTAGGGCACCTATTCCAATAGTCTCCCACTTGCACTAGAGCCAATCTCGTGCATCTCATATGCCTATAGGTTTTGTGAGCGGATCTGAAAGATTATCATCCGTTGGAATCTTGCACATCTTAACCTCTCCTTGATTGATCATATCACGAATACGATGGAATCTCCTATGTAGATGCTTTGATCTCTAGTGTGATCTTGGTTCCTTGGCTTGTGCGATCGCCCCGGAGTTTTCACAGTATAACTCTATGGGATCCCTGATGCTAGGGACCACGCCGAGCTCTGTGGATAAACTTCTTTATCCAAACTGCCTCTTTTGCTGCATCTGCAGCAGCAATATACTCAGCTTCTTTTGTAGAATCAGCAACTGTCCCTTGCTTGGAACTCTTCCAGCTTACAGCTCCTCCATTCAGGCAAAACACGTATCCAGACTGCGATCTGTAGTCATCTTTGTCGGTTCGGAAGCTCGCATCAGTGTAACCAATTACACTTAGCTCTTCCTTACCTCCAAATATCAAGAACACATCCTTAGTTCTTCTCAAGTACTTTAGGATGTTCTTGACAGCAATCCAGTGACTCTCACCCGGATTGGACTAATATCTTCTCACCATAATTAACGCGTATGATGCGTCTGGTCTAGTACACAACATGGCGTACATGATGGATCCTATGGCCGAAGCATAGGGTATCCTACTCATGCGGTCCTTCTCAATCTCATTGGAAGGACAATCATTCTTTGAAAGAGTGACTCCATGCGACATGTGAAACAATCCCTTCTTGGAATCTTGCATGTTGAACCTCTTCAACACCTTGTCTATATATGTACTTTGACTTAGGTCGAGCAGCATTCTAGATCTATCCCTATAGATCTTTATACCAAGTACATAGGTTGCATCTCCTAAGTCCTTCATTGAAAAACTTTTTCCTCGGCAATGTTTAACAGATTGCAAAGTAGGAATGTCTTTTCCAATTATTAGTATATCATCCACATACAAGACCAGAAATACTACAGAGCTCCCACTGACCTTCTTGTAGACACAGGGCTCATCTTCATTCTTGATGAAGCCAAACTCTTTGACCGCGTGATCAAAACGTTGATTACAGCTCCTAGAAGCCTGCTTCAATCCATAAATAAATCTTTGTAGCTTACAGACTTTATTGGCATTCTCAGGATCCTTAAAACCCTCCGTTTGTGTCATGTACACATCCTCGAGGAGGTTCCCATAAAGGAACGCTATTTTGACTTCCATCTGCCAAATCTCATAGTCGTAGTATGCTGCAATAGCAAGTAGGATTCGAATGGGTTTGGTCATTGCGACTGGTGAAAAGGTCTCACCATAGTCAATACCATGAATATGTATATACCCTTAGGCTACCAATCGCCCCTTACAGGCAAATATCTTGCCATCCATGTCGGTCTTCTTCTTGAAGACCCATTTTCACCCTATGGGACGAGCCCCTTCGGGTGGATCCACCAAAGTCCATACTTTGCTGGTGTACATCGAATCCATTTCGGATCTCATGGCCTCCAGCCGCTTCTTGGAGTCTGGCCTTTCATGGCCTTCCCGTAAGTTGAAGGCTCATTATCCATGAGTGGTACGTCATCGGGCTCAGTCACGAGAAGTCCGTACCTCTCTAGCTCATGGCGCACTCTTCCTGACGTACGGAGTTCCTGTGTTACCTGAACAGGTTCCTCCAAAACAGCTTTGGGTTCCTGCTCATGTTCCATCATTGGTTCAGTGATTTGTGGTTCTTGAATATCTTCAAGTTCTACAGCCCTCCCACTTGCTTCTTTTAGAGACAAATTCCCTTTCTCGAAATACGCCGGTCCAAGCAACAAACACTTTGTTCTCGGTGGATTGTAGAAATAATACCCTCTAGTTTCCTTAGGATATCCACAAACTTAAATTTATCCTCTTTGGGCCCTAGCTTGTCTTTTTGTAAACGCTTTACATAGACATCGCAGCCCCAAATCCTCATAAACGACACTACGGGACGCTTCCCAGTCCATATCTCATATGGTGTCTTCATGACTGATTTGGATGGAACACGGTTAATGGTCAAAGCTGCAGTCAGTAGAGCATGTCCCCAAAATGATATCGGAAAATCTGTTTGAGAAATCATAGATCCCACCATATCTAATAGTGTGCGATTCCTCCCCTCGGACACGCCATTCTATTTTGGCGTTCCGGGTGAAGTGAGGTAAGATACTATCCCGCACTCTCTAAGATACTCATCAAACTCTTGGCTTGATCGTAGAGCCTTAATACTCTTACCAAGTTGCTTCTCTACTTCATTCTTAAATTCTTTGAACAATTCAAAGGATTCGGATTTGGCCTTCATAAGGTATAAAAATCCATATGTACCGAAATCATCAGTAAACGTAATGAAGTAGGTGTAACCACCTGTGGCAGGCAAGGGGAACGACCCGCATACATCAATATGTATGAGTCCCAATAACTCACTAGTCCTCTCACCTTTCTTATTGAAAGGGGACTTTGTCATTTTTCCTAATAAACAACATTCGCATGTCTCATATGATTCTAAACCAAATGAGTCCAGAAGTCCATCCTTATGGAGTCTAGATATGCATTTCTCATTTATATGTCCTAAACGACAGTGCCATATATATGTAGGATTTAAATCATTAGTTTTAATCCTTGTAGTATTTATGTTACAGATTGGACTATTTAGATCAAGGATATACAATCAATTAGACAAATGCGCACTACAATAGTGCATACTATTAAAATAAATTGTGCAACACTTGTCCTTTATTGAAATAGAAAAAACCCTTCTCGTTCAAATAAGAAATGGAAATAATGTTTCTGCTCATAGCAGGCACATAAAAGCAATTTTCTAACTCTAAAATAAGTCCAGAAGGCAAAGATAGCTCATAAATGCCTAAAGCTAATGCAGCAAATCTTGCTCCATTCCCGATGCGCAGATCTATCTCCCCTTTAGCCAATCTTCTACTTCTTTTCAAATCCTGCACATTTCGACAAATCGGATAACCACATCCAGTATCCGATACCCAAGATAAAGAAATAGAGAGATTTACGTATATAACATTAATACCTGGTGGTGGTGGAATCACTATTCCAAGCTTCTTATCCTCCAGATATTTAGGGAATTTCCTCCTCCAGTGACCCGGCTGGCTGCAGTAGTGACATTCACCTTTAGCCACGCCTCCACTAGGCTTTAGGGCTTCCTTGGATTTTGAAAATTTCTTGGGCTTTCCTTTGGAAGTTGAGGCAACTCATTTGCCCTTCCTCTTATGTAACATCATTATAGCCGTGCCCTTGCCTTTGTTGATGCTCTGTTCGGCTGTCTTTAGCATGTTCAATAAGTCTTGCAGATTCTTACTGATCTCGTTCTTATTATAGTTCATGATGAACTGATTATAAGTGTCAGGCAACGATTGTAAGAAAAGATCAGTTGTCAAATCTTGGCTAAGTGGGAATCTCAGTCTCTCAAGGTTTTCAATGTACCCGATCATTCGATGTACGTGAGGCCCTACTGGATTCCCTTCTGCAAGAATACTCTTCAATAATGCTTTAGATCCCTCATAGCGTTCATGCCTTGCCTGTTCCTGAAACAACTGTTTCAAGTGTATGATCATATCATTGGCCTCCATGTTCTCGTGCTGCTTTTGAAGCTTTGCAGTCATGGTTCAAAGCATGAGGCAAGTCATGTCATTATAATCATGAATATGTTTATGACGTGCCCTTACTTTCGCTATAATAGACTCATCTTGTGGTGGGGCTGGAATTGGAGTGTCCAAGAAGTACAACTTCTTTTCTTGCTCAAGGAAAATCCTTATGTTTCTGTACCATTCAAGGAAATTTGTTCCAGACAGTTTATCCTTCTCAAGGACAGATCGTAGGAATGAAGTCGATGCGTTGTTGTTTGCCATTTGGAATTCTACAAAACGAGAAATGTGCAATTATAGTATTTTGAACAATTTTAACTATATTCAACAATGGCCAGATCATTAAATATAACTCCCACTATTTTTCTCGGCTTAATAGCCCTCACCATTAATGCGGAAAATATCATTATATTTTCTAGTAGGTCAAAGATCCATTTTTCACTTCTTCTTGAGCTTGATTTGGCAAGTCACCCAAGAATTGGTTATTCAAGTAGGAACCATTCCAATTGCTTTCCATGCAATTCTTGGTCCAATTAGGTGAATAACTCTTTATTATTTATCATTTGGATAATGCCTCATTGTCATGCCTCTAGATTCATCAATCCAATTGAGTCTTACCCAGTTGCGTCCAACATCTTGCTTCAACATAAAAACATTACTAGCTTGTGTCGTCCGCAACACACCATGGTAAATTATTTATGTCTTGTGTGTCGTCCGAATTTTAACGAACCCTGATCATGAAGGGTATTTAGGCAAGAGAAGGCAAAACGCAATATTTTATTTGAGGGATTTTAATCATTCTTAATTTTTTTGGTTGATCCAATCAACATGATTTACTTATTTGGATTGGGAAATCCACCATAAAAGACCATCTTTGTTTATTATTATTTTGTTAACGTTTTGCTAGTATCACCATACACACAAGACATAAATAATAAACATCCACAAAATAAAATAAAAAAACGTGGCATGGATATGGCCCCTAGACTCAGATATTATCAATCCAATGATAATATATATTTTCCCTAAAGTCACAAGCTCGTCTCCATGTGTTGCACCATAGCCGCGCGCCTAGGGTAAGGTGTCTTCTTCGTCTTTTGGCTTCTTTGGTTCTCTAGTCTTCTTCTCCATGCTCTTGGCTATCATCTAAATATTTATAATTCTAGCCTAACATCTATAATAAATAAATAATAAAAGACTCACATGTTGAGGAGAAAAACGACTCGCAGGCCGTAAAACTTAATTAATTGTTACATTAATTTGATCAGCTCGCAGACCGTAAACCAAACCACAAAAATAATGAACATCCACAACCTAGGTCATATCCATCCACCATGCAACAAAGCACATAATACAGTTAAAACCAATTTTTAACGCGCATGTTTAATTTTAGTTTAATTTGGGTAATTAGGGTTACAACAGTGTAAGGGGTCCAACCCATACATGGGCCGAACACCAAGAGGACCGCCGCCCGCCAAGTGGCCCGGCCCTAGGCCGGCCGCCTTAGTGACCCGCGGTCTTGCTTCGCGCGCAAGGAGGAGTGGCGGACGACTAGAGTTTCGGCCCTAGTCTCCTTCCCTACCTTCCTTGTTTCCCAAGCATGGTTATTTCCATATGGATGTTTCCATATAATTGTTTCCATAATTGATAAACTCCTTTTTCAACTATGTGTGCATGAACCCTAATATTCAAGAACCCAATAAATCACATCCTATGTGATTAAACTTACTAATTTAAACATCCAATGTTTGATTAGACCTTTGTTTATATTGAATCAAATTCAATTTTTCATCTATTAAGCCAATTAGTTTCAGTTATGCGTAAAATTAACAATACGGTGTATAAAATGAAATCGTAACACATAAATCATGTAATGCACTACGACATGTGGCTCTGATACCACTGTTGGGTTTTGACGTAGGTAACGCAGCGGAATAACAAAAATTTAATTCCTAATAAAAGTCCACCAAGGATCACAGGAAGAGACATCATTACTTGATAAGGGACATAGAAGATGTGTACCTTTTGGGTTGGGAGAACACACGAAGAATATTTTCCTCTTCTCTACGGTTTATCCACGTCTAGAGGTGAGATCTACATTTTTCCTTCTTCAAGTGCTAGCTTGGACCGGAGGAAGAGGAAAGAAGGAATCAAGCAACCAAGGAAGCAAAGAGGGGTTCGGCCCTCTCTTTGAGCCGACGGGAAGGGTGCGGACGGAGGGGCTTCAGCCCTTGTGCTCTTGCTCTCTCTCTTGCTTTCTCTCCCACTCACTTATGTTATGATTATTAACATTAGTGGGAATGAAGCTAGAGCCTCCTTTATATAGACCAGCAACACTTGTTAGGTTTCATACAGGCCCCTCCTAGTTCTACATGAACTTTGATTAGTCCCTTCCTTGCAAATTAGTCCTACTAAGTTTGCAAGGTGTTGCAAAGTGATCCATCTTATTAATTAATCATATTAATTAATCCCAAATCTAGTTCTACTCTATTCGACGTGTGACCCCATAGGTTTCTACTTAGTTGGTAGTACCTTATTACTAACATGGAGTGGTGTCTAGCAACACATCCATGCCACCCTACTAATAGAAATAAGTTAGTGATCCCCGACAAACCTTTGTGCCCAATCTCACATATTGCACTATCCCTTTGTCTCCATATCCGGATTGGACACGAGTCATAAATATTCACACTCGTATATCCAATCCATAATTCCTTGATCATGGGGATATGCTTATGCAAACAGATAACATCAATATCTCCATATTGATTTATCAGAGTCTGGCCAGACATTCAAAAAGCCTCATCCCTCGAGTGGTCGTGGATATTTACTCCCATTATGTGGGAGGGACAAATCCTTTCTACATCACTACGATCTCTAAGCTTGCTTCCTATCATGCCCGATAGCTATCTTTATGATTACCTAGTCACGGTGTAACGATTGATAACTTCAAAGCACGATATTTCACAACTAGAGTATGTAGTAACTTCAAGTATAAGGAATTCAATTATATTAGCACTACGAGCAGCGATTGTTACTTTTACATAATCTAATGTATCCTTCTCGTTGTGGGTGAATCCAGTATGCCATTACTCCTAATGCATACCCATGTGTTAGACTTGATATCTCCATACGAATCTACACACATACTAGTCTTTATTTGATCGTCCTGTTAATCAATATAATGGACTAGGGATATTTAAGATAAGTAACATATTGTATCTAAGGACTTCATTATATTAAATATCAAAATAAATAATAAATCAATATTCTAGCCAATAACATTGTTCATACTTAATATTAGATTGCCTCTAGGGCAGCTATTCCAGCAATACACGTTCCCATTCCCCACTTTGATTGATGACCTGCGGTTTTAAAATGGAAAAAGCCGACGCAGTTTTGAAGAAATGATCAGTGAAAACTGAGTAAATACATACCACGACATGTAAAGCATGAGTAGCACAGAAGCATGCGTTGAAACAAAACTATATATTTAAAACAATAATAGTAACATGATGGGGATTTTGGAAGAACTAAAAATAACCAATAACAAAACCTATCAGTTTAAGTACTTTAAGAAACCATAAGTATTCAATGAAATCTCCAAAGTAAACAAGTCCATTTGGAGTTGATAATGATATTAGTACACGACTAGCCAAAGATTTAAAATCTTTTCAATCGATCATGGCATATCAAGAGCCACAAACAACATCAATAGAGTAGTCAATTTTCTTTCAAGTTCAATTAACCTTTAAGTTTAGCTGAGGCATGTCCAGAGCCACCAGAGGATCGATGTAAACAGTGGGATCACGAAGTAATAACAAAGGGTTCCTTATAGGGTCTATCAAACCCTATTTCACCCGAGCATTAAGGGAGCCCGTACGTCAATCCCCGCTCACAACAACAGCTAAAAGGCCTTACGTGTCGACACCCCTATACCGTAGTGACCCTTACAAGTATAAGTAGCACTCTATAGCTCTAAAAAACCCTTGGCCGCATTACCTTGTTACATTTTGGCTCATCGGTGGCGGATTTGTTAAAAATTAAGTTCTATCCAATAATAATAAGTATTGCCGCAATGGCATTAGCCATAAGAAAATGGAGGATCGCTTAACACCTCCCATTAATAACACAACTCTGTAAATCGTCCTAGGTCTAGTAGAGGTATCTTATTACCTTTATTTATCATAACCAAATTTGGTATACAATCTTCACAAGTTATTTCCAAGAGTTCTCAGTATAAATCAATATTCTGGATTTTTCAGTATAAATCATGCATTTCATACTCTTCCAAATAAGAAGATATTCATTTAAAACGTCACGCACATGGGCACAATGTGATAATTAAATTTTCACAAATATGTATTTTATTTCTTCGCTTTACCATAGACAAAATCAGATTATCAACTTATCACAAGTAAAGTTCCAGAGCTTATAAAGAGGATTCAATTTATATTCAAACAACTTCGAGAATAAATCATGGTTTGCATACTTTTTCAAGCAACGAATATTCATTCGAGACATCACACAAACACTCACATTTTGATATGTAAAATTCGCACATATGTACTTACCGCTGATCCAAGAAAAGCGTAAAGCAAAGCTAGCACTCCAGGGAGGACACTGGTCTCATACGAAGATGGGTCTCGCAGTCAATGCGGCAACACGAATACGTACGTCTACTTGGTACAAAAAAACGACTCCATATAAACAAGTCAAGTATACAGTCTACTAGCATTGACCCTCTTTATGAGGTTATATGCAAGAATGCAAAGGAATGCGGTTCGTGCAAGATAAATGACCAAAACGCCCCTGATACTTCAAAATTGTCAAGTACAGTCCCTAACTGTGCCCGAACCCCAAATTATACTCATATTGGCCCAACAACATGTAAGAATTACTCCTAGCTCTCCCATATGAACTTAACATCGAAAGCTATAACTTTCAATAAATTACACATAGGCCCCTAAAGTTTAGCAAATTTCAAAAAGTCCCCAACTGTTGCCTTGGTCAACCCTACGCGAGAATGACATACGAGTAATCCAAATACGCATATCAGGCATGCTGACAAACTCCAAGTTACTAAACAAAACTCAATTCAGATCTTAAGTGAAATTACTTTTTTTCCACTCTTATACACTTCAGTCGAACTAGGGTTTACGGCAAGTCAAACTTGGTCAAACTTTATATTTAGCCTCATAATATGAATACAAAAAAGTTTAATGAAGAACGATAAGGCTAGGAATGTCGTTCAAATGGTCAAAACCGAAGTTCAAAGATAGCGAAAAGTCATTTCAAGTAGTCGACTTCGCGACAGATTTCTGATCCGTTGGGAAGGAGTTTTGAGAAACTACAAATTGGTTCTTGAAGATGATAGTTCAACAAATTCAGAACATATTTGAACTCATAAAAACTCCAAGTATTCAAAGAGATATCGCTAGTCAAAGTTGGGTGAAAATTCCGATTCAACACTTAGGCAAATTCAAGAATTGTACACTAGTTCAAAGCAACAACTTTACGCTTGATTATGAGAAATTTGTTACAAATTTGAACATGATCCAGAGGGGATGATATGAAGTATTATGTGACATCTTCACATAGGTGAAACACAAGATTTGATTAAGAATTGATGGAGTTATGATCGTTTGAAAATGACTACTCCAATCCAAACATTCAACACTTAGAAAAAAATTGCTTGGACAGAATCAAGAACACGATTTGCAGCAACTTCAACTTGATTTTTAGGTGATTTAGAGAATGAATGTGAAAAAATTTAGAACACGAAAGTTGTAGCCAATCGTTCGAGGTTTCCAGGAAGTCCCGAATCACTCAAAAAGGTTTAGAAACGAGAGAGATACATGAGTCCAAAAATACAGGTGGGAAAACTCAGCATGAACAAGTAGCTAGAACACACAAACATAGCAACTTCAATTCAAATTTTGGTTGGGTTTGATACCGAATTTGAAAACAACTAAAACATGAAAGTTGTAGCCAGCCCGATTCTCGGCACGTTTCGGGATTTCAATCAGTTCCTAGGGTGATTAGGATCATGCCCATGCAAATTTGAAGGAAAATCACGAAGAAGTGAAGAAGTTACCGAAGCTCCATCAGCCATGGCAGTTTCCCGGTGATGGGGCTGTCCTACACGACGGCTGGAGGAATTTTCCGGCGAGATAGAGTTCGTTCTTGTGCTTCACGGGTGCGCCTCGACATCAAGAACAAGAATATGTAGTTTAGTTGTATTGTGTTGCAACGTGGAGAGAGAACTCAACAAAAAATCGAGCTAGGGCTCTAATGGGTCTTACCCGATTTTCTCACTCGATTCTTGATGAAATACCGAACTGTTTGGGGGCGTTTTGATCCTTGGGGTGAGGGATACTCCGGGTGGTATCAGGTCAAGAGTTGGTTGTTGTTTTGTGGTAGTTCCTTGATCGAGGTGGTGGTGTTCCTAGTGGTTGCATGGTGAAGAGAGAGGAAGAAGATAAAATTAAAACAAATGATGAAGATTCCCATTGTTCACAGAAACAACTCATAGAGGAGATGGAGGAGAGGATGCCTCCTTAATAATGAGGTTTCAATACTCTATTTACAAGTGTCTCACATGCAAGGGGTCAAAGTGTAGTTTTCTAAACTTTTGGGTACAACTAGAATGAGAGATTCTACTTAATTTCAGAGAATTGCACAACCACCCCGAACATCTCTAGAGCTTCAAAATCATTCTCACTACGTCCAAATATTGCTAACACTCCAAAATGCAAACAATAAGGCCAAGACGGACGATTTACGAATTCGCCCCCAAAGTCTTGATATTGCAATTGAGAACACTCTTCGAAATTAGGGGTGTTACAATCTAACCACCTTAAACGAATCTTCTTCCTTGAATATCTCATACTATACTTACCCATATACTGTAAATGCAGATTAAATGCAGCACAGTGACTCATTCTATTTGACTTAATCAGACAAGTACATAAACCGATCTCGTCGGATGTTCAGCTCCCAATAGATAGCTTCCTTGGTTGGTCGGCTAGCAATAACTTAATTGAATGAAATTCCTGTTCTCACTCTCCGCACAACGGGGCCTATAATACATACCATCCTAAACTTGCATCACATTAGGGTTTCATATACGATCAATACTAGTAAAAGTTCGAAACAAGTTTTAAAAGGTCAAGACCAATATGCCAGATCAGAATTTTAGTAGCACTTTGATAAAATTCCTAGCATTTAAACACTTTTTGAAGGAGAAATACTTTGATAACCACTAATATGTCATTTTTCTTGACTCATCAGGAATGAAAATATTGTTTTACCTCTATAGGATTAGATAAACCAATCACCTCAAGTGTTCCGCACATACGAGGGAGAAAGAACACTATGTGTCGTCACACAATGTGCCTCTCTAAAGCAACTCGCATGTGTTTCAAAATGTTCCAACTTAGTCTACACAGCGGGTACAACTTATATTACCGTCGTACTAAGAGTCGCGCGAGCGGAGTGATAAACAAAGTGGTCCATATCACTTGGCATTTGTTATCTCCAAAAGCCAACAATTTTCTTTTTTAGAAACCATGTCAAATTAAGTCGAAAGAAAACAAAACAAAGTACTGTCGTAAAAGTCGTTGCTCGTAGGTATGAAAATCTCTGGGTGTTCTCAGTAAAAAATGTCGTTACTCTCTCGTCGACAAAGTAACTTAGAAGCATAAAGAGTCATAGATACGCATCACAAAACTATAGAAAACATCTTGACATACATAAGCTTGTCACATATGTACTGAGCATGTAAACAGGCATTTAAATTGCATGAATCACATCTCAATTAGTCGTTAAAAGTTAATCAACAAGTACAGTACAAAACGAATTCAAGAAAACTTAAGTACACAAACTCCCCGACGACTTGTTTACTTTCTTCTTACCAAATTGAGTTATCCTAATCAATTTAAATTTTTTTAAAAGGGTTTATATTTCTTTTTATCTACTTAAGGAAATCAAAAAGTCTCATTAACTGGAGAACCGGGGGCTCTGATACCTGCTGAAACAACCCGAATATCAGTTCAGGGTTAAATTGAGAATCGATAATCAAAAGTTGAAATATGTTTACAAAGGTTACAATTTAGTTAATGAATACAACCATCATTGAGAATATAATTTCACAAGATCAATATATTTGAAATAAGCTATGTGATATAACTTAAGATAACGCTCTCAACTTGATACGCGTTCCCATGCCCCACTTTGATTGATGTCCTCTGGTTTTAAAATGGCAAAAGCTGACGCAGTTTTGAAGAATTGATCAGTGAAAACTGTGTAAAAACATACCACGACATGTAAAGCATGAGTGCCACAGAAACATGAGTTGAAACAAAACAGAAGATTTAAAACAATAATAGTAACATGTTGGGGATTTTAAAAGAACTGAAAATAACCAAATAACAAAACCTCTCAGTATAATAACATAAAGAAACCATAAGTAATCAACGAAATCTCCAGAGTGAACAAGTCCATTTGGTGTTAATAATGATATTAGTTCACGAGTAGCCAAATCGTAAAAATCATTTCAATCGATTAGGGCATATCAAGAGCCAAAAAAAACATCAATAGAGTAGTAAATTCTTTCAAGTTATATTAACCGTTAAGTTTAGCTGAGGCATGTCCAGAGCCACCTGCGGATCCATGTAAACAGAGGAATCACGAAGTAATCACAAAGGGTTCCGTATAGGGTCTATCAAACCCTATATCACCAGAGCTTTAAGGGAGCCCATACGTATATCCCCGCTCACAACAACAGCTAAAAGGCCTTAAGTGTCGACACCCATATACCGTAGTGACCCTTACAGGTATAAGTAGCACTCTATAGCTCTAACAAAACATTGGCCGCAATACCTTGGTATATTTTGGCTCATCGGGGGCGGATTTGTGAACAATTAATTCCTATCCAATAATAAGAAGCATTGCTTCAATGGCATTAGCCATAAGAAAATGGAGGATCGCTTGGCGCCTCCCATTAATAACATAACTTTGTACATCGTCCTAGGTCTATTAGAGGTATCTTATTACCTTTATTTATCATAACCATATTTGGTTTACAATCTTCACAAGTCATTTCCAAGAGTTCTCAGTATAAGTCAATAATCGGAATTTTTCAGAAGAAATCATGCTTTTCATACTCTTCCAAATAAGACGATATTTATTTAAAATGTCACAAACATGGGCACAATGTGATAATTAAAGTTTCGCATGTATGTATTTTATTTATTCTCTTTACCGTAGACAAAATCAGATTATGAACTTATCACAAGTAAATTTCCAGGACTTATAAAGAGGATTCAATTTATATCCAAACAACTTCGAGTATAAATCATGCTTTGCATACTTTCTCAAGCAACAAATATTCCTTCGAGACATCACACAAACACTCAAATTTTGATTAGTAAAATTCACACATATGTACTTAACACTAAGCCAAGAAAAGCGAAAAGCAAATTGAGCACTCCTTGGAGGACACTTGTCTCATACGAAGATGGGTCTCACAGTCAATGCGGCAGCACAAATACATACGTCTACTTGGTACGAGCACAACGGCTGGATATAAACAAGTCAAGTATACAGTCTATTAGCATTTACCCTCTATATGAGTTTGTATGCAAGAATGCAAAGGAATGCGGGTCGTGCAAGATGAATGACCAAAACGCCCATGATACTCCAAAACTGTATAGTACAGTCCCCGACTGTGCCCGGACCCCAAATTATAGTCATATTGACCCAACAACATGAAACAATTAATCCTAGCTCTCCCATTCGATCGTTTGAAAATGACTACTTCAATCCAAACACTCAACACTTAGAAAAAAATTGCTTGGACAGATTCAAGAACACGATTTACAGCAACTTCAATTGGATTTTTAGGTGATTTAAATACAGAATTTGAAAAAATTTAGAACACGAAAGTTTAGCCAATCGTCCGAGATTTCCAGAAAGCCCAGAATCACTCAAAACGAACTAAAAAAAAGGGAGATACATGAGAATAAAGTTGGATAAAAAATGCAGGTGGGAAAACTCAGCATGAACAAGAAGCTAGAACAGACGAACACAGCAATTTCAATTAGATTTTTGGCTGGATTAGGTACAGAATTTGAAAAAAATTAAAACATGAAATTAGTAGCGAATTGCTTGAGGATTCTAGAAAGTATTGAATCACTCAAAAAGGATAAAAAACGAGGGAGATACGAGCATTTGAACATGGCCACTTTGCAAGTCGAAAAAACTAACAATGTGAGTGAAACATGAAATCAAACTCGAATCCAACCCGATTCTGGGCACGTTTCGAGGATTTTAGTCAGTTCAAAGGATGATTAGGATCATGCCCATGCAAATTTGAAGGAAAATCAGGATGAAATGAAGAATTTACCGAAGCTCTGTCAGCCATGGCGGTTTCCAGGCAATGGGGCTGTCCTACACGACGGCTGGAGTGATTTTCTGGCGAGATAAAGGTCGTTCTTGTGCTTCACGGGTGCACCTAGACATCAAGAACAAGAATATGTAGGTTAATTGTACTTGGTTGCAATAAGGTGGGAGAAATAAACAAAAAACCGAGCTAGGGTTCTAATGGGTCTTACCCAATTTTCTCACTCGATTCTTGATGAAATCCCGAACTGTTTGTGGCGTTTGGATCCTTGTGGTGAGGGCTACTCCGGCTGGTAGCAGGTCGGGATTTGGTGGTTGTTTGGTGGTAGTTCCTTGGTTAAGGTGGTGGTGTTCTTGGTGGTTGCATGGTGAAGAGAGAGGAAGAAGATGAAATTCAAACAAATGATGAAGATGCCCATTGTTCTGAGCAACAACTGATAGAGGACAGGGACGACATGATGCCACCTTACTAATGAGGTGTCAATACTCTATTGACAAGTGTCTCACATGCATAGGGCTCAAAGTGTAGTTTTCTAAACTTTTCGGTACAACTCGAATGAGAGCTTCTACTTAATTTCAGAGAATTGCACAACCACCCCGAACATCTCTAGTGCTTCAAAATCATTCTCACGACTTCCAAATATTGTTAGCACTCCAAAATGCAAACAATAAGGCCAAGACGGACTATTTACAAATTTTTCCCCAAAGTCTTGATATTGCACTAGAGAACACTCTTCGAAATTAGGGGTGTTACAATCTACCCACCTTAAAACAATCTTCTTCCCCGAAGATCTCATAGTATACTTACCCATATACTGTAAATGCAGATGAAATGAAACACAGTGACTCAGTCTATTTGACTTAATCAGACAAGGTCATAAACTGATCTCGTCGGATGTTCTTCTCCCAATAGATAGCTTCCTTGGTTGGCCGACTAGCAATAACTTAAATTAATGAAATTCCTATTCTCACTCTCCGCACAACGGGGCCTATACTACATACCATCCTAAACTTGCATCACATTAGGATTTCATATACGATCAGTACAAGTAAAAGTTCGAAAAAAGTTTTGAAAGGGCAACACCAATATGCAAGATCCCAATTTTAGAAGCGCTCCGAAAATGTTCTAGCATTTAAACACTTTTTGAAACTTTTAGAGAAATAATTTGATCAGCACTAATATGTCATCTTTCTTGACTCATCAGCAATGAAAATATTGTCTTACCTCTATAGGATTAGATAAACCAATCACCTCAATTGTTCCGCACATACGAGGGAGAAATAACACTATGTGTTGTCACACAATGTGCCTCTCTAAAAAAACTCTCATGTGTTTCAAAATGTTCCAACTTAGTCTACACAGCGGGTACAACTTATAATACTGTCGTACTAACAGTCTCGCCAGCGGAGTGATAAACAAAGTGGTCCATATCACTTGACATTTGGTAGCTCGAAACGCCAACAATTTTCTTTTTTAGAAACCACTTTTTTTTAAGAATACTTTATTGTCAAAACTTTCAATATTTTTTCCATTTTTTTTAAAGAACAATGTCAAATTAAGTCGAAATGAAACAAAACAAAGTACTATGTCAAAAGTCGTCGCTCGTAGGTATGAAAAGAATAGTCTCAGGGTCTTCTCAGTAAAAAATGTCATTATTCTCTCGTCGACAAAGTAACTTAGATGCATAAAGATTCGCAGATACGCATCACACAACTATAGAAAACATCTTGACATACATAAGCTTGTCACATATGTACTGAGCATATAAATCGGCAAGTTAATTGAATGAATCACATCTCAATTAGTCGTTAAAAGTTCATCAACAAGTACAGTACAAAACGAGTTCAAGAAAACGTAAGTACACAAACTCCCCGACGGCTTGTTTACTTTCTTATTACCAAAATGAGTTATCCTAATCAATTTTAAAATTTTGAAAACAGTTTATATATCCTTTTACCTACTTAAGGATATCGAAAAGTCTCACTAACCGGAGAACCGGGGCTCTGATACAAGCTGAAACAACCCGGATCTCAGTTCAGGGTTAAAGAGACAATCGATAATAAAAAGTTGAAATATGTTTACAAAGGTTACAATTTAGTTAATGAATACAACCATCATTGATAATATAAGTTTACAAGATCAATATATTTGAAATAAGCTATGTGATCTAACTTAAGATAACGCTCTCTACTTGATACGCATTCCCATTCCCTACTTGTATTGATTACCTACGGTTTTAAAATGGCAAAGGCCGACGCAGTTTTGAAGAATTGATTAGTGAAAACTGAGTAAATACATACCACGACATGTAAAGCATGAGTGCAACAGAAACATGAGTTGAAACAAAACAGAAGATTTAAAACAATAATAGTAACATGTTGGGGATTTTGAAAGAACTAAAAATAACCGAATAACAAAACCTCTCATTATAATAACATTAAGAAACCATAAGTATTTAATGAAATCTCCAGAGTGAACACGTCCATTTGGAGTTGATAATGATATTAGTTCACGAGTAGCCAAATCTTAAAAATCATTTCAATCGATTAGGGCATATCAAGAGCCTAAGACAACAACAATAGAGTAGTCAATTCTTTCAGGTTCAATTAACTGTTAAGTTTAGCTGAGGCTTGTCCAGAGCCACCAGCGGATCGATGTAAACAGAGGAATCACGAAGTAATCACAAAGGGTTCCTTATAGGGTCTATAAAACCCTATTTCACCGGACCGTTAAGGGAGCCCATAGGTCAATCCCCGCTCACAACAACAGCTAAAAGGCCTTAAGTGTCGACACTCATATACCGTAGTGACCCTTACAAGTTTAAGTAGCACTCTATAGCTCTAACAAAACCTTGGCCGCAATACCTTGGTACGTTTTGGCTCATCGGGGGCGGATTTGTGAACAATTAAGTTCTATCCAATGATAAGAAGCATTGCTTAAATGGCATTAGCCATAAGAAAATGGAGGATTTTTTGGCGCCTCCCATTAAGAACATAACTCTGTACATCGTCCTAGGTCTATTTGAGGTATCTTATTAACTTTATTTATCATAACCTTATTTGGTTTACAATCTTCACAAGTCATTTACAATATTTCTCAGTATAAATCAATAATCGGAAATTTTCACTAGGAATCATGCTTTTCATACACTTCCAAATAAGACGATATCCATTTAAAACGTCACACACATGGGCACAATGTGATAATTAAAGTTTCGCATGTATGTATTTTACATATTCTCTTTACCGTAGACAAAATCAGATTATCAATTTATCACAAGTAAATTTACAGGACTTATAAAGAGGATGCAATTTATATCAGAACAACTTTGAGTATAAATCATGCTTTGCATACTTTTTCAAGCAACAAATATTCATTCGAGACATCACACAAACACTCACATTTTGATAAGTAAAAGTCAAACATATGTACTTAACACTGATCCAAGAAAAGTGAAAAGCAAAGTTTGCACTCTACGGAGGACACTGGTCTCATACGAAGATGGGTCTCACAGTCAACGCGGCAGCACGAATACATACGTCTACTTGGTACGAGCACAACAGCAAGTTATAAACAAGTCAAGTATATAGTCTATTAGAATTTACCCTCTATATGAGGTTGTATGCAATAATGCAAAGGAATGCGGGTCGTGCAAGATGAATGACCAAAACGCCCCTGATACTCCAAAATTGTCTAGTACAGTCCATAACTGTGCCCGGACCCCAAATTATACTCATATTGGCCCAACAACATGCAAGAATTACTCCTAGCTATCCCATTTGAATTTAACAACGAAATCTATAACTTTCAATAAATTACACTTAAGCCCCTAAAGTTTAGTAAAATTTCAAAAAGACCCCAACTGTTCAATTGGTCAACCCCACCTAAGAATGACATACGAGTACTCGAAATACGCATATAAGGAATGCTGACAAACTCCAAGTTACTAAACGAAACTAACTTCAAATCTTAAGTGAAATTACTCTTTTGCCCCTCTTATACAGTTCAGTCAAACTAGGGTTTACGAAAAGTCAAACTTGGTCAAACTTTATATTTAGACTCAGTCTATGAATACAAACAAGTTTTATGAAGAACGATAAGGCTAGAAATGTTGTTCAAATGGTCAAAACCGAAGTTCAAAGATAGCGAAAAGTCATTTCAAGTAGTCGACTTCGCGACAGATTTATGATCCGTCGGGAAGGAGTTTTGAGAAACTAGAAATAGATTTTTGAAGGATAGTTCAACGATTTCAAAACATATTTGAACTCCTAAAAACTCTAAATATTCAAAGAGATATCGCTAGTCAAAGTTGGGTGAAAATTCTGATTCAACACTTAGGCAAATTCAAGAATTGTACACGAGTTCAAAGCAACAACTTTACGCTTGATTTATGAGAAATCCGTTACAAATTTGAAGATGACCCAGAGGGGATTAAATGAAGTATTATGTGCCATCTTCACATAGGAGTAAGAAACACAAGATTTCATTGAGAATTGATGGAGTTATGATCGTTTGAAAATGACTACTTCAATCCAAACATTTAACACTTAGAAAAAAAAATTCTTGTACAGATTAAAGAACACGATTTGAAACAACTTCAACTGGATTTTTAAGTGATTTAGAGACTGAATTTGAATAAATTTAGAACACGAAAGTTGTAGCCAATTGTCTGAGGTTTCCAACAAGTCCAGAATCACTCAAAGAGGATTAAAAACGAGAGACATACATGAGTCCAAAAATAAAAAATGTAGGTGGGAAAAACTCTGCATGAACAAGCAGCTAGAACACACAAACAAAACAACTTCAATTCAATTTTTTGCTGAATTAGAGACCGAATTTGAAAAAAATTAAAACATGAAAGTTGTATCCAATTGTCTGAGGATTCCAGAAAGTCGATAATCATTCATAACAGATAAAAAAACGAGGAGATACAAGCATTTAAACAGGCGCGCATTGCATGTCGAAAAAAACTAACAAAGTGAGTGAAACATGAAATCAAACTCGATTCCAACGCGATTCCCGACACGTTTCGAGGATTTTAGTCAGTTCCTAGGGTGATTAGGATCATGCCCATGCAAATTTGAAGGAAAATCATGAAGAAATGAAGAAGTTACCGAAGCTCCGTCAGTCATGGCGGTTTACCGGCAATGGGGCTGTCTTACCCGAGGGCTCGAGTGATTTTCCAGCGAGATAGAGGTCGTTATTGTGCTTCAAGGGTGCGCCTCGACATCAGTAACAAGAATATGTAGGTTAATTGTACTGAGTTGCAACGAGGAGGGAGAAATCAACAAAAAACCGAGCTAGGATGGGTCTTACCCGATTTTCTCACTCGATTCTTGATGAAATCCCGAACTGTTTGGGGAGTTTTGATCCTTGTGGTGAGGGCTACGCCTGGTTGTATCAGGTCAAAAGTTGGTGGTTGCTTGGTGGTAGTTCCTTGGTTGAGGTGGTGGTGTTCCTTGTGGTTGCATGGTGAAGAGAGAGGAAGAAGATGAAATTTCAATAAATGATTAAGATGCCCATTGTTCTCAGAAAGAACTGACAGAGGAGAGTGAGGAGATGATGCCACCTTACTAATGAGGTGTCAATACTCTATTCACAAGAGTCTCACATGCATAGGGGTCAAAGTGTAGTTTTCTAAACTTTTGGGTACAACTAGAATGAGAGCTTCTACTTAATTTATGAGAACTGCACAACCACCACGAACATCTCTAGTGCTTCCAAATCATTCTCACGGATTTCAAATATTGCTAACACTCCAAAATGCCAACTATAAGGCCAAGAAGGACTATTTACAAATTCGCCCCCAAAGTCATGATATTGCACTTGAGAACACGCTTTGAAATTAGGGGTGTTACAATCTACCCACCTTAAAAGAATCTTCTTCCCCGAATACTTAACCATATACTATAAATGCAGATGAAATGCAGCACAGTGACTCAGTCTATTTGACTTAATCAGACAAGTACATAAACTGATCTCGTCGGATGTTCGGCTCCCAATAGATAGCTTCCTTGGTTGGTCGGCTAGCAATAACTTAATTGAAAGGAATTCCTATTCTCACTCTCCGCACAACGGGGCCTATACTACATACCATCCTTAACTTGCATCACATTAGGGTTTCATATACGATCAATACAAGTAAAATTTTAAATTAAGTTTTGAAAGGTCAAGACCAATATGCAAGATCCCAATTTTACAAGCGCTCCAAAAATGTTCTAGAATTTTAAAACTTTTTGAAAACGTTAGGGAAATACTTTGATCAGCACTAATATGTCATTTTTCTTGACTCATCAACAATGAAAATATTTTCTTACCTCTTTAGGATTAGATAAACCAATCACCTCAAGTGTTCCGCACATACGAGAAAGAAAGAACACTATGTGTCCTCACACAATGTGCCTCTCTAAAAAAACTTGCATGTGTTTCAAAATTTTCCAACTTAGTCTACACAGTGGGTACAACTTATATTACCGTCGTACTAAGAGTCGCGCCATCGGAGTGATAAACAAAGTGGTCCATATCACTTGGCATTTGTTAGCTCGAAACACCAATAATATATAAAACCACCTTTCAAACCAGAAATCTTCACACTCAAACCAAAGCAATCTCTCCCTCTCAATTTCCCTATCTCTCTCTCCCATTCAGGTTGCCGAAGAAGACCCAGACGGGTTCGACGAGCGGCAAAGCAAGATCCACCGCTGCTCTGCTGTCCTTCCATTCGCAACCGCCGCTGGCGTCGTGGCCATCGTCGCTTTCCCATCGTTCCTCCGGTTTTTTCTTCAATTCTTCTTTGTTTCCTTGTAAATTTAGGTCCTTAGGAATTTTGGGTTTTGGTTGAAGATGTTCCAGTGTGTTAAATGGGGAAGAAGCAAGATTGGTTTTAGTTGCACATTATAAAACTTGTTTGGGTTTGGTTAGCTGTTATCAAACTGTAAGAGAAAACTCTTGTCTTTATTCAAACAGTTCGTTTGAGGGGAGCTTGTTGTAGTTTCTAGGATTTTCTTTATTTGTTTTACATTTCATGAAACTAGTATTTGTTAATAGAAATTAATTAAGTTCTATATCTTTAAAATAAGTTCTTATTGTTCTTATAATTTAAATCTAGAAGGGGTTTACTAATATAAATAATTTTAGTATGTTTTCATAAAATCAAAAGCTAGTTTTCATAAACCATATTTTAAATAAAAGTCGTAGTTTTACCTTAGTAAATTTTGGAAAATTAATTGAGGGTTGCAATTGCATTTACATTTAGGAATTTGTGTGTATTATTGTCGTGTTAGCAATATTTTAATTAGAATATCGTTTACTTGTATTAGGCGAGTTCTGAGACGAAAGGTACGTTGAGTACTACGACTGAGTTGCTCTAGTTGCCTTTTTTGAGGTGAGTAAGCACGCCGGACCTAGTTTGCCAAACGCCCGTTCGCGTCAAATGATTTCTTCCAACTTGTCTTAAAATAAATTGATGTGTTATGTGCTATTTGAACATTGGGTTTCTACTTGTCTAGCAATCTTCTCTGAAATATCATAAGAATCAAGTAATTGATGATAACGTAAAGTGGAAGAGTTGTACGGGGTGTTTCATGGTTACTTTTGTCTTAGTCGTGTTGACTAAGGTCACTCGTCCAATTAATTTTATTTAATCTGGTTGCAATGCCCCGGATAGCTCCTTGTACTCACTCTTCTGGCCGCAAGAGTCTTAAGGGGGTGTCGACACTTAAGGTCCTTGATGCTTGCGGTATAGTTGGTTGTTTTCCCCCGTATCAACAAATTAACAATGTGGTTTTGGACTTGGTGATTGTAAATCGAAAATGGAAGAATATGTGATTTGGAATTACCTAATATAAACAATGAAATTGGAATATCTCTAATTTTCTTCTAAGTATCAAAGCCTTTACTTCCACTTTGTTTTACCTAAACTACTACAAATTTCTTACTGTTTTGCAAATTACTTCATGATCATTTTACATGCTTTGGTGTTTATTTGCCCAATATTTGTTGTTGAATTTGGAACTGTGGTGTTCTCTTTTTGTTTTTCACTACAGGTCTAGATTATGGGAGCATAGCTTAGCGGGGACGCGAACCATCACTTACATGTTTAGTAGTTTCACTTTAATAAATGAACCCGTTTAGTTTCATTTAATTTAGATTGTTTCATGCCAAGGGTTGAGGCACAATGATTTGGATTGTACTAAGTATTATTTTAATAATACTTTATGGATGTTTTGCTTGGGATCCACTGTTTAAATCTCCTTGTATCCGGATTTCATCTTGGGTACAAAGTGACACCCCCGCGCTTCCTGCTTGGTCACTTTGGGGATGTTAGAGGTGGTACCAGAGCCCGGACATCAAAAAGGAAAATTCAAACATGTATGGAAATTAAAATGAACATATCGAAATGAATTAAAATTTATCAAGCCGTTTGGAAATAGGGTAGCCTTGAACAAGAATAATGTGTGTGTAAGTCTTCAGAAGACAGGCATAGGAATCAAGTATGCCCACCCACCCTCTCCTAACTAATAGTTTTGGCCTTCCCAAGTAGCAATGTAATTGGTTTTGAGGCGTTTCATTGGAGCTTGGGTTAGGTGTCTATTGTTAGGGGGATCCAAAGTAGGGGGTTGTTTCCGAAAGACTGGTGTGATAAAAATTGAGGTCTTGAGAATATCTACTTATTTTATGATGCTAGTCATTTAGTTTTATGTAATATAATTTTTAGAGTATGAGACTTATGGAGTTTTTTTCTTTTATCGATGTCTAAGACCAAGAAACCGCAAGGAAGCTTGTGTTTCAAGTTGAGAAACACGAGGTCTGACTCCTTGGGGCTACCGTCTTTTCTTGATTGGGTGCTCCTGAGAGAGTAGGTTTAATGCGTTTGAATTTCCTCGATGTCAGAATCCTGCTTTCCAAGCTTAATACATGGTGAAGGCTCTACCTAGAGGGCCTATGTTTATAGCAATATTATTACTGGGTTCAATAAACTAAACTTTAAAGACTATTTTTATCAAGATGAGTGGAAGGTGGATGCCAACTTTATGTGAAAATTGTTGATGGAGGCTCATGGTAAATGGCAAAGTTACATGGTGATCGTTGTAGATTCTACTGAAGACGATGGGGTTGAGGAAGACCCTAGTGAGGATTATGAGGCTCATGGTAAATGGAAAAGTTACACGGTGACCGATATACATTCTAGTGAAGACGATGAGGACGAGGAAGACCCTTGTGAAGACGATGAGAATGAGGAAGACCCTAGTGAGGATGACCCTAGTGAAGACATGGAGTAGGAAACAAGTGAGGATGGCGACGAATAGACGTATTAGACTCTTTTGATATTTTGTCTTTTGGCGCATTCTAATGTTTTGGTTTTGAATAAGTCCATGAGGCCAAACAATGCTTTAAGGTTTCTTAGGATGATTTTGCATAGCCACGTTTGGGCTAGAGAAGATTTATTGGTGATTTGCTTTGGATAATTTTGGTTCTATGATGAAGAACAATACTCATGTTTTGAGGATTCGTTTTGGAATTTAATAACTTTATGTTTTATTGATTTTGAATATGATTTGAAATTAAGGTTGTATTCTATTTCGTTATTGTTGATTAGTGCATGGAAAGCGTTCATTAAGTTAAAACGCGAGAATGTTGATTTGAGTGGTGCTTGAATCTGTGCAGAAATTTGTATTTGATGTAGCAGACTAGTTTAAATATAGAGTTATTTTTCCCTAAATTATTTCCCGATAGTAGACATGTTCAATTATCTGCCATAAAAATTTCAGCCCCAAATGAGTTTTGGACATTTAGATACAAAAAGTTTGTCGTATAGTAGCATAATTGCAAAGTGACTAGCTGTAGTATTTTTTTTAACCTATCTTCCAGATATTTGATGAATCTCAAAATTTTATGGTGATTAGTAGAAAAATAGGGCTAAATTGGCGTGAATGTCTAGCCAATTTTGAGTAATTTGAAGTCCGTTTAAGACCTTGCAAAGTTGAAGTTTCTGTTCTGGTGGTATGTAACAGCAACTGTAGTATTCTCTGCATAACTTGAGTTCTATAATTTATTTTGAGTTGATTCTTCCTGATTATGAAGGAAGACTCAGATAGGATGTTGCAAACCAAAATTCATATTTTTTACTTGAAATATTGACTTTTCTTTTTCTCATTTTCGAAGAAGGATGAAAAATAAGATGTGATAAGCCTGTGTGCAATGCATGTGTAACTGATTGTTTGATGATCAATGTGTTATATTACTTTCTAGGTTGCTGATTATATGCCATGTATTTCATCTCATTTTATTTCAAGGAATTATATAAATGATACAATAGGTTATAGTGTAGGGATTATGATTGATAGACCACATCGATACTACACCAGGAGAAGTCGTCAAGTCCCTATGGCAGCCCCTAACAACAACAATAACATGGAGCAATTCTTTGCCCAATTTACTCAAATGGCTCAGAATATTAATAATAGGGAACATAAAAAAGGCCAAATGGTTAAAAAATGTTGCTGACATGAAGCCTTGAAGTTTCACAGGAAATGAGGATCCAGTGGAACTTGAACACTAGATTGACGAGATGGAAAAAATCCTTGAGTTGGTTGAGTGCCCTTAAAATCGCAAGTTAGTTTGCGCGGGGTTGTACCTGGTAAATGAGGCAAACATATGGTGTATGAGCTCGCGTCAAGCTTTCTTGTCTCAACCAACGTTCAATTGGGAAGCGCTTCAGAATGCTCTTCGCACTCGATTCTACCCATCTCATATCTAGAATCAGAAGTACATATAGTTTGTGAACTTGAAGAAGGAAAGTGATTTTTTTGAGGGAATAATTAAAGAAGTTCATGAAGGTAGCCCGTTTCTCAGTCCACCTAATGCGCGATGAGGCAACAAGGGTTAGAAAGTTCAATACAGGTCTGCAACTCCATCTGTAGAAAGACATGCTTGGTAGGACATATGAAACTCTTCAAGAGACGTATGATAGAGCCCCATATTTTTGGAGCATCCAAGAGGCACAAGATGAGAATCGTGGAAAGCACAAAATTGAGAACTAATGGAGTTCAGAATAGGAATGAGAAAAAACAATGCTCCTGCTAATGCCAACAACAACAATGGAATTGGTTCAGCAGGAACCACATCACAGAATACGAATGTTGCGCAGATTGCGCTGATGAGTAGGACTGAGGCAGAAGTAGCAAATGGAGTAGGCAGTGGTACATTTCTTTTCCTTGATCAACCAGCATTTACTCTATTTTATTATGGAGCATCATATTCATTTTTTTCATCATCATTTGTGGAAAAGTTGAGTCTCAATATGCCGTCTATAATATCTATACATGTAGCTACCCCAAGCAGACATGTTACCGTTTGTGACACCAGTTTCAAAGGGGTAGAAGTTAAGAACCTGGCTAGTACATTTCTAGTGAATTTGATACAATTTAAACATCGGGGAATAGATGTTGTAAGTTCAATTCAGTTTCAAGACTTGAAATAGCTTGTCTATTTCAAGGCCTTGAAACAGCTTTCAAAGCCTTGAAAATGACTATGCTTTATATGCATGAACTGAGGGGGAGTTTCTGATCTGTTTTCAACTCCTCAAACCTTGTGCATGATTCGTTAAAACTTGATGATGAGATACAAATTACACATTTTACATTCTATTATCCATCCCTTTGATTTAGTTTTTCAGTGAAGTTTTGTTTCCTATTTTATAGGATCTATTTCTTAACCTAAGTTTTGGAAGAAAGGAAATTGTGTGATGATTTCATTCTGTGATCAATCCTGCTGTGTCCGGGAGTTTCCTAATAGATGTTTATACAATATCAACACAAGATCATTGAAGATACTGATCAAACTATCCGTTGGAGAAGCTATTAGAGAAGCCAAAGCTGAAGCTACAAAATAGAGAAATTTGTTATGAGAAGATCCAGAAGATTTGCAAGTCATACTTTTCTATAAAAAGAGGGAAAGCTGAAGCATTTCAATAGGAAAATTAGCATAGACACTCAAAAAAATTAAAGGATTGAAAACCAAAAAGAAGCAGATTCAATTCTCTCAATCCAAGCATTAGAAGTACACTCCATACTCACTCCAGATTCAGTTCTAGTGTTCTTCTCTTCTTAACTTCATTTGTATATCATTTTGATAATACTGCTAGTTCTCATTCTCAAGGATTTTTCAAGGTGAACAACAGAGAGTTCTTTGTTAATCAGATAGATAGGGAATTTACTAGAAGGTTAGTGAGAACCACAAGCTATAATAGAGTAAGGCATCTCTCTGTGCTTGAGATCTAGGGCTTAGTTGTGGATTAATAAGAATTGTATTGAAAATCCTGCAGGGAGAAGATCCTTGAGGTAGAGACGTAGGTCCAAGTGTACTGAATTCTATATATCTTGTGTCTCTTGCATTTACTTTTCAACTTCATAATTAGTTCTTTTGCAGCATTCAAAACAATTTTATTTCAACGGTTAGAAACTCCTTTCAAGGCCTTGAAATATACTTATCTTATAAACTTTAAATGGTTTCATTCCAAGGGCTTGAAACTCATTTCAAGGTCTTGAATCACTCTTCACTGACTACATTTTTTTTTGAAACCACTCTTCTTCCAAGTTTAGCATAAGTTGGCATACTCTATTAACCCCCCCCCCCTCTAAAGTATTGATCCTGCATTTCTACCTACAGTACACCCCTTCAATTGGTATCAGAGCTTGTATGACTACATAGATCTAACCATCTTGTGATTATGAGTACTGTAGGTGATGGTGGTTTCTCTCAGTTAAGAGCTGCTAACAGACCTCCTCTCTTCTGTGGAGGCAATTTTGTTGACTGGAAAGCTTTGATGAAAATGTTCATCATTGATCAAGATATGGAGCTCAGGACTATTATTCAAAATGGTCCTTACACTTTCTACACAGAGAGAGATGGGAGTAGAACTCCTAAATATGGAGACACACTCTCCTCTTCTGAGTTAGAACAATTTTCCAAAAATTTTAAAGTTATGAATCTCTTATATTATGCTTTGACTGCAGATGAGTTTAAAAGGATCTGAGGTTGCAAGTATGCCAAGGAGATCTGGGATAAGCTTGTGGTGACTTTTGAAGGAACCAGGAAAGTCAAGCAAACCAAGATCAACATATATCTCAGGCAATAGTAGCTCTTCAAGATAAATGTATATGAGTCAATAAGAGACATGTTCAAAAGATTCACTGACATTATCAATAATCTTGATTCATTGGGAAAACACATTTCCAATGAAGAAAATGTTAGAAAGATTTTGATAAGTCTTCCAAAGGAAAAAAGGGAACCAAAGACTACTGCTATTGAGGAACCTCATGATCTCTCATTACTTCAACTTGATGACCTACAACGGAAGCTCATTACACAATAAATATATATGAATGAAATTGATGGAGAACTACCAGAAAGGTGTCAAGAACCTATCTCTCAAGGAAAAAGAGAATGAACCATCTCAAAGTCTTGAAACTGAAGATGATGATGACGATCCATTTGCTTTAATCTCCAAAGCCTTGAATAAAATTCTTAAAATGAAGCAGAACTTTGGAAACAAGGACTTCAGCGGAGATAGACAAAGATCGTCTAGCACCGAAGACTACAAAGGTAAATCTTCTTCACATGGTAACAAGCCTAAAATTATGAATGTCTTTGAGTGTGGTGATGCAGGACACTTGATCAGAGACTGTCCACACAAAAAGAGCAAGAAATTTCAGAAGAAAGATCATGATAGAAGAAAGAAAGCAATGATAGGATCCTGGAGTGATTTAGAAACCTCAAGTGACTATGAATCTGAAGAAGAGCATGCCGAACTATGCTTTATGGCCAAGCATGATGAATGTTCTGAAAAGAACATTTAGGTAATGGTAAACTACTTGATTTCAAAACCAACAGAAGCCTTCTCTGATTATCTTAGAACAATGCTTTTAAAGGAAGAGGAATACCTGAAAGAGATTAGAGTTTTGAAAGAAAAATTTCATGAGCAAGCAAAAGAAAACGTGCATCTTGTTTGCCTGAATCAAAATCTTGAAATTTCTCTGAAGAACACTGACAGTGATTTCAAGGCCTTAAAATACAGTTTCAAAGCCTTGAAAACACAAGTCAAGGAAGTATTCACTGAGAACTTTATTTTGAGTGGTATCATTGTTAATCTAAGAAATCAAGTTGATGAATTGGATAAACAAAAGAATACTCTACCTGAGAAACTTCAAGAATCTGAATCAGTCAAAACAAGACTTGGAGGCTGAACACAACTTGAACTTGATTCTTGGAGGTAGCTTAAGTCTGTTCACAAAACACGTATTGGATACAGTCCAAATTTTCGCAAGAAAAACAATACCAGATTTGTGAAAGTTGTAAGCAGGACATCTCCTAAGTGCCATTACTGCAATAAGATTGGTCATGTTAAGATGACTTGTACTTTTAGGAAAAGAGAACCTCACATAATGAGGAACACTTATCCCTTCCAACTCAAAGGACATGTTGGACAGATTTAGGTTCCTAAAGGGGTTTGACCACCAAACGTGGTTGACCCTGAATATGAATCTAAATGCCACACTTGGTCTAATAGCTGGGTAAGGGCAGTAAATGGTGTTTGCATGTAGTCACCAAGATCAAAGAACATAATGGTTTATGGACAGTGGTTGCTCGAGACACATGAGTGGAAATAGATCTCTATTCTCAAAACATAAAGAGCAATTAGAAGGATCAATTAAACTTGGTGAAAAAGGAAAATTCAGAATTCTTGGTATTGTTAAAGGTTGTATATATTCTGAAAATTCCATAATTTGATGTATATCTAGTTGATGGTTTGAAATTCAACTTGCTTAGTGTATCTCAGCTTTGTGACAATTGTAACAAGGTTATCTCTGACCAAGAGAAATGTGTGGTGCAAAATGGGAAATCTGGAAATTGCATACTCACTGCGTCTAAGTCAAACAATGTTTATATTTTTCAAACTAACAAAGGTGCAGGAGAAAAATTGAAGTGCCTCAAGGCCTTGAAAGATGATTCAAAGCTTTGGCACAGAAAGTTGGGACACATTACCTTGTATACCTTGAACAAGCTAGTTTCCAAGAACTTAATAAGAGGTATACCCTCTATCAAGTTTAAAGATGAAGAAGTATGCAAGGCATGTGCACAAGGCAAGCAAACTATAAGCTCTTTCAAACCAAAGAACTTTGTAAGTACTACTAGATCATTGAATTACTGCATATGGATCTGTGGTCCTATGAGAACTCCAACTCCAAAGGGTAAGGATTACATGCTTGTTATTGTATATGATTTTTATAGATATACTTGGGTTATGTTTCTTAGAGAAAAATCCGAAATTCTTACTGATTTTTCCAAGCATTGTAGAGAACTTCAAATCTTGAAAAACCTACCTATTCCTTCAATAAGAAGTGATCATGGTAGAGAGTTTGATCAACTTGAGTTTTATGTATTTTTTTCTAAGCATGGTATCTCTCACAACTTTTATGTTCCTAGAACTCCTCAACAGAATGGAGTTGTTGAAAGAAAGAACTGGACCCTTGAAGACATGTCAGGAACAATGCTTCTTGATAATAAGTTGCCAAATTATTATTGGGCATAAGCTGTGAATACAAAAAACTATATTCTTAACAGGTGCTTGACCAGACCTATTCTGAAGAAGACCCCTTATGAGCTGTTCAAAGGAAGAAAGCCAAACATTTCTTACTTCAAACCTTTTGGCTGTACTTTTTTTGTTGACAATAACTGTAAGGAAAATCTTGATAAGTTTGATGCAAGAACTGATGAAGGTATTTTTCTTGGCAACTCACAGACAAGCAAAGCCTATATAGTATACAATAAGAGAACCAAGATTTTTGAAGAAAGCATTCATGTTATATTTGATGAAAGCTATGATGGTTCTTTGAGTGATGGTTTTGCAGATCTTAATCTGAACAAGCATGATTGAGATACTAAAGAAGAATCCTCAGAAGGTTGCAAGGAAATATTACAGGAACAAAGAAGGCATTTTTAAGGCCTTGAAACTAAGGTTCAAAGACTTGAAAGAGAACCTCGAGAGAAGATAGCAAAAAAAGCTAATACCTCAAGTTCTCAAAGACTTGAAAAAAAAAAATTAGAGAGCCTAAACCTTGGACACCAAGGAAGAGATTTAAATATATCTCATCTCATCGTGCTGAAAACATTCTTTCTGATCCAACCATTGGTACACAAACCATATATCAGTTGAAGAATCTTTGTGCTTATAATGCTTTTATCTCTCTTGTAGAACCTAAAACTGTGAAGGAAGTTTTACAAGAAGCAGACTGGATTATTTCTATGCAAAGTGAACTCAATGAGTTTCAAAGGAACATGGTTTGGAATCTAGTTCCTCCTCCAAGATATGAGTCTGTCATTGGTACCAGATGGGTATTCAGAAACAAGTTAGATGAGAATGGAAAGGTACTCAGGAACAAATCTAGATTGGTAGCTCAATGTTAAAATCAAGTAGAAGGTATTGACTATGAAGAAAATTTTTCTCCTGTTGCAAGGCTAGAAGCAATTAGAATTCTACTTGCATCTGCATCTCACAAGAACATGAAACTCTTTCAAATTTATGTGAAGTGTGCATTTTTAAATGGCTATTTGCAAGAAGAAGTTTATGTTGCTCAAACTCCAGGTTTTGAAAATGAAAAGTTTCCAGATCATGTTTACAAACTTGACAAGGATCTTTATGGTTTGAAACAAGCTCCAAGAGCTAGGTATGAAAGATTGTCAAAATTTCTACTTGAAAATGATTTTAAAAGATGATTAGTAGATAAAACCCTTTTTCATAAAAACTCATGAGAAAGATATGATTGTAGATCAAATTTATGTTGATGATATTTTGTTTGGAGCTACTAATGATCTTTTGTGCAAGGAATTCTCAAGTCTTATGGGCAGGGAATTTGAAATGAGCTTGATGGGAGAATTGAACTTCTTTCTTGGACTTCAAATTCATTAGATGAAGAAAGGAATAGTCCTACATCAAAGCAAGTACACAAGATATTTTATAAACAAATATAATATGTCTCCATCCAAAGAGAACAATACCCCCATGAGTTCTACATTATCTTTAGACAAAGATGAATCTGGTAAGAGTGTGAATGTTAAAGACCATAGAGGTATGATTGGATCATTACTCTACCTCACAACTAGTAGACCAGATATCATATTTAGTATTTGTATGTGTGCTAGATTTCAAGCCGATCCTAAAGAATAACACTTGACTGCAGTTAAGTGAATATTTAGATATCTCAATGATACCGAAGACTTAGGGTCTCGGTATCCTAAAAAATCTAACTTCTATTTGTGTGGCTATTCAGATGCTGACTATGCATGATATAAAGTTGATAGAAAGAGTACATCAGGATGTTGTCAATTTCTCGGATCATCTTTAATCAGCTAGCATTCAAAGAAGCAAAACTCATTTGCACTATCCACACCAGAAGATGAATACATAGCAGCTGGAGCGGGCTGTTTACAAGTGTTATGGATAGCACAACAAATGAGAGACCTTGGATTTGGTTTCAGAGATATACCTATCAAGTGTGATAACACAAGTGCAATATCAATTACAAAGAATCCAGTTCAGCACTCAAGAACAAAGCATATTGATGTTAGACATCACTTCATCAGAGATCATTCTTAAAAAGGTGATATTGTTCTTGAATTAGTTTCTACGAACTTGCCATTTGCAGTTATCTTCACTAAGCAATTGCTAGATGAAAGATTCTCAGCATTAAGATTGGAATTGGGCATGCTAAATAAAGAAGCATTGGTTTAGGGGGAGAATCAAGTAAGAATTTTGTGTTTCAAAGGATTGAACTGATATTCAAAGCCTTTAAAATCTTTTCAAAGCTTCGAGAATATGTGCTTTAAACCATACATCTTTTCAAGGCCTTGAAACGTATTCCAAAGCCTTGAAAATAAGACTGCATGCTACTTAGTCAATAACTTAGATCTTTGAATGTTGGGTGTTATCTTTGTAGATAATTGCTCAATATTGCCCCTTAATTTTTCAAATACATCTTTTCAGCCAAAATAGTATTATATCTTTTCCAACGGCACACACAAATTTTGAATCTTTTTTATTCAGCAGATCTTGAAAGGTTAGGAAGAATATTTAGTTTCCTTTTCAAACTGAAACTCTCTTCTATATATTTTCTTCTTTCTTTCTCTCCGTCGTATCTATCCTACCTCTCTCTTCTTTTCACCAAAATTTAATGAGCACTACAAGAGCCTCTGACATAATAAAGATGGATGGTGCTTCAAAGGCTGGCACAGAGAAGAAAATAAAGGCCACTGTGGAAGAGGCTCAGACCATCAGTGCAGATTCAAGTTCAAAGACACCTACTGCACATGGCAACTCCTCCTCCCAAGAAGAAGGCAAAGAAAGATTAGACACCTGTGTCCAGCAAGAAGAAAAAAGTGTGGAGTCTTCTGAAGAAAAACATAAGGGGATTAAGATTGGTAGCCCTAAGAAGGTAAAGAAGAAGGCAGACAAAGCAGACAAGGGAAAAGAAAAAGAAAAGATCTACATTCATGACTCGGCTTCAGATGCAACTTCAAGTTCATATGAAACCCATCCTTTATCAAAGAAGGAAAAAATTGGAGAAAGAACTTCAAGAAGCTGAGTCAGATTCTATCCTGGAAACTTGAAGAAAAGATCATAAGAAAAGTTCACGTGATTAAGAAAATTTTCTAAAGAAGAAATGAAACAGGGAAGAAAGGAATTATAAGGGTTAACCTTCCTGTTCAACAGTGTGATCAAGACCATAAGCTGAATCATTGAGGATGTTAATATGGCTCAACAGGAAGAAGAACAGGTTGATGATGATGAGGGAAATAGTCAGGAAGAGGATGCAGAGCAGCAAGGAGATGATGACCCAACCCCTTAACTCTTGTCTACTCTTTCTTATCCTTTTCAAGGCCTTGAACTCTTTTTAAAAGTCTTGAAAATTATATCTTATCAATCAATATTTCAAAACTTTCCAAAAACTCATATCCAACAACTTTTCTCATTCTTTTTTTGATGAAAGTCAAAAAAGGGGTTGAGAAATCTAAGTTTTTTTATTATTTTCTTACTACGAGAACATGGCCTTGTTATTTTTCAATAGATTTATCTGAACTTTGATATTATGTGTTATTTTCAGTAAGTTAATAAGTTGGATGTAAGCTGGACATCTTGTGCTTTAATTGGCTGTACTATATGCTGATGAGTATTTTTTGCAGAAACATAGTATCAAACAGAATGTGATTTTGTCTTCCATCAAGGGGGAGATGGTAAGTTCAATTCAGTTTCAAAACTTGTAATAACTAGGCCTTTAACAGCTTTCAAAGCCTTGAAACTGACTGTGCTTTATATGCATGAACTTAGGGGGAGGTTCCGATCTTGTGTAAACTCCTAAACCCCTGTGCATGATTAGTTAATACTTGATGAAGAAATACAAAGTATTTTGACACATTTTACAGTATATAATCCATCTGTTTGACTTAGTTTTGCAGGGACTTTTTGTTTCCTCTTTTACAGGATCCATTTCCTAACCTAAAGTTTGCAGGAAAGGAAATTTTGTGAGTATTTGATTATGTGATCAATCTTGTTGTGTTTGGAAGTTCCTTAACAGATGTTTATACAATATCAACACAGTATCATTGAAAATACTGATCAAACTATCCGTTGGAGATGCTATAATAAAAGTCAAAGGTGAAGCTACAAAATAGGGAAGTTTTTTATGAGAAGATCCAGAAGATTTGCAATTCAAACTGCTCTATAAAAAGAGGGAAAGTTGAAGCATTGCAACGGGAAAATTAGCAGAGACACTCAAAAACATTCAAGGACTTACAAGAAACAAAGAAGCATATTCATTTCTCTCAATCCAAGCATCATAAGAACACCGCATACTCACTTCAGATTCAGTTCTAGTGTTCTTCTCTTCTGAACTTCATTTCTATATCATTTTGATAATACATCAAGCTCTCGTTCTAAAGGGTTGTTAAAGGTTAACAATAGAGAATTATTAGTTAGTAAGATAGCTAGAGCAGGTACTAGATAGGTTAGTGAGAACCACAAGCGGTAACAGAGTAAGGCATCTCTTTGTGCTTGAGATCTAGGGCTTAGCTGTGGATTAATTTGAATTGTGTTCAAAATCATGCAGGGAGAAGATCCCAGAGGTAGAGACATAGGTCCAAGAGGACTGAACTCTATTTATCTTGTGTCTCTTGCATTTACTTTTCAGTTTAATACTTAGTTATTTTGCAGCATTCAAAACAATTTTATTACAAGGGTTTGAAACTCATTTCAAGGCCTTGAAATAGACTTATCTTTTAAACTTCAACTATTTTCTGTCCAAGGGCTTGAAACTCATTCCAAGGCCTAGAATCACTCTTCACTCACTACAATTCATTTTGAAACAACTCTTCTTGCAAGTTTTGCAAAATTTGGCATACTCTATTCAACCCCCCCCCCTTCTAGAGTATTGATCCTACATTTCTACCTATTGTAGACCCCTTCAGATGTCGTACAGGGAAAAGATTGGCTAATTAAATATCGAGAATTGATATTTTGTCACGATCAGAAAATCAGGCTTAAGGGTCCAAAAGTAGAAATGTTTCTTACCCTAGCATTACAAGGGAACAGCGCATCCGACTAGTGTCAGCCTTAACCATAGTCAACCAAGTGAAGAAGCATTCCTGACATTGAAGAAAAAGTTGACTTCAGCACTTGTGTTAGCTTTACCTATTTATTATTGTGAGTTTGATTTTTACAGCGACACATCGAAGAAGGGTATAGGATGCGAGCTAATGCAGGAAAGAAGGGTTATTGCGTATGCTTCGAGACAGCTAAAAACTCATGACGAGAACTATGATACGCACAATTTAGACCTTGAAGCAATAGTTTTTGCATTGACCACAGCAGTCTAAGTACGTCTTCACGCAGAAAGAGCTAAACAACAGGCTAAGACGTTGGTTAGAGATTATAAAGGATTATGACTTGCGTATCCAGTATCAAGAGGGAAAGGCAAAACGTAGTTGCTGATGAGTTACGCCAAAAATGAAGCCATAATTTAGATGCTATGCTAGTTTTTCCAGAAAGGCTATGTCATGAGTTTCGAAAGCTCGTATTGAAGTGGTGGAACAAGGTGGAGTGAAGAGTATTCTGGGAGTATAATAGTTGTTCCAGATGTCTTAGAAGAGATAAGGAGTAACTATCCAGGAGATGTGAACTTGGAAAGGATAAATGATAAGATTTTAGAAGGGCAAACAAAGGACTTTAAGATACATGAAGATAGAAGTATCCCTTACAAGGGGAGATGGTGTGTACCACATAAGTTTGCGAAAAGCAAGGAGGAGTTGATGCGCGAAGTGCATACTACACCCTACTTAGTATATCCAGGGGGTGATAAACTCTATAAAGATTTGAAGAAGACATTTTGGTGGCCCAAAATGAAAAAGGAGGGAGCAGAGTTTGTGGCGGAGTTTGTCAGAAGGTGAAATTCGTGCATAAAGGAATGGAATGCTTAGTTCAGCCATTAGATGTTCAAGTTTGGAAGTGGGATTCAAGGTCGATGGACTCCATAACTGCTTTGCGGACATCGAAGAATGGGCTGAATTAGATTTGGGTCGTGGTTGACAGACTTACTAAGATAGCAAGGTTCATTCAGATGAAAGATACATGGAACATGGAACAAAGAGCCGATTCATATATGAAGAACATTGTGAGGTACCATGGAGTCCCAAGCTATATAGTTTCCGGAAGGGATCCCAACTTTCTCTCTCACTACTGGAAAGCACTTCATAAGGCATTGGGAACCAAGTTGAAATTTAGTAATTAATTCCACCCTGCTACGGATGGACAGACCGAGACGAAAATTTAGACAATTTAGGATGTGCTAAGGGCTTGTGTTACAGACTTTCAAGGTTCATGGATTGATAGATTACCTGTGATAGAGTTTTCCTACAACAACAGTTACCACGCCAGCATTGGCATGGCACCACACGAAGCGTTGTATGGAATAAAGTGCTAACACCACTGTGTTGGAGCGACATAAGCGGGATGATAGTGATTAGTACTTATTCAATAGAAGAGATGATAGATCAGGTGAGACTTATCCACTAGCGAATGAAAGCAGCTCAGGATAGGAAAACGTCCTACGCTGATCAGAAGCGGAGACCATTAGAGTTTCAAATTGAAGAAAAGGCGTTCCTTAAAGTTCTCCTACTAAGGGAGTCATGAGTTTCAACCAGAAAGGGAAGTTGAGCCGAATTCATTGGACCGTACGAAGTCATAGAAAATATTCGAGAAGTGGCTTATCGGTTGGATCTACCATCAAAATAAGGTTGTGTTCACAATGTATTCCACGTATCTGAACTGAAGAAGTATGTTCCTGACCCGTATCATGTATTAGATCCCGAACCGGCGGAATTGGATCCTTCGTTGAGTTATGAAGAGCATGCTGTTAAGATTATACTTAAATACAAGGGAAACCCGCAACAAGAGTGTCAAACTGGTAAAGGTCTTGTGGACGAATCACCTCACAGAAGAGGCAACCTTGGAAGCGGAGGCTGATATGAGAAAGAAGTATCCTCATCTTTTTTCACGTAGTATTTTGAGTTCCGAGGACGTCACTCTTCTAAGGGGGAGAAGATGTAATCCTTCGGTTTTAAATACGTCATTTTAGTACTCCGTATAGTGTATTGCTCATTGTACATGACCTTAGGTTTTCATTTAGTAGATATACCCTAGAGTGAGACTCATACCTTAATGGGTGTTGAGAAGTTGGTTTAAGCTCCGAAGATGAAGCTCTCTTTAAGTGGGGAAGGATGAAATACCCCGTTTTGTAGATACAGCTGTTTTGTAACATTATTATTCAGTTTAGGGAGTAAATTTTTATTTTTCATTAAAGTCTTGTGGGTTTTATGACTTTTACCAAAATTAATAAATGTCTTTACTAAGTTAAGGGGTGGTGGATGTATTTTACCCAAACTAAGTGGGGAATACGTGTCTTTTATATATTTATAGTTTACTTAGTGTTCTATTTATTAAAAAGTTACGTAACATATAACGTTTTAAGGTTACCAAAACGCAAAGTTTTAATTAATTACGCGTAGCTAACCGCCGCGTCACGTGGTGCTCCTGCCACACCCAAACCTTTTCTCTACCATCTTCTCCATTCTCCATCAACGAACAAGAATGAATCTCCATGTTCGACTTCAACACCACCACCCCAAATTTTGACTTCCTCCTCTGCGAATTTCAGTCCCTATTCACTCCTAATCCACCAAGGACCGATTATTCCTCACCAAGAAAACCAATTATTCCTCACCAAGAAACCCAATTATGCCCATCTCGCAATCATCCAAATCTTCACAAGATTCTTCACATAAAAGTATATATAAACCCACCTTTGAAACATGAAATCTTCACACTCAAATCACAACAATCTCTCGCTCTCAATTTCACTCTGTCTCTCTCTCCCGTTCGGTTTTACAAAGAAGACAAGCCGGGTCCTACGAGTGGCAAAGCCAGCTCCTCCGCTGTTCCGCCGTCCTTCCTGCCGCTGCCGTGCGCCGTCGCCATCGTCGCGTTCCCATCCTTCCTCCGTTTTGTTCTTCAATTCTTCATTGTTTCCTTGTAAATTTAGTTTCTTTGGAATTTTGGTTGCGGGTTGAAGATGTTCCAGTGGGTTAAATGGGAAGAAGCTAGATTGGTTTTAGTTGCAAACATGTGGTTGCCGTTTTTCACATTATAAAGCTTGTAGGGGTTTGGTTTGCTTTTATCAAACTGTACTAGGAATCTCTTGTCGTTATTCAAACAATGTGTTTGAGGGGAGCTTTATGTAGTTTATAGGATTTTCTTAATTTTTTATATTTTTCATAAAACTAGTATTTTTAATAGAAATTAATTAAGTTCTATATCATTTAAATAAGTTCTTATTGTTTAAATCTAGAAGCAGTTTATTAATATAAATAATTTTAGTATGTTTTCATAATAAACAAAGCTAGTTTTTATAAACAATATTTTAAATAAAAGTCTTAGTTTTACCTTAGTAAATTTAGGGAAAATAATTAGGGGTTGCTCTTGCATTTACATGTAGAAATTAGTGTGTATTATTTTCGTGTTAGCAATATGTTAATTAGAATATTGTATAATTGTCGTAGGCGAGTTCTGAGACGAAGGTTACGTTGAGTACAAAGACTGAGTTGCTGTAGTTGCTTCTATTTGAGGTTAGTAAACATGTCAGGCCTAGTGTGCCTAACGCCCTTTCGTGTCAAATGATTTCTTCGTACTTGTCTCAAAATGAACTGATGTGTTATGTGCTATTTGTACATTGGGTTTCTACTTTTCAAGCCATCTTCTCAGAATTATCACAAGAATCAAATAATTGATGATGTCGTACAGTGGAAGAGTTGTACGGGGTGTTTCATGGTTAATTTTGGTTTGTTCGTGTTGATTACAATCACTCGTCCAATTAATTTTATTTAATCTGGTTGGAATGCCCCGGATAGCTTCATATACTCACTCTTCTGGCCGCAAGAGTCTTAATGGGGTGTGGACACTTAAGGTCCTGGATGCTTGCGAGATGGTAGTTATTTTCCCCTGTATCAACAAATTAACAATGTGGTTTTTGTTTTGGTGTTTGTATATGGAAAATTGAAGAATATGTGATTTTGGAATTCCCTAATATGAACAATGACATTGGAATCTCTCTTGTTTTCTTCTAAGTAGTTATTGCTGATTTTGGAACTGTGATGCTGAACAAAGCATCAATAAGGAAAAAGGCAAGGCCATAATGATGGCGAGCAAAGGAAAGAGCAAAAGGTTTTCTTCTACCTCCAAAGGGAAAGGCAATTCAGTTTCAAAACCTAAGGAAGCTGACCTTAATTCTGCTGGTGGCGTTGCCAAGGGCGTGACTAAGGGTGATTATCTCTACTTCAGTCAGCCTGGACACTGGAAGAGGAATTGCCTAAAGTATCTAGAGGATAAGAGACTTGGAATAGTTATTCCACCACCACTAGGTATTTTTGTTATAGATGTCAATTATATATCTCTTCATTATGGGTATTGGATATTGGATGTGGATTTCACATTTGTTGAAATGTGAACGATCTCAAGAGAAGTAGAAGATTGGCTAAAGGGGAGATAGATATGCCTGTCGTGAATGGAGCACAGGTTGTTGCATTGGCCGTGGGCGTGTACGATCTGTCTTTGCCTTCAAGTATTAGTTTTAGAATTAAATAATTGCTATTTTGTGTCTGCTATGAGCAGAAATATTGTTTCTATTTCTTGTTTGGACAAGGACAGTTTTGCTATTTCAATAAAGGACAATTGTTTCTCCATTTATTGCAATAGTATTCACTATTGTAGTGCCCAATTATTTAATGGATTATATATCCTTCATCTAAATCATGTTTATAACATAAATACCAAGAGGATTAAAATGAATGATTTAAATCATGCTTATCTATGCCACTGTTGTCTAGGCCATATAAATGAGAAACGTGTTTCTAGACTGCATAAGGATGGATTTTGGACTCATTTGATTTTGAATCATATGATATATGTGAGGCTTCTTTATTGGGAAAGATGACATATTCTCTTTTCAATAAGATAGATGAGAGGACTAGTGAGGAATTGGCGATCGTACATACTGATGTATGTGGGCCATTTGCCACGCCTGTCACGGGTGGTTACGTCTATTTTTTATTACTTTTGATGATGACTTCAGTAGATATGGATTTGTATTCCTTATGAAGGCCATAGCCAAATCCTTTGAAAAGTTCAAAGAATTCAAGAATGAAGTAGAGAAGTAACTTGGCAAGAGTACAAAGCTCTACGATTGGATCGTGGAGGAGAATACTTAAGCCAAGAGTTTGAAGACTATCTTAGAGAGTGTGGGATCTTGTCCCAACTCACCTCACCCGGAACACCGAATGGAATGGCGTGTCCGAGAGGAGAATCGACACTGTTGGACATGGTTCGATCTATGATGTGTCAAACTGATCTTCCATTATCATTTTGGGGCTACGCTCTATTGTGTGCAGCTTTCACCATTAACCGTGTTCCATCTAAATCGGTCATGAAGACTCCATATGATATGTGTTGTGGGAGGCGTCCCGTAGTGTCCTTCATGAGGTGTTGGGGCTGCGATGTCTATGTAAAACCTTTACAAACAGGCATGATTGGGCCCATGTCGGATAATTGTATGTTTGTGGGATACCATAAGGAAACTAAGGGATATTACTTCTACAATCCAACCGAGAACAAAGTGTTTGTTTCCGGGTCTGGCGTGTTTCTAGAAAGAGAGTTTGTCTCTTAAGAAGCAAGCGAGAGGACTGTAGAACTTAAAGAAATTGAAGAACCACAAACCACTGATCCTACTATGGAATATGAACAGGAACCACATGATGTTGTGGATGAACGTGTTGTGGTAACACAAGATCTTCGTAGGTCGAGTAGAGTGCGCCAGGAGCCAGAGAGTTATGGACTTCTCCTTACTGAGCATGGTGACACATTGCTCATAGATGACGAGCATTCTACCTATGGAGAGCCCATGAAAGGGCCGGACTCTCAGAAGTGGCTTAAAGCCATGGAATCCGAGATGAAATCCTTGTATACGAAAAAAGTGGGACTTTGGTGGAACCACCCCAAGGGGCGCGACCCATAGGGTACAAAAGCGTCTTCAAGAAGAAGACCGACATGGATGGTAATGTGATTACCTATAAGGGACGATTGGTGGCAAAATGATTCAGACAGATTCATGGTATAGACTATGATGAAACCTTTTCACCAGTCGCGATGACCATATCCATTCCAATCCTACTTTCCATTGCAGCTTATTACGACTATGTCATTTGGCAGATCGATGTCACAACAACGTTTCTGTATGGAAACCTCCTCGAGGATGTGTTCATGACACAACTTGAGGTTTTTGTGGATCCATAGCATGTAAATAAAGTCTGTAAATTGCAATGATCCATTTATGGATTGAAGGAAGCTTGTTGGAGTTGGAATCGACGTTTTGATGAAGCAGTCAAAGAGTTTAACTTCATCAAGAACGAAGATGAATCTTTTGTCTACAAGAAGTTTAGTGGGATCTCTTTAGTATTTCTGGTCTTGCATGTGGATGACATACTAATAATTTTAAACAACATTCATATGCTGCAATATGTGAAGGATTGGCTAGGAAAGTGTTTTTCAATGAATGACTTAGGGGATGCAGCTTATATACTTGGTATCAAGATCTATAGAGATATATCGAGCAAGCTGCTACGCCTAAGTCAAAGTACATATATGGACAAGGTGTTGAATCACTTCAACATGCAAGATTCCAAGAAGGGATTCTTGCCCATGTCGGATGGAATCACTCTTTCGAACAATGATTGTCCTTCCAATGAGATTGAGAAGGACCGCTTGAGTCGGATTCCCTATTCTTCGGCTATAGGTTCCATCATGTAAGCCATCTTATGTACTAGACAAGTTGTGTCATACGCGCTGAGTGTGAAAAGCGGATATCAGTATAATCCAGGTGAGTGTCACTTGATAGCGGTCATGAACATCCTCAAGTACTTAAGAAGAACTAAGGACGCGCTCTTGATCTATGGAGGGGAGGAAGAGTTGTGTGTAAGGGGTTAAACGGATGCAAGTTCCAAACCGAAAAAGATGATTTCAGATCGCAGTCAGGATTTGTGTATTTCCTGGATGGAGGAGCTGTGAGATAGAAGAGTTCCAAGAAAGAGAGAATTGCTTATTCTACAACTGAGGCTGAGTACATTGCTGCGAGTGATCCAACGGAAGCTTTTTCGATTAGGATGTTCATACTGAGTTTGGTGTGGTTCCTACCATTGTGGATCCAATAGAGTTGTATTGTGACAACACTGTAGCGATCTCACAATCAAAGGAGATGTGAAGATATGTAAGATTCCTACAAATGAGAATATGTCATATCCTCTCACGAAGCCGCTTGTTCAGCGCAAGCATGAAGGGAACACTAGATCTATTGGCATACGAGATGCACCATATTGGCTCTAGGGCAAGTGGGAGACTGTTGGAATAGAAGCCCAGAAGGAAATCTTATTTAGTATGAACATTACTTTTGGCTAGAATATTCATTGTATTATTTATTGAGATATTTAATATAATTAAGGCCTTAGATTGGAAATGTGTTTTTTATCTTAAATATCGCTAGTTGATTATACTGATTAATAGAAAAATCAGCTATAGACTTGTATGGGGTTTGATTGATATGAAGATATCATGATCCAACACATGGGTATGCATTAAGGGTAATAGCTTACTATATTATCCACCATGAGGAGGCTACATACATGTTATGTAAAGTCACAAGTGCTTCTCGTAGTGACAACTGTACTGTCATCCTGAGACTTGAAATCACTAGATCCTCTAGTTGTGGAATATTGTGTTTTGATATAGTCAAACGCTACACCATAACTGGGTAGTAATAAAGGCGCTTATCGGACACAATAGGGAGCAAGCTTAGAGATGGTAGTGATGTAGATAGAATTTGTCCCTCCCACATAACGGGGGCAAATATCCACGGCCACTCGAGGGATGGTGCTTATAAAATGTCTGTCAAGACTCAGATAAATCAATATGGGATATTGATGTTATCTGCATGGATAAGACTATTCCCAGGATCGAGAAACTATGGATTAGATATACGAGTGTGACTTGTATGTCTCGTGTCCATTCCGGATAAAGAGACAAAGGGATGAGACAATACTTGCACAAGGTTTGTCGGATTACTGACTATTTCTATTAGTTGGATGGCATGGATATGTTGCTGGACACCGCTCCATGTTAGTAATCGTTACTACCATAAGTAGAAACCTAAGGGCTCACACTCCCTATGGATTAAACCAAACATGGGAATTAATAAATATAATTAATTATTAGGATTAATGCGCAACAACATGCAAACTTAGTGGGACTAATTTTAAATGTGGACTAATCTATGTAAGAACACAATTAGTATTGGCGTTTTTATATAGTTAACAAGGAGATGTTAGACTATATATAGGAAACTACTAGATTATTTCTCAAAAGTGAGTGTCATAACTTTTATAACACAAGGAGAGACAAAAAAAGCAAGGAAGAGAGAGAGAAGCCTAGTTCGAAGCCTAGACCCGTCCTCCCCCTTCTACCCGTCGGCCTCAAGGAGGCGTCCCGCCCCTTCAACTCCAGTTTGCGTGATTCTTCTTCTTCCTCCTTTATCACTAGCTATCTAAAAGGTGTGGAGGGTCCCGAGAAAATCTAAGGAGTGGACTATCCATAGAGACGTGAACAATATTTCGCGTTTGAAGTCATCCAAGAATACAAACAGGGTATCTGATAGTAAATCTATTACTATCATTATGATTTCTAGTCCTGTGATCCTTGGAGGGTCTTGTGCGGATCTTTGTTTGTTTTATTCCGCTGCGTAATCCGTTACAAAATGATACAGTTACCACAAGTGCGAGTATGATTGCTGTGTGTATCAAAAGTAGTTTCATGGTAGATCATGTATTTACCTAGTTTTGTATGTTGATGACATTCTGATTGAAACTCATAATATCAAGGACATCATAGAACCGAAGATGTCCCTTAGCGCGAAATTTGAAATGAAGAATCTAGGAGCTGCTCGGAAGATATTGGTAATTGAGATCTATAGTAACCGGAAGAAGAAGTAGCTTTTCTTGTTACAGCAGGGATACATCAAGAAGATCTTGAGCAGATTCAGGATATTATCAGCAAAAGCTATATATACTCATATGGAAACTAACATAAATCTAGGAATGTACATTGTTCAGACTCAAAAGGAGAAGGACTACATGTCCAAGGTTCAATATTCTAGCGCAGTTGGAAGCCCTATGTACGCTATGGTCTTCATTCGACCGGACATAGCATTCGCTATTAGTTTGGTTAGTCGTTTTATGGCTCAACAATGGAAGGACCATTGGCATGCAGTGAAGCGCTGGTACCTTAAAGGTATGTCAACATCTTGGTAGCTAGATTCTCGGATTCGAACTATGTAGGGGATATTGATAGTCGGAGATCTATGACTGGCTATGTGTTTACTTTGGGAGGTTCTGTTGTGAGTTGGAAAGAGACGCTACAGCCGAAGGTGACATTTTCAACCAAGGAGGCGGAGTACATGGATCTGACGGAAGCAGCAAAGGACACAGTGTGGCTGAAATGTATGGTCAATGATCTAGGCCTATATCACTACTAGAAATCTTAGGAAAAGCGTCATTAAGAAAATGCGGTTTTTGCTAAGATTAATGTTGTATTTAGCAAAAAACAGCATTAATTGCATCATTAATGCTAATGCTACATTAGCCAGTGTTACTTGCAGCATTAATTAATGCTGCACAGTTCTACTCACACCCTGCAGCATTAACACACTAATGTTGCATTTGAGAATGAAATTGCAGCATTATAGGGCTTTAATGCTGCATTTTTAGACTTAATTTTGGAGCTTTATTACAACCTAATGCTGCATTTTCAGCTTAGTTTTGCAGCATTACAATGATTAATGCTGCAATTTGAGGCATTTTTTGCAGCATTATGAGGGAGTAATGCTTTTTTTTTTATACTACTTTGCAACTGCAAAGTATATATAACCACACCACAATTATGCCTAAAATCAATATAAACCCAGCTAAATACAAAAATTCATATAAACCCTGCTAAATACAAAACATACAACTAATTAACAACACAATTAACTTGGTAAATACACACATTTCATTATAAATTAATAAATAAGTGTGCTTACATTATAGTCAATGTACCATCAAAGTACATGTAAAAAATATTTTGATAAGAAGTCTAATAACATTAAAAACTACTTGACTTTCTAATTTACTCGAGCTATCAAAATACCAAGTGCGCACGATCATGATTTCCCTCTTTCCACATGCCAAAACGCTCCATCTTGCTATCTTGTCTCCGCCAACTGCATGTTGCTTACCTGAAAGATCAACGTACCCAGCTAGTTCTTCTTACGCACCACCTAAAAGAACACAAACCATACTCCCAGTATTTTAGAACAATTTCACTCCAACTTTAGCTCAAACATAAGCCAATTTAGTCTACGGTGCTACTGAGATGGTTACAGATTTCTTACCAATTATGTAGCTTCTTCCTCCTATTTTCTGTGATGTTCTGGGTGGTTGTGAATGGTTAGCTATTGAACACATCAAAATTCAGAAGCTAACCATTCAAAACCACCCAGAACAGCACAAAAAATAAGAAGACGAATAAGATAACTTAAGAAAACTGCTACCATCTCAGACTCAAAACAGCATAGTGAAGGACCGTCAACTGGAGTTGTTATGTTAGTCGGAGCAGCAGAAGGACCGTCTTCAACCTCGACACGAGTTGAGCTCCTCGTTCGATTTGCAACATATACATAAACCTTATATACGAGCACGACACGGAACATGAATGTTATACATGTAATTATTAAAAAATAAGCATATTATATGCATGCATCCTTACATTGTTTCCCCCAATCACCATACTATTTTCTGTATCGTTGTTACATGCTGAGTTTTTTCTACGCATCCTGCTACTTTGGGACTCCTGTAACATTAACAACAACAAAACAAATGAAAAATAACTATAATACCATGCATGTGCAATGATACATTAATAAGGTATACAGTTCACTTACGTTGCTACCATGAATACCCATAGCGCCGTCATTATTATCCGAAAATTTGTTCAGTCCCAAAACTTCAATTTTCGCTCTATTTTCTTCGATTGTCATTCTCCTCTTATCTCATACTCTGCAAGCTTCTCAGCCCCTCCGCTGGAACACATCATCTACATGTACAGTAAAATCCTTAGCTTCCGTAATATATATACAATTATTAGTTAAGAGGCATAATACTACATACACTACACTTACGTTCATAGAATGAACCATAGCACCGTCCATATCATCCATGGTACATTCCTCGTTCTTATATCGTTTTGCAGTACTCATACGTTCCTGTAGTAAACATACAAAAGAAAGCCAATGTCTACATATTTAAAAATGCTAACAATACAAATTACAATTTGTAATGAAAATAAATTTATCTCATCTCAGACATTTAGATGTCAGAGACACACGACAACTCAGATACTTGCACCAAAAGGTGGACATGCTATATTAACTTTAGGATTTCAAGACACGTACAACAATAAGGATGGTATCTCAGATTGCATTGCATGAAATTTCAGACACAGTTATAAAAACCAGACTGTTAAAATTGACTTGATCTCAAGGAGCTACGAACAAGCTACATTATGTCATTCTAATCCGGATAATTTGACTAGTGGCAGTTTAGCTCTGCTAATATAAGACCAGGCTTTCAAATAGAAGTCAGTAATGCTATTGGAAGGGAATAGGTGTCTATTACAACATTGTTTTCATCCAAAGCATCCATTACACGAGCGGAGAATAACGAGCGTTTGGCCGTCATCGTAACCTGCAAAAGTAATTTATATCCATTGTCTGTTAATACCATGTTCATAAATATTTTTGCAGAATATAAACTTATAACGCAAAATGTCTATGCTTATAATTTTTTAAATGTAAATAAAATGTGAACTAATCAACAAAATCATCAGCACCATCAATATCGTTCTTGTCTTCATCATGGTCACTAATAATAGCATCATCCTCATAAATATAATCACCGTCATAATCATAATCATCTTCATCGGTGCTACTCTCATCTCGAATGGCGGAAACGAAAGTTTTATCAACATGAGGGAGGTCAACTGAGGTGCCTTCTAAATCCGCCCTACTCCAGCGAATTGGAACATCGTCCAGCTGTTGACTACTAAAAGGTTCTTCCACAGGACAGGTAACAGAATAATTGCCATTTTATCTCTCAGGTACATCACAAAACTCTCTCGGTGTCATCCCTATAGAAACACTCCTGTCAGCATGAACAGGGTCTTTCATATACCAAACTTGCTGAGCTTGAGAGGCTAAGATGAATTGTTAATCCGCTACTAAGTTCCGTTCATACAAGATATGCTTAAAGTTAACAAGAGTTAACTTGTACTCGTCTTGTTTCAAAGCGAGTCTGTTATCCACAGTCACACTTAAACATCACAAACTTGACGTCATTCGAGTAACGTAGTTCAATCAATTTTGGTAATCTATTCTATATCTCGAAGAGAGTCCGGGAGGCGGGAGGCGGAAAATAAGGATGGAAATGTTTCCTTATTTCATTGTGCCATTTTGGGGTCTATAAAAGGATCCTTAAGGGCCCTATGAACATATGTAAACATCTTTGGTCAATTCCACTCATTGAATAAAGGTCTGTCTTCCCCGTGAACGTAGTTAGCTCGATTAACCACATAAATGTTGTGTGATTGCGTCTTTCGTTATAGTTCGTGAGGCGTGAATGATTGTGAGAGGTATAATAACATAAACTTAAGAAGATAAATTCAAGTCTTAATCACCCTCAAATACGCTTCATGTAGTGCAGTGTCCAGATACTTCTGCAGACATCAACGTGAGAAAACATGCGTATGCGAATGGTGTCTTGAAACTTGAGGATACTCAAAGGAACGCTAAAAATATGTTTTTTCCAGATGTCTTTGTGCGAAGACATATTTTCTTGGTGCGAAGAAAAATTATTATGCCAGGAGCCAAAACTCTTCGTTGAATAGCTATCTGACTCAAACTGGGAAGATCTTTGCACTAAGACCTTCGCACGAAGACACGTGCCCTTCGAACGAAGACAATGCAGGAGGCGGCAAATTAGGGCTGGGTTGTTTCCTTATTGTATCGAGTCGGTTTTGGAGTTATAAATAGGTCCTCTGGGGTCTGAGAAACATATGTATGAATTGTGAATCGTTCCTCATCGTTGAATAAATTTCTTTATTCCCCGTGGACGTTGTTAGCTTGATTTGGTCTAGCGAACCACGTTAAACTTTTGTTTTGCATCTTTCGTTATCGTTCGTTAGGTGAGTGATCGAGTGAATCGTCATAACAATGCACTTTATTAGTTTTAAGTCCCATGGAGCGTGTTCAATCATTGCTATTGAGATCCCGACAGTGTTGAATCCCGGTAGCTGAGCTGCAAAACTAGGGTCACCCTTGAGCCAACTGCATTTGATGTGTTCCAAACAACGTGAAGTCCGCTGAAGGATAATTCACTCGTGCCAACCATGCTCGGGTTCTTACATGCCAAAATATTTGGAAATATTACAGCCTACATATGCGGTATTAGAAACTAGCAAGTCAGAACTCATCCTGACTTGTATGAAAGTGCTGTAATATCCAGACAAAATAAAGTATAAATAGTAGAAATCATTGCAAATCCTAAGTTTCTTTTTATATTGAAATTGAATTTGATAATCGTGATCAATATGTATGTACCTTTGATTATTAGTGTCTGCTACAAAGAAGTCTTGGAGAGGAATGTGGTCAGCTCTCAGTCCAACACAGAAGGACAGAGCCAAGATTACAAACAATACACTGATAATTCTATTCTTCATTTTTAGAGCTCTTTTTGGAAGGATATGTTTAATGAATAAGAGTATTTTATTGTATTTGAGTGTTTGTTACTATTAGAAAGTTCGAGGCCAGAAGTATACTAGAAATAGTAACAGTCGTTAGTTGGAGTTGCTAGAATTAGTATAAGTACTATAATTGAGAAATTGTGCAATAACAGTTTTCATTTAACTTCCTTTGGTTCTCTCATCTTCTTCACTCTTTCTAAATCTCCAACCCAATAATTCTTGACATGGTATCAGAGCCATAGATGCTCGTCGCCGATCTCTTCTCTGCTCAAATCTAGTTTCTTTGTAAATGGATTCGACTTCGTCTTCCTTCAATTTTTCGGCGTCTCTCCCGGATGGCCACATCTTTCTCATTTCCAATTTGATGTCGCTGATACAAATCAAGTTGGATTTGACAAATTACGTTTTTTAGCGTGCTTAGCTCAAGACGGTTTTGGTTGCGAATGATATTTTAGAGTTTTCACCGGCAAAATTCCTTCTCCGGCTCCTGAATTTGTCTCTTCAACTACTTAGGTTTCTCCGAATCCTTTTTATTTTTCATGGAAATCTGTGGTTCAACACTTACAGAGTTTCTTAATTGCTTCAATTTCGCGTAGTGTCTTTCCTTTGATTCCTCATTTATTTTCCTCCACCGCTGTTTGGACCAATATTAAGACTAGGTTTGCTACTCTCTCTCTATCTCATGTTCATCCATTGAATATTTTGCTATGTACCATCACCAAAGGTGATTTGTCTATGAAAACATATCTTAACAAAATTAAGAAACTCACTGATAGGATTTTACAAGTTAATGAGGTCATTCGAGAGGAGGATTTGGTACTGTATATGCTCAAACGTTTATCTCCTGATTATAACTATTTCAAGCCTAGAATTAGATCTAGGTCTACACCAGTTTCTATGGTGAACTGAGTGCCTTGTTGTTAAGTGAAGAATCGCAAATATCTATGTATAAATGCAAGTTTCTGCTCATCATGTCATTATTGTGGAACAGTTTGATGCATCAAATCCTCAAGTTATCTTCATGGAAAAAGGAAGAGGTCATTTTAAGAACCATTCAGGCTCTGGTTTTGTCTCTTTTCCATCTTATGTGGCTGCTCAACCCTCATATCATCCTCCAAGTTTTAAACCTCATTGAATAGGTAGAGAGGTCATGTTGCTGGTGACGTGTGTCACATCTGTGGTAAAGACAGACACAGTGTTCCCAATTGCTGGCAAAGGTTAAAAACCACTCAGTTTGTTGTCACTAAACCTAGACCTGAAGCTCATAAAGTTGTTTTGTAGTGTTTTGTTACGGATTACGCATCAGAATAAACAATAAACAATTCCATTCAAGACCCTTTAAGGATCACATGACTAGATATCATATCGATGGTAAAGGAAAGAAACATCGTGTCCCTATTTTGTCACCTATGATGACTTCACGTGAAATAGTATCCACGTTTCTCCTTGAGGCCGACGACAAGAGGGGGGGGCGGACGGAGTTTCGACCTCCTTGTCTGTCTCTCTCCTTGCTTTTTTCTCTTTCTCTTGTTTGATAACAATTATGACACTTATGAGAAACATAAGCTAGGAGTGTCTTTATATAGTGTAACAACTCCTTGTTAACTACATAATTTCCTCAATACTAATCATGCCCTTACATGGATTAGTCCACCTTGAAAATTAGTCCTACTAACTTTTATTGTGGTTGCGCATTGATCCTTCTATTTCATTTATCATATTAATTAATTCCCAAGTCTAGTTTAATCCATAGAGCGTGTGACCCCATAGGTTTCTACTTAGTTGGCAGTAACAGTTACTAACATAGAGCGGTGTCTAGAAATACATCTATGCCACCCAACTTATAGAAATATTCAGTAATCCGACAAACGTCGTGACCAATGTTTCTGTATTGTATTATTCCTTTGTCTCCATATCCGGGTTGGACACGAGACATACAAGTAACACTCGTATATACAATCCATAGTTTCTCGATCATGGGTAGTCCTATCCATGCAGATAACATCAATATCCTATAATGATTTTGAAGGGGTGTACAGTAGGTAGAAATACAGGATCAATACTTTAGAAGGGGGGTGGGGGTTGAATAGAATAAGCAAACTTTTGCTAACCTTAGCAAGAGTAGTGGTTTCAAAAGATTTGTAAAGAGATTCAAGGCCTTGAAATGAATTTAAAACCCTTGGAATAAAACAATTAGAGTAAACAGAAGAATAAGTCTATTTCAAGGCCTTGAAAAGAGTTTCAAACCCTTGAAATGAAACTGTTTCGAATGCTGCACAAGTTCTAGGTTTGTAACAGAAAAGTGAATGCAAGAGACAGAAGATATATACAGTTAAGTCCACTTGGACCTACGACTCTACCTCAGGGATCTGCGCCCTGCAGGATTTTCAACTCAATTTTTATTAATCAACAACTAAGCCCTAGATTTCAAGCACAGAGAGATGCGTTACTCTGTTACAGCTTGTGGTTCTCACTAACCTATCTAGTACCTGCTCTAGCTATCTAATTAACTAAGAATTCTCTATTTTTCACCTTAAACAATACTTGAGAATCAGAAAAAAGTAGTATAAGAATGATATACAAATAAAGTTCAACAATGAAAAACACATAATGTGAAACTGCAATGAGAGTGCAGTGTTCTTCAAATGCTTGGATTGGGAAAGAATGATCTGCTTCTTTGTTGCTTAACAATCCTTGAATGTATTTTCAGTGTATCTAGTTTTTTCCCATTGATTTGTGTCTCTTAATGCTTCAAACGGAGCTCCTTATATACAGCTCACTTGATTTGCAAATCTTTAAGATCTTCAGCAACAAACTTTCCTATTTTGTAGTAAACAACTTTGAATTCTCTAACACACTCCAACGGATAGTTGCTCAGTATATTCAGGTATACTTATCAGATCTTTTCCATAAACATGTTGAGAAGGTGTTACAATCATTAGATTGATTGCATAATAAAATCAACCAAGAATTTCCTTCCCTGCAAAACTCAGGTTCAGGAAATAAATCTTGCATAATAGGAATTAAACTTTCCCTACAAAACAGAGTCAAACAGATGGATTAGGTAATGTTTAACATATCAAAATACTTTTTCTTTCATCATCAAGTAATAATAGATCAAGCACAGGGGTTTAGAAGTTCATTTAGAATCATAAACTCCCCCTAAGTTCATGCTTATAAGTCTCAAACAGTTTGAAGGATTTGAAAGCTGTTTAAGGGCCTTGAAATAGACAAGCTATTTCAAGTCTTTGAAACATTGAAAATACTTTGAACTTACAGATTTATATGATTATGGCCAGACATTCAATAAGCACTACCCCTCGAGTGGTCGTGGATATTTTCTCCTGTTATGTAGCAGGGACAAATCCTTTCTACATCACTACAACCTCTAAGATTTCTTTCTATCTTGCCTGATGACTACCTTTATAGTTACATGGTTAAGGAGCAACGTTTGATAATATGAAAGCATCAAATTTCACAACTAGAGTATCTAGTGACTTCATGTTTAAGGACCACAATACCATTGTCACTACGAGAAGCACTTGTGGCTTTACATAACTTTTATGTAGCCTTCTCGTTGTGGGTCAATCCAGTATGCCATTAAACTTTATGCATATCAATGTTCTAGACTTGGTATCTCCATATCGATCTACCCACATACTAGTCTATAGTTGATCGTCCTATTAATCAATGTAATCGACTAGGGATATTTAAGATAAACAGCACATTGTAATATAAGGAATTCATTGTACTAAATATCTCCAAAAATAATACAATGATTATTCTAGCCAAAATATTTTTCATACTAAGCAAGATTGCCTCCAGGGCATCTATTCAAAAAGTCTCCCACTTGAACTAGAGCCAATCTGGTGCATCTCGTATGCATATAGATCTTGTTTGTCCTTCATGATTGCGTTGAATAAGCGGCTTTGTAAGTGGATCTGACTGATTTTCATATGTAGGGATATTGCATATCTTCACATCTCCTTGATCGATGATCTCTCGCATAAGATGGAACTTTCTATGTACGTTCTTGGATTTCTGGTGTGACTTGGGTTCTTTGGATTGTGTGATCGCTCCAATGTTGTGTCAATACAATTCCATTGGATCCACAATACTAGGAACGTCACAAAATTCATTAATGAACTTTCTTATCCAAACAGCCTCCTTTGCTGCACCCGATGCAATAATGTACTCATCCTCACTTGTAGAATCAACAACTATCTCTTGCTTGGAACTTTTCCAGCTCACAACTCCTCCATTCAGGCAAAACACGAATCCCAACTGCGATCATAAATCATCTTTGTTGGGTTAGAAGCTTGCATCCGTGTAACCCCTTACACGCAACTCATCCTCCCTTCCATAGATCAAGAACACATCATTACTTCTTATCAAGTACTTGAGGATGTTCTTGACCGCTATCCAGTGACTATCAACCGGATTGGACAAATATCTCCTTGTCATACTCAATGCGTATAACACGTCTGGTCTAGTACATAACATGGCATACTTGATGGATCCTATGGCCGAAGCGTAAGGAATACTACTCATGCAGTTCTTCTCAATGTCATTGAAAGGACAATCAGCCTTCGAAAGGGTTATTCCATGCGACATGGGCTAGAATACCTTCTTGGAATCTTGCATGTTGAATCGTTTCAACACCTCGTCTATATATGTACTTTGACATAGGCCTAGTATCTTCCTTGATCTATCCCTATAGATCTAGATACCAAGTATATAAGCTGCATCCCCTATGTCCTTCATTGAGAAACATTTTCCTAGCCAATCTTTAACCGAATGCAAGGTATGAATGTCGTTTCCAAGGAGTAGAATGTCATCCACATACAATACCAGAAACACAATAGAGCTCCCACTAAACTTTTTTTAAAAAAAAAAGGTTCGTCTTCGTTCTTAATGAAGCCAAACTCTTTGAATGCGTCATGAAAACGTAGATTCCAACGCCTAGAAGCTTGATTCAATCCATAAATGGATCGTTGAAACTTACACACCTTTTGGTCATGCCTTGGATCCTCAGAACCCTCTGGATGTGTCATGTACACATCCTCAAGGAGGTTTCCATACAGAAACGCTGTCTTCACATCCCTCTGCCAAATATCATAATCGTTATAAGCTACAATAGCAAGTAAGATTCGAACGGATTTTTGTCATTGCGACTGGGGAAAAGGTTTCATCATAGTCAATACTATGAATCTGTCAGAATCATTTTGCGACCAATCGTCCCTTATAGGCAATCGCATTGCCATCCATGTCGGTCTTATTCTTGAAGACGCACTTGCACCCTATGGTTCGAACCCCTTGGGGTGCTTCCACCAAAGTCCATATTTTTTTGGTATACATGGATTCGAATTCGGATCACATGGCCTCAAGCCACTTTTGAAAGTCTCTCCCGTTAATGGCTTCTCCATAGGTAGTAGGCTCATCATGTATGAGTAACGCGTCACCAAGCTTAGTCATGAGAAGTCCTTTCCTCTCTTACTCTTGGCGCACTCTACTCGACCTAGGAAGTTCTTGTGTTACCTGAACAGGTTCCTCCACAACATCTTGCGGTTCATGTTCATGTTCCATAGTAGGATAAGTGCTTTTTGGTTCTTGAATTTCTTCAAGTTCTATTGTCCTCCCACTTTCTCCTTTAGAGACAAGCTCTCTTTCTAGGAACACACCGGTCCGAGCAACAAACATTTTTTTCTCAATAGGATTGTAGAAATAGTACCCCTTAGTTTCCTTAGGGTATCCCACAAACTTAAACATATTCGACTTGGGACAGATTTTTTCTGTTTGTAAACGCTTTACATACACACCCCAAACCCAAATACTCATCAAAGGTAATGTCGGACCCTTCCCGCTCCACATCTCATATGGAAACTTCATGAAACATTTAGATGGAACACGGTTAAGGGTTAAAGTTGCACATAATAGAGCGTGCCCCCAAAAGGATAATCGAAGATCAGTTTGACACATCATAGATCGAACCATGTCCAATATAGTGCGATTTATCCTCTTGGACACGCAATTCCATTGTGGCAGTCCGGGTGGAGTGAGTTGAGACAATTTATCACTAGTCCCCTCTACTTTCTTATTCATAGGGGACTTTGTCATTTTTCTAATAAACAAGATTCACAGGTCTCATATGATTCATAATCAAAATGAGTATAGGAATTCATCCTTATGGAGTCTAGAAATGCGTTTCTCGTTTATACGGCCTAAACGACAATGCCACAAGTAAGTAGGATTTAAAACATTATTTTATATCCTCTTAGTATTTATGTTATAGACATGATTTCTTGTATCAGGGATATACAATCTATCAGATAATTGCGCACTACAATAGTGCATACTATCAAAATAAATGGAGCAGTATTTTTCCTTTATTAAAATAGTAAAACCTTTCTCGTCCAAACAAGAAATAGAAATATTGTTTCTGCTCATACCAGGCACAAAATAGCAATTATTTAATTCTAAAACTAATCCTGAAGGAAAAGATAGCTCGTACGCACCCACGACCAATGCATCAACCTTTTCGTCATGCCCAACGCGCATGTATATCTCCCCTTTACCCAATCTTCTACTTCTCTTTAGATCCTACACATTTAAAAAAATGAGAGATACACATCACGTATCCAATAGCCAAGATGAAGAGATAATTAAATTCACATATATAACAAAAATATCTGATGGTGGTGAAATCAGTATTTCAAGCCTTTTATCCTCCAGATACTTTGGGCATTTCCTCTTCCAGTGTCCAGGCTAACTGCTGTAGTGACCACGCAAATAAACATTTACAACATCCACATCTAACGTCATATCCACTCACCACGCAAAAGCACATTATAAAGTGAAAAATATGACTTTAACGTGCTTGGAAAATTTTAGTTGATTTTCGATATACTAGGCTCAATACTAGGGTCAAAGCGGTCTAAGAAGGCCCACCAACTACTTGACCGAACCCCTAATGGGCCGCCACAAGACCTTGGGCCGATTGCCCTATCCCACGCAGCGAAGCCGCGCGCTAGGCCGGCCCAGCCCTTGGTCGTGGCTTTCCTGGGGATCGAGGAGGGGGCGGACGGCCCTAGGGCTTTGACACTAGGTTTGTTTCCTTTCTCTCCTTCCTTGTTTCCCAATTTTTCTCGTTTCCAAATTAGGAAAAATTGATTTTTCCTAATTTGTGCTCAAACCCTGGTTTTCTAGATCCAAAATGTCACATCATATGAGATCCAAATTCACTAGAATATCATAATGATGGTAAGGGATATAAACATAATGTACCTTATTTGTTTCCTTTGATGACTTCACGTGAAATAGTTTCCACGTCTCTCCTTCAGGCCGACGACAACAGGAAGGGGCGGACGGTGTTTCGGCCTCCTTGTCTTGTCTCTCTCCTTGCTTTGTTCTCTCTCTCTCTTGTGTGATAATAATTATGACACTTATAAGAAAATAAGCTAGGAGTCTCTTTATGTATTCTAACAACTCCTTGTTACCTACATATTAGCCCCTCTACTAATCATGCCCTTACATGGATTAGTTCACCTTGCATATGAGTCCTACTAAGTTTTCATGTGGTTGCGTAATGATCCTTCCATTTAGTTAGTCCAACTAATCAATCCCCAAGTCCGGTTCAATCCATAGGGAGTGTGACCCCATAGGTTTCTACTTAGTTGGTAGTAACAATTACTAACATAGAGCGGCCTCTAGCAAGACATCTATGCCAACCAACTAATTGAAATATTCAGTAATCCAACAAACATTGTGACAAATGTTACTGTATTATATCATCCCTTTGTAAAAATATCCAGATTGGAGACCAGACATGCTAGTAACACTCATATATCCAATTCATAGTTTCTCAATCCTAAGAATAGTCTTATCTATGAAGATACCATGAATTTTATATTTTGATTAATCTTAATCTGGCGAGACGTTCTATAAGAACTACCCCTCGAGTGGCCGCAGATATTTTTTCCCATTATGTGGGAGGGACAAGTTCTATCTACATCACTACCATCTCTAAGCTTGCTTCCTATCATGCCCAATGGCTACTTTTATAGTTATCTGGTTAAGGCACAACGTCTGATAATACCAAAGCATGATATTTCACAATTAGAATATCTAGTGACCCCAATGCAATTGTCACTACGAGAAGCATTTGTGACTTTACATAACTTGTATGTAGCCTTCTCGTTGTGAGTCAATCTAGTAGGCCATTACCCCTAATACGTACCCATATCCTAGACTTGAGATATCCATATCAATCTACCCACATACTAGTCTATAGCTCATCGTCCTGTTAATCAATATAATCGACTAGGGATATTTAAGATAAACAACACATTTGTAATCTAAGGACTTCACTGTATGAAATATCTCTATAAATAATACAATGATTTTTCTAGCCAAAATAATGTTCATACTAAACAAGATTTCCTCTAGGGCATCTATTCCAACATGTTTATCATCAGCAAGGAGTGTTGCCTTTTGCTTATTCTCCCAGCTATGCTCCCACATTTGGTTCTCAACCATCATCCTTCTACAGAAATCCTCCCGTTGTTGTTGTTCTCTTTCCTTCTAGTAACATCAACTCGTCTGCACCCTCATCTTATGGATCAGGATGTGGTCCCTCCTTTACTTAAGTTGATACGCCCTGGCTCCTAGACACTGGTGCCTATTATCATGTCACCTCCAGCCTTACCTCTTTACAACTGATTCTTCATGTGATTGTTCTTCTTCTGTTACAGTTGGAAATGGTGCTTCAGTTCCCATCACTGACTCTGGTACTGGTATCTTAACTACTCCTTCTTGTACATTTCATCTCAAGCATGTGCTTCACTCTCATATATTTAATTCTAATGTTGTTTATGTTTCAAAATTTTCTAAAGAAAATACCTATACTATTGTGTTTAGTGCTCTTGGTTATGTCATTTAGGACAACATCACCAAGAGTATTCTATGCAAGGTCCCATGTGAGCAAGGGTTGTACACTATGCCCTCTTCTTCATATCTCAATGCTAGCTCATCATCTTGTGCAGTTGTTGTTCATGTTCAAGATGTGTCCTCAATTTGGCATTGTAGACTAGGTCATCCTTGTCATAGAGTATTTAGTCAATTGTCTTCTATACTTCATGTTCCTACTTTACATTCTAGCTTTGTTTGTGAACATTGTGTTGTTGCAAAGACTCACAAGCTTCCTTTTCCTATCTCTAGCACTCAATCTACTTTTCCATTTCAATTCGATCATGCTAATGTATGGATGATTATAGTATATTTTTTTGGCTATATCCATTAAAGCGAAAGTCTGAGTCTTATTATTCTTATGTCCATTTTACTAAATTTTTTTCTGCTCAATTCAAAACTACTATCTGAACAATTAGAAAGTGATCAAGGTTGATAATTCTTGAGTCATGAGTTTTCCTCTTACCTTAAAAATGAAGGTACTTCTCATCAGCTAACTTGTCCTCATACCCAGAACAAGTTGGCAGAGTGGAAAAAAGACAAAGACACATTATTGAGGTGGTTGTGGCTCTTCTTCATTATTGAAAAGTACCATTATCATACTGGCTTGATGCAGTTGTAACTGCCAATTTCCTTATTAATAGACTTCCTAAGGCTCTGTACACAAGAATTCTTCTTTTGAACTGTTGTATATACACCTCCTCAGTACACCAGTCTCAAAACCTTTGGGTGTCTCTTATTTCCTTGGTTAAAGCCTTCAAATCCACCCAGATTTGCACCAAGATATTCTAACTATGTGTTCTTGGGATACTGTTCCACCACTAAAGCCTATAACTGCGTAGACTTCACCACTCACAGAGTATATGTGCCTAGACATGTGAAATTTTTTGAACATGTGTTTCCTTTTGATACCGCGTCTTCGGATTCTCCTTAATCTTCTTTATCATCTCCACTATCTAAAGTTTGTGACTTCTTTACTAATCCTTTCATGTAACATTCCACGTATCTCAATTCTTCTTCTAATTTTCCTAACTCATTCCCTTGTTCCTCCTATGTATCTCCCCTTATTTCTTATCCTGTTGAGCCTTTTACTTCTTTCCATTCTTCTTCTTCTTCTTCTTCCAGTTCCTCTTCTAACCCTCACTATCCTATGATTATAAGGTTCAGATTTCACATAAACTTAGCTTACCACATTTAGCCAAGGAATAAAGTTCTCTCATTGGAAGAAATCTATGATTGATGATAACAATTCTTTATTTCACAAACACACTTTGATGCTTGTTCATCTTCCTCCAGGAAGATCGACTATTGGTGCTAAATGGGTATACGAAATCAAGAGGGATGATGATGGTTCTATAGCTAGATATAAGTCTAGGTTGGTAGCAGAAGGGTACTTACAAGAATATGGTGTTAACTACACAAAGACCTTTAACCCTGTAGACAAACACCCTACTATCAGAGTGGAGCTAAAACTTCCTTTATCTCACAAATGGTGTATTAAACAGTTGGATATCAACAATGCTTTCTTACATGGAAACTTAACTGAGGAGGTATACATGGAACAGCCTAAGGGGTGTGTGCATACTTAGTTTCCCCTCGCTTGTGTGCGAGATCCAAAAGAAATTGTACGGCCTTAAGAAAATATGGAGAGCTTGGTATCAAAAGCCGTCATATTTTTTGCTCCAACAAGGTTTCAAGACAAGCTATGCAGAAACTTCTCTGTTTTTACTCAAATTTGATACTCAGCTCACAGTTGTGCTCATTTATGTTGATGACATCTTAGTCACATGGATGGACTTTAAGTTCATTGAGCGATTACTGCACACTATGAGATCAACATTTGCACTTAATGATTTGGGAGAGCTCAACTATTTCTTGGGTATTCAAGTCACTAAATGTTCTAATGGTGGTGTGTATCTTCATCAAACCAAATATGCACAAGACATACAAGATAGTGCTGGTTTACTTGAAATGAAACATGTCATTACTCCTTTAGCTCTTCATTTAACTTCAATGGTGTCAAGTTCTCACAATAGTGGTGTCCCTAATCATGATATCTCCTTCTTCAAAAGTTTGGTTGGACATCTCCAGTTCCTCACCGTTACAAGACCTGATCTCCAGCTTGCATTCAATGTGCTATTTTAGCACATGCATTCTCCCAGCCATGATGATTTTGTGCCACTCAAGAGAAATCTGAGATATATTATAGGTACTATGAACTCTAAATTATTGTTTGTGCCCACTTTTTTTATGTGTCCATCACTGCATATAGGGATGCATATTGGGCTGGTTGTAGAAATGACTTAAGATCCACCTCTGGATACTGTGTGTTCTTGGCACAAAATCTAATTTTTTGGAGTTCTAAGAAGCAACCAACTGTTGGAAAATCTAATTTTTTGCAGTCCTTACTTGTGAACTGAAATGGGTGACCTTCCTTCTCAAAGATCTGGGTGTGTCTCCTCTAGGTGTTCCCCATATTCTATGAGATAACATATCCTCTATTGCTTTGGCTTCTAAGCCTGTTTTTCATGAAATAACAAGGCATATAGAAATTGACTATCCCTTCATTACTGAAATGCTTGTTTGTGGTGATGGGTCTATTTCACATGTTTCTTCTCACCAACAGATTGCAGTGTTGGATTTTGATTCATGGATGCGCAACGGAAACAATAATTAACCATGCAAAACCCTCCAAGGATCACAAGTCAAGAGACATAACGATGGTAGAGGAAGAAATCAATTAACACACCTTAGGGTTCTCTTTTGATGAATTCAACCGCGAATTGTGTCACGTTCTCTATAGTTGATCCACGCCTAGAGTTGAATACTAGATCTTCCAATCCTTGGTGCTAGCCCGCAAAGAGGAAGAGGAAGAAGAATCACGCAACAATGGAGCACAAAAGTCGGGCGGCACCTCTTTGTAGGCCGACGGGTAGGGGGCGGTCCCAATGGGGCGTTCGGCCCTCTTTTGGGACTTGCTCTCTCCTTGCTTTATTCTCTCCTACTCTATCATATATATGTGTGGTGTGTAGAGGTAAAAATTAAGCTAGGAGTGTTCTTTATATAGTCCAACAACTCCTTGTCATACTACATAAAGAACCCCTCTCCTAATTCTATCAAGTTCGGATTAGTCCCTTTTTAAAAATAGTCCGTATCATATCAATACATGGATTAGTTCTATTTGCAAATTAATCCGAATCATGTCTCTACATAAATTATGCCACCTTGGCAAATCCTAATCATGTCTATACATGGATTAGTCCAACTTGCATATTAGTCCTACTAAGTAAGCAAGTTGTTGCGATTTGATCATTTTAATTAATTAATCATATTAATTAATTAATTCCCAAGTCTAGTTCACCCCTATATGGCGTGTGACCCCATAGGTTCTATTTAGTTGGTAGTAACTATTTACTAATATGGAGCGGCCTCTAGCAAGACATCCATTCTAGCCAACAAATAGAATAGTCATCATGACAAACCTTGTGAAAGTAATTGTCTCATCCTTTTGTCCCAATATCCGGATTGGACACGAGACATAAAAGTAACACTCGTATATCCAATCCATAGTTTCTCGATCCTGGGAATAACCTTATTCGTGCAAATAACATCAATATCCCATATTGATTTATTTGAGTCTTGCCAGACATTTTTATAAGCCCTATCCTTGGCCTAGGATATTTGCTCCCGTTATGTAGGAGGGACAAATTCTATCTACATCCACTACGATCTATAATCTTGCTTCTTATTGTATCAAGTACACGCCTTTATAGCTACCTAGTTACGGTGTAGCGCTTGACGCTACCAAGATCACAATAATCCGCAACTAGACAATCTAGTGACTTCAAGTCTAAGGATTACAATACAATTGCACCACGAGAAGCACTTTGGACTTAACATAACATGTATGTAGCCTTCTCGGAGATGGGTCAATCCGGTGCGCCATTACCCTTAATGCACACCCATGTGTTGGATCATGATATCTCCATATCAATCCAACCCCATACTAATCTATAGATGATTGTCCTATTAATCATTATAATTGAGTAGGGATATTTTAAGAATATAACACTTATATTCAGAGGACTTCATTCATGTTACATATCTCTATATCGATAACATAATGAATCGTAAATGCATAAATGTCACAATTAATTGATTGCCTCTAGGGAACAATTCCAACAGTCTCCCACTAGCACTAGAGTCAATCTCCTGCATCATATGCCTATTGAACTAGCGCGGCCCTCCACGCTTCCGCTGCGCAGGGGCGAGACATATGCTGGCACCTTGCAAATATTCACATATCGTCCATCAACAATTTGATTGAGATTGAATATTCTGAATAAGTGCTTCTTATGCATTAATTTACTTCGTCCTCTATGTCATAATCAGTGACTGAATCTTTTGTGGAACCTTTCCAGCTCACAGTCGCTCCCACTAGGGCAAAACTCAAAACTTGACTTATAATCTGAATCTTCTTTGTCAGATTTGAATTTCGCATCACTGTAACCCCTTACAGTAAAATCTTCGTATCCTCCATTCAAAAATTCATCCTTAGTGCTTCTCAAGTACTAATGGATAATCTTGATATTTTATCCAGTGACTCTCACCCGAATTTGACTAGTATCTTTTTGTCATCCCATATGACACATCTGGCCTAGTACATAACATGGCGTATCTCATGAATCTTATTCATACGGTCCCTTCCCAATCTAATTGGAAAGACAACTAGTCTTCAAAAGACCAATTCCATGTGACATAGGTAGAATCCATATTCTATACATGTTGAACCATTTCAACACCTTTGTCAATTTATGTACTGTGACTTAAGCCGCACAACCATCTTGATCTATCTCCATAGATCTTTATAGTTTTTTCGCCTAAGTCTATCATTGAAGATTAATTTCCTAGTCAATCCACGTGAGATTTCCAACTAGGGTCATCATTCCTAATGACTAGTATGTCTCCACATACAATACCAGAAATATAATTATGCTCCCACTAACCTTCTTGTAAACACAAGTCTCATATTTAATTTTGATGGAACCAAACTCCTTTGATTGCATCATCAATTGGAAGAGTCCAACTCCTAGAAGCTTGATTCAATCTATAAACAGATTGCTACAAGCAAGATACAAATGGATTTAAGCATCACAACTGGGAAATATTTCGTCATGGTCTATACTATGAACTCACAGGAAATCCTTGCCCAACCAATTGTACCTTAAAGGTAATCATATTACCATCCATGTTGGTTTCCTCATAACCCACTTGCACCTTTCCAGGTGGTTCCACCAAAGTCCATACTTTGTTTGGTATACATGGATTCCATTTTGAATCCCATGGCCCCTAGCCATTTCTGAGAGTATCGCCCACATGTGGCCATCTAATAGGTTGTAGGCTCATCTTGATGAGCAATATATCGCAGGTTATGAGAAATCCTTATTTCTCTAGTCCCTTGACATATCCTACCTGACCTACGAGGTTCTTGAGTTATTTGAGTAGGTTTCTCCACAACACCTTGTGATCCTGCTCATGTTCCATCAAAAGGATCAATGTTATGTTGTGGTTCTTGAAATTCTTTAAGTTCTGTTGTCCTCCCACTGTTTCTTTTAGAGATAATCTCTACCTAGAAACACTGTGGTTCGAGAAACAAACAATTTGTTCTTGATTAGGTTGTAGAAATAATATCCTTTTCAGGATATTCCACAAAACATTTATCCAACTTGGGTCCAAGTTTATTTGTAAACTATTTTACATAAACTTCATAACCCCAAATCTTTATGAATGACATACTAAGACACTTCCTAGTCCATATCTCATATGGTGTTTTTCATAGTCTGTTTTTGATGGAACAAGGTTAAGGGCTAAACTTGCTGTAATTAGAACATAGCCCCTAAAAAAACTGGAAGTTCTGTTTGAATCATCATGGACCGAACCGTGTCCTAAAAGGTTTGAATTCTCCTCTTAGACATGCCAAACCCATGTGGCGTGCTAGGTGGAGCGAGTTTTGGATCATATCCAATACTCCCATGGATTCTTGTCAAACTCTTGACTCAAGTACTCTCCTCTATGATCCAATCGTAGAGCCCTGATACTTTTGCCAAGCTGGTTCTCTACTTCATTCCTGAATATTTTGAACAATTCAAAGGATTCTGATTTGTTTCTTCATAAGATACACAAATCCATATTTCCCTGATCCCATCAGTAAATATGATGAAGTACTGAAAACCATATTTAGCATTTGTGCTTAGCGGCCTTCATACATCAATATGTATGATTCGCAAAAGATCATATATTTGCCTAATAAGTCTTACATGTCTCATATGATTCAATAATCGAATGAGTTCCAGAAATCCATCCTCATGGAGTTCTTGATATGTATCTCTCATTTATGAGGCCTAAACGATAATGCTAAAGATAAGTGAAGCTCATATCATTATATGCAAACCTCTAGGTATTAATGTTATAGATGAAATTATCATGATCATGGATATAGAATCAACATAGACAAAATTGCATTACAATTAGGCATATCATAATAAATGGAACAATATTTGTCCTTTATTATGATAAGGAACAAGAAACTATGATAATGGTCATACTCATAGCTCGGACATGACCGCTTTTGTCTAATTCATGAACAATTTCTTAAAGGTAGAAACAATTCCCTACAGCTTATTCAGCAAGCCTTTGCTTCATTGCCCCACGTGTAGGATTATTTCTTCCTTATGCAATTGTTTTCGTATCTTGAGATCCTCCACACTTCCATAAATGTGAGATCCTCATCTAGTATCATATACTTATTATGATGAGATAGACACATTGATTTCTATAACAAAAATACCCAAATCGGAATTCATAATTCCTTTATTATTTACTTCCAGGTACTTTCGGTAGTTTCTCTTCCTCTACACCACCTATGGGACTTTGAGGCAACTAGGTTTTAGCAACAAGCTTGCTTTATACCTATGGGGTCGGCGCAAACTATTTGCCCTTACCCATATTGTTATCCATTAACAATCTTTGCCCATGCCCATTATTAGTGTTTTGTTTAGTTTTTCAATCATATTGAGTAAATCAACTCTAAAACAAAACTATAATTGCATCTAATGCAATTCATGGTCCACTTGGGTGAATAACTTTTATTCTTTATCTATCTCATAGATAACACCCATTCACTAATGTTTCAATCAAATTGAATTAGCTTATTTGCATAACGCAAAGTGGAGCAACACTTCAAACCTTTCATGTCTATCTCGCTCTTCTGAAAGAGCTTCTTTCAATGTATGATCATATAATACTTCTCCATGTTTCTCTTCTTGCTTCTAAAGCTCAGAGTTCATGGCAGCTAGCATGAGGCAAGTCATAGCCAAAGAACCATTCTTTGGTGTTCCTTTCATAGGTTTTAGTGTGTTTTTGGTAGTTGGTGGAAGAGAACTTTATGTTCTACGAAGTACAACAAATTCTCTTTTATTTGAGAACGATTTTCAATTTTATACCAGTCTAGGAAATAGATAAAGTCGTGTTTTTGTTTGTTTAATGCCATGGGTATTCAACATAATAGGATTATGCAAATTTTGTGACGTTTAACTATATTTAACAAGGATTTAAATTGTTAAACATAGCTCCTACTATTTTACTATGGATTAATAACCCTCAAGATATTAATGCGGAAAACATCCTTATATTTTGTAGTGGGCCAAGATCCATGTTTCATCTCCTTATGAGCTTGCTTTGGCAAGTCACCCATAATTTGACTACTTTAGGTAGGAACAATTCCAATTGCATCTCTATGCAACTCTTGGTTCAATTGGGAAAATAACTCCTTATTTATCCATCCGTATGAATAATCCCAATTGATTGCCTCTAGGTTTCTTAATCATATTAATAGCCTAGTTGTGTTCAACCTCTTATTTAAACAATTTCACATTACTAGCTTGTTCCATCGCATTCCATCATTATGAACCAAGTCGCCATGCTTTGGCACGCACGAACTTGATAAATAATGATGATAATGAGTGTTTAAATAACGAGAAGGCAAGAACACAATATTTGAATTTTGAGGTATTTTAAATTCAATTTTAATTATTTTGTTGATTAATATCAACTAATCTTTCTATTTGAGTTTGGGCACAACTCCAAATAATAGATCCGCGTTGTCTAATTATCTTATTATCCTAATTGCATGCATCATTCATACACCAACCACAAAATAATAAGACAATAAAATAAACAACCATAAAAAAAAAAAAAAAAACGTGATGTGAATATGGCCTTTTCTAGACTAAGATAATTCCAAGCCAATGGAATTATCTATGAACCCTAAAAGCAAACACATCTACATGCGTCTTCATCTTTTGGTCTATCCATCATAGTTATGTGGAATGCTCCATGCTCCATCTTTTGTGGCTCCTTTTGGCTTTGGGTTTCTTTTCTTCAATCTTGGCTAACAATCTAATCTATCTAGCACTAGCTAACAACTATACTTAATATAATAAATCTCACAAGTTGAGAAAAAAATGGCTCGCATGCCATAAAACCTTAATTAATTATTACAATTAATTGATCAGCTCGCAGGCCGTAAACCAAACCACAAAAATTAAACATCCACGAAAAACCACATCCTAAGGCCATATCCAATAACCATGCGAATTGCACATAAACAGTTAAATCCAATATTAACGCGCTTGGTCAATTTTAATTGATTTTAGGATGTTCTAGGGTTAAAACGGTCCATTGGGACCAACAATCCAATTGCCCGGGCCCAAAAAGTGAACTGCAAGGGCCTAGGGCCGGCCGGCCCCTAGCCCACGGGGTTAGGCCGCGGGCTAAGGCTGCCCCGGCCTCTAGGCCGGCCTCTCTTGGGCGGCAAGCAAGGAGAGGCGGTCCCCTAGGGGGGCGGAACCTCCTTTGGGAGTTGTTTTTAAAACAACTCCCTTACTTGGTGCCCAAGTTTGGTTGTTTCCTTGTTTGGGAAGAAGGAAAAACAACTCCCTTACTTGGTGCCCAAGTTTGGTTGTTTCCTTGTTTGGGAAGAACTCCTTCTTCCCCAAGGATGCCGAAACCCTAGATCTAAGATCCTAAAATTTCTCAAACTCACTAATTCATGCATCTACTGCAAAAACTAGGTCTTGTTATGATAGATTATTGACAAATTGCATCACATGCTTGATTTGTCTTGTTTTACGCGATAAACAACAATTTTAAGGTGTAAAACTATCAAAACGTAACACATAAACCACGTTTATGCTCAACGACCTGTGGCTCTGATACCAATGTTGGGTTTTGATTCATGGATGCGCAACGGAAACAATAATTAACCATGCAAAACCCTCCAAGGATCACAAGTCAAGAGACATAACGATGGTAGAGGAAGAAATCAATTAACACACCTTAGGGTTCTCCTTTGATGACTTCAAACGCGAATTGTGTCATGTTCTCTATAGTTGAACCACGCCTAGAGTTGAATACTAGATCTTCCAATCCTTGGTGCTAGCCCGGAAAGAGGAAGAGGAAGAAGAATCACGCAACAATGGAGCACCAAAGTGGGGCGGCTCCTCCTTGTAGGCCGACGGGTAGGGGGCGGTCCCAATGGGGGGTTCGGCCCTATTTTGGGACTTGCTCTCTCCTTGCTTTATTCTCTCCTACTCTATCCTATAGATGTGTGGTGTGTAGAGAGAAAAAATAATCTAGGAGTGTTCTTTATATAGTCCAACAACTCCTTGTCCTACTACATAAAGAACCCCTCTCCTAATCCTACTCAAGTTCGGATTACTACTTTTTTCAAAATAGTCCGTATCATGTCAATACATGGATTAGTTCTATTTTCAAATTAATCCTAATCATGTCTCTACATGAATTAGGCCACCTTGGCAAATCCTAATCATGTCTATACATGGATTAGTCCAACTTGCATATTACTCCTACTAAGTTAGCAAGTTGTTGCGATTTGATCCTTTTGATTAATTAATCATATTAATTAATTAATCCCCAAGTCTAGTTCACCCCAATATGGCATGTGACCCCATAGGTTCTATTTAGTTGGTAGTAACTATTTACTAATATGGAGCGGCCTCTAGCAAGACATCCATTCTAGCCAACAAATAGAATAGTCATCATGACAAACCTTATGCAAGTAATTGTCTCATCCTTTTTTCCCAATATACGGATTGGACACGAGACATACAAGTCACACTCGTATATCCAATCCATAGTTTCTCGATCCTGGGAATAACCTTATTCGTGCAAATAACATCAATATCCCATATTGATTTATTTGAGTCTGGCCAGACATTTATATAAGCACTATCCCTCGAGTGGCCTAGGATATTTTCTCCCGTTATGTGGGAGGGAAAAATTCTATCTACGTCCACTACTATCTCTAAGCTTGCTTCTTATTGTATCCAGTACACGCCTTTATAGATACCCAGCTACAATATAGCGTTTGACGCTACCAAGATCACAATAATCCGCAACTAGACAATCTAGTGTCTCCAAGTCTAAGGATGACAATACCATTGCACCACGAGAAGAACTTGTGACTTAACATAACATGTATGTAGCCTTCTCGGAGATGGGTCAATCCGGTGCGCCATTACCCTTAATGCACACCCATGTGTTGGATCTTGATATCTCCATATCAATCAAACCCCATACTAGTATATAGATGATTGTCCTATTAATCATTATAATCGACTAGGGATATTTTAAGAATATAACACTTATATTCTAAGGACTTCATTCATGTTAACATATCTCTATATCGATAACATAACTAATCGAAAATCCATAAATGTCACAATTAATTGATTGCCTCTAGGGAACAATTCCAACATGCAGATATCATGACTAAGGCCTTGTCTCATACTCAATTTCAGGTGCTTAGATCCAAACAGCATCTCTTTGATGTTGCTAAAGAGCTTTTTTTGAGGGATGCTGTTAAATGATATCTGAGTTTATTTGAGTGTTTATTTTTATTAGAAAGTTAGAGGTCATAATTACCCGAAATAGTAACAGTGGGTAGTTGGAGTTTTTAGAATTAGTATAAGTACTGGAATGGAGAAATTTTGCAATAACTATGTTTCTTCACAGGAGATCTATGAGTTTGAGTGGTGCAGTCAGCATAAATTAACATAAGGGTTGTGTGCAAGCTATACATATTATAATATGTAACACACTATATATATGAATCTATGTTTTGAGTCCAAAAATGTGTTAGGGCACGTTGTTCTCAGTTAACTTGTCTATGTAGCTCATTCATGCGTTTATCTGTATTATGGCCTACTAGTTGACATCAATTTTATAGTAGTACATTAGTAGGTAAGAAAAGTTAGAATGTATTTGCTACTAAAATTGTATATTCATTGTTTCTAGATGTGTTCATGCTTGGTACAAAATATTAATAATATGAGGAAGACATCCTAATTGTTTCTCTCAATAGATTCCTCCACCCTCCCCGATAAATCTCTCAATACTTCATATGTTCATAACAAGCATCTCATCTAACACTGCTTGCTTTATTCAAGATTAGCAATCATTAGTATTTAGTTAGTACTTTGCACAATCCAGCTCCCCAGACATGAGACTATAAGACAATTTTGGGGAAACTAACTAAATATTAATAATTCTACATTCACTTTTCGATAATCAGTGTCACTTAAACTTCTAATGCTTTCTCACAAACTTACAAAATAAAGGCATTGGGTTATAATAGTCATTTTTTAGGAAAACTTTATTTATCTCTTAAGAGGAAATGGCACGGGTTATAAACTGAACCCGCAACATACGTGAAAAGCTAAAAATCTACTAAGGCACATATAGTTCACAATATTTAATATGTTCTGAGCTAGTAAATGCTTGATGATTAGGGGAATGCGCTTATGGTAGGTACAACTGAAATAGGTACTTTCTTTGATAACACATGACCAAGAGCAGCTAGCTAGAGCAATTATTGTAGGTTTTTTATACGGATTACGTAGCCGAATGAACAATAACTGATTTCGTTCAATACCCTCCAAGGATCACAGGACTAGAAATCATAACGATAGTAAAGGAAGAAACTCGTGTGTACCTTAGTTTATCTCCTTGATGACTTCACGTGAAATAATGTCCACGTCTCTATGGAGATCCATTCCTATGATTGTCTATGGATCCTTCAATACCTTTGTGCTATCTAGGGAAGAAGGAGCAAGAAGAAAATCACGCAAAATGACACCAAAGAGGGCCACGCCTCTATGGCCGACGGTGAGGAGGGGGCGGACGGGGGGCGTTCGGCCTCTTGTCTTGGCTCTCTCCTTGCTTTGTTCACTCTCTCTTGTGTAATAAAAATTATGACACTCATCTGGATTTAACTGGTATCAATGTGTCATACCATATGACACGTCTGGCCTAGTACATGGCATGGCGTATCTCGTGAATCTCATTCATACGGTCCTTTCTCAATCTAATTGGAAAGAAAATTAGTTCTTTCAGAGAATAATTCCATGTGACATGGGTAAGAATCCATATTCTTACATGTGGAACTATTTCAACACTTTGTCAATATACGTACCATGACTCTGGCTGAACAACTACTTTGATCTATCTCCATAGATCTTTATAGATTGTCTCGCCTAATTCTATTATTGGAAATCAATTCTCTAGACAATCTTTAATAGATTGCAGAGTAGAGACATTATTCCCAGTGATTAGTATGTCTTTACATACAAGACCAGAAATATAATTGTGCTTTCTATAACCTTCTTTTAAACATAGGCTTCATCTTCAATTTTGATTGAACCAAACTCCTTTGATTGCATCATCAATTCGAAGAATCCAACTCCGAGAAGCTTGACTTAATCTATAGATGGATTTCTACAAGGAAGATGCTAAATGGATTTAAGCATTACAATTGGGGAAAATATTTCGTTGTACTCTATACTATGAACTCACCGGAAACCCTTACCCACCAATCGTCCCTTAGAAGTAATCATATTACCATGCATGTTGGTCTCCTCATAACCCACTTGACCCTATGGGTCCTACCCTTTCAGGTGGTTCCACCAAAGTCCATATTTTGTTGGAATACATGGATTCCATATCGTATCTAATGGCTCCAAGCCATTTCTGAGAGTATCGCGCACTCGTAGCCTCTTCATAGGTTGTAGGCTCATCTCTATGAGCAATATATCATGGGTTATGATAAATCCACATTTCTCTAGTCCCTTGACATATCCTACCTGACCTACAAAGTCCTTATGTTACTTTAGTAGGTTGCTCCACAACACTTTGTGATCCTACTTATGTTACATCAAAAGGATCAATGTTCTGTTGTGGTTCTTGAACTCCTTGAAGTTCTATTGACCTCCCACTGTTTCTTTTAGAGACAAACTCTGTCTAGAAACACAGAGGTTAGAGAAACAAGCAATTTGTTCTCGATTGAAGTGTAGAGATAATATCCCTTGTTTCCTCGGGATATTCCACATATTACATTTACCCGACTTGGGTTCAAGTTTATCTGTAAACTATTTACATAAACTTCATAACCCAAATTCTTTGTTGAAAGTGTGAGTATGCAGATGTATAAGCATTTAAGATACTCTAGAAGGGGGGGTTGAATAGAGTATGCCAACTTTTTGCAGAACTTGCTAACAAGAACAAAAACTTGTGCAGACAATGAATTTCAAGGCGTTGAACACAAGTTCAAGCCTTTGAAGGGATGCAGAAAGTTTAGGAAAAGTATGCCTTTTTCAAGGCCTTGGAAACAAGTTCAAACCCTTGAAAATAAGCAGTTTGTATGCTGCAAAAGCTTTGAAGGTAAATGAGCTGAAAATGCACAAGACAAGTGACTTATAGAGTTCAGTCCACTTGGACCTACGTCTCTAGCTCAGGGATTATATCCCTGCAGGATTTTCAACTCAATTCTTATTAATCAAGAGTTAAGCCCTAGAACTCAAGCACACAGAGTTCCCTTACTCTGTTACAGCTTGTGGTTTTCCCTAACCTGTCTAGTACCTGCTCCAGCTAACAGATTAACTAAGAATTATCGATTGTTCTCTGTATTTGCCTGTTGAGTATTATCCATGTTGCTTCGAATTTGAGCTCTTTAAATACTTTAAACAGCTCTGCAAATCTCACCATATTTTCAGCAACAACATTCTTATTTTGTAGGCAACAGAGTTTGACTATTTTGAATTCTTCTCCAACGGTTGAATGATCACAATCTTTAGAGATATTGTTGTAATATTTCATTTAACCACCATGAGAAGCTGTCATACACGTCTGATTGATCACAGGATAAAAGTATTCAAGTATTTCCAATCTACAGCAATTCAGTTTAGGAAATAATCGTACAAAACTTAGAAACAAAATTTCCTGTATTATCATGGTCAAACGGATGATATATTGAGATTCAAAATATGTTTAAAAATTTTTCTTTCATCATCTAACAACGGGTAATCAAACATATGCAAGAGAGATAATAAATCAGATCAGAGAGTTAGCAGAAAAACTCCCCCTGAGAGTATACATTCAGGTTAAGCAGTTTCAAGGCTTTGAATCCAGTTTCAAGGCCTTGAAAATAGCCAATCTATTTTCAAGCCTCTGAAGCTTATTCAAGGCCTTGAAATAGCCAAGCTATTTCAAGTCTTGAACAACCTGAGCTTTCAATCTCCCACTTGATGAAAGACACAACAAGATTCTGTTTGATCCTTAGTCTCTGCAAAATAAAATGATAACTGTACAATTATAAACCACAGTATTTATCCTTAGTCTCATAGCCATGCATAACCAGGTACATGATGTGCAACGCTCTCTCAGTCACCAACTCTCTTAAGTGCTCTCTAGTAAAGACACATGAAACAACCCGGGATCTCGGTTCTGGGTTAAGAGACAATAGATAACCAAATGTAGAAAATTAACTTTTAAGATTACATCTCATTTAATGTATACAACAATTACTTCAAAAGTGAGTACAATTTGGATAAAGAAAAAAAAATTGTGATCTTCTAAGTGTCGACTTCGTCTCGATCCACGTTCCCATAACCCCACCTTGTTTGATGACAAAAGCCGACGCAGTTTTAAAGAAAAATGATCAGATACACACTACAACATGTAAAGAATCGAGTGGCACACAAGGATAAGATGAAATAAATACATGGGTTTGAAACACCGATAAACAACGGAGTTGAGAAAATTTGGAATTATTATGAGTAAATGTTTAGAAAGATTTATCAGCTTTAAATTATTTATAGATCACGAGTAGTCAAGATACTCTTATACTGTTGCACGCTTACGTGAGAAAATTATGTTTCATTGAAGAAAATTTAATTCACGAGTACTAAATTTCTTTACATTTCATATACAAACTGCTTCACGAGTATTCGACATATTACTAGACAAGTGAAATAACAGTACGCAAAATGATAATGATATTAAGTCACAAGTAGCCAAAGCATTTCAAATCATTTGAATCGATTAGGTCATATCAAGAGCCACAAACAACATCAACATAGTAGTCAATTTATTTCAAGTTCCATTAACCGTTAAGTTTAGCTGAGGCATGTCCAGAGCCACCAGAAGGATCTATGTAAACAGAGGGATCACGAAATAATCACTAAGGGTTTCTTATAGGGTCTCTCAAAACCCTAATTCACCCGAGCGTTAAGGGAGCCCATTCGGCAACCCCGCTCATAACATTAGCTAAAAGGCCTTATGTGTCGACACCCCTATACCGTAGTGACCCTTACAAGTATAAGTAGCACTCTATAGCTCTATAAACCCCTTGGCCTCAGTATCTTGATACATTTTGGCTCATCAGGGGAGGATTTGTGAACATTAAAGTTCTATCCAATAATAAGAAGCATTGCTTCAATGGTCTTAGCCATAAGAAAATGGGGGATTGCTTGACACCTCCCATTAATAACAGTACTTTGTACATCGTCCTAAGTCTATTAGAGGTATATTTCTTCTCTTTCACCTAACCAGAATCAGAATATCAACATTTCACAAGTAATTTCCGAGAGTTCTCAAAAGAGATGAATAAAATAGTTTAACAACATTCGAGTGGAAAACATGCATTCTCATACTTTTCATATAACAAGAATTCATTTGAAACATCAAACACATACGCACATTTTGATATGAAAAGGTCGTACATATGTACTTACAACTAAGATGTAGCACAAGCAAAAGCGATAAGGTAAGTCTAGCACTCAAACGAGAACCACTCTCTACTACGAGGTCGATTTCTACAATCACACGTATAACGTACTCGTTACAACTAATTTACACATGCATAATATAAATGAAAACCTACATTAAAAGTAGTCCTATATGTCACCAATGCACATATAATGATTTTCACTTATCAAAATAAATCAAACAATACACTTAGAATTTCAAAAATTCAAGTTTTCTAAAAATGGTGAAACTACAATTCTGGACAGAATTGTAGCTCTGAATTTAGAGGCATATTTACCATACTTACCATATTTACCAGAAGTTGGATGCAACACGACCTGCCAAACCACCTTTCTGAGGCTCATGAGGTAGCATGGTCGGGCCGTCGACCTTAAATTACAAAGCGCTGCTTGGGAGGAAACCCATGTAGAGTAGGATGCTTTATGTTTTTTTTTTTTTTTATTTATTTATGAGTTCTCTATATTCGATTATGAGGGGTGAGAGAGAGTGGACTTATTTTTCCAATCAGTGTGCAGGGACACAGGTACAAAAGACGCACCAGATTCCCCTTCTTGATGTGCATGCTAGAGATTGCACGAAATTGGGAAAAGAAAAAGCCTTACAGGATTATGCATAAAATAATAGAGAATTGCTCGAGGTCGAGGAGCGATTCCAATATGTTGATTGCCACACGCATAAGAGGGCTACAATTTATATCCTAGCCGCACATCGGAATCCGGGCACGTGGAGACTTCTCCGGAAATTGTCACGGTCCACAAGACCCCTTCTTGTTGCAATTTCGCGGCAACGGTGCCCATGTAGGTCCGGGCACCCAGGTACCTCTAACAATCTCTTTCCAGTCTAGGTTTTTGAGCGATGATTGTTGCAATCCACCGCCTACACATTTAAGCGATGAGTCCTCCTTCATTATCTCTAAATTCGTTGAGGACAACGAAACGCTTAAGTGTGGGGGGGTTTGTATCTATGTTCACTGGCCATGTCTTTGTTTGCATCGCCTTGTTACATATAGTTATGTGTTCATATTGTGTTGGTTTGTGGAAGGAGTGTGTAGTTTATCAATTTTGTTAGCACTTTTACATTATCGAGTCCCCTACCCAAAACTTGTGTTTAATCGAGTTGGCCAAAAGCATATAGAGTTAGGAAATATTTAAAAAAAAAAAAAAAAAAAAAAAATCATAAAATTTTCAATTTTTGAGAAAGGGCAATCGAAGAGAGTGAATGTGGAGAGGGCTTAATGATAGAATTCCTTAGGAGTCTGAAAATCTGAGGTGAGGTAGACGCGAGAATCTGGAGTAGGAAGACTTATAGGGCTAATGCACATTAGAAATGCGAGTAGCTGCCTCTCAGACAAGTTATCCTACTAGCGCTACACCACCGTCACTTAGGTAGTCGTCAACCCTCCTCGTAGTGGCAACGGAACAGCTGTGCGAGTGATGTTTATGGGGGCCTCACGTCCCGTCTCCATCTCCTAGGTCCACTAGTTACCCCTATTGATCCGTTTACCCCTTTTATTCACAGCCTCTAGCCTAGGAAGCCTTTCATTGTGACTGTCATCACTTGTTAGAATGGTCCTTTCCTATGCGTCATGATAGAGGGAGTTGAGTTAGGGAGGTTCGATGAGGGTGAGCTGATTTGATACATCTTACGTGGGTTCTCTTACATGTCGTCTTTTGAGGGGATGTGAGGGTGAGTTAGAGACAGTAGCACACTTCGGTGTGGCGGTGAGTCGTGTCCTTACACCACGATCACAGGTGGAGTACCGTAGTGCGTGATATTTCTTCCGCACGTCATGGGGTGGGGGTTGGTTGATCTTATAGGAGGTCGTGCTTATGCTTTATTTATATTCTATATATCTTAGGTGATGAGGAGGATCCGTTGGAAAAGCACGTTTACACATTGACTACTAGGTTCGTGATTTGCTTTGCATCAAGTGTGGGGGTGTCGACATCTATGTTATTACATCACTGATTTGACAAGTTCCACCCCCATGTATCTAATTTTGACATTTGATCTCCTCGGATATTACTATCGTATTGTCGGCTCCATGTGCTTAATGTATTGTGTGGAAATGAAAAAAAAAAAAGAAAGAAAGAAAGTAAAATAGTAATTGAAAGTGGAAGGGAATAAAGGAGCAAGCTTGAAATTGAGGACCGGGGATATTAGCTATTGTTCGAGATCACTTCTTCACATTTGTGGCCGCGAGAACGGCTTTGCAGCAAGATTGAGGGAATGAGGGCCGGAGTAGTGAGATTCGGTGTGGTTCCTTGGATTTTGGTGAGGGAGTGTGAGAATCGGGTTTTGTGAGTTCATGACGTTTAGGACTGCGCTTCTAAATATCCTATCCTACCCGTCCTAAGCCTTCAGCAATGTAAACCCGTGGATAAATAGCTCGGATGGTAAGTGCTAGGGATATGTTTGATGAGTGTGCGAAAGCAACTTATTTTGTGTTCGTGCCCATTCTGTCTAACGAAACTGGCCGCAAGTTCTATCGATCACCAAAGTTATAGAATTTCCGAGGGAATATGAGAGCCTTAAGACTTGCCGGTTTACTTTTTGAGATTGCCCGATCTCTAACCAAAAAGAAAATATTTTTGAGTTGTTTCAATTTTTGCACTGTTTGATAATCGAGTTTCATTGTATAGAGCATGTAGATTGCATAGTCGTTTGTGTGAGTTGTTTGTGTCACATGGCTAGGGGAGTAGAATGAAATTCGGTGGATTGAAAATCATATTGTGGGAGATTTTTTTAATTTTGCTCGGGACGCGCAAAAAGGTAGTGTGGGGGATTTGATAACTCTGTATTAGAGTTATATTTCTTACACAATTTGCTATCGTTTTTGTGTGATTTCCGGGTAGAATATGTTAGTTTTACACTATGAAATTGAGGAAATTTATTAAATGTAGCTTTGAGCGATAACTTGTAAATCCGGGCGTTTCTCGTGTTATTTTATGATATTTTGTCACGTTTGATCGCACGGGTGTGTTTCGTGTTGTTTTGACAGGAAACGTAACTCGGAGACTGAAAGAAGAGGAGAAACGAACTTCGGAAATTGAGACAAAGCTCGGAATTGGAGAGAAGAAGAAAAGTTCAGCAGATCACACGACTTGCAAAACTGAGGTCGTGTGATCTGGAGCAAGACTTAGAATAAATTTGGAGGAGAAAATTGAGCAACTCACTGTTTCCACGATCAGAGTGGATGGTCCTAGGATCTAAGGAGATCACACAATCACAGATAATACCTGAGCAGATCACACGATCAGATATAAGATCTGAGGCAAAAGAGAAGCAGATCGCACGATCTGCTTTAAGTAATTCGTGCGATCTGCTTAAGAAGGAAAAAAACACACGGACGATCTCCTAAACCTAATTGGAGATAATTAATACCTAAAAGACTACAATTAGGAGGAGTCTCATTGGGAAGAAAGGAGACGAATGTGGGAAGAGGAAGGAGAACGAACGGAAAAGAGGAGAGAGACGACGCAACAAGAGGAGGACTCCTCCTCCATTGAAGCTCGAAGTTTGATTTCTTCTTCCTTTCTCTCAATCTTTGTTATGGAGAAACTTGTTAATCTTGTTTGTTTGATTATTATTAGCTAGATGTTTTGCTAGGCGTCTCTATGAGAGCCTAGGGTTCATGTAAACGATGATATTTTTCCGGATTTGATCTTTGCTTCATGATTTCTTGATTTATTCTTTTGAATCAATTCCAGTTTCTTGTTTATGTTAGTAATCCTAATTGAGTGACACGATTAGGAGATAAAACTAGGGTTCAAGAACTACGGTTTGTTCAATAGTTGATTCATGCTTAAAGTTAGCAATATTTTAATTCAATTGTCATGTACTGTGCTTAATACTCAGTGTTAATGGAGTAGCTAACCGGAAACACTGCTTAGTTAGTGAATGCACGACAGTGATTCTAACTAACTAGGATGAGACTTGAACATCAATCCCGTATCACTGAGACTGAGAAGAGACATGTTAGGATTGGCTAGTGTGGGTAGATTCGGTAGGTGAGATTCGACTGTTTCGTGCAACGGTGGATCGACAGGACCCGTTGTCGTGCATGTCGTTAGCCTACTAGAACGGAGCGGTAGACACAAGAGACCGATAGGAGATTGTAGTCTACCGTGAAGTAGAATGACTTGAGACCGATGGGAGATAGTCAGCGCTGCTACCCGGCTTAGTTAGAATATAGTTAATGTGTTGCTCAGATAATCCGGAAATCGTCTACAGCCCTAGGTGATCTAGAGATTGCCTAGTTTCTCCATAACTTGTTTCTTAAATATAAAACAAAATACAAAAATATTAGCTTAGTTGTTATTTAAATTCTTAAATCAATCACATCTTTCCTCTTGCACCGTACTCTAAATAAAATAACTAATTAGATAATCTCAAGTCTGTCCTCATGGGATCGATAACTCGGGGTTGAAATACCACCCCTATATTACTTGACCGTGCACTTGCGCATACGCGTTAGTAAATCCGCGTCAATGTTCTTGGCCGCTATCTAGTGACTCTCACCCGGATTGGACTGATATCTTCTTGTCATACTCAACGCGTATGACACATCTGGTCTAATACACAACATGGCGTACATGATGGATCCTATAGCCAAAGCATAGGGAATCCTACTCATGTGTTCCTTCTCAATATCATTGGAAGGTCAATCAGCCTTCGAAACGGTAATTCCATGCGACATGGGCAAGAATCCCTTTTTGGAATCTTGCATGTTGAACCATTTCAACACCTTGTCTATATATGGACTTTAACTTAGGCCTAGCAGCTTCCTCGATCTATCCCAATCGATCTTGATACCAATTATATAAGTTGCATTCCCTAAGTACTTCATTAAGAACCACATTCCTAGCCAATGTTTAACATATTGCAAGGTAGTAATGTCGTTTCCAAAGAGTACTATGTCATCCACATACAATACCAGAAACACAACAGAGCTCCCACTAACCTTCTTGTAGACACAAGGTTCATTTTTGTTCTTGATGAAGCCAAAATCTTTGACCGCTTCATCAAAACGTAGATTCCAACACCTAGAAGCCTGCTTTAACCCATAAATGGATAGCTGCAACTTACACACTTTATGGATATACTCTGGATCCTCAAAACCCTCTGGCTGTGTCATGTACACATCCTCAAGGAGGTTTCATACAGAAACGCTGTTTTAACATCCATGTGCCAAATCTCATAATTGTGGTAAGCTACAAAAGCAAGTAAAATTCGAATGGATTTGGTCATTGGGACTGGGGAAAAGGTTTCATCATAGTCAATATAATGAATATGTCTGAATCCTTTTGCCACCAATCGGCCGTTATATGCAATCGCATTGCCATCTATGTCAGTATTCTTCTTGAAGACTCACTTGCATCATATGGGCCCAGCCCCTTGGGGGGAGGGGTCCACCAAAATCCATACTTTGTTGGGATACATGAATTCCATCTCGGATCTCGTTGCTTCATGCCACTTTTGAGAGTCCGGCCCTTTCATAGCCTCTCTATAGGTGTTAGGCTCATCATCTATGACCCACGCATTACCAGGCTTAGTCACGATAAGTCTGTACCTATCTCAATCCTGCCGGACTCTACTCGACCTAAAAAGTTCTTCTGTAACCTGAATAGGTTCACCCACAACATCTTGCGGTTCCTGTTCGTGTTCCATAGTAGGATTAGTGGTTTGTGGTTCTTGAATTTTTCAAGTTGTTTTGTCCTCCCACTTGATACTTTCTAGATAATTTTTTTTTTCTAAGGAACACTTCGGTCCAAGCAACAAACCCTTTTTTCTCAGAAGGATTGGAGAAATAATACCCTTTTTTTCCTTAGGGTATCCCACAAACTTAAAATTACCCTACTTGGGCCCAATCTTTTCTGTTTGTAAACGTTTTACATACAAATCGCAGCCCCAAATCCTCATAAAATACAATGTGAGATGCCACCGACTCCACATCTCATATGGAGTCTAAATGACCAATTTAGAAGGAACACGGTTAAGGGTGAAAGTTGCACATAATAGAGTGTGCCCGCAAAAGGATAATGGAAGATCAGTTTGACACATCATATATCTAACCATGTCCAAAAGAGTTTGATACCTCCTCTCAGACCCGCCATTCCACTGTGGTGTTCTAGGTGGAGTGAGTAGGGAAAAGATGTTGGAATAGATGCCCTAGAGGCAATCTAGTTTAGTATGAATTTATTTGTGGCTCGAAATTCATTTATTATTTATTAGATATTTAATATAATGAAGTCCTTAGATTTACAATTGTGTTGTTTATCTTAAATATCCCTAGTCCAGTATAATGATTAATAGGACAATCATCTATAGACTAGTATGGGGTTGGATTGATATGGAGATATCATGATCCAACACATAGGTGTGCATTAAGGGTAATGACGCACTCGATTGACCAATCTCTGAGAAGGCCACATACACGTTATGTTGCGTCACAAGCGCTTCTCGCGGTGCAATGGTATTGTCATCCTTAGACTTGAAGTCACTAGATATTCTAGTTGTGGATTATTGTGATTTTGGTAGCGTTAAACGCTAAACCGTAACTGGGTAGTTATAAAGGCGTGTACTGGATACAATAAGAACCAAGCTTAGAGATCGTTGTGAACGTAGATAGAATTTGTCCCTCCCACATAACGGGAGCAAATATCCTAGGCCACTCGAGGGATAGTGCTTATAGAATGTCTGGCCAGACTCAAATAAATCAATATGGGATATTGATGTTATTTGCACGAATAAGCCTATTCCCATGGATCGGGAAACTGTGGATTGGATATACGAGTGTTACTTGTATGTCTCGTGTCCAATCCGGATATAGAGACAAAGGGATGAGACAGTTACTTGTACAAAGGTTATCAAGATGACTATTATATTAGTTGGCTAGAATGGATGTTTTGCTAGAAACCGCTCCATATTAGCAAATTGTTGCTACCAACTAGATAGAACCTATGGGGTCACACGCTATATAGAGTTGAACTAGATTTTGGAATTAATTAATTGGATTAATTAATTAGAAGGATCACTTTTCAAAACCTTGGAAACTTAGTAGGGACTAATTTGCAAGGAAGGGACTAAATAAAATTCTAGTAGGACTAGAATAAGTCCTTTAGGTAGTTGGCAAGGAGTTGTTGGACTATATAAAGGACCTTCCTTCCTTCCTTACCACACTTATGTTCATAATTTATCATAACTTGAGTGGGAGAGAACAAAAGGAGAGAGAGCAATCAAGCTAGAGGAGCCGCCACCCCCCTAGCCAGCCGCCAGTCCCCGTCGACCCCAAAGGAGGCCGAAACCTCCTTTGGTTCGTATCGTTTTGCGTGATTCTTCTTCCTCTTCCTCTTTCCGGGCTAGCACCAAGGATTGGAAGATCTAGAAATCAACTCTAGGCGTGGATCAACTATAGAGAAAGTGACACAATTCGCGTTTGAAGTCATCAAAGGAGAACCCTAAGGTGGGTTATTAATTTCTTCCTTTACCATCCTTATGTCTCTTGACATGTGATCCTTGGAGGGTTTTGCATGGTTAATTATTATTTCCGTTGCGCATCCATGAATCAAAAACCTACAATGGTATCAGAGCCACATGTCGTACAGCATAAACGTGGTTTATGTGTTACGTTTTGATAGTTTTACACCTTAAATTGATTGTTTATCGCGTAAAACAAGACAAATCAAGCATGGGATGCAATTTGTCAATAATATATCATAACAAGATCTAATTTTTGCATTGGATGCATGAATTAGTGAGTTTGAGAAATTTTAGGATCTTAGATCTAGGGTTTGGGCATCCTTGGGGAAGAAGGAGTTCTTCCAAAACAAGGAAACAACCAAACTTGGGCACCAAACAAGGGAGTTGTTTTGGAAACAACTCCCTATAGAGGTTCGGCCCCCCTAGAGGGACCGCCCCTCTTGCTTGCCGCCCAAGCTTAGTCGCCCTAGGGGCCGGGGAGCCCTAGCCGCGTGGGCTAGGGGCCGGCCCGGCCCTAGGGCCTTGCGGTTCACGTTTTTGGGCCCGGGCAATTTGATTGTTGGGCCCATGGACCGTTTTAACCCTAGAAATCCTAAAATCAATTAAAATTGACCAAGCGCGTTAAAATTGGATTTTAACTGTTTATGTGAAAATCGCATGGTGATTGGATATGGCCTTAGGGTGTGGTTTGATGTGGATGTTTAATTTTGTGGTTCGGTTTACGGCCTGCGAGCTGATCAATTAATTGTAATAATTAATTAGGGTTTTATGATCTGCGAGCCATTTTTTTCTCAACTTGTGAGATTTATTTTGTTTAGTATAGAAGTTAGATAGTGCTAGATAAAGTAGATTGTTAGCCAAGATTGAAGAAAAGAAGCCCAAATCCAAAAGGAGCCACTAAAGATGGAGCATGGAGCATGGAGCATTCCACATGACTATGACGGATGGACCAAAAGATCAAGACGCATGAAGATGTGTTTGCTTTTAGTGTTCATAGATAATTCCATTGGCTTGGAGTTATCTTAGTCTAGAAAAGGCCATATCCACATAAGTTTTATTTATGCTTTGTGGTTGTTTACTTTATTGTCTTATTATTTTGTGGTTGGTGTATGGATGATGCATGCAATTAGGATAATAAGATAATTAAACAACTCGGATCTATTATTTGGAGTTGTGCCCAAACTCAAATAGATAGATTAGTTGATGTTGATCAACAAAACAATTAAAATTGAATTGAAAATCCCTCAAAATTCAAATATTGTGTTCTTGCCTTCTCGTTATTTAAACACACATTATCATCATTATTTATCAAGATCGTGCGTGCCAAAGCATGGAGACTTGGTTCATAATGATGGAATGCGATGGCACAAGCTAGTAATGTGCAATTGTTTAAATAAGAGGTTGAACACAACTAGGCTATTGATATGATTAAGAAACCTAGAGGCAATCAATTGGGATTATCCATATGGATGGATAAATAAGGAGTTATTTGCCCAATTGAACCAAGAGTTGCATAAGGGATGCAATTGGAATTGTTCCTACCTAAAGTAGTCAAATTATGGGTGACTTGCCAAAGCAAGCTCATAAGGAGATGAAACATGGATCTTGGCCCACTAGAAAATATAAGGATATTTTCCGCATTAATATCTTTAGGGTTATTAATCCGTAGAAAAATAGTGGGAGCTATATTTGATAAGCTAGCCATTATTGAATATATTCAAAAATTCACAAATACTAAAGCTTACGTATTTTCCTTTTGTGGAATTCCAAATGGCAAACAACTCATTGAGTTCACAACATCCCCTACGATCTGTCCTTGAGAAGGACAAGCTCTCTTGAACCAACTTTCTTGATTGGTACAAAAACTTGAGAATTGTTCTCAAGCAAGAGAAGAAACTGTACGCAATAGAGGAGCATGTTCCAGAAAGTTCAGAGAACCAAGCACCTGCTGCCCTAAAGGCGTATCAAAAGCGTGTTGATGACGCTAATGATGCGGCCTGCCTTATGCTATGCACCATGACTTCTAAGCTTCAAAAGCAACACGAAAACATGAATGTTGTCGATATGATCGAGCATCTAAAGCAGCTCTTCCAAGAGAAGGAAAGGGTTGAGAGGTATGAGGTCTCTAAGGCACTGTTCAAGTGTCATCTTGCAGAAGGGAACCCGGTGGGACCCCATGTACTCCGTATGATCGGGTACTTGGAGAATCTCGCCCGATTGGGGTTCCCGGTCGGCCAAGAGTTGGAAACCAATCTCGTGTTGCAATCGTTGCCCGAGAGTTATGGACAGTTCATCATGAACTATAACATGAACGAGATCGTAAAACCACTGCCAGATTTACTCAATATGCTGAGGAAAGCTGAACAGAGCATCAACAAGGGCAAAGGCAAGCCAGTTGCCAAGACTAAGGAACCTGCCCTTAAGCCTGTTGGTGGCATTGCCAAAGGTGTGACTAAAGGTGAGTGTCACTACTGCAGTCAGCCTGGACACTGGAGGAGGAACTGCCCAAAATATCTGGAGGACAAGAGGCTTGGAATAGTGATTCCACCACCACCAGGTATTTTTGTTGTAGATGTCAATTTAACTGTCTCTACATCATGGGTATTAGATACTGGATGTGGATCTCACATTTGTCGAAATGTGCAGGATCTAAAGAGAAGTAAAAGATTGGCTAAAGGGGAGGTAGATCTGCGCGTTGGAAATGGAGCAAAAGTTGCTGCGTTGGCCATAGGCGTGTGCGAGCTATCTCTGCCTTTAGGATTAGGTTTAGAATTAAATAATTGCTATTTTGTGCCTGCTATGAGCAGAAACATTATTTCTATTTCTTGTTTGGACAAGGATGGTTTTATTATTTCAATAAAGAACAATTGTTTTTCCTTTTATTTGAATAATATTCACTACTTTATTGCGCAATTATTGAATGGACTGTATGTCCTTGATCTAAGCAATCCTGTCTACAACATAATACCAAGCGGCTTAAAATAAATTATTTAAATCCTGCTTATTTATGGCACTGTCGTTTAGGCCACATAAACGAGAAACGTGTATCTAGAATTCATAAGGATGGACTACTAGACTCATTTGATTTTGAATCATATGAGACATGTAAGGCTAGTTTATTAGGAAAAATGACAAAGTCCCCTTTCAATAAGAAAGGTGTTAGGACTAGTGAGCAATTGGCGCTCATACATACTGATGTGTGTGGGCCATTTGCCACGCCTGCCAGGGGTGGTTATGTCTACTTCATTACATTTACTGACGACTACAGTAGATATGGATTTGTGTACCTTATGAGGGAAAAATCCGAATCCTTTGAAGTGTTCAAAGAATTCAAGAATGAAGTAGAGAAGCAGCTTGGCAAAGTATCAAGGCTCTGCTATCGGATCGTCGAGGAGAATACTTAAGCCAAGAATTTGACGACTATCTTAGAGAGTGTGGGATCGTGTCCCAACTCACTCCACCCGGAACGCCACAATGGAATGGCGTGTCTGAGAGGAGGAATCGAACCCTATTCGATATGGTTCGATCTATGATGTGTCAAACCGATCTTCCATTATCATTTTGGGGCCACGCTCTACTAAGTGCAGCTTTCACCATTAAACGTGTTCCATGTAAATCAGTCATGAAGACACCATATGAGATGTGGAGTGGGAGGCGCACTGTCGTTCATGAGGATTTGGGGCTGCGATGTCTATGTAAAACGTTTACAATCAGACAAGCTAGGGCCGAAATCGGATAAGTGTAAATTTGTGGGGTACCCTAAGGAAACTAAGGGGTACTACTTCTACAATCCAACCGAGAACAAAGTGTTTGTTGCTCGGACCGGCGTGTTTCTAGAAAGAGAGTTTGTCTCTAAAGAAGCAAGTGGGAGGACTGTACAGCTTGAATAGGTTCAAGAACCACAAATGAATGAACCGATTATGGAACATGAACAGGAACCACAAGCAGTAGTGGAGCAGCCTGTTCAGGTAACACAAGAGCTTCGTAGATCTAGTAGAGTTCGCCAGGAACCCGAGAGGTATGGAATTCTCGTGACCGATTTCGGTGACACGATGCTCATAGATGATGAGCCTACTACCTATGAATAGGCCATAAAGAGCCCAGACTCTTAGAAGTGGCTAGAAGCCATGAGATCCGAGATGGAATCCATGTATATCAATAAAGTATGGACTTTGGTGGAACCACCCGAAGGGGCGAGGCCCATAGGGTGTAAGTGGGTCTTCAAGAAGAAGATCGACATGGATGGTAATGTGATTACCTATAAGGGCCGATTGGTGGCTAAAGGATTCAGACAGATTCATGGTATTGACTGATGAAACCTTTTCACCAGTCGCTATGACCAAATCCATCCGAATCCTACTTGCGATTGCAGCATACCACGACTATGAGATTTGGCAGATAGATGTCAAAACAGCATTCCTTTATGGGAATCTCCTCGAGGACGTGTATATGATACATCCGGAGGGTTTTGAGGATCCAAAGCAAGCCTACAAAGTATGTAAGCTGCAACGATCCATTTATGGATTGAAGCAAGCTTCTAGGAGTTGGAATCGACGTTTTAATGAAGTAGTCAAAGAGTTTGGCTTCATCAGGAACGAAGATGAGTCTTGTGTCTACAAGAAGGTTAGTGGGAGCTCTGTAGCTTTTCTGGTCTTATATGTTGATGACATACTACTCATTGGAAACGACGTTCCCATGCTGCAATATGTTAAAGATTGGCTAGGGAAGTGTTTCTCAATGAAGGACTTAGGGGAAGCAGCCTATATACTCGGTATAAAGATCTATAAAGATTGATCTAAGAGGCTGCTAGGTCTAAGTCAATGTACATATATTGACAAGGTGTTGAAGCGGTTCAACATGCGCGATTCCAAGAAGGGGTTCATGCCCATGTCCCATGGAATCAGTCTTTCGAAGAGTGGTTGTCCTTCCAATGAGATTGAGAAGGAACGCATGAGTAGAATTCCCTATGCCTCGGCCATAGGATCTATCATGTACGCCATGTTATGTACTAGACCAGATGTGTCATATGCCTTGAGTATGACAAGCAGATACCAATCCAATCCGGGTGAGAGTCACTGGATTGCAGTCAAGAACATCCTAAAGTACTTGAGAAGAACTAAGGATGCTTTCTTGATATTTGGCAGTGAGGAAGATTTGCGTGTAAGGGGTTACACTGATGCAAGCTTCCAAACCGACAGAGAGGACTTTAGATCACAGTCGGGATATGTGTTTTGCCTGAATGGAGCAACGGTGAGCTGGAAGAGTTCAAAGCAAGAGACGGTGGCTGATTCTACAACAAAGACTGAGTACATTGCTCAAAATGGCGCAGCAAAGGAAGCTGTTTGGATCAGAAAGTTTGTTTCTTAACTTAGTGTGGTTCCTAGCATTGCGGATCCAGTTGAGTTGTACTGTGACAACACTGGGGCGATCGCGCAATCAAAGGAACCCAGGGTGCACCAGAAATCCAAGCACGTGCTCAGGAAGTTTCATCTGTTTCGAGACATTATGATAGAGGAGACATTCGGATATGAAAGATTCCTACAGATGAGAATCTGTCAGACGCACTTATAGAGCCGCTCACGCAGTGGAAGCATGAAGGGCACACTAGGAGTATGGGCATACGAGATGCGCCAGATTGGCTCTAGTGCAAGTGGGAGACTGTTGGAATAGATGCCCTAGAGGCAATCTAGTTTAGTATGGGGTTGTGACAATCATCTATAGACTAGTATGGGGTTGGATTGATATGGAGATATCATGATCCAACACATAGGTGTGCATTAAGGGTAATGACGCACTGGATTGACCCATCTCCGAGAAGGCTACATACAAGTTATGTTGAGTCACAAGCGCTTCTCGCGGTGCAATGGTATTGACATCCTTAGACATGAAGTCACTAGATATTCTAGTTGTCGATTATTGTGATTTTGGTAGCGTTAAACGCTACACCGTAACTCGATAGTTATAAAGGCGTATACTAAATACAATAAGAAGCAAGCTTAGAGATCGTAGTGGACGTAGATAGAATTTGTCCCTACCACATAACGAGAGCAAATATCCTAGGCCACTCGAGGGATAGTGCTTATAGAATGTCTGGCCAGACTCAAATAAATCAATATGGGATATTGATTTATTTGCACGAATAAGGCTATTCCCATGGATCGAGAAACTGTGGATTGGATATACGAGTGTGACTTGTATGTCTCATGTCCAATCCGTATAAACAAAGGGATGAGACAATTACTTGTACTACGGTTTTCAAGATGACTATTCTATTAGTTGGCTACAATGGATGTTTTGCTAGAAACCGCTCCATATTAGCAAATAGTTGCTACCAACTAGATAGAACCTATGGGGTCACACGCTATATAGAGTTGAACTAGATTTGAGATTTAATTAATTGGATTAATTAATTAGAAGGATCACTTTGCAAAACCTTGCAAACTTAGTGGGGACTAATTTGCAAGGAAGGGACTAAATTGAATTCTAGTATGACTAGAATAAGTCCTTTAGGTAGTTGGCAAGGAGTTGTTGGACTATATAAAGGACCTTCCTTCCTTCCTTCCTTCCCACACTTATGTTCATAATTGATCATAACTTGAGTGGGAGAGAACAAAAGGAGAGGGAGTAAGCAAGCTAGAGGAGCCGCCGCTCCCCTAGCCCGCCGCCCGTCCCCGTCGACCCCAAAGGAGGCTGAAACCTCCTTTGGTTCGTCTAGTTTTGCGTTATTCTTCTTCCTCTTCCTCTTTCCGGGCTAGCACCAAGGATTGAAAGATCTAGAAATCAACTCTAGGCGTGGATCAACTATAGAGAACGTGAAATTCGCGTTTTAAGTCATCAAAGGAGAACCCTAAGGTGTGTTATTGATTTCTTCCTTTACCATCGTTATGTCTCTTGACTTGTGATCCTTGGATGGTTTTGCATGGTTAATTATTGTTTCCGTTGCGCATCCATGAATCAAAACCCTACAAAAGATCCCACACTCTCTAAGATAGTCGACAAATTCTTGGCTTATGTATTCTCCTCCACGATCCGATCGTAGAGCCTCAATACTCTTGCCAAGTTGTTTCTCCACTTCATTCTTGAACTCTTTGAACTTTTAAAAGGATTCGGACTTGGCCTTCATAAGGTATACAAATCCATATCTACTAAAATCATCAATAAATGTAATGATATAAAGATAACCACCTCTGGCAGGTGTGGCAAATGGCTCCAATACATCTTTATGCACGAGAGCCAGTTGCTCACTTTTCCTCTCTCCTTTCTTATTGAAAGGGAATGTTTTCATTTTTCTTAATTAAGAAGATTCACATGTATCATATGTTTCATAATCAAATGAGTCTAGGAATCCATCCTTATGGAGTCTAGAGACGTGTTTCTCAATTATATGGCCTAAACGACAATGCCATAAGTAGGTAGGATTTAAACCATTAGTTTTAATCCTCTTAATATATATGTTATAGACAGGATTATTTAGATCAAGGATATACAATCTAATAGATAATTGCGCACTACAATAGTGCATACTATAAAAATAACAGGAGCAACAATTGTTCTTTATTGAAATAGTAAAACCTTTCTCGTCCAAACAAGAAATAGAAATAATGTTTCTGCTCATATCATGAACAAAATAGCAATTATCTAATTCTAAAACTAATCTTGCAGGCAGAGACAGCTCGTATATGCCCACGGCCAATGCAGCAACCTTTGCTCCATTCTCAACGCGCAGGTCCATCTCCCCTTTAGCCAATCTTGTACTACTCTTCAGATCCTGCAAATTTCAACAAATGTGAGATCCACTACCCGTATCCAATAATCAAGATGAAGAGATAGCTAAATTGACATCTATAACAAAAATACCAGCTGGAAGTCGAATCACTAATCCAAGCCTTTTATCCTTCAGATACTGCAGTAGTGACACTCACCCTTAGTCACGCCCTTGGCATCACCACTATCAAGTTTAAGGGAAACTTCCTTGGTTTTTGAAACTAATTTGCATATATTTTTGGAGGTAGATGCACCTCTCTTTAATTTTCCTTTGTTCAACATCATTATGGCCTTGCCATTTCCCTTGTTGATTCTTTGATCATCTGTCCTCAACATATTAAGTAGATCTAGCATATTCTTGTTGATCTCATTCATGTTATATTTCAGGATGAACTTTCCATAACTTCAGGAAACGATTGCAGGATGAGATCAGTTTTCAACTCTTTATCCACTAGAAACCCGAGGCACGTGAAATTCTCCAGGTACTCGATTATGCGCATTACTTGAGGTTCCACCGGGGATCCCTCTGAAAGATGAAATTCGAAAAATGCCTTGGAAACTTCATACCTCTCAACCCTTGCCTGCTCTTCAAAGAGCTGCCTCAGATGTATGATCATATCTAATGCAACAATGTTCTCATGTTGCTTCTGGAGCACAGAGCTCATGGTGCAAAGCATAAGGCAGGCCACATCATTAGCATCGTCAACGATCTTCTGATATGCCTTTAGGGCTGCATGAGTATTATTTTCTGGACCTTGACGAACTTGCTGTTCTAGAATGTACATTATCTTCTCTTTCTTGAGAACGGTTCTCAAGTTCCTGCACCATAAAGCTTTTGCTTCTTAAGGACTGATCGTACGGATTGTGATGAATTCGATGAATTGTTTGCCATTGTTATTATACAAAATGAGAAATATACAAGTTTTAGTATTTTGTGAACAAATAACTACATTTAATATTGGCTAGATTGTTAAACATAGCTCCCACTATTTTTCTCGGATTAATAACCCTGCATATTAATGCGGAAAATATCATTATATTTTCTAGTGGGCCAAGATCCATATTTCACTTCTTTTTAGCTTGCTTTGGCAAGTACCTAATAAATTAGTTATTTAGGTATGAACCATTCCAATTGCATCCTATGAAACTATTGGTTCAATTGGGAAAACAACTCCTTATTTTTCTATCCCATAGATAATCGCAATTATTTGCATCTGGGTTTTCAATCCAATTAAAATAGTCTAGTTGCGTCCAACATATTACTTCAACATTCGCACATTACTAGCTTGTGCCATCACGCCACACCATGATAAATCAAACTGCCTTAATTTGGCAAGCTCGAACTTAATAAATCATGATTATGAGGAGTGTTTAAGTAACGAGAAGTCAAAAATTCAATATTTAAATTTCAGGGTTTTCAATTTTAATTTTAATTGTTTTGTTGATCCATATCAACTGATCTACTTGTTTAGGTTGGGCAAATACCAAAATAAAATATCCTGGTTGTATTATCTTGTTGATAACTCCGCATTAGGAGTTATATTCATTAGGATTCTCTACCGTTTTGCGAGCGTTTCGGTGCATTTACGTGAGAAATTGGCCAAATCCTAGTCGCTTTGAGCATACTTGAATTATTGAGCTTCATTTCGTAATCAGGGCGTTTTTCGTATAATTTATGCATTATTTATCGCATGTAATCTTCCGATATGTGTTCGTGTTGTGTATTTCAGGAACCGGGAGCTTGGAGCGACTATTTTTGAGCGGAAACGAACTTCGGAACAAGAGGATAGCTCAAGGAATTGCTCGGGAATGGAGACGATAGAGGAAGAATGAAGAAAATAATTGAATTTTCAAGAAGTGTTCATGCGAACACATCTTTGTTCGCACGAACACAATGCCTTAGAAGAATTTTTGAAGGCCAAAAATGAAGAAAAACAAGCTGTTGAAAAGTAAGAACAGCAAAGCTGTTCGCACGAACAAGGAGAAACAGACTGTTCGCACGAACAGTCGTCTGTTCGCAGGAACAGAGGTGACTTGTGCGGATTTTTGGGGTTTTTCTGCTATTTCTTGAAAGTTTGAAGACTCCAGCCTTAATCTAACATAGAGGCACGGACTTTGGAAGGTATTCGGGCATCTTTGGAGTCTTGGGAGCTAGAGCAGACGGGAGAAAAAGCTTGGAGCAAGGATCATCATCAATATTGAAGATTTTAGCGTTTGATCATCTTTTCTTCTTCTATTCTTCATGATTTTCATTATTTTGAATATGTTGAACGTTTCTTTGTCTAGCTAAACTTCTTAAGGCTAGGTGATTGATGGAAAACTAGGGTTTGAGGATGATTTTCCGGATTTTTGACTTGTTGCATGTTTTGACTTGAATCGATGAATGTTCGAGTTATCTTATCTATTATTGTGCTTTATTCTTAATGTTCTTGGCTTGATCACCCGTAGAATATTATTTGTTGAGAGAGTTGCACGAAAGTGAGCTTGTTGATGCGTGTTAAAGAATAGCATAGGTAATCTTGTAGTTTCTTGAGAACGAGAGGAGAAAGGAACTTGATTAACCGTGTGAGGGTAGTTTGGGTTGGTTTTGTTAGAACTTAGTTAAAATGGTGGGCCAACGGGACCCGGTGAACGAGCCTAGCAAATAAACTAGAGTGTAATGGTAGACGGAGGTGGACCGAGAGGACCCGAAGGTTATTGATTGCACAAATTCATGTGAGATTGAGAGAAGATCATGATGAGTATTACCCGGTGTAATTAGAACGTGCATAGAGTGTTTCAAGCATAATCCGGAAACCGTTAACAACCCTATGGACCATCATTTGCCTAGTTCTTCTTTATTAATAGTATTCCATCACAAGTTATTTTTGTTAGAAGTGAAAATTCTACAAAAACAATTAGTTAGTAGTCGTTCAGTTTAAGTCGATTGTTTGTGGGCGACAAACGTATAAAATCAAAAACCTTTTTACCGGTTACGTAGATATCTTAGAATCAATCTCTAGGCAAATAATAATCGTAAATTCCCTTGGGTTTGATACTCGGATTCTTAAAAATACTCCTAATACTTCTTGATCGTATACTTGCGTTTAAGCGCGTAAAGAATTCGCGTCACTTATTACACATTTGCATGCATCATCCATACACCAACAATAAATTAACAAGACAATAATATAAACACCAAAAACAATAAGTAAACGTGATGTGGATATGGCCTCCTAAATTAAGATATTCTCGAGCCAATAAGGATATCTATAAGCCCTAAAAAATAGCAAGCTCATCTCCATGCGCCTCAGTATTTTAGTCCATGCGCCCTAGCTTGTGGAATGTAGCCATCTTGTTGTTTCTTCAATTCTTCAAGCGTATTTTCCAAGTCTGGACTATCATCTACACTATCTAATACTAGCTAGCATCTATACTAAATAGAGGGAGCTCACAAGTTGTGCAGAAGACCGGCTCCATAAAACCTAATTAATTAATTATTACAATAAAACCAAACCACAAAAAATAAACATTCACAACATCCACATCTAAGGCTATATCCAATCACCATGCTAAAGCACATAATACAATAAAATCCAGTTTTAACGCGCTTGGTCACTTTTAATTTAGTTTGGATCTACTAGGGTCAAAACGGTCCAAGAGGGCCCACCAACTCCTTGTTCGAACCCCAATGGACCGCCACAAGGGCTTTGGGTAGGTCGGCCCTAGCCCACGCGGCCAACTCGCGTGGTAGGCCGGTGCGACCCTTGGCCGTGACATGTTTGGCGCCCATGGAGGGGCGGACGGCCCTAGGGTTTCGACATTGGGGTGGTTTCCTTCCTCTCCTTCCTTGTTTTACCAAGCTTTCTTAGTTCGGAAAACCCTTCCTAATTTGTGCCCAAACCCTAGTTTTCTAGATTCAAAATTTTACATCATATGTTATCCAAACTCACTAATCTTTACATCATATGAAAAATTAGCTCATTATTGTTTGAATCGTATTCAAATTTCATATTTATTCCAAATATAGTTTTTACGCGAAAAGTAGTTGAACGGTGTTAAAAAACTAAAAATGAAGTAACACATGAACAACGCTGATAACTTGTAGGGTTTATGGATTACGTAGCTGAATAAACAATAATTGACTTCACTCAATACCCTCCAAGGATCATAACTAGAAATCATAACGATGGTAAAGGAATAAAATCGTGTGTACCTTAGCATGTCTCCTTGATGACTTCACATGAACTAATGTCCACGCCTTTATGGAAGTCCACTCCTAGGATTAACTCCGGATCCATCAATACATGTGTGCTAGCTTGGAAGAAGGAGGAAGAAGAAGATAACGTAAAACAAGACCAAAGTGGGCCACGCCTCTATGGTTGACGGTGAGGAGGGGGCGGACGGGGGGCGTTCATCCTCTTGTCTTGGCTCTCTCCTTGCTTTGTTCTCTCTCTCTTGTGTGATAAAAATTATGACACTAATCAGAAAATAAGCTAGAAGTATCTTTATATAGTCTAACAACTCCTTCTTAAATACATATTAGCCCCTCTACTAATCATGTCCTTACATAGATTAGTTCACCTGCAAATTAGTCCTACTAAGTTTGCATGTGCTTGCGTATTGATCCTTCCATTTACTTAGTCAAACTAATTTATTCCCAAGTCCGGTTTCATTTATAGAGAGTGTGACCCATAGGTTTCAACTTAGTTTCTAGTAACAATAACTAACATAGAGTGGCCTCTGGCAAGACATCTATGCCACCCAACTAATATAAATAGTTTAATCCGACAAACCTTGTGACCAATGTTACCGTATTATATCATCCCTTTGTCACTATATTCGAATTGGAAACGAGAAAATAAAGTCACTCTCGTATATCCAATCCATAGTTTCTCGATCCTGGGAATAGTCTTATCCATGCAGATAACATCAGTATCCTATATTGATTTATCTGGGTATGGCCAGACATTCTATAAGCACTACCCCTCGAGTGGCCGCGTATATTTGCTCCCGTTATGTGGAAAGGAGAAATCCTCTCTACATCACTACCATATCTAAGCATGATTCATATCATGCCCGATAACTACCTTTATAGTTACCCGGTTAGGGCGCAACGTTTGATAATATCGAAACATGATATTTAACAACTAGAGTATCTAGTGACTTCATGTGAAAGGACCACAATACCATTTTCACTACAAGAAGCACTTGTGACTTTACATAAATTGTATGTAGCCTTCTCGTCCTGGGTCAATCCAGTATGCCATTACCCTTAATGCGTACCAATGTGCTAGACTTGATATGTCCATATCAATCTACCCACATACTAGTCTATAGTTTATCGTCCTTTTAATCAATATAATGGACTAGGGATATTTAAGATAAACCACACATTTGTAATCTAAGGACTTCATTATATTAAATATTTCCATAAATAATACAATAATTATTCTAACCAAAATAAATGTTCATACTAAACAAGATTGCCTCTAGGGAATCTATTCGAACAATTACTACACCCAAAATGGAGATCTCTCAGTGCCAAAACACAGAATTGATAATCCACCAACCAATAATCTCAATATATGTACTTTACGCACATTAGCCGCCACATGATACATAAAGTGTTTGTTTTCCATGCGGGCCCAGGTCCGGAGGTGTAACTTGCACACCTCGAATATGATTCATTCGCCGCTTGCTGACAGAATCCTCGGTTTGCAACCCCTAGTAGAGGCTAAAAAGGTTTTTATAGGTAGGCTAAGAAATATGGGCACCAAGGAATTGTAAGAGAAGCCTAATTGTATTGCAACTGGCAAGATTATGTCTCTGCCTCGATAAAACAGAATCAGCAACCGAAAAGCTACACTAATTAGTCATATTGAAGCACTGTCCATATTGTACTACTGCAGGCACCACTTATATTCCTTCACACAAATCATAGCCTAATTCCCTTATCCATGTGATTAACTAAATATATCAGCGAACAAATGTGCAGGATGGAACTATTGAAAAAAAATCATAACTTGTACGACGAATTGTTAAAGCATTGAAGAGGTGAACATAATTTTCCCATCCCAAGTAATCCTACCAAATTATAGCATTTGAAGATGTGTATAACCAAATGAATCATAATAATGCCTCATCTATCTTCAAGAAGTGATGAAGCTACAGATATATAAAATGTTGGGAATGATCCATTGCCCAGCAAGCATCTAGGGAAGCATCAAAGATGAAACGGAGGAAGGTAGGGCCACTGCTTTTTCACACAAAAATATGGATTTGCACAAATGATTACTGCGAAAGCATCAGGCCTTCCGTGAGAAAGGAACTAGAGCTGGTTCGGCTCAATTTTTGAATGTTACTTAGGCTCCAAGTCGGTATGCTAGTATAAAACATGCTTGGGTCGTTGCTTAGCGTCGTGTGGTGTATCGTGGTGTACAAAAATGTATTATCTCTCAATAAATTACAGGATCTGGACGTGATGGTAGCTAGTAGATGCGTTTGTGATGCGCTAGTTAATCACGTTAAATTTTTCTCTCGTTCTTGATTATTCGATATGACTCTTGCTTTAATACCCCCAGGTTATAGCAAACTAATATCATAGCCTGGTTCAAGTATCTAGGTAGAGCTAAGAGTTAGGGTTTCACATTGTTGGAACTCAAACCTAGGGTTGCGATTTACGTGGAGCAGACTACCAGGAGTAGGGTTTCGAGATTCTGCCAAGTACAGTGCCTTGTTTCCACGATCAAGATCAATCCGTCCGTGAGAAAGATGTGCTTAAGTTCATTGGCCACTGAAAGTAGAGGCTCATGTAAAACTACCATCTAAAGCCCCATGGAGGGGGATACAGGGGCTACTGTTGGAAAAATATGGCACACATCTATTTTGACGTGAATATGGGGTACATTTGCATCTAGCATCTGTAACAAACGTGTGGATACGGCGCGCATCCGATAAGTACTGAGTTCTTGCGCAAATCTAGAGGTTGGCTATCTTTAGGAAGAGAAACTTTGTAGTGCTCCAAAAGAGCAACAGGTGGTGATCTACAGTCTATTAGTGTCTTCCAATCACTCACAATGTATTTAAGTGTTGCACTTTAATTGGTTTTAGAACACCAACTCGTGCTCTATTAGAGCACTAAAAATTGCTCCTTTAGGAATAGGATAGGCCTTTTACACGAATTCCTTCGTATGACTGGACGAGCCTTACTTGTGAATGGAGTTTTTGGTTGTTCACATGCATGTGACGATTGGCTCCTAGCAAGGACCATCTAGCGTGTGAATGTTTTTCTCCTTCTTGCGCGCGTTATGTACATGTTTCTGTTTGTAGGTGCATCTGTTGTTTTTGTTAGGCGTGTACCATGACAAGCAGTTGGCTCGCATCTGCCCAAATTAGGGTTTTTGGCGAGCACGTGGCGCATAGAAGGCCATTAGGGAGCAATGTGGAACATCAACTTGTATGGACATTCGTTACTGGTGCATCCGGTCTGATTAACATCTAGCACTTCTAAATCTTTCTGGCGCAAGTGGGCGCTTATGGAATGTATTTGGTCCTGCCTCACTGAATACACTCGCGTCAATTTCAAGACAGAGCACTTGTTTCTGTTTGTGGAAAAGCATCTGCATTAGGCGCATACATTTCAGGAACACATATTGGTTGGACCAACGATTTTGGCGAATTGGGTTCTGCATGTAGCTGCGTAACATCAGTTTGTGGACGCGTGTTTGATTTTTTTCTAAGAGATGCATCCGTGTTTGGATTGGAAAGAAGATTAGTTCTAGTTACTAGGCATTAAATCATGGTGGAGATTTGTTGAGAATGATCCTTTGCCCAGCAATCATCTGGCGAAGCATCAAAGAAGCAACAAAGGAAGGCAAGAATATTTCTCTTTTGCATGCAAGAAATTGGCATTCGCAGGAATCATTCGTCCAAAAGCATCGGGAATTTCGTGCGAAAGGCACTGGAGCAGTGTTGATTATTTGTTTCCTAATCGGTTTTGGAATGTTTCTTGATACTTTTTTGGATCTAAGTCGGTAAGCTGGTATAAAAATATTCTGGAGATGTGGCTTAGTGTCGTGTGGTTTATCGTGGTGTACAATATTGTGTTCTCTCTCAATAAAGTTTAGGTCCTAGCCGTAGAGGTAGCTAGCGGATCCGTTTGTGGATTCTCTAGTGAACCACATTAAATTTGACCCACGTTCTTCACTATTCATTATCGTTCTAGCTCAAATACGACCAGGTTATAAAATAGAAAAGATATATTTAACAGATCATTAAAAAAGACATTAAAAAGAGGGTGCGATGTATAAAATAGATCCCCATGGTTCCTGCAGTGGATGTGAGAAATTTAATTCTGCTTCATTGCTTACCTTAAAGTTATTTATTGTGAAGAACCTAACAAATGAAGAAAGCAACCAACGAATGCTAAGAGCAGAACCAAAACTTCAAATAATACCATATGGAAATAATTACAAAAAGGCAAATGGAGAGGGTAAACACAAATTAATCAAAAGGAAACCTTTCATTATGAATCAAAAGGAAAACAAAGACCAATCATTGATGTTTAGCCCATATGAATTGGCATGATGGGTTTAATGAAAATAATCACTCGTCTATTATGGTGCTTTGAAGAAAACAAATTACATAAATAATCACTTAGCATGACAGGGAGCTCTCCAATCAGCAGAAAGCAACAGGAATGGAAATACATGGATGAAATTGAAATTTTGAAAACAGGGAAACGTACTCTGATAGAAGCTCTATTCATGTCTTGATGAATGAAAACCCAACCCTAGCCCTAGAAATAAATAATGAATTTTATTATTCAACTACGAAACCCCCAATTTTATTGTTCCATCAAACAATGTCCACCATTTCTTTCCCAGTTCAGTACAAAAAGATTGAGAAGACAAAATTCAACACCATGATGTTCGCTTTCCACACTGCTTCTACCATGGTCTCCTACAATTGAATCTGGAATAAAGGCTCGATTTGGGTAAAGGAAGTGTGAGCACAGAACCTGAACTTACAGATTTGAAACATCAAAAGACAGCCATGTGAAGTGATGTAAACATTGTACGGTAATTTTCAGACCTTGTTGTTTTTGTTTGCTATTTTTTATAAAAAGAAGTATTGGAGTACTGTTGGCAAGGAGGTCTATTTCTTTTTGAACGAATGTTTTGGAAATGTCTTTATCCCTACTGAAATTAGTCCTTATCTTTTCCTACTTTGTACTGAAGGTCTCTCGGCTCTTATTCAAAATGCTGTCGTAAATAATCATCTCACGGGTGTTAAAGCTGGTCAGGGCTCTCCTAAAATCACCCACTTACTTTTTGCGGATGACAGTATTTTTTTCGGAAAAGCCACAACCAGAAATGCCTCAAATTTAAATTTTATTCTTCAACATTACTGTGAGGCGTCTGGACAGAGTATTAATCGCCACAAATCTTCTATTGTGTTTGGCCCTACAGTTCCAACAAATATCAAAAACAATATTGCTCAAATTTTCCAAATTCCTATTTCAAATGATCATGGAAATTATCTCGGGTTGCCAACTGTTATAGGTAGAAAAAAAACAACCTCTTTCCAATCTGTCAAAACAAAAATTTGGAATAAACTTACTGGTTGGACTGAAAAACTTCTCTCCCCGGCCGGAAAAGAAATTCTTATAAAAGCTGTGACTCAATCCATTCCCACCTATATCATGTCTATTTACCACCTACCCTTATCTTTTTGCAATGAAATCCAGCAACTTTTTGCTAAATTTTGGTGGTCCAACAACCTTGACAAACGGAAAATTCATTGGAAAACCTGGGGTAGTATGTGCAGCCCCAAATCTTTTGGTGGTATGGGTTTTCGTCACATGTATGCTTTTAACATGGCTCTTTTAGGTAAACAAGTTTGGCGTATCCTCCAAAATCCAAATCTTTTGCTTTCAAAAGTTCTTAAGGGCAAATACTTCTATCATTCTGATATCATTTCTGTTGAGTCTAGTGAAAGATCCTCTTACATTTGGAAGGGCCTAATTCACGCCAGAAATATTGTTTTTAAAGGAGTCAGGCAGGGGATTGGTAATGGGAGATTAACACAAATTTACAACCATAGATGGATTCCTATAGGGTTAGGCAGAAAACCCTACACCCCTCGCAAACTTCCCAATAACTCTATGGTTTCTGATCTCATTTGTCCTAATCACTCGTGGGACAAACACAAAGTTTTTTCAAAATTAAAACTTAATAGAACTCTTATTTGTTTGATCCCCAAATGTGACAACCTTAATTGTATTATGAACTTTAGACCAATTAGTTTATGTAATGAAATTTATAAAGCCATCATTAAGATCTTGGTTAATAGAATTACACAGTTACAACTTCTTTGCGTTGAAGACGCTTACATTGTTAGCCATTTCTGGGCTTCTTTTTATCTGATTTTCACATCCATCTCCTAACACTTTTCTACCTTCACCACAACAAATCACTCCACAATCATGAATTCCAGAAACGCAAAATCCTCCAATCTCTCGTCTGAGATTTCCACCATGCTGTCCTCCCTGAATCTCACTGAAAAAGAAAGACAAGGAGTTAATATCCCTGCCGAAGCACTGGCTGAAGGACAAGCAGAGTGCCGAAAAAGCATATTCGGCAAAGTCATTACCACAAGAAACATCAACTTTGGCAATTTGGTCAATGTCATGTCTAAAGCTTGGGAAGATCCTTTGGGATTTAAAGTTATTCCTCTGGGGAATAATTTATACCAATTTGTTTTCGAACGCGAGGACCAAGTTAAGACCATCCTTGAAGCCCAACCATGGTTTTACCGTGGCGCTATGATTGTCATGGAACAGTGGTACCCGTGGAAAAAGATGAGAGAATGCCCATACAATGAAGCATATTTGTGGGTGCAAATTTGGAATTTATCACCCGATTGCTACACAGAGAAGGCAGGAAAGGTTATTGGATCTATGTTGGGTCGTTTCCCTATTGTGGTGGTACCAACTCGTGGGATTCTAGTGGGCAAATGTATTCGAATTAAAGTCCGTGTTAAGATTGGTGAACCACTTCTTCGTGCCTGTTCGGTTAATCTTTTGGGAGATCGTACGGAATGGGTGATGCTAAAGTATGAAAAGTTACCCAGTTTATGTAACTTTTGTGGTCGTATGGGGCATGAGATGCGAGAATGTAGTGACGTGGTTGTTAAGAACATTCCAATTGATGCAATTCCGCAGAATTATGGCCACTGGATGACAGCCACAGCCATGCTTGACTATGTCCTTGGGTATAATTCAGACCCTAGTTCGGCCTTTGGACCCTTCAGTATCCCCACAGACTGCAACATACATCGGGTTGTAAATCCTGTACCAAATGAAGACACAGAATACACAGGGGGTAGTGCTGATAAAAGTGACGATGACGAAATTGACCCTGATTCTGACGAAGGCCAGTTCATTCTCAGACAGATGGAAAAGGAGTCTGATATGGAACTAATTTCTGAAGCCAAATTCGACAACACAGTTAATGATGGGGATGATGACTATAACTGTGAAGATTTGATCACAGGTTCACGGGGAAGCGGAACTAATCTACCGACGGACACATTGGTTATTGGTGGAAAACGTAGCCTGAGTGAAGATGTTGTTGACGTAGCCAAAAAACAAAAGGGAGATCGAGACTTATCTCTCTCCCCCCAAACGGCAGAGGCTGGTGCCGACCAGCCCTGCCGGTCATCATGAGAACCCTTAGTTGGAACGTTAGGGGGCTGGGGAGTACCCCAACGTTCCAAATCCTAAACTCCCTAGTTAGGGATCGAAAGCCGGACTTATTATTCCTTTTGGAAACCAAACTTTTGATCCCAAAGGCTGACTCTTTGCGTGTTAAACTGGGTTTTCATGATGGCTGCCATGTTTCTAGAACTGGCCTGAGCGGAGGACTAAGTCTTATGTGGTCTCGTGATGTTGACGTTCAGATTTTATCTTCAAACAAATTCCACATACACTGCTTGTAGGGTTTTGATTCATGGATCGCGCAAACGGAAGCATAATCAAACAAACAACCATGCAAAACCCTCCAAGGATCACAAGTCTAGATGCATAACGATAGTGAAGGTAAGAAATCATAAACACACCTTTGGGTTCTCCTTGATGACTTCAAACGCGAATAGTGTCACGTTCTCTATAGTTGATCCACGCCTAGAGTCGTTCCTAGATCTCCAATCACCTTGGTGCTAGCCCGGATTGAAAGGAGGGTGAAGAAATCACGCAAAACGAGACACCAAAAGGGGTTCGGCACCCTTGTGGCGTCGGGGACAAGGGGCGGCGGCAAAGGGGGCGGCGTCCCTCTTTGTGGCTTGCTCTCTCTCTCCTTTGTTCTCTCCTACTCTTGTTATGTTCTCTCTAGAGCATAAAGTGTGTAGGGAAGGAAGGAGGAGGGTCCTTTATATAGTCCAACAACTCCTTGTCAACTACCTAAAGGACTTATTCTAGTCCTACTAGAATTCAATTTAGTCCCTTCCTTGCAAATTAGTCCCTACTAAGTTTGCAAGGGTTTGCAAAGTGATCCTTCTAATTAATTAATCCAATTAATTAATTCCACAATCTAGTACAACTCTATATAGCGTGTGACCCCATAGGTTCTATCTAGTTGGTAGCACCTCTTTGCTAATATGGAGCGGTTTCTAGCAAAACATCCATTCTAGCCAACTAATAGAATAGTCATCTAGACAACCTTGTACAAGTAATTGTCTCATCCCTTTGCCTCCATATCCGGATTGGACACGAGACATACAAGTCACACTCGTATATCCAATCCCTAGTTTCTCGATCCATGGAATAGCCTTATTCGTGCAAATAACATCAATATCCCATATATTGATTTATTTGAGTCTGGCCAGACATTCTATAAGCACTATCCTCGAGTGGCCTTGGATATTTGCTCCCGTTATGTGGGAGGGGCAAATCCTCTCTACGTCCACTACGATCTCTAAGCTTGCTTCTCATTGTATCCAGTACACGCCTTTATAACTACCCAGTTACGGTGTAGCGTTTAACGCTACCAAGATCACAATGATCCACAACTAGAATATCTAGTGACTTCAAGTCTAAGGATGACAATACCATTGTACCCGAGAAGCACTTGTGACTCAACATAACGTGTATGTAGCCTTCTCGGTAATGGGTCAATCCAGTGCAACATTCCGTAATGCACACCTATGTGTTGGATCGTGATATCTCCATATCAATCCAACCCCATACTAGTCTATAGATGATTGTCCCATTTAATCATTATACTTGACTAGGGATATTTAAGATAAACAACACGATTGTAAATCTAAGGACTTCATTATATTAAATATCCAATAAATAATAAATGAATTTCTAGCCAATTACAAATTCATACTAAACTAGATTGCCTCTAGGGCATCTATTCCAACAGTCTCCCACTTGCACTAGAGCCAATCTGGCGCATCTCGTATGCCCATACTCCTAGTGTGCCCTTCATGCATCCACTGCGTGAGAGGCTTTGTAAGCGGGTCTGACAGATTATCATCTGTAGGAATCTTGCATATCCGAACGTCTCCTCTATCGATAATATCTCGAATCAGATGGAACTTCCTGAGCACGTGCTTGGACTTCTGGTGCGATCTTGGTTCCTTTGATTGCGCGATCGCCCCAGTGTTGTCACAGAACAACTCCACTGGATCCGCAATGCTAGGGACCACACCAAGTTCAGAAACAAACTTTCTGATCCAAACAGCCTCCTTTGCTGCGCCATTTGCAGCAATGTACTCAGCCTCTGTTGTAGAATCAGCTACCGTCTCTTGCTTGGAACTCTTCCAGCTCACCGCTGCTCCATTCAGGCAAAACACATATCCCGACTGTGATCTAAAGTCATCTCTATCGGTTTGGAAGCTTGCATCAGTGTAACCCCTTACACGCAACTCTTCCTCGCCGCCAAACATCAAGAAAGCATCCTTAGTTCTTCTCAAGTACTTTAGGATGTTCTTGACAGCAATCCAGTGACTCTCACCTGGATTGGATTGGTATCTGCTTGTCATACTCAAGGCATATGACACATCAGGTCTAGTACATAACATGGCGTACATGATGGATCCTATGGCCGAGGCATAGGGAATCCTACTCATGCGTTCCTTCTCAATCTCATTGGAAGGACAACCACTCTTCGAAAGAGTGATTCCATGTGACATGGGCAAGAATCCCTTCTTGGAATCTTGCATGTTGAACCGTTTCAACACCTTGTCAACATATGTACTTTGACTTAGGCCTAGCAACCTCTTAGATCTATCTCTATAGATCTTTATACCGAGTATATAGGCTGCTTCCCCTAAGTCCTTCATTGAGAAACACTTTCCTAGCCAATCTTTCACAGATTGCAGCATGGGAATGTCGTTTCCAATGAGTAGTATGTCATCCACATACAAGACCAGAAAAGCTACAGAGCTCCCACTAACCTTCTTGTAGACACAAGACTCATCTTCGTTTCTGATGAAGCCAAACTCTTTGACCACTTCATCAAAACGTCGATTCCAACTCCTAGAAGCTTGCTTTAATCCATAAATGGATCGTTGCAGCTTACAGACTTTGTTGGCTTGCTTTGGATCCTCAAAACCCTCCGGCTGTATCATATACACGTCCTCGAGGAGATTCCCATAAAGGAATGCTGTTTTGACATCCATCTGCCAAATCTCATAGTCGTAGTATGCTGCAATTGCAAGTAGGATTCGGATGGATTTGGTCATAGCGACTGGTGAAAAGGTTTCATCATAGTCAATACCATGAATCTGTCTGAATCCTTTAGCCACCAATCGGCCCTTATAGGTAATCACATTACCATCCATGTCGATCTTCTTCTTGAAGACCCACTTGCACCCTATGGGCCGCGCCCCATCAGGTGGTTCCACCAAAGTCCATACTTTGTTGGTATACATGGATTCCATCTCGGATCTCATGGCTTCAAGCCACTTCTGCGAGTCTGGGCCACTCATGGCCTCCTCATAGGTAGTAGGCTCATCATCTATGAGCATCGTGTCACCGGAATCAGTTACGAGAAGTCCGTACCTCTCGGGTTCCTGGCGCACTCTACTAGATCTACGAAGCTCTTGTGTTACCTGAACAGGTGGATCCACAACTGCTTGTGATTCCTGTTCATGTTCCATAATCGGTTCAGTAATTTGTGGTTCTTGAACTTCTTCAAGTTCTACATTCCTCCCACTTGCTTCTTTAGAGACAAACTCTCTTTCTAGAAACACGCCGGTCGGAGCAACAAACACTTTGTTCTCGGTTGGATTGTAGAAGTAGTATCCCTTAGTTTCCTTAGGGTACCCCACAAATTTACACTTATCCGATTTAGGCCCTAGCTTGTCTGATTGTAAACGTTTTACATAGACATCGCAGCCCCAAATCCTCATGAACGACAGTGTGGGACGCCTCCCACTCCACATCTCATATGGTGTCTTCATGACTGATTTAGATGGAACACGGTTAATGGTAAAAGCTGCACTTAATAGAGCGTAGCCCCAAAACGATAATGGAAGATCGGTTTGACACATCATAGACCGAACCATATCCAATATGGTTCGATTCCTCCTCTCGGACACGCCATTCCATTGTGGCGTTCCGGGTGGAGTGAGTTGGGACACGATCCCACACTCTCTAAGATAGTCGTCAAACTCTTGGCTCAAGTATTCTCCTCCACGATCTGATCGTAGAGCCTTGATACTTTTGCCAAGTTGCTTCTCTACTTCATTCTTGAATTCCTTGAACACTTCAAAGGATTCGGATTTTGCCCTCATAAGGTACACAAATCCATATCTACTGTAATCATCAGTAAACGTAATGAAGTAGACATAACCACCCCTGGCAGGCGTGGCAAATGGCCCACACACATCGGTATGTATGAGCGCCAATTGCTCACTAGTCCTCTCACCTTTCTTATTGAAAGGGGACTTTGTCATTTTTCCCAATAAACAAGCCTCACATGTCTCATATGATTCAAAATCAAATGAGTCTAGCAATCCATCCTTATGGAGTCTAGATACACGTTTCTCATTTATGTGGCCTAAACGACAATGCCATAAATAAGCAGGATTTAAATCATTTATTTTAATCCGCTTGGTATTAATGTTGTAGACAGGATTACTTAGATCAAGGACATAAAGTCCATTAAATAATTGCGCACTAAAATAGTGAATATTATTCAAATAAAAGGAACAACAATTGTTCTTTATTGAAATAATAAAACCTTCCTTGTCCAAACAAGAAATAGAAATAATGTTTCTGCTCATAGCAGGCACAAAATAGCAATTATTTAATTCTAAAACTAATCCTGAAGGCAGAGATAGCTCGCAAACGCCTATGGCCAACGCAGCAACCTTTGCTCCATTCCCAACGCGTAGATCTACCTCCCCTTTAGCCAATCTTTTACTTCTCTTTAGATCCTGCATATTTCGACAAATATGAGATCCACATCCAGTATCTAATACCCATGATGTAGAGACAGTTAAATTGACATCTACAACAAAAATACCTGGTGGTGGTGGAATCACTATTCCAAGCCGCTTGTCCTCCAGATATTTTGGGCAGTTCCTCCTCCAGTGTCCCGGTTGACTACAGTAGTGACATTCACCCTTAGTCACGACCTTGGCAATCCCACCAACAGGCTTAAGGGCTTGTTCCTTGGACTTAGCAACTGACTTGCCTTTGCCCTTGGAGGAAGAGGCAAACTTTTTACCCTTTCCTTTATGCACCATCATAATGGCCTTGCCCTTACCCTTGTTGATGCTCTGTTCAGCCGTCCTCAACATGTTGAGCAAATCTGGCAGTGGTTTAACGATCTCGTTCATGTTATAGTTCATAATGAACTGTCCATAACTTTCGGGCAACGATTGCAACACGAGATCGGTTGCCAACTCTTGGCCGACCGGGAACCCAAGCCGGGCGAGATTCTCCAAGTACCCGATCATTCGGAGTACGTGGGGTCCCACCGGGTTCCCTTCTGCCAGATGACATTTGAACAGTGCCTTTGAGACCTCATACCTCTCTACCCTCGCCTGCTCTTGGAAGAGCTGCTTTAGATGTTCGATCATATCGACAACATTCATGTTCTCATGTTGCTTCTGAAGCTCAGAGGTCATGGTGCAAAGCATTAGGCAGGCCGCATCATTAGCGTCATCAACACGCTTTTGATACGCCTTTAAGGCAGCAGGTGTCTGATTCTCTGGACCTTCTGGAACTTGCTCCTCTATTGCGTACAGCTTCTTCTCTTGCTTGAGAACAATTCTCAAGTTTCTGTACCAATCGAGAAAGTTGGTTCCTGAGAGCTTGTCCTTCTCAAGGACAGATCGTAGGGAATGTTGTGAACTCGATGAGTTGTTTGCCATTTGGAATTCTACAAAAAGGAAAATACGCAAGTTTTAGTATTTGTGAATTTTTGACTATATTTAATAATGGCTAGTTTATTAAATATAGCTCCCACTATTTTTCTACGGATTAATAACCCTCAAGATATTAATGCGGAAAATATCCTTATATTTTCTAGTGGGCCAAGATCCATCTTTTTCATCTCCTTATGAGCTTGCTTTGGCAAGTCACCCATAATTCGATTACTTCTTAGGTAGGAACAATTCCAATTGCATCCCATATGCAACTCTTGGTTCAATCGGGCAAATAACTCCTTATTTATCCATCCATATGGATAATCCCAATTGATTGCCTCTAGGTTTCTTAATCAAATTAATAGCCTAGTTGTGTTCAACCTCTTATCTAAACAATTGCACATTGTTACGTGCCATCGCATTCCATCATTATGAACCAAGTCGCCATGCTTTGGCACGCACGAACTTGATAAATAATGATGATAATGAGTGTTTAAATAACGAGAAGGCAAGAACACAATATTTTAAAATTTGAGGGATTTTCAATTCAATTTTAATTATTTTGTTGATCAATATCAACTAATCTATCTATTTGAGTTTGGGCACAACTCCAAATAATAGATCCGGGTTGTCTAATTATCTTATTATCCTAATTGCATGCATCATCCATACACCAACCACACAAATAATAAGACAATAAATAAACAACCACAAAACAGAAATTAAACGTGATGTGGATATGGCCTTTTCTAGACTAAGATAATTCCAAGCCAATGGAATTATCTATGAACCCTAAACAAACACACATCTCCATGCGTCTTGATCTTTTGGTCCATCCTTCATAGTCATGTGGAATGCTCCATGCTCCATGCTCCATCTTTTGTGGCTTCTTTGGCTTTGGGCTTCTTTTCTCCAATCTTGGCTAACAATCTACTTTATCTAGCACTATCTAATACCTATATTAAATAAAATAAATCTCACAAGTTGAGAAAAAATGGCACGCAGGCCATAAAACCCTAATTAATTATTATAATTAATTGATCAGCTCGCAGGCCGTAAAACCAAACCACAAAATTAAACATCCACATCAAACCACATCCTAAGGCCATATCCAATCACCATGCGATTTGCACATAAACAGTTAAAATCCAATTTTAACGCGCTTGGTCAATTTTAATTGATTTTAGGATTTCTAGGGTTAAAACGGTCCATGGGCCCAACAATCCAATTGCCCGGGCCCAAATAAGTGAACCATAAAGCCCTAGGGTCGGCCCGGCCCAAAACCCGCAAGCTAGGCCCGCGGGTTAGGGCCGCCCGCCCCCTTAGGGCGCCAAGCTTGGGCGGCAAGCAAGGGGGGCGGCTCCCTAGGGGCCGAACCTTCCTTGTGGAGGTTGTTTCCAAAACAACCTCCTTGCTTGGAGCCCAAGTTTGGTTGTTTCCTTGTTGTGGGAGAACTCCTTCTTCCCCAAGGATGCCCAAACCCTAGATCTATGATCCTAAAATTTCTCAAACTCACCAATTCATGCATCCAATGCAATAATTGGGTCTTGTTATGATTAATTCTTTGACAAATTGCATCCAATGCTTGATTTGTCATGTTTTACGCGATAAACAACAAATTAAGGTGTAAAACAACAAGAATGTAACACATAAACTACGTTTATGCTCTATGACCTGTGGCTCTGATACCACTGTAGGGTTTTGATTCATGGATCGCGCAAACGGAAGCATAATCAAACAAACAACCATGCAAAACCCTCCAAGGATCACAAGTCTAGATGCATAACGATAGTGAAGGTAAGAAATCATAAACACACCTTTGGGTTCTCCTTGATGACTTCAAACGCGAATAGTGTCACGTTCTCTATAGTTGATCCACGCCTAGAGTCGTTCCTAGATCTCCAATCACCTTGGTGCTAGCCCGGATTGAAAGGAGGGTGAAGAAATCACGCAAAACGAGACACCAAAAGGGGTTCGGCACCCTTGTGGCGTCGGGGACAAGGGGCGGCGGCAAAGGGGGCGGCGTCCCTCTTTGTGGCTTGCTCTCTCTCTCCTTTGTTCTCTCCTACTCTTGTTATGTTCTCTCTAGAGCATAAAGTGTGTAGGGAAGGAAGGAGGAGGGTCCTTTATATAGTCCAACAACTCCTTGTCAACTACCTAAAGGACTTATTCTAGTCCTACTAGAATTCAATTTAGTCCCTTCCTTGCAAATTAGTCCCTACTAAGTTTGCAAGGGTTTGCAAAGTGATCCTTCTAATTAATTAATCCAATTAATTAATTCCACAATCTAGTACAACTCTATATAGCGTGTGACCCCATAGGTTCTATCTAGTTGGTAGCAACTCTTTTCTAATATGGAGCGGTTTCTAGCAAAACATCCATTCTAGCCAACTAATAGAATAGTCATCTAGACAACCTTGTACAAGTAATTGTCTCATCCCTTTGCCTCCATATCCGGATTGGACACGAGACATACAAGTCACACTCGTATATCCAATCCCTTGTTTCTCGATCCATGGAATAGCCTTATTCGTGCAAATAACATCAATATCCCATATATTGATTTATTTGAGTCTGGCCAGACATTCTATAAGCACTATCCTCGAGTGGCCTTGGATATTTGCTCCCGTTATGTGGGAGGGGCAAATCCTCTCTACGTCCACTACGATCTCTAAGCTTGCTTCTCATTGTATCCAGTACACGCCTTTATAACTACCCAGTTACGGTGTAGCGTTTAACGCTACCAAGATCACAATGATCCACAACTAGAATATCTAGTGACTTCAAGTCTAAGGATGACAATACCATTGTACCCGAGAAGCACTTGTGACTCAACATAACGTGTATGTAGCCTTCTCGGTAATGGGTCAATCCAGTGCAACATTCCGTAATGCACACCTATGTGTTGGATCGTGATATCTCCATATCAATCCAACCCCATACTAGTCTATAGATGATTGTCCCATTTAATCATTATACTTGACTAGGGATATTTAAGATAAACAACACGATTGTAAATCTAAGGACTTCATTATATTAAATATCCAATAAATAATAAATGAATTTCTAGCCAATTACAAATTCATACTAAACTAGATTGCCTCTAGGGCATCTATTCCAACACTGCTTTGTTAGACCACCAGAAGTGGGTTCGCGACCCTATTATTTTACCGGATTCTATGGTGACCCCAATACACAGAACCGGAGCTCTTCTTGGGAATTATTGCGACGTCTTAACCCGGGCAGTTCTAATTCCTGGTTGGTGATGGGGGACTTTAATGAAATCACTACTGTTTCGGAAAAGAGAGGGTGGCGTTTTAGAAGTTGGCGACAAATACAAAACTTTGTGGATGCGTTATCGGATTGTGATCTTATGGATTTGGGTAGTAGAGGAGAATTTTTTACCTGGTGGAACGGTCGTGCTTTCCCTTATTCTGTTCACGAAAGGTTGGACAGAGCTGTTGCATCTCCAACTTGGAACACGGAATACCCGCATCATGCTGTTGAAGTACTTCAAATGGTTGGGTCTGATCATCTGCCTGTTATGCTTACAGCAGCACCTACTTCACAGTCTCACCCCACTTCACGCAGATTTATGTTCCAAGCGGACTGGACAAGATCACCTGAGTGCACTGCTATTGTACAACAGGTATGGCCTAACTCTACTGCAAATTCTAATTATTTACATGCTTTTCTGAATAAAATAACCTCCACCAAAAAATACATAAAAAAATGGGGCTATAAAAATCACTCTGCCACAAAAAAAGAAAAGCTGGTCTTGTTGCAAAAGCTTTCCCACCTTGATAGGCTCTGTCCAACCTCTAGTAACCTGCGCCAGAAAACAATTCTTTCAACAAAAATTCAGAAAATCATTGCTGATGAAGAATTAGTTTGGAAACAAAAATCCCTAATTCACTGGTTACAAGAAGGTGATAGAAATACTAAGTTTTTTCACCAGGCTGCTTCAATTAGAAGACGTAAAAATACAATTGCTACTGTTTCAGACCTTAATGGTAACACTTTCCAGAACATAAATGACATCAAAAGTTGTTTTGTTCACTACTACACTGACTTGTTTACCACTACCAGTACTACTCTAAATCATACCATTGATTCTGTCAGCCAAAAATTAAATCCCACTATGGTTTCCCAACTGTCTGAACCTTTTAGCGAAGCTGAAATTGTAGAAGCTGTATTTTCTATTGGAGCCTTAAAATCTCCTGGTCCGGATGGTTTACCAGCACTTTTCTATCACAAATACTGGCCTATTATTAGTGGTGACATTATTGCTATGTGTCTAGGTGTTCTTAACAATGGGGATGATATTTCTCTTCTAAATGAAACTTGCATTGCTTTAATCCCAAAAATCAAAAACCCTCAAACTGTCTCCGATTTCAGACCTATTAGCCTTTGTAACGTTTCTTACAAAATCATCTCTAAGGCTATTGCAAATCGTCTCAAAAATATTCTTCCCATGATTATTGACCCCGCTCAATCGGCTTTTCTTAAAGGACGTCTTATTTCTGACAATGCTATCATTGCACTTGAATCTATCCACACTATCAACAATCAAAAGGGTAAGGTTGGTTCCTTTTCGCTAAAGCTTGATATGGCCAAAGCTTACGACAGAATTGAATGGAACTTTCTTAACACCATCCTTATCAAATTAGGCTTCCCTATTTCTTTTGTGGATAAAATTATGTCCTGTGTCAAAACTGTCTCTTTCTCTATATTAGTCAATGGCCAGCAGTCAGAAAAATTCCTACCTACTAGGGGTTTACGTCAAGGAGACCCTCTTAGCCCTTATCTTTTCCTACTTTGTACTGAAGGTCTCTCGGCTCTTATTCAAAATGATGTCGTAAATAATCATCTCACGGGTGTTAAAGCTGGTCAGGGCTCTCCTAAAATCACCCACTTACTTTTTGCGGATGACAGTATTTTTTTCGGAAAAGCCACAACCAGAAATGCCTCAAATTTAAATTTTATTCTTCAACATTACTGTGAGGCGTCTGGACAGAGTATTAATCGCCACAAATCTTCTATTGTGTTTGGCCCTACAGTTCCAACAAATATCAAAAACAATATTGCTCAAATTTTCCAAATTCCTATTTCAAATGATCATGGAAATTATCTCGGGTTGCCAACTGTTATAGGTAGAAAAAAAACAACCTCTTTCCAATCTGTCAAAACAAAAATTTGGAATAAACTTACTGGTTGGACTGAAAAACTTCTCTCCCCGGCCGGAAAAGAAATTCTTATAAAAGCTGTGACTCAATCCATTCCCACCTATATCATGTCTATTTACCACCTACCCTTATCTTTTTGCAATGAAATCCAGCAACTTTTTGCTAAATTTTGGTGGTCCAACAACCTTGACAAACGGAAAATTCATTGGAAAACCTGGGGTAGTATGTGCAGCCCCAAATCTTTTGGTGGTATGGGTTTTCGTCACATGTATGCTTTTAACATGGCTCTTTTAGGTAAACAAGTTTGGCGTATCCTCCAAAATCCAAATCTTTTGCTTTCAAAAGTTCTTAAGGGCAAATACTTCTATCATTCTGATATCATTTCTGTTGAGTCTAGTGAAAGATCCTCTTACATTTGGAAGGGCCTAATTCACGCCAGAAATATTGTTTTTAAAGGTGTCAGGCAGGGGATTGGTAATGGGAGATTAACACAAATTTACAACCATAGATGGATTCCTATAGGGTTAGGCAGAAAACCCTACAGCCCTCGCAAACTTCCCAATAACTCTATGGTTTCTGATCTCATTTGTCCTAATCACTCGTGGGACAAACACAAAATTTTTTCAAACTTTTCGGAGGATGAAGCTAATGCCATTATCCAAATTCCATTGATCAGTCCACATTTAATTGATAATTTTGTTTGGTCTGCTACTGATAATGGTGATTACAGTGTTAAAACTGCTTACTATGTTGCTGCAAGTATCCTGTTTCCAGAAAATATTACAAACTGCTCTAGTTCAAGTTCATCAATTTCTAACATTTTCTGGAAAAAACTTTGGAAACTCAATATTCCGGGCAAAATTAAAATTTTCATCTGGAAATGTTTTAATCATTGTCTTGCTGTAAAAGAAAATTTATCTAAAAAAGGGATTTCCTTACCAAGGTCCTGTGTGTTCTGTAACAGTGGATCTGAAGATGAGTTTCATCTTTTCTTCAAATGCCCTTGGACCAAAAAATTATTTGCTTCGGCAAACTTGGAAATAGACTTCAACTTGCCCGATCTCCCTTTCAATCATCTTTTGCGCAATCTTTTCATATCCTACAAAGAAGATGTTTTACAAATTTTCAGTCATTTGCTCTGGAATATTTGGATCGAACGAAATAATCGTGTTTTCAGAAATAGTACAAGGGAGATTTCTGATATCATATCAAACTCATTAGCAAATAACTATGAATTTCTGGAAAATACTTATCTTGTTCCGAGTTTGGTACATGCAGGTACAACTGACGGAGATCCAGAGCATCGATGGAAAAGTCCGCCGTCGGGTACACTTAAACTCAACCTCGATGCTTCAATCTCCACTTCTGAAAACAGATCCGGTGGCGGTGCTGTGGTTAGAAATGCAGAGGGGGACTTCGTACTTGGAATGGCTTTTCCAATTCGATTCAACCCTCAATCTCTGATAGCTGAAGCTTATGCCGCCATAGAAGCGATCAAAGCTGTTCGATCTAGAGGCTTTGTTTCGTTAGAGATCGAAAGTGACAATCAAACACTTGTGCGGCTGCTGCAGAAGAGAGAGGAGCTCAACGGCGCAAATGAGAAGATTAGGGTTCTGAAATATCTCCGTGAGCTTCTAAACTCATTTATACGGGTTAGGTTTGTTTGGTGTAACAAGGCTTCAAATGTATTAGCCCATAACTTAGCTAAGTTGGGCCTAACTAGTTCTGAATTTATCTTCTGGGCCAACTGCTGCCCCATTAGCTTGTATGACTGCTGGGCCTATGATAAAGCCCATATTTAAATAAAGTCCAAGCTTTTCTCAAAAAAAAAAAAAAGAATTACACATTGCCTCACAAAGGTGGTGGGGCCTTTCTAAAGAAGCTTTATCCCTGTGAGACAAACCAAAGTCAACATTATTATTAATCAAGAAATTATTAATTCATTGCGAAAAATGAAAATAAGAGTAGGAATTAGACAAAATTGATCTGGAGAAGGCTAATAATAAAATTTCTTGGGATTTTATTGCTGATACTTTTAAATGTTTTAACTTTCCTGACTTGGTGATCATGACTATAATGAATTGTGTGACTAATGTGATCGCTCCTACTTTGTGGAATAACAACACTATTCTTGAAGATTTTAAAACTGGTAGAGGGTGCAGATAAGGAGATCCTCTATCTCCTTACTTGTTTTTTATGTATTGAAAGACTCTCCAACACGATTTCTGGTTTAGTTAATAATAAAATGTGGAATTTCATAAAACCCTCTAGCAATGGCCCTGAGATTTCTCACCTTTTTTTCTACTGACGAAATTGTGTTTTCTTTGGAAAATGTGACATTACTACTTGTAAAACCATGACAGATGTGTTGGAAGATTTTTCTCATATATTTTAGTCCGAATGTTAATCTCAACAAGTCTAAGGTGTTCTTTTCCAAGAACAGCCTAGATCTTCCAAAGTGATGATTTCTTAGATTTTTTTAATGAATGAAACTAAGGATTTGGGAAGATACCTTGGTATTAATATTGGGCATGACAGGTTTTGAACAAACATGTTCAGGACATTGTTACTAAAATGCATCATAGGCTCTCTAGGTGGAAAACCAAAACCCTCTCTTTTTCTGGCAGGGTTACTCTTTGTAAGAGTGTTCTTGCTACTCTTTTTGCTTGTAATATGAACATTTTGCCTCATCCCAACACTACTAGTTAAAAAATTGACAAATTTTCCGAAAAGTTCATTTGGGGAGACATCATTGATAAGAAAATGTGCATTTGGTGAATTGGAACAATGTTTGCCTCCCCGAAGATGAGGGTGGCCTTGGGATTAAAAATTCTTAGACTCCCAATCTGGCAATGTTGGCCAAACTCTATTGAGCTGTGATTTTTGACAACACCACTTTATAGTGTACTATGATGAAAACGAAGTATATCAGAAAGAAATGCTTTGACAAAAAAATGTGTCTATGGTGGCCTCCCCATTTTGGAAAGGCATTTTGTTCACCAAAAAATGCATTCTTAGCAATGTTAAGTGGTCTATTAGGGATGGCTCCAAAGTTAATTTATGGAATCACTGGTGGTGTGGCCAAGAAACTTTTGGTAAACCCAGGAATGGGAGTCTGACTAACCTCAAAGTGACTGAAATTATTAACTATGAGCGCTCTTGGGACATTTCCTCCATCACTGGTGAGTTATCTGAGGACCAAAAGTAGATTGGATTATTTCTTGCCTGCTTCCCATGGTACTCATAACAATTCTTTTGGAATAGTTCTGGCTATGGCAACCTCACTATGTCTTCCGCTTATACCATCTTTGATGATGCTACTAACCATTTCACTGGGGTCGCTAGCGGTGATTGTATTGGAATTTGGAAACTCAAAATTCCAAATAATTTGGTCTACCTTGTGTGTACTATTTTTGCATAATAAACTTCTTAAAAATACTAGCACAATGGTTAGAGATTTCACACCTCTATTAACACATGCAATCAATGTCTCAGTGGAAAAAGAGGATCATGAGAACTTTTAGATCTTGTCTTAAAGATATTGAAATTCGCAAGGAGATTTTGGCAACATTTGGTACTTGAGAAATTTACGTTTACAACTCAAAGAACGGACTGTGTTTTATATCCACAAGTTCCTCTAGTATAAAGAAAATAATGAAGCCAATCTGTTTAATGTCACTTTGTGGTTTATTAGGCTTAGACGAAACCGTTATGTCTTTGATGGTGTTATTGAACCCCCCATGGTTACTGTGCAGAAGATTGATAAGCACAATCATATCATTCCCGGATATTTTCTAACTCTCACATCACTCCTCTAATTTCAATTTTAATAAGCACAATGCTAATTTACAATGGTGTTTCGCTCATACAGGTATAATCAAATTGAATGTTGATCTGCAATAGAATGATGGATGCACAGCTATATTTGGTGGTGTGTTTAGAGACCAAAGAGGTGATTGGAAGCTTGGTTTCATTGGAATGATCCCTTATTGTCCAAGTGTGGGCAGTGAGATTTGGACTATCTATAGAGGATGGACAGTGTCATACAAATAAAATTGTTTAGTATTGAGATTGAAAGTGTAACGACTCGTATTTTACTATAGGGTTATTTTAGTAATTTCAAACACTATATTTATTATTCGAAAATGTGAGAATCGTATTGTTTGATGTTAGTGTTAGTCGTAATAAGACGTATATATTATGAGTGATTTGATTGCGTAGTGATTAACTAATTGTTTGTTTATAATTATATTGCTAAGCTAAAATATTGTTATAAATTAGTTTTTTAGATAAATTTCTTTTATTTTGATAATAAGTAAATTATAATTTTTAATATTTGTTTAGTAAATATTTATTAAGATAGAGCGTTTAGGAGTTTCCTCAAAATCAACATTTGAACTTATATTAAAACATTATTCGAACTTATATTTTGGTAGAAAAAGTTCTTTTGTATATCAGTTAAACTATTTTAACAAAAATAAAAATAAAAATTTACCATGTCAGTAAACATTCTGTCTCTATCAGACGAACCGTGCTAAATTAGTCAATTTTGCTTATCTCTCTAATTTATTTTTTTAATAGTCAAAATTTATATTTGTCAGTTAAAATTTAGTTTCTCAGTCAAAAATCATGTTTATTTATTATTGTATTAGTTGTTTATTGCGTGTAGTACTCTCGTCGCGTTTCTAAAACATTCGCCGCGCGTTAAATTGCCGTCGTGCACCACTTTTCACGTGTCGAACCACCGCGTAGTTTGGTGACCCAGCCACACCTAATCTTTTTCTCTCTCCCATCACTTCTCATTGTTTTTTCTTTTTCTTCTTCTTCTGCTTTGTCTCTGCTGTAGCCACCTCAGAAATACCCACGCCTCCGTGCCCTTCACCTCGACCACGCCCGCCTCCTTCACCAGCTAGCTTCCCCTCTCAGTTCACATCAACTCTTTTTCTCCCCAATTCGGCTGCTCCTCTCCACCTTCTTAATCTTCTCCATCTTCTTCTTCTTCACCTTCAACTCCCCCTATCTGTTTTGTTGCCGAGAGCAACCAATACCACCACCATCATCCACCTCTAATTTCACCTTGTTTTTCCAGACCACCACCGGCCACAACCACCCCCGACACCAAACACCACCACTGCCACCAATCACCGCCACTTCCATGCTCTGTTTTGTTTGCCGAGACCAAACCCAGCAAACCAGAGCCACCACCACCATCGCTCTGCTCTCACCTCGCACCCACCTCCATCTCTCCCTACTCTCTGTTTCTCCGCAACATCACCACCACTCCAATTTCAACCCCCTGCTCTGTTTTTGCCGAGACTAAACCCGGCAAAACAGAGCATCACAATCACCAATCACCACCTCCAATCACCGTCACCACTCACCACCATCACCACCCAGCTCTCCCCCTCCTCCATCTTCATCGACAGAAACCCAGCAGCAGCAGCGCCGGTGTAACCCCCGACGCCGCCCCTGCGACGTGACCCGAACGCCGATTGGCGACACCCACTGCACCGCCACTGCTACCTCCCTCTCTCCGTCTCTCTGTCGCGACCGGACAAAGCCCAGCCGCCGGATTAAACCGGCGACCAGGACACAGAACCACCGCCGCCTCCATTGACGCCCAAGCTCCGGCGAAATTTCGACCCGGAGCTCCGCTTGACCGATTCGACTCGTTTCTCGATTAGGTACTCTCTCAACTCCGTCCTAATCCATTTTGCTTCGTCTAAATCATGACCTTGCATTTCAATTTGTGTTTGTGTGATTGATTTGCCGTGAGAAATCGAGAGGAAGATGGATTTGCCTCTGTTGTGTTAACAAGGGGGTGATTTTGTTTAATCTGAGAGTTTATGGGCATATAGTGTCATGTTTAAAAGATGTCACTTGTGGTGAGGAGGTACCTGCTGTATTTATGCCTAAACTGCATATACACACATATACATGTATTTACTATCAATATTTAGTTATTTTAAATCTTTATTCAGTTTCTGTTAATTTATTTACTAGAATAAATCTTTATTCTATTTCTGTTAATTTATTTACTCGAACAAATGAAAATAAATAATTTTGTAATGTTAGTTAAAAGATGAAATTTATATGAATTAGAAATTGTTAACAATTAGATATTTATAATTAGTTCTTTAAAAAAATTTAATAAAAAATAATTTTGTATATGTTTAAATACTCAAAAATTATTGTTTTGTTTAAAAGATAAATGAAATATAACTCTCGTTTTCATTACTTTAAAATTGAGATTTCAATAAAGTGAACATTTGATATTATTTTATCAAAACACAAATTTGTTTAATTAGAAAATTAAATATTTTTATATTCTTAAAATTTATTATTTAATTTCCTAAAATTGTTTTGGAGATTTGAGACTTGGTAGTCGATATACAATTTGCTTTCGTAATATAATTAGGTGGCTATAATTACTTAGAGCTTTCGCTTGCATTCAAATAGGACACGTGCATTGTCATACGTTGTAAACCAAACTTGCTTGTGATTAGGACTATTTGTGCTTGTTTGTAGAGCCTGACTTCGTAGAACCAGGCGTTGTCTACCTGTAGTGCAACTTGCGTATCTTCGGCTCTCACGGTGAGTATTCATGCTTAGCGTTGCTTACTTATCTACTTTCGTGTTAAATGTGATTTTATTTCACGTCTTAAAATGTACTTGTGATACATGCTTAGTTTTGTGTGCCAATTCCTTTCATGTGATACTCGCTTATCTGAAAATAATTGTCTTTATTCCGAAATTTCTAAACTTGTCGTACTTGCTTTTTAATCGTCACTTTACTACTCGTCTTCAAATTGAAAAACTCATTTTTCAACTCACTGTCAGAATTCATTAATAACGTAAAGCGAAAGATCGCCTTTACCGGAACCAGTTGGTTGTTACTTGGAATCCCCTTAGTTGGCTTTAATTTTTCTCTCAGATGGCACAACTCTTGGCCTAGTATAGATTATTATTATAGTGGGGGCGGGAAAGGTTTTCCATAACGCCAGGCACAGAGGAAAGGTTTTCTCTCTTGTTGTCGTCCTATATCGGGAAAGGTTTTCCCAAACTGTGACGTATTTTATTATTATAGTGGGAGCGGGAAATGTTTTCCATAACACCAAGCACGGAGGAAAGGTTTTCTCTCTCGTTGTCGTCCTACGCTGGGAAGGTTTCCCCGGGAAAGGTTTTCCCAATTCTTGATCTAGATATCTGATCTAAGATGATATACTTCACCCTGGTCTACCCTGGTTACTGCGGCTTAATAACACGACTTGTTTCATTTCACGTTTGGAAACGTGTGAATATCTCGATAAACAAATTTGTTACTCATAATAACTATCAGTTTTGAAACAAAAACTTTTGGAGGACTCTGATAATCGTCACTTCTACTTGTACTTATGTTTCTGAAAATGATTCTAGTCTTTACTCTAATGTTTATACTTATACTCTGTTACTGTTTAAACTATGTCAAACGTAAACCCCGTGACCTGTCTTAGCCACTCTGTTTTACATGCTAATGTGTTTATTCACTCAGTTTTTACTGATACTCGAAAAACTGCGTCCTTGTGTTTGTTTTAAATTATCCGCAGGTATATGATTGGTTGCTTGGGGTAACACGCTAGGATCATGAATCCGTTCTCTCATGCAAACAATAGAGCTTAGTAATTAACCGAAGAGCCTTTTTGTTTTAAAATATCTTTTGTTAGACTCGCCGTCCAGTTTGGAACCAGTCACGAACGTTGTAAACTTTTATCGTAATGAATCAGTAGTTGGATGTTTCCTTTCACTTGTTTTTGGTTACCACTCCTTGTACGAAAGGGTAAAATCCCCTGTACGGATGCACCAACCGGTTTCCGGATCCTCTGGAAATCGGGGGTGTTACAGTTGGTATCAGAGCAGTGACATCCAGTAGGACTGTAGGGAGAAAACACTTAAAACTAAGATTTTTTAAAGTAGCTAAAGCTAATTTTGAACTTGAAGTTTAAATCGGTAGGGCAAGACAAACTGAAAAGTAAACTCTGAATTAGCCGGGGATTTTGGGTTATGTCTCTTGTTTTATCCTCGCATGCCTACCTGATATATGCTAAATGTCTTTGTTTACTATCCATTTCAAGCCCCAATACTTCTTACTTGTTAGAAGGACCAGTGGCTGACTAGGGTATTTCCCGCCCACCCTCATCCTTGGTTTTGAAATATTATATCCTACACTTATGTATGTTCTTTCTTACATGAATTAAGGGTCTTTTACCTGGCTTTGTGCTAATTTCTGATTGGTTAATCGCACTTCGCTATATGCTTCATTATTTGTGAGTATTATATTCTCAATTTCAGCAAATTGCAATGAAACTCTTATATGATTTGCCATTGTGTGCGTTTTTGTACGATGTCTTCTTGCACGGTTAGTACCGTTTTTGTGCGTAATATCCATACCTACTTGCATACTCTCCGAAACCCGTAATCGATAAGGAATCGTATAGGGCATCTGGACGATAGGCAACACCGCTACGCCACCAGAAGCAACACGTCTACCCAAATGGAAGGAATTGAAGAATTGCACCCACAGGTGACTCAACTGATCGCTCAGATGGGTCAGTTTGTTCAGGCTGTGAACAACAACCAGGGCAATCCAAACAACAATGTTGCCAATGAACGGGAACCAGACTGGTCTAAGAAGATAGGTCAGAGGAACCCGAGCAACTTCTATGGGAAAGAGAATCCAGTACTGCTCGAAAACTGGATTAGGGATTTCGATAAAATCTTCCATGCAATGGAATATCCCGAGGCCCGCAAGGTGAACGAGGCAGCTTTTTATTTCAAGGATAAGGCCGATAACTGGTCGAAAGCTAATCGATCAAGGCTCGTAGCTCAAGAAGGCTTTAACTGAGAAGCAATGAATGCCGCTATGAGAGAAAACTTCTATCCAGAGAACCTCAGGGAAAATAAGTATAATGAATTCATCGCGTTGAAGCAGGGAAACGACTCCGTGACGGACTATTATGACAAGTTCGTGGAGTTAGCCCGGTTTGCAGAAGACACAGTGCATATGGAAAGACGCATGGTCACCCGCTTCATAGCAGGTCTAAGGCTCACCCTTCAGAGGACCATGCTTACGAGGACCTACGACACCATGTCTGAAGCCTATGGGATAGCTGCAAACATTTGGAGGGTCGACCAAGAGCTATCACAACATTTAGGAAAGAGGAAGGCAGGAGGCTTTGAGGCTGGAAGCTATGACCAAGGAAGAAACAACAACGAGGGAACAAACAAGCACTTTAGGTTCGGCATTGGTGGAGGAAGTGAGAACTTTAAACCTAGGAATGTCGGCTACCGACACAACCAGGCAGCAAGGCCTACCCGCCACTTTTATTGTAAGATATGCAACGGGGACCACCCAGGAGTTAATTGTGCTGGAAGTAAGGTGACATGCAACTATTGTGGCATATTGGGCCACAGGAAGTACGAATGCGACAAAATGAAGGCATCAGAGATACAAGGCAATAATGGAGGTAATAACCAAGGGGTTGCGCAGAAAATCTACATGGGAAATGGACCGAACTACCAAGGGAATCAGCAGAAACAAAATGGGAATGGGAATGGAGCGCATAACAGGAATGTGGCCTTCAATGGCAACCATGGAGCTGGCAGCAATGGAAACGGAAACGGAAGGAGTGCAACTCAAGGCAATATCCAGAGGACAGATGGTCAAATCTATATGATGAACCAAGTAGAGGAAGAAGCGGCACACAATGTCGTGACAGGTACACTCTTTGTCACTATTACCACGCATTTCATTTCATATTAGAAACCTCTGGAGACCTTTAGGATCTCTCTCAAGCTTGGAGGATGAAGCTCAGTCCTAAGTGGGGGAAGATGTAACGACCCTGTTTTTGTCCCTGTTTTGCTTGCTAATTGTCGTTTCGGTAGTTGTGACTTAAATAGAGACCCGTAAGACCTAACACCGAGTCCAAGCTTCGAGGACGAAGCTTAGTCCAAGGAGGGAAGGATGTAACAACCCGTATTTTACTATAGGGTTATTTTAGTAATTTCAAACACTATATTTATTATTCGAAAATGTGAGAATCGTATTGTTTGATGTTAGTGTTAGTCGTAATAAGACGTATATATTATGCGTGATTTGATTTCGTAGTGATTAACTAATTGTATGTTTATAATTATATTGCTAAGTTAAAATATTGTTATAAATTAATTTTTTAGATAAATTTCTTTTATTTTGATAATAAGTAAATTACAATTTTTATTAATTGTTTAGTAAATATTTATTAAGATAGAGCGTTTAAGAGTTTCCTCAAAATCAACATTTGAACTTATATTAAAACATTATTTGAACTTATTCTTTGGTAGAAAAAGTTCTTTTGTATATCTGTTAAACTATTTTAACAAAAATAAAAATTTACCTTGTCAGTAAACATTCTGTCTCTATCAGACGAACCGTGCTAAATTAGTCATTTTGCTTATCTCTCTAATTTATTTTGTTTACTAGTCAAAATTTATATTTATCAGTTAAAGTTTAGTTTCTCAGTCAAAAATCGTGTTTATTTATTATTGTATTAGTTGTTTATTGCGTGTAGTACTCTCGTCGCGTTTTTAAAACATTCGCCGCGAGTTAAATTGCTGTCGCGCACCACTTTTCACGTGTCGAACCACCGCGTAGTTTGGTGACCCAGCCACACCTAATCTTTTTCTCTCTCCCATCACTTCACATTTTTTTTTTCTTTTTCTTCTTCTTCTGCTTTGTCTCTTCTGTAGCCACCTGAGAAACACCCACGCCTCCGTACCCTTCACCTCGACCACGCCCGCCTCCTTCACCAGCTAGCTTCCCCTCTCAGTTCACATCAGCTCTTTTTCTCCCCAATTCGGCTGCTCCTCTCCACCTTCTTAATCTTCTCCATCTTCTTCTTCTTCACCTTCAACTCCCCCTCTCTGTTTCGTTGCCGAGAGCAACCAATACCACCACCATCATCCAACTCTGATTTCCCCTTGTTTTGCCGGACCACCACCGGCCACAACCACCCCCGACACCAAACACAACCACTGCCACCAATCACCGCCACCTCCATGCTCTGTTTTGTTTGCCGAGACCAAACCCAGCAAACCAGAGCCACCACCACCATCACTCTGCTCTCACCTCGCACCCACCTCCATCTCTCCCTACTCTCTTTTTCTCCGCAACATCACCACCACTCCAATTTCAACCCCCTGCTCGGTTTTTGCCGATACTAAACCCGGCAAAACAGAGCATCACAATCACCAATCACCACCTCCAATCACCGTCACCACTCACCACCATCACCAACCAGCTCTCGACAGAAACCCAGCAGCATCAGCAGCGCCGGTGTAACCCCCGACGCCGCCCCTGCCACGTGACCCAAACTTTGATTGGCGACACCCACTGCCCCGCCACTGCTAACTCCCTCTCTCCGTCTCTCTGTCGCGACCGGACGAAGCCCAGCCGCCGGATTAAACCGGCGACCAGGACACAGAACCACCGCCGCCTCCATTGACACCCAAGCTCCGGCGAAATTTCGACCCGGAGCTCCGCTTGACCGATTCGACTCGTTTCTCGATTGGGTACTCTCTCCACTCCGTCCTAATCCATTTTGCTTCGTCTAAATCATGACCTTGCATTTCAATTTGTGTTTGTGTGATCGAGTTGCCGTGAGAAATCGAGAGGAAGATGGATATGCCTCTGTTGTGTTAACAGGGGGGTGATTTTGTTTAATCTGAGAGTTTAAGGGCATATAGTGTCATGTTTAAAAGATGTCACTTGTGGTGAGGAGGTACTTGCTGTATTTATGCCTAAACTGCATATACACACATATACATGTATTTACTATCAATATTTAGTTATTTTAAATCTTTATTCAGTTTCTGTTAATTTATTTACTAGAATAAATCTTTATTCTATTTCTGTTAATTTATTTACTCGAACAAATGAAAATAAATAATTTTGTAATGTTAGTTAAAAGATGAAATTTATATGAATTAGAAATTGTTAACAATTAGATATTTATAATTAGTTCTTTAAAAAAATTTAATAAAAAATAATTTTGTATATGTTTAAATACTCAAAAATTATTGTTTTGTTTAAAAGATAAATGAAATATAACTCTCGTTTCCATTACATTAAAATTGAGATTCCAATAAAGTGTACATTTGATATTATTTTATCAAAACACAAATTTGTTTAATTAGAAAATTAAATATTTTTATATTCTTATAATTTATTATTTAATTTCCTAAAATTGTTTTGGAGATTTGAGACTTGGTAGTCGATATACAATTTGCTTTCGTAATTTAATTAGGTGGCTATAATTACTTAGAGCTTTCGCTTGCATTCAAATAGGACACGTGCATTGTCATACGTTGTAAACCAAACTTGCTTGTGATTAGGACTATTTGTGCTTGTTTGTAGAGCCTGACTTCGTAGAACCAGGCGTTGTCTACCTGTAGTGCAACTTGCGTATCTTCGGCTCTCACGGTGAGTATTCATGCTTAGCGTTGCTTACTTATCTTCTTTCGTGTTAAATGTGATTTTATTTCACGTCTTAAAATGTACTTGTGATACATGCTTAGTTTTGTGTGCCAATTCCTTTCATGTGATACTCGCTTATCTGAAAATAATTGTCTTTATTCTGAAATTTCTAAACTTGTCGTACTTGCTTTTTAATTGTCACTTTACTACTCGTCTTCAAATTGAAAAACTCATTTTTCAACTCACTGTCAGAATTCATTAATAACGTAAAGTGAAAGATCGCCTTTACCGGAACCAGTTGGTTGTTACTTGGAATCCCCTTAGTTGGCTTTAATTTTTCTCTCAGATGGCACACCTCTTGGCCTAGTATAGATTATTATTATAGTGGGGGCGGGAAAGGTTTTCCATAACGCCAGGCACAGAGGAAAGGTTTTCTCTCTTGTTGTCGTCCTATATCGGGAAAGGTTTTCCCAAACTGTGACGTAGTTTATTATTATAGAGGGGGCGGGAAATGTTTTCCATAACACCAAGCACGGAGGAAAGGTTTTCTCTCTCGTTGTCGTCCTACGCTGGGAAGGTTTCCCCGGGAAAGGTTTTCCCAATTCTTGATCTAGATATCTGATCTAAGATGATATACTTCACCCTGGTCTACCCTGGTTACTGCGGCTTAATAACACGACTTGTTTCATTTCACGTTTGGAAACGTGTGAATATCTCGATAAACAAATTTGTTACTCATAATAACTATCAGTTTTGAAACAAAAACTTTTGGAGGACTCTGATAATCGTCACTTCTACTTGTACTTATGTTTCTGAAAATGATTCTAGTCTTTACTCTGATGTTTATACTTATACTCTGTTACTGTTTAAACTATGTCAAACGTAAACCCCGTGACCTGTCTTAGCCACTCTGTTTTACATGCTAATGTGTTTATTCACTCAGTTTTTACTGATACTCGAAAAACTGCGTCCTTGTGTTTGTTTTAAATTATCCGCAGGTATATGATTGGTTTCTTGGGGTAACACGCTAGGATCATGAATCCGTTCTCTCATGCAAACAATAGAGCTTAGTAATTAACCGGAGAGCCTTTTTGTTTTAAAATATCTTTTTTTAGACTCGGCGTCCAGTTTGGAACCAGTCACGAACGTTGTAAACTTTTATCGTAATGAATCAGTAGTTGGATGTTTCCTTTCACTTGTTTTTGGTTACCACTCCTTGTACGAAAGGGTAAAATCCCCTGTAGGGATGCACCAACCGGTTTCCGGATCCTCTGGAAATCGGGGGTGTTACAGTTGGTATCAGAGCAGTGACATCCAGTAGGACTGTAGGGAGAAAACACTTAAAACTAAGATTTTTTAAAGTAGCTAAAGCTAATTTTGAACTTGAAGTTTAAATCGGTAGGGCAAGACAAACTGAAAAGTAAACTCTGAATTAGCCAGGGATTTTGGGTTATGTCTCTTGTTTTATCCTCGCATGCCTACCTGATATATGCTAAATGTCTTTGTTTACTATCCATTTCAAGCCCCATTACTTCTTACTTGTTAGAAGGACCAGTGGCTGACTAGGGTATTTCCCGCCCACCCTCATCCTTGGTTTTGAAATATTATATCCTACACTTATGTATGTTCTTTCTTACATGAATTAAGGGTCTTTTACCTGGCTTTGTGCTAATTTCTGATTGGTTAATCGCACTTCGCTATATGCTTCATTATTTGTGAGTATTATATTCTCAATTTCAGCAAATTGCAATGAAACTCTTATATGATTTGCCATTGTGTGCGTATTTGTACGATGTCTTCTTGCACGGTTAGTACCGTTTTTGTGCGTAATATCCATACCTATTTGCATACTCTCCGAAACCCGTAATCGATAAGGAATCGTATAGGGCATCTGGACGATAGGCAACACCGCTACGCCACCAGAAGCAACACGTCTACCCAAATGGAAGGAATTGAAGAATTGCACCCACAGGTGACTCAACTGATCGCTCAGATGGGTCAGTTTGTTCAGGCTGTGAACAACAACCAGGGCAATCCAAACAACAATGTTGCCAATGAACGGGAACCAGACTGGTCTAAGAAGATAGGTCAGAGGAACCCGAACAACTTCTATGGGAAAGAGAATCCAGTACTGCTCGAAAACTGGATTAGGGATTTCGATAAAATCTTCCATGCAATGGAATGTCCCGAGGCCCGCAAGGTGAACGAGGCAGCTTTTTATTTCAAGGATAAGGCCGATAATTGGTCGAAAGCTAATCGATCAAGGCTCGTAGCTCAAGAAGGCTTTAACTGAGAAGCAATGAATGCCGCTATGAGAGAAAACTTCTATCCAGAGAACATCAGGGAAAATAAGTATAATGAATTCATCGCGTTGAAGCAGGGAAACGACTCCGTGACGGACTATTATGACAAGTTCGTGGAGTTAGCCCGGTTTGCAGAAGACACAGTGCATATGGAAAGACGCATGGTCACCCGCTTCATAGCAGGTCTAAGGCTCACCCTTCAGAGGACCATGCTTACGAGGACCTACGACACCATGTCTGAAGCCTATGGGATAGCTGCAAACATTTGGAGGGTCGACCAAGAGCTATCACAACATTTAGGAAAGAGGAAGGCAGGAGGCTTTGAGGCTGGAAGCTATGACCAAGGAAGAAACAACAACGAGGGAACAAACAAGCACTTTAGGTTCGGCATTGGTGGAGGAAGTGAGAACTTTAAACCTAGGAATGTCGGCTACCGACACAACCAGGCAGCAAGGCCTACCCGCCACTTTTATTGTAAGATATGCAACGGGGACCACCCAGGAGTTAATTGTGCTGGAAGTAAGGTGACATGCAACTATTGTGGCATATTGGGCCACAGGAAGTACGAATGCGAAAAAATGAAGGCATCAGAGATACAAGGCAATAATGGAGGTAATAACCAAGGGGTTGCGCAGAAAATCTACATGGGAAATGGACCGAACTACCAAGGGAATCAGCAGAAACAAAATGGGAATGGGAATGGAGCGCATAACAGGAATGTGGCCTTCAATGGCAACCATGGAGCTGGCAGCAATGGAAACGGAAACGGAAGGAGTGCAACTCAAGGCAATATCCAGAGGACAGATGGTCAAATCTATATGATGAACCAAGTAGAGGAAGAAGCGGCACACAATGTCGTGACAGGTACACTCTTTGTCACTATCACCACGCATTTCATTTCATATTAGAAACCTCTGGAGACCTTTAGGATCTCTCTCAAGCTTGGAGGATGAAGCTCAGTCCTAAGTGGGGGAAGATGTAACGACCCTGTTTTTGTCCCTGGTTTGCTTGCTAATTGTCGTTTCGGTAGTTGTGACTTAAATAGAGACCCGTAAGACCTAACACCGAGTCCAAGCTTCGAGGACGAAGCTTAGTCCAAGGAGGGAAGGATGTAACAACCCGTATTTTACTATAGGGTTATTTTAGTAATTTCAAACACTATATTTATTATTCAAAAATGTGAGAATCGTATTGTTTGATGTTAGTGTTAGTCGTAATAAGACGTATATATTATGCGTGATTTGATTTCGTAGTGATTAACTAATTGTATGTTTATAATTATATTGCTAAGTTAAAATATTGTTATAAATTAATTTTTTAGATAAATTTCTTTTATTTTGATAATAAGTAAATTACAATTTTTATTAATTGTTTAGTAAATATTTATTAAGATAGAGCGTTTAAGAGTTTCCTCAAAATCAACATTTGAACTTATATTAAAACATTATTTGAACTTATTTTTTGGTAGAAAAAGTTCTTTTGTATATCTGTTAAACTATTTTAACAAAAATAAAAATTTACCTTGTCAGTAAACATTCTGTCTCTATCAGACGAACCGTGCTAAATTAGTCATTTTGCTTATCTCTCTAATTTATTTTGTTTACTAGTCAAAATTTATATTTATCAGTTAAAGTTTAGTTTCTCAGTCAAAAATCGTGTTTATTTATTATTGTATTAGTTGTTTATTGCGTGTAGTACTCTCGTCGCGTTTTTAAAACATTCGCCGCGCGTTAAATTGCTGTCGCGCACCACTTTTCACGTGTCGAACCACCGCGTAGTTTGGTGACCCAGCCACACCTAATCTTTTTCTCTCTCCCATCACTTCACATTTTTTTTTTCTTTTTCTTCTTCTTCTGCTTTGTCTCTTCTGTAGCCACCTGAGAAACACCCACGCCTCCGTACCCTTCACCTCGACCACGCCCGCCTGCTTCACCAGCTAGCTACCAGCTAGCTTCCCCTCTCAGTTCACATCAACTCTTTTTCTCCCCAATTCGGCTGCTCCTCTCCACCTTCTTAATCTTCTCCATCTTCTTCTTCTTCACCTTCAACTCCCCCTCTCTGTTTCGTTGCCGAGAGCAACCAATACCACCACCATCATCCAACTCTGATTTCCCCTTGTTTTGCCGGACCACCACCGGCCACAACCACCCCCGACACCAAACACCACCACTGCCACCAATCACCGCCACCTCCATGCTCTGTTTTGTTTGCCGAGACCAAACCCAGCAAACCAGAGCCACCACCACCATCACTCTGCTCTCACCTCGCACCCACCTCCATCTCTCCCTACTCTCTTTTTCTCCGCAACATCACCACCACTCCAATTTCAACCCCCTGCTCTGTTTTTGCCGATACTAAACCCGGCAAAACAGAGCATCACAATCACCAATCACCACCTCCAATCACCGTCACCACTCACCACCATCACCAACCAGCTCTCGACAGAAACCCAGCAGCATCAGCAGCGCCGGTGTAACCCCCGACGCCGCCCCTGCCACGTGACCCAAACGCCGATTGGCGACACCCACTGCCCCGCCACTGCTAACTCCCTCTCTCCGTCTCTCTGTCGCGACCGGACGAAGCCCAGCCGCCGGATTAAACCGGCGACCAGGACACAGAACAAATAAAAATCTTTATTTAAATCTTCAAATTAATATTTAGTTAATTTAAATCTTTATTCTATTTCTGTTAATTTATTTACTAGAATAAATCTTTATTCTATTTCTGTTAATTTATTTACTAGAATAAATAAAAATAAATAATTTTGTAATGTTAGTTAAAAGATGAAATTTATATGAATTAGAAATTGTTAACAATTAGATATTTATAATTAGTTCTTTAAAAAAAATAATTTAATGAAATATATTTTTGTATATGTTTAAATACTCAAAAAATATTGTTTTGTTTAAAAGATAAATGAAATATAACTCTCGTTTTCATTACTTTAATATTGAGATTCCAATAAAGTGAACATTTGATATTATTTTATCAAAACATAAATTTGTTTAAATACAATATAAAATATTTTTATATTTTTAAAATTTATTATTTAATTTCCTAAAATTGTTTTGGAGATTTGTGACTTGGTAGTCGATATACAATTTGCGTTCGTAATATAATTAGGTGGCTATAATTACTTAGAGCTTTCGCTTGCATTCAAATATGACACGTGCATCGTCATACGTTGTAAACCAAACTTGTTTGTGATTAGGACTATTCGTCAACTCCTGGTCTCGCGCGTGCTTACTGCCCATTTATATAAGGCACAGACGTCACCGCGTCGTAATACAACACCTAAAATAGGAGTTTTAACAGAAAGTACATATATGTAAAGTTTTGAAAACGTTTTACCCATTCTTACTGATGCACTGTCCCAATAACCCTACACAAGAATCAAAACATAAGGATGATTATACTAGCTAATCTAATAACAGATATTACACAACCATCACGTAATCCAGAGGAATCTAAATCCCACTACTTGGACGGTTGTGAAGACCAGCTTCACTTCTAACATGGAAGGTAAAACCAAATCCAACGCATATCCTCTCCGTGACAGACTAAACCTTAATTGTTGACACCACTACTGGATCATAAGTCTAGAGAGCAATACAAGCTGCATAAATTCGGGGCTACCTCCATCCAACTAAAATAAACCCATAGACCATATTGTGTCTTTGACCACAGCCAGACGTCTGAAGACAAAAACGACCAAACAAGGGTCTAGAGTTATCACTAATCAAGTTCCAGCCAAGTAAGTCAAAATACGAGCATGAATCATATCACAATAAAATGTTTTATATGTCTAAATATGCATGAATTAGCGTTATCTATTCCATGATTCCCCTATTATCGTATTCTTTGAATCATATTCATTCCTCAATGGATAATCAAGCATTCATATGCTCGCCTTGTAGCATGCCTAATTTTCTTGACTAGCGATGCTAATTCTATATCCTATCAATATCTCCACATAGAAGTGTACATATATTGGCAATACCTTTCCTCACCAGTGAGGGAAAATGCATATGCAAGTGTTATATTCGTTGTCTAGTTCACAATGACTATTTTGCCCCTGTAGTCTCAAAATTTTCAGTATAGTCCCTGAATGTTATTGAACCCCTCAGTTATACCTAGTTGGCCAGTATCATGCGCTACTAAGTCATCAAGTTGTCCCAGTAAGAGTAAGTCCCAAGTTCTAGTTATTTGCACTTACGTTCCCAAAGATTGACTTCTTTGCATTTTAGTTCATGTTGCATTATGATTAGTTATATTTAAACCCATATGAAAACATATGGATTCCTGATATAATATAGTTATGACAAAGACATGAGGTCATAACTTGTATCATGATTTGAGTGTTCGATTTGAGAAACTATATAATTACTAATTTACCCCTCATAGACAGCTTAATTAAACGAGGGTTTTCAAAGAGTTACACTGGGTCTATCTTGACCTTAATTCTAATATGTCATTTTGAGAATATTTTCTTGAAGAACTCACAGGTTAAAGAATTACCATTCTGACCTCACTCAAAATACTAAAGTTTTGATTGGTTTCCTATTCCATTAGGGTAATTTCAGAAGTCTATTCAAGGCTAATCTCTACCTCATAAGCTTAATATATTGATCTCAAGTATCTATGTCTTTCCAATTCGTTTACGGGAATTGATTTCTCAAGTTTTCGTTATTTGCACATAGGCCCTTGAAGTTTCCTAAAATTATATAAAGACCCTCAACAGTTGACTTGGTCAACCATAACTTAAAAACAGCCTGTTGTCACTCCAAATATCAATGTGCAGGAGTTTGAAAACTACAAGACATTATTTTGAACTTGGCATGCCTTTTAAAATTACTAATCTTTCAATCTTTTACAGTTTAGTCCAAAAACCTAGTTTTCTAGGACGTCAACTTTGTTAAATTTTCGGTGGATTCGGAATGAAAAAGTGAGTAAATTTTATCGTGGATGTGAAGGTTATACAAGTCATTTTCGACGAAAAATTGAAACTCAAATCTTGAGTGAAAACAACACAACCAGTCAACTTGAGGCTAAATTTCTGGGAAATCTATGAGGAATCTGGACTTGGTTCATAGAGAGTCCTTTGGCATGTTTAAACCCAACTTTTAAAGAATTAAACAGATATCCATATCATTGAGTAATAACGGAGTTGTAATAAATTGAATACGGCTGCTCAGCTTAGTTATGACACTAAGGATTATTTCAAAGAAACAGATTCTTGAGCTTCATACGACCTCACTTCTAGGATAAATACAGATTGATTAAGAAAGAGATTTGAGGCAAGAAAATGCGATATGTGGTCTCTTTCGGTCGACTGTGCTTCAATCTTCAACCTCTTACTTTTTTTCTCCGACATCACAACAAAAATACTTCCTTGCTCAGTCACGTTAATAGCATCAATTCAGCTAAAGATATACAAAATAACTAGCTTGAAATTGAAAGAATACAACTAACTAAGGAATAAATAATTGAAAAACTAATTTATAAATTGAAATCGTCACATGGTTGCGTTCCCTCCCAACACACGCTTGTAATGTTAGGTCTATTTCCCCACCCGTTACGTCATTCAACATCTATGAGGGTCTAGCTCGGCTAGCACCCTCCTTGCGCTTCTTTTCTATGGTTTTAGTCACCACTTCATGCACTTCTATTGTCTTCTCAATGATCGGTCCTTTTTGCCGCGTCTCAACTTTCGACAATGTTCCGAGTTCAAGTGTAGCATCTTTCTTTGTCTCATCTTTTGCAACTTTTGTTTTATGAAATTTGATCATTGGTAACTTACATTTTCCGCTCGAGCCATCAAATTTCTAAACGTCGTTGTCTCATATAATGTTTTAATAATATTTTCATTAATTTCCAAATCAACATTTACCCGCATAGTCTTTGAGAGTGGCCTCCCAAAGATGAGGGAAACATATTTATCTTGCTTTAAGTCCACTATGATAAAATTCGCTGGAAACACAAATCATCCAACTCTTACAAGTATGTTCTCAATTATTCTGGACGCACACACTGTTGAGTGATCCGCAAGTTCTAAGCACACAGTTGATGGTCTTTAATCGTCAATTCCAAGACGTTTGAACATAGATAATGGCATAAGGCTCAAACTAGCTCCCTTGTCACCTAGTTATTTTGTAGTAAATCCACCTTAAATTTGACAAGAAAGAATCACACTTACTGGAACTATCAATTTACGGATTTCTATTAAAATCACGACAATACATGCCTCAATTAGTGTTACCGTCCCAGGGTCATCTGACTTTTGCTTGTCCTATATCACATCCTTCAAAAACTTCTTAAATTTTGGCATATGAGTAACCGCCTCTGCAAATGGAATGTTGATGCGGACTTGCTTAAATATTTAACAAAGCGGCCATAGAGGTTCTCATCACCCTCTTTATAATGCGTGAAGGAAATAGTAGATTTTTAATCACATCATAACTAACTTCAAAAGCTTACCTTAGACAGCCATGCATTTAATTACTCGTGCGTCCTTGTTATGACGTGCAGGTTATAACTGAATACATGCATTATGGGAATTACCTCAAGCTTCGGGACGAAAATTTGTTTTAAGAGAGATGTGATGTAATACCCCTGTATTTTAGGCATATTTTTAGAAGTTTATCTAATAGTGTGGACCATTTATTTACAATTACAAAGGTAAATTCTTTTTATTACATAGTTTTTACGATAGTTATAAATAAATGATATATATATATATATTACATATTCTTTTAGGTGTATTATAGAAGTATATTGAATAGTGTGGACCATTTGTGGACCATTTATTTAAATAAATGGTCCACACTATTCAATAAACTTCTAAATATACCCCTAAAATACAGGGGTATTACGTTACCGCTAAAATGATCACTGATTTTTGCCATTTAATTGGGAATCAAGACATTCTCCTTTGGAGCTTCATCATTAATGACATCTGTCTCAACAGCTTTCACAATCTCAACTCTAGCATGTGATAAAGTAGAGTTGTCATGTTTAGCGGTCCCTCTCAAAAAAGACATATCTTTCAGTTGCTCATTTGAAACAGTCGTCATGCTAGGCAATGCACCAGGTGGTCTCTGGCTAGCTTGACTGGCGATCTGACCAATCTGAGTTACAAGTGTTTTGACTGATGATTGAGTTGCTACCATGTCACCCTCTAGCTTGTCCGACTTACTATTTATCTTCATCAAACATTTATAATGTATGGAGCTTGCAGTAGCTGCTGCATTTGTTGTCCTCTCGGTGCTTGGTGTTGTCTAGTTGCATCAACTCAGTTGTTTGGATTACTCCAACTTAAATTAACATCAACGAACGAGATTAAACTTGAGATTAAGATCTCCAACCAAACATGCACATGTAAGTTATCTAAATATGTTTAATTAAAGGATGCACCAAATATTGTTGCTGTCTTGTGTCTGCATATTAGGTTGTACTACCTTTTAATGAGAGAGAGAGAGAGGGAGGGCGAGAGAGAGAGAGAGAGAGAGAGAGAGAGAGAGAGAGAGAGAGAGAGTAGGGCCTGTTTTGAAGGATCAATAACACAGACTGATCATCAGAAAATTTTCATTTCATGCCTTTTGACAAATGAGAATAAATAGAAGGTGAAAGAGCACCACCCATCCGATCACAGAATATACATAATTACCCCACCCTCTTCCTAACAAACCCCTAGCATATCATTCTCACAATGTACTCACCTACCCACACCAACCAACACTCTCCTCTCTTTACTTTCGTGTTTGACCCTAATATTTGATACTATACAACAAGGAACTCTACTAAGGAAGGGCAACAGGTTGATTTTTCTGCGCTACAGCCAGGACCAGGTACTACTACAAGTCTGCAATCGATCCAAGGGATCCGCACACAACTTTTAATGTGAGGTTGAAACCGTGTCGTGGCAAGAAAAAACAGTCGTAAAAAACAATTAAAAAAAATGCTCGAAAAACAAGGCCAAAAGCAGAATAAAAACAAGGTTTGGTATGTGATGAAAAGTAGCGGTTAAAATGAGAAACGATAACTCTAGACGGACAGAAAAGTTTGGACATAAATATTGACAGAAATTGAGTTAACTATTCATGTAATGCCATCTGTCAATTTGCCCAATCTTATTCCAATTTAATTGCTTTGCATTTTATTCAGGTTGTTATTAGGTGTACATGTTATGTTTCACCTCTCAATCTATGCTTAAGATTAAGTATTTATATTTTACGGTTTAGAATTTGAGTGCAGAATTTTAAAAGTTGGATTTTAGGGTTCCAAATTAGATGAATACGTGTTAGGTAACGTTAAGGGTTACAAACTCATGAATTTAGGGTTAATAATGAAGCTGTAGGTTATAAAATTGTCTGATGCACTATATAAGTCCTTGTTTCTGTTCATTTCTGTTCAATGGATTTCCTGTCTGTATAGCACTGCTCTTCAGAAACCCAGCTGAAAACATCAAAATAGGAACAAAAAATGTTTGGTATATCCTGGAAAATATTGTTTAAAATAAATAAATAAATGCCATCATTACAAAATTTCAATGTTAATTTGTTGGAATATCAATCTCACGTACAATACCGATATATATTTGAAATTTCTTTAACCATAACATGAAGAAAAAAATAATACCAAATTAACATTTAAGTTGTTGTTTCTGATAATAATTGTTAAAACATGTAAAAAAACAGCACTGACAAATGAGTTTCTCACAAATACAGTGTTTTTCTTTAAAAAAAACAGTGTTTTTAAACAATGTTGTTTTAAAAAGGGGATTACAAACATGCACATAGTTCATGTTTGGAAAGTCTTTTTCTAAAAAAGGTTGATCAAAAACATCATATTAATCAAAAACGTGTTTGGGAGACTGAATTTTTGCATTGTTTAAAAGCAAAAACAGTGCAAAACAAAGTTGTTTCCGGACACATAAATTTTGGGTATTTTATTTTTTATTTTTTTAGTGGTTAAACACATTCATAGTTTTTGATGAATACGTAAAATGAAAACTATATGTTGTCGCTTTATGTACGAAATGATGTCATAATAAATCTAATAGTGTTGTCGAATGTGGTTTTAACAGTAAATAGTGTATTTAATCACATACGAAATAAAGAGATTGATGGTGCACCTCACGATGACATGTTGCACCATGTGCTTGATCTCAATGTTCATCTTTCTCTTAGGCAATCACTTGCCTTAGGTCCCTTGTTCTTCAGTACCTTATACAAGAGGCTTGATCAGATAGTCATCACATTTGACCAGTCGGGCGGCATATATGACTTATTTTCCTTCGTTAACAGTGGTTTTCTAACCATGTGGGCATCAGGCGATGTCCCGGCTACGCTCTTGTTCCTACTATGTCATGAGACTGGGAAGCTGAGAATAAGGTTCGTTTCAAAAGCCCGTGTTCCTGGAGTTGGTTCAACACTAAGGACACCACAAGGTCTTCCCCTTGGACTACGATTAAGAGTCGCGGTTAGTCTTAAGACCTTACACTGAGAAGAAGGGAAAATTTTTCTATCGAGTGGGTCATTACCCTCCTACAGGCAAAACCATCTCCTCGGCCAGCTTGAGGTTTGGCCCTTCAATCATGAAGGAGTTCATGGGGTAGTGCGTGCAAGATTTTCTTCCTGCGATGCCAGATGCAGGATATCACTCGCAAAGTTTACACTTCGATGACAATGCACTTTGATCCCCAGCACGTGCAGAGACAATATGATTTTGACCAACCTGCACCTGAAATATGCTGAAGATCAATAAAGTCAGGCTGCTACAAGAGACTTTGTTGTAACAGAACTCCTGTTTCAGAGCTCCGTTACCAGTTTTGTTATAACGTGTGGGTATTCGAGCAAGAACGACGAAGGCAAAATAAGAACGAGACAGATATTTAACGTGGTTCACTAACGGATCCGTAACGAACCCGCTAGCTAATCCACGGCCAGAACCAGATATTTTATTGAGAAGAGAACCCGATTACAATGCACGCCGTGGCCGCAACAGCCACGGCGGCGACCCGAAACACCCACCCGAACACACACTACACCAAGCTCTCAAAGAGCTACTGACATTAATCCCGTGTGTTGTGTTTATGTGAGTGCTAAAGACATGCTATATATATACCCATGTGCTAAAGGGGATGACTTTGGCACCAAGCCAAAGATCACCGCCCCAAAGCTTTTGTTTCCTATTTTGGACTTAGACTTTTCTTTGGACCAAAAAGAGCTAAATTGATTCCAAGTCATAACCTAACATACTTTATGTTGTTGAATCATCTAACAGGAGCTGGGGAAAGAGTTTTCCTTTAATTTGCACAGTATCTCTCGCAAGGGAAAAGTAGACTATGACTGGGTTGCTTACAAGAAAGTGAAGGTAACCAGGAATACTTCAATTCAACTTCCCAGCGAGAGTGATACACCTTTCATTCGCAAGGGTGCTCCTGGTTTCAAAGCCCACAGCTTTCTTACTGAATCAAGCAATTGTTTTTATTCCTTACTTGAAAGGGATTGGAACCAGTTTGGGGAGATGTCGATGAGCAAGCACCTTTCAGCTGTCAAAGGTAGTTAAAATGACATGTTTAAATATGCTTCCCACTTTTCTCAGTTCCTGCTCAGGAAGTTGGGCTGTGGTGATCAGAGCATAAAAATTCAGCAAGGGGTGCGGTCTCTAAGGTAAAGATGAGGAACTCAATCCTCGCGATCCAATAAGCAAACCTCTACATTCTAAGATCGAACAAGAGTAGACCTGGCACATACATGGGTTGCTCCAGGGAGAGAGACAATCAATGAATGAAATCAATATGGACAAAATTAGGCAATATATGGATCACCTCGGGTTGTAGACAATTCCGGATATAGTAGTGTAACACATTAACACTATCTAGTTAAGTCACATAACCGCACTAACAATCTCATGCTGATATAATGTCGTTCTACATCTCAGTCTACTACTGGTCCTAGCGGTCCAGTGCCGTATACCGGTTCGTTCTAGCAGGCAAACGACGTGAACGGCAACTGGTCATGTCAGTACACCGTTGCAAGAAATATTCAAACTCTCCTACGTAATCTACCCGCTCAGTCCAATCCTCTCAACTCTCCTTTCAGTCTCGTTGATTCGTGATTGTACTCATATCTCATCACAACTAGGCATAGTCTCTTTCAAGCACTCGCTAGCTAATTAACAAGTCCGGCTCATGACTCATTTCTTAAGGATTACACATAGAATCTGAATAATAACTAAAATATACATTAATTTTATGCTAAGAACTTGATCATGCAGAAAACCTATTTTCATTGGTAATAAAATTCTAACCTAACAATGTCGATATGCTAAGTTCTATAATAAGTTCATGAAAATAAAACATTAATTAATAGAACATCATTAAGAGGTTGAAACATTATCTAAATCCGTCAAACACGTCTACATAAAACCTAGGCTCTCTATAGTTGCCTTGGTATGAGTTTAGCTACTCATACTTGACGCGATTTCTTAACACGTATGCGCACGTACACGGTCAAGTAATATAGGGGTGATATTTAAATCCCGAGAAATCGATCCCACGAGGATAGACTTGAGATTATTTAATTAATTATTTAACTTAGAATACAGTACAAGAGGAATAAGAGTGATTTAACAGATTCTTCACCCACAAACAAGTGAATGAAAGCGAAATAACAAACTAATCAAATATTTTTGTATTTATATATTTAAGAAACAAGATGAAGAAACTAGGCGATCTCTAGATCACCTGGGGTTGTAGACGAATTCTGGTTCAGCTACGTAACAGGTTAATCCTATTCTAGTCAAGTCGGATAAATTGGAGTGATAACATGTTGGTATCTTGTCATTCAACTTCTCCGTTGGCTACAATCTCTTGACGGTCTCATGTGTCTACCGGTCCATTCTAGTAGGCTAGCCTGCACGACAACGGGTCCAGTCGGTCCACTGTTGTACGAAAAAGTCGAATCTCACCTACCGAATCTACCGACTAAGCCCAAGCCTAACACTTCTCCTTTTGATCTCGGTGATTTAGGATTATGTTCAAGTTCTCATCATACTTAGGCTGAGTCAATGTCGCGCACTCATCTAATTAGCTAGTACGTCTGGGTAGCTACTCCGTCCAGACTAAAGATTAAGCGTAGAACAAGAACACGTAACTAAAACAAGTATTAACACTAAGCGAGATGAAGAACTATGAACAAACCCTATTTTTCATGAATATAAAATCATAATATCATCGTGTCAATAGACGAGATTGTAGGGTTTTGATGTAGGTAACGCAGCGGAATCAAAATAAATCAATCCTGCTCAAAGCCTTCCACGGATCGTAGACAAGCTTTTGATAACATGATAAGAGAAGAGAATTGTGTACCTTAGTTTGTGTGATCATTACAAAGAATTGTGTCTTCGTCTCTACGAGTATCCTCACCCTGGATTAGTAGCTGTAATCCTTCTCCACGTGTAGTGCTAGCAGCGGAAGAAGGATGCAAAAGATCACACAAAACGGAGCAGCGGGACAGGCAACAAGTGGCCGACTACACCTAGGGACGGACGGGTAGGGGGCTTCCGCCTCCTGCTTGGTCTCTCTCCTTTCTTTTTCAGTAGATAGCTTAAACTAGTCGGTAGATAGCCAAAACTTGTCAGCAGATATTCTACTGAATTTTTTTGTTGTTGATCCGTAGTCACTACAACTCTGTCGTCAGAGTGATAGCCGACAAGCGTTCTCTTTGTCGGCATAAAGAGCGACATAAATTTCTGTCCAGAGTTTCTATCGAGTGAATATTTTTTATTGTCGCATTTAAAACTGGAGACAAACATATATTCATGTGTAGTTAGATAGATGACATCCAGACTCGGCACTAGAAGAGAAGTTTGTCGGTACTTCATCTTTCTTGTGACGTTCTTGCTTGTCACCTTTATCACATTTTAATAATAAAAAAGGCTGAAAGCCATTCATAAACAAGATGCCATAAATTGGCATTTTACATAAGAAACAAGTTGGCTACATACTGTTTGCATTCAGCAACATGTCATAACTTGGCATTTCATATCAGAAATGCCAAAACTTGATAAAATTTTGCATCATATGTACCCAGTTCAAAACTACAAAGTCGCGACATATTCGAGCTAGTCTAGTTTAACCATCCCAGTTCAAAAACTCCAAAGTCATAGCAGATTCTAGTCTAGTTAATAGAAATAATATAGGTAGTAGACCGACTGGATCCTTAATTCCATGGCATTAACTATCGTACCACACACCAACTGGCCCAAAAAGCTAAAGTACTCCATTCATGAACCCTTGCAAATATTCATGCATAAAGTCATTGTCTATTTGATTCCTAAAGACGCTACTTAATTGATTACAAATTTTAAATTCATAAACTGATTAAGCATTTAGACAAAGTGTCGAGGAAATCCGAACGTTGAGAAGAACGATCTTTGGACGACATGAAGTGCTTTCCAAACAGCAACTTCAAACTGCGTAAGAAAAAATACAGAATTTCAAATGATTAGGGAAGGATTCCACATCTAGGAATTGACCCAAATATTCCAATATCTGGGTTTGATAGCTGAATTAAGCCGAAAGCAACAATCCTTTTCATTTAGTCAAAGCAAACACTTTTAAAATTATGAAATGTAATGTCTCAGCAAACCAGGAGCATATCAAAGAGTCAACTAACATATTGTGCCAAAACTGAGTTTAGTCAACTTCACTTAAGGTAATCACCTCTAAACTCTAGTAATCTGTGACTAAAGCCTCTGCATACTTTGGGACATTTTCATATCGAACAGCAAGTCACATATCCAACGAAGTATTAATTACAACCTCAAATGCATAAGAGCAAACGAAATAAATAGCTAATTAAAAGGGGTGAACCGTGATTCCCGACATTATATTAACAAGTACTAACAAACTGCTACTTCGGGCATTCCATACATTTAATGTTTAATAACAATTGTTGCCTTACACTAAAATATGGTATTATCATGTCTCCGAAATCAACATAAACGACCAAGAAGAAGCAAGTATGTGTTGAACAAAACCAAAGAAAAATTGTTGCAATGTATTGATCATTGTTTTGACACGAGCCCTGAGTTACACGTAAGCCCTCTAAATACCCCCATTTTCAGTCCTCTAATAGCGAAACTGAAGGGTTACACAATGAACATGATGAAACCCCCAATTCCAGTTCAAGAAACCCTAATTTCATATAGCATATCACAACACTCTACTCAAGTTTAGGTACCCATACACAAATACGAAAAATTATAAATCTCAAATTAATAAAATAAGGAAATGTGCAACTAAATCGAGAATACGAAACTTACAATGACTTCTAGTACTTGAATTGAAAAGGTAAAAGAATCCATCACAATTTTCACCCAATAAATACAACAAAACTTTTCACCCAATAAATTTGAAAGGATTGAAAGAGACATATATGAGAAATGAAGAACAGATTAAAATAAACAAATCAAAGAATTAAGTTTTAAATTTTTTCAAACTAAGTACGAAATTGTTACTAAGCAATTTTGTATATAATATTTGCTCGTAATTATGTAGCAGAGAACTCGAATAATTTAAAATTGTGTCTTGTGTGCAAACATGTAAATATACACTTATAGGCCTACATTGAGGAAAAAATACATAATAAGAAAATAATAGATAATTTCATGGACATTTTGCCAAACAAATTATACGGCTTGTAAGATGGTTGGTGCAAATAGACGATAACGACATTCCAGAATATATATATATATATATATATATATATATATATATATATATATATATATATATATATATATATATATATATATATATATATATATATATATATATACTACAAAAGTTAGAAATAACTAATAGATTTTCTGCTGAGACCTCAAAACCATTAGTGAAGTACAATATCGGTATGACATAGGATTGGTAATCTGAGTATTCACGAGCAACTATGGGAATCCCATATGGATTGTGCACAAGTGATGGCTATAGATTGAAAGATTCAGAGTCCGGTTTCGTAGCTACAGACACAAAGATTGATTTATTGGCAGAGCAATAAGAGAATTCCCTTTGTAGTAAACATGTTCGGTTCTGAAGAACAGGGGAGACACAATTCCTCCTTTGGCATTTCCATTTCGTATTGTACACTAAATATGGTTTTTTGTTGTATTTTCTATTTGATTGCGATTATAGAAATTGAAGAGGTAACCCAACACTGTGCTAGATGTAGGTGTGTTTTTGCTTCCAAGGCTTAACGTTCCTATAAAGTCTCAGCTTGTTTTTAAGAAATTACTTTGTGTCTTTTTGGCTTAAATCTAATAGAAACGTGGCCAAAACATTGCACCACCCTGTAGTATGATTATGCCAGTTCAATGAGATACGACAACGGTGCTCCTTATACTTATTACTTGAATTCAATAAAACGAAACCACCATCAAAATATTCATCAACGCAAATAAATTTAAAACATGCCTAGTGGCTCCTGAAAAACAAGGCAAATGATGTAATGATTGAGCAAGAAATGATTCCAGCTTATTACTGGTATGGATATTAGGTACTTACAATTATAAATGTGGGAGTGGACTAAAATCCTTTATCAAAGTCTCCCCCACATTGTTTACATTTGAGAACCATTACAATGACAGGTTCGTAGTAGCAGTTTCAATATCCAAGATCCTGGCTCCATCATGGTCAAAGGTTGCATTACGAATATGCAAATGGAATGAGTATCCAAACAACTAAACGATCTAAACAAACATATGCCAACACCTAAAACCTAATAAACTTTTCAAATGACACTCTGCTTATAAACTTGATGCTGGAAATTCAAGGTAATTACCTTTTGAATGACAACAAAAGGAGATATAATGGAGGAACCCCAGAAAATATAAAATGGGAAAAAATAAAAACAACAGTAGAAGTGATGGGAATCAATGGATTTACTTTGGAAAGTAGCCATTTACTAGAAGGCCGAGATAGAGTAGCCGTATATTGAGACGTCGGGGCGAAATCAAGAGTAGAAGCGAGCTCGGTCCAGTTTTGCTCGAGATTGGGGTCGCATGTGGAGGGAAGAGAGAGAGAGCAACCGTATATTGTGAGAGAGAATTCGGACATGAAGTGCTTCCTAGCATCTCGATGATTGAGGGGGGGGGGGGTGAAGAAGGAGAAATGACAGTGGTGAGTGTTTGGTCCAGATCTGCTGCAGTTAACAAGGGGGATGAAGCAGCTGTGGTGGGGAGAGAGAACGGAATGTGACGGGTTTCAAAACCGTCCTATCGAAATATAATCTAATGTCCATAAAGAGCCCAACCATTTTGATTTCCCTCCTTTCTAGAAAGAACTATTTATAATTCAATTTGATTTCCCTCTATTACCTTTGGTTCCCTCTTCTTCTAATTTTTTTTTGTTCCCTTTCTCAAACAATTTGATAGTGCAGAAATAATTTAGTTTAACCTTCTAATTTAATGTGTTTTTAAAATTGATAATCATAAATCTGTATGTCACTAGAATACAGTGATTGTCACCTTATCTATAGCCAGATGAGGGAACTTTAGCACCTAAAAGGCTCGACAACTTTTTATCTAAAATACATAACTAGTGACAATCGATAACACATATATCGACAAACACAAATATGGAAGATATATCCTGTAACTAGCTACACATAATTGCTTGTCGACATGAAAATGTTCAAGAAATGTCATAATTGTTGTAATGGACTCTCTTGAGAAAATAACAAACTAGGATTCCTTTATATAGTTGATAAATCCTTATTAACTACATATTGGCTCCAATACTAATCTTGTCCATACACGGATTAGTCCACCTTGGAAATTAGTTCTACTAACTTTCCTTGTGGTTGCGTTTAGATCCCTTTGATTAATTATTCTTACTAATTAATTCTCATATCCAATTTAATCCATATGGTGTGTGACCCCATAGGTTTCTACTTAGTTGGTAGTAACTATTATTAACATAGAGCGATGTCTAGCAACACATCTATGTCACCCAACTAATAGAAATAGTATGGGATCGGACAAACCTTGCGTCCAATGTTATCGCATTTCATTATCCCTTTGTCTCCATATACGGATTGGACACAAGACATAATTATCACACTCGTATATCCAATACATAGTTTCTCAATCCTGGCAATATGCTTATCATGAAAATAACATCAATATCCTGTATTGATTTATGTGAGTATGGCAAGACATTCTATAAGCACCATCCCTCGAATAGCCCGTGGATATTTTCTCCCATTATGTGGGAGGGACAAATTCTCTCTACATCTCTACCATCTCTCATCTTGCTTCCTATCATGCCCGATAACTATCTTTATAGTTATCCGGTTAAGGCGCAACGTTTGATAACATCTAAGAATAATATTTCACAACTAAAGTATCTAGTTACTTCAAGTCTAAATATTACAATACCATTAGCACTACGAGAAGCACTTGTGACTTTGAAATTATCTAATGTAGCCTTCTCGTTGTGGGTCAATCCAGTATACTATTACTCCTAATGCATACCCATGTGTTAGACTTGATATCTCCATATCAATCTACCCACATACTAGTCTATAGTGATTGTCCTGTTAATCAATATAAACGACTAAGAATATTATGATATACAACAAATTGTAATCTAAGGACTTCAGTATATTAAATTTCCCCATAAATAATAAATGAATATTCTAGCAAAACACTGTTCATACTAAATCTGGATTGCCTCTCGGGCACCTATGTTGGTTTTGGATGCCGTAGAGGCAATCTGTTTAGTATGAACTTTAGTTGCTACAATAAATCATTTTATTATTCATGGAGATATGTAATATAATGAAGTCCTTATATTGCAAGCGTGTTGTTTATCTTAAATATCCCCAGTCCATTAATATTGATTTACAGTACGGTCGACTATAGACTATTATGTGGGTATATTGATATAGGAATTGAAGTCTAACACATAATTATGCATTTGGAGTAATAGCATACTGGATAGACCCACCACGAGAAGCCTACATTAGATAATGTCAACGTTACAAGAGTTTCTGGTAGTGCTAATGGTGTTGTAATCCTTCGATTTGAAGTCACTAGATACTCTAGTGGTGAAATATCATGCTTTGATATTATCAAACGTTACACCGTAACTGCGTAGCTATTAAGATAGCTTTCGGGCATGATAGGAAGCAAGCTTAGAGGTGGAAATGATGTAGATAGGATTTTTCCCTCCTACATAATAGGAGTAAATATTCACGGCCACTCGAGGGGTAGAGCTTATGAAATGTCTGGCCAATCTCAGATAAATCATTATGGAGATATTGATGTTATCTGCATGGATAAGCCTACTCTCAAGACCGAGAAACTATGGATTGGATATAAGAGTGTGATAATTGGGTCTTGTGTCCAATCAGGATATGAGACAAAGGGATAACACAACACGGTAACATTGGGAACAAGGTTTGTCGAGATCACTGACTATTTATTTTAGTTGGTGGCATAGATGTGTTGCGAGACACCGCTTTATGTTTGTAATAGTTACTACTAACTAAGAAGAAACCTATGGGGTCACACACCATATGGATTAAACTGGATATGGGTATAATTAGTTGGACAAATTAATAGATGGATCATAACGCAACTACAAGCAAAGTTAGTATGACTAGTTTGCACTTTGACAAGTCCATGTAAGGACATGATTAGTATTGGGGAAATTGTGAAGTTAATAAAGAGTTATTAACTATATAAAGGAATCTAGCTTGTTATTTTCTCAACTAAGTCATTATTGAGAGAACAAAACAAAGCAAGAGAGAGAGACAAAGCCAAGAAGGACGAAGCCTCCTTGACCAGTCACCCCTCCTCCCATGTCGTTGGCTTCCATAGGCGTCGGATTGGTGCTCTGTTTTGCGTGTTATCTTCCCTCCTTCTTCCGTTTCTAGCCTTACATGTAGAGAAGGATTCCTGTCAAAGATCCAAGGTGTGGATATTTGTAGAGACGAAGACAAAATTCTCCGTAGTGATCACACTAACTTAGATACACATGTTCCTACCCTAATCATGTTATAATTGCTTGCCTATGATCCTTGGAGGGGTTTGAGCAGGATTAAATTATTGTTATTCCGCTGCGGAACCTGCATCAATACACTATTGTGGTATCATAGCCACAAGTCGTAGCGCATAACATGATATTATATGTTACTGTTTGAAGTTTTTCAACCGTATATATTGTCTTACGCAAAAATTGAAATTAATTAGCATATTAGATGCAAATTTAATATGATTCAACCAAGCAATACCTAATTTTACATGAGATGTAGGAATTAGTGAGTTTGAAAAAAGTAGGATGTCATAAATTTTGGATCTAGGAACTAGGGTTTCGACAAAAGTTAGAAAAAGGAATTTTTGAAACTTGGAAACAACTAAACTTGGGCAACAGGGCAAGGAATTGTTTTGGAAACAATTCCATAGAAGGGTTGGCCCCCCTAGTGACCACCCCCTTCCCTTGCCGCCTAAGCTAGGGAACGACCAAGGGCCTGGGCCGGTCCAGCGTGCGGCTTGGCCGACCGGCCCAAGGCCGTGCATTGGTCCTTTTGGTCGTTCGGCCATTGTGATGGTGGACCCCTTGGACCATTTTGACCCTAGTTACCTATTTTTCAACTAAAATTGATCAGGCTTGTTAAAATTGGTTTTAATTGTATTATGTTATTTGTTGCATGGTGGATTGAAATTGCCTAGGTTGTGGTTGTTAACTTTGTAGTTTGGTTTACAGCATGTTAGCTGTTCAATTAATGTGATAATTAATTTTACGGCTTGGGAGCTGATCATCTTCTCAACATGTGAGGTTTTATTTATTTAATTAAGATGCTAGAGAGAATTAGATAAATTGGATGATAGCCAAGAGCATGGAAAAGAATACCAAATAACCAAGGAGCCACAAAGATGATGGAGGAACTCACACACCTAGGGCGCACGGCTATGGTGGAGGCACATGGATATGAGCTTGTCACTTTAAGACATATAGATATAATCATTGGCTTGGTAATATCTTAGACTTAGGGGCCATATCCATGCCACGTTAATTTTTATTTTGTGGATGTTTATTATTTATGTCTTGTTATTTATTTTGTGTATGGATGATACATGCAAAACGTAACATGATTATAACAAACAAGAATGGTCTTTTATTGTGGATTGCCCAATCCAAATAAGTAGATCTTGTTGACGGGATCAACCAAACAAATTAAGTAATGACATTTAAATCCCTCAAAGGAAATATTACGTTTTGCCTTCTTTTATTTTCACACCCTTCATGACAAGGGTTTATTAATTTCAGGTTTGACAACGCAAGGCGTTTTTAATTTATCATGGTGTGATGCAGCGAAACAAGCAAGTAATGCGTGGTTGTTAAAATAAGAGGTTAAACCTGACTAATTAGTTTCAATTGGATTGATGACTTTGAGGCATAGCAATTGGGATTATCTATGAGATAGATAAATAAGGAGTTATTTGCCATGTTTCACCAAGAGTTGACAATGATGCAATTGGAAGGACGTACCTACCTAAATAACTAATTCTTGGGTGACTTGCCAAAGCAAGCTCAAGAAGAAGTGAAATATGGATTTTCGACCCACTAGAAAATATATGATATTTTTCGCATTAATGGTTGAGTGCTATTAATCTGAGAAAAATAGTGAGAACTATATTTGATAACATAGCAATTATTGAATGTAGTTGATTGTTCAAAATACTAAAATTATATATTTCTCATTTTGTAGAATTTGTATGGAAAACAACAATCAAACATCGATAGCAGAAGGACAAGTTTTCAGGAAACAACTTCCTAGACTGGTACAGAAACTTAATGATTGTCCTTAAGCAACAAAAGAAGTTGTACATCTTAAATGCACCTGTTCCAGTGCCACCAGCTGACGATGCTGTTCTCGCTGCCAAAAGGGCACATCAGAAGATTGTAGATGAAAATAATGATGTGACATGTCTCATGCTATGCACGATGAGCTCTGAGCTTCTATAGAAACATGAGAACATGGAGGCATACGATATGATCGTACATTTTAGGCAGCTCTTCCAAGAGCAGGCTCGGCATGAGAGGTAAGAAGTATCCAAAGCACTTTTCAAGTGTAGTCTCGCAGAGGGGAAACCAGTTGGGCCTCATGTACTCCGTATGATCGGATACATTGAGAATCTCGAAAGATTAGGCTTCCCGTTTAGCCAAGAGTTGGCCACTGATCTCATCCTGCAATCATTGTCGGATAGTCATAGCCAGTTCATCATGAACTATAACATGAATGAGATTAACAAGACTCTTCCAGACTTGCTCAATATGTTAAGGACCGCTGAACAGATAACAAGGGCAAATTCAAGGACATAATGATGGTCAATAAGAGGAAGATCAAGTTAGTTGCTTCTACTTCCAAGAAAGAGCATGAAAGTTGAAAAATCAAAGGAAACTTCCTTAAAGCCTGGTGGATGCGTGATTAAGGGAGAATCTCACTACTGTAGTCAGCCTGGACAATGGAAGAGGAACTGCCTCAAGTATCTGGAGGATAAATGGCTTAGACTAGTGATTCCACCACCACCAGGTATTTTTTTTTATAGATTTAAATCTTTCTATATCTTCATCTTGAGTATTGGATACTTGATGTGGATCTCACATTTTTCGAAATGTGAAGGATTTGAATAGAAGTAGAAGATTGGCTAAAGGGGAGATAGACTTGCGCGTCAGGAATGGAGCAAGTGTTGCTGCATTAGCTATAGGCGTGTATGAGTTATCTCTTCTTTCAGGGCTTATTTTAGAATTACAAAATTGCTATTATGTGCCTCCTATGAGCATAAACATTATTTCTATTTCTTGTTTGGACAAGAAAGGTTTTAATATTTCAATAAAGAACAATAGCTGTTCCATTTATTTTGATAGTATCCACTATTGTAGTGGACATTTGTCTAATGGATTGTATATCCTTGATATAAGTAATCCCATCTATAACATTAATACTAAGATGATTAAATTAATGAATTCAGTCGTACTTATCTATTGCAGTGTCATTTAGGCCATGTAAATGAGAAACACATATCTAGACTCCATAAGGATGGATTACTAGACTCATTCGATTATGAATCTTATTAGACGTGTGAATCTTGTTTGATTGGAAAAATGACAAATTCCCCTTTCAATAAGGAAGGTGAGAGGACTTGTGAGTTATTGGCACTCATACATAATGATGTATTTGGACCATTTCCCACGCCTTCCTGAGGTGGTTACACCTACATCATTACGTTTACTGAGATTTCAGTAGATATGGATTTGTGTAACTTATGAAGGCCAAATTCGAATCCTCTGAATTTTTCAAAGAATTCAAGAATGATGCAGAGAAGCAAATTGGCAAAAGTATCAAGGCTCTACGATCGGATCGTGAGGGAGAATACTTAAGCCAAGAGTTTGAAAATTATCTTAGAGAGTGGGGGATTGTAACCCAAATCACTCCACCCTGAAAACTCCTTACTAAGATTTATCCTACGTACACTTTGTATTGTTATTTGTGTGCATTTCGGTTCAAAGTTATGAGATTTGAGCCAAAATATGAAGAAAATGCACTTTTGGATGTTCTTGAGCTTAAACGTGCAATCCGGGCGTTTCTTATTGGGTTTGAGTATGAATTTGCGAATTTATTACATTTGATCCTTGTGGTAGTGTTCGTGTTGTTGTTTTTACAAGACTTACGCATGCAAGAATCAAGTGGAGAGAAGAAACGAGCTTCGGAATAGAAGAAGAAGGCGAATGGGTGCATTTTTATGTTTTCGCCAAATTTAGACAATAATTGAGAAAAACGAGAAAATGGTCCGAAAGTGTGAATTTCTCTACATGGATGAAGTCTACGTCGCAAAAGAAATCCAAAGGTGCAAAAATCACATTCGTCTGAGTTCGGGATCAAAATCTGGATCCTTATTTGCTTTTCAAAAAGCTTAGTTGCTTTTCCAGGATGCTTTAGAGTCAATTAAGGATGTTTTGAGGATATTTTGAGTTCTACAACGAGGATGGAAGTGAGACTAGTGGAAATTGAAAGCACACTCGAAGAGATTTCAAACGGTAGGTCACGGAGCTAAAACTGAAGTTGGACGAGAAAGTTATGATCCGTCAAGGGTGAAGAGAAGAAGAATGTGCCAAGAAAGTGATCGTACGACCACTTTAAGGTGATCGTACGACCACATTGACTTTGCAAAATTTCAGAGGTGGTCGTAGAGGGTCTTCTTCGTGGTCGTACGGTGTCGTACGATCATTTTATTTGCCTCTGGTTGTACGACCACTTTAAGGTGATCGTACGACCACTCTGGAGATCATGGACGGGTTTTTGGGTTTTTTTTTCTATAATTCTATAGTTAATGATGGGGAACGACCCAAAAGCTATTAGAACGATACGGGCAAGAATTTAGGGGAGGAGAACACATTGAAGACAAGGCTCGGGAGCTTGGAGTACCGTTTGGAGTGGCGAAATTCCTCGTTTGGATTCTCTTCTCCTCTTCTTCTCTAGTTTTTGTTACATGATCACAGAACTTGTTGTTTTGATCATGTCTAGTCGTAGCTAAGAACTTTATATCGAGATTTCTCAAACGGTAGCTAGGGTTTGAAGCCGATTTGGCTGATTATGGAGTTGATTTATGTTTTCCTTAAACTTAATTAATGATGTGCTTATTCGCTATGTTTAAATCTTTCTCTTAATTTATCTTTGTATTGTTTGGCCACCAATATGAAGATCATAGGTAGTGTGTTAGTGAAAGCAACAAACTACCCGGATAAGTGAATTAAGCACTTAGTCGCAGGTTAGAGATATCAACCATTGACTGTGTACTTTGAGTAGAATTATTCGTCATTATATGTTTAGGGCTAATTAGAGCTTGGTAACTCTGTTGTAATTTGACCCAGGCATAGAAAGCTAGTTTGGTAACTCGGTTAGCATTATTGCTCGTTTGGCAATAAAACATCGTCTATGTTTTAAAACATAATTCGTAAACGGTATTCACCTAGTGTTCCTAGAGAAATCCTGATTCTCCTCTATCATACTTAATCTCAATTTTAGTAATTAGTTGTTATTTCAATTCTTAGTCTAGTACTCAACTCAAATTGCGTGACCGCATAAATTTAATAGTCTTGATTAGTTCACGAAAATTCCCTTGGGATTCGACAACCCTTTTTACCACATTATTACTAGAGCGATTGACGTACAATTGCGGAGATCGTGTCATGTTTTTCGCACTGTTGACGGGGATGTCAGTTGAATTTGTTATAATTATTAGCTTTAGGATTTTATTTTCTGTTTATATCTGTTACTCACCTACGTTCTAGTTGTGTCTGTGCTTTCAGGTGATTTTTTTGGTGCATGACCCGTTCTAAATACGAGCCATTGTACCCACCGCTTGATAATCAAGAGACACTGTTGCGTAGGGACTCGAGGTAATCTGTTTGGGTGACCAACAGGGAATCGAGTTGGAAAGACTCCGCAAGCTTGCGAAAGATTGAGAGACCGCTCGAGTCGCTGCCGAGGCCAGAGTGGCTAATTCGTTGAGGGAAACTGAGTTGCTCAAAGCTCAGTTAGCTGCTGCACAGGCTTTAGTTGCTAACCCTCATATACCTCCGATTCCACCTAATGGAGCTCAGCAAATGTTTCAAAGGTACAATGTGGCACAGGAAGATGATCGTCCTTGGTTGGACTATTTCAGAACCACGCCAGTTGGACACCATCCTACCATTGTGAGGCCACAGATTAATGCTGCTCACTTTGAGTTGCGCCAGCAGCTGATTGATATGGTGCGTACTGAGTGCCTATTTAAACGAGATCCGGGAGATGATCTGAATGCCCACTTGCTTAACTTTGGGAAAAATACTTCAACATTGCATAATGAGCAAGTTCCAGATGAAACAGTGAAGTTGATGATGTTTCCTTTCTCTTTATCTGGAAAATCTAAGACTTGGCTCATGGAACTACCAGTGGGATCACTTACAACATGGGCAGAGTGTTGCCAGGAGTTTATGAGAAAGTATATATCGCCATCCAAAGTTGCTTAGCTCATGGATGATATTAGGAATATTACTCAGCTAAAGGATGACTCTCGAGGAGATACATGGATGAAATTCAACCAACTTCGTCGCATATGCCCTACTCATGGAGAGTCATGGTATAAACTCCTCCATTATTTATATAATGCTCTAGATAGGGAAACATCACATGAACTAGATATGTTAGCTTGAGGCAATTTTATGGGCTTAAGAGTGCAGCGATGCCAAGATGTGCTAAACACTGTGGCGAAGCGTGAGTCTACGAGGTCTGAGACAAGTAGATACTCGAAATGCGACGCAGCTCTAGTCAACAGGATTGAATCAATGGTGGAGCAAAAATTTGAACAGCAAACGGCACTTATGGCCTCAGCTTTTAACAGCATAAATCCATTAGCACAGGTGAAGTCTATGTGAGAAATGATCACGGAAGAGAATTAGGGATATGGATCTGCAATTGAAGACGTGAATTACAAGGGTCCACCACGAAAGCAACAGTGGTCGAACATTTATCAGCCCAACAACCACAATCACTCTAACTTCAGCTATAGCAATCCAAACAGTGGGTTATATGCACCTGGTCAGCAGCCTAATCCTCCATATCAGGCTCAGAGACAAGCCACGCAGCCACAGGCACAAAAAGAACAGGATCCGGAAATTTAAGCCTTGTTGAGACAATTGGTTACTCAGCAACAACAAACAAATAAGAAGATGGATAGGATGGAGCACAAGTTTGTAGCCATGGAAGACACTATTAAGAGCCATGAGACACAGATTGAGCTAAATGCCAATCAACTTACTAAATCTTCACCTGGCATGCTTCCTGCTAATTATACTGTTCCTTCAGAGCAGCTCAACGCTATTAGTACTCGCAGTGGCACTACAACTCAGGATCCTCCACATCCTAGCCATGCGAGAGCTGAATCTACTAAAGCCACATAGAAAGATTTAAGTTAAGGGGTACCCAAGACCGTGAGTCCCCTATAAAAGGACACGGATGAGAATAAAGAAGTGCCCAAGAACACTCTAAATCCGGCTAATTTAGTGCGAAATGTTCCATATTTGGCGGAAAAAAAGAGGAATGATGAAGATCATTATGGGAGATTTTTGGAGATATTTAGACAACTTCACATAACCATCCCTCTTGTGGAAACACTTGCTCAGATGCCCAAGTATAAGAAGTTATTGAAGGAAATTTTATGGGGTAAGAAGAGCATAGACCCTTATGCCACGGTGAAGCTGACAGAGACATGTAGTACTGTGATACAGCGAGATATTCCCAGTGTCATCTTAGACTGTACACTTGGGGGTGGATATCATACGCATGGGCTCTGTGATTTAGGCGCGAGTATTAATCTCATGCGATTGTCCCTATTCCATAGATTGGGCATTGGTGCACCAACCCCACTAAAGATGGGTCTGCAACTGGCAGACAATTCTATTTTTACAACAAATGGGGTGATTGAGAACTTTTTTTGTAAAGTTGGTGCATTTGTCTTTCCATCTGACTTTGTGATAGTGGACAGCAAGGAGGACCGCGATGTGCCACTTATCTTTGGAAGACCGCTCTTGAAGAAAATGCGCGCAAATGTGTATTTAGAGACTGAGGAGCTCACTATCAAAGCTCTAGATTCATCACTTGTGTTTAAGGAATTTGTTCTGGGAATAGGGAAGAATAAATTGGCGATGATCAAATTTAGAGAGAAAGATGTGGATCCTATACCTGGGTTGTCTACTATTTTGCAATCCGATCTACTGGATTCAGAAATGAAGCCAACTACTGTTGGTGCGCATGATGTGGTGCAAAATATCAAGAGCAAGAAACTGAAGGAGGAGGCACGTCGTTCTAGACCTCCTTGTCATTTTTGAGGTAAGTGGGTCGCGTCGTTGACCTTAAATTATAAGGCGCTTGTTGGGAGGCAACACAACTTATTTATTTGCATTAGATTAGGGAGTTTGTTTTAATATAGTTATGTTTTGTGTTTTTAGTTATTAATGTGGAGAGATGAGAGAGAGGGACTAATGATGTTTCCTAGTGACATACATGAGCAGGTTATGGTAGAATCGACCCCGGTGTGCCATGGTACACATGACGTTCACAGGGGCTTGCATTGGCGAGTTAGGGACTCTTCAGACATGGATTTTAGGAGAGGAGGGAGTCGACCCTGGTGTGCGAGAACACACTGAATTTTTGGGAGCATGGTGGCGCCATTACTGTGCTTGGGGTCTGCTTGGCGCGATTTCGTCCCCACCCTTGAGGTGGGTGTGAGTATCTTTTCTCATGCTAACTTTTGTGTTTATTTTATATAAGTATGTCATAGCTCCATCTCATCTACTGTCCTACACATTTGATTGTTGAGTCCTATGTTTGATCTCTAAATTCGTTGAGGACAATGAATCATTCAGTGTGGGGGTGGTTTATATGTCTATTAGCTAAAATGTTTGCAAGGCCAGTTACATGTAGGGTGTTTATAGTGTATTGTGAGTTAGTGTTGTGGTTTATGTTTAGTTTTTAATTATATTGTCGTATTGTGTAGTATAGATTTAGATATTGTGTGCACTTTTAAATAATTAAGTCTACCCACCAACAAAGTAAATTGTGTAGAGTCAAATTTTTTCGAGTCAAAGCCTTGCATATAGAGTTAGGATCTTATTTAAAAGAAATAAAAAAATAGAAAATCCATAAAAAAATAGACAATTTAAAATTTTGAGAAAAGACAATTGAGAGAAGCATATACGTGGATAATTTAGTGAGATGTGAAAACTTTAGGCATAGGGTATGAATTTTGACCGAGAATGAACTTTTAGTTCCCCCTAGTAGGTATAGAGATAATATCGTGACGCTAATGCGTATCTATTTTTTTAACTAATTAAAATTTTAAAAGCTAAAGTGTGTGTTGTTTTTCCCTACATGAGTTGAGCTTGGTGTTTGCTAAACAAGCCGAACATTAATGTTGTCTGTCTTAGGCAGTCGCCAGCCCGCCTCGTAGTGGCACACAAGACAGCTGTTCGAGGATGTGTATTAGAGAACTCACTGCTTTTTAGATCTTACCATGTAGGACCACTTGTGACATCCCACACAATTAAGTTCAAATAGGAATTTATTTGATTTAGTTTATAATGTTTTGAGCTTATTAAGTGGGATGGTAGAACTTAAATATTGGTTCCCTATAATCTTAATTTTAACAATTACTTAATTGTTATGAAATATTAAATCTAGAAAAGTAGTAAAGTATGTATGTATTTCTAGTATGTGTAGAAGTATTGCTATAGTATGTATACCTTGAATGTACATCTAGTGTAGGGGATTAGACACATAGTTACCTATCACTAGGAAAGCTAGCTATCTATGTATAGTCACATCATGACTACTTGTGTTTCACACCATAGACTTGTCTCCTTTACACTCTTTCCAAGCCATCTTGTCCAATGAATCAAATCTTTCATGTGCAATCACGGATTTGAGCAAAGAAGCCACAAAAACATGACCAAAACTTGGTATTTTGTCATACTATGAGTGTAAAACTTGTGGGGGTTGGATACCTATCAACCCTAGAGCCATTTTTAAATGTTACTCCACATATTAAACTCAAAATATGGTAGCAAATGTGTCATCTTTTTGGTGTTCCAAAGTGGCTAGCTATAGGCATACTAGGACAATTCTTGCAAGCAAGTGTGACAAGACACATGAGAGATGCACCATATCTCTTTTTCATCTTTAACTCTTTGTAGTTCAGCCCATATCCCTCATTTCTCACACCCCATCTTTCTCTAAGAGTCACAAGAAGTCATCTTCTTTCACAAAAGAAGCTCAACCCGTTTTTGTGCAAAAACCTCCACAAAACACCACCAAAACTTCATATTATAGCAACCAAATCATGAAAAATTTGTCTCCAAGCTAAACACAACCTTGGTGAGGACTTCTTCCTTCGTCCTACCCATGGATTGAAGCATACAATCACTCTTTTGCTCACTATTCCTAATCTTTGAGGTAAATTGTTGATCTATTCTTCGATCCTTGCATATTCTTGCTTCTAGTATCTATTACAATGGTAAATCATCTAAGAATGACCTTGCATGTGTCTATTTTTGCATCTTCTTGTGGATTCATGGGTTCATCCACATGGAGGAAGGTTTAGAAGACGTTCATGTCTCAAAAGATGAGAGTTGTCCTTGATTTCCCTATTCCATACTCTTCATCCTTCCAAATCATGTGTTTTGCTCATCCTTGAAGACTATATGCTGCATATAAACTTGCATGTGTCTCTTCCATTCCTTCTTATATCGAAAAATGAAGTGGTTTCACATACTTACTCGAAGAACTTTTGATTTAAAAGAAAATTTGATCTTGTAATGATTCTCTGTTTTTGGACAGAATCTGTGACCTGACTTTGAGAGGCCACATCTCACTCATAATGATCGGTTTGTGCTCTACCTTATATTGTTTTGAAGCCCTGTGTGTCTAATTTCATCTCCAATTAGTCTCGTGTCAAAATTCATTGTAAATATTCTGGAATGTCCGTTTTCGTAAAGTGTGTCTGGGCTGGTAATTGGGCTCGGGCAGATTGTGTCACCCAACTTTGTGAGGTCATTACTCCCTCATACGAGCTTTTATTTTGCTCTATCTTAAACCGATTCGAAGCTATATGTGTCTACTTTCATCTCCAATTGGTTTCATGCCAAAAAGAACTTTAAATTTTCCGTAACGTGAGTTTTTGTAAACTGTGTCAGGGCTGGAGAGTGGGTTCGGACAGATTGTGTCACCCAACTTTGTGAGGTCATTACTCCCTCATACGAGCTTGGATTTTTCTCTATCTTATACCGATTCGAAGCTCTGTGTGTCTACTTTCATTTCCAGTTTGATTCATGTCAATACTCATTATATATCATTCGGAATTCCAGTTTTCGTAAAGTGTGTCAAATCTGAAAAGTGGTGTTGTGGAAGGGGTCGAGGACCCAAGTGTTGAATTAAATGCTTTACATGTTTACCTACTTGAATGCTTGCTTAAATTATGTTGTTTATATTATTCTTTATCTATGTATAAACTGTGAAGCAAGCATGTTTGGAAAAACTTGACCATGGCATTTGGAACTTGTATATATATTGTATATTTCCAAACCTAACAAAGGGGTAAGTACGTGCTCACCAGACTTCGCAGTCTGACCGGTTTTAAATGACCGCTATTTCAGGTTCCAAGGAGAGGACCGAGCCAAGTAATCCAGCCGCATAATTTCATTCGCCATATCATGTTGAGAGAAGTTTCATGCTTTTGTGCTAGGCTTGTCTAGGACTCTCTTTGCCTAAGTCTATGTGGTAGTACGTAGTATCTTTCTATGTGTAACTCTTGGAGATTTATTATGCACTCTTTAGAGACCATGTATGGTCGTATTTTGGTAGTGGGAAAGTGTAACCCCATGAGGGGATATCCCGTAGTTTGTTTAATGGATTGTTGCATTTAAATTATGGACCTTTTTGTGAATGGATTATGTGCAACCGTGACTGAACCTTGAAGGACTTGACTCTGAGATCGACGAGTACCATGGAGGATAGAGAAACATTTTATTCAATTCTCAAAGTTCTGTTTCCTTTTGTGAAAACAAATGGTTTTGGATATAAGACCCCTTTTCAACAGCTTCCGCAATACTTATCAGTTAATCCTTGAATTTCTAGACATTTTCATTCTCATCCTCATGGTACGAGTTAGCCTTGGTGGCGTATGACGCCTCGTTCCCGTTTAATTACTTTGTTAATCGGGGTCGCGGGAGCGGGGTGCCACATGGTTGGTATCAGAGCATAGGTATATATAGAAACCTTAGAGTATAGTCAGTAGGATGACCCTTATGTGTAAGTCTACTATATAGTAATACTTGGTACTAGCTTAAGTAGTAGTACGGTGCGAAGTACGCTGTGTGTAGGCTCGTTATGCATTTATTTGGTGTTCTTATTATTCAGAAAGGTTGTGAGGGGTACTTAGCGTGTGTCTTGGAGCGTTCTTTTGATGATCGTAAGATGGAAGATATTCCTGTAGTTCAAGAGTTTCTGGATGTATTGCCGGAGGATGTAAAGGAATTGTCCCCAGAAAGAGAAGTTGAGTTTTCAATTAAGGTTTTACCAGTGACGACACCAATTTCTAAGGCACCATATAGAATGGCCCCAATAGAACTTCGGCAGTTGAAGGTACAATTGGAAGAGTTGCTAAACAAGGGGTTTATTCGACCTAGCACTTCTCCATGGGGAGCTCCGATGTTGTTTGTAAAGAAGAAGGATGGTTCCTTGAGGTTGTGCGTTGAATATCGTGAATTAAATAAGGTAACAATAAAGAAAAAATACCCTTTATCTTGTATTGATGATTTGTTTGATCAATTGCAAGGTTCAAGAGTCTTCTCAAAAATTGATTTGAGGTCGGGTTACCATCAGTTGAGAATTAAGGCCGAGGATGTCCCTAAGAGTGCATTTCGTACAAGATATGTTCATTATGAATTTCTGGTGATGCCTTTTGGACTTACTAATGCACCTGCTTTTATGGATCTAATGAACATGGTGTTTAAGGCGTTCTTGGATGACTTTGTTATTGTGTTCATTGATGATATACTTGTTTATTCAAAGAGCATAAAGGAGCATGAGGAACATTTGAGGATTGTCCTTCAGACCCTTAGGGATCACAGGTTATTTGCGAAGTTTGAGAAGTGCGAGTTTTGGTTATCGCAGATATCGTTTCTTGGTCATATAGTAGACGAAAATGGTATCGCTGTGGATCCTAAGAAAATTGAGGCGGTCGTTAATTGGGAAAGACCAAGGAGTGTGACAGAGGTTCGTAGCTTTCATGGTTTAGCTGGTTACTACGGAAGATTTGTTCAAAACTTTTCTGTCATTGCAAGTCCTCTTACTAAGATGACTCGAAAGGAGACTCCATTTGTGTGGACGGAAGAATGCGAAAGGAGTTTTAGAGAATTGAAAGAAAGGATAGTGTCTGCACCCATTTTGAGTTTACCAGACAGCTCCGGGGATTTTGTAGTTTATAGTGATGCTTCGAAGAAGGGGCTTGGGTGTGTGCTTATGCAGAATGGGAAAGTAATTGCTTATGCCTCAAGACAATTGAAGTTACATGAACAGAACTACCCAACTCATGATTTGGAGTTAGCTGGGGTGATCTTTGCATTGAAGATTTGGAAGCATTACTTGTATGGGAAGAGGTGCGAGATTTACACTGATCATAAGAGCCTGAAGTATATTTTTACCCAAAAAGAGTTAAACATGAGGCAAAGAAGATGGCTCGAGTTGATGAAGGACTACGATATATCAATTCACTATCACCCAGGGAAAGCAAATGTCGTGGCAGATGCTTTGAGTCGGAAGAGTAGTGCCAACCTAGCTTGTTTCATTACTTCCCAACGTGAGCTGCAGGGAGATCTTGGACGTTTGGACTTAGAAGTTGTGCCGCATCAAGTTCCTAGCTACTTGTATGCCTTGAGACTAGAACCATCATTCTTGGAGGAACTAAAATTAGCTCAGGCACGCGATCCATTGTTGTTGAAAATGTCGCAAGGTGTGGTTGATGGTACTAGGAATGATTTTGTATTGGTAGACGGGATGCTGAAGTTTGAAGGAAGAACCCGTGTGCCTATTGATCCGGAAGTTAAACATAAGTTGTTGGAACAATTTCATAGTTCGAGTTTTTCCGTTCATCCTGGAAGTACGAAGATGTATCATGATGTGAAGCAATTATACTGGTGGCCAGGCATGAAGAGGGAAATCGCTGAATTTGTTTCTCGCTGTTTGCAATGTCAATTAGTTAAAGCCGAGCATCAGAGGTCATCTGGGTTGTTACAACCTCTACCTATCCCTGAGTGGAAATGGGAACACGTTACGATGGATTTTGTCGTCGGGTTACCAAGATCTTCCCACCAAAATGATGCAATTTGGGTTATTGTGGATAGGTTGACCAAGTCAGCGCACTTTTTGGCAGTCAAGATGACTCACTCTTTGGAACGTTTGGCGAAGTTCTATATTGGAGAAATAATTCGTCTGCATGGGACACCAGTTTCTATTGTCTCCGAAAGAGACCCGCGCTTTGTGTCAAGATTTTGGAAGAAGTTGCAAGAGTATCTCGAAACTAAGTTGCATTTTAGCACATCCTTTCATCCGTAGACAGATGGGCAGTCAGAGCGCACAATTCAGACTTTGGAAGACTTGCTTAGATTTAGTTGAGTTTGCAGATAATAACAGTTTTCAAACTAGCATCGGTATGGCACCGTTTGAGGCTTTATATGGGAGCAAATGTCGTTCACCAATCTGTTGGATGGAGGTTGGGGAGAGACGAATAGAAGGGCCCGAGTTGGTAGAATTGGCCACTGAAAAGGTTCGCGTAATCCGTGAACGGTTGAAAGCTGCTCAAAATAGGCAAAAGAGTTACGCTGACAATCGAAGACGTGATTTGGAGTTTGAAGTGGGTGATCATGTGTTCTTGAAAGTATCTCCAACCAAGGGAGTGCTACGATTTGGAAAGAAAGGGAAACTTGGTGCACGTTATGTTGGCCCATTCGAGATCCTTGAAAGAATTGGAGTTGTGGCGTATCGTCTTGCTGTGCCACCAGAGTTAGAGCATGTTCACAACGTATTCCATGTATCAATGCTGAAAAAGTATGTGTATGACCCAAGTCACATAATTTCCTATCAACCTTTGGAGGTTAGGTCTGACTTATCTTATGAGAAAAGGCCGGTAGAAATTTTGGATCGTCGTGATCAAGTTTTGCGAAACAAGGTCATTCCTTTGGTAAAGGTTCTATGGAGGAACCATGCAATAGAGCAAGCAACGTGGGAAAGTGAAGCTGAGATGCGGGACAAGTACCCACACTTATTTTAATTAAGAGGTACGTCAAGTTTGAGGACAAACTTCTTTTTAAGGTGGGTAGAATGTGACATCCCACACAATTAAGTTCAAATAGGAATTTATTTGATTTAGTTCATAATGTTTTGAGCTTATTAAGTGGGATGGTAGAACTTAAATATTGGTTTCCTATAATCTTATTTTTAACAATTACTTAATTTTTATGAAATATTAAATCTAGAAAAGTGGTAAAGTATGTATGTATTTCTAGTATGTGTAAAAGTATTGCTATAGTATGTATACCTTGAATGTACATCTAGTGTAGGGGATTAGACACATAGTTACCTATCACTAGGAAAGCTAGCTATCTATGTATAGTCACATCATGACTACTTGTGTTTCACACCATAGACTTGTCTCCTTTACACTCTTTCGTAGCCATCTTGTCCAATGAATCAAATATTTCATGTGCAATCCCGGATTTGAGCAAAGAAGCCACAAAAACATGACCAAAACTTGGTATTTTGTCATACTATGAGTGTAAAACTTGTGGGGGTTGGATACCTATCAACCCTAGAGCCATTTTTAAATGTTACTCCACATATTAAACTCAAAATATGGTAGCAAATGTGTCATCTTTTTGGTGTTCCAAAGTGGCTAGCTATAGGCATACTAGGACAATTCTTGCAAGCAAGTGTGACAAGACACATGAGAGATGCACCATATCTCTTTTTCATCTTTAACTCTTTGTAGTTCAGCCCATATCCCTCATTTCTCACACCCCCATCTTTCTCTAAGAGTCACAAGAAGTCATCTTCTTTCACAAAAGAAGCTCAACCCGTTTTTGTGCAAAAACCTCCACAAAACACCACTAAAACTTCATATTATAGCAACCAAATCATGAAAAATTTGTCTCCAAGCTAAACACAACCTTGGAGAGGACTTCTTCCTTCGTCCTACCCATGGATTGAAGCATACAATCACTCTTTTGCTCACTATTCCTAATCTTTGAGGTAAATTGTTGATCTATTCTTCGATCCTTGCATATTCTTGCTTCTAGTATCTACTACAATGGTAAATCATCTAATAATGTCCTTGAATGTGTCTATTTTTGCATGTTCATGTGGATTCATGGGTTCATCCACATGGAGGAAGGTTTAGAAGACGTTCATGTCTCCAAAGATGAGAGTTGTCCTTGATTTCCCTATTCCATACTCTTCATCCTTCCAAATCATGTGTTTTGCTCATACTTGAAGACTATATGCTGCATATGAACTTGCATGTGTCTCTTCCATTCCTTCTTATATCGAAAAATGAAGTGGTTTCACATACTTACTCGAAGAACTTTTGATTTAAAAGAAAATTTGATCTTGTAATGATTCTCTGTTTTTGGACAGAATATGTGACCTGACTTTGAGAGGCCACATCTCACTCATAATGATTCGGTTTGTGCTCTACCTTATATCATTTCGAATCCCTGTGTGTCTAATTTCATCTCCAATTAGTCTCGTGTCAAAATTCATTGTAAATATTCTGGAATGTCCGTTTTCGTAAAGTGTGTCTGGGCTGGTAATTCGGCTCGGGCAGATTGTGTCACCCTACTTTGTGAAGTCATTACTCGCTCATACGAGCTTGTATTTTGCTTTATCTTATACCGATTCGAAGCTCTATGTGTCTACTTTCATCTCCAATTGGTTTCATGCCAAAAAGAATTTTAAATTTTCCGTAATGTGAGTTTTCGTAAACTGTGTCAGGGCTGGAGAGTGGGTTCGGACAGATTGTGTCACCCAATTTTGTGAGGTCATTACTCCCTCATACGAGCTTGTATTTTGCTCTATCTTATACCGATTCGAAGCTCTGTGTGTCTACTTTCATTTCCAGTTTGATTCATGTCAATACTCATTATATATCATTCGGAATTCCAGTTTTCGTAAAGTGTGTCAAATCTGAAAAGTCCGTTTCTCGCCGAGTGGCATATGCTACTTTAGAGAACATTATTCCTTCGTTCATTGAAGTTAGTGGGACATCATAATCATAGTACGGGGCATCTTATGAACCTTATTAGTAACATATAGCAACTAGGAATCACTTGAATTGATGTTGGCTTTTCCTTACGTGTTGAATTGCTATTTGTAGAGCCTCCTTCTTAGCTTTGCTCTTGGATTCCCGTATCGGTAGCTAGTAAGGATTTTATAAGCTAGGACTCGAGATGAGTACTTAACCAACCCTTTGGTAGTGCTATTTTCATATATTAACTGTTTATGGGCTATGAGGTGGATATTGTACAACTTGTGAATGGTGGAATGTGTTCTTAATAACTACTTGGTGATTCGTATCTTTTGATTGGAGATATAGCCCATGTTTTTAAAGCATGTTTATAAATGATATTTGTTAAACTGAAAGTCCATGGTATGTTTTATAAATGTTTGGCCGAAATGGTTGCCTAAATGACACTGTTGGACAGTACCCTAACGGTGGGGGACAATACACCGGTACAGTACCCTAACGGTTGGGGGATATATACCGGACAGTACCCTCCCGGCGCGGGGACAATAGACCGGAGGTCGATGCCCTGTCCCGGGGATATAATATGGGATGAGCCGTTAACACGTGCGTTGTCATGACTTGTCGACTATATTTTCGTCCGAGGTAGCGATTCTACGCGGACTCGCCACATTGATGGCTAATTGTCACGGATGAGATTTTAATGGACAAAGTACTTGAATAAAATGAGCCAACGGCTCAAAGTGGTGTTGTGTAAGGGGTCGAGGACCCAAGTGTTGAATTAAATGCTTTACATGTTTACCTACTTGAATGCTTGCTTAAATTATGTTGTTTATATTATTCTTTATCTATGTATAAACTGTGAAGCAAGCATGTTTGCAAAAACTTGACCATGGAATTTGGAACTTGTATATATATTGTATATTTCCAAACCTAACAAAGGGGTAAGTACGTGCTCACCAGACTTCGCAGTCTGACCGGTTTTAAATGATCGATATTTCAGGTTCCAAGGAGAGGACCGAGCCAAGTAATCCAGCCGCATAATTTCATTCGCCATATAATGTTGAGAGAAGTTTCATGCTTTTGTGCTAGGCTTGTCTAGGACTCTCTTTGCCTAAGTCTATGTGGTAGTACGTAGTATCTTTCTATGTGTAACTCTTGGAGATTTATTATGCACTCTTTAGAGACCACGTATGGTCGTATTTATGTAGTGGGAAAGTGTAACCCCATGAGGGGATATCCCGTAGTTTGTTTAATGGATTGTTTGATTTAAATTATGGACCTTTTTGTGAATGGATTATGTGCAACCGTGACAGAACCTTGAAGGACTTGACTCTGAGATCGACGAGTACCATGGAGGATAGAGAAACATTTTATTCAATTCTCAAAGTTCTGTTTCCTTTTGTGAAAACAAATTGTTTTGGATATAAGACCCCTTTTCATAAGCTTCCGCAATACTTATCAGTTAATCCTTGAATTTCTAGACATTTTCATTCTCATCCTCATGGTACGAGTTAGCCTTGGTGGCGTGTGACGCCTCGTTCCCGTTTAATTACTTTGTTAATCGGGGTCGCGGGAGCGGTGTGCCACACCACTAGGTAACCCTAATTGATCCTTGGATTCATTGTTAGAATCTATGACCTAAGGATAAGATTCATGGCCTTCATCATATATCGTTTAGAATTACCTTTCTAGAGCGTCACGAGGGAGCATTAGTTGAGGGGGTTCGTTGAGGGAGTTCTTTATTTCACATTTATGAGAGTCCTATTGTTCGCATGTGCTTCATTTGATATCTTTGTGGGGATGCGAGGGTGAGTGAGTCGGCTTGCACACTACGGTGTAGCGGTGTTCCATGTCATTACATCGTGGACACAGTAGTGGAGAGCCTAAGTGTGTGACATCTAATCCGCACGAATGGGGTTGGTTGTACTTAATTGGTGGAACGTGCTAGTACCGGATTTTATTTTTATCATCTTAGTGTAGGAGGTTCGGTTGGATTAGGAACGTGAAATATCTTATTTGGTTACTTGAGAGGGGAACGCGACTACATTCTAGTGTGGGGGTGTCGAACTTTGACTACGTACATAGAGATTGTGCATTCACGATTCAACCCCCAAACATGTGTTGACTGTGGCTTTACAGCATCGTGCGTTTCATGGATTCAGGGGAAAATGAATTATTATTGTGATACTTATTCACGGATTTGGTTACTTCCTCCCCCTTACATATTTGATTTCTTGATTCTTGAAGGAGGACCATTCATATTTTTTGATTGTATAGATATTTGATTGAGAGAAAGAAAAAATATTAAAAGAAGAAAAAAAAAGAGACAAAAAAGGAGAGGAATAAAGAAATACATTTGTGCTTATTGGAAAACGAGTGTTGAAAGTTCTTGTTGCGGTTGAATATTGATGGAGTTTGTGTGGGCTTCGCTTTGAGCGCCAGGGGAATGACTTGATACTGGGGTTTGAGGGGATTGAGGGCCGGATTCGGTGAGATTCGGATTGTGGATTCCTATCATCAGGGTGAGGGTGTGTGAGATGCGTGATTTAATGTGAGAATGTGACGCTTTAGGACTTATTACTTCATGATTATCCTTTTGTCCCTAAGCCTCAACATTCTAAACCAATAGCGGAATAGGAGCTCGGACAACGAATGTGGCTTAGCCTTGGTTAGCCTTTTATTTTTATCAGCACACATGCAGAGAGAGGTTGTTCTTTATATTAAAGTTAAGTTTTCTATACTAACTATGGGGAATTACTTGTTGTCGAGTTTAGTTGCGCTTCACACCTCTTGTCTAACTTTTTCAACATCCATGAGCACCAGTTTACGTTATTGAAATTGCCCGATTTCACAAAAAAAAATAATTTAAAAGATTTCATGAGTTTAAGATCTAGTTTAGATTTGCATTTGCATAATCTTTCTGCATTAGTAGTGTCTAGAGTCATGTTAGAGTCTTTTGAGTCTGTTTGGCTATTAGAAAGTTAGATGCAGTAGATGAGACTTTGCTCGGGACGCGCAAATTGAAAGTGTGGTGGTATTTGATAAGTCCTTAATAATAGTTATCCTACGTACAATTTGTATTGTTATTTTATGCGTTTCGGTGCAAAGTGACGAGATTTTAGCCAAAATATGAAGAAAATGCACTTTTGGATGTTTTTTAGCTTAAATGTGCAATCCGGGTGTTTTTTATTGGTTTTGAGTATTAATTTGAGAATTCATCACATTTTATCTTCGCGGTAGTGTTCGTCTTGTTTTTTGACAGGACTTACGCATGCGGGAATCAAGTGGAGAGAAGAAACGAGCTTCGGATAGAAGAAAAAGGCGAATGGGCGCATTTTGGATGTTTTCGCCAAATTTGGACAATAATTGAGAAAAAAAGATAAAATGGTCCGAAAACGGGAATTTCTCTACATGGATGAAGTCTACGTCGCAAAAGCAATCCAAAGGTGCAAAAATCACATTCATCGAAGATCGGGATCAAAATTCGGATCCTTATTTGCTTTTCAAAAAGCTTAGTTGCTTTTCCTGCATGCTTTAGAGTTAATTAAGGATGTTTTGAGGATATTATGAGTTATACAACGAAGATGGAAGTGAGACTTGTGGCAATTGAAAGAACACTCGAAGAGCTTTCCAACGGTAGGTCACAGAGCTAAAACGGAAGTCGGACGAGAAAGTTATGATCCGTCAAGGGTGAAGACAAGAAGAATCAACCCAGAAAGTGATCGTACGACCACTTTAAGGTTATTGTACGACCACATTGACTTAGCCAAGTTTCAGAGGTGGTCGTAGAGGGTCTTCTTCCTGGTCGTACGGTGATCGTACTTATTTTCCTGTGGTCGTACGACCACTTTAAGGTGATCGTACGACAACCCGCGAGATCATGGACAGGTTTTTGGGGTTTTTTCGCTATTTTTCGTTAGTTAATGATGAGGAACGACCCAAAATCTATTGGAACGGCTGTGGAACGAATTTTGGGGAGGAGAACACATTGAATACAAGACTCGGGAGCTTGGGGTACCGTTTGGAGCGGCGAAATTCCTTGTTTGGATTCTCTTCTCCTCTTCTATCTAGTTATTTTACATGATCATAGAACTTGCTTTTTTTTATCATGTATAGTCGTAGCTTAGCACTTTATATCGGGATTTCTCAAACGGTAGTTAGGGTTTGAAGCCGGTTTGGCAGATTATGGAGTTGATTCATTTTTTGCTTAAACTTAATTGATGATGTGCATATTCGCTATGTTCAATTCTCGCTCTTAATATATCTTTGTATTGTTTGGGCACCAATAGGAAGATCATAGGTATTGTGTTAGTGAAAGAAACAAACTACCCGAATAAGTGAATTAAGCACGTCGTAGCAGGTTAGAGAAATCAATCATTGACTGTGAACTTTGAGTAGAATTATTCGTCATGATATATTTTAGGGCTAATTAGAGCTTTGTAACTCGGTTGTAATTTGACCTAGGAATTGAATGCTAGTTTGGTAACTTGGTTAGCATTATTGCTCGTTTGGCAATAAAACATCGTCTATGTTTTAAAACATAATACTTAATTCTATTCTAGTAATAAACTCAAACTGCTTGCCCGCATAAAGTTAATCGTCCTGATTAGTTCACGACAAGTCCTCTGGGATTCGACAACCCTTTTTACCACATTATTATTAGAGCGATAGACGTACACTTGCGGAGATTGTGTCACACCCGGAACGCCACAATGGAATGGCGTGTCCGAGAGGAGGAATCACATCTTGTTGGACATGGTGCGATCTATGATGTGTCAAACAAATCTTCTAATATTGTTTTGGAACATGCTCTAATGATAGATTCTTTTACCATTAACCTTCCATCCAAATCGGTCATGAAGACACCATTTGAGATATGGACTGCGAGGCGTCCCATAGTGTCATTTATTAAGATTTGGGGTTGCGACGTCTATGTAAAACGTTTACAGAGTGACAAGTTCGGACCCAAGTCAGATAAGCGTAAGTTTGTGGGATAAACTAAGGAAACTAAATGATATTGCTTCTACAACACAGCCGAGAACAAAGTGTTTGTTGCTCGAACCGGCGTGTTCCTAGAAAGAGACTTCATCTCTAAAGGAGCAAGTTGGAGGGCTGCAGAAATTTAAGAAATTGAACCACATAGCACTGATTTGATAATGGAATATGAACAGGAACCACAAACGTTTGTGGAGCAACCTGTTCAATTAACACAAGAACTCCATAGGTCGAGTAGGGTACGTCATGAGCCAGAGAGGTATGGACTTCTCGTTACTGAGCCCGGTGACATATTACCCATAGATGAAGAGCCTACTACTTACAGAGAGGCCATGAACGGGCCATGAAATTTTGTAATGTAGGCTAATTACAGGATCAAAATACTCTAGAAGGGGGGGGGGGGTTGAATAGAGTATGGGAATTTTTTGCTAAAACACATAATTTAACTAAGTAATGTAAGTATAAGACAGAAATATCAAGGCCTTGAGATTTTGTAAGATTAGTCTGAAACTTCCTAAGTATAAAAGAAAGCTTCAAGGCCTTGAACTATCACAAGTTCAAAATAGTTTGTAAACCCTAGTTTGATTTAGATCACGTGCAAGAATAAATAGCTAAACTGTAAAGTAAAGAACACAAGGCAATTTACAGAGTTCAGTCCCAATGGACCTAATCTCTGCCTAAGGGATCTAATCCCACATGGATTAGGCAAACACTTCTTATTACTCTCACAGAAACAACCATATATCTTCAATCCTAAGTGAACTCCCTTACACCTATACACCTTGTGGTTCCAAACCTATCTCGTATCAGCTACTAACTGTTGAGCTAACAAGAACCTCTTGTTGTTCACTTGAACAACTAACCACTAGGTTTTCTGAGGGATAAGATATACAAAAGATAAGCAGATTAAGGTACAATATAGAAGAACACAATAGATGAATCAGCTGAGAAAGGATGGATGTGTTCTTCAGGAAAACTGGAATGAGTGATCTTCTGAAAGCACTGATTGAAGCTTGAAGTTGTGAGGATTTATTGTCTGATCTTCCACGAATGTAACTCTCCTTCTTTTCACTTGATTTCTGTTCTCTGTAAGCTTCTCTGTTCTTTCAAATTAAAACAAGTCTTTTATCTACTTCCAGCAACTGAATGAGAGATTTTAGGATCTTTGTTCCTTCAAATCGTCATCCTATTTAACTACATTTCTCAACAGCTGTGAGTAGATTTCTGTTGGAGTTTGTTGTGATAAGATTGCACGTTTGAAAACCCTACAACAACATTAAGCATAGAAACAAACATAATCCAAATACATATAACAACACTAAATCTTTTTGGATGTTCAGTTTATTCGTGAAACTGAACCAAATAAATAATCTATTAACCTGATTACAAACCAATCATACAAACCAACACAAATCAGTTTAAGACTTGTAAAATTCATTAAACAATCATAATAACAATGATCAAATCCTGCAAGAAAGAATCAAGTTAGATTTGCAAAAACTGTTGGCAGCTCAAGGCATATCTCAATGCCTCGAAGCTCTGAACACTTTCACAGTTCTTACAACTGTATCACCAAAGTTCTTTGATTCAATCCAATTATGATATCTCTAATATGTTAGACATATGAAGAATAGATAACTAGAATATTTTCAACAAGTATCTGATCTTAAACATCAGACTGAACACCTGCAACACAAGATTGTCAGATCACAGTTCATAAGAAAGCAGTTGTCAAAGCTTTGAGGCTTTGATAAATATCTCAAGGCCTTGAAGCTTTGATGACTTATAAATACTTTGTATTTCATCACTGTAAATGATTATTTCCAAAATCACACTTAGAAGTCTTGAATCAACAGGCCAGACTCAGAGAAGTGGCTTGAGGCCATGAGATCCGAAATGGAATCCATGTACTCCAACCAAGAATGGATTTTCGTGGAACCACCCAATGGGATTCGACCCATAGGGTGCAAGTGGGTCTTCAAGAAGAAGACTGACATGGATGGCAATTTTGTATCCTATAATGGTCGACTGGTGTCTAAATGAATTAGACAGATTCATGGTATTAGCTATGATGAAACCTTTTCCCAGTTTCAATGACCAAATCCATTCGAATCTTTCTTGCATTTCAGCTTACTACGACTATGAGATTTGACAGATGGATGTCAAAATAGTGTTTCTATATGGGAACCTCCTCGAGGATGTGTATATGACACAACCTGAGGGTTTTGAGGATCCAGAGCATGAAAATAAAGTCTGTAATTACAATGATCCATTTATGGATTGAAGCAAGCTTCTAGGAGTTGGAATCGACGTTTTGATGGCGTGGTCTAAGAGTTTGGCTTCCTCAAGAACAAATATGAGCCTTGTTTTCACAAGAAGGTTAGTAGGATTTCTGTTGTGTTCGTTGTCTTGTATGTGGATGACATACTGCTCATTGGAAACGACATTCATATGTTGCATTATGTCAAAGATTGGCTAGGAAAGTGTTTCGCAATGAAGGACTTAGGCGATGCAGCTTATATACTAGGTATCAAGATCTATAGGGATAGATCGAGGAAGTTTCTCGACCTAAGAAAAAGTACATATATAGACAAGGTGTTTAAACGTTTCAACATGCAAGAATTAAAGAAAAGATTATTGCCCATGTCGCATGGAATCACATGTCCGAAGGATGATTGTCCTTCCAATCTGTAAGTTCACAGGTTTCACAGGCTTGAGCTATTTCAAGGCCTTGAACCAATTTTCAAAGCCTTAAATCAGGTTTCACAGGCTTGAAATAGCAGGCCTTGAAAGAGGATTCAAAGCCTTGAAACTGTATTACCTGTATGCATATTCTAAGGGGGAGTTTCTCTGAACTCTTCTAACATGATTTTACCTCTCTCACACTTATGCTCTATCTGTTATTATTTGATGATGAAAGAAAAACGATTTTGTTATATCTAGCACCATTTAATCCATCTGTTTGACTCAGTTTTGCAGGGAAATATTATTTCCTATTTTACAGGATTGGTTTCCTAATATGGATTTTGCATTAGAGGAAACTTGGAAAGAATGTGATTCTGTGATCAATCAGATACTCTTGACAGCTTCTCAATTTGTTTAAAGATAAGATCATATCAATATCTCAGAATATTATGATCAACTATCCATAGGAGAAGGTTGTTTGAAGAGTTAAATTTGTTGCCTACAAAACAGGAAGTTGTTGCTGAAAAGCTGGGAAGATTTGCGGAGCTTCAAGCTGTATACATATATCTCCTTTTGAAGAAACAATAGAGAACACTCAACGGGAAAAAATATAGACACATTTCAGGATTGACAAGCATCAAATAAGGACATCATTCTCACAATCCAACTCACAGAAGACCACTGCATTTTTCACTGCAGATTTACACTTCCAGTGTTCTTCTGAATTGCACTTCATTTGCATATTATTCTTATACTAATTCTTTCTCTCATTCTCAATGATTTTTCAAAGTGAACAATATAGAATTCTTAGTTAATCAGTTAGCTAGAGCAGGTACTAGATAGGTTAGAGAGAACCACAAGCTGTAACAGAGTAAGGCATATCTCTGTGCTTGAGACCTAGGGCTTAGATTTTGTTAATAAGAATTATGTTGAAAATACTGCAGGGCGAGGATCCCTGAGGTAGAGACGTAGGTCAAAGTGGATTCAACTCTACATGTGTCTCTTGCTTTTACAGTTTCTTTTGCATACTTAGTTCTTGGAGCATTCAAACTAGTCTGTTTTCAAGGGTTTGAAACTCTTTTCAAGGCCTTGAAAAAGACTTATCTGTTTTCTTTGAAACTGTATTTCATTCATAAGGCTTGAAATTGTTTTCAAGGCCTTGAACTTCATTTCTCTTCATAGAAACTCTTCCCTTGTACAAGTTTTCAAAAAGTTGCCATACTCTATTCAACCCCCCCCCCCTTCTAGAGTATATGTACTGCATCTCTATCTGCATACTCCCCTTTCAATTGCTATCAAAGCTTGTATCACTATATATATTTAACCATATGATGATCATGAGTACTGCAGGTGATGATGGTTCGCACAAGGAAGAGCTGCTAACAGACCTTCTCTATTATGTGTCAATAATTTTGCTCAATGGATTGCTCTGATGAAAATGTTCATCATTGATCAAGACATAGAGCTATGGACCATTATTCACAATGGACCTCACACTTTCTACAAAGATAAAGATAGGATCAAAACTCCCAAATCAGAAGACTCTCTTTCTTCATCTGAATTAGAACAATTCTCTGAAAATTACAAAGTTATTAACATGTTGTATTGTGCTTTGAGTACTGATGAATTCAACAGGATTTCAGGCTGTAAGACTGCCAAAGAGATCTGGGATAAGCTTGTGGTGACATTTTAAGGAACCAGTCAAGTCAAGCAAACCAAGATCAACATCTATCTCAGAGAATATAAGCTATTCAAGATGAATGTAGATGAGTCAATCAGAGAAATGTTCAAAAGTTTCACAGACATAGTAAATAACATTGATTCACTTGGAAAGCATATTTCCAATGAAGAAAAGTTAAGGAAGAACCTGAGAAGTTTACCAAAGGCAAAATGGGAACCAAAGACCACTGCAATTGAGGAAGCTCAAGATCTCTCATCACTTCAACTTTATGACCTACAAGGGAAGATTTTGACACATGAAATATCCATGAATAAAGCTGATGGAGAACTACCAGAAGGTGTCAAGAAGTTAGAACTCAAGGCCAAAGAGAATGAGAAAATTCAAAGCCTTGAAACAGAAGATGATGATGAAGATCGATTTGCTTTGATTTACAAAGCCTTAACCAGAATCCTCAAGATGAAGAAAAAATTTGGAAACAAAGACTTCAAGAGAAAGACACAGATCATCCAGTAGCAAGGACTACAAAGGTAAGTTTTCTTCACAAAGTAAATCAAAATTCATGAATTGCTTTGAGTGTTGTAATACAGGACAATTGATAAGAGATTGTTCACACAAGAAAAGTAAGAACTTTGAGAAGAAAGACCATGACAGGAGAAAGAAAGCTATGATAGCATCATGGAGTGATTTTGATACCTCAAGTGACTCTGAATTTGAAGAAGAACATGCCAACCTATGCTTCATGGAAAAGCATGATGAAAGTTCTGAGAAGAACATTGAGGTAATGGTAAACTGTTTGATTTCAAAACCAAAATAAGCTCTCTCTGATTACCTCAGAACAATGCTTTTAAATGAAGAGGACTAACTGAAAGAGATTAGAGTTTTGAAAGAAAAAGTCCATGAGCAAGCAAAAGAGAATTTACAACTTGTTTGTCTGAATCAGAATCTTGAAATCTCTTAGAAGAAAACTGACAGTGATTTCATGGCCTTGGAAACAAGTTTCAATGCCTTGAAAAAACAAGTCAAGGAAGTAGTGAGAACTCTTTACTGAGTAACAACCTTGTTAATATGAGACATCAAGTTGAGGAATTAGATAAAAAAAAGACTAATCTTACTGGGAAACTTCAAGAATATGAATTAGTCGTAGTCAAGCTTGCAGGCTCAGAGCAAAAGTTGAACCTGATTTTTGGAGAAAGATCAAATTATGTTCACAAAATTGGTATTGGATACTATCCAAATTTTCCATGAAAGAACAATACCGGATTTGTGAAAGATGGAAACAGAACTTCTCCTGAGTGTAATTTTTTCAATAAAATTCGTCATGTTAAGATGACTTGTCCTTTCAGAAGAAGAGACCCTCACATAATGAGGAACACTTTCCCATTTCAACTCAAGGGACAAGTCAGACAGATATGGGTTCCTAAAGGGGTCATACAACGTAACATGGTTGATCTTGAGTATGAGTCCACATTCCACACTTGGTCTAACAGCTGGGTAAGGCAGTGATTGGTGCTTGCAGGTTGTCACCAATGTCAAAGAACAGAAGTGGTTTATGGACAGTTATTTCTCAAGACACATGAGTGGAAAGAGATCACTATTTTCATAATTGAAAGAGCAATCTGAAGGTTCAATTACTCTTGGTGAAAAAGGCAAATGTAACATTCTTGGTATTGGTAAAGTTGGTACAGATTTTGAAAACTCTATTTCTGATGTATATCTAGTTGACGGCTTGAAATTTAACTTGCTTAGTGTATAAAGAGAAGTGTGTGGTTCATAATGAGAAATAATGCAATTGCATTCTCACAGCCTCTAGATCAAACAATGTCTATACTTTTCAGACTAACAAAGTTGCAGGTAAAAGCTTGAACTGTCTCAAGGCCTTGAAAGAGGATTTAAAGATTTGGCACAGAAAGCTTTGTCACATTAGCTTGCATAACTTGAACAAGTTGATCTCCAAAGATCTGGTAAGAGGATTACCATCTATCAAGTTCAAAGATGATGTAGTATGCAAACATTATGCTCAGGGTAAGCAGACAAGAACATCATTCAAGCCAAATAAATTTTGTAAATACTACTAGACCTATTGAATTACTTCATATGGATCTCCATGGTCCAATGACAAATCCAACTCTAAAAGGTAAGAGGTATATGCTAGTTATTGGAGATGATTATTCTAGATATACTTGGGTTATGTTTCTAAAATAAAAATCTGATGCCCTATCTGAATTGTGAAATTTTTGTAGAGAACTTCAAACCTTGAAAACCTACCTATTTCTTCAATCAGAAGTGATCATGGTAGAGAGTTTGATCAATTATAATTTGACTTGTTTTTTGTTATGCATGGTGTCTCTACCAAATTCTCTACTCCAAGAAATCCTCCACAGAATGGATTTGTTGAAAGAATGAACAAAACTCTTGAAGATATGTCAAGAACAATGCTTCTAAAAAACAAGCTTCCAAAAAACTATTGCAGAGCAACTGTGAATACAACAAATTATATCTTGAACAGATTCTTGATCAAACCTATCTTGAAGAAGACCCCCTATGAACTTTTCAAAGGGAGGAAGCCAAACATTTCATGCTTCAAACCCTTTGGTTGCACATGTTTTGTCCACAACAATGGTAAGGACAACTTGGGTAAGTTTGATGCAAGAAGTGATGAAGGTATCTTTCTTGGTTACTCTCTTACTAGCAAAGCTTCTAGAGTTTATAATAAAAGAACCAAGCTGTTTGAAGAAAGTATTCATGTTATTTTTTATGAAAGCTATGATGGTTCTTTGAGTGAAAGTTTTGCAGAACTGAATATGAACAAGAATGAATCAGAAGAAGAAACTGAGAACTCACTTGGGTTCAAGAAAGGTTCAGAAGGAAACATAAGACATTTTTCTGGACCGTGAAAATAGGTCTCAAGGCCTTGAAAAAATAGATCAAAGCGTTGACAAGGATGATCAGAAAGATATAAGTGATCTGGCTACAACTTCAAGACTAGAGAAGCAATATGGAGAGCCTGAACCCTGGTCTCCAAGAAAGAGATTCAAATATCTTTCATCTCATCCAGCTGACAGCATCATCTCGGATCCAACCACTGGTACACAAACAAGATCACAATTGAAGAATCTTTGTGCTTTTAATGCTTTTATCTCTCTTGTAGAAAGCAAAACTGTGAAGGAAGCATTACAAGAAGCAGACTGGATTATAGCTATGTAGAGTGAACTCAATGAGTTTGAAATAAATAAAGTGTGGAATCTAGTTCCCCCACCAACAAACCAGTCTGTCATTGATACCAGATGGGTGTTCAGAAACAAATTATATGAGAATGGCAAAGTGATCAGAAACAAAGCAAGGTTAGTTGCTCAACGTTAAAACCAAGAAGAAGGTATTGATTATCTCCAAAGTTTTGCTCTAGTTTCCAGGTTAGAAGAAATTATAATTTTACTTGCTTTTGCATCTTACAAGAAAATGAAACTATTTCAAATGGATGTGAAATGTGCATTCTTGAATGGTTACTTGATAGAAGAAGTTTATGTTGCACAACCTCCTTGTTTTGAAAGTGGTAACTTTCCAGATCATGTTTACAAACTTGAAAAAGCTCTTTATGGTTTAAAACAAGCTCCAAGAGCTTGATATAAAATATTGTCAAAATTTTTGCTTGAAAATGATTTCAAAATAGGATTGATAGAAGACCCATTTCGTAAAGACTCATGAGAAAGATTTACTTGTAGTTCAGATTTATGTTGATGATATTCTATTGGGAGTTACTAATGATCTTCTATGCAAAGAATTCTCAACTCTTATGAGCAGGGAATTTGAAATGAGCATGATGGGAGAGTTCAACTTCTTCCTTGGACTTCAAATACATAATTTGAAAAAGGGCATCTTTCAGCATCAAAGCAAGTACACTAGGAACTTGTGGAACAAGTACAGTATGTCTCAATCCAAATAAATCAAGACTCCTATGAGCTCTACACTGTCCTTAGACAATGATGAATCTCGTAAGAGTGGCAATGTAATAGAGTATAGAGGTATGATCAGATCATTGCTATACCTTACTGCTACCATACCTAATATCATGTTAAGTGTATGTATGTGCGCAAGATTTCAAGCTGATCAAAAGTAATCGCACTTAAGTGTTGTGAAGAGAATATTCAGATATCTCAATGGTGCCAAAGACTTAGGGCTTTGGTATCCAAGACATTCTAACTTTTCTTTGCATGGATTTTCAGATGCTAACTTTGCAGGTTAGAAAGTTGATAGAAAAAGCACTTCTGGAACTTGCCAATTCATTGGATCCTCCTTGATCAGTTGGCATTCCAAGAAACAAAACTCAGTTGCTTTATAAACAACTGAAGCTGAATATATATCTGCTGGAGCATGTTGTTGACAGCTGTTGGGGATTGCTCAACAGTTGAGGGATCTTGGATTTGATTTCAGATGTATGTAGACTTTTCCACTATGTGCTAGTGTCCCCAGAAATTCTTGGCTTTTACCTATCAAATGTGACAATACCACTGCAATAACCATTACAATGAATCCTGTTCAGGATTCAAGAACCAAGCATATTGATGTCATACTCGATTTCATCAGAGATCATGCTGAGAAAAGTGATATTGTTATTGAATTTGTGTTTACTAACATGCAAGTTGCAGATATCTTCACTAAACCATTTCCAGATGAAAGATTTTCAGATCTAAGAGTGGAATTAGGCATGCTAAATAAAGATGCATTGGTTTACGGGTAGCATCAGGTAAGTAAGGTAAGTTTTTTATGTGTTTCAAAGCCTTGAAAATCCTTTCAAACCATTGATTTTAATTGTTCCAGTATAGCAGTGTTTCAAGACCTTGAACTTATTTTCAAAGCCTTGAAATTAAGTCCGGTTACTGGTTAGTGAATAATTCTTGGATCATTCAGTATTGGGTGCTATCTTTGTACATATTTTCTCAAAATTGCCCCTACTTTTTTCAAAAAATTTCAGCCAAATTTAGTACTAAATTATTTATTACCAACGGATTCAAAGATTCGAATCTTCTATGATCATTACAGATCTTTTGAGATCAGAAAAATATTGCAGTTTCCTTTTTTAAACTCAAACTCTTTCAGTATTTATCTTCTTCTCTTCTCCTTCACTACGTATCAAATCTATCTCTCTCTATTCTTCTCCCAAACCCTAACAAGCACTAGAAGAGCCTCTGATAGAATCAAGATGGCCGGGGGTTCGAAACCTAGTTCTGAGAAGAAGAGAAGGACAGCGGAGGATGAAGTTCAAACAATCAGCGGGGATTCAAGTTCCAAGACTCCCAATGCAGAAGCTGTTGCAGAACTTTGATAGCACCTTTTAGGGGCTATATTTCTTTAGCATTTACTACATGATTATGTGCATTTGGAGAGTGTTTTGTGGAAAATGTTAGAGATTCTAGGTTGTTTTATCACTTTTTGCTACCATGTGCTATATTGTTAGTCTGGGCGTTTTTCATGCATATTTTATTGTTATATTTTATTGATTATTGTTCATGTTGTTTTGGTTTTTATCATGTTGAGTTCTTTCCTTGACTGTCCAACATCTTGTATGAACTATCCAAGAACCATGTTAACTTGTGTTATGAGTAGCTAAAATCATACCTAGGCATCTATGGAGAGCCTAGGGTTTATGTTTTGATGATATTTTCCGGATTTTGGATGATCTTTCATGTTAGGATTATAGTGTCTAAAAAAGTAGCAAAAATATAAGAAAATCCTAAATATTGAATTTTTTTAAGAAAGGGCAACTTAGGACCTAGAAGAGAATCCAATGAAAGGGCTCATGAGAGTAGGAAACACCGTAGTAGGGAGACTTTAATTCTAGTATTTTGTGCACAAGTCTCACGAAAAGGATGTCCCGGGTATCTATGGAAAAGTGAAGGTAGATTACCGGCATACTTTTGATTCCTTTATTGTGCTAGGAGGATTGAGTGTTTGTGTGGTTGATTATTCCGTTTCCAGTGGAAACTAGTGGACTCTTAGAATCTGTGGTGGACCTTCGTGTAGAGTCGGTTCCATGTGGTATGCTGCTCTAGCCTAAGTGAAGTTGGGGAGTATACACCACCATCCCTTAAGGTGGTTCTAAGAGAAAATCCTAAAAAGCCCACACTCTTAAGCTCTATTGCACGGTTGTAAAAACAGAGGAGGAAATAAAAGAAAATGAAAATATAAAAGAAAATTGTGCTTAAAGGAGAAACAACCTAATGTGCTTCCGTGTGCACGGAAAATTTGGATTCAATCCAGTGTAGAGCTTAAGAGGGAAACTAAAGTCAAGCCGTATTACATAGGAGTTGTGTCTCCCAGCAATGGGACAATTTACATTCAAAGCAATAACAACTAAGAGGGTCTGAAAACCTCAAATGACTTGGCGAAGGAAGATCACTTAGGAACTTCAAATGCCTAGACGCTTTGAATCAAAAGACGTGCCGTATCTTGGTATGATTTGGTGGATGTTTGGGGACGCCCTAGTGAGTTTGTGCATAGGATCACCATATCTTATTTCCTACTATGTGTTGTGAGATTTCAAAATGAGCTAGTGAGGATTTGATGATTTTCGGTTAGTGATGGAGAGGTTGCCCAATCTCTACTAAAAAGAAAACATATGTTCTTTAAATCCGTGCATTGTACATACTTGAGTTGCATTGTACATATCATGTAGTTGCATAGTCGAGTCTTTGCGTATTTTCGTGAGTCGTGTTGGCTAGTGGAAAGTTGAGTATGCAAAGTGGTGGGGTATGCATTGGTTTGGTTTTGGTACGTATGCAATGTCTCAAGTGTGGGGGTTTTGTGCTTCATTGTTGCTCGGGACGAGCAAGAGAGTAAGTGTGGGGGAGTTTGATAGCACCTTTTAGGGGCTATATTTCTTTAGCATTTACTACATGATTATGTGTATTTGGAGAGTGTTTTGACGCAAATGTTTCTAGGTTGTTTTATCACTTGTTGCTACCATGTGCTATATTGTTAGTCGGGGCATTTTTCATGCATATTTTATTGTTATTTTTCAAATAAAATTGCTTGGTATGTTTTTTCATGTTGTTTTCGCAGGGACGGATGCTAATCGCTTGATAGGAGGCATGGAACAAACTTCGGAAACAATGGGAGCTCAAGTGGAGTCAAGAGAAGCCGAATTGGAGGAGCTTGGATGACGAGTTTGCACTATTTTGATCATATCCGGAGTTCTAAAACTAATTTTTGGGTGAGATCAAAGCCATATGAAAGTAGACTCAGAGAGCTTTCCATCGACAGGTCATAGAGCTAAATCCGAGTTCGGACGAATAAGATATCGCGTTTTGAAGTCAGGAGCAGCTTTCAGGGGGCTTTTATGCAATTACTGAAGACTTCTACGGGTTATGATTCAAGAACAACCTAGGGACGGGAAGAAGCATCATTCACGCATCTAGAGAGTCAAGAAGAAGGAGGAGAGCAAGGATAATTCATAGGGAATGATCTCAAGCAAGGAGGAGAGCCCGGATCGCGCCAAACTTCACTATTTTAGCGTTTGATCTATTTTTGTCTCTACTTTCTTGTATGAACTATCCAAGAACCATGTTAACTTGTGTTATGAGTAGCTAAAATCATACCTAGGAATATATGGAGAGCCTAGGGTTTATGTTTTTATGATATTTTCCGGATTTTGGATGATCCTTCATGCTAGGATTATGGTTTAATGAAGATTGTTTTGGTTTTCATCATGTTGAGTTCTTTCCTTGACAAGTTAGGGCTAAGATGTTTGATGTGAATTGTTATTTCTTCATTCAAGCATGCTAGGCCTAATGATGATATTGGTAGCCTAATTATCTTGTTTATTGTGCTTAATTCTTAGTAACGTAGGAGTCATGACCCGAAATTACTATGTAACTAGTGAGTGTGTGAGAACAACTCTACCCTAGTTGGGATGAGTAAAATAGATCGTTCTTAATTGAATAGACTGAGAGGTTAGTTGGATAGAAGTGGCTAGATGAGGGTAAATTCAGTCGGAAGTAACGAGTTGTTAGTGAATGGTGGTCTGAGAGGACATTGTTCCTTGCAATATTGTTAGCCTGCTAGAACACATAAGTAGTATACTTGGCCTGAGAGGGAAAAATCGTTACCTTTGTGTAGAACGACATGAGACCGATAGGTGATTGTCAATGCCATTACCCAGCATAGGTTTCTAAGAGTCATTGTGTTAGACATGGAATCCGGAATAGTCAAAACTATCCTAGGTGATCTATAGATTGCCTAGCTTTCTCTCCTCTGATTTCTATCAAATCATTTTCTTTGCCTTATTTTAATGCTATTGCGAGTCACTTGTTTGAGGTTGACAACACTTGAAACTACAATCTTTTTACCGGTTACTTAGGTAAATTGAGTTTAATTGCTAATCTAGAGTATATAGTAAACACCTGCCCTTGGGTTCGATAACTCGGAGTCCAAAATACTCCACTTTATTACTTGACCGTATACTTGCGTAGCAACGCGTAGTAATCGCGCGTCGAACTTCCTCCACCATAGAATAAGACTAAGAAGGATGTGACACCAAGACGAAGAAGAAGAAAAAGAATGCTACTTCAGAAAAGCAACCAAAAACAGAGATCTCAAGCCCGAAGAAGTTGAAGAAAAAGAAGAAAGTCTCTCAAGCTGAAAAGCGAAAAGAGAAGGTGAGAGAGGAAGAACCATAAAACAATGTGGAGACAGCCTTGCAGATCTACTCAAAGAGAACTTCTCCTGATGAATCTTGGTTCATCTCAAATACTTCCAAAGGTCAGTGGTTGGATTGTTTTGCCTTTAGGAAAATTGCCTTTGTAGCTTAGTCAGTATGCATATGTTGACTGGAATGAATCTGAATTGCATTACCATGTTAAAGAAAAGCTCTCTATGGTTCATGCTAAACTATCGTGAGCTAGCCTACCTAAGACTTACCAGACTCTTCTATCTCAACATGAAGCAACTTAAGAACTCTCCACACTTAGTAATCAAGACTAGAGTTGCTGGTACTACGGAATTAGATCATGCTGAGTTTGCATCTGTCCTAGGCTGTCCTAAGAGATATGATACAAAGAACCATCCTCCCAAAAAAGAAGTTTTGAATTCGGCCAGAGAAAAATTCTTTCTACCCAACGTTCCTGCCTCATCCAAATTGTTTACACACTCTGTGTTAAATGTTGAAGCCAAACTGTTATTCACTATCTTGATGAGGTGTATTTTTCCAAGGGAACACTCCAAGGAGTTGATCACTGAGAGAGTGCTATACATTATGTATTTGATTATGCATGGCTATGACATTGATCTTCAAAAGCTTGTTATGGAACACATGCTATTTATCCAAACAGATCAGAGAAAGCATCATTTTTCCAATGCAAATTTGCTTACTCAGTTCTTCCAACACCTTGAAGTTCCAATAGATGGTGAAGATTCCATCACCTCTGGGATTGGTTTGCTTAATGATAAAGCTTTTGAGAAGATTTGAGTAGGGAAGACCAAGGAAAAAATTTGAAATTTGTATTAAGATTTGACAGAAGAAGAGTTGAATGCAAAGAAGTTTGTTAAGACCAGGACCTTGACCCCTACTTCAAGCCAGACCTCTCAGCCTCCTGACTTGTCTTCTATTCTTCAGAGACTTGACGATTTAGAAATGGACAATAGTGAAATCAAAGAGAATCAGCATGGGTTTGACACGGATCTCAGATAGGTAAAATACATGGTGGAGACCATCTTTAGAAGCATGACTGTGTTTGATGTCCTTGAGGATGAAGAAGGTTCCAATAAAGATGGTTGTGAAAAGAACTTGCCCTGTGAACACTCCAACCAGGAAGAGGCTGCACAAGTCAAGGATAAAGGAAAGCAGGTGGTAGATGAACAAGCTGCTCAAGAGGGAGATGAAGTAGACAGTCCAGATTCAAATGCCTTGCTGATAAACCTAAAGAAGAAGAAGAAATCTCGAAAGACTGCCATTAAAGATAAGGTTGAAGAAGAGACTGCTGGTTTGAATGAAGAGGATGAAGAAGAACATGACAATGATGAAGACAGTGATGAAGAGGAAGGAGATCAGGATGGAGATGAAGACCCAACCCCATAAGCTTTTGCCTATTCTTTCTTTCCCATTTCTCTTTTTAAGTTTGTTGTCAAAATTTTCCAAAAAATATGATCCAACATCTTCTCATTCTTTTTTATGAAAGTAAAAAAGGGAGAGAAATCTTAGGGTTTTTCTATTTATGTTTTGGTGACCTATACTCTTGGTCAGTAGGATGATCTGGATAATATGTTTTGTTAAATATTTTTCATTGAATAATGTGTCGCTACTATTTGAATTGTGTACTAATCAGTATTTTTTGCAGAAACTAAGATTCAAACAGTTTGAGGTTTTATCTTTCATCAAGGGGGAGATTGTAAGTTCACAGGTTTCACAAGAAGAGCTATTTCAAGGCCTTGAACCAGTTTTCAGATCCTTGAATCAGGTTTCACAGGCTTCAAGGCCTTGAAACAGGATTCAAAGCCTTGAAACTGTATCACTGTATGCATATTCTTAGGGGGAGTTTCTCTGAACTCTTCTGTGTGATTTTACCACCCCCACCCCTATGCACTATCTGTTATTATTTCATGATGAAAGATAGACAATTTTGTTATATCTAACACCATTTAATCCATCTGTTTGACTCATTTTTGCAAGGAAATCTTATTTCCTATTTTGCAGGATTGGTTTGCTAATGTGGATTTCGCAGGAAAGGAATTTGGAGAGAATGTGATTTTGTAATCAATCAGACACACTTGAAAACTTCTAAATTTGTGTAAAGACAAGATCAGATCAATATATAAGAATATTAAGATCAACTATCCGTTGGAGAAGGCTGTTTGACGAGTTAAAGTTGTTCCCTGCAAAACAGGAAGTTGCTGAATATCTAGGAAGATTTGCGGAGCTTCAAGCTGTATAAATTGAGATCATTTTTAAGAAACAATAGAGAAAACTCAACAGGAAAAAAGATAGACACATTTCAGGATTGACAAGCATCAAAACACACATATTTCTCACAATCCAACTAACAGAAGACCACTACATTTTTCACTGCAGTTTTACACTTCTATTGTTCTTCTAAATTGCACTTCATTTGTATATCATTCTTATACTAATTATTTCTCTCATTCTAAAGGATTTTTCAAAGTGAACAACATTGAATTTTTAGTTAATCAGTTAGCTAGAGATGGTACTAGATAGGTTAGAGAGAACCACAAGCTGTAACAGAGTAAGGCATATCTACGTTCTTGAGATCTAGGAGTTAGCTTTTGATCAGTAAGAATTATGTTGAAAATCTTGAAGGGAGAAGATCCCTGAGGTAGAGACATAGGTCCAAGTGGACTGAACTCTATTAATCCTGCGTCTCTTGCTTTTACAGTTTCATTTGCATACTTAGTTCTTGCAGCATTCAAACTAGTCTGTTTTCGAGGGTTTGAAACTCTTTTCAAGGCCTGGAAAAAGGCTTGTCTTTTTTCTTTCCAACTGTATTTTATTCCAAAGGTTTGAAACTGTTTTCAAGGCCTTGAAATTCATTGCTCTTTATAGAAACTCTTCTCTTCTACAAGTTCTGAAAAAAGTTGGCATACTCTATTCAACCCCCCCCCCTTCTAGAGTATTTGTGCTGCATCCCTATCTGCATACTCCCCTTTCAAAATCAAATTGAGAAGGATCTCATGAGTAAAATTCCGTATGCGTCGGCCATAGGACGTTCATGTATGCCATGTTGTGTACTAGACCGGATGTGTCATACGCATTAAGTATGGAAAGCAGATATCGGTCAAATCCGGGTGAGAGTCACTGGATTACTGTCAAGAATCACTGGATTATTGTCCAGAACATTTGTAAGTACTTGAGATGAACGAAGGATGCGTTCTTGAAATTTGGAGGTAAGGTAGAGTTTAGTGTAGTTGGTTACACTGATTCAAGCTTCCAAACCGACAAAGGCGACTATAGATCGCAGTCGGGTTATGTGTTTTGCCTAAATGGAGGAGTTGTGAGCTGGAAGAGTTCCAAGCAAGAGACAGATCTTGATTCTATAACTGAAGTTGAGTACATTGCTTCTTCAGGAGCAGCAAAGGAGGCTGTTTGGATAAAGAAGTTTATCCATGAGGTTGGTGTGGTTCCTATAATTGTGGATACCATTACGTTGTATTGTGACAACAATGGACGATCGCACAATCCAAGGAACCCCGGTCGCACCATAGGACAAAGCATGTACTTAGGAGATTCCATCTAGGTCGAGAGATAGTCGATTGATGAGATGTTAAGATATGCAAGATTCCAACAAATGATAATCTATTAGATCCTATCACAAAGACGTTGGTTCATCAAGCGCATGAAGGGCACACTAGGGCTATATACATACGTGATGCACCAGATTGGCTCTAGTTCAAGTGGGAGATTGTTGGTTTTGGATGACCTAGAGGCAATCTCTTTAGTATGAACTTTAGTTTCTAGAATAAATCATTGTATTATTCATGGAGATATTTAATATAATAAAGTCCTTAGAGTGCAATTGTGTTGTTTATCTTAAATATTCCTAGTCCATTATATTGATTAACAGGACGATCAACTATAGACTAGTATGTGGGTAGATTGATATAGGGATATCAAGTCTAACACATGGGTATGCATTAGGAGTAATGGCATATCAGATAGACCCACCACGAGAAGGTTACATTATATTATGTCAACGTCACAAGTGCTTCTCGTAGTGCTTATGGTGTTGTAATCCTTAGACTTGAAGTCACTTGATACGCTAGTTTTGAAATATCATGCTTGGATATTATCAAACGTTACACCGTAACTGGGTACCTATAAAGATAGTTACCAGGCATCATGGGAAGCAAGCTTTGAGGTGGCAATAATGTAAATAGGATTTGTCCCTCAATAGGAGTAAACATCCACAACCACTCGAGGGGAAGAGCTTATGGAATGTCTGGCCAGACTCAGATAAATAAATATGGAGATATTGATATTATCTGCATGGATAAGCCTATTCCCAGGATCAAGAAACTATGATTGGATATACGAGTGTGACAATTATGTCTCCTGTCCAATCCTGATATGGAGACAAAGGGTTAACACAACACGGTAACATTGGGAACAAGTTTTGTCGGGATCACTGACTATTTCTATTAGTTGGGTGGCATAGATGTGTTGCTAGACACCGCTCAATGTTTGTAATAGTTACTACCAACTAAGTAGAAACTTATGGGGTCACACACCATATGGAATAAGATGCATATCGGTATTAATTAGTTGGACTAATTAATATAAGGATCATGACGTAACCACAAGCAAATTTTGTAGGACTAGTTTGCAAGTGGCCTAATCCATGTAAGGATGATAAATCCCATTTATGAGTTATCTGTGAGCTTATATTATAATGTAATAATATGAGTTTCCATAAGATTGAGAACGTTTTAGCCGACAAAGCCTCCGTAGTATGAAAAAGCTGAGTTTGAGCTTAATTGAGAAATCCGGGCGTTTTTTGGCATAAATTGATGTTAAATGACATATATAATCGTTCGGTATGGTTATTCATGTTTTCTTGACAGGAATGGATGCTTAGTGGTTGATTTGAGGCATGAAACGAACTTCGGAAGCAACGGGAACCAAAGCGGAGTGAAGAGAGGCAAAGTTGGAGAAGCTAAAATGATCAGTCTCCACTATTTTTGTCATATCTTGAGTTATACAATGAATTTTGGAGTGAGACAAGCGTCAAATGAAAGTAGAATTCAAGAGCTTTCAAACGATTGGTCAATGAGCTAAATCGGAGATTGAACGAAGAAGTTGCGGCGTTTTAAATTTGGAGCTGTCGCTGATGTGTGTTCAGACGCACATTGTGCGTTCAGACGCAGCCCCGATGTCAAAAACAACTTATGTCCGCATGTAAGATTAGTGGACAAACGCAAAAACTGAGTCCCGGAGGCAGAAAAAGGGCGAAAATTGGCTAAACGCAGAAAGTGTAGAAAATTGGCGAAGTATGTGCGTTCAGACGCACATTGTCTGCACAGCACAGTGCAGAAGCAGATTGGGAAAACTGGCCAGAAAATGACTAAGTGTTGTGCGTTCACACGCGCAACCTGCATTCAGACGCAGGAAACTTAAAACTTCAGAAGGTCAGAAAATCAGGCAGAAATCAACCAGAAGACCAAGGCATGTGCGTACAAACGCACATGTGCTTTCAAACGCAGGAGCAAAAAGTCAACTCTCAGAATGTGCGTTCAAACGCAGTCGTTGTGCGTTCAAACGCAGGTCAAGATTTCCAGAATTTTCTGAAGACGGTGCACAAAGTCAAACTTTGTCAGAAAGGTCATAGGCGGCCAGAATTGAGGACATAAAAGGAATTTCAGCACAGGATATGGAAAATTTAGCAGTATATATAAAGCAGCTTTGCCCAGCAGTTTCAGGATACAACACATACAACACATGATAAACAGAAATAGAATCAGAGTCAGACACAGCAGAGATAAGGCGGCCAGAATTGAGGACAGAACAGGAATTTCCTCACAGGACTATGGAAAATTCAGCAATATATCAAGCAGCTTTGCCCAGTAGGTTCAGGATACAACACAGGATACACAGACACAGAATCAGAGTCAGACACAGAAGAGACTGGGAGCACCGGAGCGGTCCCGGAAATTTCCAGATTTCCGTCACCTGTTTGATTCTCTTCTCTTCTTTATGTTAGTTTTTATGAGCTAAATAATTTACCTAAGTTCTTGGTGAACCTAGGGTTTATGATTTTAGTACTTCAGATTTTGACTTTGAAGTCATGAATGTTTAAGTCTTAATACAGTACAGGTTTTGTTTATTATTCTGTCTTCGGATTTTACTGTTATGCATGAACGGAGTCGCGAACCTGGAGTGCTACAGACATGATCTGGTGCGCGAGAGTGGCTAGTGAGAGTTATGAAGAGAATACTGAATTTATTTTTCTGCCTTGATGGACCGAGTGGTGAAGAGAATCAGGGGGCTAGCCTAAGAAGCATTAGACAAACTGTTAGACGTTTAGGGGGAGACCGAGAGGAGAGCCTGTAACCCTAGAAGAATTATAACGAACCTGCTCTGCAGCGGAGTGACAGGTGCATGAGACCGAGAGGAGATTGCAACATCGGTACGCAGGCATAAAAAAAACTGCTGTGTGTTTCTGAATCGGAAAAACTGAAAAGCTGAATAGTAACCCTAGGGGATCCAGGAATCTAGGTACCCAAAACCCTAGTTTTTACATCCGTACTTTATTACCAGAAAATTACCAAAAGGATTGTTAATTCTGTTTTTACTTTTAATAGTTAGTTTAGATATAAATCAGTTCACAATTCCTCCCTTTACTTTTTACGTTTTTACTCTTTAAACTCACTTTCTGATTAAGCAGTAAAATTGTCCTCGTGGGATCGATATCTCGGGGTTGAAATACCAGCCCTATATTACTTGAACCGTGCACTTGCGGTAACATGTAAGAAATCGTGTCATGTTTTTGGCGCCATTTCCAGGGATAGATTTATATTACTCAGGAACTAGTTTAGAGAGCTAAAAAAAATTGGATGGAAAAATCGGAAATAAAAATATATTTTTATACCTAGTTACCTCACGGGTATTTATTGAACTTTGTTTTCTCAGGAATGCAAGGATTCATAGAAATTAAAGACATGTGGAGCGGCAATCTTGAGTCGGGGCCAACTCAGTTCCTGAGTCCCCCCTACTGTGAATACTACCACAATTGGCACAGAAAAGAGGATGCACACCGTCCAGTTTATTAATTTGAGTGCAAGAAGTATCATGAGTATGAAGAGGCGTGCATATTGCACTCACCCTAGCGTCATCAAAACACTATTACCCCTACTGCATCCAGTGTGGGGGTGGTTGCGGGGCTGGGGCATGCAGAACTTATCAACCCTGGAACTTTCAGCACTGCCAAGAAGAGGTGCATACCGAGACTGCTCTGTACTATCTAGAGCAACCTCAATTTGTACCTCCGCCACTTTTTGAACCACTTACTGAGGAAGTTTTCTTGTCAACGATGTCTAAATTGGAGTGCATGCTAGAGAATTTTTTTTCAGCACGCCTTGACCAGATTTCAGAGGAGATGAGAGAACTAACCAGTGACATATTGCGATTGACAAACAAGTATCAGGAGCTTTCTCAGTCATGGATTTCAGCGGAGACACAGGAACCAGAAACAGAGTTCATGCCTCCAGAAATTGAAGAAGTGCAGACAGTGACATCATCAGGTCCAGTTGAGCCAGATTCTGATCCAGTCTCCACACCACAGGAAACAGAATCATATATTCCTTACTGGCTTCCAGCAGTGCTGGAGATGTTGAAGGGCTTCTTTGCAAAGAATGCGCAAGAACAACAAGAAGCTGCATCACATGTTGCTATCATGGAAGAAGAGGTGTCCGAGCCAAGATAATTGTGCAATATTCAGGAGCCAATTCTTATATTTGATTCTGATGAAGAATTAGACTCAGATCTGGATTCAGATTTGGAGGAAACGGTGCCTATAGAGACGAAGCCTCAACCAATTTCAAATTCTGAGCAAGATTTAAAAGACACTGATATTGAGCACTCGGGGTGTACTGGTGAGGAAACTATGTTGAAGAATGTGTGCACTGATATGGATGAACTTGAGGTAGGAATCCCAACTTTGCGTGTTGAAGAATTCTCCAAGTCTTACGTTGATCAAGTCTGCGAAGAATTGGAGAGACTGCTATTTGGAGACTCTGAAACTGAAGCTGACCATGGCCATTCCCCAAATCCTTGCTCTATGGACTGTTCTAGTGACCTTGCACATGACACAGAAAAAGGATTGGAAATTAAACAGTTTGGAGGTACTGATAAGCTGTCTGCACGGGTTGTTCAGCATCAAGATTCGACTGGGTATGAGCTAAAGTTTCAGATTTTAGAACAAGGTCTCAGGGGTGAAGTTCATCGGCAGGACTTTGTAAAAATATTCACAGACAAGACGGTGAATGATGAGTGGAAGCGGATCAAGAAGAAAAAGTGCAAAATCAAAGAAATCATCTTCCACAACTTTTCACCTTGTGAAAAGAAAGCACGTGAGATACGGATCATTGAGAAGAGATGGTGGAATAAGAAGAAAGTGGAGCGATAAAGAAGTCTCCAAATTTCTCAAAGGTTGAGGTAACAGGGTCGGGCCGTCGACCTTAAAATACAAGTGCTCGTTGGGAGGCAACCCAACTTAGAAGTAGGATTAAATTAATCATAAATTTATTGTTTAATAAATGTTGAGAGGAGAGATGAGGGTGAGCTAATAGTTATATGCAGAAAATTTCAGGAAACAGGTGGCAGGAAGCTGAAATACAGAACGAGATCGCTGTCAGCATCCAGATGCAGACTGACGTTCACTGGCAGCCTGCCAGAAAAAGGCATATTGGAAAAATCCTGAAGAATTGACCCCGGTGCACAGGATGCACTCGACCTTCACAGGGAATCGTATGAGTTGGGGATTTTTCAGAAAAAAATTTCAGCAGGAAAGGAGCGATCGATCCCGGTGTACGAAAGTACACTCGACCATATGGGAGCACATTGTTACATAGGATGGTGCTTGGGGATTGCACACTTGAAGAACGCAACAGAGCCCGGAAGGTTGACAACTTCTGTTGAGAAATTTTCAGGCGACTGGTCAACGGATTGCTAATCTGTTAATGGACGTTGGAGCGTCCAACAAACCTGCATATACTCAACAAACAAGATCAAACAAATAACAAGACAATCTAGCAACAAGATCTGTTTAAGCAACATCAAACAGTTCATGACAAAACTAGGCTAGATTTTTCTTCTGACATTTCTGAGTTAACAAATATATTCAATCTCATGAATATATAAAGTAACTAATATAGAACACGCAATAATAGACAATAAGCAGCTTATATCAAGTTATATGTCTCACAAAATTCACCTGCACTCACAAAAATAATCAAGTGAACTTAGCAGTAAAGAACAATCATAATATTCTCAAAAGCTTTGAAGCTTTTCCTGCTAATTCACTAGAGAGAATATTTGATTTTCAATCCAACTAAGTCCTGCAATAATTATAGCTTAGAACACAGATTACTAGTGAATTCATATAATTAAACCATATCACAACCAAAACCTGCACAAAAACAGTTAGATAAATAAACATATAAGAACTGCTACAGTAACTCAAAGATTTGAAGCTTGGGTACTTAGCAATATCTTCTTCTTGTGTTACTGGATTTCAACATCTTGGATTTGTTTTTATGGCTTTCATCATCAAGGAAACAAAGCTCTCTTCCTGTTCATTCACAAGATAACGTCTCGGAGCTTCGGACTTATCACTACGGTTTGGGCACAATTGGAAAAGGGGTTTTTCAATTTGGAAAAAACTAAACTTTGGCAACAAGGAAGAACGAGTTGTTTTAGAAACAGCTCCCAAAGAGGTTCTGCCCCCGTAGGAGAACTTCCCTCCTCTTCCTTTTCGCCCAAGGTAGTCACGGACATGACGCTAGACCTCCCTAGCGCACGGCCTAGTCGTGTGGGCTAGGAGCCGGCCGGCACAAGGCTTGTGGCGGTCCATTAGGGCTTCAGCAATAGTGATGGTGGGCCCTTTTGGACCGTTTTGACCCTAGTATGTCCAAAATCAACTAAAATTGACCAAGCGCATTAAAATTAGATTTTAACTATTTATGAGCTATTAGTATAGTGATTGGATATGGCCTTAGATGTGGATGTTGTGAATATTCTAATTTTGTGGGTTTTTTTAAGGCATGCGAGCAGGTAAAATTAATGTAATAGTTAATTAGGTCTTACGACCTGCGAGCCGGTCTTCTTATCAATTTGTTACATATTTCTACTTAGTATATATGCTAGCTAGTATTAGATAGAATAGATGATTGTCAAGACATTGAGAAGAAGAAGCCTAAGGGATTGAAGCACCACAAGATGGAGCATTCCACAAGGCTAAGGAGCATAGAGCATTCACACAAGCTATGGATCATTGACCAAAAGATGGAGGCACATGGAGATGAGCTTGGTATTTTAGGGTTCATTGATATTCTCATTGGATTGGGAATATCTTAGTCTAGGAGGCCATATCCATATCACGCTTTTTATATTATTTTTTGGTTCTTTATATGTTGTCTTATTATTTATTGATGGTGTATTGATGATGCATGCCAAATTGATAACAAGATAATTAACAACCCTGATCTTTTATTTTGGGATTGCCCAAACCAAACAAGTATATCAGTTGATATTGATCAATAAAACAATTAAAATTGAAAGAAAAAAATCCCTCAAATTTAGATATTGCTTTTTGCCTTCTCGTTACTTAAACACTCACCATGATCATGCTTTACCAAGCTCGTGTATGCCAAATCAAGGAGACTTGAATCATCATGATGTGATGCGATGGCACAAGCAAGTACTGTGCAATTGTTTGAGTAAGAGGTTGGACGCAACAAGGTAATTTTAATAAGATTAAAATCCTAGAGGAAACCAATTGGGATTATCTATGGGATAGATAAATAAGGAATTATTTCCCAAGTGAACAAAGAGTTGCATGAGGATGCAATTGGAATTGTTCCAACCTAAATAACAAATTATTGTGTGACTTCAAAGCAACCTTAAAAAGAAGTGAAATATGAAACTTTGCCCCACTAGAAATAATAATGATATTTTCTGAATTAATATTGAGGGTTATTAATCTGAGAAAAATAGTGGGAGCTATTATTAAATGTAGTTATTTTTTCACAAAATACTAAAACTTATATACTTCATTGAATTCATCACATTCCCTAGGTGTCGTCCTTGAGCAGAACAAGCTTTCTAGAACAAACTTCCTAGACTGGTACACGAACTTGAGAATCATTCTCAAGAAAGAAAAAAAAAATTACACTCTAGAGGAAGAAGTTACTGCGTGTCTAGAAACTAATACCCCTGCAGCCTTATAGACGCATCTGAAGTTCGTTGACGATGCTAATGATGCAGCTTGCCTTATTATTTGCATCATGTAATCTGAGCTTCAGAAGCAACATGAGAACATGGATGCGTTTGATATGATCATTCACTTGAAGCAGCTCTTCGAAGAGCAGGCAAGGGTTGAGCGGTATGAAGTTTCCAAGGCATTGTTCAAATGTCATATGTTAGAGGGAAACCATAAGGGGCTCCACATTCTCCGTATGATCGGGTACTTAGAGAGCCTCACATGCCTAGGGTTTCCAGTGGGCCAAGATCTGGTGACTGATCTCATCTTGCAATTTTAGCATGATAGTTAGACAGTTGATCATAAACTATAACATGAATGAGATCGTCAAGCCTATGCCAAATCTACTCAATATGTTGAGGACAGCTGAACAAAGTATCATGAAGAGAAAGGGCAAGGCCATAATTATGGTTAGGAAGGGAAAGAGAAAAAGGTTTGCATCTACCTCCAAAGGGAAAGGCAAGTCAGTTGCCAAACCTAAGGAAGCTGCCCTTAAACCTTCTGGTGGCATTGCCAAAGGCTTGACTAAGGGTGATTGTCACTAGTGCAGTCAGCCTGGACACTGGAAGATGAACTGCCGAAAGTATCTGTAGGATAAGAGGCTTGGAATAGTGATTCCACCACCACCAGGTATTATTGTTATAGATGTCAACTTAACTATCTCTTCATCTTGGGTATTGGATACTAGATGTGGATCTCACAGTTGTTGAAATTGGCAGGATCTAGAGAGAAGTAGATGATTGGCTAAAGGGGAGATAGATATGCGCGTTGAGAATGAGGCAAAAGTGATGCATTGTTCGTGGGCGTGTACGGGCTGTCTTTGCCTTCATGATTAGTTTTGGAATTAAATAATTACTATTTTGTGCCTGCTATGAGCAGAAACATTATTTCTATTTCTTGTTTGGACAAGGAAGGTTTTACTATTTCAATAAAGGACAGTTGTTTCTCCATTTATTTTGATAGTATTCACTATTGTGGTGCGCAATTATTTGGTGGATTTTATATCCTTTATCTTATCAATCATGTTAATAACATAAATAACAAGAGGATTAAAATGAATGATTTAAATCCTGCTTATCTATGGCACTATCGTCTAGGCCATATAAACGAAAAATGTGTATCTAGACTCCATAAGGATGGATTTCAAGACTGATTTGATTTTGAGACATGTGAATCTTTTTTATTAGGAAATATGGCAAAGTCACCTTTCAATAAGAAAGGTAAGAGGACTAGTGAGCAATTGGCACTCATGCATAATGATGTATGTGGGCCATTTGCCACGCCTTCCAGGGGTGGTTACGTCTATTTCATTACGTATACTGATGATTTCAGTAGATATGTATTTGTATACCTTATGAAGGCCAAATCCGAATCCCTTGAAAAGATCAAAGAATTCAATGATGAAGTAGAGAAGAAGCTTGGAAAAAGTATTAAGGCTCTAGGATCGGATCGTGGAGGATAATACATGAGCCAAGAGTTTGACGACTATCTGAGAGAGTGTGGGATCTTGTCCCAACTCACTCCACCCGGAACGCCGCAATGGAATGGTGTGTCCAAGAGGAGGAATTGAACACTTTTGGACATGGTTCAATCTATGATGTGTCAAGCTGATCTTCCATTATCATTTTGGGGATACTCTCTATTGTGTGCATCTTTCACCATTAACTATGTTCCATCTAAATCAGTCATGAAGACTCCATATGAGATGTGGAGAGAGAGGCGTCCCACAGTGTTCTTCATAAGGATTTGGGGCTGCGATGTCTATGTAAAACGTTTACAAACAAACAACCTCGGTCCCTAGTCGGATAAGTGTAGGTTGTTGGATACCCTAAGGAAACTAGGGGATATTATTTCTACAATCCAACCGAGAACAAAGTGTTTGTTGCCCCGTCCGGCGTGTTTCTAGAAAGAGGGTTTTTCTTTAAAGAAGCAAGTGGGAGGACTGTAGAACTTGAATAAATTTAAGAACCACAAACAAGTGATCCTGCTATGAAACATGAACAGGAACCACAAGATGTTGTGGATGAGCCTGTTGAAGTAACACAAGAGCTTTGTAGGTCAAGTAGAATGCGCCATGAGGTAGATAGGTATGAACTTATCCTGACTGAGCCTGGTAACGCATTGCTCATAGATGATGAGCCTACTACCTATGGAGAGGCCATGAAAGGGCAAGACTCTCAGAAGTGGCTTAAAGCCATGGAATCCGAGAAGGAATCCATGTATACCAACAAAGTATCGACTTTGGTTGAACCAACCCAAGGGGCGCTTCCCATAGGGTGCAAATGGGTCTTCAAGAAGAAGACCAACACGGATGGTAATGTTATTACAAATAAGGGCCGGCTGGTGGCAAAAGGATTTAGAGAGATTCATGGTATAAACTATGATGAAACCTTTTCACCAGACGTGATGACCAAATCCATTCGAATCCTACTTGCTATTGCATCTTACTACGACTATGAGATTTGGCAGATGGATCTAAAAATAGCGTTTCGGTATGGAAACCTCCTCGAGGATGTGTACGTGACACAACCATGAGGTTTTTGAGGATGCATAGCATGCAAATAAAGTCTGTAAGTTGCAACGATCCACTTATGAATTGAAGCAAGCTTCTAAGAGTTGGTATCGACGTTTTGATGAAGCAGTCAAAGAGTTTGACTTCATCAAGAACGAAGATGAATCTTGTGTCTACAAGAAGGTTAGTGGGAGCTCTGTTGTATTTATGGTCTTGTATGTGGATGACATACTACTCATTTGAAATGAAACTCCCATGTTGCAATCTGTGAAAGAATGGCTAGGAAAGTAATTCTCAATGAAGGACTGATGCGAATTACTAACGCGTTTAAACTCAAGTGTAAGGTCAAGTAGTAAGTGGAGTATTTTACGACTCCGAATATCGAACCCCAGGGAAATAGACGATTAATAGCTAATTAAGAATCAATTACATTATACCTAGGTAACCGGTCAGAAGTGGTTTGATTTAAAGGTTCATCACCCACAAGCGAGTGACTTGAGGTAAATAACAACTAAGCTAACTATTTTTGTATGTTTTTCAATTTAAAGGAATATTTTTGTAGTGAATACGATTATGGAGGAGAACTAGATAATCCAGGATCCCTAGGGTTGTTAATGATTTTCGGACTATGCTTAAGATACTCTAGTTATGATTGATTTTCGGACTACGCTCTTCTGTAGATCTCACGTAAGTTTTTTTTAAGTTTAACTTAGGGTCCTTTCGGTCCACCTACGCTTACCGTTCTGCTCTAGTTGGCTTTTTAGGTCCGTTCACCGGGTCCTATCGGTCCACCGCTTTCACTAAAACCTAAATGATCCCAACTGAAACAACCCACACTCGGTCACTCAAGTTCTTTAATCCTCTCAGTCTACAAGAACTACAAGAATGTCAATTGTGTTCTTAACACACCCGGATTAGTTCACTATCGTGCAACTAACTAGGTAACTAGCATGCTACGGGTGATAAAGCCAAGCACACATATAAATAAGAACTAGAACACAATGAATAATCAAAGCATAAACGTAGAATTAAACTAAAAACGTGAATCAAGACATAATCTGTAAAATCCTAATCAATCCCTAGTTCTCCATAAATTAACTAGCAAAGAAAACCTTAGCTAGACATAATCTTTCTTAGCAAAGTGATAATCTCCATAATCATGCAATAAGAGGGTGAAAGATGAGAAATTAAACGAATAATCTTCAAGTCTTTATGATTTTCGTCTTCAATCTTGCTCTCAAGCGTTGTTCTTCCTCCCAAGAAGTATGAATCCTCCAAAAATACGTGAATCCATCATCTCCCCAGCTCCTAGGTCAGTTAATACACAATTCCCATAACTTCTTGCCAAAACGTTATTAAGAATTGCGTTGTAACCCCAAATTTGCGAATGCAGCTCATCAGACTGGTCTTAGGACAAGTCAGACTGGTCTTAAGACCAGCAGTGGGTGGTCTTCAAGATGATTTGGCCCAGAATTCTAAGTACAGAGTGTTCTTAACTCTTCTTCTTCGCTTCTTTGGTCTTTCCTTCACCTGTCTTCCATTCCAAACACCGTTCATGAGCCTTCAAACATTCCGATGTTCGTTTCCTCTTGCCAATGCACGTCTCAAAGCTCCTAGTTCCTGAAAAGCACAACACGACACATACCACAAGATCAAATGTTACAAAAATAGCTCCAAATTACACAAGAAACGCCCAGATTAAATAACCGAGTCCAACTAATCAAGCATGCTCAAAACGCCTAAGAATTTGTCAACCTCTCACGTAAATGCATCTAAGTCAGGCATAAATGTGATGAATTCTATACGAATATAACTCCTAATGTGGATTTATCAAGGACTTAGGGGATGCAGTTTATATACTTGGTATCAAGATCTATAAAGATAGATCGAGGAAGCAGCTGGGCCTAAGTAAAAGTACATATACAGACAAGGTTGTGAATCGGTTCAAGATGCAAGATTCAAAGTAGGGATTCTTGCCCAGGTCGCATGGAATCACTCTTTCGATGAATGATTGTCCTTCCAATTAGATTGATAAGGACCTCATGAGTCGGGTTCCCTATGCTTCGGCTATGGGGCCCATCATGTACGCCATGTTATGTAGTAGACCAGATGTGTCATACGTGTTGAGTATGACAAGGAGATATCAGTATAATACGGGTGAGAGTCACTGGATAGCGGTCAAGAACATCCTTAACTACTTGAGAAGAAATGAGGATGCATTCTTCGTCTATGGAGGAAAGGAAGATTTGCGTGTAAGGGGTTACACGGATGCAAGTTTCCAAACCGACAAAGAAGATTTCAGTTCACAGTCAGGATTTTTGTATTGTCTAAATAGAGGAGTTGTGAGCTGGAAGAGTTCCAAACAAGAAACGGTTGCTGATTCTACAACTGAGGCTGGGTACATTGCTGCGAGTGTCGCAGCAAAGGAAGCTGTTTGGCTTAGGAAGTTCATTATTGGCCTTGGTGTGGTTCCTAGCACTGTGGATCCAATAGAGTTGTATTGTGATAACACTGGAGCGATCGCACAATCAACGGAATCCAGATCACACCATAAATCCAAACATGTGTTAAGGAAGTTCCATCTTATTCGAGATATCATCAATATGGGAGATGTGAAGATATGCAAGATTCCTACAGATGAGAATCTATCAGATCCTCTCACGAAGACGCTTGTTCAGCTCAACCATAAATGGCACACTAGATCTATTGGCATATGATATGCACCAGGTTGGCTCTAGTGCAAGTGGGAGACTGTTGGAATAGATGACCTAGAGGACTTTTTATTTAGTATGAACATTACTTTTGGCTCGAATATTCATTGTATTATTTATGGAGATATTTAGAAAAATGAAGTCCTTAAATTGAAAATGTGTTATTTATCTTAAATACCCCTAGTCAATTATACTGATGAATAGGACGATCAACTATAGACTAGTATGGGGTTGGATTGATATGGAGATATCACGATCCAACACTTGGGTATGCATTAAGGGTAACAGCATACTGGATTGACCCACAACGAGGAGGCTACATACATGTTATGTAAACTCACAAGTGCTTCTCGTAGTGACAACAGTATTGTCATCCTTAGACTTGATGTCACTAGATACTCTAGTTGTGGAATATTGTGTTTTGATATAGTCAAACGCTACACCGTAACTTGGTAGCAATAAAGGCTCTTATCGGACACAATAGGAAGCAGTCTTAGAGATGGTAGTGATGTAGATAGATTTTATCCCTCCCAAATAACGGGAGAAAATATCCACGGCCACTCGAGGGATTGTGCTTATAGAATGTTTGGCCAGACGCAGATAAATCAACAGGGGATATTAAGGTTACCTGCATGGATGATACTATTCCAAAGATCGAGAAACTATCGCTTGGATATACGAGTTTGACCTATATGTATCGTTTCCAATCCAAATGTAGAGACAAAGGGATGAGACAATACTTGCACAAGGTTTGTTAGATTAGTGATTATTTCTATTAGTTGGGTGGCATGGATGTGTTGTTAGACACCGCTCCATGTTAGTAAACGTAACTACCAACTAGGTAAAGACCTGTGAGGTCAAACTCCCTATGGATTAAACAAGACTTGGGAATTAGCTAATATAATTAATTCATTGAAGGATCAATGCGCAAGTACTTGCAAACTTATTAGGACTAATTTGCAAGTTGGAATAATCCTTGTATGGGCAGGATTAGGAGAGTGGACAATAAGTAGTTAACAAGGAGTTGTTGGACTATATAAAGGACACTCCTAGCTTATTTTTCTCACTAATTCTCATAATATACTTTGAGTGAGAGAGAACAAAGAAAGGAGAGAGAGAAGACAAGCCTAGGGCGAAGCCTAGAACCGTCCGCCCCACTATGCCCGTCGACCTCAAGGAGGTGTCCTGCAATTTGAGCTCCGGTTTGGGTGATTCTTCTTCTTTCTCCTTCATCCCTATCTAGCACAAAGGTGTGGAGGATACGGACACAATCCAAGAAGTGGACTAGGCATAGAGACGTGATCACTATTTTGCGTTTGAAGTCATCCAAGGAGACAAACAAGGTAATTGTTACTAAATCCTTTACTATCGTTATGATGTCTCTTCCTGTGATCATTGGAGGGTCTTTTGCAGATCATAGTTATTGCTTTTCCGCTGGGTAATCCATTACAAAACCCTAAAAAAGTCACAAGTGCTTCTCGTAGTGCTAATGATATTGTAATACTTAGACTTGAAGTCACTAGATACTGTAGTTGTGAAATATCATGCTTTGATATTATCAAACGTTGCGCCTTTACGGGTAACTATAAAAATAGTTACCCGGCATGATAAGAAGCAAAATGAGATATGGTAGTGGTGTAGAGTGGATTTGTCCCTCTCACATAATGGAAGCAAATATCCACGGGCCACTCGAGGGATGGTGCTTATAGAATGTCTGGCAAGACTCAGATAAATCAATATGGGATATTGATGTTATCTGCTTGGATAAGCATATTCTCAGGATCGAGAAACTATGGATTGGATATACGAGTGTGACAATTATGTCTCTTTTCCAATCCGGATATGGAGACAAAGGGATAGTGCAATGCGGTAACATTGGGCTAAACACCAATGGGTGACATAGATGTTAGTTGGGTGACATAGATGTGTTGCTAAACACCGCCCTATTCTAGTAATAGTTACTACCAACTAATTAGAAACATATGGGGTCACACACCATATGGATTGAACTGAATATGGGCATTAATTATTAGGACTAATTAATCTAATGGATCTAAATGCAACCACAAGGACAGTTAGTTAGACAAATTTGAAACGTGGACTAATTCGTGTATGGACAAGATTAGTATTGGGGCCACTATGTAGTTAAAAAGGAGTTATTAACTATATAAAGGAATCCTAGCTTGTTATTTTTCTCAAGAGTTTTTATTTAGAGAACGTAACAAAGAAAGGAGAGAGACCAAGCAGGAGGACGAAGCCCCTTACCCGTCCGCCCCTAGGTGCCGTCAGCCACTTGTTGTCGCGGCTCTGCTGCTCTGTTTTGCGTGATATCTTGTTTCCTTCTTCCGTTGCTACCACTACAAAGGTAGAAGGATTAAATATAATAACCCATGGTGTGGGTACTCGTAGAGACGAAGACACAATTCTTTGTACTGATCACACAAACTAAGTTACATAATTCTCTTCTCTTATCATGTTATGAGAAGCTTTCATGCGATCCGTGGAGTGCTTTGCGCAGTATTGATTTATTGTTATTCTGCTGTGTTCCCTGCATCAAAACCCCACAGTGGTATCAGAGCCACATGTCGTAATGCATAACATGATTTTATGTGTTACTGTTTATTAGTTTCTCACTGTTTTTAAATTTTTTGGCGAAAAAACTTATGTTAAGCATATGATGAAAATCGAATATGGTTCAGAGGGTAATGAGGAAATTTTACTTATCGCATAAAAATTTGCGAATATCGTTCACATATGGTGTGAGGTTTTGGGTTTTGAAAATATAGGGTTAGGGCACAATTGGGAAAAAGGGGGTTTTCTCATCAATTGAAAACAAGACACTAGGAAAATGAGGAAGGAGTTTTGAAAACAACCTTAGGTTTTGACCCTAGGGCCGTCCGCCCCATTCCTTGAGCGCCTATCTTGGGTTGCGCCTAGTTGGCTCGGCCTAGCCACCAGATGGACCGCGCGGGCTAGGGCCGACTGGTTGGCTCGTCCGAGGCACTCCAATGGGTTCGGCCAATAGGTTGGTGGGCCCCTTGGACCTTGTTGACCCTAGAAAAACAAAATTCAACTAAAATTGACCAAGCGCGTTAAAATTGGATCTTAACCATGTTACGTGCTTTATTGCATAATGGATGGATATGGCCTAGGTTGTGGATGTTTATTTTGTGGTTTGGTTTGGTTTTATTGTAATTAATGTAATTAATTGGTTTTACGGCCTGCATTTTGTCTTCTCCCTCGCTTGTGAGTTCTCTCTATTTAGTATAGATGCTAGCTAGTATTAGATAGTTAAATGATAGTCAAGACATCGAGAATAAGACCAAAGAATCAAGGAACCACAAAGACGATAGAGGACTCGCAAGCCTAGGACGCGCGGCCAAGGTGGAGGCACATGGAGATGACCTTGTAACTTTATGTCTTATAGATATTCTCATTGGCTAGGGAATATCTTAGTCTTAGGGGCCATATTCATGCCATGTTTATTTATTGTTTGTTTATTTATTCTCTTGTTATTTATGTTTGGTGTATGGTCGATGCATGCAAAACGTAACAAGATAATAAGTAAACAAGGTTTATCTTTTATTTGGGATTGTCCAATCTAAATAAGTAGATCATGTCTATCGGATCAACAAAGCAATTAATAATGACAAGTAAAATCCCTCAAACGAAATATTGCATTTTGCATTCTCTTACTTAAACACCCATCATGATCAACGTGTATTAAAATTCGGTCTTGCCAAAGCAAGGCGATTTTAATTTACCGTGGTGTGATATGGCGACACAAGAATTTAATGTGTTATTGTTGAAGAAAGAGGTTGGACGCAACTTAGTTAGTTCAATTATATTGATAAATTTAGAGTCAAGTCAGTTAGGTGTTATCTGTGGGATGGATAAAGAATAAGGAGTTATTCACCGAATTAAACCAAGAGTTTCATGGGATTTAATTGGAAGGTGTTCCTACCTAAATAACTAATTCTCGGGTGAATTGTCTCATGCTCTGAACCCAAAAATCTGAGATTTAGAAGCAACATGAGAACATAGAGGCATAAGATATGATCGTACATTTGAGAGAGCTCTTGCAAGAGCAAGCAAGGCAAGAGCGGTATGAGGTATCTAAATCACTGTTCAAGATACTCTGCAAGAGCGGTTTGAGCTCTTCCAGTTGGGCCTCATATACTCTGCAAGAGTTGGCCACTAATCTCATCCTGCAATCGTTGTCGGATAGCTATAACAAGTTCATTATGAACTATAACATGAATGAGATCAACAAACATTTGCCAAACCTGTTCAATATGTTGAGGAGCGCTGAAAAGAGCATTAACAAAGGAAAGGGAAAGTTCATAATGATGGTCAATAAAAGGAAGGGCACGTGAGTTGCTTCTACCTCCAAAGGAAAGAGCAAGAAAGTTGCAAAATCCAAGGAAGCTACCTTGAAGCCTGCTAGAAGCGTGACTGAGGGTGAATGTCCCTACTATCGTCATGACAGTGACTCGAAGAGGAATTTCCCCAAGTATTTGGAGGCTTAAAGGCTTGGAATACTGATTCCACCACCACCAGGTATTTTTGTTATAGATGTCAATTTATCTATCTCTTCATCTTGGTTATTGGATACTGAATGTGGATATCACATTTGTTGATATGTGCAGGATGTAAAGAAAAGTAGAAGATTGGCTAAAGGAGAGATAGACTTGCGCGTTGGGAATGGATCAAGAGTTGCTGCATTATCCGTAGGCATTTATGAGCTATCTTTGCCTTCTGGACTTATTTAAGAATTAAACAATTTTTATTGTATGTCTGCTATGAGCAGAAACATTATTTCTGATAGATCAGAAGCTCTTGAGTATTGAATGAGTTCATAAAATTAGGGGGAGCTTTTGTTGCATGATGATAAAAGCCAGAATCAGTAGTTGAGAAACAACACTAAGTATCAAATATTCAAAGCTTTGAGATGCTGTAGTGTTCACATGATTATATTGTGCTTATCTGTTTTGTGTTAGCAGGCTTTGAGAATTGGATTGAAGAGTGAGTTTATCATTCACTAATGTATTTTGAAAATATTATTGAGTCTTGTTTTGGATTGTATAACACATATTCTAGGTTTCAGCATCAAGGCTCACATTTGTGAACTAGCAATCAAAGCTCCAAAGCTTTGAGATTTTATGATGACTATATACTCATAAGTTCACCTAACAAATCTGTGTGTGCAGGATGGATTAGTTTCATTCAAAACAGGATATTGAGTTATTCTAACTCTTTTTACTTGTTTATATTGATTTACAATTCTATCTACTCAGTTGGATACACAAACTGAATTTAATCTAAGGCAAACTTAGCCTAGTTTTTCATGAACTATATGTCTGTTACAAATCATATCTTGTTGCTATTTTGTCTAAATGTTTTTTGATCTTTGTCGCTGAGTGTGTGCAGGTTTATTGGGCGTTCCAACGTTCATAAATAAACGAGTTAGCTATCCAAGCATAGCTGTTGAAAGAAGCATATATCACGGGAGATGATATATAGGAATTCAGTTCTTTAAATCTCTCAGAGTTGTTGTAGTCTCTTGATAAAGATTAGAGATTGAATTTCAAAAAGATACACACAGAAAGAGAGGCTGATCAACGTGGGAATTGAAGAGAGTTACAAGAGAGATCAAGTTACAGAAATCTTCAAACAATCAGGCCAATCAACACTGCAGGAATTGAAGATCATTCATCAAATCTGAAGAACTCTTCCAAGCTTCATCAGATTATATTTTTATGAGTTCTTCTACTTTTACTAAATTGTATTATTCATTCTATCTTTCTAAATCCTCACAAAACTTAGTAGTTTAGTTGTTCAAGTGAACAACAAGAATTGTTTCAACAGGTTGTAGTTGGTAACTAGATAGGTTGGGAACCAGAAGCTGTATAAGTGTAAGGTAGCTCACTTAGGCTTCATATCTAGGGCTAAATCTGGGTGATTAATAAGAAGTTGTGTTGAAATCCTGGAGTTATTAGATCCCTCATTCAGAGACTATGTCCAATTGTGATTGAACTCTGTAAAAATCCCTATGTTCTTGTTATTTATTTTGTTTCTTTTCATTCCAGTTAAGGACAGGCAGCTCCAATACTTTGTAGGATTTCCAATGTCAAAGGTTTGAAGCTTTTTTGAGTTGCAGTTATATCTCTATATTTTCAAATATTTTCTGAAGCTTTGAGATATCAACTGCATAACTACTTAAATTTTTAAAAGGCTGGTTTTGAGCAAAAGTTTCCATACTCTATTCAACCCCCCCCCCCTTCTAGAGTATTAGATCCTGTTATTCTACTTGCATTAAAAACTTTCAATTGGTATCAGAGCATGGGTCACTGTTTAAGGATCTAACAATCTTGTAACAATGAGTAATGTAGGTGATGGAGGATTCTCACATGGAAGAGCAGCCAATAGACCTCCACTGTTTTGTGGTGATAACTTTGTGCATTCGAATGCACGGATGAAAATATTCATCATAGACCAGGACATGGAACTATGGTCTATTGTTGTCAATGGTCCAAACTTGTTCTATACCACCTCTGATGGAATCAGGACTATCAAACCAGAAGAAGATCTCTCAGTGAATGAAATGGAAAAGGTATGAAAGAATTACAAAGCTTTGAACTTATTATATTGTGCTCTCAGTGCAGATGAGTTTAACAGAATATCCAACTGCGAGAGTGCAAAAGAGGTATGGGATAAGCTGATTTTCACTTATGAAGGAACTAGCCGAGTAAAGTAGACTAAAATCAATATCCTTCTGAGATAGTATGAACTGTTTAAGATGAAATCTGATGAATCCGTCAATGACATGTTCAAAAGGGTTACTGACATTGTGAACCACTTGGAATCTTTGGGAAAAGCTTTCTCAAATTAAGAAAAACTCCAGAAGATAATTAGAAGCTTACCAAAAGAGAAGAGGGAGCCTAAGACAACTGAAATTGAGAAGCTCAGGACTTGAGTATCTTAGAGCTAGATGATTTCCAAGGCAAACTGCTCACTCATGAGATTTCAGTGAAGGAAGTGGATGGTGACATGAGTGACAACATGAAGAACCTGGCACTCAAGGCAAAGGACAATGAAAAATCTCAAAGCCTTGAACAGGAGGATGATGATAATGATGAAGCTTTAGCCTTGATCACCAAATCCTTGGCCAGAATTCTGAAGAAGAAAAGGAGTGTTGGATACAAGGACTATAACAATGATAAATCAAGATCCTCAAATATCAAGGATCAGAGAAGTAAGTATTCATCTCATTCATATAAACTTAAAGTAATGAATTGCAATGAATGTGGAGATGCAGATCATTTGGTAAGAGATTGTCCACAAAAGAAGAAAAGTAGGCGATTTCCTAAGAAGGAAAATAAAAACAGAAGGAAGAAAGCAATGGTAGCTTCTTGGATTTATTCAGACGCTCAACAGATTCAGACTCTGAGGAAGAGCAATCCAATCTCTTCTTAATGGCTGAACATCAGAAAGACAATTCTGCAGAAAAGCCTATTGAAGATATGGTAAAGAATCTCTTATCTATTCCTTCAGATGGTTTGCCTGAAACTCTTAGAAGTATGTTTTTGAATGAGGAAAGTTACAGGAATGAGATTGATTCTTTGAAAGTGAAGGTTCATGATCAAGCAAAGGAGAATTTAGATTTAAATTTTCAAAAGATATGTCTTGAAGCAACATAGTTAAAAATTATAGTGACTTCAAAGCCTTGGACAGTAGATTCAAATCATGGAAATCACAAATCAAAGAAGTTGTTGATCAAAACTCTCTTTTAACTGATAAGTATGTTGATCTAAAGAATCATTCAGATGATTTAGAACAACAACAAAATTTATTGATTGAGAAGCTTCAAAAATATAAGAAGATCTTATCAACCTTTGCTGGCTCAGAACACAAACTAAATTTCATGCTTGGAGGAAGTATGATTTCTGTTTACAAAAGTGGAATTGGTTATAATCCAAATTTTCCAAAAAGAAACCAAACCACATTTGTAAAATCAGGAAGCAGACATTCTCCAAAGTGTCATTAAAACTGGACATGTGAAGTTAACTTGCCCCTCTAGAAGGACAGAACCTCACATTTTTAGGAATACCTATCCTTATCAGCTTAATGGACAAGTGAGACAGATTTGCATTCCAAAAGGAATCAGACCACCTAACATTGTTGTCTCAGAGTATGAATCCCAATTCTACACTTGGTATAATAGCATGTTAAGGCATTAATGAATTTTGCAGGTTGTCACCAAAGTTTTGAAGGATCAAAAGTGGATTTTGGATAGTGGTTGTTCCATGCACATGAGTGGAAAGAAATCTTTATTCACTGAGCTTAAATAGAAATTAGGAGGAACAATCACACTTGGTGACAAAGCTAGGTGCAACATTATTGGTATAGGAAGTATTGGTAATGAATTTGCAAGTTCTATTCCAGATGTCTATTTAGCTGAAGGTCTAAAGTATATCTCTTAGTATATCTCAGTTATGTGATAGTGGGAATAAAGTAGTATTTGAAAAGGATAAATGTGTGGTGCAAGATGAGAAATAATGCAATTTCATAATCATTGCTTCTAGGTCACAAAATGTTTATGCTTTATGTACTGACAAAGTTGCAGGTGAAAGTCTAAAGTGTCTCAAAGCTTTGAAGGATGACTCAAAGCTTTGGCATAGAAAGCTTGTGCATATTAGCACGCATACAATGAACAAACTCATCTCAAAAGACTTGGTAAGAGGGTTGCCAATCCTGAAATTTAAAGATGATGAGATTTGTAAGGCATGTACCCAATGTAAACAGACCAAGAGTTTATTCAAGCTAAATAACTGCATAAGTACTTCCAGACCCTTAGAATTGATGCATATGGAGTTGTGTGGTCCTATGAGGGTTCAGACACCCAAAGGTAAGAGATATATGATTATTGTCGTAAATGGTTACTCTAGATTTACATGGGTTATGTTCATTAGAGACAACTCTGAAGCATTATCTAAATTCTCAAAGCATTGTATGGAGCTTCAAACATTGGAAAACTTACTTGTTGCATCAATTAGATGTGATCATGGTAGAGAATTTCATCATATTTATTTTGATTTATTTTTTTCAAAGCATTTTATCTCACACAAATTTTCTCCACCTAAAACTCCTCAGCAGAATGGAGTAGTAGAGAGGAAAAATAGGACACTTGAAGATATGTCTAGAACCATGCTACTTGAAATCAATTTGCCGAATTATACGTGGGTAGAAGTTGTTAACACTGCCAATTATGTGCTCAATAGATGTTTGATCAAGCCTACTTTAAAGAAAACTCGTGATGAACTTTTCAAAGGTAGAATGCCAAGTGTTTCTATTTTTAAGCCTTTTGGTTGTACTTGTTTTTTGCATAATAATGGTGGGAGCTCAGGTTGTACAAGACTTGAAATAGTTTGACTATTTCAAGGCCTTGAATCAGTATTCAAAGCCTTGAATCAGCTTCAGAGGCTTGACAATAGTTTGGCTATTTTCAAGGCCTTGAAACTGGATTCAAAGCCTTGAAACTGCTTAACCTGAATGCATATTCTCAGGTGGAGTTTTTATGCTAACTCTCTGATTTGATTACTCTCTTTCCTTCATACGTTTGATTACCTGTTATTATAAGATGAAAGAAAAGTTTTTGAACATGCTTGGAATCGCAATATATCATCTGTTTGACCATGATAATGCAGGAAATTTTGTTTCTAAGTTTTGCAGGATTGTTTCCTAAACTGAATTGCTCCTGATTTGGAAACACTTGAACACTTTGATCCAGTGATCAATCAGACGTGTATGACAGCTTCTCATGGTGGTTAAATGAAAGATTACGACAATATCTCTGAAGATTGTGATCATCCAACTGTTGGAGAAGATCTCAAAGTAGTCAAACTCTGTTTCCTACAAAATAGGAAGGTTGTTGCTGAAAATCTGGGGAGATTTGCAGAGCTGTTTGAAGTATTTATAGAGCTCAAATTCGAAGAAACAAGACACAATACTCAACGGGAAAATACAGATAAAGTATTCTGGATTGACAAGGAACAAAGAAGTTCTTCATCTCTTCCAATCCATTCACAGAAGTTCACTACATTTCACTGCAGTTTTCTACTCTTGAGTGTTCTTCTATATAGAGCTATATTGGTAGATCATTTCTGTATTATTTCTACCTCCATTCTCAAGGATTTTTCAAAGTGAAAAATAGAGAATTCTTAGTTAATCAGTTAGATAGAGCAGGTAATAGACAGGTTAGGGAAAACAACAAGCTGTAACAGAGTAAGGGAAATCTATGTGCTTGAGCTCTAGGGCTTAGCTTTTGATTAATAAGAATTGAGCTGAAAATTCTGCAGAGATCTAATCCCTGAGGTAGAGACGTAGGTCCAAGTGGACTGAACTCAATTACTTTTCTTGTGCATTTTCAGTTCATTTACTTTCAGAGCTTTTGCAGCATACAAAAACTGATTATTTTTCAAGGGTTTGAACTTGTTTTCAAGACCTTGAAAAAGGAAGACTTGCTTTATACTTTTTGTATCTACTTCAAAGGCTTGAAATTTCTTTATACTTTCTGATACTCTATTCAACCCCCCCCCCCCCCTTCTAGAGTATCTTAGATGCTTATTTAACTGCATACTCACACTTTCAGTTGGTATCAGAGCTTGTATCACTGTAAAAGATTTATTTATCAGTGGTCAAGAGTAATGCAGGTGATGGTGGCTTCTCACAGGGATGAGCTCCTAACAGACCTCCTCTATTTTGTGGAGAAAATTTTGCTCACTGGAAAGCTCTCATGAAAATGTTTATCATTGATCAATATCTAGAGCTTTGGACCCTTATCCAAAATGGACCTCATACTTTCTACACAGAGAAAGATGGGATCATAACTCCCAAAAGGGAAGACTCACTCTCCTCTTCTAAATTAGAGCAATTTTCTAAGAATTACAAGGCTATTAACATTCTTTATTGTGCTTTGAGTACAGATGAACTCAACAGGATCTCTGGATGCACAACTGCTAAAGAAATCTGGGATAAACTTGTGGTTACCTTTGAAGGAACCAGTCAAGTCAAGCAAACCAAGATCAACATTTATTTCAGACAATATGAGCTGTTTAAGATGAATGCAGATGAGTCCATCTGAGATATGTTCAAGAGATTCAAAGATATTGTTAACAACCTTGACTCACTGGGAAAACACTTTTCAAATGAAGAAAAGGTGAGGAAGATTATCAGAAGTCTTCCAAAGGCAAAATGGGAACCAATAACCACAGCTATTGAAGAAGCTTAGAATCTCTCAACTTTACAACTTGATGACCTACAAGGGAAGCTCCTGAAATTTGAGATATCTATGAATGAAGTTGATAAAAAACTTCCAGATGGTGTCAAAAATTTAGCACTCAAAGCCAAAGAGAATGAGAGAATTCAAAGTCTTGAAACTGAGGATGGTGATGATGAAGATCCAATTGCCTTAATTTCCAAATCCTTGAAAAGGATTCTCAAAATTAAGAGAAACTTTGGAAACAAAGATTTCAGCAGAGAAAGGCATAGATCATCCAGCAGCAAGGATTACAAAGGTAAGTCCTCTTCACAGAACAAGTCAAAAGTTATGAACTGGTTTGAGTGTGGTGATGCAGGACACTTGATAAGAGACTGTCCACACAAAAAGATCAAGAACTTTCAAAAGAAAGATCATGACAGGAGAAAGAAAGCCATGATAGCTTCGTGGAGTTATTTGGATAGCTCTAGTGAATCTGTATCTGAAGAAGAACATTCAAATCTATGCTTCATGGCCAAGCATGATAAAAGTTCTGAAAAGATCATTGAGGTAATGGTAAACTGCTTAATTTCAAAACCAAAATAAGCTCTTTTAGAATATATCAGAACAATGCTTTTACATGAGGAAGATTATCTGAAAGAGATCAGGCTTTTGAAAGAAAAAGTTCATGAGCAAGCAAAAGAAAACTTACAACTTGTTTGCCTAAATAAGAATCTTGAAATCTCTTAGAAGATAAATGACAGTGATTTCAAAGCCTTGAAAACCAGTTCAAAGCCTTGAAAACGCAAGTCAAGGAAGTAGTCACTGAAAACTCCTCAGTGAGTGACAACCTTGTTAATCTAAGACATCAGGTTGATGATTTAGAGAAACAAAAGACGACTCTTACTGAGAAACTTCACGAATCTAAATTGGTCAAAATCAAGCTTTCTGGATCAGAACACAAATTGAATTTGATTCTTGGAGGAAGTTCACAATCTGTTCACAAAGCTGGTATTGGATTCAATCCAAACTTTCCAAGAAGAAACAATACCTGATTTGTGAAAGATGGAAACAAAACCTCTCCTACTTGTCATTACTGCTGTAAAACTGGTCATGTTAAAATGACTTGTCCTTTTAGAAGAAGAGACCCTCACATAATGAGGAACACTTTTCCTTTTCAACTCAAACGACATGTTAAGCAGATTTGGGTTCCTAAAGGGGTTAGACCACCTAACATGGTTGATCCTGAATATGAATCCAAATTCCACATTTGGTCTAACAGTTGGGTAAGGCAGTGATTGGTGCTTGAAGGTTGTCACCAAAGAACAGAAGTGGTTCATGGACAATGGTTGCTCAAGATAGATGAGTGCAAAGAGATCTCTATTCTCATAATTAAAGGAGCAATCAAAAGGTTCAATAACACTTGGTGACAAAGGAAAATGCAATATTCTTGGTATTGGAAAAGTTAATACGAATTCTAAAAACTCTATTTCTAATGTTTATCTGGATGAAGGTTTGAAGTTTAATTTACTTGGTGTATCTCAGCTTTGTGATAATGGCAACAAAGTTATCTTTGATACTGAGAAGTGAGTGGTGCAAAATGAGAAATCAGGAGATTGCATTCTCACATCCTAGATCAAACAATGTTTATACTTTTCGGACTAAAAAGTTGCAGGTGAAAGTTTGAAGTGTCTCAAGGCCTTGAAAGAGGATTCAAAGCTTTGACATAGGAAACTTGGTCATATCAGTTTGCATACTTTGAACAAGTTGATTTCCAAAGACTTGGTAAGAGGATTGCCATCCACCAAGTTTATGAGTTGTGCAAAGCCTGTGCACAAGGAAAGCAGACCAGAAGCTCCTTCAAGACAAAGAAGTTTGTAAGTACAACTAGACCTATTGAATTACTTCATATGGATCTCTGTGGTCCTATGAGGACTCCTACTCCAAAAGGTAAAAGGTATATGCTAGTTGTTGTAGATGATTTTTCTAGATACACTTGGGTTATGTCTCTCAAAGAAAAATCTGAAGCACTCTCTGAATTTTCAAAGCTTTGCAGAGAACTTCAAAACTTGAAAAACATACCTGTAGCTTCAATCACAGGTGATCATGGTAGAGAATTTGATCAGTTTAGAATTTGATTTATTCTGTGATAAGCATGGTATTTCTCACAACTTTTCTGCTCCAAGAACTCCTCAACAGAATGGTGTTGTCGAAAGAAAGAACATGACTCTTGAAAAATGTCAAGGACAATGCTTCTTGAGAACAAGTTGCCAAAACATTACTGGGCAAAAGCTGTGAATACAGCAAATTATATTTTGAATAGGTGCTTCATCACACCTATTCTAAAGAAGACCCCCTATGAACTATTCAACGGGAGGAAGCTAGACATCTCTTACTTCAGACCCTTTGGATGTAATTTTTTTATCCATAACAATGGAAAAGACAATATTGGTAAGTTTGATGCAAGAAGTGATGAAGGTATATTTCTTGGTTACTCTCTGAATAGCAAAGCTTACAAAGTTTACAATAAAAGAACCAAACTGGTTGAAGAGAGTATTCATGTTATTTTTGATGAAAGCTATGATGGTTCTTTGAGTGAAAGTTTTGCAGATTTGAATTTGAACAAGCATGAATCAGAGGAAGAGACTGAGAATCCACTTGGATTCAAGAAAGGCTTAGAGGGAAATAGAAGTTATTTTTAAGACCTTGAAAATAGTTCTCAAGGCCTTGACAATACAACTCAAAGCCTTGAAAAAGATGATCAAAAGGAGTTAAGTGACAAAGCCACTACTTCAAGACCAGAAAAGATCTATGGAGAACCTGAACCATGGTCTCCAAGAAAGAGATTCAAATATCTCTCATCCCATCCAGCTGATAATATCATGTCAGATCCAACCACTGGTACACAAACAGGATCACAGTTGAATAACTTATGTTCTTCTAATGCCTTTATTTCTCTTGTAGAACCAAAAACTATGAAGGAAGCTCTACAAGAAGCTGACGTCTGGATCATTGCTATGAAAATTGAACTCAATGAGTTTGAAAGGAATAAGATTTGGAACCGGGTTCCTGCACCTACAAACCAGTCTGTCATTGGTACCAGATGGGTATTCAGAAACAAGTTGGATAAAAGTGGCAATGTAATCAGAAACAAAGCAAGGTTAGTTGCTCAAGGTTACAATCAAGAAGAAGGTATTGGTTATGAGGAAACTTTTGCTCCAGTTTCCAGGTTAGAAGCAATTAGAATTTTGCTTGCATTTGCATCTTACGAGAACATTAAACTATTTCAAATGGATGTGAGTTGTTCTTTCTTGAATGGCTACTTAGAAGAAGAAGTTTATGTTGCACAACCACCTGGTTTTGAAAAGGACAAATTTCCAGATCATGTTTACAAACTTGACAAAGCTCTTTATGGTTTAAAACAAGCTCCAAGGGCTTGGTATGAAAGACTGTCAAAGTTTTTACTTGAAAATGATTTCAAAAGAATTTTAGTAGACAAAACTCTTTTCATTAAGACTCATGAGAAAAATGTACTTGTAGTATGTTGATGATATACTCTTTGGAGCTACTAATGATCAATTATGCAGAGAATTCTCAAGTCTTATGAGCAGGGAATTTGAGATGAGCATGATGGGAGAATTTAACTTCTTCCTAGGAATTCAAATACATCAATGGAAGAAGGGCATCTTTATGAATCAAAGCAAGTACACAAAAGACTTGCTAAATATGTATAGCATGGCTCAATGCAAGGTATACAAGACTCCAATGAGCTCTACACTATCCTTAGACAAGGATGAATCTGGTAAGAGTGTCAATGTAAAAGAATGTAGAGGCATGATTGGATCATTACTCTATCTGACAGCAAGCAGACCAGATATTATGTCTAGTGTATGCATGTGTGCTATATTTCAAGGTGATCCAAAAGAATCACACTTACCTGTTGTGAAGAGAATATTCAGATATCTCAATGGTACCAAAGACTTAGGGCTTTGGTATCCAAGACATTCGAACTTCTGTTTGAGTGGTTTTTCAGATGCTGACTTTGCAGGTTACAAGGTTGATAGGAAAAGTACTTCAGGAACCTGCCAATTCATTGGATCTTCCTTGATTAGTTGGCATTCCAAGAAACAGAATTCAGTTGCTCTATCAACAGCTGAAGCTGAATATATAGTTGCAGGAGCATGTTGCTCACAAGTGCTATTGATTGCTCAACAGGTAAGAGACCTTGGATTTGACTTCATAAGCATACCTATTAAGTGTGACAACACTAGTGTAATTTCAATTACAAAGAATCCATTTCAACACTCAAGAACCAAGCACATGATGTCAGACACCACTTCATCAGAGATCACGCTGAGAAAGATATTGTTCTTGAATTTGTTGCTACTAACATGAAAATTGCATATATCTTCACCAAACCATTAGCAGATGAAAGGTTCTCAGCTCTAAGATTGGAATTGGGAATGCTAAATAAGACTGCATTGGTTTAGGGGGAGCATAAGGTAAGAAAGGTAAGCTATATGTGCTTACAAAGGTTTGAACTTAGTTTTCAAAGCCTTGAAAATAAGTTCAAAGACTTGACTTTTACCTGTTGCAGTTTTAGAGTATTTCAAGACCTTGAAAGCCTTTTCAAAGCCTTGAAAATGAATCTGTTACACTAATAGTCAATAAACTTGGATCATTCTATACTCGGTGATATCTCTGTAGATATTTGCCTAATATAGCCCCTACCCTTTTAAAAAATTTGATTTATCCAAAAATAGTATAAGTATATTCTATTTTCCAAAGGCATAATAGTTTGAAATTTATCTGATCTGTGCAAATCTTTTTGAAAAAAAGAAGAGATACTAGTATCCTTTTCAAACTCAAACTCTTTCTGTATTTATCCTCTTCTCCTTCATTCCGTATCATTGCACCTCTCTATTTTCTTCTCCCTAACCCTAATGAGCACAAGAAGGGCCTCAGACAGAATCAAGATAGCTGGAGGTTCGAAACCTGTCTCAGAGAAGAAGAGAAAAGCAGCAGTGGAAGAGGTTCAAGAGATCAGTGAGGACTTTGTGTCATAAATCTTCACTGAGGAAGAAGAAGAATCCTTACCACCCAAGAAGATAGTGAGAAAAGATCAAGCTCCAGCAAGGAAGAAACAATCCACGGCGTCCACACAAGATAAGCAGAAGGGTATCCATATTGGAAGCCCTAAGAGAGACAAGAAGAAGATAGTCTCTGAGGTTAAAGGAAAAGTAAAGGAAATCCTTATTCAAGATTCAAACTCAGACACTTCTTCAGGATCTTATGGTGTGTATTCCATGCCCAACAAAGGGAAAAGGGAAACTAGACAAAGATCCATTCCAAGAGGCATCAAAAGCAGGAAAGAAGAATATAAAGACTGCCTCTCCTCAACGGAAAAGGTTAGCTGTAAAGAAGAAACTGAAGCATGGGAAGAAAGCCTTGGAAGGACTCACCTTCCTATTCAACAGTGTTATTGAAAAGATCAGCTCCTTCATTGAGGAAATAGCTGTGATCTCTCAAGAAGTTCAAACCAACAATGAATAAAGTGAGGAAGAAACAGGAGATCAAGAAGATGAGAAGGATCCTTAATCTTGCCTATTCTTTCTTCCACATTCTCTCTGCCTTAAATATTTCTTTAAGTTTTCAAAATTTTCCAGACACTTGATCCAACATCTTCTATCTTTTTGATGAAAGTCAAAAAGGGGGAGAAAATTCTACGTTTAAGTTTCTAGTCTTAGGATTATTTGGTTTTATCTAGCTGAACTATTTATTTGTTTTTGTTGGTATTTGAATAAGTTCGATCTTTTTGGAAATACTGTGTTTTTAAATTGTGGACTAATCAGTTTATTTTGCAGAGACTAAGGATCAAACAGAATTTGGTTTTGTCTTTCATCAAGGGGAAGATTGAAAGATCAGGTTGTACAAGACTTGAAATAGCTTGACTATTTCAAGGCGTTGAATCGGCTTTCAAAGCCTTGAATCAGCTTCAGAGGCTTGAAAATAGTTTGTCTATTTTCAAGGCCTTGAAACTGGAGTCAAAGCCTTGAAACTGCTTAACCCAAATGCATATTCTCAGTGGGAGTTTTTTTGCTAACTCTCTAATTTGGTTTACTCTCTTTCCTTCATATGTTTGATTATATGTTATTAGATGATGAAAGACAAATTGTTGTACATGTTTTGAATCGCAATATATCATCTGTTTGACCATGATAATGCAGGAAATTTTGTTTCTAAGTTTTGCAGGATTGTTTCCTAAACTGAATTGTTGCAGATTTGGAAACACTTGAACACTTTGATCATGTGATCAATTAGACGTGTATGAAAGCTTCTCATGGTGGTTAAATGAAAGATTACGACAATATCTCTGAATATTGTGATCATCCAACCGTTGGAGAAGATTTCAAAGTAGTCAAACTCTGGTTCCTACAAAATAGGAAGGTTGTTGCTGAAAATCTGGGGAGATTTGCAGAGCTGTTAGAAGTATTTATAGAGCACAAATTCGAAGCAACAAGACACAATACTCAACGGGCAAATACAGAGAAAGTATTCTGGATTTACAAGCATCAAAGAAGTTCTTCATCTCTTCCAATCCATTCACATAAGTTTGCTCCATTTCACTGCAGTTTTATACTCTTGAGTGTTCTTTTGTATAGAGCTATATTGGTAGATCATTTATGTATTATTTCTACCTCCATTCTCAAGGATTTTTCAAAGTGAACAATAGAGAATTCTTAATTAATCAGTTAGCTAGAGCAGGTTCAAGACAGGTTAGGGAAAACCACAAGCTGTAACAGAGTAAGGGAACTCTCTGTGCTTGGGTTCTGGGGCTTAGCTTTTCATTAATAAGAATTGAGTTGTAAATCCTGCAGGGATCTAATCCCTGAGGTAGAGACATAGGTCCAAGTGGACTGAACTCTATAAATCACTTGTCTTGTGCATTTTCAGTTCATTTACTTTCAGAGCTTTTGCATAATACAAAAACAGTTTATTTTTCAAGTGTTTGAACTTGTTTTCAAGGCCTTGAAAAAGGCATACTTGCTTTATAATTTTTGTATCTACTTCAAAGGCTTGAACTTGTGTTCATGGCCTTGAAATTCATTGTTTGCATAAGTTTTTCATCTTCCTAGCAAGTTTTGCAAAACGTTGGCATACTCTATTCAACCCCCCCCCCCCCCCCCCTTCTTGAGTATCTTAGCTGCTTATTCAACTCCATACTCACACTTTCAAATGGAAAGGATAATCTTGGTAAATTTGATGCTAGAAGTGATGAAGGTGTATTTCTTGGTTTCTCACAAACTAGCAAAGCATATAGAGTTTTCAATAAGAGAACTAAGATTGTAGAGGAGAGCATACATGTGATTTTTTGTGAAAGTACTGATGATTCTTTGAGTGAAAGTTTTGCAGATCTCAACTTGAATAAGTATGAGGCAGATGATGATTATGAAAAAGAGAAAAGAAGAAAAACTCAGTTGCAGGAACAATCACAAGAATCTCAAGGCCTTGAACCTCCTACTGAGCCAAAATCTCAAAGCCTTCAGACTGAGATTGACAGAACATATGATGCTCCAACTATTGTATCAAGATCTCAAAGCCTTGAAGGACCATATACCTGGACACCAAGGAAGAAGTTCAAATGTCTGTCAGATCATCCTGCAGACACTATTATCTCAGATCCAACCACTGGAACACACACAAGAGGATAGCTAAGGAATATATGTGCATTCAGAGCCTTTGTATCATTTATTGAACCTAAAAATTTATTGAGCCTAAAAATGCAAAGGAGGCACTAGAAGATGCAAATTGGATCATTTCAATGCAGAATGAGCTAAATGAGTTTGAAAGAAATAAGGTTGGGAACTTGGTTTTTAGACCAAATACTCAGTACGTTATTGGAACCAGATGGGTATTCATGAACAAACTTGATGAAAATGGCAAGGTTGTGAGAAACAAGGCCAGACTTGTGGCACAGGGGTATAATCAAGAGGAAGGAATTTATTATGAGGAGACATTTGCTCCTTTTTCCAGGTTAGAATATATCAGAATACTTCTTGCATTTGCATACCATAAACATATAAAGCTATTTCAAACAGATGTTAAATGTGCCTTCATAAATGGTTATTTACAAGAAGAAGTATATGTTTCTCAACCACCTGGTTTTGTAGATGAAATTTTTCCTGATCATGTTTACAAATTAGACAAAGCTCTTTATGGACTTAAGAAAGATCCAACTGCTTGGTATGAAATACTCACAAGTTTTTACTTGACAATGGTTTTAAAAGTGGTCTGGTGGACAAAACTCTTTTTTGTTAAAAATCATGAAAAAGATTTGTTATTAGTACAGATTTATGTTGATGATATACTCTTTTTTGCTACTAATGATGCTCTTTCAAAGGATTTTTCTTGTCTAATGTGCAGGGAATTTGAAATGAGCTTAATGGGTGAACTCAATTTCTTTCTGGAATTTCATGTTCATCAAATGAAGAAAGGAATATTTGTGCATCAAGGGAAATATACCAAGGACTTGCTAAACAAGTATAACATGTCTGAGTCCAAGGTAGCCAAGACTCTTATGAGTTCATCTTTATCCTTAGATAAGGATACAAATTGTAAGAGTGTAAATTAAAAGGAATATAGAGGTATGATTGGTTCCCTATTCTATTTAACTCCTAGTAGACCAGATATTATGTTTAGTCTATGTATGTGTGCAGGGTTTCAAGTAGATCCTAAGGAAAGTCATTTGAATTCTTTTAAAAGGATTTTCAGATACTTGAATGGAACCAAAGACTTTAGGATTTGGTATCCAAGAAGAACTAATTTTATGTTGAGTGGCTATTCAGATGCAGACTTTGCAGGCTACAAAGTGGATAGAAAGAGTACATCAGGATGTTCCCAATTTCTTGATTCATCACTGATTAGTTGACATTCAAAGAAGGCAAACACAGTACCCTTATCAACTGCAGAAGCTGAGTACATTGCAGTTGGTGCTTGTTGTTCTCAAGTGCTATTGATTGCTCAACAGCTAAGAGATCTTTGATATGAATTCAAAAATGTGCCTATCAACTGTGATAATACTAGTGCCGTTTTCATATCAAAGAATCCAGTGCAGCATTCAAGGACTAAGCATATAGATGTGGGACATCACTTTATTAGAGATCACACAGATAAAGGTGATGTATCTTTAACTTTTACTTCAACTACTATGCAGATAGCTGATATTTTCACTAAACCTTATCCAGATGAGAGGTTTGCATCCCTAAGGCTTGAACTGGGTATGCCAAACAAGGATGCATTGGTTTAGGAGGAGTATTAGTTCTTATGTGTATTATGTGTGAAAATCTCAAATCCTTGAGATCATACTTTCCTAGCCTTGAAAGTACGCTTCAAAGTTTTGAAGTTATCTGGAAGCCTTGAAATTTCTCAAAGTCTTGAACCACTGTTTCAATAGCTTTGATTAGTATGTTGTGTATTTTATTTCATAAATGGATCATGGAATATTTTGTAGTATCTTTTAGATAATTACAGAATATTTCACAGGTTCAGAGATTTTGACAAAATATCCCAAAATATCTATATGAAATCTTTCAAAATCTGATTTCATGCAATCCTTCTTTCAATCAAACTCTTCTACCTACTTAAACCAATTTCAGTGCTTATTTCTCTCATTCTTCACCTCTTTATCTCCGTCTCTATCTCTCTCTCAATTTCTTCCTCAAACCGTATGAAACCCTAAACCCAATGGAGCGAAAATTAGAGAGGAATCAAGAAACAAGGTCAGAGTTTTGGAAAGAGGATTAAGAGAAAGGAAAATAGGAAGATCACCATTCATGGATCAGATTCTGAGGAGACAGCAAGTGTTCATGAGACTTCTGCACCTTCAAAGAAGATCAGTAAGGGGAAGGAAGTTCAAGAAGAGCTAGAAGCTAGGTCTGACTCTTAGTGTGCAACAGAGTTAGTGGTGAAAACCAAGGAGCAGGGGAGTAATGATCAAGGAGATCAATCAAGTAAGAATAAGAATGAGGTTGCAGAAGAGAAAGGTAAGAAGAAGAGTGTTCCATCACAAAAGGAAAAGAAGGCAGACGATAAAAAGGTTGAACCACCATCAGAAAAGAAGAGGTTTAAGCACAATGCAGTAAGTAAAGAAAGCTTCAGGTTTTGGTAAGCATCTTTTACCTGAGTCTTGGTTTATCAATTCTGAAGTTAAGGATTTGTGGATGGATGGGTATGAATAATCAAAAATTGCCGACTGTAGTATTATAAGTACCGATTTATTGGAGAAATTGGATATAGACTACATCAGGATGTTATTAAATTCTTTTGTTGGGAATTTGTTGACTCCATCTTCTGAGGCATATCCTAGGTTAACTAAGATTTTCTACTTGAACTTGGTTCAAGAATTGGATGATATTGACAACTTTATCCTAACCTCTAAGATTGTGGGGATTGACATGAAGCTAGACCATAGAGTTTTTGCCAATGTTTTGGGAGTGCATAGGAAATACAAGGTTAGTGAGCAACCATATATGAGAGAATGTTTGGATTTATCCAAACCCATGTTTTTCGTGGAAGGAACCCCTACTAGACCCAAACAGTTAACACACGCTATGTTTAATTGTGAAGCAAAAATTCTGTTCTCCATAATCATGAGATGTGTATTTCCAAGGGAGCATTCCAAAGAGTTGGTGATAGACGGGTTTTAATATTTATGTATTCGATATGCCAAGGGTTTAAGGTTGATTTGCCTACTGTTGTTATGGAACATATGGTGTACTGTGGTACTAGGAATAGGAAACATTCTTTTCCCTATGCCAATGTGTTGCCAATTTTTTTAAAGCCCTTTGGAGTAACCTTGGAGGATGAGGAGAAAATCACAACTGGTTTTGGGTTGGTGGATGAGGCATCTTTTCAAACGATTGGGATAGTTCAGACTGCTAAAGGAAAATTGAAGTTTTATTCTAAGTTGACTGCTAAAGAGTTGAAGGAGAAAAAGTTTATCAAACCCAGAGCAGCTACAACACCTAAGGCACCAGGTAGCTTGGACTTCTCACAGATTCTTGACAAGGTTGAAGTCTTAGAGGATGGCATTGAAGATCTTAGACAAGGAATATTTGATATGTCAAATAACTTTGTGAAGTTCAAGGGTTTGATAGATGGTAAGTTGGATGTGATCATCAAGGGCTTGAACTTAGAGAAGATACCATCTTCAGAGAGCAGAGAAACCAGCATTGATTCAGCTGAGATCATTGGGGAAGCTTTGGAAAAACAGAAGAATAAAAAGAAGGTCCTAATTTTTCTTGCTTCTAAATATTTTTTTAATCAATCTGATGAGGAAGCTGGTGGTGAGGAAACAGTTGAGGTAACTGCTGAGAAAGAAGATGATAAAGTTTATAAAGTTATTGCTGAAGTTATGGCTGATATTCAATCTGAGAATGTGGAAGCACAAGGTGAAGATGTTGATGAACAAGCTGAGCAGATTGAAGAGCAAGCTGAAGCTGGAGAAGATTCATATGCTAAATCATCTGAGGAAGAGCAACTAGAGGCTAAGAACAAAGGCAAGGGAAAAGCTCAGAGTGGGAAGAAGCTTGCAAAGAAAAGTTCTAGAGCTGGAACTTCAAAGCCTTGAAGCCTTTTCTTTCTTTTCTTTCTTTTCTTTCTATCTTTTCTTCTAAGTCATGGAGTCATTTATTTTATTTTCTTTTAAAAAAAAAACTCTCTTGACATGATCCTACATTACTTCTAATCTTTTGATGACATGTAAAAAAGGGGGGAGAAGGTTATCTGTTTTCTAGTTTTCTAGTTTTGTGGTTATTTTATATTCTAGGAAACTAATTTGATTTTATGATCTTGTGTGCTGTGATATGTTGAAACAAAGTGTTATGTGTTGATTTTATAGTGTCTAGTCTTACTGCTATTTTTTTTTAATTGTTGAAAATCCAGGAAATCTTGGATATCAATAATATTTGTTTTGCCTTTCATCATGATATTGTTAGATCAGAAGCTCTTGAGTATTGAATGGGTTCATAAACTTAGTGGGGAGCTTTTTTTCCTTGATGATGAAAGACAGAATAAGAAGTTGAGAAACAACACTAAGTATCAAAACTTCAAAGCTTTGAGATACTGTAGTGTTCACAATATTATATTGTGCTTATCTGTTTTGTGTTTGCAGGCTTATTGAATTGGATTGAAGAGTGAGTTTATCATTCACTAATGTATTCTGCAAATATTATTGAGTATTGTTTTGGATTGTATAACACATATTGCAGGTTTGAGCATCAAGGCTCACATTTTTGAACTAGCAATCAAAGCGCCAAAGATTTGAGATTTTCTGATGACTATATACTGCTAACACTACTAGAAACGAACACAAAAGTGGCAAAGACATGCCAAAAATTGCGCGGCAAGAGCATATCTCGCCGTTCTTTTGTTAAAAACGGCGAAATATTGTATTCTCGCTTAAAATAGTCTTATGCGGCGACAAAATTATAGCCCCGTATTTCGTTTTTCTTAAACGGCAAGAGATTAGTTAAAAAGGACGTGATACTTTATTGTCGTTAGTACTTTCATTTTAAACGGCGACAATATTTTACTAACGGCGCCTTTTTATTATCTCGGTATATAATAGTTAACAAAAATGGCGAAGATAAGTTCACGCCGTTAATTACTATCATGTACAACGAGTTATCTCACCGTAAATTTTATTTTTTACGCGTGTCCCTACGCCGAAATTGTTTGATTTTTCCTCCAAATTTTGGGTCGCCAATATTAGAAAGAAGGGAAATAGACCTAGCGAGAGGAAAAGGAGAATTTGGTGGTTCAGCTTCGGTGGTTTAGGCGACTTTGGTCCTTCAGGCGAAGGGTTTAGGCGACTTCGATTTCTCCGTGACGTTTCCATCCGTATGAGTTCTTCTTCTCTTCTTCTCTTTATTGTACTTGTCTATGGTCAATTCGCGTATGAAACCTTTAGGTTTCAAACGACTTTCTTCTTTTGGAAGTATGAGACTATTAATTTGCCAATTTGTTTGCCAATTTGTTCAACAATTTGATTTGTAGTTACCTGTCTAGGTTTAATTCTCGTATGAGACTGACTAATTTGTAGAAAATCTTTTATTATTTCATAATCCCTCTGCCTTGGGTGTACACTGTACATTGTAACCCTATTTTGGTGTGTTTGTTTGTTAAAGTTTGGTTTGTTTGTTTAAAGGGTATTTTAAGGGTGGGCTTTCGGGTCTGTTCTAAAATTTTGAACACTAATATGTGTTGAAGTTCATTTTAGTAATGCTTATAATATGTGCTTGTATAACCGATGTATGAAGTTTTCTTCACATTGTATTTTAGTTGAATTCTCGATGGATAAGGGTTGGATACATATTACCCCAAGGTGTATTCCGGCTTATGTTGATGGTTGTGACATGTTCTTAGACTTTGCGTTCATGGGCATGGATGTTGGGTCACAAATCTGTTGCCCTTGTAAAAAAAATCTTAACCGGTTTTACGAGACAAGAAGTGTAGTTAGAGGTTATATAATATGTAATGGATTCGAGCCTAATTATCTGCAATGTATTTATCATGGAGAACCATCTCAACTAGGTGAAACTGAGTTGGGTACTGAAGAAACAGTTTGGGGAGTTGACATGACTGGTATGGTACGTGATGCATTAGGAGCTCATCGCGATCAAGATTTTAATAGCTCTAATCAGACACCTTTATTGGGTGAAGACGAAACTGTTAACATCCTTAAAATGCTGGAACAAGATGAGAGTGCGTTGTATCCAGGATGTAAGAATTTTACCGCATTGTCATTCGTAGTTAGAATGCTGCACATCAAAGTCTTATATAACCTGCCAAATGTATGATTCGATGATATGATCCAACTATTCAAAGAGGCTCTCCCTAAGGAGGATAAGTTACCCAATTCATACTATGAAGCAAAGAAGTTGAAGAATTCCTTAGGGTTTACCTACATAAAGTATGACGCTTGCCCCGAAAACTGCATGTTATACTGGAAGGAGAAGGCACATTTGGAGAAATGTGATTTTTGTGGTGAAGATAGGTATAAACCAATTCCGCAGGGGGATGACCTAGATGGGACCACTCCGACTACCAAGATTTCTCGCAAAAAAATACGCTACTTCCCTCTCAAACCTAGAATTCAACGATTTTTTTTGTCCTCTAAAACCGAAAAGTCAATGGTATGGCATGAAAAAGGACGTACTAAAGAAGGCATACTTAAGCATCCAGCTGACTCCTTAGCGTGGAAATTGTTTGATGAAAAGTACCTTGAATTCGCCAGTGATCCTCACAATTTAAGATTGGGCTTGGCTTTAGATGGATTTAATCCATTCAGGACGATGACCATTGCTCATTGTACATGGCCAATATTGTTGACGCAATTTAACTCGGAGCCGTGGATATGTACGGGGCAAGGTAATATGATTTTGTTGATCCTTATTGATGGACCTAAGTCGCCTGGAAAAAATTTAGACATTTACCTGCAACCCTTAATCGATGATCTGAATGATTTCTGGCATCAAGGTGTACGCACATTTGATGCAGCAACTGGTGAAATGTTCACATTACATGCATCTCTTATGTGGACTGTAAGCGACTTTCCAGCGTACGCCAATTTGTCTGGATGGAGTACGAAAGGATAATTAGCATGTCCTCCTTGCAATAAAGACACTCACCATTGATGGTTAAAATATGGTAGAAAGCACGCGTATGGGGGAAATCGTCGTTTCTTTCCTACTGCCAACAGCTACCGTAAAGATAAAAGCTGTGATGGGACAGAAGAAGACAGAGAGGCCCAGCCGCTGCTATCTGGAGAAGAATTGTTCAGACAAGTAGAGCGTATTGAGAAAAAATATGGAGAGCGAGGGGTAGATGGAGATTCTGTGAATAATCAAAAGAGAGGCTCTGTTGAGGCTGGAGTTCGTGTATCCATTCATAATTGGAAGAAGAGCAGTAATATTTTCTTTGAATTGCCTTATTGATAAGGAAAATTTAATACGCCACAATCTCGACGTTATGCATATAGAGAAAAATGCTTGTGATAGTATTCTCAACACCATACTAGATATAGGGAAAAAATTAAAGACAATTTGAATGCTCGTCTCCACCTGGAGGATATGGGTAAACGAGGGTCACTTCATCAACAAATTTCGGGCAAAGGCAAATTTGTGTTACCCCCTGCATCATTCACCATGAGCAAAAGCCAGAAAGATATGTTTTTCAGCGTGTTGAAAGATGTTAAAGTACCTTATGGTTATTCATCAAACATATCCCGACGTGTATCCATGAAGGACAGGACACTAATGGGTTTAAAGAGTCACAATTTCCATATTCTAATCCAGCAGTTGTTGCCCATTGCCGTGAGAAGGACACTTCCGAATAATTTTGTCCAAGTACTCATCGAGTTGAGCTCTTTCTTCAGACAATTGTGTTCAAAGTCATTCGATCCAGCTAATTTACTTCAGTTTTAGCAGAAAGTAACACTAACTCTCTGTCATCTTGAGAAAAATTTTCCGCCGTCCTTTCTGGATATCATGTTACATCTCCCTATCGACTTAGCTCACGAGGCGACAATTGCTAGCCCTGTAGCATATCGGTGGATGTACCACGATGAAAGGTATAAGTAACTAACTATAACATGATGTAAATTGAATATTAAATGTGTGGTTCATATAATATATATCATGCGACAATTGTAATGCAGGTATTTGCTGACTCTAAAAAAATATGTACGCAATAGGAGTCGTCCAGAAGCTTCCATAGCAGAGGGATACCTACTTGAAGAATGCTTAACGTTTTATTCAAGATATTTCGATGAGGATGTTGAAACCAAACTTAGACGTCGGACTCGCAATGACAGCAGTGAATTCGGTCGTCCTTTGGGTGCGGGGAGGACTGTACATCTAGATCCACTCATGTTGGAGCAAGCGCATAGATATGTGTTAACGAATTCAGAATCAGTTGACCCTTACCGTGAGTAAGTCTTCCGTCTCAGTGTAACCGATGTGAGTTTCCAAATATTTTTCCTAGAAGTCTAATATATTTTTTGTCAAAACTGCAACGAACACAAAGCGCGTATCAAAAGGGTTAACCCTCGATTATCGGGATGGATAAATTACACAATGAGAAGTTCTCAACATGGTTAAGAGGTCAGGTAAGTTAAACATTTAACATTAATTAAATAACAAAACAATGTAGTTGCAATGATATTTGAATATGAAGCCTCTGAAAAATGTAGATGCAAAGCTTAGGCGGGAATGACGTAGTCATAAATCTTTCACAAGGACCTTCGGAATGGGCAATTAGATATTCCGGATATGTAATAAATGGTTTCAAATTTCACACCAAACGACGTGAACTAAGGAGGAAGATTTAAAACAGTGGGATTTGGATTAGTGCGTCAACTGATAGCTATGCTAGTTGAGCGGATAGGAGACCAGCTACTGGTGATGTACCATTCTACGCTGCTTTAAAGGATATTATTGAGCTGCTTATGGTAATAGTTTTGTTTTGTTCAAGTGCGACTGGGTTGACAGTCGTTATGGCATGAAAGAGGACGATTTCAAGTTCACCTTGGTTAATTTTAGGCATTTGCTTTATAACGATAACACTGTGTCAGCTGAACCATTTGTCCTTGCATCGCAAGCTCAACAAGTTTGGTATGCGACGGATCCAGTTGATATAGATTGGAGTGTTGCTGTGAAGATGGTGCCTAGAGACAACTACGATTTTCCGGTGACTTGTGCACAAGCAGAGCCATACTGTGATCAGCAGATAGGAGAATATGGTACAGATGACAGTGAGTGTGTTAGAGGATATATGGAGGTAGTTGAAGTTGATTATGAACCAACATTCGTTCCCCAAGACATCCCCGGCAATCCAGATGACATCCCCATTAATGATGGGGTAAACGAAGATGGTTTTGAGGATGATGACAACTTCATCGAAGACGATGGTGGTGATGATACTGATCATGACGATGATGACGATTTTGACTATGATGTGAATAATGATTAGTTTGACCTTATTATTTGGTATGTAACGGGTAAACTAGTCTTCGGTATCCTTTTATGGATTATTGTTATTTGTGTAATTTCAATAAAATAGAAGGACTGTTTCGTGAAATTACAGGATTTGTCGTGTCGTGTCATTTGTGGATTTGTGTTTGACTCTCTATCTGACCATCTCGGCACTTGGCCAACTCATTTTCAGTAAGTATGCATCAGTTTTCACTCTATGATTGAATGCGCATGACTTTGGTGGATGTATTATGTTAATAATTAAGTAGTTTCTTATTTTAGGGATACCATGGTGGCGAGGAAGCCTAAACGGTTTTCCGCTCGCTCTATGTCTGATGTCATAGAAGATGGTTCCGCTACCCCTGATCTAGAAGCCGATGCATGGCATCAAACTCACACTCCACCAACTCCTGATTTTCACCACAAGACACCACACAGTGCATCAACACCACAAGAAGGCGGTTCAGGTAAAATAGTAAATTTTGTTTTCTCAGAATTTATTCCCTTCTATTTATATGGTTATGTTTTGCATAGTTTTCAAACGACTAGGAGGGTCTACTAATCAATCAAATGGAGCAACAAGCTTTGAGAAGTCGGGTCCATCCGTACTGAATTCACCAAGTGTACCACATGACTCTGGCCCTGCACCATCCCCTCAGACGCCCTCCCCATATGCTTCAACCCTAGAAGATGGTGGTTCAGGTAAATTCTTGACATTTGGTTGTATAAAGTTATTACGCCCTACGTATTACGAAGCGCCGTGACATTACTTCTTAACAACTAGGAGGTTCTACTAATCAACCAAATGCTACAAGGATCGTTCCATGTTCAGGTAAAGTCGCGACGTCTGCCGACGTTCAACTGAATTTCTCTGCTGTTATTACTTAATTATGCAACTCGTAAATATATGTCCTTTTCATTTTTATTGACAACTAGGAGGACCATCAATTTTTGGAAGACAAAGGGTAAGGAAAGCTAGAGGAACTTATAAACTATTCAAGGACTGGGGAACAGGGTTTAAAATTCCCCTCCATTTCAACCAATATAATGTGCCAGTAGGGGATTGGAGAAGTGTGTTTCAGAGTCAGCTGGGGCATCTTGCAAGGAAGGGAGAACTACTGCCCTAGTATACACAGATTGGCGGTATCTAGAACCAGTGTTCGCAGTGAAACAGGAAGAGATGTAGAATCTCATAAAGGTCATACATTTTACCCTTTATATTTGCCAATTATATTTGCAAAATTATACTGATTAATGAAGTGTTTCGTAATTGTACCAGCAAAATGCTACCGTTATTGAGGAATACAAATAAGTTTGCATGCGAGATCTTGGGCGAAAATGGTCGAACTGAAAGCACGCACTCAAGAATGAATACTATGAACCATTTAAAGACAAGCCTGAACTGGTAGCCATATGTCCGCCACGGGTGGAACCAAGACAATGGCCGATATTGGTCAAATAATGGAAGACGGAGGTACTCTGTCATCTTGGTTCTGTCGTATTATTATTATTATTATTATTATTATTATTATTATTATTATTATTATTATTATTATTATTATTATTATTATTATTATTATTAATATTATTATTATTATTATTATTATTATTATTATTATCTTTATTATTATTATTATTATTATTATTATTATTATTATTATTATTTTTGTTGTTGTTGTTGTTGTTGTTGTTGTTATTGTTATTATCATTATTAGTATTACTAATATTAATAATATTATTGCATTAATATCAATGATAAAATTGAGATTTTCAATTTTGTTAGTCACTACGTTATTTATCGCCGATCTTGCTCGTGTTCGTGACTCCTGCTTCTATGTTCATCTTAGGCTAGGAGTCAGAATAAGGTAAATAGAGGCAAGCAAAAGAGCGTTCATAGAAGTTGAAGGAAATGCCAAATGCAAGTGAGAGAAGAGGTATTTTCGACATACACTGCTTTGTGTAATTAAGTTATAATTTATTCATGGACGTGACGGTTCTAAGCTCTAGTCGGCATCGATTGGCTATTTCAGCTGAAGAACCAGGGGAAAGACTTTGATCGTCCAGCAGTCTACATGAAAACATACGCGAATGATGTAGACGCTGCTGAAAACATTGTGCGTGTTTCCCGGCGACACTTAGTTTTTCTACGAGTATTTGAGTTTGTGTATATAATGTCTAAATCACATGCGCGAACGAAATTTTCATATGTTAACGGTTACGGCTCGTGTTGCAGGTGAAGTTTATTGAGAAGCTCCAGCCACCTGAAGGTTGTGAAGTACCTGTCGATGAGCATAGTGAATCAGTGTTTGAAGAAGTTTTGGGGCCAGACAACAGAGTTTGTATGCGAACAATGGGCATTGGACTTTGTCAAAAAAAGGTTAAGAGTTGCATGAAGAGCTAAACAGGAGATGCAAAAAAAATGGAGAGGAGGTGCAACGACAGGTACAACAACAAGTACAACAAGCGTTACTTCAAATGACCCAAGATGGTACTATGCCACCTGTCAACTTTGGTCAGAATGGCGGAGTAGGGTCTTCTCCATCGCCTGCTGAGAAGGTACCACCATCAACTGATAATGGAAGGCGCCAAGCTCCCTCGCCTGCTCATCAAAATGTCCGGCCTCCATCGCCTGCTGAAGTTGTTTCTCCAGCGCCTGCGCAAGATGCCATCGGCTCGCCATCCTCTACTTGTCGTCCACCGAAACCTGCTGAGGTCAATGTAAAATCCTTAATAACAAAATATGTCCTAGCACAATGTTACCTTTCCTAATTTTTTTTTTTTTTGTTTGAAAAGAAAACTGTCACCCATGTGGTGTTGTATGGCGAACCAAACAAAAGCGCTGTGGCGAGAGGGAATTTGATTTCCGGGATAGAAAAAAAAAGTGGTACATGGAATAACATTGGCAAAGAGTACCTTGAAATTTTGGTGAAGCAGGTGGCAAGGCCAGAAGAAGATATCGGTTCTATTCAAATGGACGGTGTGAGGAAATTGGGAGACGCTTTGAACAAGACAATACCTTTTTGATAACTTTGTAAATATTGCAGCTTAAAAAGGCTACGCCGGCATAGTATGCTGCTCGTTCTAAGCTGGCAGTGAACATAACATATATATATATATATATATATATATATATATATATATATATATATATATATATATATATATATATATATATATATATATATGTACTAGGTATTGTTCGTGCCTATAGGCACGCCTAAAAAAAATCATAAAAAGACACTAAACGTATCTATTCCACACTCTCCTTCACACAAAAGATTCAATAAAATACATTGAGAAATATTTCTACCAAGTGACCCATTGTTTTATTGAGCAAAAATGAAGCATCTCGTTGAATGCAAGCAAATAGGGTACCCGCCTTCGTAAAAAAAATGAGATATTAGAGCCAATTCTCTTGATCGCCAAACAATAACAGTGCATCGTCTATAAAGAAGTGTGCATCAAATCTAGAAATTCTAATAAAAAAATCAGGGCAAACAAAAGCGTCGAATAAGCTACAACAATTCTACATTGTAGAATTGCAGCAATTTCCATAGAATGAGGAGATAGACTTTAGTTCATGGATAAATGTCAACCTTCATGAACACGGGATAAGCAGTATCATTAGAGCCGCTGTGTCAACCACCAAAGACCTGACATTATTAAACATTGGACACCGAATTATACCCATGTGCTCACACTCAAAAGTTACTTCCATACCTCCTTTGTTATTGGCAGAACATGAAGCTGTATCGGTGAAAATGATGCATCAGATTTCAAAAAATCTGCTTCAACAACATGGCTAATCTTCTTTGAGTTTGCTGCATATGAGTCATTTTTGATCGCCCATAAAACTCAAAAAGTTTGATACCATTTTGGCCACAATATGACTTGTATCCCATCTAACCTCTGTAGTCTGTGTGGAATTGTGTGTATAGTCTGGCTCTGGCATAAGAGTTCTTGTCTAAAAAGTACCAGAAATTTACAAAGCAAATTTGGTTCGTAAACATTAAGAAACATTTATGAATAATCGTGAAAATTAGTTATCAGAAAAAGTTAAATAACAATAATTGCCAAAGTAATCCCACTTCTTTCTTGATGATTAGAGAGCATGCAAAGAATATATGTATAACGTACATGTCCAAAAAAATTATCTTTAGCATGTATATAACTTGTCTTGAATAAGACTCGTGGAAATCTTCGAACACGGTTAAAAAAAAAAAAACAAACAAAAAAACAAAAAAACAAAAAAAACAAAAAAAAAAACTACAGGGTAACTATACATTAGTCCTTAAGACCTGTCTAAAACACAACAAAATCTAGGCACCGTAGATTCATTAATCATGAAAATGTGTTGAAAGAAACAAAAAATTACACAGTAGCCCTGCATTTAGTTTTGAGAGAACCTATCTGAAATGAAACAACAACAAATTGACACATTACCCTACTATCCGTGTTTAGAACTATATTGAAATTAGTCGACTTAACCACTAAAACCAAAGATGAACATCATCATCATCTTGCATCTTTGCCAGCACTCATTGTCACCACTTTGAGTTCTTTTGTATCCGAATTCACAACAATCTTACTTAGTATAAAAGTGAAGTTTTTTACTCAAAAATTTTTCTAGCTCTCCATCCCATTTCTGCCATTGAGAAGTAAAATTGCTTTTCCTTACTCTGGCAATGACTTTGTTATATAATATTGTAATATTCAGTAGTACGATACTCATGTTCTTCATCTGTTTCAGCAGCATGAATTGGCGGTAAAACCTAAAACAGATGAATGTCGAAGCAGCCGCATCACCACCAAGTGGATCCCCAAATATAATAAAAATAATAAAAATTGTAAAAGAAAATATGTAAAAGACTAAAGATTATAATTGATACATGAACATTCATGTTATGGAGTCCGAAATTGAGATGAGAAGAGAAAAGTTTACCTCCCAGAGGTTGGTCAAAGGCTCGATTCGTGCCCTTCATTTCATATCTGGAAGAATCTTAGAAACAATAAAGAGGTGAAAGCAAGTTTGGAGGGTGAGAGAGGGAGAGAGTTCGAGGATATTACACAGCTGAGATTAAGAGAAGAGTTCAACGCTGGTGCTCGTCCCATCCGAAGAGAAGTTACATGATCTACTGGTACAGACAGGAAGAGTAGAACATTTGAGGATAGTACATGGTTGCTTCTGCTGACAGAGAAGGTGGGAGAGGAGTACCTGGTAGATGGTGTTGGCTGGGACAGGAAGAGTAGAAAGTCGCCGTCCGCAGAAAAAAAAAAGTGATATGGGTGAAAATAATGCATCAAGCACTTATGCATCCTTGGCAAAATGAGATACCAGTCCATCATAGCGAAATGGGTTGCAGAACCCTTTCAACCTTCACAGAAACCAAAAAATTCAATGCTAATCCGAAATAGACAGACAAATGTTAATAGGAAGAAGAGAAAACCTTCACCAGTAATCAGCATTCAGCACGTCAGTTTCAAGTTGATACTTGAGAATGGATCAGTTGTTTTACCAGATAAAGAAATAAAGATGTCCTGTGGATTTCGAATTGCCTAGAAACAACCCACTGAATGATCTACAATAGAGTTGAGTCCATTGAGACTGATGAAAGTTAATTAGTACTTAAGAACTCGTCATATTATGATGATATGAAACGTATAACAATTGAAGGTGATGTTATGCGTTCCATTAGAAACAGAGAGAGGTCTACCTGATCGAAGAGCAAGCAGCCCATGGATCGAGTCTTCTTCAAACCTGGGAAGAGACGAACAAAAAGTAAAACAATGGTTGCAGGAACAGCCAAAGATGAGAGTGTGCAAGGGAAGCTCACACGTGTGGTGGTTGTGGATTAATCAATTTTAGCAATGCAAGTAAAAGAACATAGTGGTAGCTTGAGGAATTATGAAGCCCAAGGGAGTCCTTGTGGAAAAGTTATGGACACTAATAACAATTCTGTCACTGAACAAACCCTGGAGATATGCATAGCAAAACCCTGTAAGTGATACTGAGATCAAAGTGCTATCCAATGTCATATTCATGTACACCCTGCATAGCAAGAAACGTAGCATCAACTCAAACCAAGATCAACAATAACAGAGTAGTGAAAGGAGCAGAAGTAGTACCAAACACCCCAATCAAATAGATCTGAACATAAACCACAATATCCATAATCAATCATAACGAAAACTCAGAATTTAATGTCAATGGTGGCCGAAACTTCAGAAGACGGAGTTACAGATCGAAACCTGGCCAATAAAAGATGCTGAAATCGACATAGAAACCCTAACAGAAACTAAGATCGAGAGAGAATGGCTTAAGATGGAAGGTTAGAATAGAGCAGAGAGATGAGAGACAGCTTACCTCATAGTTGCCTGGCAAAGCTCACGCCGAATATGGGCGATCTGGTTGTGGTCGCACTGGAAAGAGAGACCGAGAGAGAAGGGAGATCGTTTTGACGTTCAAAACTGACGATAGGCTTCAAGCTCATCTCAGTTGATCTAAGGGATCATAACGTTTACTGAAAGTGTAATCTAGCGGTTCAAAATGTCTATTCAAAATGTCTTTCGAAAATTTTTTTCAAAAATATGCATGGGACCCACACCGTTCTGTTTTATTATTTATATATATATATATATATATATGTATATATAGGTAAGCTTTCTTATTCTGCTTTTTTGTGGTCATTTAATTTTGTGTGTTAGTTTTTCAGTTTTGATGAATAGGCTAATTCGCTGTGTGATAGGCGATAAAATAGTTAGTATTTATTCATACTTGCTTCTGTTTAGTTTTACCCCTCATGGTTCAATATTGAGCTTCCCTTCACGCTATCCATGTTCTCTTCTTCAAACACTTTTTCCAGGGTGTTGGACTGGTATTTATCAAGTGTTGGACTTTTGTTGTGCTAGTCACAATGTTTTACGAACCCTGCACATTGAGTTAGCTACCTAACCATCATCTCAGAATAAATGTTATCGCACTTTTATTTGTTGTCTTAGAAATCAACTTGGTTTCTTCGATTTCTTTCGAAAAAAATGATGTAAAATACCTTAGCTGTGTACAGTTTGGGTTTGCTGCTTAGTTGTACTGTCCGTATACTTATGATGCTATGGTTATCTTTGTTTAGGGCTATCCAGGCTTTTGGCACGTGCACGTTATCGTGACCGTTTTGTCCCAGCGCACCTATGTGAAGCAGGAGCGCGCTTTTTGAAGCCCCTTTGTCGCACTATAGGGATACAGATAGAGCTACCACAGTGGTTATACTTGGAAATAGCTAGCGCAAAAGTCCCAGAGCATAGATTTTTTGGTACAGTTTTACAGAGCACTGTTTGGTGAATTATGCCTTAAATGGCCATTTTGTGGAGATATATGGATTTACAGTTTCTGAAATGTGTTTTCTCTGCAAAATTAAAGTTCAGTAGATGGTTGTACCATGCATGTGCTTCATTTGTTGTTGTGTTTGATTGTTGGATTATGCCAAAAAGGCAATAGTTTAGATGTGTGTGATTGTTGGATTGCGCCTAAAAGGCTACAGGCTTGATTACTCCAGTAGTAAACTGCAGTGGTTGCAGGGTAAAGGTCACATACGGCGAGAATACACTTCTGTCGTTTTCTGTAAACACAAAAACGTCAAAAAAAACAATGTTGCCGTAAATGTGTACTATCAAACACGGCAAGAGAAACAGCTAATATGGCTAAAACACTTGCTATTCACCGAATAACAAAGACGGCGGGATACTCTTTTCGTCGTATTTGATAGAAACCAACAACCGCAATGAAAAAGCAATAACGGCTCAATTAATTTTCTCATAAGATAGATCAAACACGGCGAGAGTTATTTCGTTGCCGTATATATCCTAACATATACGGCGAGCACTACCTCAGTTTGTATTGAATATATGCAGCGAGAGCTTATATTTGGTGCTAGTTTTTCAGGCCGCAAGGCATAAATGTCAGACTACCTAGCGTCCGGGCCAAATTTCGTCGTTTATGTCTTAAACGGCGAAAAAAGACCATAAACTGCGAAAATATGTCGCCGTTTTTTGGTCCGTTTCAAGTAGTGTAAGTTCACTTAACTAATCTGTGTATGCAGGATGGATTAGTTAGATTCAAAACTGATATTGAGTTATTATAACTCTTTATTACTCGTTTTATATTGATTTACAGTTATATCTACTCAGTTGGATATAGAAACTGGATTTAATCTAAGGCAAAATTAGCCCTCGTGGTTCCCAGCCTATCTTGTTGCTATTTTGTCTAGACGTTGTTTGATCTTTGTTGTTGAGTGTGTGCACGTTTGTTGGGCGTTCCAACGTTCATAAATAAACCACTTTGCTATCCAAGCATAGCTATTGAAAAATGCATATCAGGAGAGAGGATTTATAGGAATTCAGTTCCTAAAATCTCTCAGAGTTGTTGCAGAATGTTGATAAAAGATTAGAATTTGAATTTCAAAAGTAGACACACAGAGAGAGGCTGATCAACTTTGTAATGTAAGAGAGTTACAAGAGAGATCAAGTTACTGAACTCTTCAAACAATCAGGCCAATCAACACTGCAGGAATTGAAGATTATTCATCAAATCAGAAGAACACTTCCAAGCTTCATCAGCTTATCTTTTCTGAGTTCTTCTACTTGTACTGAAGTGTATTATTCATTATATCTTTCTAAAACCTCACAAAACTTAGTATTTTAGTTGTTCAAGTGAACAACAAGAGGTTCTTATTTTTTCAAGAGGTTGTAGCTGGTAACTAGATGGGTTGGGAACCACAAGTTGTATAAGTGTAAGGTAGCTCAATTAGGCTTGAGATTTAGGGCTAAATCTGGGTGATTAATAAGAAGTTGTGTTGAATTCCTGGAGGGATTAGATCCCCGAGGCAGAGACTAGGTCCAATTGTGACTGAACTCTGTAAAAATCCCTGTGTTCTTGTCATTTATTTTGTTTTTTTTCATTCCAGTTAAGAACAGGCAGGTCCGGAGCTGTTGAGGATTTTCAATCTCAAAGCTTCGAAACTTCTGTGAGTGGGAATTATATCTCTATCTTCTCAAATCTTTTTTAAAGGTTTGAGATATCAACTGCATAACTACTTAAAGTTCTAAAAGGCTGGTTTTGAGCAAAACTTTCCATACTCTATTCAACCCCCTGTTCTAGAATATTACATCCAGTTATTCTACTTGCATTACATCCGATCCTAATCTTATCCGACCATGTACTATATGGATCTACTTATCGGATTTGGATCAGCTGAATTAACTTTGTAGCAATTCGAGAAGCTATGGTCTTCACACGAACACGCATGAAATATCGGAAAAATCACGACACTACTTTGATTTCTTGAAAAGAAAAATCAAACATGCGTGAATACGCTCGTTTAAATAGAAAAATACTAACCCTAACATAGACAGTTCCACTTTACGGGCCGGGAAGGAAACGACAAGAAAACTTTGTTTGTCATTTAACTAAATAACGTAAGTAAAAATAATTACTAGCTAACAATAATTAATTAATAAATAATTAAATACTAACTAATTAAATAACAGATCGTTTGAACTTTATCAATTCTCGCGGTTGAAAAGCACCTTGTCATCAAGGTGAATGTGTTGAAATCTTCAATAAATTCAAGATAATGCTTGTACTTCGCGTACATGATTTGCCTGGATCAAATTGATGGCGAACAATTTGGGTAACATCACTTTGGAGGTTAAATCTATTAAAGCGGAGATCGGAAATGAACCCGCGAGGTCATAAACCCCTAGGTTAGAGTCTGTTGCTCATAAAAATGTTGTAGCGACTGAGAAATGAGCTCAACATATGTTGGTAGCTCACTTAGAGTCAACGTGGAGCTGAGGGCTTAGCAGGAGCCAACCGAAAGCCGAGCCTAAGCCGAAAAGAGTTCCAGCTAACGGAGTCGGGCTACCCTTTGCGGCTAGATCGATCCGAATGCCTGGGTATTGTAGTCGCAATGGGTGAAGGGTCTGGTGGGGGTATTCTACGGCCGTTTGGTGTTTGTTAAGGTCCTCGACAGGCGGATGGGTGTCGTTAGGGTTCGGTTGAGACTGGCGGTTGTTGGTAGGAGGTAAGAGGTGGTCGGAGATCGGTTGGATATGGTCGTGATGTGGTCGTCCTCCATCTGCGGCAGCGACTTTGGGATCATCACTGGCTGCTGTTGAATCTGGTCTGAGCAGAGTGGTGGGGTCGCTGCTCTGTAGTTGGGCTTGGGTCAGATGCAATTGCGGCAGGGTCAGCGCCTGCAACTGGAGCGGCAATGGCAGTGTTTGTTGCTACTGCATCTGTGGGAGCAGCGACGACGATTCCTGTTTTATTCTTGCTGGTTCATGCTTTGTTTGGCTGCATCCCAAGGGATCTTTCCATCTTCTCTAGTATTGCATCCATCTTGTCCAGAATTATTTTTGCTAATTTTTTGAAGGTATCATGGTCTAGGGCGCTTAACATGATGAATTCACCCACTGTACATGGTAAAACTTAATGAAAGCACCAATTTGTTAGGTTTTACCTAACATTGTAGCAATTTTAGAAGCTACAGTCTCCACATGAACATAAACACCCACAAAAATACGAAAAAAAGTATAGACACAACTTTGAATTTTTGATTGATTGATTAAAACATGCGCAAATATACTCGTTTAAAAAGAAAAATACTAACCCATACTCAAAAAATTTGACATTAGGAGCCGAGAAATAATCGACAAGAAAACTCAATTCTTTATTTAACTAATTAACGTAATTAAAATAATGAGTAATTGGCACTTAACACTTAACATTTGTTTACATACGAACTAAAATTAACGAATTAAATAACAAATCATATACTATTTGATTCGGGTCCGACCCAATGTCATCATATTTCAACACCAGTAAATAATAATTTACGGGCTACTAAAACAGAGAACCAGGGCTGTAGGGCCAGTTCGCGCGCTTTAAATGCGGGGTAGACAATACGGTCAGCGACTTTCGCGAACGACACAGTCAGCCTCTATTCACTTAGGTGTTGTAGACCACCACCCTACACCCAAAGATATGAAATCACAACTCATGTAGGTATCCGCTCTCTCTTGACCGTCCCTACAATTTCGGGCAAAGGAAATATCTTGCGACCTCCATTCTATTCTTCTCTCTCATCATAGTGCCATCATGACCTTATGATCATAACTCTCACCTATCCGTTCCACTTTTGTCCTCTTAAACCAACACACTGTAAAAGCATAAAGCTTTCACAAAGAAACCATCTTTTTTCAAACTTCCTTTTCACTCTCTCTCATCCTCTTCAATCATAAAGCACTTGATTACGAAATGATTTTACTCCTCTTCTCTTTCCAGCCTCTTTTTTCATCTCTCTCTGTGTTTTCTCTGCTTTGCTCCGTATCCCTATCTGTTCTACCACCGCATTTATCGCATCTCTCTCTGTCTCTCTCTCTCTCTCATTTTCTCACTTGGAGGAATGAGCCATCTAGGGATAAACATCCCCCACACTTTTACTTTCTCTCTCATGTCAACTTCAAAGTGTCTTTGGGCAATTTTGTTCCAACTGTCAACGTGCGAGCCTGCAACATTTATACTACTTCCACTAATTGTAGTTCTTTACGTGTAATTAGAAATATAAATATTTCTCTTCTGAAAAAAAGAAATTTAAATATTTCCTTCTTCTGTTTTCAGGGAAAGACTTTTACAGATAAATTAGAACTCGTACATCATTCTAAACCTTTCATTAAGAGGGCATCTAGCCGGAGGGGACTTGAAAAAATAAATTACTATTATTGTTTTAAAACATTTCTGAAGTACTGAAATACGGAACAATATAAGACAATAGTCATTACAAATTGAAACCCAAACGGCTTTGTTTTAGCGAAACCCAAACGGTTTTTGGTTTAACCTGAAAACAATGCATGTGTTTGATGAAAAAAGTTATGCTGTTAAAAACTTAGTAATGCAACATTTTCGTTTGTTAATGAAAATATCACTTCATATTTTTATACTTACTAATAAAATAATGATAGGTCTAATTAGATATCGTAGTGTTAATAAAAAAGGAGGGGTAAATTGATCATTTTTATTGTTTAAGAAGAAAAAGTCTAAAAAAATTTCATGAAACACAACTTCTTTCAAAATTGAGTTCGTACATTACGAAGCCAAAAGTCAAAATTCAAAAGCTGTCATAGAAAAAGTCATGCTAAACCTTCAAAACAGATTAAAAGTTCAAAGTGGATTAAAAACTGGAAATAAGTCATACCAAACCCACCCATAATGTGAAAATAGTTGATGACACAAAGCTAAATTAAGGTATATATGAGTTTTGTAAAAAAAAATGTTTCTATTCAAAAGTCAGTTATACAACAGTTTTGTTGTTTAATAAGTTAGTGATGTCACAGTTTTGTTGTAAAAATTACTATTACATTATTTTTTTATCTATCCATTGACTTATTAAAATTGAATATAGAGGGTATTATTGTCATTGGAGGGAGGGGAGTCACAAAAAAAGCTCATGAAATCCAACTCTTTTCTTCCACCAAGTTTACACTACAAGCTAAAAAGTCAAAATCTAAAATACACGTAAAATGTTACATACCAAAACCCTAACAGACAATTTAAAAAGTCAAAAAATAGATTTTGGATAGAAAGACAAAATAAAACCATTACAAAACCACCCAATGACGTGTAGGCATTCTATGACTATCTTTTCCTTATAAACTGGATATAGTAAGAAAAAGCTAAGGCAAGGCAACAAAATTGGAAGAGCACAAGTCCCTACAATCCTCAAAAATGAGCTCCCACAAACTAGGGAGACTCCATCACTCAAACCAAGTTGAAATTGTTTGTAGCAAAAGCATATACTATAAGAAAATTAGACGAAAAGGAAACTCCACCAGCAGAAGCCTTGTTCGCACTTCCTTAGTACTGATGTTGTAGTAATCCGAACAGAAGATCAAGCCTTCACATCATCATTGATTCTCTTAGCAGAGACCAGATCACAAGAGATAGAGGTATAATTTCCAAACAGTGGGCCATTTACCCTTTTCCACATGTGTCAGCAGGGAAATACAATGGGTGATTGTCAGTGGCTCTTAGAGGACGAAATAGAGCCTATTCCCAAGAAACTAATTAAGGTAGGAGAAACGAGGGTTTTAATGGAGAAAGCAGTAGGGGGTACGCAAGTGCCACAAGTTCCCCCAAATCAACACAATCACTTAAGAGATGGGATAAGGACTCATCAAGAGCCATAGAAAGGGAAACCGATGTAGCGGTTAAGGATGATCCTATTACAGGATTCATTAGAGTGAAGTTTGTTGGGGGACAAAATCCAGATAAAAGATGCATAGCTTGGGGGGGGGGGGGTCAAACCTTCTAAATCTAATTCCAATTCAAGTTTGTTAGGATCCAGCAACAGTTAAGGTGAATGTATGCTATAAAGATAAAGAAATAAACGAAGAGTCTCATATTGATAATTGAAACGATGAAGCCATTAAAGGCTGATACATGAATAGGTGCAAGAGAATGAATCTGTCGATTGATTCATCTCATACAGAAGAGATGAATTTATACAGGAATAATATGACCTAACCTAACCATGGTAATAAGTGACCATGGTTTAACAGCTGGCAATGACTGGCAATGAACCGTTGCACAACGCTGTTATAAAACTTTGGTTATTACAAACTGACCCATAGGTTTTCTGTAATAGAAAAGGGACCTCTGACTTTGTCTTGAATAGCAGTTTCATCCTTTCTCTTAATACACCCCTTCAAGTTGATGGTGGTTTGTCCAGCAGCAGCTTGCTTTTGAGAAATTGGAAGCGGTCCGTGGTCAGCCCCTTAGTGAAGATGTCAGCAAGTTGATTGTGGCTGGAAACATAAGAAATGCACAAATGTTTAGCAAGAACCTTTTCTCTTACAAAGTGATAATCCAATTCGATATGCTTTGTACGAGCATGAAGAATTGGATTAGCAGTCATAGCAATCGCAGAATAATTATCACACCAAATTAGAGGAGCATGAGGGAGAAAAAGATTAAGATCTCTAAACAAATATTGTAGCCAAGTAATTTCTGCAGCAGTAACTGCAAGTGATCTGTATTCAGCTTCAGTTGACGAACGGGCTATGGTGGGCTGTTTCTTAGCAGCCCAATGGACTGGATTGGGCCCAAGAAAAATTACAAAGCCCGTTGTGCTGCGACGGTCTGTTGGGTTACCGGCCCAATCAGCGTCAGAAAAGGCCTGCAAAGGAAGATAGCCATTTTGATAGAAAAGACCAGTTGCTTTTGAACCTTGACGATATCTTAGAATTCGTTTTGCACCAGTTAGATGCACATCAGAAGGTTTATGCATAAACTGGCAGAGATGGTTTACTGCAAAACATATATCTGGCCGTGTGAAAGTGAGATATTGCAAGGAGCCAACTAGTTGCCTAAAAATAGTAGGATCTGCCAAAGAAATGCCATCATCAATGTGATATTTTGTACCAGCAGGAAGAGGAGTTGGACAAGGTTTGCAATTGTGCATGTTAAACCTTGTCAACAAATCTTCAATGTACTTAGTTTGGCAAATGTAAATGCCATTTTTGGATCTTTTAATTTGTAGACCCAAAAAATAAGTCAAGGGTCCAAGATTTGTCATGTCAAATTGTTTGTGAAGTAAAGAAACAAGTTTGGGAATGAACTCAGTGTCATCTCCTGTGACAATAATGTCATCAACATATAAAAGCAAAATGGTAGTTTTCTGATTGTGACCTCTCAAGAACATAGAACTGTCAGCAGTAGAGGCAACAAAACCCAGATTTAACAGATAAGTGGTAAATTCCTCAAACCAGGTCCTGGGAGCCTGTTTGAGTCCATATATGGACTTATGGAGTTTACAAACATAGTTGGGAACAGATTTGTCAATAAAGCCAGTGGGTTGAGACATATAAACTGTCTCCTTTAATGTGCCATGTAAAAAGGCATTTTTCACATCCAGCTGCTGCAAAGGCCAATTAAAGTGAGCAGCAAGAGCTAAAATGATTCTAACAGTAGAGTGTTTGATAACTGGGCTAAAAGTTTCATCAAAATCAAGCCCTTGTGTTTGGTGAAAGCCTTTGGCAACTAAACGTGCCTTATATCTAGAAATTGTGCCATCTTGATTATATTTGGTACGAAAAACCCATTTTGTTCCAACTATGTTTGCATTTGGAGGTTTTGGCACTAAAGTCCATGTATTTTGCTTTTGGAGGCTAAGTATTTCATCAGTCATAGCATCACGCCACTGTGAAAATTTACTTGCCTCACTATAAGTAACAGGATCACAAGGAGGAGAAGCAGCAGCTTGGAAGCCACTCTTCCTCTTAAAGATACCTGATTTACTTCTAGTTTGCATTGGATGACTAGAAGTAGTAGAAGAATGAGGGACAGGGACAGGACCTGTGTCAGAAATTATATCATCATTCACAGGGGTTTCAGAAATCATACCAGTCTGAGGTGTTTGCATATGAGGTGATGCCCTAACCAACCTAGATGGATGATTCTGAGAAGGAGATCCAAGCTCAGGTGGCAGTGTCTCTGAAGAGTTTAAGCCATTAGCTAGAGCTGGTCTCACTATGCAGGACTCAGGTGGCAGTGTCTCAGATGAGTGTAAGCCATTAGCTAGAGTCTGCATTGGAACTGTGGGAGTCACAGTTTCTGTCATAGGGACAGTGCTGGGAACTGAGGGACCTGCAGAAGTGGAGAAAATTGGCAAAGTGTCAGTAGAAGAAGTAGCATTGGAAGGAGATGCAACAGTAGTAGCAGAATTAGATGCAAATGGAAATTCATTTTCATTAAATAACACATCTCTGCTAACATGAAACTTTTGTGTGGTTTTATCAAAACATAAGTAACCCTTGTATCCAGTAGCATATCCCAGAAAAACACATGGTTTTGTTTTAGGATCCAATTTAGAGGTATTGTAAGGTCTTAAGTATGGGTAACATGAACATCCAAAAACTTTTAAATGAGATAAATCAGGTTTGGATCCAAATAGCAGTTCATATGGTGATTTAAAAGCAGTAACTTTACTAGACATGCGATTAATCAAATAAACTGCAGTTTCAAAGGCATGGTACCAGAAGTATTTTGGCAAAGAGGCATGTTGCATAAGAGTGACAGCAGTCTCAACTAAATGCCTATGTTTTCTCTCAGCTAATCCATTCTGCTGAGGTGTGTGAGGGCAAGACTTCCTATGTGAGATACCATGTTCTTGCAGAAATTTTTGAAATACAAATGACACATATTCACCTCCTCCATCAGACTGTAGAATTTTAATATTATAACCAAGAAGTTTTTCAATATGAGTTTTAAATTTTGGAAAAACACCTGCAACTTCAGATTTGTGATAAAGGGGAAATATCCAAGTGTAGCGAGAGAAATTGTCAACAAACAACACATAAAACTTGTAACCATTATAGGATTTCACAGAAGCAGGACCCCAAACATCAGAGTGTAATATATGTAAAGGAACAGAAGTAACAGTAGTAGAATGCTGGTAAGGTAACCTTGACATTTTTCCTTTCAAACAAGGTTCACACATATGAGTTCCACTTTTAACAGAAGACAAAGATAAATTAGGTAAAGTTTTAAACAAAATTTCATCAGTTGGATGCCCTAAACGAGCATGCCACAAAGGATCACATATTTTACGACCAAGAAGAGCTTGAGGTTTTGTCAAAAAAGCTGATGGTAGAGTGTGAATGGGATAAAGCCCATTTTCACTCTTGCCTTGATATAGGATTAAATCCGAAGCCTTGTCCTGTATGTAAAAGGTAGATGCATCAAAAACAAATCTGCAATTGTGATCTAAACAAAGTTTATGCACAGATAAAAGATTAACAGCAAGATTTGGAACATGTAAAGTATTTGCAAGTTGAAAAGAATGAGTAGAGGTGGTCAAGAGAGAAATACCAGAGTGACTTATGGGCATAGATGACCCATTACCAATAGACACTTGATCACTTCCATTATAAGGTTCAGCCATAGAGAGATTGTTAAAATCTGAAGTTAAGTGATTTGTAGCACCAGTTTCTGAGAGCCAAGTAGAAGAAGACCCAGCATAACCATGGTTTTGACCAGCAGAGTACCCAGAAATAGACCCATAACCAGAAAAGGGGGTTTGTGATTGTGTTGAGGCAGTCAGAGCAGTTAACTGCTCAGAGGGTTTCCTTCCCTGGTACGCATGATCCATGCGGTGCCAACAATCAATAGCACTGTGGTAGTCATTTCCACAGATTTGACAAGTAATAGGAGGTCTGTAACCTCTATTGTTTGAAAATCTACCACCACCACGGGAATTAAAGTAAGAACGACCTCCACCCCTGTTTTGATTAAAATAATTTCGACCTTGATTACGATTTGAAAAATCAGTTTGACCAGACCGACCACGACCACGACCTCTTTGATTCACATAACCACGTTGAGAGTAGGAAGCAGAAACACCAGATCCAGAACCAGAACCAGCAGAAACAGCAACAAAAGCAGTAGACGAGTTTAATTCATTTTGAGACTCAAGCATGCGTTCTTCCCCTTTTAAAAGGACATGCAGTTCTTCTAAAGAAATAGCATTAGAATGGGTTCGAAGAGACGAACGAAATGGGTTGTATTCAACAGGGAGGCCATTTAGAGTGTAAAGAAGCATGTCTTCATCATCAGTTTTAACAAGAGCAGCAGATAATTTGTCCCTAATCGTTTTTAAGCGGTGCATGTACACATCAATAGAATCTGACCTTTTTTTGATGGATTGAAGTTCAGCTTTCAGATCCAGTATGTTAGAGCGAGTTAGAGATGCATACCGTCGCTCGAGAATAGACCAAGCTTCTCGAGAAGTTGTTTGACCGATGACATGGGAGAGGGCTTCTGGCGTAAGAGTAGCATTGAGAACGGTGAGAAGAGTCTGATCTTGAGCACTCCAGGCAAGGAAGGCAGGATTGACCACCGATTGACCAGATCCGGCTGGATCTGGCAGAAACTCCGGCGGAATAGGGATGGAACCGTCGAGATGGCCGAAAAGGGATTGAGTGCGAAAGATCGCAGTGATTTGATGTCTCCAAAGAACATAGTTTTGATTATCAAGCTTAAATGGTAGAAGGTTGTGTATGTTGGTGAGAAGAAACAAAGGAGAGGGTGTGGTGGCGGTGGTGAGAGCCATAATCAGAAAGGCAAAAGATCAGGCACAATGGCTCTGATACCATATAAAGATAAAGAAATAAACGAAGAGTCTCATATTGATAATTGAAACGATGAAGCCATTAAAGGCTGATACATGAATAGGTGCAAGAGAATGAATCTGTCGATTGATTCATCTCATACAGAAGAGATGAATTTATACAGGAATAATATGACCTAACCTAACCATGGTAATAAGTGACCATGGTTTAACAGCTGGCAATGACTGGCAATGAACCGTTGCACAACGGTGTTATAAAACTTTGGTTATTACAAACTGACCCATAGGTTTTCTGTAATAGAAAAGGGACCTCTGACTTTGTCTTGAATAGCAGTTTCATCCTTTCTCTTAATATATGCTTTAATGGTAAAGTGGCCACGACGCTCAGGAATCCATCTTGACTTATCAGGCAGTAGAGGATGGATCAAAAGTGATTCCCAATAGAAATTTTGTAATGTCAGTGGGCACGGAGAAGGATAGGGGAATGTTACCATTTAAAAAGGAGGTCCAAACATCATTGACAAAAAGCTTATCCTCCTCAAGAGTCAAAGGCCACTCAATAAGATTTTTCATATGCTTACTACCACACAAAAGAGAGAACCAGAAGCTGGAATATCCTCTGCCCAGGATAAACCCAATACCGGGCTCATTTCCCTTCAATCCCCACTTAATGCTTCTCCCAAAAGGATCCGTTGGGTTGTTGGAACTATATCTACGAGCTAAGGTTCCTATCAACGACTTGTCTTTTCTATTAATAAGCCTCATGCACTTTGCGCGTAATTTTGACTATTTGTGCACATTTCTATCTGCGGGTATAATCTTTGGTTTTTGTTCATGTTGTGTTGATACAGACGTACAAAAAAGTACAAATGCTTGAGATGTTGGAGCACGGAAATGCGGCCTGGAAGAAGCAAACCAAAATTCACCTTTTAATTTCCTCGCGGTGAGGGACTCTCGCCACTCTGGTGAGCCAATATAGAATGATCCACTACAACAATTCTGGTTATTAACGACCAGTTTCATTTTGATTACCAGGTTCCTTGTCATTAATAACAGGAAAAACATATTTTTCTTTGCATGTGTCTTATGGTTTGTCGGCCTTTAGTTTTTTAAGACCAATTTTAATTTTGTCGTCGGAAAATGACCATTCATCCGAAATGCAAATTATAAACAACGCGCAATGTTGTTGTCAATGGATCTAAACAAATTTTTGGCGAAACTTTTTGGTGGGAAATTTAAATTTCATGAAACAATTGGGCTAAAAACACAATTTTACAAAATGTTCACTTCACCTATTAACATTTTGGGCGGACATTCAAATTTTCAGTAAAACGTTTGGGGGAAAAGTAGAAGTTCAGGAAAACTTGGAGCCAAAAATAAAATTAACCAATTCACCAAAACATACAAGCGATTTCACTTGCGCGTCGTCGATCGATACTTCCACCAAAGCCACATAACCACGAGCATGGGAATCATTGTTGTGGTATGAGAGGTCAATTGAAGGAGGGAGGGAGAGACGAAACCTCTAGATCTAGAACACTAAAGGCCGGCTTGTCATCGCTCGGAATTGCGCAGAACACGTCAAAGAACCGAACGCAAATCTCAATTTTACGCCAATAATCATGTTAGAAATGTCACTGATTTGATTTTCGATTCATGTATTAGGGTTTTTGTATATGTGGCTTCCTTTTTTATACGATGGATTAGTGGTATCGTATTTGAGATTTTGTTGTTCTTGATTCCAATAACTTGTTCTAGGGTTGTTTCTTTTTATGTGTTGGTGTAAGTGTACTGTTCGCTCCTTGTTTGTCTTTATACATGAGAAGCTGGAGTTGTGGTAATTGATAATGTGATGTCTCCAAATTCATATTTACGATATTAAGTTCGGAAGTACCATGTCTCCTTGCTGCTTACATACGATTTTACCTGTTGAAATAACTTATGGCGTCTCATTTACTTGGAGAGTTTTGTTGTACTGTGTTGTTCTAGCATTACGTGGTACAGTTCCACCAGTTAACTCTATAGCTTTTTGTGTCTTGTGTGGGTGCATTAGTTGCGACTTGTGAGAATTTCAGTAGTACTGTATTGAGCAAGTTGTTCTGAAACTTTCAGTAGTGTAAGATGCCGTTATGATATGGATCTATCTATCGAATACACTCGTTGAAGCTGATAGAGTGTAATATGCATGGGGAGGCAAAATCCTTTTGCAGCATATGATCATTTCTTATTTGATTTTCATGAGTACTCATATCAGCCTCTTCATACTCACGACTTGCTCAGTGAAGAGGATTTGTGGATCCTTCAAATTCGCTTGTTGAAGCTGATAAAGTGTAATATGCATGGCGACGCAAAATCCTTTTTGCATCCTATGATCATCTTTTATTTAGGTTTCATGAGTACTGACCTGAGACTCTTTCTCTATCCCTCAGTTCATGTTTGGATCTGAAATTTATTATATGTGTGGTCTCGTTCTTTCACTTTGGTCTTTTGGGATTTCGGCATCACTCTCGTCGTGTACATGTAAGTTTATGGCTTTTTTGCAAAAAAAATAAATAAATAGCATATTGTGAAAGAAAATTATCCGTTACTAATGAGAACATACCATATGTAGAAAAAAAAATCAGAAAAATAACATAAAATAATCTAGTCCTCGAGCTTTGGGTCTAATGGAGCCTCTTCATTGTCCTCCTTGTTTTTTTCCATATGTTGGGGCCTTTGCTTTTTCCTCCTTGTCTAAATGCTTTGTCCCAGAATTCTCCCTCTCCTTTGTAACTCTTCTTGATTAGAAAGATAGAAGGGGACTCTTCACTGCTTGAATCATCATCGGATGAATCAGAGATGATGACTAGATCATGACTATAGGACCACGGGTGTCATCTGAAAGAACCGGTGACCTCCTCCTCTTCACGCGGACGTTTGCTAATGGCACCGTTGTAAGGGGATTTTTGGAGGGGACTCTGATGGAGTGTTGGGGAAGGATTTTGTTCTGACAGATTTTGAAATGGAGGTAAGAGATTAAATAGATGTAAGAAACCAATCTATTTCATCTCCTCCACATGATGGAAACCGCAATGAATATGGAGGGTTGATTGGCTGCCAGTCCATTAACCTTGGTAAGTGAAGCTGTTTGGGAGAATTTGAACCGTTGGTTGAGTGTCTGTGGGTGGTAGAGATGGTTAGTGATTTATAGGTTCATTATGATCTTCTCCATGCTCAGTGCTTGCCATCTGTAAGATGGTTGTGATGATATATATGTATCTTTCGAATCCACTCGTTGAAGCAGATAGAGTGAAATATGCATCGCGAGGAAAAATCCTTTTCCAGCCTGTGATCATCTCTTATTTGGTTTTCATGAGTAGTGTTCAGTGTTGGAGTAGATGCCCAGGAGGCAGTGTATATTTAGTATGAACATTATTTTGGCTAGAATTTTCATTTATTATTTATGTAGATATTTAATATAATTAAGTCCTTAGATTGCAATGTGTTTTTTATCTTAAATATCCATAGTCCATTATATTGATTAATAGGCCAATCACTATTGACTAGTATGTGGGTAGATTGATATGGAGATACAAAGTCTAACACATGGGTAAACATTAGGATTAATGGCATACTGGATTGACCCACAACGAGAAGGCTACATTAGATTGTGCCAATGTCACAAGTGCTTCTCCTAGTGCTAAATGGTGTTGTAATCCTTTAGACTTGAAGTCACTAGATACTCTAGTTGTGAAATATCATTCTTTGATACTATCACATGTTACACCATAACTGGGTAACTATAAAGATAGTCATCGGACATGATAGGAAGCAAGCTTAGAGATGGTAGTGATGTAGAGAGGATTTGTCCCTCCCCCATAGTGGGAGAAAATATTCATGACCACTCGAGGGGTAGTGTTTATGGAATGTCTGGTCTAATCAAATAAATCAATATGGAGACATTAATGTTATCTGTATAGATAAGCCTATTCCCAGAATCGAGAAACTATGGATTGGATATACAAGTGTGACGGTATGTATCTTGTCCAATCCGGATACGGAGACAAAGGAATAGATAGAACACGGTAACTTTGGGCACATGGTTTGTCGGATCACTGAATTTTCTATTAGTTGGGTGGCATATATGTGTTGCTAGCACCGCTCTATGTTTGTAATAGTTACTACAAACTAAGTAGAAACCTATGGGGTCACACACCTTATGGATTAAACTGGATTTGGATATTGATTAGTAGGAATAATTAATCAAAAAGGATCAAAACGCAACCCCAAGCAAAGTTAGTAGGACTACTTTGCAAGGTGGACTAAACCGTGTATGGACAAGATTAGTATTGGGGAAAATATGTAGTTTTTAAGGAGTTATTATCTATATAATGGGGCCTAGCTTATTATTTCAAACACATGAGTCATTATTTTGTGAGATAACAAAGCAAGGAAAGAGAGAGAGAGTTGAGGCCGAAGCCCCAACCCGTCCATCCCCCTACGCCGTCGGCCACCCCTATGGCGCGCGTCCCGTTGGTGTTCCGTGTTGCGTGATATTTTCCTCCTTCATCCGTTTATAGCACTTGGCGTGTGAAAGGATTCCAGCTACAATCCTAAGTGTGGATATTCATAGAGACGATGACACAATTCTCCGTCGTGATCACACAAACAAGGTACACAATTCCTTAATTCTCATCATGTTATGAACGCGTGCCTGCGATTCGTGGAGGGCTTTGAGAAGGAATAAATTTTGTTATTCTTCTTCATTACCTGCATCAAAACCCAACAGTGGTATCAGAACCACAGGTCGTAAGGCAAAAGATGATATTATGTGTTACTGTTTTTATCAGTTGTTCACCGTAATCGTTACTTTTCGCGAAAACTGAAGTTAATCATAATTATGAAAATTAAATATGATTCAATAGAGATTGTGCCAATTTTATATATTGTATAAAATTTTGAAAATTTCATTCACATATGATGTGAGTTTTTGGATTTTGAAAAACTAGGATTTGGGCACAATTGAGAAAATGGGTTTTTTCTCTACAAATGGAAATAAGAAACAAGGAAAGAGGAAGTTTTTGGAGACAACCCATAGTTTTGGCCAAGGAGTTGACCGCCCCCTTCCTTGTGGCGCACAGATTGAGGCTGTGGCCTACCGGGTCCGGCCAAACGGCCGGTTTGACCGTTGGGGATAGGGCCGACTGGTTGGCACGGCTCGGACGGTCCTTTGGGGTCCGGCCAATGTGATTGGTGGGCCCCTTGTACCATTTTGACCCTAAGAAAATTCAACTAAAATTGATCGAGCACGTTAAAATTGGATTTTAAATGTATTATGTATTTATCGCATGGTTGATGGATATGGCCTAGGTTGTGGATGTTTACTTTTGTGGTTTGATTGGTTCTTGTTTATTGTAATTAGGGTAATTAATTATTTGTACGACATATGTGTCCTCGTCTTCCTCAACCTGTGAGGTCTCTCTATTTATTATAGAAGCTCGCTAGTATTAGATAGTTAGATGATAGTCAAAGCATGGAGAAGGAGATTAAAGACTGAAGAAACCATAAGACTTGAAGAACTCACAACCCTAGGATGCATGCACTAAAGATGGAGGCACATGGACATGGGCTTGTCGCTTTAGGGCTTATAGATATTCTCATTGGCTTGTGAATATTTTAGTCTTTGGTGCGATATCCATAACGCGTTTACTTGTCTTGTTTATTTATTTATTGTCTTGTTATTTATTTTGGTGTATGGTTAATTCATGAAAAACGTAACAAGATAATAATAAAATAGGATGATCTTTTGTTTGGGATTGCCCAATTCAAATAAGTAGGATCATGTTGATGGGATTAAAAAAAAAATTAATAACGACATGGAAATCCCTCAAACGATAAATATTGCGTTTTTGCCTTCTCTTACTTAAACACCCATCATGATCAGGGTCCATTAAATTCGGGCTTGCCAAACCAAACCGATTATAATTCATCATGGTGTGATGCGGTGGCACAAGCAAGTAATGTGTGACTGTTGGAATAAGAGGTTGGACGCAACTAGGTTGTTTCGATATGATTGCGAAACTTAGAGGCAAGGCAATTAGGGGTTATGTATAGGATAGATAATGAATAATGGGTTATTCACCTAATTGAACCAAGAGTTGCATAGGATGCAATTGAAAGATGTTCCTACCTAAATTACTGATGTTTGGGTTACTTGACAAAGCAAGATCAAGGATGAAGTAAAATATGGATCTTGGCCCACTAGAAAGTATATGATATTTGCGACATTAATGGTGAGGGCTATTAAACCAAGAAAAATAGTGGGAGCTATATTTAATAATTTAGTCATTGTTAAATATAATAAATTGTTCAAAATACTAAAATTGCATATTTTCAGTTTGTATAATTCCAAATGGCAAATAATCAACAAGCGTCGACTTCATCCCTACGATTTGTCCTTAAGAAGGGCAAGTTGTCAAGAACCAATTTTCTAGACTGGTACAGATACTTGAGAATTGTTCTCAAGAAAGAAAAGAAATAGTACGTCTTAGACAATCCTATTCCAGACCCACCAGGAGAGGATGTTGTTCTTGCCGCTACAAGGGCACATCAGAAACATGTGGATGATTCTAATGATGTGACCTGTCTCATGCTTTGCACCATGAACTCTGAGTTTCAGAAGCAACATGAGAACATGGAGGCGTATGATATGATCGTACATTTGAATCAGCTCTTGTAAGAGCAAGCGAGGCATGAGCGGTATGAAGTATCCAAGACTTTGTTCAAGTGTAGTGCGTCAGAGGAGAACCCAATGGGGCCTCATGTGCTCCGTATGATCGGATACATGGAGAATCTCGAGAGGTTAGGCTTCCCGTTCGGCCAAGAGTTGGCCACTGATCTCATCCGGGAATTGTTTCCGGATAGTTATACCCAATTCATCATGAACTATAAAATGAATGAGATCAACAAACCTCTGCTAGACCTTCTCAATATGTTGAGGACAGCTGAACAGAGCATTAACAAAGGAAAAGGCAAGGCCATAATGATGTTCTATAGAGGGAAGAGCAAGCGAGTTGCTTCTACCTCCAAAGGAAAAAGAAAGAAAGTTGAAAAATCCAAGGAAGTTGCCATAAAGCCTGCTAGTGGCGTCTCTAAAGGCGCATGTCACTATTCTAGTATGACAGGCCACTAGAAGAGGAACTGCCCAAAGTATCTAGAGGATAAAAGACTTGGAAAAGTGATTCCACCACCACCAGGTATTTTTTGTTATAGATGTCAATTTGTCTATGTCTTCAACTTGGGTATTGGATAATGAATGTGGATCTCACATTTGTCGAAATGTGCAAGATCTCTAGAGAAGTAGACGACTGGATAAAGGGGACATAGACTTGCTCGTGGGGAATGGAGCAAGAGTTGTGACCGTAGCTTTTACCATTAACCGTGTTCCATCCACATCTGCCAAGAAGACACCATATGAGATATGGTCTGTGAGGCATCCCATAGTGTCGTTTATGAAGATTTTGGGTTGCGACATCTAGATAAAGCGTTTACAAACAGACAAGCTCGGACCCAAGTCGGATAAGGGAAGTTTTGGGAATATCCTAAGGAATCTAAATGATATTATTTCTACAATCCAACCGAGAATAAAGTGTTTGTTGCTCGGAATGGAGTCTTTCTAGAAAGAGAATTTGTCTCTAAGGAAGCTAGTGGGAGGACTGTAGAGCTTGAAGAATTTCAAGAACCACAAAACACTGATCCTACAATGGAGCATGAGCAGGAACCACAAGTTGTTGTGGAGCATCCTGTTCAAGTAATACAAGAACTCCGTAGGTCCAGTAGGGTATATCAGGAGCCAGAGAGGTATGGACTTCCCGTGACTAAGCCTGGTGACGTACTACTCATGGATGATGAGCCTACTACCTATGGAGAGGTCATGAAAGGGACAAACTCAAAGAAGTGGCTTGAAGCCATGAGATCCGAAATAGAATCCATGTATACCAACAAAGTGTCGAAATTGGTTGAACCACCCAAAGGGGCTCGGCCCATAGGTTTCAAGTGGGTATTCCAGAAGAAGACCGACATGGATGGTAATGTTTTTTCTCACAAGGGTTGATTGGTGGAAAAAGGTTTCAGGCAGATTCATGGTATTGACTATGATGAAACCTTTTCCCCAGTCCCGATGACCAAATCCATTCGAATCTTACTTGCTATTGCAGCTTATCACGACTATGAGATTTGGTAGATGGATGTCAAAACAACGTTTCTGTATGGAAAGCTCCTTGAGGATGTGTACCCGACACAGCCAGAGGGTTTTGAGGATCGAGAGCATGCCAACAAAGTCTGTAAGTTGCAACGATCCATTTATGGATTGAAGCAAGCTTATAGGAGTTGGAATCAACGTTTTGATGAAACGGTCAAAGAGTTTGGATTCATCAGGAACGAAGATGAGCCTTGTGTTTACAAGAAGGTTAGTGGGAGTTCTGTTGTGTTTCTGGTCTTGTATGTTGACGACATACTACTCATTGGAAACTGCATTCCTACCTTGCAGTTTGTGAAAGATTGGCTAGGTAAGTGTTTCCCAATTAAGGACTTAGGGGACATATCTTATATACTCGGTATCAAGATATATAGGGATAGTTCTACGAAGCTTCTGGGCCTAAGCCAAAGTACATATCTAGACAAGATGTTGAAACGGTTCAACATGCAAGAATCAAAGAAAGGATTCTTGCCCATGTCGCATGGAGTCACCCTTTTGAAGTCCGACTGTCCCTCCAATCAGATTGAGAAGGACCGGATGAGTAAGATCACGTACGCGTTGGCTATAGGATCTATCATGTACGCCATGTTGTGTACTAGACAAGATGTGTCTTACGAATTGAGTATGGCAAGAAGATACCATTCCAATTTGGGTGAGAGTCACTGGATTGTTGTCAAGCATATGCTTAAGTACATGACAAGAACTAAGGATGCATTATGGATATTTGGAGGTGAGGAAGAACTCAGTGTATTTGGTTACACTAACGCGAGATTCCAAAACAACAAGGACGACTATAGATCACAGTCAGGCTATTTGTTTTTCCTGAATGGAGGAGATGAGAGCTGGAAGAGTTCTAAGAAAGAGACAGTTGTTGATTCTACAACTGAAGTTGAGTATTTTGCTCTGACTTGCACAACAAAGGAAGCTGTTTGGATTAAGAAGTTCGTCACTGAGTTTGGTGTGGTTCCCAGCATCGTAGACCCCATTGTGTTGTACTGGGACAATACTAGGGTGATCACACAAGCCAAGGAACCCATGTCACACTAGAAACTGAAGCGCGTACTTAGGAGATTCCATCTCATACATGAAATCATCGATAGGGGAGATGTGAAGATATGCAAGATTCCAACAGAACATGATCTTTCAGATCCACTTACAAAGACGCTTGTTCATCGCAAGTATGAAGGGAAAACTAGATATATTGGCATACGAGATGCACCAGATTGGGTCTAGCTAGAGTGGGAGACTGTTGGCGTAGATTTCCAAGAGGCAATCTATATTTAGTATGAACATTATTTTTGCTAGAGTATTCATTTATTATTTAAGGAGATATTTAATATAATGAAGTCCTTAGATTGCAATGTGTTGCTTATCTTAAATATTCCTAGTCCGTTATATTGATTAATAGGACGATCACTATAGACTAGTATGTGGGTAGATTGATATGAAGATATTTAGTCTAACACATGGGTATAAATTAGGAGTAACGGCATACTGGATTAACCCATAAAGAGAAGGCTACATTAGATTATGTCAATATCACAAGTGCTTCTCGTAGTGCTAATGGTGTTGTAATCCTTAGACTTGAAGTCAGTAGGTACTATAATTGTGAAATATCATGCTTTGATATTATCAAACGTTACACCGTAACTGGGTAACTATAAAGATAGTCATTGGGCATGATAGGAAGCAAGCTTAGAGATGGTCGTGATGTAGAAAGGATTTGGCCCTCCCACATAATTGGAGCAAATATCCATGACCACTCGAGGGGTAATGCTTATGGAATGTCTGGTCAGAGTCAAATAAGTCAATATGGAGATATTGATATTATCTGTATCGATGAGCCTATTCCCATATAGAGAAACTAGGGATTGAATTTACGATTGTAACAATTATGTCTTGTGTCCAATCCGGCTATGGAAACAAAGGGATTGATACAACACGGTAATATTGGACACATGTTTTGTCGGATCACTGACATTTCTATTAGTTGGGTGGCATAGATGTGTTGCTGTACACCGCTCTATGTTTGTAAAAGTTACTACCAACTAAGTAGAAACCTATGGGGTCACACACCTTGTGGATTAAACTGGATTTAGATATGAATTAGTAGGAATAATTCAAAAGGATCAAAATGCAATCACAAGCAAAGTTAGTAGGACTAACTTGCAAGGTGGACTAATCTGTGTATGAAGAGGATTAGTATTGGGGAAAATATGTAGTTAATAAGGAGTTATTAACTATATAAGGGGGCCTAGATAATTATTTCAAACACAAGAGTCGTTATTGTGTGAGATAACAAAGCAAGGAGAGAGGGAAGAAATTGAGGCTGGAGCCCCAACCCGTCAATCCCCCCTACACCGTCGGCCACCCCTGTGGCGCGCGGCCCTTTGGTGCTCCATGTTGCGTGATTGTTGCCTCCTTCTTCCGTTGCTAGCACTTGACGTGGAAAATGATTCTTGCTACAATCCTAGGTGTGAATATTCATACGGACGAGGATAATTCTTCGTAGTGATCACACAAACAAGGTACACAATTTGTTAACTCTCATCATGTTATGAAAGCTTGGCTGCAATCCATGGAGGGCTTTGAGCAGTATAAATTTTTGTTATTCCCCTATGTTACCTTCATCAAAACCCAACATTCCGAGCTTCTTCATGCTCACTGCTTGCTCAGTGTAAGGGGTCGTGATGACATGGATCTTTTGAATTCAATCGTTGAAGCTGATTAAATGTAACACGCATGGCGAGGCAAATCCTTTTGCAGTATGTGATAAACTCTTATTTGGTTTTCATGAGTAATGATTTGAGCCTCTTTTGTGAATTACAAATGATGCACTATTTGTACTAGTTTAGTTCAGAAGTGCTAGTTTAGAATTAAATAGGATGCTAGTTCAGAATGTTCTTCATGCTCATTACGTGCTTCTTTGCAGTACTTATCTGAGCCTCTTTACACTCATTATGATGTTCTTCATTCTCATTGCTTCCTCACCGTAAGAGGCCATGATTGATATTGGTCTATCGAATTCACTCATTGAAGTTGGGGGAGTTGTAATCTGCATGGCTGATAGCGCCTTTTAGGAGCTATATATTACCATCATTTTCCACATTATCATGGGATATTTGAGCTTAATTGTTGATAATATATTGCGTTTTATCACTTGATGCTTTATATGCGCTTTATTGTTAGTTCGGACGTTTTTATGCATGTTTAGGTGTTATTTGTCAAATATAATCGCTTGGTATGTTTTTTCATGTTGTCTTGGCAGGAGAGGATGCTAATCGGTAGATAGGAGGCATGGAATGAACTTCAGAAACAACGGGATCACAAGTGGAACGAGGAGAAGCAAAGTTGGTGGAGCTAGGATGACCAATTTGCACTAATCTGAAAATATCTGACGTTATACAATTAATTTGGAAGTGAGATAGGTGCCATATGAAAGTATACTCAAAGAGCGTTCCAACGATAGGTCATGGAGCTTAATCGGAGTCCAAATGAGAGAGTAATGGCCAGCGCAAGATCAGCTTATAAATCTGTCCGGGAATTACAAACTGGAGGGGCTGAAATGCAAATTCGGCCAAAGTACATTAAAAACTTGCCGGATTTGGAGAAACTTCGTTTTTTATATTTGTGAGATGATTAGCTAGATTTATTTGCTAGGTTCTATGGAGATGAACCTAGGGTTTATGCAATAGAAAAATTTCCGGATTTATTTTATTGATTCATGTTTCGTTTCATTCAATTATATTGTTCTTCTTTGTTTATCATACACCTTGTTCACTATGGCTATTGACATGTCTTAGGTGACAAGAAAAACTTTAAGAAGATGAATCAATAGATTATTTGAATCGTAGCTTAAATATTATTGTCTTGTTAGATAGATTGATTGTTCTAAGCTTAATTCTTAGAGTAAACAGAGTCGCGAACCGGTTAGGCTAGCGTTCTAGGTGGGTGCTCGAAAGAGACTTTACCTAGATATGAACAAGAACAAGAAATTAGCCCAAATCATTGAGACTTATTGGTGAGATGATAAGGACTAGTCGTGTTAGTGGGTAGATTCGGTAGGTGAGATTTGACTATTTCGTGCAACGGTGGACCGATAGGACGCGTTGCCGTGCAGGTCGTTAGACTACTAGAACCATATCGGTAGACGTCGGTGGACCTTCAGAACCTGTAGTCGATTGATAGGTAGAACGAAATGAGACTGAGAGGAGATTGTCAGTGCTATTACCCAGCACAACTGATTATATGATTGTGTTTCAGTACATAATCCGGAACTGTCTAAAACCCGAGGGGATCCATAGATCACCTAGTTGTTCTCCATATTTCTTTAATGATAAAAACCCAAAATTATTAGTTAGTTAGTTAGTTATTTCAATTCTTAATCAATCACAATTCTTCCTCCCATTTACAGTACTCTAATCTAATAACTAATTAAAATAATCTCAATCTTGTCCTCGTGGGATCGATAACTCGGGGTTGAAATACCACCCCTATATTACTTGACCGTGCACTTGCGCATACACATAAGAAAGCGTGTCAAATTTTTGGCGCCGTTGCCGGGGAGAGCGGTAGATTATTTAGTTAGGCTTTAGTTTAGAGTACTTTTCCTTTAGTTTGTTTTATTGTGTTTCTATCTGTGTGCTTCACTGGTATCTTGTGAGTTTTTTTTTCGCAGGGACACAGGAAGCAGGAGACGTAATGAGCATGTGGAGTGACAAGGATTATGAGGGGATATCTGATTACCCCTACTACTGTGCTAGATGCAGAGTTTGGCACACAGATGACTCATGCTCGATGATATGGTGCTATAAATGCAAGAAGGAGCACAAGTATGAAGACGCATGCATATTCGATCCACCACAGCTTCAGCACCACCAAGAGGACTCATCAGCGAACATGGCAGACTTGCACAATATTATGGGGGATATCCAAGCGCGCATCACAAGGATGTACCTTGTTACAGATGAACCACAAGAGGAGCCTGTGCCATATGCCGTTGAACCCCTAATCGAGCCTCTATGGTCACCATCACAAGATGGTTTGGATGAACCTCATTGGCTACCAACTGTCCTAGAGATGCAAAGGACACTGATGGCTAGGATGGAGAAAGAACGAGAATCCGAATCGTAAGTTGCAGTTATGGAAGAAGAGTTACCTGAGCCGAGCGAAGAGTGCAATGCCCATGAACAAGTTGTGGACTTTGCCACTTATGAGGACTCAGACTCTGATTCAGACTGGGGCGGACTTGTATGTCCAACATGTGAGGAGGCAATGCTTTGTGCAAGGGAACCTCCAATTATCTCACACCCTTGGCATGAGTGGGATGACACCGACATTGGGAGCTTGTGGTGTGCTGATGATGAAGTTGGCGAAGAAATAGTGTCCATTAAAATTGAGGTAAAAGCCCTTTCTCAGATTTTTAAAGACTTTTCCATATCTCATATAAATCAAGTCCGCAATGAGTTGAAAAGACTTGTGTGTGGAGAGTCTTTTGGGGACGAACGTGATTGGAAACTTCCAATTTCTTGTTATATTGACTATCCTATTGACGATCTATATGCCATAGTCAAGTGGTTGGAAATCGTCAAGTGTGGGGGTATATATGATCTGCGTGTTTATAATGAAGATCATTTAGCACCAAAGGATTACTACTGTGATGATTTCATGGCTAGACATTCATTTGAGCCCGTTAGTACTTCGTGGAAGCTGATTAAGAAGAAAAAGTGTAAGATGAAAGGGGTCAGCTTCTAAAATTTCCAACCATCTTCGAAGCACAGGGGTGAACTTGAGAAGAAAATCATTTAAAAAAGATGGTGGAAGAAGAAGAAGTGGAGGATTAAAGCTGCATCCACTATCCTACTCAAAGCCCACCAAGGATCACAGGAAGAGACATCATAACATGATTAAGGACATAGAAGATGTGTACCTTTTGATTTGTGAGATCACACGAAGAATGATGTCTTCGTCTCTACGGTTGATCCACGTCTAGAGGTGAGATCTAGATTCTTCCTTCTCCACAAGTGCTAGCTTGAACCCGGAGGAAGAGGGATGAAGATCAAAGCAACAAATCACCAAGGCACAAGGGAGGGGCGGACGGGGGCTAGGGTTTCGGCCCTAGCTCTTTGTCTTGCTCTCTCTTTTGCTCTCTCCCACTCTTTATGTGTTATGTCTAATAATAACTCATGTAGTGGGAAGGAAGCTAGAGCCTCCTTTATATACTCCTACAACTCCTTGTTGTTTCCATAAAAGAGTTTCCTAATTCTAGATGAACTAGAATTATTCCCTTCCTTGCAAATTAGTCCTACTAAGTTTGCAAGGTGTTGCACAATGATCCTTCTATTAATTAATCCATATTAATTAATCCCAAATCTAGCTCTACTCTATTTGACGTGTGACCCCATAGATTTCTATATAGTTGGTAGTAACTATTACTAACATGGAGCGGTGTCTAGCAACACATCCATGCCACCCAACCAATAGAAATAGTCAGTGATCCCGACAAACCTTTGTGCCCAATATGTCATATTGCATTATCCCTTTGTCTCCATATTCGGATTGGACACGAGACATAAATAGTCACACTCGTATATCCAATCCATAGTTCCTCGATCTTGGGAATATGCTTATACTTTGCAGATAACATTAATATCTCTATATTAATTTATCTGAGTCTGGCCAGACATTCAATAAGCCTCATCCCTCGAGTGGCCGTGGATATTTACCCCCATTATGTGGGAGGGACAAATCCTATCTACATCACTACGATCTGTAAGCTTGCTTCCTATCACGCCCGATAGCCACCTTTATGATTACCCAGTTACGATGTAACGTTTGATAACATCAAAGCGCAATATTTCACAACTAGAGTATCTAGTGACTTCAAGTCCAAGGATTGCAATAATATTAGCACTACGAAAAGCGATTGTGACTTCACATAATCTAATGTATCCTTTTCGTCGTGGGTCATCCAGTATGCCATTACTCCTAATGCATACCCATGTGTTGGATCGTGATATCTCCATATCAATCCAACCCCATACTAGTCTATAGATGATTGTCCCATTAATCATTATAATTGACTAGGGATATTTAAGAATATAACACCTTATATTCTAAGGACTTCATTCATGTTAGCATATCTCCATATCGATAACATAATGAATCGTAAATCCGTATATTTGTCACAATTAATTGATTGCCTCTAGGGCACAATTCCAACAGTCTCCCACTTGCACTAGAGTCAATCTCCTGCATCATATGCCTATTGATCTAGCGCGGTCCTCCACGCTTACACTGCGTAGGGGCGAGACATATGCTGGCACCTTGCAAATATTCACATCTCCTCCATCAACAATTTGATTGAGATTGAATATTCTGAATAAATGCATCTTATGCATTAATTTACTCAGTCCTCTATGTTAGAATCAGTGACTGAATCTTGCCTGGAACCTTTCCAGCTCACAGTCACTCCCTCTAAGGCAAAACTCAAAACTTGACTTATAATCTGAAATCTTCTTTGTCAGATGGAATTTCTTCATTACTGTAACCCCTTACAGTAAACTTTTCCTATTATCAATAATTCATCCTTAGTGCTTCTCAAGTACTAAAGGATAATCTTGATATTTTATCAAGTGACACCTCACTTGGATTTGATTGGTATCTTTGTGTCATGCTTTATGACACGTCTGGCCTAGTACATCTCATGGCGTATCTCGTGAATCTAATTCATACGGTCCATTCCCAATCTAATTGGTAAGACAATTAGCCTTCCAAAGACTAATTCCATGTGACATGGGTAAGAATCAATATTCTTTTCACGTTGAACCATTTCAACACCTTGTCAATATATGTACCATGACTCAGGCTGAACAATTACATTAATCTATCTCCATAGATTTTATAGATTGTCTCGCCTAAGTCAATTATTGGAAATCAATTTCTCTAGCCAATCTTTAATAGATTGCAGAGTAGAGACATTATTCCCAATGATTAGTATGTCTCTACATACAAGACCAGAAATTTAACTATGCTCCCACTAACCTTCTTGTAGACACAAGTATCATCTACAATTTTGATGGAACCAAACTCCTTTGATTGCATCATAAATTCGAAGAATCCAATCTCCAAGAAGCTTGACTCAATCTATAAACAGATTGCTACAAGCAAGATGCGAATGGATTTAAGCATCACAACTGGGGAAAGATTTCGTCATAGTCTATACTATGAATTCTCACGAAACCCTTTCAAACCAGTTGTCCCTTAAGAGTAATCATATTACCATCCATGTTGGTTTCCTCATAACCTACTTGCACCCTATGGGTCCTACCCATTCAGGTGGTTCCACCAAAGTCCATACTTTGTTGGTATACATGGATTCCATATCGTATCCTATGGCTCCAAGCCATTTCTGAGAGTATGGCCCACACGTGGCCTTCTCATAGGTTGTAGGCTCATCTAGATGAGCAATATATCAGGGGTTATGAGAAATCCTTATTTCTCTAGTCCCTTGATATATCCTACCTGTCCTACGAGGTTCTTGTGTTATCTGAGTAGGTTGCTTCACAACATCTTGTGATCCTGCTCATGTTCCATCAAACGGATCAATGTTCTATTGTGGTTCTTGAACTTTTCAAGTTCTACTGTCCTCCCACTGTTTCTTTTAGAGACAATCTCTACCTAAAAATACTGTGGTTCGAGAAACAAACAGTTTGTTCTCGATTAGGTTGTAGAAATAATATCCTTTTCAGGATATCCCACAAAACATTTATCCGACTTGGGTCCAAGTTTATTTGTAAACTCTTTTACATAAACTATATAACTCAAATAATTATGAACGACCTACTAGGACACTTCCTAGTTCATATCTCATATGGTGGTTCTCATGATTCATTTGGATGGAACAAGGTTAAGGGCGAATTTTGCTGTAATTAGAACATAGCCCCTTAAAGTAAACTGGAAGTTATGTTTGACTCATCATGGACCGAACCGTGTCCAACAAGGTCCGAACTCTCCTTTTAGACACGCCAAACCCATGTGGCGTGCCAGCTAGGTGGAGCGAGTTTGGATCATATCCAACACTCCCATAGATGCTTGTCAAACTCTTGGCTCAAATATTTTCTTCTATGATCCAATCGTAGAGTCTAAATACTTTTTCCAAGTTGGTTCTCTACTTCATTCCTGAATACTTTGAACAATTCAAAGGATTCTGATTTGTTTCTTCATAAGATACACAAATCCATATTTCTCTGATCCTATCAGTAAATATGATAAAGTACTAAAACCATCTTTAGTATTTGTGCTTAGCGGCCTTCATACATCAATATGTATGATTCCCAAAAGATCATATCTTTGCCTAATAAGTCGTACATGTCTCATGTGATTCAATAATCAAATGAGTCCCAGAAATCCATCCTAATGGAGTTCTAGATATGTATCTCTTATTTATGGGGCCTAAACGATAATGCTAAAGATAAGTGAAGTTCATATCATTATATGCAAACCTCTAGGTATTAATGTTATAGATGAAATTATCATGATCATGGATATAGAATCCACTTAGACAAAATTGCATTACAATAACGCATACCATAATAAATGGAACAAATTTTGTCCTTTTATTATGATAAGGAGCTTTCTTGTCCAAACAAGAAACTATGATAATGTTCCTACTCATAGCAGGGACATTATCCCTTTTGTCTAATTCATGAACAATTTCTGAAAGGTAGAAATAATTCCCTACGGCTTTTCAGCAACCCTTTGCTTCATAGCCCCACGTGTAGGATCATTTCTTCCTTATCCAATTGTCTTTGTCTCTTGAGATCGTACACATTTCTATAAATGTGAGATCCTCATCTAGTATCATATACTCTTGATGATGAGATAGAAACATTGAATTTTATAATAAAATACCCAAGTCGGAATTCATAATTCCTTTATTATTTACTTCCATGTACTTTGGGTAGTCTCTCTTCCTTTACACCACCTATGGGACTTCGAGGCAACTTGGTTTTAGCAACAGGCTTGCTTTATACTCATGGGTTCGGCGCAAACCATTTGCCCTTACCCATGCTGTTAACTATTAACCGTTTTTGCCCATGCCTATTATGAGTGTTTTGTTTAGTGATTTTTCAATCATATTGAGTAAATCAACTTTAAAACAAAACAGTAATTGCATCCAATGCAATTCTTGGTCCACTTGGGAGAATAACTATATATTCTTTATCTATCTTATAGATAACTCCCAATAACTATGCTTTCAATCCTATTGAGATAGTTTAGTTTGCGCTTCACTTCTTGCTTCAGCAGCCACACATTACTAACTTGTGTCGTCGCGTCATATCTTGATGAACTAAGTCGCCTTGCTTTGGCAAGCCCGAACTTATTCCATCTTGACCATGACGAGTGCTAAGCAAGAGATTTCAAAGTGGAGCAACTCCTCAAGCCTTTCATGACAAGCTCGTATGATCATATCACATCCCTCCAAATTTCTCATCTTGCTTCCAAAGCTCAGAGTCCATGGGAGCTTGACATGAGACAAGTTACATCCAAGGAACCATTCTTTGATGTTCCTTCCATAAGGCTTTAGTGTGTTTTGGTAGTTGGTGGGAAGAGAAATTTATGCTCTACAATGTACAACATATTTCCTTTATTTGAGAACGATTCTCAATTTTATACCAATCTAGAAAATAGATTCCAGACATCTTGTCCATCTCATGGACATAAAGTCGCGTTTGTTTGTTTAATGCGATGGGTATTCAACACTTATAGGATTATGCAAAGCATTGTGACGTATAACTATATTCAACAAGGATTTAAATTATTAAATATAGCTCCCACTATTTTTTTCGGATTAATAGCCCTCACCATTAATGCGGAAAATATCTTATATATTTTCTAGTGAGTCCAAGATCCCTTTTCACTTCTTCTTGAGCTTGCTTTGGCAAGTCACCCAAGAATTGGTTATTTAGGTAGGAACCATTCCAATTGCAACCCATGCAACTCTTGGTCCAATTAGGTGAATAAATTCTTTTTATTCTTTATCCAATTGGATAACTCCTAATTGTCATGCCTCTAAGCTCATCAATCCAATTGATAGTTGCGTCCAACCTCTTGATTTCAACATACACGCATTACTAGCTTGCGTCGTCCGCAACACATCATGAAAAATTAAAATCGCCTTACTTTGGCAAGCCCGAATTTTAATAGGCCATGATCATGAAGGGTGTTTTGGCAAGAGAAGGCAAAACCCAATATTTAATTGAGGGATTTCTTTTAAGTTGTTTGGTTGATCTTATCAACATGGTCTACTTATTTGGATTGGGCCATCCACAATAAAAGACCAACCTTGTTTATTATTATCTTGTTATCGTTTTTTCTTGTAGCGCCATACACACAAAATAAATAACAAGGCATGAATAATAAACATCCACAAAAATAAAAATAACGTGGCATGGATATGGCCTCTAGACTAATGATATTATCAAGCCAATGATAATATCTAATTGCCCTAAAGTGCCGAGCTCATCTCCATGTGCTCCACCATAGCTGCGCGCCTAGGGATGTCTTTTGGCTCCTTTGGTTCTCCGGTCTTCTTCTCCATGTTCTTGGCTATCAACTAAATATTTCTAATTCTAGCCTAACATCTAGAATAAATAAATAACAAAAGTCTCACATGTCGAGGAGAAAAAGAACGACTCGCAGGCCGTTAAAACATAATTAATTATTACATTAATTTGATCAGCTCGCAGGCCGTAAACCAAACCACAAAACAATAAACATCCACAATCCTAGGCCATATCCATCCACCATGCAATAAAGCACATAATGCAGTTAAAACCAATTTTTAACGCGCTTGTTTAATTTTAATGAAATTGGGTAACTAGGGTTTCACAACGGTCCAAAGGATTTACCAAAGAATGGCCGAAATCAACCAAGTAACCGCCACACTAGGCCCGGGCCGGCCGGCCCCTAGCCCACACGGCTAGGCCGTGTGCTAGGGTGCGCCGGCCCCTCTTGTGCCGTGTGTTACTTGGGCGGCAAGGAGAGAGAGGGGCGGTCCCTACATGGGCCACACCTCCTCATGGAATTGTTTCCATAAACAATTCATGGAATTATTTCCGTAAACAATATATGGAATTGTTTCCATAAACAATTCCTTCCTTGTTGGGTTGTTTCCAAAACACCCTTATGGTATTGTTTCCAAAATAATTCTTTCCTTGGTTCCCAAGTTTAGTTGTTTCCATAAACAACTTCTTACTTGTTTCCCAAGTTTAGTTGTTTCCAAAACAACTTCTTCCTTGTTGCCCAAGTTTAATTATTTCCATACTTGGAAAACCCCTTTTCTAAGCATGTGCCCATGAACCCTAGTTTTTTTAAAGAACCCAATTATTCACATCCTATGTGATTAAACTCACCAATTCTAACATCCAATGTTAAATTGGGTCTTGTTTGTTTGAATCAAATTCAATATTGCATCTACTATGCCAATTTTTCAGTTTTCGCGTAATAAACAATAATACGGTGTATGAACTGAAATTGTAAACACATAATATCATGTTATGCTCTACGACCTGTGGCTCTGATACCACTGTTGGGTTTTGACGTAGATAACGCAGCGGAATAACAAAATTTAATCCTACTCAAAGCCCACCAAGGATCACAGGAAGAGACATCATAACATGATTAAGGACATAGAAGATGTGTACCTTTTGATTTGTGAGATCACACGAAGAATGATGTCCTCGTCTCTACGGTTGATCCACGTCTAGAGGTGAGATCTAGATTCTTCCTTCTCAACAAGTGCTAGCTTGAACCCGGAGGAAGAGGGATGAAGATCAAAGCAACAAATCACCAAGGCACAAGGGAGGGGCGGCCTCTCCTGGCCGTCGGGTAGAGGGGCGGACGGGGGCTAGGGTTTCGGCCCTAGCTCTTTGTCTTGCTCTCTCTTTTGCTCTCTCCCACTCTTTATGTGTTATGTCTAATAATAACTCATGTAGTGGGAAGGAAGCTAGAGCCTCCTTTATATACTCCAACAACTCCTTGTTGTTTCCATAAAAGAGTTTCCTAAATCTAGATGAACTAGAATTATTCCCTTCCTTGCAAATTAGTCCTACTAAGTTTGCAAGGTGTTGCACAATGATCCTTCTATTAATTAATCCATATTAATTGATCCCAAATCTAGCTCTACTCTATTTGACGTGTGACCCCATAGGTTTCTATATAGTTGGTAGTAACTATTACTAACATGGAGCGGTGTCTAGCAACACATCCATGCCACCCAACCAATAGAAATAGTCAGTGATCCCGACAAACCTTTGTGCCCAATATGTCATATTGCATTATCCTTTGTCTCCATATTCGGATTGGACACGAGACATAAATAGTCACACTCGTATATCCAATCCATAGTTCCTCGATCCTGGGAATATGCTTATACTTTGCAGATAACATTAATATCTCTATATTAATTTATCTGAGTCTGGCCAGACATTCAATAAGCCTCATCCCTCGAGTGGCCGTGGATATTTACCCCCATTATGTGGGAGGGACAAATCCTATCTACATCACTACGATCTCTAAGCTTGCTTCCTATCACGCCCGATAGCCACCTTTATGATTACCCAGTTACGGTGTAACGTTTGATAACGTCAAAGCGCAATATTTCACAACTAGAGTATCTAGTGACTTCAAGTCCAAGGATTGCAATAATATTAGCACTACGAAAAGCGATTGTGACTTCACATAATCTAATGTATCCTTTTCGTCGTGGGTCATCCAGTATGCCATTACTCCTAATGCATACCCATGTGTTGGATCGTGATATCTCCATATCAATCCAACCCCATACTAGTCTATAGATGATTGTCCCATTAATCATTATAATTGACTAGGGATATTTAAGAATATAACACCTTATATTCTAAGGACTTCATTCATGTTAGCATATCTCCATATCGATAACATAATGAATCGTAAATCCGTATATTTGTCACAATTAATTGATTGCCTCTAGGGCACAATTCCAACAACTATCCTATTGACGATCTATATGCCATAGTCAAGTGGTTGGAAATCGTCAAGTTTGGGGGTATATATGATCTGCGTGTTTATAATGAAGATCATTTAGCACCAAAGGATTACTACTGTGATGATTTCATGGCTAGAGATTCATTTGAGCCCGTTAGTACTTCGTGGAAGCTGATTAAGAAGAAAAAGTGTAAGATGAAAGGGGTCAGCTTCTAAAATTTCCAACCATCTTCGAAGCACAGGGGTGAACTTGAGAAGAAAATCATTTAAAAAAGATGGTGGAAGAAGAAGAAGTGGAGGGTTAAAGCTGCATCCACTATCCACGTCGGTTGAGGTAACCGGGTCGGGCCGTCGATCTTAAATTACAAGCGTTGCTTGGGAGGCAACCCAATGTAGAGTAGGATATTTGTTATTTAATTTTTGTATTTAGTTCTCCATACTTTATTTTGAGGGGTGAGAGAAAGTCATCTTAATATTTCCTATGAGTGTGCAGGACATAGGAACCAAAGACTACTCCGAATTCCCCTTCTTGATGTGTGTGCATGACTTTGCAGGCAAAACGAGGAACAACTGGCTAACTGAAAGAATTTTTCATGATAGAGGAGCTACTCGGGGTTGAGGAGTAGATTATTGTCCGTGTGGATCATGGGAGCAAGTTGTTACACCGGGTTTGCACGCATCGGAATCCGGAGTGGGGAATTAGTTCAAGAGCTTTTGGAGACGAGATTTTTTCACATGCGAGAGAATTTGAGAAGAAACGGAACATTCCCCGGATTTGGGAATTTTCTAGGCAAAAATGGATTCCTCGTCAAATATGGATTCCATCGGTGAAAGACTCGCGCGAAACGGATGGTGGATGAAGAAATTAGAGCAAAAACAAAATGGCAAGTTCCAGTGATTTCGGCCACAATTTCGGGCCGAAATGGAGGCCGAAATCCCCTTATTTCGGGCCGAATAGAAAATAACCATCTGTTTCAAAAATCTCCAGCTATTTTCGCACCCATTTCGGGCCAAAATGGAGGCTGAAATCCTCTTATTTTGTCCACCATTTCGGGCCGAAATGGGGCTACCCAATTTTGGGGGGTTACTTTGACATTTTTGGGGGTATTTATGAGCCTGAAACCAGATTTTTGATCCACCCCACCCCCAATTCGGATCGAACACCCATTTTCTTCATCCTCTTCCTCTCAAACCTCAAGAACACCAACACACCGAAAACTCATCCAAATCGTGAAATTTTTGTTGGATTTTGCTCCTTGCAAACTCTAGTACAAGATTAACTCTTAATGCTTCAATAAAGCACGCATCTTAATTTGCCACAAGCTAAACCCATTCTTCCCATCAAAACGATCAATCTTCATCATGTTCGACATCGCTCCTCACAAACTCGAGATCCAACAACCAGGCTCTGATACCACTTGTTATAAAACGACAGAGGTAGTACCAAGAGGAGCGAAGAGACGATTTCACTAGATTTAACGTGGTTAACTAGATTTCAGGCAAGCTACCTCCACGGACAAAACGATCCAATTTTATTGATGAGAAGCCAATACAATAAACTACACACAGTATGTCTCGACCCTAGGCCAATATATATTCCTAAGATACTGACTTGGGCCCAAAGAAACGAAGAAACATTCCAAAGTTGAACAAGGAAACAACGAAATCGTCTCAAACCCAGACTTTTCGCACGAACACCCGAAGTGTTCGCACGAACACTGTTCGTACGAACACTTCTGGTGTTCGCACGAACTGAAACAACAACCCAACTTTGCGTCTTCGTTCTTGCTTCCTTGCCTTGCCAATTGTTTCGCCACTTCGTCCAACTTCTAATTAGGGGTTTGAATCACCAAAACATAACACAAAGAAAGTGCATAAACACATCCACTTATCGGATCTTTAAGACCAAAGAGAAAATTTTATAAAACTATAACCTACTTACAAGCTTCCAACCAAACTGCTATTGTCTCTAACTACATGAAACATATTCTCTATTCCTGTTCTCCACAACGGAATACTATCTGATTTTAGCTAATTTAAAAGTTGATTGGTAGCCATATTAGCCTCTGTTAGGCACCAGTTAGAAGTATCAAGTTCAATATGCTTAGAGGTTAGACCGATATACATGGGAAGGACTGAGATCAATGAGCCTAACATATGTGTTTCAGTAAGTAAGGCATTGATGCTTATACTTAAAATCAGCATGACATGAATAGACATGGTCAATAGGAATGCATATGCTTATTATCATAATTGAATAGGGAGGCCCAATCAAATAGGTTGAGAAAACCCTATAAATACCAATCTCACTGAGATTATGAAACCGCATATTAATAGGTGAACCCTAACATGCCAAGAAAGATTCAAAAACTCAGAATGATTCTTGATTTGTGGTACATACAAACCTGGACCATTCACAAAAACGGACTACTCGTGATGTAACTTCGGACTAAACGTGATGTCTTTCAGATTTCTTGAAGTGCAATAATCGCAGAACAGAGTACACGATTGGCCTCAAGCAGTACGAAGTATTTCTCCGTCAATGTTTTAGCCTGACGCGGAAAAGACCAGAAATCGGAAAAAAACCAGAGGAAGTGATCGTGTTCAACCTGGGAGGGGCCGTAAATTTTTGCTCATGTAGGTTAACGGCGTAATTAGATACCCCGTTAGTTGGGGAAAAAGTACATGTGTTCGAATCTGCAGGAGCTATGAGAATAGAAACCCCTTCCAATAGAATTGTCACTCAACCCACTTTCTTGTTAAATGTCAAAATATAAGTGAAATAGAGCACCGCCTGTGATTTGCTCTATGAGCACCTAAGAATTGCAGCTGTGGGTAAAACTAGTACGATATCTAGAGAAGATTACCACGAGTAGTTATTTTTGTTGACTGTAATACCCTCGTTAGTGCAGGCGTATAACACAAAAGCCACAGTATATATGCTACCCTTGTGTTTTCCCTTTTCTTATTCCAACTCTTTCGTTTCGAGCAAACGTCCAACTCTTTCGTTTCGAGCAAACGACTAGGAAGACTGGCACCGCCGCACAGGCCCCAGGCTCCGGCGTTTGATAAAATATTCGATTTCTAATTCTCCTTCTTCTTCTACAGGTAATCTCGTTAAACCCAAATCCCTTCTCCTCTCTAGTTCTCCTCTTTCTATATCAGCCATCTCTGTGATTGGTTGTTAATTGAAGTATTGGTGACAGGATATTGTCTATTTTGTTACCAATTTCATTAATATTATGAATATGGGTTGAATGTTAAGGCTCGGGTTTATTACTGAGGAATTGGTACTTGGCTAACAAGGGTGTGCTTGGTTGTGTTGTTTCTTAGTCACGTTTGGTTTTCTTTGTGTTTTTCAGTTCTCTAGACAGGAAACCGTGAAGTGCGAATTGAAATTTATATTTTTTATGTGATCCCTGCATTAGAAAATTGGGATTTCCATTCTTTTAGGTCTCAATCTTGTTCATCCAAGAGTTGCTAACTTGTTGTTTACTCATTAAATTATTAGTAACGCTTATGGGTAAGTATATGAACAACGATGTACTAATTTTTCTTGAGAGGAGAGGAATGGAGTGACAGGGGATCATTCAAAACAATTAGGAGTTGCTATGTCTTTGATGTGTTTTATCGATAGTATGATGTTCCAATCCCGTGTCCCTTCATCAACAGTTATTTATTCCTCTCGTAATTGCTTTGTGTATTTGTAGAAGCACTGGCTCATGAAACAGGCATGTTCATGGTCCATCAGACCATTGGACAGGTCTTATGTTGCAAATGTGGTATTCCAATGGCACCAAACGCCGCAAACATGTGCGTAAAGTGCCTCCGTTCAGAAGTTGACATCACCGAAGGCCTCCAGAAGCACGTCGTCATCACTCATTGTCATTGTCCCGAATGCAACACCTACTTGCAACCCCGAAAACATGGATGAAAGCTGAGTTGGAGTCAAAAGAATTATTGACATTCTGCGTCAAACGATTGAAGAGCCTGAACAAAGTCCGGTTAGTACCCGCTGAGTTCATTTGGACTGAGCCTCACTCGAAGAGAATCAAAGTGAAGCTCACAGTTCAAAAAGAGGTTCTCCATGGAGCGGTCTTAGAGCAAACTTATACTGTTGAGTACCAAGTGCTTGATCAAATATGTGAATCTTGCTCTAGGGTTCAGTCGAATCCTGATCAATGGGTAGCTTCTCTGCAGCTCCGGCAACATGTTTCTCACCGGCGGACGTTCCTTTATTTAGAGCAGCTTATTCTCAAACACGACGCTGCAAACCATGCCATCAGAATCAAGCAGATGGATCATGGGATTGATTTCATTTTCAGTAATCCTAGTCACGCTTTGAAGTTTGTGGAATTCATTGGAAACTTCACGCTGATCAGGTACCGTAATGATAAACAGCTTGTTTCTCACGATACCAAGAGCAACAACTACAATTACAAGCATACATTTTCTGTCGAAATCTGCCAATTTGTCGCGAAGATTTGGTCTGCCTTCCACCAAAAGTTGCAGCTAATTTGGGAAACATTGGGCCATTTGCACAAAAGTGAGTGACAAATTCACGTTGCTCGACCCTCTAAGTTTACGCGCTTGTTTCTTTAATGCTGATCAATATTGGCGGACATCTTTCAATGCTTTGCTCTCGAGTAGGGAGCTAATCGAGTACATAGTACTTGATATTGAGGTCGTTTCTAATAGTAGTAGGACTAATTTGTAATTAGTTTAGGACCAATTTGTAATTAGTGTTGTAAATTACATATTTAAAGGTCATTAATCAATAAAGAAGGCACGGAAGATTTCTTCACCTATCATGGTATCAGAGTTCTAGCTGCCGCCGCACCCGTCTCACATCTTGATCCTGTGCGCTGCCGCCGCCGCACAAAGTGCTCCGATCACTCTCTCTTTCGCTTCCGCCCGTTCCGTTGCAATCTGCAGCGGTGATTAACCATCCAGTCGCAAACCAGGTTCGACACACCGAAACGCCGCCCTAGCTCTCTGCGGTTGCTTCGCCTCTCTGGTCGGATTGATCTCATTGCGTCTCCGATCATCCTCACCTTCGGTTGCGCCGTTCTCAGCGCCGTCCTCTCCAGCGGCAGTGTCCTTCTCAGCGCCGTCCTCTACAGCAGCCGCGGCCGCGCGCTCTCCCTTTCTCAACGAACAGCCTCGCTGTCGACATCGTCTTCTCCATCTCGCTCGATTGAACCCTTGATTGCACACCGTTCTCGACCACATCCTTTGGTTTGACGTTGTGTTGCAGGTTGTCGCAGGTTGTGTTGCACCTTCAGTACAAGTCTTTGTGGGTTCCAAGTTTTGTAGAGATTGCAATTCTTTTTTGTGGGTTCCACATTCTTTAAGGGGTTACAACTTCCCCTGGGGCTCATCCACGTTTAGTCATTGTACTCCACTGCTTGGCAGATTATTAGTGGTGAAATCAATTGAATATTTTATTGTGTTGCCTTTTATTCAATCAGAGGCTCCACGACGTGCTTTACGAATTGCCCTTCAATCTTGATAAAGTCAATTTAGATTTGCAATGACTTGTGATAAAAGTGGCACTCGTCATCAGTTTAGCCGCAAAGGACACGGTCGCACTAAGCAGCACCCCACACCGCCTGCTTCTCCTCATGGCAGTTGGGTGTGGTGCCCTGCCCCATCGCACCCCGCTGCACCAACACCAGGGTTTACAGGTCCTCATGTAACGAATGATTGGGCACAGTCAGGACCCTCTCAGGCTACAGTTACGTCAGGTATTCTTGGTCCAGGACCTTCTCAGCAGCAGGGCCTCACAGCCGCTTCTGCCTACCCGACTGCTACTGATTTGGGATCTCAGTTCTCTGGCATGACACTCAACGTTCCGGATCAGACTTGGTATCTTGATTCCGGCGCATCTGCTCATCTCACTCCGCAGTCAGGTATACTCTCCTCTCTCTCGTCATCTTGTCCTTTTCCTAACATACTTGTGGGAAACGGCTCTAGCATTCCAGTGAAAGGATCTGGCAATCACACCCTTACCACCAACTCCCATTCCCTTCACCTTAGAAATGTCTTACTCACCCCAAACGTTATCAAAAACCTAGTTTCTGTTCGTCAATTCACTACTGACAAGAATGTTTCCGTTGAGTTTGACCCATTTGGTTTTTCTGTAAAGGACCTACGTTCGGGAGCTCTTTTACAGAGGAGCAACAGTTCGGGTGATCTCTATCCATTCCAGCCTGGCCCACCACACTCGTCCGCTGTTTCGTTAGTTGCTCTTCCTGCTTCAGTTTGGCACAACCGCCTCGGTCATCCCGGGCTTCCAGTTTTAGATTCGCTTCGTAGTAGTCAATTCATAGCTTGTAGTAGGAATAAATCAGACACTATTTGTCATGCTTTTCAGATTAGTAAACATGTGCGTTTGCCTTTCTTAGCTTCTACTTCTTCCACTGTGAGTCCGTTTGACATTGTTCATAGTGATTTATGGACATCTCCGGTTTTAAGCAAATCGCACTATAAATACTACCTGCTCCTCTTAGATGATTACACACATTTTCTCTGGGTTTTCCCACTAAAACATAAAAGCGAAGCAATATTGAAATTCAAACAATTCACTACCTTTGTCCAAACCCAGTTTCAGCGACCCATCAAGAGTTTCCAATGTGACCTTGGTGGAGAATTTGATAATGGCTCCTTTCACTCCCACGCCATTGATCATGGACTAGTCTTTCGGTTTGCGTGTCCTCAGACGTCATCTCAAAATGGCAAAGCTGAACGCATGATTCGTAGAATCAATGACATTATGCGTGCTCTCCTAGCTCTGGCCTCTCTACCAGCCTCTTTCTGGGTTGAGTCTCTTCTCACTGCTGTCTACCTCCATAATATCCTTCCCACCAAAGTCCTTGGCAACGTTATCCCTACTGTTGCCCTATATCATCGCTCACCCTCCTATGAGCATCTTCGCACGTTCGGATGCTTGTGTTACCCGAACCTCTCTGCCACCTCACCTCATAAGCTTGCACCCCGCTCTGTTCGATGTGTTTTTCTGGGCTACCCTCTTAACCATCGTGGGTACAGGTGTATCGACTTGAGCACTGGTCGTGTTCACACTTCCCGTCACGTCACTTTTGATGAGACAGTGTTTCCTTTCTCCTCTCCTGGGTCAGTGTCTCCCTCTGTTCACAGGACGTCTGATCCCGATGACAGTCTTCCGCCTCCCCTCTTCACTCATCGTGCTATCCACCCTGTGGCTACCGCACCCTCATCCACACCTCCTAGGGAAACCACATCCCCACTCACACCTCCCAGGGCACCTACACATCTTACCCCATCCCGGACCCTCGTGGAACCTTTTCCTCAGCACTACGTCCGTCGGTCTGCGTCCACTCGCCCTCCTACTGTACCATCTGTGCCTGTGTTTCCTAACCCTTCTGAGTCACCCACACCACGCCCAGTGTCTACTTCTCCTCGTCCTACCTCTCCTCAGATGACCACCCGATCCATGCATGGCATTGTTAAACCAGTCACCCGTCTCACTTTAGCTGCTCAGCCACCAGACCCCATCTCACCCCTTCCCAAATCCCCCATCCTCGCCTTGTCAGATCCTCACTGGAAAGCGGCCATGGATGATGAGTTTGGAGCTATGGTTCGGAACCACACGTGGGATCTGGTTCCTCGCCCGGCAGGGGCTAATGTTCTGCGATCTATGTGGCTCTTCCGCCACAAGTTTCGCGCTGATGGCAGTCTGCAGCGCTATAAGGCGCGTTTGGTAGCCAATGGGAAGTCCCAGATGGTTGGGATCGATTGTGAGGAGACTTTCAGCTCGGTTGTCAAACCGACCACCATCCGTACAGTTCTCAGCATTGCCGTCACGCGCTCTTGGCCTATCCGTCAGCTGGATGTCAAGAACGCTTTTCTTCATGGTGATCTCTCTGAGACGGTATACATGCATCAGCCCCCTGGCTACCGCGACACGCACCATCCTGACTTCGTTTGCCGGTTGCGCAAATCCTTATATGGTCTGAAGCAGGCTCCTCGTGCTTGGTTTCAGCGATTTGCCACCGTCCTCACACAGACTATTGGTTTCTCTGGTTGCTCATGTGATGAGTCTCTCTTCGTCTACAGTCGTGGCTCGGACATCGTCTACCTCCTGCTATATGTGGACGATATCGTCATCACTGGGTCGTCTCCGGTTGTTTTGGATCAGATTGTCTCCCAGCTCTCTGGCGAGTTTGCAATGACTGACCTGGGCCATCTGCATCATTTTTTGGGCATCGCTGTCACTCGTGATTCGTCTGGCCTGTTCCTGTCTCAGCATCAGTATGCGACCGACATTCTTCGTCGTGCCTCCATGTCGACTTGTAAGCCTACTTCCACCCCTGTCGAGGTAGGGAGTAAACTTACAGCCACATCTGGCCCACCGGTTGCTGATCCTACCTTATACCGCAGCCTTGCTGGGGCCTTACAGTACCTGACGTTCACTCGACCTGACATCCAGTTTGCTGTTCAGCAGATTTGTCTCTTCATGCATGACCCCCGTGAGCCGCACTTTCATGCCCTGAAGCGCATCTTGCGCTATATCAGTGGGACACTTGAGTATGGTCTTCGGCTCTCTGCCTCTGCCGCTGATTCCCTCACCGCCTACACTGACGCCGATTGGGCTGGTTGTCCGGACACGCGCCGCTCCACTTCAGGTTACTGTGTCTTCTATGGAGACAATCTTCTGAGTTGGTCGTCCAAGCGACAGGCCACGGTATCTCGTCCTAGTGCTGAGGCTGAGTACCGCGGTGTTGCTAACGCCGTCTCCGAACTCTGCTGGGTCCGGAATTTACTTCTTCAGCTTCGTGTCACCCCGCCTCGAGCTACAGTTGTGTATTGCGACAATGTGAGTGCTGTCTATTTATCAGGTAATTCTGTTCAGCATCAGCGCACTAAGCATGTTGAGATTGATCTACACTTCGTTCATGAGAAGGTTCGTTTGGGTCAGCTTCGCGTGTTGCACATTCCAGTCGATTACCAGTACGCCGACATCTTCACCAAGGGTCTTCCTCGGCCCTTGTTCCAGCGCTTCCGTTCCAGTCTCTGTGTTGGCACGCCTACAGTTTCGACTGCGGGGGCGTAATAGTAGTAGGACTAATTTGTAATTAGTTTAGGACCAATTTGTAATTAGTGTTGTAAATTACATATTTAAAGGTCATTAATCAATAAAGAAGGCACGGAAGATTTCTTCACCTATCAGTTTCATCAATTGAAGTTCAAATTGATGGATCGAAGTATGTTCTGGCCAAAGTGCAAGTAGCCCGTTTATCCCATTTTGGCAAAAATGACCTGATTTTCTCTGTTAGTACACATTTGGGGCATGTTTTGAAGCCTGGCGATCACGCTCTTGGCTACGACTTGTATTCAGCTAATATTAACGATATGGAGATGGACAAATATTGAGGGCTTGTGTTGCCAGAAGTAGTTCTGATAAAGAGCTACGAAGAGAAGAGACGTAGAAGACATGGAAAGCCCCATCCGTGGAAGCTCAAAGGTCTTTCGACGGAAGTTGATGATACAATTAAAGGAAGAGTAGTTGATGAGGAGAAGAAGGATTCGGAGTATGAGCAGTTTTGCCGAAACCTGGAAGAGAACCCTGAGCTGAGGCTTAATATATCGCTGTATCGTGATGGGGAATATGATGCGGCAGAAAGGGATGAGGACGACGAGCCGCCTTCTGTGCCGCTAGAAGACCTGATTGAAGAGCTTACTTTAAGCGAAATGGAGGAGTAATCCAATTCTCCAAGTCTGCATTTATTTGGAGTTAGGAGTTTCCGGTCATTTTCTTATTTGCAATTTTGGTTTCTAGAACTTCAATTCCTTTTGATTCACATGAACTCATCTTCATTTGAGTGAAGTTCGCGTGATGCATAACCTTACTAGGCCTGTATTTGGTTTCTGGTTTTTCGGTTTCTATGACTAATACGTGGCAAGTGTTGTTCAAGACCAGGGTCTTTGGGCAGGGTTTTTTTTTTTTTTTTTTTTGGTGTAAAAACACGAGTCAAAAGCCCAAAATAGAGACCTAATACATCCTACACCAGAATTATCAAAATCTAACTCCCCAAAACAAGAAGGAGGTGGAGAAAAAAACAAATGTTTCTCAAAGTCATCAAAATGGTAACACTTTGCCAACCTATCTGCCACAGCATTACGTTCTCTGTTTGGGCAGATTCTTTTGATTGACACCATACGCATACTGTATAATGAAGTACTACTTATAAAAAATCATGCTTGTGAGTTGTGACGAATGGAGCCCATTAAAAGAAAGCTTTCGTTTTGTAACTTTTTCCTATCTATCCACAGATACAGCCTCAAACTAGCCACACAAATCAATATAGGACCACTAATACTAAGTCACTGGATAAAACTTCATACCAGAGCAGCAGCAAAGAGAACAAAGAAATGGCTAATGACAATGATTCAATACGTTTTGGTATCATAGGATGTGCTGAGATAGCCAGAAAGCTGTCCAGAGCAATAATCTTAGCCCCCAACTCGACCCTCTCGGCCGTCGCCAGCCGTTCGATTGAGAAAGCGAAATTATTTGCCGAAAACAACGGTTTCTTGGACACTGTAAAGATCTATGGAAGCTACAATCAATTGCTTGATGACCCTTGTATTGATGCTGTTTACATGCCACTGCCCACTAGTCTTCATGTGCAGTGGGCAGTCTTGGCTGCCCAGAAAAAGAAGCACCTGCTGCTAGAGAAACCAACGGCTCTTGATGTGGCTGATCTCGATCAGATTCTTGATGCCTGCAGATCCAACGGCGTACAGTTCATGGATGGTACTATGTGGTATCATCACCCCAGGACTGCAAAAATGAAGGAATTCATTACTAGTCCTCAGCGATTCGGACAGATTCGATCGGTGAGTTCATATAAGTGTGGTATGTGCAAGAAGTTTATTTATGATCTTTGTTCCGATTTAGGCTCCGTTTGGTTGGTGGTAAAACATTTTTCTATAAAATGTTTTCCCTTATTTTTGTGTTGTTTGGTTGGTGGTAAAATATTTTTCCTAAAATGTTTTCCCTCAAATGATGTAAAATGATTTAAACGTTTCAATTCCGTAAGCAATTTTCCAGAGAGTGATGGAGCACAACAACAACAACTCATACTAACACCTCCACCACCAATAACCACCGCCACCCACTGCTACTGCCGTCACGGCCCACTGTTTTGGAAAGTGTCTGTAAAACATTTTACTGCGAACCAAACAGAGCCTAGCTGATTTTGTTCTCCATACTCACTAATCATCTAACCAGGAAATCCCAACTCCTAGAACAGAAAAAAATATAAAACTTTTATTTATTATGGATTTGTGTTAATAGATTGCCTAACCCTTCGGAACGTTTCCCTCTTTCTGAAGATCCACAGCACATCAACATACCCAGCGGAATTTCTAGGCGGCAACATCAGAGTGAACCCTGATCTTGACGCTCTAGGTGCACTCGGTGACACAGGCTGGTACTGCATTGGAGCTATCTTGTGGGCAATGGACTACAAACCACCAACAACCGTAGTTGCTTCTCCACGGATAAACCAGAACCCCTCAGGAGTCATATTGTCCTGCAGCGCTTCATTACACTGGGACCACGACCAAACAGTAGCAACTTTCCACTGCTCCTTCCTCTCAAGCGTGACAATGAACTTGGCAGTGTCGGGTTCCAATGGTACAATACATTTAGAAGACTTCATAGTTCCTTATGGAGAGGACTCTGCTTCCTTTGAGTTCAATACGGGGTCGAAGTTCTTGGACCTCCATATAGGGTGGAGTGTGAAACCTGAAAGAGTTGAAGTGGCTTGTGAGCTTCCACAAGAGGCTCTAATGGTGCAAGAGTTTGCTAGGCTAGTCAAGGGTGTGAGAGACTGTGGAGGAAGCACAGATGGCAAGTGGTTCGAGATTAGCAGAATGACTCAGTTAGTTATGGATGCAGTGAACAAGTCCATTAATCAGGGTTTCATACCCATTAACTTGCAGATATAAACTCTCTATGCTAAAAACTTTCCATAAGCTTAAGTAGTCTCTTTATGCACAGCCACAATTACACAGGCGTGCCTTCCGATGCATATCGATATTATTCTGGAAACTGATTGATTTCTGGATTACTAAATAGGGACGACTCTGGTGCTTTCTTTACGTTTAGAGGATGAATGGCCACAAGTGCTAGTATCCCAGGAGATCTGATCAGTAGATGTATGGTGGATATTACAGAGTTGTCGCTGGGATGCTGGCTTCTGGATTTACCCTTGAATGAGTCATAATAGTTCGACTGTTGTCACTTGTCTAGTTGGATATATAAAGGAATTTTACTTTTAGTGTTGTATGAATAATGCATTTGATTGTAAACTACTGATGCAGAAGAAAATCATGTTGTGAGATACTCTGGATTCTTGTATATCATAGTAATTGAATTCAATTTACAATTAATGAACAATCAGAACTAAAAAAGTGCATGCATAATATCCTATCAGAATACATTCTTATATCCTGCCACTCTGAAATAATTAATTAGATTTTTCCTACATTAGTAGTTAATATCCTGAGATTACTAAAGACGGATGCGCCTGCGCAGATTGTATCTGGATGATGTTGAATTGGTTGCATCTGAACTCTCCCCTACCCCTTCAGGTAGCATATAGTCAGGGTCTTCTTGAATATCCAGATCTTCAGGTAAATCAGTATCCACCCACGTTGACCAGTCCACATCACTATCGTAATCCACTGGTAATTCATTGTTGGCTTCCATTCCATTATAGTGATCAGCCAGTTTTCGAAGCATGTGGTGATTTATCAATTCCAAGTCCCTGCATAATAAAATTCAACATTTCCTTCAGTAAGAATATGAACGTTTTAACAGATGTAGTTAAAGCGACGGATTGATAATTTACGTACTTGTATCGGATAATTGCATATAGATACTGGATCAACGCAGATATCCCAGCAACTATCCTGACCCAATTAATCAACCAAGTCTGTTGCTCAACACCATTTGCAAACTTTATTACTAGATACTCGACAGTAACCATGATGAGAAGCTCTGCAAATGAAGCCATCCAATGTTAATCCAGACACATACTGTCAAAACGTATAAGCTGAAATGTGGTGAAGGATGATAATCCATACCTAGATAAAGCCTAGATCTCACAGAATATGTCTCCTTGGTGCTTGTCAAAAAGTGGAGGAAGAAAATCAAACCACAGTAAATAATGAATAATTTTATAAATCTGGATTCCAGCAGCATCGCTTTGTGCAAGCTGTATAGCTTATCAAGGGCCACAAACATGGTTGCTTGCTTTGATTCGAAAGTTTTCTGCAAGGTACACAGTTTGTGATTCAGAATTCAATTCCTCCCAAGACGTTACTTAACCAATCAGAATAACAGAAGAGGTTTTTACCTGCACTTCCAGAATTGTGTTTGAACTGTTAACCAAATCGTCATGAGTTTGCTGGAGCTGTTGCTGCCGTTGAAGAAGCTCATCTTGCTGTTTATCCTTCAATTCAATAAACTGCTGAAAAGTAAACCTGCAAGGTTTAATCGTTTGTAGTTAGACAACGTTAATCATTTCCAATGAAGTGATTACTCTAATGTTTATTAGTCTTACTTGCTCTCTTCAAGTGCTTTGGATTGAAATGCAGTTAGATCTTGAAGCCCATCAAGAGCCACAGATTGCCCATCTAGGAGTTGCTTTTGCTTATCCAACGACATCCCTGCAATGTTCTGTATATCATCCGCTGTAATCTGCAGCGTGTTCATCTTAGACGCCATAGCTTCGCCAACTTCACCGATCTTCTTCTCTATTTCCGCTGCTTCTGTCTTCAATCTCATTATCTCAAGGACCACTTTCTTGTAAGACTGGTCAAGGACTTCCATTGATTTCTGCAACTTCTCCTTCATTTCATCTTGCCCTTCTGCCAAATCAATCTGAGAAGCAGCGATTTCTTTTGATTGGTTGTAAACTGCCTGCGAATGCTTCAACACCGTGTCGACATGATCTTCGACACTCCTGGTGATTTTAGCGACTTGTTGTGTCTGGAGATCAATGGATGCCAAGGAATCATGAATGTTGTTAGAGTTCTGAAGCAACTCCTCCGCCTTCTCTTCTATGATGTCCAACTTGTCTTCAGCAAACTCAGCAGACTTCTTCAGGTCGTTCACCAATCTCTCTGTCTGTCGCTTGAAACCATCGGCTCTGTAACATAAACCAAACAGAACATGAATACGAATACTAATATTTTCAAACCACTCCGTTCCCTCTCTTTCTCCCCAAATTGACTTCTACCACTATTCAGTGGGTCACTTTGACCCGGTGATTTGGATAGCAATATGAAGCATTTTTTTTATATTTTCATGGTGTTGTAGAGTAAAAGTTGCTCTATAACACGGTCAAAAAATTATAAAAAATTTGCATCCATTTGAGATCCAAATCACCCTGTCAAAGTGACTCAGATACGAGTCAAAAAGTCAGAATGGGAAGAAAGAGAGGGAACAGAGTGGTAGTGAACATAGAATACAAATAAGAATGAACTGAAACTTAACTGTAATTGATGGCAGATGTTGTTGGTCTCCAGAAGGAACCCCAGATAAACTTTGCGAGCATCTTGATCAACCTTCGCAAGGCACGTTGAGGTGGTAACTTTGGGGTCACAATAAGGTAAAGGATTTGGTGCCATGGTATCTTTCTGGAAGCAAGCACTGAGATGGTAAGCGAGCCTCGACCTCATCTCTTCATCAGACATAATTTGGCTGCAGCCTTTAAATAGATTCTGGTACGCGTCCTGCCAGCAACTGTTGGAGAGTTGCATCCTTTTTCTAGCGGTTTGGACTAGTTCGTCTCCTTTGCTGTTCTTCAGACTTTCCAGAGTGGATGTTTCGAAAACTGCCGAGTTATCTGGAGACGAAGGGTTTTGGGTGGAAGAACTCTCCTTGGGATTCCAGAACGTTAACCAGCAATTTGCTGGAATAACATACTGTGAGAACACGAACAGAAACATCAACAAAGGTAACTGATACTGCTGCTTCTTTTGATCACCCATCTTTTGCTTCTGTGGGAAGACAGACAAAAATAAGAAGACCACCTACAAAATGAAGAAGACGCACGTTGGGATTTTATTTATAAGGATTGAGTGACTTGGGGAGCAAGAAACTTAAAGGTGAAAATGTGATTTACTGGATTATCTTGACAAAGACACATATGGAAAGAAATCTTTAGTAGACAATAGAGAAGACTGAAAAGAGACCCGATTCATAAAGAGAAAGGGACGGGCATGCCAAATTTAAAACAATAATACCCTCTTTTGCATTTTACTTCACTTTAATAGATCTGCAAAATCAAGACTATTCGAAAACTGAATTGCAAAACAAGTTACTCCTCCATAAAGAAGGGAAGAACTTGTGGTATCGAAAACATTCATAGAAGAAGTTGCCAAGTTCAATTGTTCCATGACAGTTCCTAATTAATTAAATCGGCACTTGAACAAGAGAGAGAGAGGAATCCAAAATTATTCAATTACTTGATCATGCACAGAATCATAACTTTTCTGTAACTGCAGGCCACCATTGAACTCTATTCAAGGACCTAGTTTCCTTGTCATAGAAAAATCCGAAGCAAAGAAAATACACAAAACTCCAAATATCGTTCAAGTACTCTGTTAAATTCACTTACCTCGCCTCTTCACGCTCAGTGATTGTAGAGAAGCCTCCCGATCCGTCACTTTTGCCTCTCTATCTGGTTGTCTGCTTCTGCAAGCGGCGTTGATTCCTCAGAGGAATAAGAAAATGAGGATTTCTTTGTCTTCCCTTACGTGATGTGACTCTTGAGTTTGGACTATGACATGTATATATATGGTGTCCCTCTGTTTCTTTCTAAACGTTGCCTTGGTGACTTTTGAGCCCATAACCGTTGTGTTTTAGTAATTTTTTAACAAATATTTATTTTCTTTTCAGGGGAATTACCAATTGTATCAATTCTGTGGTCATTTTCAGACTATCAGTTCATGTTTTCATCGCAACATAGCATACAAACTTTTCGTGGAATATTGTGAAAACATAATTTCCAAACTAGAAGATTCCCAATCTCCTCAAAGTGATGTCACCATAGTTGAAACCACCAAAACCCGTTGAATCATACATTGATTGAAGATTTTACTAACAGTCCGACTATTCATTGTTGGTAAGGCTGAGCATTGGACGTGCACGAACAATGTGATGATTTGTTACAAATTTATCCATTGAACTTGACAAGGAACATATAACACTTACGTTTTCAGTTTTGATTCAACAAAAGGATTGGAAAAAGTAATGGGTAAAGACACTTCACCCCCTAGTTTCATTGAAGGACACTTTCTACCTCTCTAGTTTCATAAAGGACACCTTCAACCTTTTAGCGTGCCAAACTTCAAATAATTTACAGTTTTTGACTGTGACGCCCTTGGTCTGGGAGTGGAGTCTGTCACAGAGAATAGTTTTAGAAACAAATTTGACCTCATATCATGCAAAAAGTCTAGCATAACATTGGGTAATTCCTACAATTTTCATAACATGAGGGCAAAATTTGTTCCAAAAATTATTTTTATTGACAGTTCATAGTTCATACTAACTATATATCAATATGGGTGCAAGTTTTATGAAGTTTGACACATTGTATGAGTGCAATTGTCTTTTCTCAAACTGAAAGCAGTGAAAGTGTCTTTCAATGAAACTAGAGGCGGTGAAAGTACATGTCAATGTCTTCCTCAATGCTCGCTTGGTAGGGGTGTAAGTAGGGGTGCACCAGAATCCGTCAATCCGGACCGATCCGCAAATCCGTCCGACCCGTGACGAATTGGGCCCGAGCCGATCCGTGATGGATCGGACTAGGATCGAAAGATATTAATCTGATCCGATCCGTCAATCCGTTCGATCCGCTTATGCTTATTATTATGTTAACTTTTACTAATTTCATCAATATTATTTGTTCTAATGCTAACTTTAACTTAGTAATGTCATTACTTATCAATGTTGTGTTGAATAATTTTGATTTTTGATGATATAAAGAGTAAGATATTTTGTAAGTTAACTAAAAACTATACTAAACGATAATTGTATAATAGTGATTATGTTGTTAGTTGAACATATTCAAAAATATTTTGAAATATTTGCGATCCGCGAATTAATCCGGTCCGATCCGCGAAACCGTGGATCCGATTGGATCCGATCCGTTTCGATCCGTAAACCGGCGGATCAGATTACCTCAACCTCAATCCGGACCGATCCGATCAGTGTGCACCCCTAGGTGTAAGCGGTTCGGTTTGGTGCTGTTTTTGCTAAAACCACAAACCGAACCGAATATATCGGTTTAACCAAGCAATTGAAAGGATGAACCGAACCAAACGAAACTGAAAAACATCGATTAGTTCTATTCGGTTCTACTTTTTCAACGAATTTCAAGTTTTAAGTGAAAAATAAATTATATAGATTTAGAAAAGTATGCACAACGATCTTCTAAAGCGAAAATATGATGAAACGTGAGAGAAATGGAGACGATTAGGATTAGTATAATTATTTTGATTTAATATATCTACTCGTATTTCTGTTTTCTAGATTATTTAATATACTTTACGCGATACACATTGTACTAAAAGTACGTTAAGCACATATCGGTTCGGTTTGATGCATTGTGATATTTTTACCAACCGAAAACCAAACAAAATAGACCAAACAAAATGGAGGGGCGGACGGGGGTTCGGCCTCCTTGTCTTGTCTCTCTCCTTGATTTTTGTTCTCTCTCTCTTGTGTAATAACAATTATGACACTGATGAGAAAAATAAGGTAGGAGTGTCTTTATATAGTCTAACAACTCCTTGTTAACTACGTATTTTCCCCAATACTAATCATATCCTTACATGGGTTAGTCTACCTAGCAAATTAGTCCTACTAAGTTTGCATGTGGTTGCGTATTGATCCTTATATTAATTAATTCCGAACTCTGTTTTAATCCATAGGGCGTGTGACCCCAGAGGTTTGTACTTAGTTGGTAGTGACAATTATTTACATAGAGTGGTGTCTAGCAACACATATATGCCACCCAACTAATAGAAATAGTCAGTAATCCGACAAACCTTGTGACCAATGTTACCGTATTGTATTATCCATTTGTCTTCATATCCTGATTGGACACGAGACATACAAGTCACGCTCGTATATCCAATTCATAGTTTCTCGATCCTCAGAATAGTCTTATCCATGCTGATAACATTAATATCCCATATTGATTTATCTGAGTCTGGCCAGACATTCTATAACCACTACTCCTCGAGTAGCCGCGGATATTTTCTCCCGTTATGTGGGAGGGACAAAAAACATCTACATCACTTCCATCTCTAAGATTGCTTCCTATTATGCCTGATGACTACCTTTATAGTTACCCGATTAAGGCGCAACATTTGATAATATCAAAGCATGGTATTCCACAACTAGAGTATCTAGTGAATTCAAGTCTAAGGACCACAATACCATTGTCACTACGAGAAGCACTTGTGACTTTACATAACTCGTATGTAGCCTTCTCGTTGTGGGTCAATCTAGAATGCCACCCTAATGCATATCCATGTGCTAGACTTGATATTTCCATATCAATCTACCAACATACTAGTCTATAGTTGATCGTCCTGTTAATCAATATAATCGAATAGGGATTGTTAATATAAACAACACATTTCTAATCTAAGGACTTCATTATATTATATATCTCTATAAATAATACAATGATTATTCTAGCCAAAATAATGTTCATACTAAATAAGATTGCCTCTCCGACATCTATTCCAACAAGAAATAATACTCATCTTCTCCAGAATTAATCCTCAATGTGTCTAGTTACAATACAAGAAAGATGAGATGCCATAAGTTTTTGGAAATGGTTTTTTTTTTTTTTTTTTTTTTTTTTTTAAATGGCAAGACTGGTCCAAAATACGATTTTTAGAAAGCATGCAACTTAGAATGAGCGTATCTGCCTATGCACAAAGTATATGGAGTTGATGTTTTTTCTCAAAATGACCCTCTATGAGTCTAGTTTCAAAATATGCTAGAGTTGACAATTTCACAGAGACAAAGTTTGGAGATAATCCACGTTTTTGACAAACTGGTCAGATTGTATCGACATGTAAATTTTCCAAAAAAAAAACAAGAATGGTTCTAGTGGTACATGCAATTTAAGTAGACTTGGTTTTCACCCAAATAACATAACTTAAAGAATGAAATAATATATTTATGTTCTCTTGACACAAATTATCAAAGTGTTCTTGACATCCAAGTGCAACTACCAAGAAATGTACAAAGTGCATGTGTGTTCTAGTTTGAGTTTCACAAAATAGAGAACATTTAAGTGTCAAACTCAAGATCAAGCCAAGAAAATGAAGAATCAAGTTTGGAGATGAAGAAATCCAAGATGAATTTTCATAAATCAATGCTAAACATAGACATAAAAGATGAATTCAAGGCTAGAATAAATATTTACCACAAGATTCAAGAAGGGGGTGAGTGAAAGCGTAAAAGTGCATACAATCCTTGAGTGTAATGGTTGAAGAACTCCCCACCATGATCCTACCAAGCTTGGGATCAGGTTTTTCATATTTTGGAGGCTAGTAAATGAAGTTTTGATGGTTTTTTGTGAAGGTCTACCTCCAAAACCGGGAATAGAGTTTTTGGAGAAAGATGAGAGAGTATTTGAGTGTTTTTGAGGAAGAGGGAATATAAATAAATGAAAGAGATAAATATAGAGTGAGGATGAGAATGATGAGTGATTTAAGAGAGTATTAGTGATAGGGGTGAGCAAAACTCGACCAAACTGGCCGCCCCAAACCGGTCTGCATCAAACCGGTCCAAATTCAACACCCGTTCATGCTACTTGATTGGGTATGGGTATAAAATTGCGAACGCGAACTAACTTTGATTGATCATGGGTTTGAAGTTGGAAAACCCGATTAGGGCCGGTCAGGTCCAATTAAAATTTTATGTTAACAATTTACATATTTTCCAGTTAGAAAATACCGTCCAAATTAAATTTTACAAGACCGCACAATAGTTTTAGTTGATTTTCCTCAACTTATGCATTAATATGATTTTATCCATAGACTAGAACGTCATATCGGATTTGTTATGTATTAGTATGATCTATATTTGTTTCTTTTCTCTGATTCGCACTAAATATGTCTTGTTAATAGACATAAGTTTGCTAACGGTTTGCAACATTTTGAACCCGTCTAAATCCGGCCGAACCGGTCCGATTCGAAAGGCTTGATCGGGTTTGGGTTTGCCGACTACTTGATTGGGTTTGGATATCGATGTGACCAACCAGGGATCATTGGGTTGGGTAGAAACCAAAGTCCTCACCCGCCTAACCCGGTCCGTGCTCTGCCCTAATTAGTGATGGGGGTATGTGTAGGGTTTTGATTCATGGATGCGCAACGGAAACAATTATAAACCATGCAAAACCCTCCAACAATCACAAGTCAAGAGACATAATGATGGTAAAAGAAGAAATCAATTAACACACCTTATGGTTCTCCTTTGATGACTTCAAACGCGAGTTGTGTCACGTTCTCTATAGTTGATCCACGCCTAGAGTTGATTTGTAGATCTTCCACTCCTTGGTGCTAGCCTGGAAAGAGGAAGTGAAGAAGAATCACGCAAAACGAAACTGAAAAAAAGGAGGTTTCGGCCTCCTTGTGGGCCGACGGGAAGGGGGCGGCGAGCTAGGGGGTGGCGGCTCCTTGGCTTGCTTGCTCTCTCTCCTTTTGTTCTCTCCCACTCAAGTTATGATCAATTGAATCATAAGTGTGGGAAAGAAGGAAGGAGTGTCCTTTATATAGTCCAACAAATCCTTGCCAACTACCTAAAGGACCTATTCTAGTCCTACTAGAATTCAATTTAGTCCCTTCCTTGCAAATTAGTCCCTACTAAGTTTGCAAGGTATTGCAAAGTGATCCTTCTAATTAATTAATCCAATTAATTAATTCCCAAAGCTATTTCAACTCTATATAGCGTGTGACCCCATAGGTTCTATCTAGTTGGTAGCAACTATTTGCTAATATGGAGCGGTTTCTAGCAAAACATCCATTCTAGCCAACTAATAGAATAGTCATCATGACAACCTGTGTACAAGTAATTGTCTCATCCCTTTGTCTCTATATCGGGATTGGACACGAGACATACAAGTCACACTCGTATATCCAATCCACAGTTTCTCGATCCATGGGAATAGCCTTATTCGTGCAAATAACACCAATATCCTATATTGATTTATGGGTAAAAGACACTGACCACCCCTGGGTTTAGGGAAAAACCCACAGACCACCCCTGGGTTTCGGATAAAGACACTCCGCACCTTTTTTTTGGATGGAGGCGGACGGTGGACTAACAGCACAGGGGAAAAGACCATTTTACCCCTGAAGTTTTATAGAATTACCGCGTATAAATCACCCTAACCCCTCACCCCCCTTCATTTGTGTAACCCTCGTCTCTCTCTTCCCCCTCTTTCTCTCTTCCCCTCTCATGTGAAACACGCCGCCAAGCAACCAGACTCTACACCCCTCGCGATTTCGACGACCGTAGGTGGTGGAGGTGGCTGATGGTGGAATTGGATGGAAAGAAAACCCACCAAGAACTAGTGGCGGCCGTTGCAGGCGATAGATCGACGATGGGTGGAGGCCGGAGAGTGGCCGAATGGGGTAGGGGGTTTGTTCTGGGTTGGTGGTCCGACTAGATTTTGGAGCGGTGGTTGTGATTCCGCCAGCGAAGGCGGGTGAAGCTTGAAGTCGCCGGTGATTTGGAAGGGCCTGAAGCTGAGGTGGGTGAAGCTCGAAGTCGCCGGAGAGATCTGTGGTACCAGGCGTCTTTTGGAGCGACGGGGAGATTTGTGCTCCCTAATCATCTGGATCTCCCTCACTCTCCAACGAGCCACAGATCCAGGTTCTCTCCCTCGCTCTCCCTCTCCCTCTCTCTCTGAAGGCAGCCCCCAAATCGACTGATTTGGTTGGGTGTTTGATTAAAACTTGTAATTGGTGCAAACATGGGGTCAATTTATGCCTAGCGCTGGGTTTAATCGAAGGAGATTTCTGATTCAGTTGGAGATTTCAAATCCTTGTTCTTTGAAAGAGATGTCTGATTCAGTGGGGGTTCTGGTTTTGTCCTCTGCTCCAGAAATCACCGCCTCCACCATAGCCTCGACAAACCCAGATGTGTGTTTTATCAAATCGTCCTACTTTGTGTTGAATTTCTGAGTTTAGTTTGGTTGTGGTTGTGGTTGTGTTTTCCCTTCAATTGTGGATTTTATCAGAGCAAAATTGATGGGGTGACTTTTTGGTATAAGGTTTGTGGTGGCGGAGGTGGAGGCGGGGTTGGTGATGGGGTGGCTCGATCTGGTTCTGGGTAAGTAGACGAGTCCATTTGGGGCTCGATTTGATGGTAGCAGCGAATGGGTTTTGGTAGCAGTGAATGCCGCAGCTAGGGTTGAGAAGAATGTGGATAAATATTTGGGGGAGAAAGAAGGGGGATAATACTATTCCTTGATTTGGGGTTGGAGAGCAACAGGTTTGTTGAAGGATTAGGGGGAAGAGATTTAGGTTGTGAGTTCGATTAGAATCTTCGGTTTGGCTCGGAACTTTCGGAACGGAAATCTTTGATTTCATTTTAGGCATCACAAATCATTGAGTTGGCTCAAAGGCTAGATTGAAGTGACAATTGGGACAAATTCTCTTTCAGCTGACAATTTTGGTGTTCTTAATATTCACCAAGAACATGAACATCAAAAAATATTTGTTCTTGTTATAGTTTGTTCTTGTTATAGTTTGATTTCATCTAAGTTGTATAAAATTTTGTGTGAAACAAGTATGATGGAAATTCTGATTCTTGTTGACCTTGTACATATATATTTGTTCTTGTTATTTGTAATTGGCACCTAGTTATAGCTTATTTTTTTTTGAATTTTATGGATTTGTTCTTGGTGTTTTTGATGTTTGTATTTTGGATGTTCTTGTTGTTCTTGATGAACAAGGGTAATAAAATCCAAAAAACCACACAGGGGCAATATTGTCCGAAAAAATTCAATCAACAACCTTTTTAACGGAACCTAACAGAAGGGTGCTAACTGTCCATAGAATATTCCGTTAAATGGGTGCGGAGTGTCTTTATCCAAAACCCAGGGTGGTCTGTGGGTTTTTCCCTAAACCCAGGGGTGGTCCGTGTCTTTTACCCTTGATTTATTTGAGTCTGGCCAGACATTCTATAAGCACTATCCCTCGAGTGACCTAGGATATTTGCTCCCGTTATGTGGGAGGGACAAATTCTATCTACGTCCACTAAGATCTCTAAGCTGGCTTCTTATTGTATCCGGTACACGCCTTTATAACTACCCAGTTACGGTGTAGCGTTTAACGCTACACCAAAATCACAATAATCCACAACTAGAATATCTAGCGACTTCAAGTCTAAGGATGACAATACCATTGCACCGCGATAAGCGCTTGTGACTTAACATAACGTTTATGTAGCCTTCTCGGAGATGGGTCAATCAAGTGCGCCATTACCCTTAATGCACACCTATGTGTTGGATCATGATATCTCCATATCAATCCAACCCCATACTAGTCTATAGATGATTGTCCCATTAATCATTATACTGTACTAGGGATATTTAAGATAAACAACACAATTGTAAATCTAAGGACTTTATTATATTAAATATCCAATAAATAATAAATGAATTTTCTAGCCACAAATAAATTCATACTAAACTAGATTGCATCTAGGGCATCTATTCCAACAGTCTCCCACTTGCACTAGAGCCAATCTGGCGCATCTCGTATGCCCATACTCCTAGTGTGCCCTTCATGCTTCCACTGTGTAAGTGGCTTTGTAAGTGGATCTGATAGATTCTCATCTGTAGGAATCTTGCATCTTCCTGAGCACGTGCTTGGATTTCTGGTGTGACCTGGGCTCCTCTGATTGCGCGATCGCCCCAGTGTTGTCACAGTACAACTCAACTGGATCCGCAATGCTAGGAACCACACCAAGTTCAGAAACAAACTTTCTGATCCAAACCTTTGCTGCGCCATTCGCAGCAATGTACTCAGCCTCTGTTGTAGAATCAGCCACCGTCTCTTGCTTGGAACTCTTCCAGCTCACCGCTGCTCCATTCAGGTAAAAAACATATCCCGACTGTGATCTAAAGTCATCTCTGTCAGTTTGGAAGCTTGCATCAGTGTAACCCCTTACACGCAATTCTTCCTCACCGCCAAATATCAAGAAAGCATCCTTAGTTCTTCTCAAGTACTTTAGGATGTTCTTGACTGCAATCCAGTGACTCTCACCTGGATTGGATTGGTATCTGCTTGTCATACTCAAGGCATATGACACGTCTGGTCTAGTACATAACATGGCGTACGTGATAGATCCTATGGCCAAGGCATATGGAATTCTACTCATGCGTTCCTTCTCAATCTCATTGGAAGGACAACCACTCTTCGAAAGAGTGATTCCATGTGACATGGGCAAGAATCCCTTCTCGGAATCTTGCATGTTGAACCGTTTCAACACCTTGTCAATATATGTACTTTGACTTAGGCCTAGCAGTCTCTTAGATCTATCTCTATAGATCTTTATACCGAGTATATAGGCTGCTTCCCCTAAGTCCTTCATTGAGAAACACTTCCCTAGCCAATCTTTAACAGATTGCAGCATGGGAACGTCATTTCCAATGAGTAGTATGTCATCCACATACAATTCCAGAAAAGCTACAGAGCTCCCACTAACCTTCTTGTAGACACAAGACTCATCTTCGTTTCTGATGAAGCCTAACTCTTTGACTACTTCATCAAAACGTCGATTCCAACTCCTAGAAGCTTGCTTCAATCCATAAATGGATCGTTGCATCTTGCAGACTTTGTTGGCTTGCTTTGGATCTTCAAAACCCTCCGGCTGTATCATATACACGTCCTCGAGGAGATTCCCATAGAGGAATGCTATTTTGACATCCATCTCTCAAATCTCATAGTCGTGGTATGCTGCAATCGCAAGTAGGATTCGGATGGATTTGGTCATATCAACTGGTGAAAAGGTTTCATCATAGTCAATACCATGAATCTGTCTGAATCCTTTAGCCACCAATCGGCCCTTATAGGTAATCACATTACCATCCACGTCGATCTTCTTCTTGAAGACCCACTTGCACCCTATGGGCCGCGCCCCTTCGGGTGGTTCCACCAAAGTCCATACTTTGTTGGTATACATGGATTCCATCTCGGATCTCATGGCTTCTAGCCACTTATGAGAGTCTGGGCCCTTCATGGCCTCTTCATAGGTAGTAGGCTCATCATCTATGAGCATCGTGTCACCGGAATCGGTCACGATAAGTCCATACCTCTCGGGTTCCTGGCGCACTCTACTAGATCTACGAAGCTCTTGTGTTACCTGAACAGGTTGCTCCACAAATGTTTGTGGTTCCTGCTCGTGTTTCATAATCGGTTCAGTGATTTGTGGTTCTTGAACTTCTTCAAGTTCTACAGTCCTCCCACTTGCTTCTTTAGAGACAAACTCTCTTTCTAGAAACACTCCGGTCCGAGCAACAAACACTATGTTCTCGGTTGGATTGTAGAAGTAGTAACCCTTAGTTTCCTTAGGGTGCCCCATAAATTTACACTTATCCAATTTTGGCCCTAGCTTGTCTGATTGTAAACGTTTTACATAGACATCGCAGCCCCAAATCCTCATGAACGACAGTGTGGGACGCCTCCCACTCCACATCTCATATGGTGTCTTCATGACTGACTTAGATGGAACACGGTTAATGGTGAAAGCTGCACTTAATAGAGCGTGGCCCCAAAACGATAATGGAAGATCGGTTTGACACATCATAGATCGAACCATATCCAATAAGGTTCGATTCCTCCTCTCAGACACGCCATTCCATTGTGGCGTTCCGGGTGGAGTGAGTTGGGACACGATCCCACACTCTCTAAGATAGTCGTCAAACTCTTGGCTCAAGTATTCTCCTCCACGATCCGATCGTAGAGCCTTGATACTTTTGTTAATTTTCTTCTCTACTTCATTCTTGAATTCTTTGAACACTTCAAAGGATTCGGATTTGGCCCTCATAAGGTACAAAAATCCATATCTACTGTAGTCATCAGTAAAAGTAATGAAGTAGACATAACCACCCCTGGAAGGCGTGGCAAATGGCCCACCCACATCAGTATGTATGAGCGCCAATTGCTCACTAGTCCTCTCACCTTTCTTATTGAAAGGGGACTTTTTCATTTTTCCCAATAAACAAACCTCACATGTCTCATATGATTCAAAATAAAATGAGTCTAGTAATCCATCCTTATGGAGTCTAGATACACGTTTCTCGTTTATATGGCCTAAACGACAGTGCCATAAGTAAGCAGGATTTAAATCATTTATTTTAATCCGCTTGGTATTAATGTTGTAGACACGATTGCTTAATAGTGAATATTATTCAAATAAAAGGAACAACAATTGTTCTTTATTGAAATAATAAAACCATCCTTGTCCAAACAAGAAATATAAATAATGTTTCTGCTCATAGCAGGCACAAAATAGCAATTATATAATTCTAAAACTAATTCTGAAGGCAGAGATAGCTCGCACGAACCTACAACCAATGCAGCAACTTTTTCTCCATTCCCAATGCGCAGATCTATCTCCCCTTTACCCAATCTTCTACTTCTCTTTAGATCCTGCACATTTCGACAAATGTGAGATCCACATCCAGTATCTAATACGCATGATGTAGAGACAGTTAAATTGACATCTACAACAAAAATACATGGTGGTGGTGGAATCACTATTCCAAGCCTCTTGTCCTCCAGATATTTTGGGCAGTTCCTCCTCCAGTGTCCAGGCTGACTGCAGTAGTGACATTCACCTTTAGTCACACCTTTGGAAATGCCACCAACAGGCTTAAGGGCAGGTTCCTTGGACTTGGCAACTGACTTGCCTTTGCCCTTGGGGGATGAGGCAAACCTTTTGCCCTTTCCTTTCTGCACCATCATAATGGTCTTGCCCTTACCCTTGTTGATGCTCTGTTCACCTGTCCTCAACATATTGAGAAAATCTGGCAGTGGTTTCACGATCTCGTTCATGCTATAGTTCATGATGAACTGTCCATAACTCTCGGGCAACGATTGCAACACGAGATCGGTTGCCAACTCTTGGACGATCGGGAACCCCAGTCGGGCGAGATTCTCCAAGTACCCGATTACGGAGTACATGGGGTCCCACCGGGTTCCCTTCTTCCAGATGAGAATTGAACAGTGCCTTAGAGACCTCATACCTCTCAACCCTTGCCTGCTCTTGGAAGAGCTGCTTCAGATGCTCGATCATATCGACAGCGTTCATGTTTTCGTGTTGCTTCTGAAGCTCAGAATTCATGGCGCATAGCATAAGGCAGGCCACATCATTAGCGTCATCAACACGCTTTTGATACACCTTTAGGGCAGCAAGTGTTTGGTTCTCTAGACCTGCAGGAACATGCTCCTCTATTTCGTACAGTTTCTTCTCTTGCTTGAGAACGATTCTCAAGTTTCTGTACAATCAAGGAAGTTGGTTCCAGAGAGCTTGTCCTTCTCAAGGACAGATCGTAGGGAATGTTGTGAACTCGATGAGTTGTTTGCCATTTAGAATTCTACAAAAGGAAAATACACAAGTTTTTAGTATTTGTAAATTTTTGACTATATTCAATAATGGCTAGTTTATCAAATATAGCTCCCACTATTTTTCTACGGATTGATAACCCTCAATATATTAATGCGGAAAATATCCTTATATTTTCTAGTGGGCCAAGATCCATGTTTCATCTCCTTATGAGCTTGCTTTGGCAAGTCACCCATAATTTGACTACTTTAGGTAGGAACAATTCCAATTGCATCTCTTATGCAATTCTTGGTTCAATTGGGCAAATAACTCCTTATTTATCCATCAATATGGATAATCCCAATTGATTTCCTCTAGGTTTCTTAATCATATTAATAGTCTAGTTGTGTTCAACCTCTTATTTAAACAATTGCACATTATTAGCTTGTGCCATCGTATTCCATCATTATGAACCAAGTCGCCATGCTTTGGCACGCACGAACTTGATAAATCATGATGATAATGAGTGTTTAAATAACGAGAAGGCAAGAACACAATATTTGAATTTTGAGGGATTTTAAATTCAATTTTAATTGTTTTGTTGATCAATATCAAATAATCTATCTATTTGAGTTTGGGCACAACTCCAAATAATAGATCCGGGTTGTCTAATTATCTTATTATCCTAATTGCATGCATCATCCATACACCAACCACAAAATAATAAGACAATAAAGTAAACAACCACAAACATAAATAAAACGTGATGTGGATATGGCATTTTCTAGACTAAGAAAATTCCAAGCCAATGGAATTTTCTATGAACCCTAAAAGCAAACACATCTCCATGCGTCTTGATCTTTTTGGTCAATCCTTCATAGTCATGTGGAATGCTCCATGCTCCATCTTTTGTGGCTCCTTTTGGCTTTGGGCTTCTTTTCTTCAATCTTGGCTAACAATCTACTTTATCTAGCACTAGCTAACTTCTATACTAAATAAAATAAATCTCACAAGTTGAGAAAAAAAAATGGCTCGCATGCCATAAAACCCTATTTAATTATTACAATTAATTGATCAGCTCACAGGCCGTAAACCAAAACACAACAATTAAATATCCACAACAAACCACATCCTAAGGCCATATCCAATCACCATGTGAATTGCACATAAACAGTTAGAATTCAATTTTAACGCGCTTGGTCAATTTTAATTGATTTTAGGATGTTCTAGGGCTAAAACGGTCCATTGGGCCCAACAATCCAATTGCCCGGGCCCAAAAAGTGAACCGCAAGGGCCTAGGGCCGGCTGGCCCCTAGCCCACGCTGCTAGGCCGGCCTTGCTTGGGTGGCTAGAAAGGAGGGGCGGTCCCCTAGGGGGGCCGAACCTCCTTTGGGAGTTGTTTCCAAAACAACTCCCTTGCTTGGTGCCCAAGTTTGGTTGTTTCCTTGTTTGGGAAGAACTCCTTCTTTCTTAAGGATGCCCAAACCCTACATCTAAGATCCTAAAATTTCTCAAACTCACTAATTCATGCATTCAATGCAAAAACTAGGTCTTGTTATGATAGATTATTGACAAATTGCATCATATGCTTGATTTGTCTTGTTTTACGCGATAAACAACAATTTTAAGGTGTAAAACTATCAAAACGTAACACATAAACCACGTTTATGCTCTACAATCTGGCTCTGATACCACTGTAGGGTTTTGATTCATGGATGCACAACGGAAACAATAATAAACCATGCAAAACCCTCCAAGGATCACAAGTCAAGAGACATAACGATGGTAAAGGAAGAAATCAATTAACACACCTTAGGGTTCTCCTTTGATGACTTCAAACGCGAATTGTGTCATGTTCTCTATAGTTGATCCACGCCTATAGTTGTTTTCTAGATCTTCCAATCGTTGGTGCTAGCCCGGAAAGAGGAAGGGAAGAAGAATCACGCAAAACGAGACCAAAACAAGGAGGTTTCGGCCTCCTTGTGGGCTGACGGGAAGGGGGCGGCGAGCTAGGGGGCGGCGGCTCCTTGGCTTGCTTGCTCTCTCTCCTTTTGTTCTCTCCCACTCAAGTTATGATCAATTGAATCATAAGTGTGGGAAGGAAGGAAGGAGTGTCCTTTATATAGTCCAACAAATCCTTGCCAACTACCTAAAGGACCTATTCTAGTCCTACTAGAATTCAATTTAGTCCCTTCCTTGCAAATTAGTCCCTACTAAGTTTGCATTGTATTGCAAAGTGATCCTTCTAATTAATTAATCCAATTAATTAATTCCAAAATCTAGTTCAACTCTATATAGCGTGTGACCCCATAGGTTCTATCTAGTTGGTAGCAACTATTTGCTAATATGGAGCGGTTTCTAACAAAACATCCATTCTAGCCAACTAATAGAATAGTCATCTTGACAACCTTTGTACAAGTAATTGTCTTATCCATTTGTATCTATATCCGGATCGGACACGAGACATACAAGTCACACTCGTATATCCAATCCACAGTTTCTCGATCCATGGGAATAGCCTTATTCGTGCAAATAACACCAATATCCTATATTGATTTATTTGAGTCTGGCCAGACATTCTATAAGCACTATCCCTCGAGTGGCCTAGGATATTTGCTCCCGTTATGTGGGAGGGAAAAATTCTATCTACGTGCACTACGATCTCTAAGCTGGCTTCTTATTGTATCCGGTACACGCCTTTATAACTACCCAGTTACGGTGTAGCGTTTTACGCTACCAAAATCACAATAATCCACAACTAGAATATCACAGTAAATGTCTTGATATATATTCTCAAATATTTTTCCAAAATGACCAAATAACCCCTAACTTAAATATAGGGTATTACATGTGCAACAGTGGGAAATAGAGCATGAAGGCATGATGAAGAGATGAGAATCCTGAAGAAGAAGAAACAGAGCAGATAAAGCTGCGGCCTGCGTATCTGCAAGATACACAGGGAAATATGTAGCCTTAGGGTCAGGGGTTAAAAAATCGACTAAGTCTGCACAGTGTTAGTTGATGCATGCGTATTTGGCAGCATATATGGGCAGATACGCGGCGATATACGTAGCCTGAGAGGAAGAGAAGAGGAAAAAACGCCGAAAATAAGGCCATAAGGTTCGGCCTGCGTATCCATCTGCGTATACGCAGGGAAATACGCAACATGAGAGGAAGAGAAGAGAAGAGACGCAGAAAATAAGGCCATAAAGTTCGGCCTGCGTATCCGTATGCGTATACGCAGGGAAATACGCAGGCTGAGAGGAGATTTTGTGCTAACAGAGGCTCGGTCTGCGTATCTGGCTGCGTAACTGGCCAGATACGTAGGTTGATACGCAGGCAGGGTGAAATTATGAGGCGGTTTTGCCAGTGGCAGTTTCATAAATTTAGGCAGTTTACGTGGAAGCTTCTGAGCACTATATAGAGGAACGTCCAGAGCTCGCTTTTGACACAAAATACACCCAAGGATAAGTCTAAGCATCCTTGGAGAGCAAGGAAGCGCGAATCCAGAATCGAGGACACTCGTTTGATCTTACTCTCTCTTTATTTCAGAACTTTGCTATTTAGTTATGTTGTTAATTAGCTAAACCCTTTACCTAGGTTGTCGTTGAACCCTAGGGTTTTGAATATAGTATATAGTCTTACTTTGCTTATGGATTCATGATCTTGGGATCTTAATATCAAAAAAAATCATTTGTTATTCTATCTTTGATTTTACTGTCCATGCATGCTCAGCTTGATCACCCAGAATTGCTACAGACTCAACCCGGTAGACGAAAGTCACTGGTTAGGGTTAGGAAGAAAAGACATAATTTAGCACCTTACCCTGATGGAGCCAACAAAGAAGGGGAGATAAGACTAGCCTGAGAATTTGACCAACTGTTAGCGGTTTTGACCGAGGCTTTTAAAACATGTTAGAAACCCTAGCAGCCTTAGAATGAAACTGCAGATCTAGGTAGCTTAATAGGATTCGAAAATCTTAAGGATTGTGACAACGTGTAGAAACTGAAAAGCTACTACATCTGGTACGTTGGACAAATAATCTGACTGCATTGTGTTTTCATATAAAATAGAACGAAAAACTGAAGAAACCCTAGGGGATCATAGAATCTAGTATCAAAAACTCTAGATTTACAACACTTAAGATTATTGAAAAAATTCTCATAAAAAAAATTTACTTTTAAGTTTTTATATTCAGTATTTAGTTCGTAATCAAAATCTCAGACCATTCCCCTTGTTTTACACTCTGGTTCATAAAACTGATTACTTGAGAAAAATAGAAAAAGTCCTCGTGGGATCGTTAATCTGAGTTAAAATACACTATGTACTACTTGATTCGTGTACTTGCGAATATCACGCTAATTTGCGCATCATCGGTGATAAGAAATTAAATACACTATTAAAATTAAAGATAATTGAAATTTCCATTTTCTCACATTTACAAGTTTAAATGCAAACAAGTTAAACTTACTTTCTGCAGTAGAGTGCGCTTAATTGACCACATAATGCACAAAAAGTACTATTTTCTTCCTCGTGATTGCCGGTTATCGTATATTTTTGTATTTTTTTGTGTCAAATCGTGTCATTTTCAGCATGTAATTTTAAATTATTCACGAGGATATTTCTAATAAACTAAGATCTAACTGAAAAACAAATTCTATAACATCACCAACATAACCGTGCATCGCACTGGTTCAACACTAATTCTTCTACTATTAGATAAACTAGAACTGAGCGTCCAACTCAATTCAGATGCCTCCTGGTCATAGTCTGGTGTTGCAACCCGAATAGGCTCCTTGATCCGAGATAGGCATGGCAACTTCATAGCAGGTCACCACCAACGACTTCCTTGGCTGATGTCGCCATTGGTGGCTGAGCTCGCTGCCATTGAAGGGGGCCTTTTCCTTGAAAAGGAGCTGCGCTTTTAGAACATCAAAGTTGAATCAGACTCATTAATCGCGATTAAGCTGCTGAAGGATGAGAACTTTGGGAAGCTAAGATCAGCTACAACAATGACAGAGATGAAAGACTTTCTGGAGGGATGCAAGAAATTACCGAAACAATTCACCAGCATCTCCTACTCTTTCATAGTTAGGAACACCAATCAACTAGCACACTCGTTTGCTCAAAAAGGCTATGTTGAGGACGATACGTCGTATTATTCGGCTATCTCACAGTGGGCTGAAAATGTATTTTACACGTATCTATATGAAATAGTTTTTTCCCTCAAAAAGGAGAAGAATATTGTTTTAGAACTGCTGTGATTTATTTTTTATTTTTTTTAAAAAAAGAAGGCAAAGTGGGTAATGAATTGGGCTAACCAGCCACAAATGTGATCCAAGAATGCATTGGTCCGTTTTCTAAACAGGTTTAGATTCGTATTTTTTCCGCAGTGGAGGGTTTCTTCCATTTTTCTCGGCCCAAACACGTCCACTCTCGTGAAAAACTCCCTAGAGAGGAGGGCTTTGCTGGAGGTTGGTTTCAAAGAACGATATTCTTTTGCTCAAAAAGGCTATGTTGAGGAGTGATACGTCGTATTATTCGGTTATCTCACAGTGGGCTGAAAATGTATTTTATACGTATCTCATGGGCGTGACCACCCATTTCTAATGAAATTGTTTTTCCTAAAAAAGAAGAATGATATTGCTTTAGAACTGCTGTGATTTTTCAAAACAAAAAAAGAGAAGGCAAAGTGGGTGTTGAATTGGGCTAACCAACCACAAATGTGATCCAAGAATGCACCGGCCCGTTTTCCTTCCGCCGTTCTTTGAAACCAACTTCCGACAAAACCCTCCACTCGAGGGAGTTTTTCACAAAAGTGGACGTGTTGGGGCTGAGAAAAACGGAAGAAACCCCCACTGAAAAACAAATACGAATCTAAACCTGTTTAGAAACCGACAGTGCTAGTGCTGGTTCTTGAGGTCAAAACCGACACTAGAACTGTCGGTTATTGTTTTTCTCGGCCCTCAAAGTAACTGATAGTGTGACTTTCTGTTCTTAAAAACCAATTTTATTAAAGTCGGTTTTTGTGTGAAACAATCGATCTTAGTATAATAGGTTTCATACTTGTAAACTTTTTCAACGCTATCTCTTTAGGTCAGTGGCAAGTGGCCACGATCACCCCCCTCTCTCTGTGTTTCCCGAGCCTTCCCCTCTTTGTGAGCCTTCCCCTCTGTGTCTCCCGACGGACCTCACCGGCGAACACCGGCGACCTCACCGCCGAATTAGGCGACCCAGTGCCGCCGGAGTAGCCCACGCCACTGCCGCTGGAGTCTGCAGGTACATCTTCACCTTCTATAGTCTTCACTTTCTCTCCCTATTTCGCTCCCATCTCTCTGCGATGATGAAATCTGGGTTTTTTTTTTTTTTTTAAATTTCCCAAGTACAAAACCGATTATGCTACTATCGGTTTTTATGACTGGAAATCGATGCTCATACCCTCGGTCCTTTATGACTCCCTTTTTTGGCTCAGACCTGAAAAACCTTAGAAACGACAGTAGCAGTGTCGGTTTTAGCCCCAAGAACCGACCCTGCTACCATCGGTTTATAAACGGGTCTAGATTGGTATTTGTTCCTCAGTGTTGGTTTCTCCGTTTTTCTCGGCCCCAACACTTCCAGTTTTGTGAAAAACTCCCACTCTAGGGGATTTAAACCTAGCTCACCGAGGGGAAAATGAAAATGAAAAGAAACTAAAATCATGGAAAAGGAATTTAGCATTTGGGAATGAGAAGAAAATAAAATGAAACAAATACTGATGGATAATGTATAAGAAAAACAGTAAAATCAGTTTCCGCCCTGGGGAAAATGTTGGGGAAGTTCCACTGTTTCTTCTATCGCCTCTTTCTCTTCTGGTCATGACATCGCCCCTTCTCTCTCTCCCGATCACAGTGACGCCGCCGTTCGGTCGTCGTTCAGAGTTTCCACCTGCGCGCTCAGGTTCGTTCATATTAGAGATCAATTGTTAGATTAATTTTTACAAAATCTAATCTATTGATTCTTCGATCTAAATAAAAAATTGCCTCCGTGCTTTTCTTCTGTCGATAATTGATAGGGTGGTGTTCTTTTTGGCATGGCTTGCTGGGTTTTGAGGCACCGGTTCTGGGTAGCCATAAATAGTGTCATGAATCTCAGGCAAGGACCAAAGTGCAAAGTGGTCATCTTTGTGGTCGTGTAATTAGGACCAAACTGAATTACACGCCAAACTGTGGTCGTGTAATTCAGGAGTAGCAGTAGCCGTCCGATCTTGGCTAGCAAAGATCTGGACCGTAGATTTCTTTTAAACGTTGTATTTGAATGTTGTTAAGTAGGACGACGTCGTAGGGGGGTAAGGGACAGCCACGTCGATGACAGCTCATCCTCTCCTGGCCAGTGATTGGTCCGAGCGTGTCACATGTGGCTGAGCTGTCTCGAGCCGTTGGTAATTCACGTAAACTACACCTACCTCCCCCTACCATATAAAAGGGTTGTAACAGAAGTATTATCCATTATGAAATATTACATTTTCTTCCCAAATTCATCTCTCTGGTTTCCCTCTCTTCTTCTCTTCTCTCAGATCTGCTCGGAACACTAGTTCCGAGCCTTCTCCGTCTAGAGGTCTCAGGTTACTCGCCGGAGTCACATCAAGTTGGTATCAGAGCCTGGTTAGGCTCAGAGAAGGAACAGAATGCCAAATACTCGCAACCAAGCAGTGACTGCCATGGAAGTAGATGGAAGAGTTGCGGTGCTGGAAGAGCGCATCAACGACTTGGACAGCACCATTGATGGACTCCGAGTACAATTCATCAAGGTAGATGAAGGTATAAACACTCAAATTCATGATTTGAAGACTAATTTGTCAAATGAGTTAGGTCAAAATTTGGGGAGAATGGAGAAGAACTTCAATGAACAGTTTAAGAGAATGATGAACTGCTATAATTTGTTAGCAAATCAAAGAGATAAGGAGAAAATGGCCTCATATTCAGAAGTTTGTAATGAACCTAGTAGAACACCTGTATCTGCTTTCAGAAATCACAGCACTAGTCACATTTCTGAGAAGGAGCCAAATGAAGCAGAAATCAACACTTGTGTGAAAAATTACACTAACAGTACTATTCCTCTCCCAAAAATTGAGTTTCCAAAGTTCAATGGGACTGATCCCCTGGGGTGGTTAGTGAGAGTGGAAAGCTATTTCACCATTTATGTCATGAATGATTGCCAAAAACTAGTAATGGTGTCACTGCACTTAGAAGGAGAGGCTGATAGCTGGTTTAGAGCTGAATTTGAGCAGTTGGATACCATCACTTGGACACAATTTTGTGAACAAGTGTGTGTGGAGTTTTCTGAGCCTTGACATGAAAACCTCTTAGGATTGTTCAATAAACTAATGCAGCAAACTACTGTGGTGGAATATCAAACTAGGTTTGAAGCCCTGAGGCCTAGAATCAAGGCAATGCATCCCTGGGCCACTGAAATGTACTTTTTCAAGAGTTTTATTAGTGGATTGAGGGAGGATTTGCAAAAGGCAGTGCAATTGCAGTTTCCGAAAACACTATCTCAAGCTAAAGCTATAGCTAGATTACAAGAGAGCCATGTGGAGTCACTAGAGAAGCACATCCACAAGAAGCATTACAGCAAACAGGCTTCCACATTTGGGGAGAAGAACAGAATTGGACCTTCTACCACAGCCAAAGAAGATCACACAATTTCCAGGAATTTCAAGAGACTAACAGCTGCAGAAATGAAGGAAAAAAGGGACAAAAAGCTGTGCTTCTACTGTGATGAAGCATACTCCCCAGGACATAAATGCTCAAAGAAGACACTCTTCCTCATAATTGGAAATGAGGAGGAGTATGTAGAAGAAAGTGCAGATCAAGAGGAAGGACAGCTGGTAGTTCAAGAAGTGAAGAGTGAACCAGAAGAAGATAATGATACAGCACTGGGAATCTCAGTTCATGCTATGGTAGGCCATTCCAACATGGAAACCATCAGAATCTCAGGACAAATAAATGGGAAATTAGTGCATATATTGATTGACACAGGCAGCACACACAATTTTATTGACCAAAACACAGCCAAGAAGGTGAAACTCTTCCCCACCATCATCAAAGAAATGCAAGTCAGAGTGGCTAATGGGAGTGTAATTTTGAGCAGTGGTGTATGCCAAAATGTAAAAATTCAGCTACAAAAATGTGTGATTCAAACTGATTTGAGAGTGCTACCACTGGGAGGGTGTGATCTGGTTCTAGGAGCTCAATGGTTGAAGGAGGTGAGCCCCATTTATTTGGATTTCAACAAGAGAGCTTTTGGTTTTCAGCACCAAGGAAGATTGATCACTCTAGAAGCCAGTTCCAAACAAGAACAGGTTGCAGAACTGAAGTTTGCAACCTTACAGAAGTGTTGCAGACAACCACTACAAGGAGTGACAGCTCAATTGTACTCCATAACAGCTGTAGAGACAAATCCAGCTATTCCATCTCTTCTGCAACCACTCTTGCAGCAGTTTGCTGATATATTTGAAGAGCCTACACAGCTACCTCCAAAAAGGGTGCAGGATCACCACATTCCTTTACAAGAAGGAGCTCAACCAGTGTGTTTAAGACCTTATAGATACCCCTATGTGCAGAAGAATGAAATGGAAAAAATGGTGAAGGAAATGCTCAAGAATGGGACAATCCAGCCCAGCACTAGTCCCTTTGCAGCTCCTGTACTGTTAGTCAAGAAGAAGGATGGCACATGGAGATTCTGTGTTGACTATAGGGGGTTGAATGCCATTACTGTCAAAAACAAGTTTCCTATACCAGTAATTGATGAGCTTATGGATGAATTGAAATCTGCAGTGGTGTTTTCTAAGTTAGATCTCAGAGCTGGATACCATCAAGTGAGAATGGCAGAACAGGACATCTATAAAACAGCATTCAGAACTCATGAGGGACTGTATGAGTTCAAGGTGATGCCTTTTGGATTAACTAATGCACCTGCCACATTTCAATGTTTGATGAATCAGGTATTCAAGGAATTTCTGAGAAAAATGGTTTTAGTCTTCTTTGATGATATATTGGTGTACAGTAAGTCATTGGAGGAGCATTATCAGCATTTGAAAACAGTATTTGAAGTAATGAGAGCTAATCAGTTATATGCCAAGATGAGTAAATGTTCTTTTGGGATTGAAGCAGTGGAGTATCTAGGGCATATCATAAGTAGAGAAGGGGTACAGACTGATCCTAAGAAGCTTCAAGCCATGAGAGAGTGGCCACTTCCCAAGAACATTAAAGAACTTAGAGGATTTCTGGGTCTCACAGGGTACTATAGGAGGTTTATCAGGAATTATGGCTCTATTGCAAGACCCCTAACCCAGCTACTGAAGAAAGGAGGGTTTCATTGGTCCTCTGATGCCAGCATTGCTTTTGAGAAGCTCAAAGAAGCAATGAGTACATCTCCAGTTTTAACTCTTCCCAATTTTGAAGAGGAGTTTGTCATTGAAACAGATGCTTGTCATGATGGAGTGGGAGCTGTATTAATGCAAAATAATAAGCCTCTGGCTTATTTTAGCAAGGCTCTTTCCCCTAAACATTTGGGAATGTCCACTTATGAAAAAGAGCTATTGGCATTAGTGCTTGCAGTTGCTAAATGGAGACCATACTTAGAAGGGGCCAAATTTGTCATTAAGACTGATCACCACAGTCTCAAATATTTGTTAGAACAGAAATTGACAACAGTACTACAGCAGAAATGGATCTCTAAATTGCTAGGGTTGCATTATGAGATACAATACAAGAAGGGACAAGAAAATGGAGCTGCTGATGCTTTGTCTAGAAGAGCAGTCTTAGAAGAGAATTCAAAAGTTCAATGTGCTTCTATTTCTACCATTACTCCTAAGTGGTTGCAAGAACTGAAAAAGAGCTATGAGTCTGATGATGAAGCTAGAGAGAAGCTGGCTGCTCTTGCTGTGGATCCTAATTCATTTCCAAGTTGGCAGTTACAAGATGGGGTACTCAAATATGACAAACTGTTGTTTGTGGGATCAGGGACTGAACTGAGAGCAAACATCATCAAAGAGCTACATAATACAGGGGTAGGAGGACACTCTGGTATTTTGGGTACTTACAAAAGGGTTAAACTATTATTTTATTGGCCTGGCCTCACGAAGCAAGTTAAAAGTTGGGTGGCTCAATGTGACATTTGCCAAAGAATGAAATGTGAGCATTTACCATATCCAGGGTTATTGCAGCCCCTTCCTATCCCAGATAAGCCATGGGAACACATTGCCATGGACTTCATAGAGGGACTGCCTAACTCAGAAGGTAAAACTACCATTTTGGTTGTGATTGATAGAATGTCAAAATATGGGCACTTTATTCCACTTACACACCCCTATACTGCTGAGACAATTGCTGATGCATTCTTCCAAAACATCTGTAAGTTGCATGGTTTGCCTTCTTCTATAGTTAGTGACAGAGATGCAATCTTCTTAAGTCAGTTTTGGAATACATTGTTCAAGTTAATGGAGACTCAACTCAAGTACACTACTGCTTATCATCCCCAAACTGATGGCCAGAGTGAAAGACTCAATCAGTGTTTGGAAGTTTATTTGAGATGCTTGACTGGTGATAGGCCTAAGAAGTGGGCTAAGTGGCTAAGTTTGGCTGAATGGTGGTACAACACCAACTATCACACTGCATTGCAGCTTACTCCCTTTGAGGCCTTGTATGGCTATCCACCTAGACACTACAGCTTTCATCAGTTAAACAAGACAGGACTTCCTGAGGTGGATGCTTTTGTACAAGATAGAGCCAAGCTTCTGCATTTGCTCAAAGACAATTTGGGAAAGGCTCAAAATAGAATGGTGACTTATGCTAACAAGCACAGGACAGAAAGGGAATTCAAAGTGGGGGATTGGGTATTTCTGAAGTTGCAGCCTTATAGGCAGAGTTCAGTTCAGCTGAGAAGCAATTACAAGTTGTCTGCAAGATTTTATGGTCCTTTTCAGGTGATTTTGAAGGTTGGAAAAGTAGCTTATAAGCTCAAGTTGCCTGATCATTCCCAGATCCATCCAGTGTTCCATGTGTCCCAGTTGAAGTTGGCTGTGGGGAACTACAATGCAGCTGCTGAATTACCTTCTGTTGGTCCTGATGGTCAATTTCTGGTGGAGCCTGTTGCAATATTGGCCAGAAGACTAGCTAAGAAAGGTAATTCCTCTACTGTGCAAGTCCTGATTCAGTGGTTTAATTTGTCACCTGAAGAAGCAACTTGGGAGGACTATTACAAGCTGAAGGAGCAATTTCCAGATTTCAAAGCTTGAGGTCAAGCTGTTTTTGAAGAGGAGGGGACTTGTCATGAATCTCAGGCAAGGACCAAAGTGCAAAGTTGTCATCTTTGTGGTCGTGTAATTAGGACCAAACTGAATTACACGCCAAACTGTGGTCGTGTAATTCAGGAGTAGCAGTAGCCGTCCGATCTTGGCTAGCAAAGATCTGGACCGTAGATTTCTTTTAAGCGTTGTATTTGAATGTTGTTAAGTAGGACGACGTCGTAGGGGGGTAAGGGACAGCCACGTCGATGACAGCTCATCCTCTCCTGGCCTGTGATTGGTCCGAGCGTTTCACATGTGGCTTAGCTGTCTCGAGCCGTTGGTAATTCACGTAAACTACACCTACCTCCCCTACCATATAAAAGGGTTGTAACAGAAGTATTATCCATTATGAAATATTACATTTTCTTCCCAAATTCATCTCTCTGGTTTCCCTCTCTTCTTCTCTTCTCTCAGATCTGCTCGGAACCCTAGTTCCGAGCCTTCTCCGTCTAGAGGTCTCAGGTTACTCGCCGGAGTCACATCAATGTCATGAATCTCAGGCAAGGACCAAAGTGCAAAGTGGTCATCTTTGTGGTCGTGTAATTAGGACCAAACTGAATTACACGCCAAACTGTGGTCGTGTAATTCAGGAGTAGCAGTAGCCGTCCGATCTTGGCTAGCAAAGATCTGGACCGTAGATTTCTTTTAAACGTTGTATTTGAATGTTGTTAAGTAGGACGACGTCGTAGGGGGGTAAGGGACAGCCACGTCGATGACAGCTCATCCTCTCCTGGCCTGTGATTGGTCCGAGCGTGTCACATGTGGCTGAGCTGTCTCGAGCCGTTGGTAATTCACGTAAACTACACCTACCTCCCCCTACCATATAAAAGGGTTGTAACAGAAGTATTATCCATTATGAAATATTACATTTTCTTCCCAAATTCATCTCTCTGGTTTCCCTCTCTTCTTCTCTTCTCTCAGATCTGCTCGGAACACTAGATCCGAGCCTTCTCCGTCTAGAGGTCTCAGGTTACTCGCCGGAGTCACATCAAGTTGGTATCAGAGCCTGGTTAGGCTCAGAGAAGGAACAGAATGCCAAATACTCGCAACCAAGCAGTGACTGCCATGGAAGTAGATGGAAGAGTTGCGGTGCTGGAAGAGCGCATCAACGACTTGGACAGCACCATTGATGGACTCCGAGTACAATTCATCAAGGTAGATGAAGGTATAAACACTCAAATTCATGATTTGAAGACTAATTTGTCAAATGAGTTAGGTCAAAATTTGGGGAGAATGGAGAAGAACTTCAATGAACAGTTTAAGAGAATGATGAACTGCTATAATTTGTTAGCAAATCAAAGAGATAAGGAGAAAATGGCCTCATATTCAGAAGTTTGTAATGAACCTAGTAGAACACCTGTATCTGCTTTCAGAAATCACAGCACTAGTCACATTTCTGAGAAGGAGCCAAATGAAGCAGAAATCAACACTTGTGTGAAAAATTACACTAACAGTACTATTCCTCTCCCAAAAATTGAGTTTCCAAAGTTCAATGGGACTGATCCCCTGGGGTGGTTAGTGAGAGTGGAAAGGTATTTCACCATTTATGTCATGAATGATTGCCAAAAACTAGTAATGGTGTCACTGCACTTAGAAGGAGAAGCTGATAGCTGGTTTAGAGCTGAATTTGAGCAGTTGGATACCATCACTTGGACACAATTTTGTGAACAAGTGTGTGTGGAGTTTGCTGAGCCTGGACATGAAAACCTCTTAGGAGTGTTCAATAAACTAATGCAGCAAACTACTGTGGTGGAATATCAAACTAGGTTTGAAGCCCTGAGGCCTAGAATCAAGGCAATGCATCCCTGGGCCACTGAAATGTACTTTGTCAAGAGTTTTATTAGTGGATTGAGGGAGGATTTGCAAAAGGCAGTGCAATTGCAGTTTCCAAAAACACTATCTCAAGCTAAAGCTATAGCTAGATTACAAGAGAGCCATGTGGAGTCACTAGAGAAGCACATCCACAAGAAGCATTACAGCAAACAGGCTTCCACATTTGGGGAGAAGAACAGAATTGGACCTTCTACCACAGCCAAAGAAGATCACACAATTTCCAGGAATTTCAAGAGACTAACAGCTGCAGAAATGAAGGAAAAAAAGGACAAAAAGCTGTGCTTCTACTGTGATGAAGCATACTCCCCAGGACATAAATGCTCAAAGAAGACACTCTTCCTCATAATTGGAAATGAGGAGGAGTATGTAGAAGACAGTGCAGATCAAGAGGAAGGACAGCTGGTAGTTCAAGAAGTGAAGAGTGAACCAGAAGAAGATAATGATACAGCACTGGGAATCTCAGTTCATGCTATGGTAGGCCATTCCAACATGGAAACCATCAGAATCTCAGGACAAATAAATGGGAAATTAGTGCATATATTGATTGACACAGGCAGCACACACAATTTTATTGACCAAAACACAGCCAAGAAGGTGAAACTCTTCCCCACCATCATCAAAGAAATGCAAGTCAGAGTGGCTGATGGGAGTGTAATTTTGAGCAGTGGTGTATGCCAAAATGTAAAAATTCAGCTACAAAAATGTGTGATTCAAACTGATTTGAGAGTGCTGCCACTGGGAGGGTGTGATCTGGTTCTAGGAGCTCAATGGTTGAAGGAGGTGAGCCCCATTTATTTGGATTTTAACAAGAGAGCTTTTGGTTTTCAGCACCAAGGAAGATTGATCACTCTAGAAGCCAGTTCCAAACAAGAACAGGTTGCAGAACTGAAGTTTGCAACCTTACAGAAGTGTTGCAGACAACCACTACAAGGAGTGACAGCTCAATTGTACTCCATAACAGCTGTAGAGACAAATCCAGCTATTCCATCTCTTCTGCAACCACTCTTGCAGCAGTTTGCTGATATATTTGAAGAGCCTACACAGCTACCTCCAAAAAGGGTGCAGGATCACCACATTCCTTTACAAGAAGGAGCTCAACCAGTGTGTTTAAGACCTTATAGATACCCCTATGTGCAGAAGAATGAAATGGAAAAAATGGTGAAGGAAATGCTCAAGAATGGGACAATCCAGCCCAGCACTAGTCCCTTTGCAGCTCCTGTACTGTTAGTCAAGAAGAAGGATGGCACATGGAGATTCTGTGTTGACTATAGGGGGTTGAATGCCATTACTGTCAAAAACAAGTTTCCTATACCAGTAATTGATGAGCTTATGGATGAATTGAAATCTGCGTGGTGTTTTCTAAGTTAGATCTCAGAGCTGGATACCATCAAGTGAGAATGGCAGAACAGGACATCTATAAAACAGCATTCAGAACTCATGAGGGACTGTATGAGTTCAAGGTGATGCCTTTTGGATTAACTAATGCACCTGCCACATTTCAATGTTTGATGAATCAGGTATTCAAGGAATTTCTGAGAAAAATGGTTTTAGTCTTCTTTGATGATATATTGGTGTACAGTAAGTCATTGGAGGAGCATTATCAGCATTTGAAAACAGTATTTGAAGTAATGAGAGCTAATCAGTTATATGCCAAGATGAGTAAATGTTCTTTTGGGATTGAAGCAGTGGAGTATCACTACAACAAATATGACATTTGTTGACAGTTTTTTTGTCGACAGACGATTTTATGTCGATGGTTACGCGATTAATCGACAATATCAGAATTTGTCGATGCTCATGATATTTTTTGTCGACCTTTTAGTTATTATTTTATCATTCTCAATAATGTGGTCAATATAATGTGATTATTTATCCGATTTTGACATTACTTACATAGTGACATTTTTTTTTGTCAACTCCTGCTTTAAAAATTTGGAGGGTAACTTATTAATTTTTCCCGCACTCCCAAATTGTAAGGAGGGAATAAAAAATTAATTCCCCCCACACGTTTTACGAGGTTATGCAGAAGTCTCTCACCTCTCTCACATTCACACGACTCTCCCAATTCCGTCTCTCTCAGAACTCTCTCACCCTCTCTCACCCTCAATCGATCGAATCGGTCTTCCCAGTCTCTCAATCGATCGAATCCTTCAACAATCTTCGCCGTAGATTGCTGTGAACGCCTCTTTAATCTTCGCCGGAGTTGCTGTGAACGCCTCTTCAATCGATTTCAGGTATGGGACTGTTTCATCTTCTTCTTCTTTGATCTCTCTGTAATCGACTATTTCATCTTCTTCTTCTTCTTTCGTTTGATGTTCTTGTTCCATCTCTGTGATGGCATCTTTGAATTTGTTGTCTTGTTCCATCTGTGTGTTGATTTGCATGTTCGATTCTGTGTTGATGTGTCTGATTATGTTGTCTTCTTCCATCTGCTAGTGATTTATGAGACGTATGTGTGTGTGATTTGGTCTTCCATTGAAAGTTCTAGGGTTTTCTGCGGATTGGTTCATGTTCTAGGGTTAGTCGTCTTACAATTTCTTCAGACATGTATGTGTTCATGTTCTAGGGTTTCTTCAGATGGGTAATTTCTGTTTTAGGGTTTGGCCTCTTTAAATTTGTTCTGTCCTGTATGTTCATGTTCTAGGGTTTGCTGATTGAATGGGTCGTTACATTCCAGCTTTGATTGGTCTGAAAGGTTATGCTTAATTCTCCCTTGTTTATGGTTATTGTTTCTGGAATGTGTACTGTATTTGCGTAAACATGTCCTGATTTACTTAGCAACCTGCAACAGTGAGATATCGACTTCCTCGGCATATATAGTGATATACACATGTCTTTAAGCAGTTCAATTGCTCCCTGTAAACAGAAATCAGAAAAGCACTGTAGTAGTAACTATCAATCAATCTAATTTCATGTACCAATTGATAGAGTCATGAATGAATCGCAGGACATACAAAATCATTGTTGGCTAAAACCAGTCCAAGGTTATCGAGATCTGAAAGCATAAAAAGAAAAAGGAGAATGTGATTAACGCATACGTAGAAGTACTTATGTGAACTTGAAGTTGATACTACAGTGATTTGGAATGAGTAAATTAAGTGCGAAACTGTTACGATCAAACTCAGAATATACACAGATAATTAAACATTTCAATTGTTCATATAGGATTACCTCTTATGCATATAGCACAAGCTAATAGACGCATACGTACAAGTATTTATGTTAGGTGCACTGCATATAGGATTACCTGTTGTGCATATCATTACGTGTTTTTTGTTACAGAGTCTTATTGCGGTTAATATTACTTTATGTCTGTATTGTCAGCTGTGAGCAGTTGAAGTTATTTTTTGCAGGTGGTGACTGGAAAGCTTGAGGCGATTGAAGTTTGTCGGACTGTCAAGTACTTGGCTGCCTGTTCTCGTTCTAAATTTCGGCCCTCCATTCTGTTAGTATGTTACTTTACATTTATTATTATTCTATCTGCATTTGTTATTTTCGCATGTGACTTCTTTTCGTTTCATCTGTCTGTGTCCTGTAGAAATTGACATGGTATTTCATCTTCAAAGTATTTACTGTCAGTATTGTTTCGTATCTGCATTGCTGCTATCGATAACTTTACGTAATAAAGCATTCAATACGCGGTTGTCTTGTTTCATGTGCTGTAGTTGTATGAGTACGAACCGATACGTGCTTGTTTGTTGCTGCTTTAGTGTAGTGTTATATTTACGTGTTTGTGTTTACAGAATGTTATGAATTGAAAATAATGACTTTGTTATGAAGCAGTAACGGATAATGTACTGCATAGTCTCGTTACTCGTGCTTGTCTTGTTTGAAAATCATGCGTTTGTTCAACTGTCAACTTTAATTTGTTCACGGTGACATAACTGTTTCTGTTATTTTTGTTTTTTTTTAATAAAAGTATTGATAGTTATATATATATGACGTGTAGGTAGTGATGGATCGAAGTTGGATTGGGTTGAATGATAAATGGTGTGACGAATATGTTAATGGTGTTTCAAACTTCATTAAGTTTGCGAGTCGTCATGCTGATGGAATGAATAGGATACGTTGTCCATGTTCTAGGTGTGTTAACGTAACCTTCAGATCTCTTACTGATGTAAGAGAGCATCTGCATCAGAATGGGATGCTGGAAGGCTATGTGAATTGGGTATTTCATGGGGAGGGTTACGGATTAGGTGAGGTTGCCGTGAATGTGTCCGGTGACTGTGTAGATGACATACCCGAGACACGCGTTGACGTGGAGGGCTTGATAGGGGACTTACAAGAGGGTAGGTTTGCTGGTAATGTTGGGGATGATATATCATCCGATGGAACACATTTAAAAAACGGGGGGGGTGATATATTTGCTAAGCTGTTAAGCGATGCACAATGTGAGGCATACCCAGGGTGTCGGAAGTTCTCTAAGCTGTCACTAATAATACGGTTGCTGCATATTAAGACGCTTTGTAAATGGAGTAATAAATCGGTGAACATGGTGTTAGATCTTCTTAGAGAGTTACTGCCGCCAGGTCACACTGTACCAAAGTCGTTTTATGAAGCTAAAAACATTTTACGTGAACTTGGGCTTGGTTATGTCAATATCCATGCATGTCCAAACAATTGTGCTCTGTTTTGGAAGGAAAATGAGAATTTGGATCGCTGTCCCAATTCTGACTGTAGGGAATCTAGGTGGAAGGAATGTCGCAATGGGAAGAAAATTCCTCGGAAGGTTCTTAGATACTTCCCTGTGAAACCCAGGCTTCAAAAATTGTTCATGTCTAAAAACATTGCCAAGGATATGCGTTGGCACAAGGATCGGCGTGTGCATGACAGCAATGTCATTGCGCACCCGGCTGATGCTAAGCAATGGCAAGATTTTGACAAAGAACATGAATGGTTTGCTCAAGATCCTCGTAATATTAGGTTGGGATTAGCCAGTGATGGTTTTAATCCTTTCAGTAATATGAGTAGCACGTATAGTATGTGGCCTGTAATGCTTGTTATATACAATGTCGGGGCTACACAGGTTATGAAAGACCCGTTTATTATTATGCCCCTATTAATACCCGGGCCGCATTCACCGGGAAATGATATTGATGTTTTCTTCCGTCCGTTAATTGATGACTTGAAAGACTTGTGGGAAGTAGGTATAGAAACGTACGATGCTTATTCTGGTGAAAGATTTATGTTGCATGCTGCACTATTGTGGACAATAAATGATTTCCCTGCATATGGTATGTTGTCCGGATGGAGTACCAAAGGGAAATTAGCGTGTCCACCGTGCAACAAGGAAACTCACCATATAAGATTGAAGCATAGTAAGAAACAGGTTTACATGGGTCATCGTCGGTTCTTACCACTCAATCATCCATGGCGACGGAATAAAAAATTTAATGGTAAATTTGAGCTTAATCCTAAGCCGAAGGAGTTATCTGGAGATGATGTTCTTGATCAGTTAAAGTCACTTCCTTCAGATTTGAAGTTTGGAAAGACTTTAACTAACAAGAAGAGAAAACGGCCCGACAAAGAATTAAACTGGAGGAAAAGAAGTATTTTTTTCGAATTGAGCTATTGGAAATCACTTAAGATCAGACATAACTTGGATGTCATGCATGTAGAGAAAAATGTTTGTGAGAGTGTGCTTGGGACTTTGATGAGTATTGATGGGAAAACAAAAGATACTGAAAACTCACGTAAAGATTTGGCGGAACTGGGTATTATGAAAGAGCTGCATGTACGCAACGAGGGTGATGGGGATGTCATTCCCCATGCACCCTACTGTCTAGATGTCGGTGGAAGGAAAAATATTTGTGAATGGTTAAAAAATATTAAATTCCCTGACGGTTACGCGTCAAATATATCTCGTTGTGTGAGCAGCAATGATAACAAGATAATTGGCATGAAAAGCCATGATTATCATGTACTGTTACAACGGCTGCTGCCACTTGCTATACGTGGGAACTTGAGCAAACAAATTTGTGATGCATTAACTGACCTTAGTATGTTCTTCAAAGAACTGTCTTCGCGAACTTTGACGGTCGAGTGCTTGGAGGGATTAGAAAGGGATATCGTTCTGATACTCTGTAAATTGGAGTTGATTTTTCCTCCTTCGTTCTTTGATGTTATGATGCACCTGCCAGTCCACCTTCCTCGAGAGGTAATGTATGGAGGACCAGTTCAATATCGCTGGATGTATCCCATTGAAAGGTTAGGCCTTTCGTAATTAATGAGGTTTTTGCATTATGTCATCCCTCAACAAATTTATCATTCATATATACGTTGTGTAAACAGATTTCTATATACGCTAAAGCAATATGTGAGAAATAAGGCACGACCAGAAGGTTCAATTGCCGAAGCATACATCGACAATGAATGTTTAAATTTCTGTTCGATGTATCTTGACGGCGTTGAAACAAGATATAATCGTGCGGACAGAAACCATGATGGAGTTAATATCAGCCGAAATAGTAGCTTGTCTATTTTTTCTCGTCCTGTGCGGCCTTTGAGTGCCTCACAGGTTGAAAGGCTGACACCTTCAGAATATGAGATTGTTCGATGGTTTGTTTTACACAACTGCGAAGAGATCGATACATATATGAAGTAAGTTTTTTTCTTAGGAAAACTTGATGTACCTTGGTCAATAATTTAGTCAAATGTTTAAATACTGTTGACATGCATATGGCCGCAGTAAGCATCTTGAGGAAATTGAGTTGCGGGAGTCTTCGAATGTCGAGAAAACACATCAGCTTGAGTTTGCTGATTGGTTTAAGAATCTTGTAAGAGATCTTGTTACATAGCTTGTCATTTTGTAGTATATAATTTATATTGAATACGTTCTGAAACTTTTATATATATGTTTGATCAGATGGTTAAAAAGCGAATTGACATGTCTGTAGAGGCCACTGATGACCTTTACTCGCTTGCTTGTGGGCCTGATAGACATATTAAACGGTATACGGGATGTGTTATTAATGGCATGAGATTTCACACAAATGCACGTGACGAACGACGAGTGACTCAGAACTCTGGAGTTTTGGTGCGAGCCGACCATGAAGGAACCGAAATTGATTTCTATGGTGTTTTAACTGATATCATTGAGCTGACATATGTAGGAGGGTATCGTGTTTTTATTTTTAAGTGCAATTGGTTTAATACAGGAGATACGAAGACAGGAGTTAGGAAAGATAAGTACTTCACTAGCGTGAACGTTAGTCGTACTTGGTATAAAGGGGAACCTTATATACTTGCGTCGCAGGCTCAACAAGTGTTCTATGTCCCAGATGTTATTCTAGGTAAGAACTACAGAATAGTTCAGAAGATTCAACCTAGAAATTGGTACAACATTTCTGAAACCGAAGAAGAAACAAGTAATCGTGACATAGAGACCGATGCATATCAACAATCGTTTTCGACTGGTAAGAGTCCTGTCACTGAATTTGATGCTGAAGATAATATTTTTCTAAGTGAGGGAGAAGAAGATATGAATGACGACGATGACGATGACGCCGCCGATGACGACGACGACAGTGATGACGGAGGTGGTGAGGACTACAGCAGCGACGGTACTCACATAGGTGATGATGATGATGGCGATGACGACGACGATTACGATACAGATTTGGGGGAGTTCACATAACTGCATTTCTATAATTTTTGTTGACTAGTATTTGGTTATTTGGATTTCTGTTTTTTGGGTATTATTTTTTCAGCTACTTGGATTTCAGTTATTTGGGATTGTAGTTAGTTTTTTTCATTTTGCGGACGAATTAACGTTATTGTCTGTATGCATTCTTACCCGAAATTTATTTCGCATAGCATTTTGTTACACTTGAATTTGTAGATTACTGCAGGCCATGGAAACATATGCGAAGGTCAGACGCTCGCTCCGGTTAACTCCTTCGAAGTCTACGAGCAGCGTACGTGGACTCCAAGATCCTGAAAAGGATATTACGGTGGAGGTAAGGGTTCTGCATTTAAGCAAAACAATGTAATTAAGCATTAACGTATGTTGAACTGCGTTGACTTCATTTTGTATGTTCATGTTCTCAGAATGCAGGCCCTCGTACTAGTGCAAGAAAGTCCCCTCGACGCACGCCTACTGGAGCAGCACGTAATATCCAGGAGGCGCAATCTGTCCCAAGTGCAACTGTTTTGGAGGCAGGGAACAGCAACAAGCGCAACGAAATCAGTACGACTTTTCAAAATTTTGTATTTATTGGTTTTTTTGATATAAGTGTTCTTACAGTACTGCGGTCTAAATGCTTATGATTGCCTTATTTATTGCGGTGTAGTATCGCCGCGATCTGTAATGCAGAAAAAGCCTGGCAATTCCCAGAATCCGAGAGCTGTTTCGACAACAAATAAGAAATCTGCAGTGTCACTGCCCCCCGGATGGTTGGCTGCCAATAAAGGTAATATGGGTCTACTTCGTAATCAAATTCATTCTTTTCAGAACGTATATGTAATGGTTTCGTAATTTATATTGACCGCGTGCACGCAGGAATGTCCACTGCAAAGAAGGGCAAAAAGAATGAAAATGTGGTTGCAACTGTTCCAACTGACCATCCTTCTGGAGATGCAGCTGGCAATGATGTCTGCTTGGAGGACCAGCAGTCACAAGCTACAATGGCGACTCCGACGAGGACAAAGACCTCCAATCATGTTGGGAGGACAGACGAAGTACTGGTGGACACTGAGGTACGTAGTTGTTTGAAGTTAAATGTAAACGACCGTCTCTTACAGTTTTCATAACATGACATCCTATATGTGTATATCGCATACAGGTAACTGACTCCCAAAGGCGCATAAGAAGATCCCCTAGATTGAGAACCGACAGGGCTAACACTACTGACACAAGGGAAGATGCGACTCCTCAAATTGGAGGGTTAGAGGAAAATGAACCCGAAAGTAGCCAGGTAGTTGCAAGTGCTTTCAAACTTTGGCTGATTTGTACGCTAAAACGTGTAACACTTTGTTCGAAATGTGACGTAGGTTATGCCACAGGATGTTGCAGTAGACGACTCCATACGACCAACGCCTCAGAGACTGACACCTACAGTACCTGAGGAGTTGGGTGGTGACCAAATAGTTCACAGCAGAAACTCCCTGGAGAAAGAAAATGCGGGAACACACTCCATCGACAAATCTCGGAAGAAAACCGTTACAAGCACTGTTCAAATGGAAGAGGAAAACGTCGATGATGACAGCGATGAGGTAATGTTAAAGATTTTATTGTCGTATGCATATGTTGTTACTGCATTCAATCCTATTTCATTCCTTACCTTGTCTTACAAATGTCCTGTATTTGACATGAAGGAATTCTTTCGGCTACCACCTGAACTGTTGGTTGCGAGACTAGCTGCAGCTCAACGTGCCGAGGGCAGAGTTCGTAGAAGAAACTCCCAGGAACCAGACATAACATCACAAACCAGGAAGAAGTCTCGGAAGAACACGGTTACCAGTCTGCAAATGGAAGAGGAAAATGTCCATGTCAGCGATGAGGTAATTTTCATACGGCTTCTGAAAAATTTATTGTTCAACATACTTGGCAAAAGTTGTAGTTGCTCGCTTCTAAATGAAATATGCGATGCAGGGTACGAGAAGGGATGTTGGCATCAGAAGATCGCATCGATTGAGACCAAACAGGAACGTGTACAAAACAGCAGCGGCGTCGAATCCCAGGACGAATCCTCGTAACAACTCCACAACAGATGTGGAAATGGAAGTGTGGGATCTGTCTTTGGATGACGTAGATCCTGATGTAAGTATAAATATTACCTTTTTTTTCTTAATTATCATCTCCAAACTGTGTGTCCATTCCTTAACTTTTCATTGTGCAATTTTGTTAAAACTGTGACGCAGGTTACGACACGGGTTGTTCCTGAAAGAAGGTCCCATCGGTTAACACCTGCTAGGCTGACCAGGAAAAAAGCATCGTCAAATTCCAGGACTACTGCAAGGAACAACAATGGTACAAATGCTGAAGTCGACTCGATTCGTTATGACGATGACATGGACCCTGCTGTAAGTAACAGTACTATTTTTTTAATTTTTAACTTAATCTTGTGCCCGGGTAATGTGTGTAATTTATGGTACAATGTCGTGCATGTTACGAGACAGGATGTTGTAAGAAGATCGAACCGATCGACGCCTAGGAGGTTGCTGAAAAGAAAACATGCAGCATCAAACCCCAGGACAACTGCTCGGAACAAATCCGCCAGAGATGCTGAGATGGAAGGGTTAGATCCGTCAGACGATGAGATTGCTGGTGATGTAAGTAGTAGTTTAACGTATTTCTTTTCAACAGTGAGCTACTGTTTGCTTGTGTCTTATTTAACGTTTTATCGTAGAATGTGGTGCCTTGTGGTTCGTCTAGAAGGTCGCGTCGTCTGACATCCAGAACAGTGGAACGAACACCACCACCTGTTGCGGGACATGCTGAGAACGTCGCTGCCGAATGTATGTATCGTAGAAGTTATGTTGATTCTTAAATACGGTTGCATACGAGTTATTAATATTTTTATTTACTTCAAATTTGATGCCTTTCGTAAATGTATTAATTCTTCTCTCGTACGTAGCTCCCCAAACAACTAGGACTGGACGAGGAGTGACGCGTGGGCTAAGTATCAGAAGTAAGACGAAAAAAATTGGAGGAAAGATCGATGTGTACATTCCCCTGGGGAAGCGGAGACCAGTGGGTGATGGCCGTTTGGAGCTCACGGCTGAGGTTGGTGTTGCTGTACGCATGCATGCACAGGCTAGATGTCCGTCATGGAAGAAAATGGAGGATCATCACAGGAAACCCATCTTCGATCACCTACTTGTGAGTGCAGCTATTGCATGGTTCATGTTTATTTACGTTTACATTGATTTGCCATGTATTTATTTATTAGTTCTCTCTGAGTTCTTGGGTTTAACTTGAAAGTGAATTAGTAATTTAAATGCGCATGTTTTAATTGACTGTCTGTATTTTATCGTTTAAGGGGATGTTTAATCTGGATTTTTCGAAGAAGCATATCGTTCGTGCCATTAATTCCATGTGCAGCAGAGCATACAGCGACTACAGATACAAGCTGCATAGACATTACAAGAGTTTCCAAAGCCATACTGAAGCAAGGCGTCATCCATCCCCGCTTGTAACCCAAAGTGATTGGGAGATTTTGTGTTCGTACTTTCAGTCCGAGCCCTGCAAGGTAAAACCCATATAATAAATGGTATAGAATTTATGTATGTTCTATGTTATGGAGTTCGTTTCACAATTTTGTTACGATATATTCACAGGTTAAGAGTAGAAGAGGTACTACCAGTCGAGAGCATGTTAAGAATCTGCACAGTTCCGGTTCGAAGACATTTGTACAGCGACTGCACGAGATGGTAATGTGTTTAACTTGATCTCATCCGTTTATAGTAATACGCATTCACGTATACGTGTGAGACTCAGTGAAAATAAATTTGTAGGAAGAACCCTCACTCATTGAAAACTACAAGAACACGCATTGCAAAAGCGGCACATCTGTCTGGCTGTCGCATGAAGCCTTGCAAAAATATGTAAGTTTGGTTTTGATTTCTTACGAAAACAAGTTATTTTCCAAACCTATATCTGACACTTAGTGAAATGTTGTAAAATGACAGAATCGAATGAAAGAAATGAGAGACAACGACGTGGATCATGACCTAACTGAAGAAGATATTGTGGAGGCGGTACTTGGAAGAAGGCCGGGTGTTGTTGCTGGCTATGGTGGAGGTGAGGTCCCAAAGACTGCATGGACTTACGATGACGGCGTGTCTGAATCGCTAGCAAGGGCTGAAGCAGCAGAAAAGAAGGCAAGTGCATATAGAAGAAGAGCTGAAGCTGAACGACGAAGGGCATTGGCTGCGGAAAGGCGTAATGAGGCCCTCGAGAAGAGGATATCCAATGTCGAGAAACTGATTTTGAAGGGCGTGCAACTTCAAGAGGATTGTGAAACAGATGCAGAGGAGGAATCTGAGAGGGAATCCGAGGAGGGGTCCGAATCTTTCGTTTCAGAAAGTCAATGAGGTAAGATAAATAATGAATGCGTGTACTTCTTGTCCATATATGTACACATGACATGTTTATACGTTAAATAACGTGAATGCTTTCATGTTATTACTTCAATATGCCCATATACATAATATACGTGTATGCATAACCTCACCAGTTACGAAACAAGCATGCTTAATAATGACTGTACCTGTAATGTATAAATTATTAGACCAAATATTTGCTGTTAATTGGCTACTTGTACGAATTCGATTCCAGTTTATATTTGACAACAGTGTACCTTTAGTACGTAAGAAATTGAGTTTAGACAACACATGTGCTAATAATAAATTCGATTCCAGTTTCGTGTTGTGCCTGTACTTTATACGTATACAATTATCGTACTTTTAATTAATTCGATTATAGTGTCCTGTATTGCCTGTACTTTTACCAAATTCACTACTGAATACGGTAACTAAGATGGCTGCTGGATGCGAATGGGCTACACAGTTCTGTAGATTGTGGCTTGCAATTGAATGCGTCCACTGTAGGACCTAATCTTAGGTTTCTAGGCAATTTGAAAAGCCTTCCTCTTCGAGAATGTGTACGACGAGTCAGCCATGCTAGCACACCATCTCCAGGATTGTTAATTTTGCAATGGCTGAAGTCTCTACAATTTTTTTTTTTTATTACGTCGGAATTAAAGTCTCTTTGACTACGTATTGAATACAGCTTCTTTTCAAATAAGTGTTCTAGGCTGCTTCAATTCCACAATACGTAATAAAGTCGTTTTTTGACAAATACGATGTCTGACATCATGCATATGCATGTTGTGCTCTGTTCGCAGAAAACGGTAGCAACCTGAAACTGTATTTCAGGTCTTTATTTGACATGAACTTAGGTTGCTAGGCAAATTTTGAAATAGTTCTCTTTCCAGAATGTTAGTCGTGCTAGCCACCATTTTGTGCTTTGTATTCAACACATTTTGTGCCGAAATTAGTTCAACGTACTGTATGATATCTGCATATGTAAGGAGGTATTCTTAGATGAAACTGTACTTGTACATTAGCTGTCCTATATGCCGTATGCGGTACTTGTAATTAGTCCAATGTGTGAAAACATATATTCAACGACAGCATGAGTACATACCTAACTAGGCAGGCTGTTGACGTGTATCGTAGCCGATATTCACTGGTGTTAAACCATACAGCCACAAGTTTGTGATTACTTATTTCATTGTTTGCAGGTTTTAGCGTCGGTTGCATATTGCACAACTTCAGGGCATCGAAGGACCCACTTGCCGGTGATTCTGGACATGCAGTTAGATCGTACAACACCTCGTACAAACAATCAGCAAATTTGGGTTTTATGAACTTTTTGAACACTGAAACAATCAGCAAACAAAGTGTTTTGTGTTTTGTAACTTAACTAAGTAGTACTGTTTTCCTTCGTACGACTTTTTAATTACAATGACCGTACTGGACGGTAACTAGCTAAGTATGCAGACTTGTTAAAAAAACCAAGTGTTGAAGGCTTGTTCTGAGATTTCAGCACAGTAGTGCATGTAAATGTTTGCTTATGTTTATATTTTGGGTGCATATATGGTTGATCTTGACTCTCAGATCTGCATATATGTAAAAATCTCTATAATTTTTTTTTATTTCGTCGTGATTCAGGCGACAAACATGTATGTCGCCAGAAAGATGTAAAAGTGAGAAAGCATGTCTACTAGTGACAAACAATATTTGTCGCCTATGAACAAAAACTACCAAAATTACTTGTCGGTAGTTAAACTAGAGACAGAAAAAATTTGTCGTTAGATTTAAACTGCCGACAAAAAATTTTGTCGCTTTTTTTTTTTCTGCCGACGTAATTGAGGTTTGTCGGCCTTAATACTAACGACCGACTTGTAGTGACCATTTTTTTGGTCGGTCGATTTTGTCGGTAGAATTTCTACCGACATATTTGGCCTTTCTAGCGACAATTTTTTTTGTCAACGGAGGCCGAATTTGTTGTAGTGTATCTAGGGCATATCATAAGTAGAGAAGGGGTACAGACTGATCCTAAGAAGCTTCAAGCCATGAGAGAGTGGCCACTTCCCAAGAACATTAAAGAACTTAGAGGATTTCTGGGTCTCACAGGGTACTATAGGAGGTTTATCAGGAATTATGGCTCTATTGCAAGACCCCTAACCCAGCTACTGAAGAAAGGAGGGTTTCATTGGTCCTCTGATGCCAGCATTGCTTTTGAGAAGCTCAAAGAAGCAATGAGTACATCTCCAGTTTTAACTCTTCCCAATTTTGAAGAGGAGTTTGTCATTGAAACAGATGCTTGTCATGATGGAGTGGGAGCTGTATTAATGCAAAATAATAAGCCTCTGGCTTATTTTAGCAAGGCTCTTTCCCCTAAACATTTGGGAATGTCCACTTATGAAAAAGAGCTATTGGCATTAGTGCTTGCAGTTGCTAAATGGAGACCATACTTAGAAGGGGCCAAATTTGTCATTAAGACTGATCACCACAGTCTCAAATATTTGTTAGAACAGAAATTGACAACAGTACTACAGCAGAAATGGATCTCTAAATTGCTAGGGTTGCATTATGAGATACAATACAAGAAGGGACAAGAAAATGGAGCTGCTGATGCTTTGTCTAGAAGAGCAGTCTTAGAAGAGAATTCAGAAGTTCAATGTGCTGCTATTTCTACCATTACTCCTAAGTGGTTGCAAGAACTGAAAAAGAGCTATGAGTCTGATGATGAAGCTAGAGAGAAGCTGGCTGCTCTTGCTGTGGATCCTAATTCATTTCCAAGTTGGCAGTTACAAGATGGGGTACTCAAATATGAAAAACTGTTGTTTGTGGGATCAGGGACTGAACTGAGAGCAAACATCATCAAAGAGCTACATAATACAGGGGTAGGAGGACACTCTGGTATTTTGGGTACTTACAAAAGGGTTAAACTGTTATTTTATTGGCCTGGCCTCAAGAAGCAAGTTAAAAGTTGGGTGGCTCAATGTGACATTTGCCAAAGAATGAAATGTGAGCATTTACCATATCCAGGGTTATTGCAGCCCCTTCCTATCCCAGATAAGCCATGGGAACACATTGCCATGGACTTCATAGAGGGACTGCCTAACTCAGAAGGTAAAACTACCATTTTGGTTGTGATTGATAGAATGTCAAAATATGGGCACTTTATTCCACTTACACACCCCTATACTGCTGAGACAATTGCTGATGCATTCTTCCAAAACATCTGTAAGTTGCATGGTTTGCCTTCTTCTATAGTTAGTGACAGAGATGCAATCTTCTTAAGTCAGTTTTGGAATACATTGTTCAAGTTAATGGGGACTCAACTCAAGTACACTACTGCTTATCATCCCCAAACTGATGGCCAGAGTGAAAGACTCAATCAGTGTTTGGAAGTTTATTTGAGATGCTTGACTGGTGATAGGCCTAAGAAGTGGGCTAAGTGGCTAAGTTTGGCTGAATGGTGGTACAACACCAACTATCACACTGCATTGCAGCTTACTCCCTTTGAGGCCTTGTATGGCTATCCACCTAGACACTACAGCTTTCATCAGTTAAACAAGACAGGACTTCCTGAGGTGGATGCTTTTGTACAAGATAGAGCCAAGCTTCTGCATTTGCTCAAAGACAATTTGGCAAAGGCTCAAAATAGAATGGTGACTTATGCTAACAAGCACAGGACAGAAAGGGAATTCAAAGTGGGGGATTGGGTATTTCTGAAGTTGCAGCCTTATAGGCAGAGTTCAGTTCAGCTGAGAAGCAATTACAAGTTGTCTGCAAGATTTTATGGTCCTTTTCAGGTGATTTTGAAGGTTGGAAAAGTAGCTTATAAGCTCAAGTTGCCTGATCATTCCCAGATCCATCCAGTGTTCCATGTGTCCCAGTTGAAGTTGGCTGTGGGGAACTACAATGCAGCTGCTGAATTACCTTCTGTTGGTCCTGATGGTCAATTTCTGGTGGAGCCTGTTGCAATATTGGCCAGAAGACTAGCTAAGAAAGGTAATTCCTCTACTGTGCAAGTCCTGGTTCAGTGGTTTAATTTGTCACCTGAAGAAGCAACTTGGGAGGACTATTACAAGCTGAAGGAGCAATTTCCAGATTTCAAAGCTTGAGGTCAAGCTGTTTTTGAAGAGGAGGGGACTTGTCATGAATCTCAGGCAAGGACCAAAGTGCAAAGTGGTCATCTTTGTGGTCGTGTAATTAGGACCAAACTGAATTACACGCCAAACTGTGGTCGTGTAATTCAGGAGTAGCAGTAGCCGTCCGATCTTGGCTAGCAAAGATCTGGACCGTAGATTTCTTTTAAACGTTGTATTTGAATGTTGTTAAGTAGGACGACGTCGTAGGGGGGTAAGGGACAGCCACGTCGATGACAGCTCATCCTCTCCTGGCCTGTGATTGGTCCGAGCGTGTCACATGTGGCTGAGCTGTCTCGAGCCGTTGGTAATTCACGTAAACTACACCTACCTCCCCCTACCATATAAAAGGGTTGTAACAGAAGTATTATCCATTATGAAATATTACATTTTCTTCCCAAATTCATCTCTCTGGTTTCCCTCTCTTCTTCTCTTCTCTCAGATCTGCTCGGAACCCTAGTTCCGAGCCTTCTCCGTCTAGAGGTCTCAGGTTACTCGCCGGAGTCACATCAAGTAGGTCGTGATGGTATTCTGGGATCGTCGGAAGTGGTGCAGGGGCAGTTGGCGGTCAATTGGGCCCTTCTGGCCAGCGATTCACCATCCCAAGCTCTCGCAAAGCTAAATCTTTATAGCCCAAATCATCCCAAACCATGGTTCATGTTCAGATTCGAAGAACAGGTGTTTCATGGTGGTGGGGGGCTACTGGGGTACTATTGGTAGATTTAAAAATTATTAGTGCTAATACTGATATTACACATAATTTGACAATATTTATAATAGTTCTAAATATAGGGGTATATTTTTAATAAAACAACGTATTAACTAGAACTGTAGGAATTTTATTAAAATGATAAAGCCAAATGGCAAAGTACAACCAAACCACCATGGAGAAAGAAGACTGAAACCAGACTTACAACCAAACCTCCATGGGAATAGAAGAATCAAGAACTTGTTTTGCACTACAGTGAGCATAATTGTTGAGATCCCTACCAATAAAAGAGAAAAAACAAGAGGAAAATTCAGCAGCTAGAGATCTACAATCCTCAATGATTGCTGCAATAGAAGAACTGGGCAAAGCCAAGCCCAAAATGGAGTTAATCACAATCCAGCAATCTGAGAGTGAATATATCTGAGAAGCCTTTTGCTTTGGCCAAAATTAGAGCATATCTGATAGCTTCTGCCTCCAAGACCAAAGGATTGGATTTCCCTTCAAGGACTCTACTGATTTATCTCTAAAAATGGCTGCAACACTACCAATATTTCTTCTCTGATCCACAGCAGCATCAGTGTACTGGGAGAGAGTAACCTGGATTTCTCAGAAAAGCAACTATTGCAGTCAAATTCATAGTACTTAGAAATTGCTTTTGAGACAATTTGATCAGCTCTCCATTTTACATTATTGAAAACAATATCATTTCTAGCAAGCCACAATTCCCAGCAGATTGAAGCAAGTAAACCCAGAGCTGTCAATTTATCACTGCTGCTTTTAACTTCATGATTAATCCAATCCCACCACTCCAACAATAAATGACTTGAATCAGAAGAACTAATAAACCTTAAAGGAGAGAGTTTCCATACCAGTTTTGCAAAGAAACAATCTCTAAACAAATGCAGCTCAGTTTCAGGCTCCTCACCACAGAATTTGCATATTTGATCAACTTTGCAACCCCTTGACTGAAGAGCAGCAGAGCAAGGAATGCAAAATTGTAACAATTTCCAGCAAAAGATTATAACTTTTGGTGGAATTCTCAAACTCCACATTATGTCCCAATGATACAAGCTGTATGAGCTAGAAGCCAGATCTGGATTAGAAGACACATTATGCAAGCTTCTGATAAATTTATATGCAGACCTTGTAGAAAATAAACCATTAGAAGAAAAATGCCAGATTTTCTTATCTTGGCAAGAGGAGGAACCAACAGATAAAGAAAGAATAAGGGAGGCTTCTTCATCCTTAAAGAGACCTCTAACAAGATCTCTATTCCAGCTCCTAGTCTCAAAATCAATCAACTCAGAGACATGAGAGATGGAGCAGCCAGGAAGTCTAACTGAATCAACAAAAAAGTTATTTGTTCTTAGCAGCCAAGGATCATCCCAAATTCTAATTTTAGCACCATTACCTACCATCCATCTCCACCCTTGCTCAATTATTTTCCTTCCTTCAATCAAACCTCTCCAACACCATGAGTACTACACTTGCAAACAGAGAGAGTTGAGTCGTAAATGGAAAGAACAAGAATGCAATACTTTGTTAGCAACCCTCAAAGTTTGGCTTGCTTAAAATCTATTTGCTGAATTAGCTAGCTTTACCATAATTTGTGAGCAAAAACCTGGACTTGATTCAACAACTTAACACCAGCTTAGACCAAAATTTTACTTGTTAAAACTTCATAGCAAGGTGCTAGCAATATGCTCGTTATAGTATTCGATCTGGTAGTACTGTGAGATACAGAAGGGAATAAGATGGTGATTATTGTTTTCGTATAGAACTTAGCATGGAGTAATCTGTTTTTTAAATCTGTAGTGCACCCACAAAAACACTCCACTTCCGTAGACAAATACTCAGTGTTTGTTGCTTGCCTAAATGCTTTGTTGCTCTCTTCCAAAGTGGAGTTACTCTGTATATATAGAAATCATATAGTGGATTAAGCATTACACATAATGGTTTTCTGAGATATTGCACTCATCAAGCATTGCACTGCATTTCTACAAATGCTCATTCTTTACACTAGAGGAGATAGGAAAAGAAAGTTATACGTGTCCCTGGTTTGCACTGATACATACAACCTGCACTTTTATCGACCGGAAAACTGGGTGAAAGAGTTGGTGGCATTGGAAGTCGATGAACGGGTAGATGTTGATATATCATGACGAAGCCTCTTCTCAGTGTCGCTAAAACCGGCCCTTGATGGCCTTCTAAGATCCATCGATGGTTCACTTAGTAAATGAACGACTACTTCAGTCATTGTTGGTCTTAAGGACACCGGAGACTGAGTGCACATTAGAGCAATCTCAATCACTTTCTTTGCATCCTCTACACTGTACTCGTTCGGGTCTATACTTTCGTCTACCAACTCTAGATGCGCACCATTCTCGTACAACTTCCATGCCTGCAAATATCGACACATGTTGGATTGTTGGTCATGGAGGAAAAATTTAGAGACTGATGTGACGAACCATCAAGTTTAGAGTAATGAGAATCTACCTTCTCGAGAAGATAATCAGTGACAGGTTCATATTTGATATCGCTACATCTTTGGCCACTTATGATTTCAAGGACAACAACCCCGAAACTGTAGGTGTCAACCTTCTCAGACAACTGTCCGTGTATAGCGTATTCTGGTGCAGTGTATCCCCTGTAGGATTGAGATCAGGTTATAGCAAGAGGAATTTTGAAAGTGGAAATTTATAACTAAACTTAACTTCAGTAATTCGTATGCCCCACTCAGTGAGGAATTGGCCAGAAAAGGCAACTTATGCCGTCACCGTACCAAATCAGGAGACGATTGAGGCGAAAAGGCTTCAGTTGGGATGTCTCTGAAATACTATTTCGTACTTGAGGTTCCAAAAATGTCAAAACCTCAAGTCCTCTTTTTAGGTTTCATGGAACCTTTCTATTAGAGAACACGATTATTTAGCTACTTACAAGGTTCCAGCAAATCTGGTTGTCAGATGGCTCTGATCCTCCGGTAGAAGCCTTGCAAGCCCAAAATCGGCAATCTTGGGCTGGAAATCATCATCCACTAGAATGTTGTTCGATTTCACATCTCTGTGAATGATTGTAACATGAAATTGGTCATGCAAATAGGCGAGACCCCTTGCTATTCCATATATCATATCAAACCTTTGTTTCCAGTTCAAGGAGCCTCTCCTCTCACCTACACAGTTTCAGGAAACATTCATATCAGAAACAGAAATGACATTAGTAAGAATGTTTTGTTTCTCGAGTCTTTTTTTTCCTTATGTTTTGGTTATTAATTTAGTGAACTTACCGTATAAATATTTGTCAAGGCTTCCGTTAGCCATGTAGTCGTATACGAGTAACAGTTCAGGCCCTTTGCTACAACACCCTAGTAATCGAATAAGGTTCCGGTGATGGACATTGCTGATCAGCTTCACTTCACTCTCGAAATCTGCCTGTGCCCTACCCGTGCCTAAAGCAAGTTTCTTCACTGCTACTATGTTTCCATTCTTCAGAACACCCTGATCGGTGATTTATCATTTGTTAAACAAGGAAATGAAACTGAATAACTTCACTGATTATGAAATTATAGTTCACGGTCTATTACCTTATACACATCACCGAAACCTCCTTCTCCGAGTTTGTTCTCTTCACTGAAATTCTTTGTTGCAGATTTCAAGTCACTGTAATTGTATAGCACTGGTCCTTGAAGTTGTGTTCCACCTAGCAAATCACCTGTTCAAGAGCAACACGATCCTAGGATTTGCTTTTGGTAAAACATCTGTATCAACTATAGTTTGACAGTCGAACTGTTTGCTTCAGTTTTACTTTAATTTTTGTCATCACAAGAAGTGAAGTACAGTATTGAAATGTTTTTATTTTTAACATTTTTTGTTTTGTTTTTTCATTGGTAGCCTTCTCAATTCCGGGTGGGGTTGCGCAAAGAGAAGCTCTCCTCAAGATGATATTTACAGCAGGAATCGAACTTACCAGTTGTCCCAACCACCTTGAGTAAACCTCGTAAGTGGGCAGGGACTTGTGACTTTAATTCATAAACAAAACATACAGTCAAGTAAGAAAGTTAGAATTTTACCTCTTGGAACTAACTTAGCCTTCCTTGAAAGTCTTGACCATATAGCAAATGCAACAATGATAAGCAGAATAAGGCCTCCTCCACCTCCAACCACACCTGCTATTATTGCTTTCTTCTTGCTTGAACTTCCTGTTCATTAAAATAGTTGGCAGTCAAATCCAATTTTAAATTTCTTTAGCATTTTGATGCGACAAAGAAAAGAAAAAGGAAAAAAGTCAAAGGTTCAACATTCTTACCTTTAGTAAGGTACAGGGTGATATCGGTGGTCTGGTTATCACTAAAAAAGGCAGTGTCTGAGAACCTAAGGAAGCACCCTGCATCAACCGCCCGAGCATCTGCATTAGGAGGGCAAATATGTATGTGGTCATATGCGACTTTCAAGCATTCTCGACAGCCAGTTTTGGCAACGGTTTGAGCACACTGAGCAACCGCGTAAACATAGCTTTTGCTGGTGGTGTCGCTACCAACATCAACCTCTTTCTTCGCGGCTGCAAAGTAGCCGTTGATGTTGGGTGTTGCAGCTTCAAGATTTGTCAGGAGTTGTTGGACGGCAGCATCAAATGCTGTTGGCTGAGATGCAGTTCTGTTGCTGCATAATCCTACGCTACCTAGGAGGGTAGTCTGGTCATAGAATTCACTGCTTTCATACCTGGGAATCAAGATAAGAACTTGGAAGAATTTATTTTTTCATAACATGAATTGTGTAAAATTTGGTAACAAAATAATCACGATCGAACAGTAACAATAAATGAAATAAAATTGTTATACGTTTGATTGCTGTTTCTAATAAATCTGCAAAAGCAAGATCATCTATAAACAAGCAGCGACTAGTTACACTTATGCCTCTTGAAATTTATGCAGTTAAGCCAAACAGAACAAGGATTGATTTTTTTTTTTTTTGGAATAAGAACAAGGATTGAAATTGAAGTTGAAAGAATTTGTAATGGTTGTTTAAGACATAGGAGTAACTTTCAGTTGCAATGAGACGAGTTACTTGTCCTCAATTGTCAAGATGAATGTTTCTAAAAAAAATGTTAAGATGAATAACATTTCCAATTTAAGTGTACTAGCTGGTACCTTATTTTCATGAAATGATGGCTATTATTTTTACTTCAGGAAATACAAGCTACCAGTGGAAAATTAAAATCTTTCAATAGCTGCAATTGGAGCAAGGTTGCTAATATTAATAACATATTTATAACTTAATCATTTGTATAATCGCACGCTTATGAGTTGTTTTGGAGTGAAGCTCTATGTTTATTTACTAACATTTTAGCTGTCTTTTTGCCATTTTATTCACTACAAAGGCAAGTGTTCAGGATTTTTTTGAGGGGCGAGGAGGCTACTCAAGTACCACTCCGTTCCCTCTCTTCCTACCCCTTTCTATTTCTGTCTGTTCCCTCTCTTCCTACCCCTTTCCTTATTTGGTAAGTTTAAAGTTGTGAAATATCTATTTTACCCTCACAAAAATACCCCACAATACCCTAATTTTCATCATTATCAACATCTGTTTCTCTCACTACCTCTCTGCACATTATTATGTTCTGTACATTTTCTTCTCAACTCTCTCCACTCACCAACAACACATTCACCCCCATCTCTCCCTATTCTCTCCACATATTCAAGCTTACAGAAAAAGAAGAACCACCAGGTGGATGAAGGACCAGAAGGAGCAATAATGGTAACAACGAGCCGTCCCAATCGGCGTCCCTGCTGCGTCCCTGTCCCCGTCGCCGATGCGCCTCCCCGCCGCCGCCGTCGTTGTTGCGTCCGGCGGCTGTCCTCCCCAGATCGAGTTAGATCTGCTCTTCGTCCCTCTTCTTCTTATATTTCCGCCGCCGTCGTTGTTGCGTCCGGCGGCTCGTCGTTGTTGTGTGATAGGATCTCCGCCCTCCGGTGGCCGGAAATGGCCCTGCGACGATGATAACCCTAGATTTGAGAGGAAGAGAGAGACGAGAGAGAAGAGATTGGGAAATGCAGAAAGAAAAGAGGGAGGAATTTGATATTTTCATTCATAACCACAAATTACATCTGGTCCCCCCTTATATACTAGCAGGGGGAGGTAATTGCAAATACAAGAAACTAGTAACGGCTGCTGAGTCAGCTAGCTGTTACTAGTGGACCAATCAAGAGCTAGGGATGAGCCACGCTGTCACTCCCTGTGGCGCCACTCCGGAACGACACCGTTCCATTTAATGAATTCAAATGGAACGGTCATTAACTAATGGACGGCGTAGATCTTCCCGATTAGCTAATCGGACGGTATCTGCTCCTCCTTATTACGCGACCACAGTTTGTCACCAATTGCAGTTCAGTCCCAATTAGACAACCACCGTTTAGAGGTGATTGCAATTTAGTCCTTGCCAGATAAACCTGACAAGTCCCTCCCCCTTAAAATAAGCTTGTCCTCAAGCTTTAAACTGAGGGAATTGATCCCTCATCTTATAGTAATCCTCCCAAGTGGCCTCTTCAGGAGATAGATTGAGCCACTGCACTAACACTTGAACAGAAGAAGAGTTACCTTGCTTAACCAATCTTCTTTCCAAGATGGCTACAGGTTCCACCAAGAACTGTCCCTCAGGACCCACAGAAGGCAATGTGGCAGAGACAGAGTAGTTTCCCACAGCCTGCTTCAATTGAGAGACATGAAAGACAGGGTGTACCTTGGAGTTATCAGGAAGCTTAAGTTTGTAAGCCACTTTTCCCACTTTGAGTACAATCTGAAAAGGTCCATAAAACCTAGCAGAAAGCTTGTAGTTGCTCCTGAGCTGAATGGAGCTTTGTCTATAGGGCTGCAGTTTGAGAAATACCCAATCCCCAACCTGGAAAGTCCTCTCTGTCCTGTGCTTGTTGGCATAAGTCACCATTCTCTCTTGAGCCTTGGAAAGATTGTCTTTAAGCAAATGCAGTAGCTTAGCCCTATCCCTCACAAATTCATCTACCTCAGCAATACCAGTACTATTGAGCTGATGAAAGTTGTAATGTTGAGGAGGAAAACCATATAAAGCTTGAAATGGAGTCATTTGCAAAGCAGTGTGATAATTGGTGTTATACCACCATTCAGCCAAGCTCAACCACTTAGCCCACCTCTTAGGCCTATCACCAGTCAAACACCTGAGGTAGACCTCCAAACATTGATTCAATCTCTCACTCTGACCATCAGTTTGAGGATGGTAAGCAGTGGTATATTTCAGCTGAGTCCCCATAGCTTTGAACAATGCATTCCAGAAATGGCTGAGAAAAATGGGATCCCTATCACTGACTATTGAGCTGGGGAGGCCATGTAACTTACAGACATTGTGGAAGAAGATCTCTGCTACCCCAGCAGCAGTATATGGATGAGTTAAAGCAATAAAGTGGCCATATTTGGTTAACCTGTCAATCACCACCAAAATAGTGGTCTTGCCTTCAGAAACTGGTAATCCCTCCACAAAGTCCATTGCTATGTGATTCCAAGACTGATCTGGAATAGGTAATGGCTGCAACAACCCTGGATAAGGTAAATGCTCAGATTTCATCCTTTGGCAGATATCACATTGCTTAACCCAAGCTTTGACTTGTTTCTTCAGCCCACTCCAAGTGAATAGTGTCTTTACTCTCTTATAAGTACCCAGAATACCAGAATGTCCCCCAACTCCAGTATTGTGCAGCTCTCTGATGATTTGTGCCCTGAGGTCTGTTTGATCACCCACATATAGCAATTTACCATGCTTAAGTACCCCATCTTCCAAAGAGTACCCTGGTACCCCTGTTGGATCTATAGCTAGCACCACTAGCTGAGCTTGTACCCATGTATCTCCTTTGTAACTGTCTTTGAGGTCATGTAACCACTTAGGGGTTACATTGGACACAGCTGCACACTGAGCCTTCTCTTCTTGTAGTAACACAGCACTTCTAGACAAGGCATCAGCAGCCTTGTTATCTTGCCCCTTCTTGTAATGAATTTCATACTGCAAACCTAAGAGCTTGGAGATCCATTTCTGCTGTAAAACAGTTGTTAATTTCTGCTCCAACAAATATTTGAGACTATGATGATCAGTGTTGATTATGAACTTAGCCCCTTCCAAATAAGGCCTCCATTTTGCTATTGCATGTACCAATGCTAGCAATTCCTTCTCATAAGTTGACAACCCCAAATGTCTTGCAGATAGAGCCTTGCTGTAGTAAGCTATAGGCTTGTGTTGCTGCATAAGCACAGCTCCAATACCATCATAGCATGCATCAGTTTCCACCACAAAGACCTCTTTAAAGTTTGGTAAAGCTAGAACTGGAGCAGATAACATTGCTTGTTTTAGCTTTTCAAAAGCAGAAGTTGCTTCTTCACACCATACAAAACTTCCCTTTTTAAGTAGCTGAGTGAGTGGCCTAGCTATTGCTCCATAGCCTCTAACAAATCTTCTGTAATAGCCAGTGAGTCCCAAAAATCCCCTGAGCTCTTTAATGTTTTTGGGAATGGGCCAATCAGCCATGGCTCTCAGCTTCTTGGGATCTGTTTGTACCCCTTCTTGACTGATTATATGTCCCAAATATTCCACTGAACTCATCCCAAAACAGCATTTACTCATCTTAGCAAACAGCTGGTGTTGTCTCATAGTGTCAAATACCAATTTGAGATGATTTAGGTGCTCATGCATATCAGTACTGTAAACTAAAATATCATCAAAGAAGACTAGCACCATCCTTCTTAGAAAATCTTTGAACACATCATTCATGAGGCATTGAAATGTAGCTGGGGCATTAGTTAGGCCAAATGGCATTACCTTAAACTCATATAGTCCCTGATGAGTTCTTAAAGCAGTCTTGTAGATGTCTTGATCTGCCATTCTCACTTGGTGATATCCAGCTCTGAGATCCAACTTTGTGAACACAGTGGCATCTCTCAATTCATCCATCAACTCATCTATGACTGGTATTGGAAACTTGTTCTTAATAGTAATGTCATTTAATCCTCTATAATCCACACAAAACCTCCAAGTGCCATCTTTCTTTTTAACTAAAAGAACAGGTGCTGCAAAAGGACTAGTACTGGGCTGAATTGTACCACTTTCCAGCATTTCTTTAACCATTTTCTCCATTTCATTCTTCTGTAGAAATGGATATCTATAAGGTCTCAAACAAACTGGATTGGCTCCTTCTTTGAGTGGAATGTGATGATCTTGAGCTCTCCTGGGAGGTAATTGAGTAGGCTCAGCAAAGATGTCTTGGTATTGTTGTATGAGTGGTAGCAATGGTGCTGGTATCTCTGGCTTCTCCTCGATGGAATTGATGGTGTATAGTTGAGCTGACATGAGTGGTAGATGCTGATTACAGTACTTTTGCATAGCTTGTAGTTGCACTTCAGTCACTGAATTGTCTGCAGTACTAGCTGGTAGGATCACTTCCTTTCCTTGATAGGTGAATCCAAAAGCTCTAGTGTTGAAATCCAGTGAAATGGGGCTTACATCCTTCAGCCATTGAGCCCCTAGCACCAAATCACATCCACCAAGAGGTAACACTCTCAAATCAGTCTGAATGGTGCATTTTTGTAGCTGAATTCTCACTTGTTGACACACTCCCTTGCTGTCAATTACACTCCCATCAGCCACTGAGACCTGCATTGTCTTGTTACCAGAAATCTTACAATCCACCTTCCTAGCTGTGTTTTGATCAATGAAGTTATGTGTACTCCCAGTATCAATTAGAATGTGCACCATTTTTCCATTAATGTGTCCAATAATCCTAATGGTGTCAGCAGCTGCTAAGCCAGACATGGCATGCACAGAGATGCTAGGAGTTAGTTCAGTACTCACTGTTTCTTCTGTCTCTGGTAGTACTTCATTGAGTGTGTCTTCAGCTGCATTCAATGCTTTGTCTTCCTCCTCTTCACTGCCAATCAACAAATACAATGTCTTTTTTGTGCATTTATGCCCTGGGGTATAGGACTCATCACAATAGAAGCACAGCTTTTTATCTCTCTTCTCTTTCATTTCTGCTGCAGAAAGCCTTTTGAACACTGGTGCTCCCTTCTGTCCAGAACTATCTTCTTTAAATGTGGACTGCTGCTCTTCTTTGTTTTGCCACCAATTACTACTCTTGCTCTTATGAACACCTGCACTGTTGGAACTATGTTTCAGCCATCCCTTCATGTTGTTTTGAATAGTCAGTTCCACTGAGTTGATATGCATTTCTTGCAACCTAGCCATAGCCTTGGCCTGAGATAGTGTTTGGGGAAATTGAAGTTGAACAGCACTTTGTATGTCACTTTTGAGCCCACTCAAAAAAATTTTGATAAAATATCTGTCATCCATCCATGGAAACATTGCTTTCACTCTAGGCCTTAGAGTTTCAAACCTGTTTTGGTACTCCAATACAGTAGTTTGTTGTACCAATTTGCTGAATTCACCTAGTAAATTCTCATGACCAGGTTCAGCAAACTCTCCACAAATCATCTCTCCAAATTGTGACCATGTTAGTTTCTCAAGTTCAGCAATCTCAGATCTGTACCAACTCTCAGCTTCCCCTTCCATGTGTAAGGACACTAGCACCAATTTCTGCTGATCAGTCATTTTATATATTTGAAAATACCTCTCAACCTTCTGTAACCATCCCAAAGGATCTTGTCCATTAAATCTAGGACATTCCAATTTAGGCATTGGAATTGAGGAATTTGTATAGTTCTTAACACAAACACTTTCTTCTTCTTTCATCATGCCTTTGAATACTGAGTTTGGTATGAAATCAGGTCTCCTAAACAATCCATCTCCACAGGAAGTACTATCCTGTTCCATTTCTACCTTCTCTTTACATTTCGGAGTGTTCAAATTCCTCTGGTTAATCAACAACTTCCTAAATTGTTCATCAAATTTATGCTCAATTCTCTCAATACCAGAATCTAACTCAAGCTTCAAATTCATGGAAATTTCTGTAAATTTGTGGTTAATACCTTCACCGAGACTCACGAATTGGACTCGTAGATCATCCAACGTCTGTTCCACCTCGTTGATTCGCTCCTCCATCACATCAACCCTAACAACTGGATCTGAAGACTCCACCTGCTGATCCTTCTTCCTGGTCACCATTTCTGCTCCGCCGTGGTTCGAAACCTGGCTCTGATACCAACTTGATAGGATCTCCGCCCTCCGGTGGCCGGAAATGGCCCTGCGACGATGATAACCCTAGATTTGAGAGGAAGAGAGAGACGAGAGAGAAGAGATTGGGAAATGCAGAAAGAAAAGAGGGAGGAATTTGATATTTTCATTCATAACCACAAATTACATCTGGTCCCCCCTTATATACTAGCAGGGGGAGGTAATTGCAAATACAAGAAACTAGTAACGGCTGCTGAGTCAGCTAGCTGTTACTAGTGGACCAATCAAGAGCTAGGGATGAGCCACGCTGTCACTCCCTGTGGCGCCACTCCGGAACGACACCGTTCCATTTAATGAATTCAAATGGAACGGTCATTAACTAATGGACGGCGTAGATCTTCCCGATTAGCTAATCGGACGGTATCTGCTCCTCCTTATTACGCGACCACAGTTTGTCACCAATTGCAGTTCAGTCCCAATTAGACAACCACCGTTTAGAGGTGATTGCAATTTAGTCCTTGCCAGATAAACCTGACATTGTGGCAATTTTTTTGATGTTGTCAATCTGATTTCACCTAATTTTGTCCAAGATTTGGCTGTCTGGGTTGTCTAGATTTCATTATTTTTGGGTTGAGTGGGTTTGGTTTTGATTTTTCCGAGCAAGAAGGTAAACATATTTCAAATTTTGTGTTGTTAGTGTAGTGATTGACTGGTGGTATGGAGGAGGACTGGTGGTTGTGGTGGTGGTGTTGTTTTTGGTAGATAAGGTAGAGGGAAAGAGAGCATCAGATGAAATTTAGAAGAAAAGGAAGGGTAAAATTGTAAAAGTACCAGTTTTCTTATTCTCCGTGCCCTCTCCAGGGGGTAGGAAGAGAGGGAACGGAGTGGTAATGGCCATGACAGACCTCCAGCCTCTTATTATAAGGAAACTACAGAGAAATTCACAATTCGCTTGTCTCGAGAAATTGACAGCAGAAGGACTAGCCGCATGGCCCTTGAACTATATATCTTGTAGCTACTGATTTCTTACTATGGATTTTGACATACTTCTTCTTCAAAACATTGGTAAAAGATATTATCCAATAAAGTAAGTATTCTTTCATAATTTACTCAATTAAATATTATTTTTCCCTTTTCTCGTCTGGTTCCTGAAGATGATAACATGGAATGTGAATGCTAAGTTTTCCAAGATTCTTGGCATTATGTTTTCTGATTGGAACATAAATAATACTCAATTCAACTAGTATAATTTGCTAAACAAAAGACAAACCTCACACATCAGGTATATTATATAGAATGATTAATATTTTATTGAAATATATTATTTGATTAGTTGTAAACTAAAGTGACCTCTATGTTTTACTTATCCAAACAAAAAAAAAATGAAAAAATTAATTAATACAAATCCAATCCTTAGACCCTGAAATTTGACATTAAGCGTCCTTTAAGTTATCCTTCGACAAACAGGAAATTACAAGAACTTTTGCTTTAGGCATTATATTTTTTAGTTGCACGCATTGACTGATGTGACAAGTTTTATTCTGAAAAAGGGAAATGTTATGCTTCCCTCACTTTTTGCACCCTTTAATTTCACCACCATGTGAGAATTTTAAATTGCTGGTAGAATTTTAAAACGATGTCACTAACATATTTGAAATTCAAATGTAACAAATAAGATGTGAACCATAGCCGCTCTCTTAAGAAAACTATATCAATGGACTAAGCATGTTTATAATCAAACCGCACGCGTTAGAACCTTGGATGAGGGAACTGTTAGAAATTTTGTTGGAGTTTCTGCAAATTAATGTAAAGTGATAAAACAAAACTGAAACAACTTACTGATTGAATGTTTCCCGAAAGCTGTTGTGATGTCGAAGACAGTCTCGTACATGAATGGGTACGGGTTCCTTAAAACAGAAGATGAGTTGAGTTGTAGGGATGGAGCTTGATTATGTTAGGGGATGTGGTTCTGGTACATGATGTTGAACCAGTCTCCAAGTGAGAAATTGTTGGGGTGGAGCCCTGGTTCATGGGCGACCCGTTTTATGAATCGATCAGGTTCATGTTTGCTAGGACCCGAAAAGGGAGACATGATTCATGGAGCGAAGGCTTGGGACGGTAGGCCCAACCCGTTTTTGACCCGTTTGGGCTTGGATCCGGCCGGGTTTGATATGTCGTCTATTTATAGAGTTCTTAGGGTTCGTATCATGTTATGTTGAATGTTCTGATTTCGCTTGTAATTCTCTCCGAGACGATTCGTCTGTTTTAGTGAAATCTCTGCAACTCCGTGGACGTAGGCAGTTTTGCCGAACCACGTAAATCTGTGTGTTTGGTTCTTTATTTATGCATATTTCGTTTTTTCACAACATCCTGTGGGTAAGTTGGGATGTTATTGGGCAGTTTATGTAGGTACGTGTGGCATTGCTCTTAAATTTTACTTCCTCTGTTTCTTCTCTTTCTTCTTGGACCCACTTTTACCACTATTCACTGGGTCACTTTGATCCGGTAATTTGATTAGGAATACGGTGCCAAAAGTTAGCAATCTTTTCATCCGGCGCAGTGGTTGGAAGCACGTAACCACGAGCCCGACAAACCGAAACTTGGCAGAGATGGTTTGCTGTTAGAGAGAGAAAATGAATGCAGAGAAATTTTGGTTGTATTTGAAAACTGGAGAAGGCATTGAATTTATTGAGAGAGAGGTGGCGGTTGGTGTTCGGACCGAACGGTTACAACCGTTGACTGTTTAGAAAATTGAACAGGACGGTTGTAACTGTTCTGTTAATTAACATAATAATATTAATTAAGTTAATTAAAATAATATATTAGTTTCTGGCCCAAAAAGATATAGGTCTTAACTAATTACTCAGCCCAACCCACACACCACGTCACGGCCCGTGCCCGAATCCGTGACCGAGCCGGCCGGCTTGCCGGCGGCGCGCGTGGTAGTTCGACCATTATCTAGGTCCTATCTTCTGCACAAAATGTTCTCCACCCAAAGGGCGTGCCTTTATGGTCCAGTCTTGAAGTAGATATGTATTTCATATTCTCCCTTGAACCAAGATGTAGTTCTATTTTCTTTACAACACAATTTGTTTGCTCATGAACTCATTTTGAGAGCATGATTTGATCATTCATTCCTTAATGGTTTTTGACAAATGAATTACCGCAACGACCACCAAGTTGCCCTCTATACGATGATGCAATTGGTGTTGTTAACTCTTAGATGAGCCGGATTATAATCGAGCTCAAAGTCGAATATAAAATACCCATCACAAAACCATTTTCAAACAGTGAATTCGAAAATTGAGTGAAGCGGAATATAAAATCCCGCAAAAGTGGGAGGGCAGTAACTGCAATTATATATGTATGAGCCTCACCTCACACATTGACTTATTAAGTTCTGTTTAGCATTTTTCTTATGCATCAAGTTTTCCACTCATAACCTCAAATGTACTCTTTGATGCAAATTTATCTCTTAAAAGATGTTCCATTTGTTCAGGAGTAAAATGTTTTCAAGACCAATAATTTTCGTATGTATTTTTTTTCCACAATGTCCCCAACAATTCCTTAGTAACAAACATGTTTTGCAGGAACTGGTGTAAATTCATAAGTTATTATAGAGATAACCATTTCAAGGAACATAGCATGATTACTAAGAAAGGTCCGATCTAAATCAATCATACCTGAGGAAGCAGCCGTCGTACACAACGCGAGCACCGTTAGCAGCGGAGCAATTCCGTATCTGAGAAACGGCGGTGTTGAAGCAGGTCAAACATTCACCCTTAGACAGGTAGTCCCTGCACTGAACCATGGCGTAAACAGGGTCTGACGTTCTTGCCTGCTGGGCCGTGGCAAAACGCTTGTTTTCACCTGAAGAAAGCTCGCTCATGAGGTTCAGAAAGGTCGTATTCAAATTCACAAAAAAATCGGATTTGTTCGTTGCATTGTACTGGCTGCAGCCATTGTTCAGCAGGTTTGTTTGTGGATCCGATTGGGCTGACTCAATCACCAACGCCAACACGACCGCCACCGTCAACCACCACCAACACCTTGCTGTAGGAGGTGGTTGCTTCATTTTTTAGCTCACAAAATTGGAATTGATCTCGTGAACTATACAATCACTTTATTTATAGGCTGTTTGGGCCAAACCATACCTAACACAATAATTATAGTTTTCTCAAGTCAAATTGACGTAATACATGATGCTTAGTCTTTATATGTACAGGCAATTTGATTATAATGTGCACTAATTTTATTTTTATTATTATGGCCTTAATAATGTATTACTGTGATTTAAGAGAATAAAGTCATTGATAAAATTGATGGAAGAATTTGGTAGAAGGTAACCAAACAGAGAAGGAATGTACAATTGAATTTTTTTATATTTCAGCGGCGGCCCGTAGGGAAGAAGACTCTTCCAGATTCCCAATATGTTGCATTTGACTATTTCTCATGTAATACGCAGTATTGCTTTTAACATCTAAATTATGTGCTGATCAACATTTTTTCAGGTAAAATGATTACCTTGTAATGTCTTATAATTTCTAATGAATATTTGTATTTTTAACAATCCTCTTTATAGAGACACAGAGTTAGCCAATTTCTATTCATTAAATACTAATTCATGATTACTAGTTCTTGATTACTCATTCATGATTACTATGTCATGATTACTATGTTTTTGATAACTAATTCTTGATTATTAAATTCTTAATTACTAGTTTTTGATTACTAATTCTTGATTACTAGTAGTTGATTAATCATAGATATATCTTTTGCAAAATTAATGGAAACACTTTTTATTACGGAAAATGTAAATTAGAGGCTTAGACTTTTAGCCGATCAGTAATACAACTTGTAGTATTCATGCATCCTTTGGAGCCATCGATTTACTATGTACTTGGAAGGATGATATTCCGATAAGTTTTGGTTATCTAAAGAATTGTAACCGCACTGATTTCATATCAGCTGAAATAGTAAAAGATGTTTATAATACTTCTTCCAAGTCAAACTAATCCAGGGACTAATATAATTACGATAATCTGCGCAATTTCTCTGACCATCTTGGTCTATTGATTCAAATCCATGTACTTTGGAATCTTGACCCAAATAATATGCACTGCATGTTTAAAGGTGTGTGTATATATATATATATATATATATATATATATATATATATATATATATATATATATATATATATATATATATATATATATATATATATATATGAGCTCTCACGTGAGAGCCCATAAAAAATGGTGGTATTTGTCCACAATTCGTATCTTAAAAGGGTAAAATGGTGGCAAAAAAGTCAGTTTGCACTCCATCACTAACGGATTGTAACAGAAGGGTGGTATGTGTCCACTCTCCTAACTCTGACAAGAGGCATATTATCTCTGACGGGGGGTATCTGTATTTCCCCAGAGTGTAGGGTTTATCTGTATTTAATCTATAATAGAGGGGTGTAAATTGTCTTTTACCCAAAAAAGACATTTACTAAACTCCTTGGAAGGAGAAGAAAAGATGGTACTCTCAAATGGTATGTTGTGGAAGCATCACAAAATTGATGTGGGGTGTGGTACTACATAAAGGCAAGTTCTTATCTAGATGGGGAACAGTTCTTTAGTTGGAGGGTACTCTATCTTAAATAAATGGTCACTTTATTTGGCCAGTACTTAAGAAAGTGATCAGGGATTGGGTTAGATCTTGTGACATTTGCGAGAGAATTAAACATGAAAAAGTGTCTTATCCTGGTTCAACCACTTCCCGTACCTCAAAGGCCTTCGAGTGACATTAACATAGATCTCATCACAAGGTAGCCTAAATATAATGGGAAAGATATTATCTTGGTTGTGGTTGATAAGCTTACTAAATATGGTCGCACTCTTGAAGCACAATTTGGTGGAAGCTCAGTCTAGGATGAAGGAAATTGCTGACAGGCATAGAAGTGAAATGACTTTTTCCTCAAGATTAACCTTTACAAACTTGAATGCGACTCTCCAAGACAAACGCTCACTCCCTGGTATTGTGGGCTTTTCAGATTTCGAGAAGATTGGCAATGAGCTTTCAAGCTAGCTTTAGCTCCACAAGCAAAGATTCATCCTGGATTCGATGTATCCATCATGAAGAAGAATGTGTGCTCTCACGTGTCAATTCAGCATACATTGCAATTTCAAAGTCCTGAAGGGCAGCTCTTGATTGAACTATTAGCTATTCTGAACAGGAGGACCATCTCAAGAGACTCCACAATTTTCACCAGGTTCTCATACAATGGGCAAACTTTCTCCCTGCAGATGCAACTTAGGAGGATCATGCATCTCTATGGGAGCATTTACCACATTCTAACCTGTGAGGACATGAAAGTTTTCAACGTTGATGGGACTGCCATGGTCCCAGTTTCTTTATCTAAGTTTTCCTGGCCAGTTTATACGTTTTTGGGTCTTCAGATATCATATTCTCACTGGTGTTTATCAATTTTTTTATTTTTTGTGAGTTAGCCGAATTATGGGTCAAACCATGCCGTTCCACTGAAGTTTAAGTGGCACCCACTGTTTTGGCTTACATTAGGCAGTTGAGGATAGCTAAGGGCAGCGAATGTAGTTGAGGGAGTTAGCAAGGGAAGTTTCGTCATTAGTTGCACTCTCAACGGTTGTATAAATCCCCTAGATTCTCATTCCAAAAATCAATGAAGAATCTGTTATTCTCTTACCTTTCTTTCAGTGTAATTTTCATTTTGTCATTTTGGTTCTTTGGTAATTCGTTTAGTTGATTACTGGTTATTTTCCGAATCACCGGCCCCTTGAGGTCCGTTTCGCCATATTTCCTCCCACAACCACTTTTTGCCAGAATCTTCGCCGGAGTTTGGGTAGTCTTGACTCTTGACTCTTGACAGACTGACAATAATGTTTGAGAAAAGATAGAATGTTGTTGATATTTGTTTTGATTCTATCATGGGTGTGGAGTAATTAGCCAACGAGCTCCTCAAATTTTTTGTTGCAAATTATTGGTGAAGATGCAAGGTTTATTCCTCAAACCATGAACTGGTCTATGTCCCATCTATGTAGAGAAGCACATCTTTGTGCATATAAACTTGCAATAGTGGGAGCAGACCAATATGTGATAATCTCACTATTTTGGATGAAGCTCCGGGTGAAGTCAGAGCACCTGTTGTTAGAATTATGGCAGCGACTATTTCACCCTACTTTGTTAGAATTAAACTATTTTGTTTCAGTTCTTTCGCTGTTGTTGTTTTACTGTTTCAGATGTATCCATAAAAAAAGTTGGCTTACAACTGCTGATGCCTGTAATGTCTTAAAGGGATGGTAAAATGTTGCAAATATGTGCGACTGTGGACTTGTGTATTATCAAAGAAAACAAGCACAAACTTCCTGATAAAAGGTTGAAATTCATATACCTCATTCATAAACATTGATGTGCTCAGTTGACAAAGAGAGACAGGTGTTTCTGAGAGCCTAGACATGCAGTAACCTAAACAATACAACTGTGGTCAACCAGGCCGAAGAACAAAGGGACGCTCCAGAACAAGAGCGGCCAAGTACATTAACATATTTATTTCGATACTAAGAAAAAGGATTTTTCTTCTATTCCACCTTGTAGCCTCACAAGTACAGTAAATATGCAATACGGTTTATCTTCAGGAGAAAAGAATCAATAAATTTTACAAGGTAAAACAAACAATACTATATAACTCATCAGCCAGTGCTGCGAGACAGCTCCGTGGAAGATCCACTCCCATATGATGATGATCCTGATTGAGAAGACGACCGTGCCTCTCTGTTTTTCAGCAATTGGCGTATCATAAATACATCTTTAGGCACTGATTTCCTCTTTGCAGTTGCAGTATCCTCATCACCGTCTCTATCTGAATTTCTTCTTTTTCTTGACTGTTTATCTCTTGTAATTGTCTTGTTTGATGAGTTGCTTTGCGCTGTCTGACTTCTGCTAGATCCATAATTGCTTTGTAGACATATCGATAATATGAAATCAATGTCTGGAGATGGACCATAAACTGCAGGCAAATCTGCTATAAATGCCAGTAATGCAGTTTGAGGTGGGAGGGCTACTTTTGCTATTTTATTAAGACTGCTGGGTGCTACACTGTTGGTGCCATCTCCCAAAAGAATTCGAGAATCTTTATTAGCTGACTGAAGTTGTGCAGAAGCACACTTGAGCAATTGCGAATCAGGAATAGCCTCCAGAGCGCGGTTAATTACTTTGATGGCTGAGTCAACTGAACCACTTTTAGCATGCCAGGAAGCATAGTCGTGCCACATATCAGGATAGTGATACAAATACATGAGGCACTGCTCAAATACGAACGCAATTCTTTTGTTGGCAGAAACAGCCTCTAATTTCAGAGGATTTCCCTTCTCGAATTCCAGAAGCCTCTTCCATGCCACGTGTTGTGCTTCTTGCTTGAAGGAAGAACCCGATGGCGGCGCCGCAAGCATGTCCCAATCGATTTCATCAGTAAGTTTCTTCAGCTTTAAATAAACATCCCTTGCCTTACTATGTTTCGGTATGTATTCAGAAACTAATCCTTTAGAATATTCGAAACTTTCATACTCTCTCCATATCTCTTCAACGCGATCCGTCGGAGTAACAACTGCTTTCTGATATACCTTTCTAACGGCAGTCAATCGGCGGGACCCTTGTTCTGCGGTTTGAAACACCATGGACTTCAAGAAGGCAATATACTCCATCCATAGAGACCCAGATCCAACGTCATCCCCAACATGGTTAAGCATGAAAACAAAAGCTTTCCTGGTCTCTTCCTGTCCCTCTGAACCCTTCTTCTCATTGGCTTTCTTGATGAATCGGATATAACACCGCCAAAGAGGAATATGCAAACAATTCAACAGACAGCGGCGGAAGATTTGTTTCGCGGCCTCGTCATCGCCCACAGCCATGTGTGCCTCCACGTACTGCTTCCAGAGTTTTGGGGATTTAGGGTATGTTGCCAAGAGCTGCTCGTAGATTGGAACCGCTTCAGGGATTTTCAGTTTCAGTGCTTCCTTGGCGAGTGCTTCAGCGGCTTCAACGTTCAACGCCATTGTGATGCAGGGTAACGCCAATGTTTCTGATTATGTCCTTCGATTCACGATTGCGTCAAGGCTATTGATCGAGTTGTTTCGGAATTTAGGAACCGTGGAACGCAGAGTTTGCCGTTAAAAAGAAACAGCAAACCCTAATGGAACCCCAACTCGGGGGCGGACAAGAAGACAGAAGAATGTTTTCTAATGTTTCCTACTTAAATTTGGCAAGATTATGTTGGCAACATTTGGCCGAGTTTATAAAGATCCTGAGGGCGGTTGCTTTTTTTTTTTTTTGGTCAAATATGTATAAGGGCGGTTGCTAATATGCTTCTAATTGCTTTCTTATTCACAATAATACCCCTGATATAGGGCAAAAGCCGCAGTACCACCCATAAAACTATATTCAGCCCAATGCATACCCGTGACGCCAAACCGGTTTGGGCCTGTTGGGGGCTGGCCCTAGACTTTTGGGGGTACGCGGCAAAAGTAGAATCGGGGTGTTGCACTACTATATCTTTGGCCCAAAATTCATCGGCACTAAACATTAACTCGTTTCTGTCACAGAATGATGTATCATACTGATTTCATAAGATAGGTGCATATAATAAAAAAAATAAATATTGTTTGTAACAACTAAAAATTGTGAAATAATATATTGGTAGTTGTAGTTACAACATGGACATAAGTACAAAAAAAATCGGGCCTACCACGACAAGGGCCCGATGCGGGCTACCCATTTGCCTTATACTTGGGCTCGCCCTGAGCGTGTTGTGCTGAAGAATCTTCCCCGACCCAATATATTGGGATTTAAGAAGATTGTAAACCGAATCTATCAATTGTTTTGAAACCCTAACCAAACTTATATTATCGATTCAGCCAAATTCAGACAAGGTTGAATGGATAGGTAATGTTGTAATTTTCATTTGAAAAATGTGTTAGTGTGGTTTTGTTAATGTAAATCTAAGCATCATTTTCAGAATCGGTAGGAAAACATAATTTGTTATAAAAGATGATTAACTTTAGGAGAATCTCTCTAGAACAACTGTGTGGGCTTATGAAACTTCATTGTAGTCTTCTCGACAATGCATCTAAAGAAAATATGCCAACTTCCCCATATAAAATTTTATTGAACTGGTTTGACTCTTAACGGTTTTGCCAATTTATAACCATGATTAACAAAATTAAGTTGTGGTAGGCAATTCTATAATTGTAATCAATCAAGTAGCATATGTGAATGAAAAATTCGTACCAATTTGGGGTGAGGTTTACGTGAGTTTTGCTCACCCCTTTGGATATTGCATAGTCCGACAAAGGGATTCCACTTCAAAATCGCACAGACACAACAAAGCCTTGGGGTTATTTCCGAACCTCTCCACCTCCTAATGTGTGAATGAAATTCGTCGTTCAAAAGAAATCCCTTTACCTTGAAGTAGAAGAAACTCAAAGGAGCGCAAATAAGTGAAGCCCCAGGTGTCTTCGTGCGAAGAGATGGAAGTCTTCGTCCGAAGACAACCCAGGAAAAGTCAGGAAAGCCGAAAGTGTTCGCAGAATGTTATGCTGTCTTAAATTCGGAAGCTCTTCGCATGAAGAGCATGAATGTCTCCGCGTTAAGACTTTGTGTCTTCGTACGAAGAGAATGCAAGTCTTCGTGCGAAGAGAATGCGGGAGGCGGCAAATCAGGGATGGGTTGATTCCTAATTGTACCGGGCGGTTTTAGTGCGTATAAAAGGATCATTTGGGTTCCTATGAACGTATGTAAACATTGTGAGACGTTCCTACTCAGTGAATAATTGTTTTTCTTCTCCGTGGACGTAGTTAGCATACATTATGCTAACAAACCACATCAATATTGTGTGATTGCCTTGTTTGATTATCGTTTGCGAGGTGAGAGCAATCGTGAGAGTTATAACACACTCTAGATTTGTGTCCTTGTATTATGAGAAGGTACTCTAACTCTACAGATAGGTTTATCTTATAATAGAAGATTGTCTTGGAAACGTGTGAAAACACAAAGAGAGAAAAAACAGAAGTTTTTGGAGAATTGTAAAGTTTCTAGTGAGAGAAAACTCTAGAGAGAGGTTTCTCTCCGAATTTTTCTGCATCTAGAATTGAGTCTCTTTTCGTGTTGAGAGAGCTTTCAGTCGCTGGAGTTTTCTCCGGACGTCCCTCTGTGCTCTAATTTTTTGTAAGTCATGGATCTAACGCAGAGTCCTGATGATGAACCACTCCAAAAATATTGTAATCGAACTGGAAGATGAAAATCTAGGAATTCCCGTTCTCTCTAAAAGATGTTTTTTCGCTAAAATCATTGCCAAACGTGAGGTCCGGTTGCAATCTGTGATCTTTGTTTTCAGTAAAATCGGGAAAATCAAGGCAAACTTTATAGTTGCATCTAGAGGAGAGAATGTTTTATCCTTCTTTTCGAGGATGAAAAGGAATGCAGTAGCGTCAAAGAAGGAGCTCCATGGTTCGTCCTTAACAGCTTGATGGTGATCAAGGACTTTGTCCCTGAAACAGATCCGACTATTCTCTGCTACAAAAAGACGCCCATCTGGGTTCAAATCCAGGGGTTACCGATGGAAAAGATGACGGAGGACAACGCAAATAAGATTGGCAATACGGTGGGGAAGTTCCTGGAAGATGATTTGGGATCTGAACTAGAAAGATTGAACAACCCAATTATGAGATTGAGAGTTGAAGTAAGTATCGATCTACCCTTAATCCAGAGGTTCTCGATGAAATTAAAAGATGAAGGAAGTATCTGGATACCTTTTCGATAGGAAAAATTAGGTGATTCTGCTCCCGCTGTGGTAGGTTGGGGCGTGAAAAATCAGAATCTAAATTCATCTCTAAAAAACGAGGAATGGATTCAGGGTTTGGTAGTCACATGAGGGCACCGGAGCTGAAGGTCCGAATCACAAAAAGAAGCAGCAAGGAATGGGTGTTGGAGGAAAGGAGGAACATAAGGAAGGAACAAATTCGCCAGAGAAAGGAAATGGTCCCCGGAGCTAGCTCATCAGAAACAGAGAAGCTGATCGGAGATGAGGAGGCGCTTGAGGATACGCGAGACAGTGCACGTGTCGAGCCACGAGAGGATAAGGGCAACAGCGACGCAATTTCGGAGAAGGAAGAATCTAGAATTCGTACAATGGTACACCATCGAGCAGCTAATTGGAAATTGACAAGTGTGGAAGACAGCTGCATTAGCTTCCAAAATCAAAGAAAAAATGACAAAAATAAAGTGATTATGTAATTTGAAGAGGATGAGCTGGAAGGGGAAACGGCCGCAGAATATTTACGTGAGACAAGAGTTGATGAACCTAGTAATTTGGGTGGATTAGTTATTGGGCCAGAGAGGTAATGGGCCTCGAAGAAACCCAAAAGAAATATCTGAGAGATAGTGGGCTGGACCCAAACCTTAATACAACACTGGAGATGGGCCTAATTGAAGCAAGCCCGAACCAGAGGGAATCAATTAGTTGGCCGAAGGCAAGTGTTCAATTGATTATCCCCCAGAAAGGTACAAGTCAAAGCTCTCCAAAAGGGTCCAATATGGAAGAATTCAAAGATGAAACCAGAAGAATGGAGATTCATCAATTGCTCCGAGAGGATGTAAGGGTCAAACTGCAGCTCATGCGTGAGTTCAAGAAATTTATGATCCCAGAGCCATCGCCTACTAAAAGAAGGAAACTGCTGAGTGACGAAAATGCGTAAATTGTTCCAGAGAGCATGATGGAATACATTGAGGAAGAGAATTATGATCACGAAATGGAAGAAAAGCTAATTACCCATCGATACATGGAAGCAAAGAAGTTTTACCACAGGGGCAAGGATGGCAAGTTCAGGCGGATGATACCAAAACAGGAGGATTTCATTCTCAACTACGGCGGGGGAGAAGAAATGCTACGAGCTCAACGGCTGAGGAGGCGGGCCTTATCACCCCCCCAAGGGGGCCATGAGAGGACTCGTTTGGAATTGTTGAGGGTTGGGGCATACCTCGGAAATTCTCCAGTTAAATTCCTTAATAAGACGGGAAGATTTTGAGTGGATCTTCCGGTTAGAAACAAAGGTAAACTCTCAAAAAAACCATTCCTGGTTTAGAAAATTAGGTTTTTTGCACTCCCATTGTGTCGAAGCGGTTGGGAAAATTGGAAGGCTTATCTTTGCTAGCAGGGATAACAAAATGATGGAGGTAGTTTATTCAGACAAGAGAATTGTTTTTGTTTTATGCATGGTAAGCTGGATAAGGGAGACTCGCTTCTTCATCGTGTCTATGCGCCTTGTCATAAGGCAAGTAGATACAAGTTATGGAAGGAAATTAGCTGGATCAATAATGTGTGCAAGCTCCCCTATATCACTTCTGGGGATATGAATGAAGTACTGCAGCAGAAAGATAAGAAAAGGAGGAAGAAAGGTCTCAAGCTGAAAGCTTCAGGGTCTTGAAAAGTTGGTGTTTGAAGAAGGCCTCTTGGATTTGGGATTTGTTGGACCACAATACACTTGGAGTAATGGTTGGGAAAAAGGCGGTCTCATCAAACAAAGGTTGGACAGGGCTTTTGCTACTCCCGAGAGGTTATAATTATTCCCTAAAGCCAGAATCATTCATCAAGTGGTAGGTACTTCGGATCATGTACCTTGGTATTGGATTCTTGTTATCAAACTCACCAAATTCATAGACCCTTCAGATTTATAGAGGCTTGGACAAGAGACAGTACTAGCAGAGATGTGGTTCACTATGTTTGGAATGAAATAACCAGTTCAGCCACTAACTGCTGGTATAAGAAACTGAGGAAGACTAAACTTGCTCTCAATAAGTGGAATAAATCAGTCTTCGGGCATATTAACTACACCATCAAGAAGGTGCAGGAGGAATTGGGGACAATTCTAAATTCTGACAAGGAGGAGACGGTGGGTAATGAAGGAGTTCTCAAAGCAAACTTGAAGGAACTTCAAAGAAGACAAGAAAGCCTTTGGAGACAAAAATCATGGGTTATGTGGCTCAAAGATGGAGATGAGAACACCAAGTCTTTTCATACCTGTGCTGCCACTAGGGGTAGAAGGAACACTGTAGATTGCAACCAGCTTAATGATAATTCTTGGGCTGAGGATCATGAGACTATTGAGAAGGAATTTTGTGATTTCTATAAGGCTCTCTACACAAGTGATAATCTGCCAATTGATGACTGGGGTAAAGAATTGTTTCCTGTTGGTGTCAATGAAGAGGATCATCTAAATCTCTGTGATATTCCCTCATTTAATGAAATTAGATAGACACTGTTTACTATGGGAAGTACCAAGGCTCTGGACCTGATGGATACTCTGTTCTATTCTACAACACTATTGGAGCTCAGTTGTGAATTATTTATGTAAGCTTGTCCAAAACTTCTTCATCATAGGTACTATGGCCCCCAATCTCAATGCTACTTTCATTTCCCTTATTCCCAAGATTGATCATGCTTCTAAGGTCACTCAGTATATGCCTATTGGACTATGAAATGTAACCTATAAGGTTATTGCTAAGATCCTATCTAATAAACTGTAACCTCTTCTCTCAATGCTCATTTCCCCCTACCAAGCTCCTTTTGTTCCGAGAAGAATTATTCATGATAATACTATTGTTCTCCATGAGGTTATCCACACTATGGGTAAGAAAAGAGGTAAAGGGGGTCTTATAGCCAAAAAGTTTGATATGGAAAAAGCCTATGATAGGCTTGATTGGTCATTCATTTTGAAAGTACTAGAGTGGTTCAGGTTTCCTACAACTTTCCTACAATGGATCAAAGAGTGCATTACTACTGTGAAGTTTTCCATTCTTATTAATGGAGTGCCCAAATAATATTTTTAACCACAAAGAGGGGTCAGACAAGGAGACCCCCTTTCTCTCTCTTTTGTTTGTGCTATGTAATGATGTACTGTCTAGAAACCTCAATTTCATAGCTTGTCAATATTGGAGTAGATGGATCAAACTTGTTAGAAATGGGGATGCAGTGAACCACCTGATGTTTGCTGATGCTATTCTGTTGCTTGCAAGGGCTGGTTTGGGGGAGGCTCTGTATCTACAGTGGGGTCTGGACCTTTTCTGCAAATGGTCAGGGAAAAAAGTTAGTGACTCCAAATCCCCTGTGTTCTTCAGCCATAATACCCCAAGAGAAATTAAAAGCCAAATCAGGAACCTGATGAGTCTGAAGAAGGGTTCTAAAACTGCAACCTACTTGGGACTCCCTATTTACATGCAGAGATCCAAACCTAGTACCTTCATGCCATTCATGGATAGAGCTCAACTTAAAGTTGCTGGTTGGACGGAAAAGATGCTATCGTGGTATGGTAGAACTACCCTTGTGAAGGTGGTAGCTAACACTATTCCTTCATATTCCATGTCAGTCTTTAGATTCACTGAGACCCTCTCAAACAAGATTGATAATTTGAGTGCTAAATTTTGGTGGGGTGAAGGGAAGAAAGGAAGGAAAACTCATTGGGTTAATTTGAATGAGCTCTGATGTAGCAAAGCTACTGGAGGCTTGGGGTTTAGGAAGATGAAATATCATAATCTGGCTCTCCTCTCCAAGCTGACATGGGCTTTATGGACAAAGAAGCAAGTGTTTTGGGTGAAGATTCTGCTGCAGAAGTATTGTAAACTCATCCCCTTCCATCTGTTGGAGGCTCACCCCACCCAATCCTGTTTTTGGAAAGGTATGCTATAAGTTAGAGACTTTCTTATAACTCATGCTTTTAGGAAGATGAAATATCAGAATCTGGCTCTCCTCTCCAAGCTGAAATGGGCTTTATGGACAAAGAAGCAAGTGTTTTGGGTGAAGGTTCTGCTACATAAGTATTGTAAACTCATCCCCTTCCATCTGTTGGAGGCTCACCCCACCCAATCCTTTTTTTGGAAAGGTATGCTATAAGTTAGAGACTTGCTTATACCTCATGCTTTTAAATTCATTGGAAATGGGACCACTGATGAGATTTGGCAAGAACCTTGGGTACCTAATATGGAAAATGCAAAACCTAAACCCCCAGATGATTTACATTTAGCTCCTAAAATGGTGTGTGAGTTGATTGGTGAGGATAGGAAGTGGAATGTTGATCTCATTCAGAGGTGGTTTACACAAGAAGAAGCTCAAGCCATTCTTAACATTAAAATTCCCCTTTTTGAGTGTCAAAACAGACGGGTGTGGACAAAGGAAAGTAAAGGGAAGGTCACTACTAAAGACTTTTACCAACTTCTCAGGGAAGAGTCTCAGTTTGGGAATCGGTCTAATAGGTAGAAGGCAATTAGGAGGCTTCCCATTCACTTAAGACTCAAAATGATGTCGTATAGGGCAAACAAGAACATCATCCCCTGGAATCAGAAGATTAACTCCAGGTTCCATTTGATTTCTGCACAGTGTGTTATGTGCAATGCTGAATTTGAGACTTTAGCACACTTATTCTTTTATTACAACTTGTCTAGGGGTGTTTGGTTTGCAATTTGTTGCATTAGAACTGACTTGCTGCCTTGCCTAGATATGGGTCAGTGGCTAGACCTGATTTTATTGGATAAAAGCATTCAGAAGTTATGTCCTTATAATGGTGGATCTCTGGATTTGGTAGCTGCTATCATCATGCAACATATTTGGAAGTGCACAAATGATTGTTTATTCAACTAAATTAATCCTAATATGCAAAATATCATAAGAGATATCAGAAAAAGCAGAGAAGATCATATCTTCCTAGAAGACAGTCATGCGAATGCCAAGCCAGCCCCTCAAAAGTGGAAGCCTCCCCCAGATGGTAAGATTAAAATCAACAGTGATGGTAGTGTGAAAAAATCTGAGGCAAGTGCTGCCTGGGTGGCTAGAAATAGCCAAGGATTGATTGTTGCTGGGGTATTTTCTTCTCTAATAATCTCTCAGTGGAAGATGCAGAGCTATGTGCTATTGAACTTGAAGTTTCTTGGTGTGTTCTGAATCACTTGAAGGGAGTTATTCTGGAATCAGATTCTCAAACAGTGGTCACAGGGGGGAATAATTCAAATAAAGATATGTGGGAGATGGTAAACAGAGCTTCTAGTTTGGCAGCTTGGATGAAAGTCTTCTGATAGTGATATCCAATTCTGTAGTATAAATGCTAATGGTTTAGCTCACTTTCTTTCTTATAATAATTTAGGTAGGAAGGTTGTCTCCAACCTGAGCAGTTTTGAATTTGAGCCTGAGGCTGTTGCTTTGGCTCTTGAAGAATTTAGTAAATCTGGTTAGTTTGGTTTGGTGGTTTATATATTGATCTTAACGAAAAAAACAAAGTTGTTGGAGAATTAGTGCTTGGCATTGTTCGTGATTTCGAGAGTAGCTTAGGTTACACGGAGAACTCATATACTATTGTACTCTTCATCAATTCTCACAAATTGATTACAAAGATTGTGTGTTTCCCCGTGGATGTAGATTTCCCCAAACCACGTTAAATATCGTGTTGTGAATTATGTTTCATTGCAATTACTCGTTCGTCAAGCCACTTCTGCGAAACTAAATAGATCAAAAGTCCATACGTAGAACACATGAATGAAATCTCAGCGGCACCACTCGAAAGCTGATTACTAAAATGAGTCGTGTTTTATAGTCCTCTATCTCGCCGCTCAATGCTCGTGTATTTTTGTACTGAGCGATGCGTGTAGGTGTGCCTGTAGCATTTCATGTTTCCCTAACAAGGCAGCTTCTTACAAGTGACAATAATAATTCATAGGAGATGTGGTGTAGAACCGAAGAGGAACAACAGGTATTATGAAGAATCAACTCAATTATCTGAGGAATTGTTATTCAATAATCATGAAAATTTGAAAACAACGACGGGATCTTACCAATTTATAGATAAAAACATTAAAACTCCTACTTCTACTCAACTACTACGAGATAACTAGGAATAACTAAAATCTTATCAAAACTTAAATTTTATCTTTTTATCCAAAATAAACTTCCTCCAAAAGTCCGATTTCCCTGCGTCTGCGTCTATGGTATTTGTTCCTAAAGTCTCTGACTTTAGGAAGTTGATCCCCATCATTTCTCCCCAGCTGAAGAGAACTCTCCTCCGGAGAGAGTGACTGAAAGAACTCTGGATCAATAAGCCGAAACTCTTCTGTTGTAATCCATGTTGCATCAATGTCGGGACAGTACACTATTTGACCAAGAACCGACGAACAGTGCCTTGAGCTGTGAGAACATCTTCTGTATACAATACTTCTGAAATCTGCTCATGTTTTGACGTGGGAAGTGGTGGAAGACGAGGCGTGAATCTTGTGGTGCAGTAGGATTACCAGCAGGATTATTTGGAGGCTGAAATGTACCGTGGTAAGGAAAGGGATCCTCCACATTGAAGACGGGACTGATCGCCATATCTGAAGGAAAGTCCAGCAAATAAGCATTTGGTCCAAGCCTTCGCAGGATGTGATATGGCCCAATTGCCCTAGCATGAAGTTTCTTGAATGAATTCTTTGGGTACCGCTAGGGACGCACACGGACCATCACATAATTTCCTTCATTAAAATCCATCTTCCTTCTATGTGCGTTGGCAGCAATGCGGTAGCTCTCATTGCTCAGCGCAATTTTCCTTCTTATTTCAGCATGTAAGTTACGAATATGCTCTGCAAAAGACTCAGCAGGTCTCGATGAACGGGCATCAACAGGTAGCTGAACAAGATCGATTGGTTGGCAAGGAGCAACCCCATGAACTATCTCAAAAGGACTCTTTCAGTTGACCGATTAACAGAACTTTTGTAAGAAAACTCGACAGTAGGAAGAATCAAATCCCAAAGTCCAGGCTTGTCTTGAACTAGGCAGCGTAACAAATCTCCAAGACTACGATTCACAACTTTAGTTCGTCCATCAGTTTGCAGAGGGAAAGCAGACGAGAAATTGAGGTTTGTGCCAAAGAGTTTCCAGAGTGTCTTCCAAAAATAGCTAACGAACTTAACATCTCGATAGGATACAATGGAGGTTGGTATCCATGGAGACGAACAAATTCTTTGAAGAATAACTTAGCAACATGTGAAGCATCCGCCGTCTTGCTGCAAGGAATGAAATATGCCATTTTGGAGAACCTGTCAACGACAACAAGAGTGGAATCATGAGCTCGTGCATTCTTGGGCAGGCCAAGAACGAAATCCATGCTAAGGTCCTTCGAGGGTTCATGTGGAACAGGAAACGGTGTGTTTAACCCTGTGTTTTTCTTCTTTTCTTTGGACTCTTGACACGTCCAGCACTGAGAGACAACTCGAGCAACACCCCTCTTAAGCGAAGGCCAGTAGAATCTATCTTCAACAAGCGCTACTGTCTTATCTCTACCAAAATGTCCTGCAAGGCCTCCGGCGTGTAACTCCCATATGAGGAAGTCTCTCATTTATGTGCGAGGAACACACCGCTTGGAACCTCGAAACAAGTACCCATCTCGAATGATGAAATCAACATACTCATGTCGATTACCATCTCTCACCTCATGGTATATAATACCAAAGTCAGGACAAGTGTCATATTCATCCTTCATCCGTTCGAACCCAAAAACTTGGACATTCATGGTGTGAAGGATATAAACAAAACGACTGAGAGCATCAGCAACCTTATTCTCAACTCCGACACGGTGCTTGAGAACGAATGTATAATCTTGTAGAAATTCAACCCACTTTGCATGTCTGGAGTTCAAATTACGCTGAGAGTGTAGGTACTTGAGAGCCTGATGGTCTGCATAAAGAACAAACTCCCGTGACAGGAAATAGTACCTCCAATAGCGAAGAGCTCGCACAATAGCATAAAACTCTTTATCATAAGTGGAGTACTTCAACTTTGCTCCATCGAGTTTTTCGCTAAAGTAAGTAATAGGGTGACCTTCTTGGCTTAAGACTCCTCCTACTCCTACGCCTGAAGCATCACATGAGACCTCAAAGCCTTTCGAAAAATAAGGATGTCGTAGCACAGGGGCCTCTGTCATCAAGAGTTTAATCTCCTTGAAAGATTTAGTTGCGGCTGGGGTCCACTTGAACTCTCCTTGTTTCACGCGATCCGTGAGAGGAGCTGTAATCGAACTGAATCCTTTAGTGAACCTCCGTTAGAAGGTTACCAGTCCGTGAAAACTACGAACTTCCGTCAAGGTCTTTGGCTCGGGCCATTCTCTTATAGCTTTAAACTTGTCAGGGTCAGCTGAAATCCCTTCAGAAGATACAATAAACAGAGGAAAAGCACATTGTCCTGTAAGAAAGAACATTTATTTAAGTTCAGGTATAATTTCCCTTTGCGAAGCGTTGTGAGAACTAAGATAAGATGATCCATGTGGTCTTCTCTTGACTTGCTAAAATCAGTATATCATCAAAGTATACAACCAAAAGGCATTGGATAATCCAATGCCTTTTGGATTATCCAAATAAGGACGAAGGACTTGGTTCATAACCCTCATGAATGTACTCGAAGCATTGGATAATCCAAGACGCCTGACCATCCATTCATATAACCCATCTTGAGTTTTGAAAGCAGTCTTCGATTCATCTCCAGGTCTGATACGAATCTGGTGATAACCACTCCTCAAGTCTAGCTTAGAAAACCATGTTGAACCAGCCATTTGATATAGGATATCTTCAAGTCTTGGTACGGGAAACCGGTACTTGACACTAATTCGGTTGATGGCACGACGGCCACACACATTCTCCAAGAACCGTATTTCTTTGGTGTCAACAAGGCTGGAACTGCACAAGGGCTAAGGCTTTCACGAATAAAACCTTTGTGTAGAAGCCCTTCAACTTGCTTGTTCATCTCTGCACGTTCTTTAGGGTTCATCCTGTAGTAGGGAAAGTTTGGCAGCTATGATCCTGGAACTAGGTCGATAGCGTGTTGAACATCCCTCGTAGGTGGTAAAGCATTCGGTAACTCTTCAGGAGCCACATCTTGAAACTCATCCAACAACTTGCCAATTTCTGGTGTGGTGGAAGAAATTCGCTCAGTGGAAACTGAGAATATACTCTTTGTCACCAAGGCAAGAACTATTCCTGTATCACTAATTTCTTTCTCAAAATCCTTCTTGGCCAAGAAATTAAGGTTTTGCTTCTCTTCAACTTAGTCTTAACCTGTTGGAATAGATGCCCTAGACGCAATCTAGTTTAGTATGAATTTATTTGTGGCTAGAAAATTCATTTTATTATTTATTGGATATTTAATATAATGAAGTCCTTAGATTTACAATTTTGTTGTTTATCTTAAATATCCCTAGTCCAGTATAATGATTAATGGGACAATCATCTATAGACTAGTATGGGGTTGGATTGATATGGAGATATCATGATCCAACACATAGGTGTGCATTAAGGGTAATGACGCACTGGATTGACCCATCTCCGAGAAGGCTACATACATGTTATGATAAGTCACATGTGCTTCTCGTGGTGCAATGGTATTGTCATCCTTAGACTTGAAGTCGCTAGATATTCTAGTTGTGGATTGTGATTTTGGTAGCGTGAAACGCTACCCCGTAACTGGGTAGTTATAAAGGCGTGTACCGGATACAATAAGAAGCAAGCTTAGAGATCGTAGTGGACGTAGATAGAATTTGTGCCTCCAACATAACGGGAGCAAATATCCTAGGCCACTCGAGGGATAGTGCTTATAGAATGTCTGGCCAGACTCAAATTAATCAATATGGGATATGATGTTTTTTGCACGGATAAGGCTATTCCCATGGATCGAGAAACTGTGGATTGGATATACGAGTGTGACTTGTATGACTCGTGTCCAATACGGATATAGCGACAAAAGGATGAGACAATTACTTGTACAAGGTTTGTCAAGATGACTATTCTATTAGTTGGCTAGAATGGATGTTTCGCTAGAAACCGCTCCATATTAGCAAATTGTTGCTACCAACTAGATATAACCTATGGCGTCACACGCTATATAGAGTTGAACTAGATTTGGAAATTAATTAATAGGATTAATTAATTAGAAGGATCACTTTGCAACACCTTGCAAAGTTAGTAGGACTAATTTGCAAGGAAGGGACTAAACCGAATTCTAGTAGGACTAGAATAGGTCCTTTAGGTAGTTGGCAAGGATTTGTTGGACTATATAAAGGACACTCCTTCCTTCCTTCCCACACTTATGACCTTATTGATCATAACTTGTGTGGGAGAGAACAAAAAGGAGAGAGCAAGCAAGCAAATAGGAGCCGCCGCCCCCCGTCCCGTCGGCCCACAAGGAGGCCGTAACCTCATTGTTTTGTCTCGTTTTGCGTGATTCTTCTTCCTCTTCCTCATTTCGGGCTAGCACCAAGGATTGGAAGATCTAGGATTCAACTCTAGGCGTGGATCAACTATAGAGAACGTGACACATTCGCGTTTGAAGTCATCAAAGGAGAAACCCTAAGGTGTGTTATTGATTTCTTCCCTTACCATCGTTATGTCTCTTGACTTGTGATCCTTGATGGGTATTGCATGGATTATGTTTGTTTGTGTTTCCGTTGCGCATCCATGAATCAAAACCCTACAGTGGTATCAGAGTTACATGTCGTAGAGCATAAACGTGGTTTATGTGTTACGTTTTGATAGTTTTACACCTTAAAATTGTTGTTTATCACGTAAAACAAGACAAATCAAGCATATGATGCAATTTGTCAATAATTTATCATAACAAGACTTAGTTTTTGCATTGGATGCATGAATTAGTGAGTTTAAGAAATTTTAGGATCTTAGATCTAGGGTTTGGGCATCCTTTGGGAAGAAGGAGTTCTTCCCATACAAGGAAACAACCAAACTTGGGCACCAAGCAAGGAAGTTGTTTTGGAAACAACTCCCAAAAGAGGTTCGGCCCCCTAGGGACCGCCCCTCCTTGCTTTCCGCCCAAGCAAGGCTCGGCCTAGGGGCCGGGGCAGCCCTAGCCCTCGGCCTAGCTGCGTGGGCTAGGGGCCGGCCGGCCAAAGGCCTTTGCGGTTCTCTTTTGGGCCCGGGAAATTCGATTGTTGGGCCCCATGGACCGTTAACCCTAGAATATCTTAAAATCAATTAAAATTGACCAAGCGCGTTAAAATTGGATTTTAACTGTTTATGTGCAAATCGCATGGTAATTGAATATGGCTTTACGATGTGGTTTAATGTGAATGTTTAATTTTGTGGTTTGTTTTACGGCCTGCGAGCTGATAAATTAATTGTAATAATTAATTAGGGTTTTATGGCCTGCGAGCCATTTTTTTCTCAACTTGTGAGATTTATTTTATTTAGTATAGTTGTTAGATAGCGCTAGATAGAGTGGATTGTTAGCCAAGATTGAAGAAAAGAAGCCCAAAGCCAAAAGGAGCCAAAAAATATGGAGCATGGAGCATTCCACATGACTATGAAGGATGGACCAAAAGATGAAGAAGCATGAAGATGTGTTTGCTTTTAGGGTTCATAGATAATTCCATTGGCTTGAAATTATCTTAGCTTGAAAAGGCCATATTCACATCACATTTTTTTTTTTTTTTTTTTTTTTTTTTTTTGTGGTTGTTTATTTTATTCTCTTATTATTTTGTTGTTGATGTATGGATGATGCATGCAATTAGGATAATAAGATAATTAGACAACCCGGATCTATTATTTGGAGTTGTGCCCAAACTCAAATAGATAGATTAGTTGATATTGATCAACAAAACAATTAAAAAATGAATTTGAAATCCCTCAAAATTCAAATATTGTGTTCTTGCCTTCTCGTTATTTAAACACTCATTATCATCATGATTTATCAAGTTCGTGCGTGCCAAAGCATGGCGACTTGGTTCATAATGATGGAATGCGATGGCACAAGCTAGTAATGTGCAATTGTTTAAATAAGAGGTTGAACACAACTAGGCTATTAATATGATTAAGAAACCTAGAGGCAATCAATTGGGATTATCCATATGGATGGATAAATAAGGAGTTATTCGCCCAATTGAACCAAGAGTTGCATAAGGGATGCAATTGGAATTGTTCCTACCTAAAGCAATCAAATTATGGGTGACTTGCCAAAGTAAGCTCATAAAGAGATGAAACATGGATCTTGGGCCACTAGAAAATATAAGGATATTTTCCGCATTAATATCTTGAGGGTTATTAATCCGTAGAAAAATAGTGGGAGCTATATTTGATAAACTAGCCATTATTGAATATAGTCAAAAAATTCACAAATACTAAAACTTGCGTATTTTCCTTTTTGTAGAATTCCAAATGGCAAAAAAATCATCGAGTTCACAATATTCCCTACGATCTGTCCTTGAGAAGGACAAGCTCTCTGGAACCAACTTCCTTGATTGGTACAGAAACTTGAGAATCGTTCTCAAGCAAGAGAAGAAACTTTACGCAATAGAGGAGCATGTTCCAGCAGGTCCAGAGAACCAAACACCTGCAGCCCTAAAGGCGTATCAAAAGCGTGTTGATGACGCTAATGATGCGGCCTGCCTGATGATATGCACCATGACTTCTGAGCTTCAGAAGCAACACGAAAACATGAATGATCTCGATATGATCGAGCATCTGAAGCAGCTCTTCCAAGAGCAGGCAGGTTGAGAGGTATGAGGTCTCTAAGGCATTGTTCAAGTGTCATCTGGCAGAAGGGAACCCGGTGGGACCCCATGTACTCCGTAAGATCGGGTACCTTGAGAATCTCGCCCGAATGGGGTTCCCGGTCGGTCAAGAGTTGGCAACCGATCTCGTGTTGCAATCGTTGCCTGAGAGTTATGGACAGTTCATCATGAACTATAACATGAACGAGATCGTGAAACCACTGCCAGATTTGCTCAATATGTTGAGGACAGCTGAACAAAGCATCAACAAGGGTAAGGCAATGCCATTATGATGGTGCAGAAGAAAGGGAAAAAGGTTTGCCTCATCCTCCAACGGCAAAGGCAAGTCAGTTGCCAAGTCCAAGGAACCTTCCCTTAAGCCTGTTGGTGGCATTGACAAAGGTGTGACTAAAGGTGAGTGTCACTACTGCAGTCAGCCTGGACACTGGAGGAGGAACTGCCCAAAATATTTGGAGGACAAGAGGCTTGGAATAGTGATTCCACCACCACCAGGTATTTTTGTTGTAGATGTCAATTTAACTGTCTCTACATCATGGGTATTAGATACTGGATGTGGATCTCACATTTGTTGAAATGTGCAGGATCTAAAGAGAAGTAGAAGATTGGCTCAAGGGGAGATAGATCTGCGCGTTGGGAATGGAGAAAAAGTTGCTGCGTTGGCCGTGGGCGTGTGCAAGCTATCTCTGCCTTCATGATTAGTTTTAGAATTAAATAATTGCTATTTTGTGCCTGCTATGAGCATAAAAATTCTCTCTATTTCTTTTTTGGACAAGGAAGGTTTTATTATTTCAATAAAGAACAATTGTTGTTCCTTTTATTTAAATAATATTCACTATTTTAGTGCGCAATTATTTAATGGTCTGTATGTCCTTGATCTAAGCAATCCTGTCTACAACATTAATACCAAGAGGATTAAAATAAATTATTTAAATCCTGCTTACTTATGGCACTGTCGTTTAGGCGACATAAACGAGAAACGTGTATCTAGACTCCATAAGGATGGACTACTGGACTCATTTGATTTTGAATCATATGAGACATGTGAGGCTTGTTTATTGGGAAAAATGACAAAGTCCCCTTTCAATAAGAAAGGTGAGAGGACTAGTGATCCATTGGCGCTCATACATACTGATGTGTGTGGGCCATTTGCCACGCCTGCCAGGGGTAGTTTTGTCTACTTCATTACATTTACTGATGATTACAGTAGATATGTATTTGTGTACCTCATGATGGTCAAATCTGAATCCTTTGAAGTGTTCAAAGAATTCAAGAATGAAGTAGAAAAGAAACTTGGCAAAGTATCAAGGCTCTACGATCGTATCGTGGAGGAGATTACTTGAGCCAAGAGTTTGACGACTATCTTAGAGAGTGTGGGATCGTGTCTCAACTCACTCCACCAGGAACACCACAATGGAATGGCGTGTCTGAGAGGAGAAATCGAACCCTACTGGATACGGTTCGATCCATGATGTGTCAAACCGGTCTTCCATTATCATTTTGGGACCACGCTCTATTAAGTGCATCTTTCACCATTAACCGTGTTCTATCTAAATCAGTCATGAAGACACCACATGAGATGTGGAGTGGGAGGCGTCCCACACTGTCGTTCATGAGGATTTGGGGCTGCGATGTCTATGTAAAACGTTTACAATCAGACAAGCTAGGGCCAAAATCAGATAAGTGTAAGTTTGTGGGGTACCCTAAGAAAACTAAGGGTTAGTACTTCTACAATCCAACCGAGAACAAAGTGTTTGTTGCTCGGACCGGCGTGTTTCTAGAAAGAGAGTTTGTCTCTAAATAAGCAAGTGGGAGGACTGTAGAACTTGAAGAAATTCAAGAACCACAAATCACTGAACCGATTATGGAACATGAACAGGAACCACAAACAGTTGTGGAGCAGCGTGTTCAGGTAACACAAGAGCTTCGTAGATCTAGTAGAGTGCGCAAGGAACCCGAGAGGTATGGACTTCTTGTGACCGATTCCGGTGACACGATGCTCATAGATGATGAGCCTAATACCTATGAAGAGGCCGTAAAAGGGCCAGACTCTCAGAAATGGCTAGAATCCATGAGATCCGAGATGGAATCCATGTACACCAACAAAGTATGGACTTTGGTGGAACCACCCGAAGGGGCGCATCCCATAGGGTGCAAGTGGGTCTTCAAGAAGAAGATCGACATGGATGGTAATGTGATTACCTATAAGGGCCGATTGATGGCCAAATGATTCAGACAAATTCATGGTGTTGGCTATGATGAAACCTTTTCACCAGTCGCTATGACCAAATCCATCCGAATCCTACTTGCAATTGCAGCATACTACAACTATGAGATTTGGCAGATGGATGTCAAAATAGCATTCCTTTATGGTAATCTCCTCGAGGACATGTATATGATATAGCAGGAGGGTTTTGAGGATCCAAAGCAAGCCAAAAAAGTCAGTAAGCTCCAACGATCCATTTATGAATTGAAGCAAGCTTCTAGGAGTTGGAATCGACGTTTTGATGAAGTAGTCAAAGAGTTTGGCTTCATCAGAAACCAAGATGAGTCTTGTGTCTAAAAGAAGGTTAGTGGGAGCTCTGTAGCTTTTCTGGTCTTGTATGTGGATGACATACTACTCATTGGAAACGACGTTCTCATGCTCCAATCTGTTAAAGATTGGCTAGGGAAGTGTTTCTCAATGAAGGACTTAGGGGAAGCAGCCTATATACTGGGTATAAAGATCTATAGATATAGATCTAAAAGACTGCTAGGCCTAAGTCAAAGTACGTACATTGACAAGGTGTTGAAGCGGTTCAACATGCAAGATTCCAAGAAGGGATTCTTGCCCATGTCACATGGAATCACTCTATCAAAGAGTGGTTGTCCTTCCAATGAGATTGATATGGAACGCATGAATAGAATTCCCTATGCCTCGGCCATAGGATCTATCATGTACGCCATGTTATGTACTAAACCAGATGTGTCATATGCCTTAAGTATGACAAGAAGATACCAATCCAATCCGGGTGAGATTCACTAGATTGCAGTCAAGAACATCCTAAAGTACTTGAGAAGAACTAAAAATGCTTTCTTGATATTTGGCGGTGAGGAAGTGTTGCGTGTAAGGGGTTACACTGATGCAAGCTTCCAAACTGACAGAAATGACTTTAGATCACAGTCAGGATATGTGTTTTGCCTGAATAGAGCAGCGGTGAGCTAGAAGTGTTCCAAGCAAGAGACGGTAGCTGATTCTACAACAGAGGCTGAGCACATTGCTGCAAATGGCCCAGCAAAGGAAGCTGTTTGGATCAGAAAGTTTGTTTCTGAACTTGGTGTGGTTCCTAGCATTGCGGATCCAGTTGAGTTGTACTGTGACAACACTGGGGGGATTGCGGAATCAAAGGAGCCCAGGTCGCACCATAAATCCAAACACGTGCTCAGGAAGTTTCATCTGATTCGAGATATTATCGATAGAGGAGACGTTCGGATATGCAAGATTCCTATAGATGAGAATCTGTCAGATCCACTTATAAATCCGCTTACGCAGTGGAAGCATGAAGGGCACACTAGGAGTATGGGCATACGAGATGCGCCAGATTGACTCTAGTGCAAGTGGGAGACTGTTGGAATAGATGCCCTAGAGGCAATCTAGTTTAGTATGAATTTATTTGTGGCTAGAAAATTCATTTTATTATTTATTGGATATTTAATATAATGAAGTCCTTAGATTTACAATTGTGTTGTTTATCTTAAATATCCCTAGTCCAGTATAATGATTAATGGGACAATCATCTATAGACCAGTATGGGGTTGGATTGATATGGAGATATCATGATCCAACACATAGGTGTGCATTAAGGGTAATGACGCACTGGATTGACCCATCTCCGAGAAGGCTACATACACATTATGATAAGTCACAAGTGCTTCTCGTGGTGCAATGGTATTGTCATCCTTAGACTTGAAGTCGCTAGATATTCTAGTTGTGGATTGTGATTTTGGTAGCGTTAAACGCTACACCGTAACTGGGTAGTTATAAAGGCGTGTACCGGATACAATAAGAAGCAAGCTTAGAGATCGTAGTGGACGTAGATAGAATTTGTGCCTCCAACATAACGGGAGAAAATATCCTAGGCCACTCGAGGGATAGTGCTTATAGAATGTCTGGCCAGACTCAAATTAATCAATATGGGATATGATGTTTTTTGCACGAATGAGGCTATTCCCATGGATCGAGAAACTATGGATTGGATATACGAGTGTGACTTGTATGTCTCGTGTTCAATCCGGATATAGAGACAAAGGGATGAGACAATTACATGTACAAGGTTTGTCAAGATGACTATTTTATTAGTTGGCTAGAATGGATGTTTTGCTAGAAACCGCTCCATATTAGCAAATTGCTGCTACCAACTAGATAGAAACTATGGGGTCACACGCTATATAGAGTTGAACTAGATTTTAGAATTAATTAATTAGAAGGATCAATTTGCAACACCTTACAAAGTTAGTAGGATTAATTTGCAAGGAAGGGACTAAATAAAATTCTAGTGGGACTAGAATAGGTCCTGTAGGTAGTTGGCAAGGAATTGTTGGACTATATAAAGGACACTCCTTCCTTCCTTCCCAAACTTATGACCTTATTGATCATAACTTGAGTGGGAGAGAACAAAAAGGAGAGAGCAAGCAAGAAAAGAGGAGCCGCCGCCTGTCCCGTCAGCCCACAAGGAGGCCGCAACCTCCTTGTTTTGTCTCGTTTTGCGTGATTCTTCTTCCTCTTCCTCATTCCGGACTAGCACCAAGGATTGGAAGATCTTGGATTCAACTCTAGGTGTGGATCAACTATAGAGAACGTGACACAATTCGCGTTTGAAGTCATCAAAGGAGAAACCCTAAGGTGTGTTATTGATTTCTTCCCTTACCATCGTTATGTCTCTTGACTTGTGATCCTTGATGGGTATTGCATGGATTATGTTTGTTTGTGTTTCCGTTGCGCATCCATGAATCAAAACCCTACATATATTTATCTGAAGGCTTTGCTGGGTAGAGTCTGATCGTCTTATCTCCATGCTTGAACACATAAGTGTTATCACGCCCATAGTGTGTGACATCTTTATCGTAAATACAAGGACATCTGAGCAATACATGAGCTACGTCCATGGGTAGAACATCGCACACAATGTCCTTTTTGTAGAGCCCCATCTGAATAGGAACTATGCACCTCTCTTTCACAGGAAGTGAGGTTCTATCGACCCAAGCAACTCAAAAAGGTTTAGGGTGTGGCTTAGGTTGTAGTTTTAACTTTTCCAGGGCCGACTGAGAAACTACATTCATTGTACTTCCTCCATCGATAACAATCTTGCAAACTCTCTCCCCACATTTCAAAAATGTGTGAAAGATACTCGTCCATTTCCATTCATCGTATCTGGCTGGTGTGGAGAAAATACACCTCATGACACTTACTTTCTTCCCATCATCCTCCAAGTAATCGTCATCATCTCCCGATTCTTGGGGTTCGTCTAGTAGTTGGACATGGCACGCATCACCCTCTTCATCAAACTCTTCATACTCTAGGAACAAGTTGCACTGGGGACATTGAGACGCTATATGTCCTCTCTCTTGACATATGTTGCATACTATGGATGGATTGTGGGTCCGCAAGTTGGGGTAGAAGTTTCTGCCACATGTAGCACTATTGACTTTGGAATTAGAGGCGATGCTACTCTTGGATGCAACCGATGTGCCTGGAAGAAGTGCCGTGCTTTTGGACCTTTTATTTGACCCATTCTGTTGTGTCTCCCCGACTTGAGAATTCCAGCGCTTCTGAGTCGCAGTATTTTGATAAATCTCCAACTCTAATGCTTTCTGATAAGCATCCTCAACTGTGTCCGGGGCCTATAGGTTGACTTCTCTTTTAATGTCGAAGCGCAAGCCATTGATGAACCTTATGACTGACACGTTAAGCTCTTTGCGAATTTTGCATCTCATACGCAGATCTTCAAACTTTCCCATGTACTCGGTCACACTAGATGTCAACTGCTTCAAACTCAAGAACTGATCAAGTAATCGCTTCATATGTTGTCTTGGAAGAAACTTCGACTTCAGCTTAGTCTTCATTTCATCCCAATGAACCATAGGTTCGTCGCCCAACCTTTCGATGTCTTCTTCAACACCTTTCCAATAACGCTTAGCTAATCCCACTAGATTCATCTTTGCAAAATGAACTCTTCGTCTATCCGACATGTTATGCTAATCAAAATAGTCATCCATTGGGTCCAGCCAGTCTATAGAAGCATTAGGGTCTAGTTGGCCATTGAAGTTTGGAGCTTCTGCTCGGTCCCTCTTTGGGATGTCAGAGTCATCATCATTACGTCCATAGCGGCCATAATTTCTCTCCGATGTTTGGTATTGACGTCTTCCTCGTTGTCTGTTTTGTCTCACATTAACATCATCCTCCGACTCGTCAAACTCATCCCGGGTCCTTTAGTATTGTGGCGGATTCCTTACGCGGTCACGAGCCACCTGTCGTGTCAACTCATCTACTGATTCTGTGAGAGTTTTGACATTACCATCAATGGTTTCAACCTTCTGTTCCAAAGCATCTTGCCTCTAGGCAATACTTTGATTTGTCATGAGTGATCGTATTACTTAATACTTTCAATAAAATCAAAGTAAATATGACCCAAAATTTTGAAAAATTATGGCTTCACCACCGACGGCTTTGCCACAGCCCAAAACGGCAAACAGCCAGCGCCGCTATAGCACCAGGTGCCGGTCACAATTCTCTCCAGATCCCGCTGAATCCGAGACAAGAGACCCGACTGCGCCACTAGGCATCTCCATTTCCGTCACCACCGTCGGCCTGTCCTCTATCAATCGCCACCAACGCCGTCACAAGCGGAGTTTCCATCACTGGAGGGCACCGAAGCCACCACAGCTTTGTCCTTACAGTCGATCAGACCAGAAATAGGGAACAAAGTGACGAGTGTTCCATCGCTACTATTGCCTACTCCAACACCGCCTTTGATCCGTTCGCGACCGGAACCCTACGCGAACTCTACCATTGTCGATGACGCCACTTCACCTAGCCCCTGTTATTTTCCCACAGCCGCTACCCTTGACCCTGTCTGTGTTTCCTTCTCTCTGCAACCCAACAGATAACAAAACCAGTCCCTCAAAACCCTATTTTGCCCCTGTTAACCAACAAAATCCTTATTTTTACTCCCTTATATTAACTTAGCTCAATATTTACAAGCCCAACTGTTACAGCCCATACTTTTGCATTAACAACCCAGCTTCTTCATTTGTTTTCAGCCCATCAACTTCAGCCCAAAAAAAAAAACATAATTAACTTCATTAATTGGCAAATCTCTTCTAAGTATTTTTGTCACAAATTGGCTCATATTTTCTTAATATTGGGTCAAGACTTCGGATCATATCCTTTGGACTTTGGGTCACCTTATTCGGCTTATTTTTTTTCGACATACTCAGCTTCAATTCTTTCAAGAATTTTGAGTTAGCACATGAATGGATACTCCTTCATATCATTCAAGGCGACATGTTGAATTTGCAACCGAGTTGGTTGAAACTGCAACCATGTTGGCTCAAGGAAAAAGAGTTCACCGAGAAACTTAAAGATGTTGCAAATAAGTTGTTGCACTTACCATCATCAAATCATGAGGTTCTCTATCTACTTGATCAAGTCTGGAATTTGCTAAGTGGAGTGTGTCAATCCCAATTTGAGGAGCTGCGCGAAGTACTATGTCCATATGCGAAGGCGTTAATTCAAGATAAACTTGTTGAGCATTCGGAAAACAATGTGAAAATTGCAGCTATCTCTTGCATTTGTGAATTGACAAGGATTACTGCTCTGGACCTTCCATATGCTGACGACCAAATCAAGAGAATTTTCAAGCTCATCATATGTTCATTTGGGCTTTTATCAAATCCCTCAAGCTACTCGTTGTATTCTCAATGTCATTGCAAGTTCCGAGCTATTTATTATAATGTTGGATCTGGACTGTGACGATTTAATCATTGTCATGTTTCACTTATTTCTCACATCTATCTCGTCCGAGCAGCCTCAATCGAAGTTTGATGACATGGAGTATATTATGAGCACTATTCTCAAAGAAAGTGACGACATATCATTCGAGCTGATTGCTCCTCTTATAACTTGCATGGAAGAGAGCGGCCCTGAAGTTACAGAGAGCGCTCAGGTATTGGCTAAGAAAGTTTTTGACCATTGTTCAACAAGACTCACTCCTTACATAGAGGCGGTTAAGAAGAAGAGTGCATCCAAAGTCGAAACGCTGTATAAAAATAGTACATGTGACAAAATTGTTGATCACTGTGGTCTCACTTTTATAGAATCGACCCAGGCTCTCGAAAAAATAACTTCTAATCCTCAATTGTCTCATATCCATATGCTCTTCGGATACCTAAGCATGTTAAGACATTTCAAAGATGGGGTATTATTTCTATCCAAGCAAGAAAGTATGTTATGCTTCGACCTATCAATCATTTCAAAGGTACTCAATTTTATCTTGATGGTTGTTCACTTAACCCCTTTGTGATATACTGCATCGAGTCTCGTATGAATGCTCCTAGGATAGTCGAGGATATTCGCTTTGGCCTATGTCTTGGTCGTAACTCTTACGAGGCTTTTTTTCAAAAAGAGCGACGTACTCTAGCTCTAGAGTTCATTGAATGTTCTGACAAGTATGATCATTTGAGCTTAAGTCCTAATTTCCAGCCTCAAGTGGACATGTGCATTGTTGATATGATAACGGGCCCTGCTTGCTTACTTTCTCAAGAAATCCAGCAAGTTAAACAACCACATGAAAGCATTGATCACAAGTATGTCCGTCCATCTCGAGACATGATATGGAAGTATCTTGTCTACTGGAAAAACTGTCCATACAACTTATTGCTTGATAGTGGTTGGAGTTATTTTTATCATTTAGAGAATCGTCACAAGTCTTTGTTCCCTGGGATTTGATAAAGTATTTGGTTCATTGGAAAAGTCAACAAAAAAAGTTAGCTTACGAAGATTCTTGGAAATACTTAGTCCATTGGATTGGTCGTCCAGACTTTCTCATTCGTTATGTTTTTTGGAAATACTTGGTGCAATGGAAGAGTCATCTCAAAACTTTCTGTTTAACTCTCCGGAGTAGAGTATTTTTCAGCGGAGGAGAATGATGCGGATAAAGACAGTTATTATTTCAAGTTAATAAGATTTTAGTTATTTATCTTGATTAGGAGATCAGTCAGTTAGTTTTTTTAGGATATTATCTTTTAGGAATTATCTTGTTTAGAGTTAGCTGAGTTTATCTTATTCATGAGTCTATCTTGTTAGGACTTTTAGATTGGTTAGGAGTCTATTACTATTGCCTATTTAAAGGGCTCCTGTATTTATTTGTTTTCAGCTTTTTATGATTGAATAAATATCATTTTTCTCCTCATGTTTGAGTTGAGTGTTCCTTGAATCAGTGTGATTCATTATCTCGGTGCATCCTGCATCAAGATGTTTTCTACTATGCTGGATTGGTGATGACCAAATTGTATGAAAACTCAACTAGCAGTTGCAAAAAAAAAAAAAAAAAAAAAAAAAAAAAAAGAAAAGAAAAGAGAAGGTATTCGCACAATCACCACAATCATGATTCTTAGAAACACCATAAGGGCTTCTCCAATAGTAGTAGGTATTTTTTGCATGTTTTAAAGTTTGCATGATATGCATTTGTAGTTTTGCTCCTGCAGTAAAATGCAATTTATACATTTTGTAGTTATGAGAAGTTAAAATATACATATAAAGGATGCATGAGAGGAGAGAGATAGACACAAAATTTTGCATGCCTAATTTCTTGCTAGCTATTAATGGAGAGGAGGATGCATGTTCTGCAAAATGCATGAGCATATGCATTGTCTATTGGAAGTCAATTTTTCATCATATTCTTTATATTTTGCATTTTGCATAGACTATTGGAGATGCCCTAAGAGTAGATATATTTCAATCCAACTGTACATATAAGATCACCACAAATGCAGCAGGATAAGGAAATTTCAGAACTGTTTTTCCAAGACGAAGAAAGAAAAAGAAAAAAATAAAATTTCTACTCAAGAGTCTAAGAGTGAGATCAGGAACTAATTCATCCAATCCCTCCGATGCACCTAAATTCCCAACCCCTACAAAAGCCGCACGATCCCTACCCGCTTCATCGACCTGCCTGAAGCTCCCCGGCCACATCAGCTCCGCCTCGTCGTCCTCCACAAAAATAGGAATTCCCGCGCATCCTTGCTCAAACCTACGACTACGATTAGTCCCTCCGTGTGCAGCAAAGCCATAGTGCACCGAAGAATGTGCTTTAATGGGGAGGGACCTATATGGGGACCCGTGCAATGGCAGAGACGCCAGGCTGGCGTCCCTATCAGAGAAAATTCCCATTCTCATCGCGCGCTTTGCCAGCGTCCTTTCTATTTTGTGGGCATTTTGGTGTCCACCAAGTGCCTGTGAGCTGAAGAATTTTCTCTGGCAGTAATTGCAAGGAAATACCCTCGGAGTTGCTTTGGAGGGCAAGGTAGGGTCGTTGCTACTCTCGCTAGTGCTTGCAATCGAGAGCCGAGCGGAGGATTCGTCGTTGACGACGAGCGATAAGTCGAGAGAGATCGAGTCCGAGAAGGTTCTGATTGGTGTGGGCTTGTTTTTGTCTTGGAAGAATATGTTGGAAGCAACTTGGCTGCTCAAATCTGATTCATTCTCTGTGGAGGCCTCCACTAGCTTCATGGTTTTGGAAATAAGAATTGAGGTTTGAGACAGTCACATAGTCACAGAAGAGTATATAACATTGTCCTGCATCAATTGTTTGCAAATACTAAATGTTAATATTTTCACAATAACTGGAGTATAATAAAGTTAATTGAATGCTTCCTCAAGGCTTAACAATGTTTATGAATCTACAGTCGTCTCTAATATGCCATTCCTTGAGAAATTATATCAAAAATTTGATTTTAAGAAAAAAGTTTCAAAATTTTGCAGAACGGCTCGTCTTTCCTCTCTGTCAGCAACCAGAGAACTTCACTAGTATACGGAATACCCAAAAAGTAGCTAGTTAATGCATAGATCTGATACAAGACATCAACAATTTATAAAAAAAAAAAAAAAAAAGATACAAGACATCAACAAGATAACAGGAAAGTTAAAGCAGGCAAAACCTCGAGAACATGGAGTTAAGCTACTGTGACTTCAACTTATTTTAAGAATTCCACCCGTTTCCCCTTCAATTTCTCATTCAATATGGATTCATAAACTATTCTAGATGATTAGCTCAGAAAAAACAGTAAAAACCAATATTTCGATGCAAAGGCCGAATTTGAGCCCCTCAACGAGCTAGTTAAACGAGCCATGAGCCGAACAACGAACAAATCGAGCCCTAAACAAGCCGATCTCAAACAAGGTTTTTTTGTTCGACTCGAGTTCGTGTTCGACTCCTTTAGTAGCCAAGTTAAACGAGCCAAACTCAAACAAGTGATATTCAGTAGGATTCGGTTCGTTTACAGCCCTATGTGGTGATGAACAAAGAGGAGCTATCAAGTCCGATTTAGCCGCCGGACTTTAATTAAGACATAGCTTGAACAACGTAATTCGAAAGGATAAGGTGAAGAGTATGTCATAAATTATGTGCGAATGTCGTAATCCATGTACTTTTGATGTCGCAATTTAATTTTCTTTGGTTTTCCGTTATGATGTTATAATTACAGTCGATTAAGTTTGACCAGTGATATATATAGCAAATATTTAGTTGGAAAGTTTTGTCCCCCGCTCCCCCCCCCCCCCCCCCCCACCAAGAACTTCAATGTTAAGGATAATCATTGCAATTCATGGATCACCTTTTCTCCATTCTTTCCAAATTTACTGTATCTGATCGGAAGTGCTTATATTGAGAGATTCGGAGAAGCAAAAAATACAAATATAAATTCTTTGTGAGAAACAGAACAGAGAAAGTAAACACAGAAAACAATGATACATGAAACAATGATGTATTGGGATTCTTTTTCTTATATACAAGTTCTAAATTAAATCCGGGCCAAGAAGATAGCAATCAAATAAGCAACAGCAGAAAGAAAAAGATTTGCTTCATGGTGTTGATTCATACCTTTAAGGTTTCAGAAATGATCTCCTTCAGTGTAACTTTTGATCAAAGGACATGACAAGGTTGCGAGCAACCTTGTTTGCTCAGAGAGAGAGAGACAGAGAGAAGGAGATTTAGTTATGGGAAAGCAAAACAAATTCGAAGAACTATGAAGAAGATGAGGAGAGTGGGGTGGGGACAGTGATGGTGGGCATAAGAGGAGCCAGAGCAAAAAAAGAAGGTTGTTTGGGGGATAAATTAAGAAGCAGAAAAGGAGGAGATGACATAATACTCCAACAACAAAACCCACCACTGCCTCACTTTAGTTGCGTGCCTTTCCCTAAAATTAAACTAACAACTTTGTATTTTTCCTGCACACACAGGTGGAACTAAAGCATGGCTAGACAGCTACAAGTGTTAGTTGACATCCATGTAGGGTGTCGCGTATTTGAACAACTAGTAGAAAAATGCAACTGGCTACGTGCTATATTAGGGTCGGATCATTCCAATATCATATTAGATCATATTTAATTGTGATCTATAATCATAGCATTTTTTGGGAGCAAACATGACATGTTTTAGTAGCATAAATTTACTAGTACGTAACTTAAACAGATCTTAATTTTGACGTCAAATATAAAATAACATCATGCGGTCAAGTATAACGAGCAAGTGTTTGGGGCATCAAACCTGAATCAGGAACAGAACTGCAATTTTGACGTGAGTGTGGATGAAAATTTGGTTTGATAGCATGCTTTAAATGTGTGAAAATCTATTCCGGGATAAAAATTGACAGAACATTTATATCCTAGTATACAAATTATCTCAGATTTGACAGATTTTCTGCACCGAAAGTTACAATTCAACTTATAAACTACAAAACAGTCTAGTTTCTTTGGCAACTGGAAGTATCACCTCTTTTTCTGGGGGAGCTCCGTTGTAGTTACTTAATTCATATCACCACAGGGACGGAAGAGAAACTAATATTCTTCAAAATTATTGGCGCAGATGGAATGGAACAACATCATGTTATGATATATGTCCCACATTGCTTTAGCATATATGTTACCCATTATATAGTTTATATAAATAGGACCCCTTGTACAGTGTTCAACACTAGTTTAATGTACGATCTTAAGCTTCCGCTTTTAATTCTATCCATACCGGTCATTGATGGTAGTTAGCATAAGGCTATGAGGGCTGATATTTCCACGATTTATTTGTCACCTCAAATGTGTCAAAATTTGATTGTTGATAATTATTTATTTTGATATCTTGTTAACGTTCAACGACCAATAGAATAATCCTTCATAGACGGTGAAATCAAAATTTAAACAAAAAATTGACGACATTTAGCATTCGCGCAAATTGTCCCCAGAGACTACAAAAACTTACCTAAAGAAAACATACAATTAAGGATTGTGGTTTTGGAAATGTGATACACACAGGTCACTTTCTTACAGGTCCTTTTTTTTAGAAATACACCATATTTTCTTGATTTTTGAACTTATCATAGGGTTAGTACACGGAGGTTCTAAGGTAAAAAAAAAATAAACAAATAAAAAAATAAAAAATAAAAGTCTAGTAGTCCTCAAGCTTAGGTTTTGATGGCTCCGCATTGTCCTCCTTCAGTTGTTCATCTGTAGGGCCTCTGCTGGTTCCTTCATGTCTAAAATATTTGACCTGAAAGTCCCCTCCTCTCCTATGTATCTCTTCTTATCTTCCGCACTAGCTCATTTTTTCTTGCAATAATTCTTGCAATTTACTGTCTCAACAGCCGGTCTTCCTCAAGCCAATCTCTCTTCTTCTTAAACAACCTGACAGCATGCTCGTCGTCACTGCTTGAATCATCATCTGATTAATTAGAACTGATGAATGTTGGAGCATCCTCATAGGACCCTGGCAGTCCCGTGAAAGTACTGGCGATCTCCTCCTCTTCACGCAGGCATTTCTGAATGCGTTCCATGGTAACAGTATTTTGGGGAGTGGATTTTCTCTAACTGAGAATGAAATGGAGGTTAGAAATTAAATAGGAAGGGCAGGTCCATTAACCTAAAATTAAGTTTAACTCGAACAGTTGCAATTCAGTGTTTGTGAGTGCATGGTTATTACGGATTAGTGGTTATTATGAAGTTCATTACGAAGCATTAATTTCATTCATAATGAGGCACTTACGGGTATGTGAATAGTTTAGGTTGTGGGAATCTAAATTGGTTGAATAGGATTAATTCAAATAATAATGGAGAAGAACATTCAGCAAATTTGCTTAACGTCTGCCCTGCTATCTTTTGGAATTTTACCAAGGAAGAAGGAGTTATTAATTTACAACGTCCGGTGTTTGCTAATATTTATTTTGAACACTTTTTCTTCTTTTGGCCCTGCGAGCTACTCGATGTCATGTCCATAGAATTTAACTTTCACAAAAAGTTGACCACATAAGCATTTTGTTTCATTTCCCTCGTTGTGTACAATTTTCATGAACCGTTATTTAATATATTTTGCTTCGTTTCAAATCAGTACATCAGATGTTAGAAATGACGTCGCATTACAACTCCGACAGCAGGAGCATCACATCCATGCTCATCCATTTTGAATCCAAGTCAACAGTGAACAGTTCTACGCCAGCTTTCTGGGGTACAAGGTTAATAAATTCATCTAAACAAGGTTATGAAATGTTTGAACAATATGTATCTCGTATTTTTGGAGGAAGTCGTGGATATTATAATCTTTGGAGGAAGTTGTGGATATGTAGTATTTGTCCTGGTTTGTGGCTGTTGGGGTACTTTAAGTATTGGTGTTTGGTATGCCAAGTTGAATTTTTTAACTAACAGCTATGGATTGAAAATTAGCGTGTTTTGCAACTTTGTTTGTGTTGTATGTGTGCATGAGTGATAAAAAAGGATCACCAACAAGTTGTATGAACCTGTATTTTTTTGTATTGTTTTTGTTATGAAATTACAAGTAATTTGATGAGCATGTTTTGAAATTTGTGAGATAGGTGGTTACGCTAATAGCCATCGATGAGGAAGACCAAATAGACGGACGACGAGCATGTTAGTCAGCAAAGACATATCACGACGACCATGCTAGTCGTTCAAATTAAATTAAAACAAAAAATTCCTACAAACCTAAAATTAAAAACGACAAGCCAAGTCGTCTGCCTAAGTACAACGATGACAAAATATGGTCGATATTGTCGTCGGTAAAATTTTTGACAATGAAATCAAATAGTTGGGATGTAGTCGGCAAAAGTTCAACGGCGAGAAAAAGTGGTCGAAATGCTCATCGACAAAAAATTGTCCACAAAATTTGGTGGTCGGGACGTAGTCGGCAAAGAAAAAAAACGAGGAGAAGTTTTCGGCAAAAGTGGTTGGTAATTACGTTCCCCCGCCCCGTCGAACTACCGACCAAGCTATCCCAACCTCATCGCGATGAGCAATGTTCGTCGTTCTTTCATGCCAACGACGACTTTCTAGGGATGTAACGACGAGCTATTCGTCGTAACAACCCGATTTTTTTGTAGTGTTTGTACCATGGACGGTGTCTTAATCACTAAAAATTCCCCTTTGGAACATGCAATGGATGATTAATTTTTACTCTCCCGAACAATCATACATGGAATATGCCCCATTGCAAAGGTCAATCTATTGTGGATTGTAAGTGGGTATTTCATGTCAAATGCAGAGCTGATGGTACCATTAATAAGTTCAAAGCTCGTCATGTAGGAAAAGGATATTCGAATGAACTCAATTGCCACTATTCAACAAAGTTTATTTATGTAATAAAACCTTTAACGGTTAGGATCATATTAACATTGGCACTCTCTCTTAATGGCCAATACGTCATGTGGCAAAAGGATATTCGAATGAAATCGAGTACCACTATTCAGCAAAGTTTATTTATGTAATAAAACCTTTTACGGTTAGGATCATATTAACATTGGAACTCTCTCTTAGTGGCCAATACGTTAGCTTCATATCAAAAAGTGTGTAATGCAGGTAAAATACAGGATCAATATACTCTAGAAGGGGGGGGGGGGTTGAATAGAGTATGCAATCTTTTGCTAAAAATGGGGTTTTGAAACATAACACAGATGTTTGATAGATTTTCAAGCTTTGGACAAAACAAAAAGAGTTTGAGAATGTTTGAAAATGTCTGAAGCTTCAAAGATTTGTAAAAGAAAGTCCTCCAAAGTTTGGAGAAACTCTGTGTTGAAATGTTTGTGAAGAAAATGAATTGCAGAACTGTAAAGTAAATGAACACAATGAATTGGTACAAAGTCCAGTCAGCAATGGAACTACTCTCGCCTGAGGGATACTATCCCTCCAGGATATGAACAACTTCATATTAATCACATACTTAGCCCTAGCTCTCAAGCATAAGTGAATTACCTTACACCTATACAGCTTGTGGTTCCAAACCTATCTAGTTCCAACTACAATCTAATGAAACAATAAGACCTATCATTGTTCACTTGAAACATTCAACTTCTTAAAGTCAATGAGGTTTAGGAATTCAAATGAATACACCGATTAAGCACAAGTTTGAAGAAACAGAAAAAAGTGCAAGCTTGAAGCTTGAAATGTTCTTCAGAAATCTGGAAGGATTGAGATGAATGATCTTATTGAATGTTGAGCTCTCAATCTGTTTGAATGGTCGAAGAATTGTTGTTTGATCTCCCGCGCATGTTTCTGTCAACCACTCTTTGCCATACAACTTGAAATTCAAACCCAATTTATAAATATGACAACAAGAACTCGAGAGTTTTTAGGAACCAACTCCAGCAAAATTTCAACAACCTAACAGCTAACTTTAACAGCTGAATTAAAACGGCTATATTAACTTGATCATCCAATTTTGAATAAAGTCTAGCCCTGCAAAACTTGAACACAATTTCAAATAAAATTTAGAATATATAGCACAAATGTAATGACCGGTTTGACTGATCATTTTGAAGCAATAAGCATAGCTATTTTTCTGAGTATAAACAATATAAATATGTGTTCAAATAATAATCAATGTTGAGAATATAACTTAGAACAATTCAATAAACAATCACACAACTTGATATGTCATGCTGCAGCAAAGATTTGTTAGCCAGTACAGCATAAGCAGAATTCCAGAATAACCAGAATAACCTTCAAAGCTTCGAAGCTTTAGCCACCTTCAAAGCTTTAGCCAGCATCCAATGATTCTTAAGATATATCAATTTTCATACCTTTCTAGCAATATAAAATCAATATATATACTCAATAATATTTGTAAGAGACAATATAAATTCAATATAACCAAGCTTTCAATCATTTGCAAGTCCTGCAACACATAAATCTGTTAGAGAGTTGTAGCTAGAATATGAGTATTGTAAACTTCAAAGATCTTGAGATTTGAACAAGTCTCTCAAACAATTCTGTCTTTCATCATCTTCAAAGTATAACTCCCCCTGAGTTTATACACCACATAATTCAGAAGGATTGATTAAAAATCTCCCCCTTGATGAAAGACAAAACAATATTCTTCCTGTCTAATATATCCTGCAACTTAATAGTAATTATAATCCAACAGATACACATACATATATATACAATAAACTATAACACACAAACACTTAGCATATAGTTGAACGAAAAACTGAACTAGATTAAAGTAAAGTATCATTATCAAAATATTACATCCCAAATAAAAAATAAATACCACATTAATCACATATACTCTCCCCCTTTTTGACTTTCATCAAAGAAGTTTGAGAAATGTTGGTTCATAGTGTTTTTAAAAACTTAAAACAAAAATTTGAAAAACTGCAAGCCTTAGATATAGAAAGAAATAGATAGAAAGAAGAAGGGGTTACAAGCCGTTGAGACTATGTCTTCTACTTCAACATCCTTCTTAGCTTTCTTCTTTACTTCTTTGGCCTTTCTCTTCAGCGCTTCCTTTTCTTTGTCTGTCTCAGCTTATTCCTGCTCCTCCCATGCTGATTGCTCATCACCTAAAGCCTCCTCTTGTTCCTCCCCTGCTGATTCCTCTTCATTATTAGTAGCTTCTTCACCACTTGACTCAAACAGCTATTTTGAGGTGACAACTAATGGTATTTTCTTCTTCTTTCCCAGCTTGGCTGCTTCTCCAATGACCATGTTAGAATAGATGATGTCAGCAACCTCACTCTTAGCGGATGGAACTTTCTATAGATTCATCCCCTTGATGATCACATTCAACTTTTCTTCCATTGAAGGCTTAACAGACTTGAACTTCCCAACTTCCTTGCACAAGTCAAATTGACATTGACTTAAGTCCTCAAGTCCATCTTCCATATTTTCCTGTCTATGATCTGAGAAAAATCCAGGTTGGTTGAAGCTTTGGGTGTGGTTCAGCTTCGGGTTTAATAATATTCTTCTCTTTAAGCTCATCAGGAGATAGTTAGTACAGAACTTCCAGCTACCCTTCTTAGTTTGAACTACTCCAATCCTTTGGATAGATCTTTCATCAACCAATCCAAAACCACATGTGATCTTTTCCTCCTCATTCATAGATACTTCAAAATTCTCAAAGAATAAAGGTAACAGGTTTGCATAGGGTAAAGAGTGGTTTCTTCTCCTGTCGCCGCAGTAAACCATATGTTCCATCACCACACTAGGCAGATCAATGTCAAAGCCTTGTCATATCAGATTCATCAGAATCAACACCCTATCAGTAACCAATTCCTTAGAGTGTTCTTTTGGGGCTACACACCTCATGATGATAGAAAATCAAATTTTAGCCTCACAATTTAACACAGTGTGTGTTAATTTCTTTGATCCAGATGTAGTACCCTCCAGAAAGAACTCAACTTTGGCTTTATCTAAACACTCCTTCCTATCAGGGTGTTTATCTACCACAACATAGGACATTTGAAGTATCTATGCAAACCTATTACCTTTATTCTTTGAGCATTTTGAAGTATCTATGCAAACCTTGATCAAGTCTTGTATCAACACAAGCAACTCTAGAAGTTAACACATAACTATTAGCCTCCGCTTGCACAAGATTTAGATAAAATATTCTAGTTAACCTAGGATATGCCACAAAAGTAGGGTTTAAAATCTTCCAAATAGATGAACTTCTAAGCTTTCTAATGCAGCCTATATCCAATTTATCCAACAACTCTTCAAAAATCATACTGCAATATGCTACCTTAGTTGAAGCATAACCATCTAACCAAATTCCCTTAACTTCAGTGTTTATAAACCAAGATTCAGGTATTAAATTCTTACCAAAAAAATTTCCCTTACTCTTCACAGCACTGTGCTTGACTCTTGTTTTGTTCACTGGTGCCTAATCACTCTTCTTTTCTTCCTCTGGCTCCTTCTTCTTCTCGCTATCTTTCTTCTTGCTGTCTCCCTGATCATTCTTGCTTTCTCCATGTTCCTTCCCAGAACTAGATTCAATCTCTTGAGTATCCTTCTCCTTTCTAATCTTCTTTGGTGGAGGAGATCAAAGCCTACTGCATGCTCAAGATTCGCTCTAAGTATGAGTCTGTGATTGTGATCACTGTCTTTATATTTTCCCTTCTCTTTTTCCCCATTGATGATCCTTGACTCTGCTGCTGAATCCTTTGTGATTTTCGCTCCATCAGGGTTTAGGGTTTGAATTGGTATAGACAGACTGGAGAGAGAGAGATAAAGATTGAAGATCGTAGAGAATGTCTGGAGGTTTAGCTTAAAAGTATAAAAGAGTTTAAACTTAAAAGGGACTCTTTTGAAAGAACTCTAATTCGTACAAGAAAAGATATTTAGGATATTTTCATGAAAATCTCTGAATTATACAGTATTTTGCAATTATCTATAAAGATTATGACAAATATTATTTGATCCAATTATTGGACAAAATAAGTAGAATACTCTCGAAAGCTTTGAAGTAGAATTCCAAAGCTTTGGTGGACTGCATGACAAACATAAATTGTCATAGCTTTGAAGAATGCTTACAAGGCGTGGGAAAATACTTTTCAAGGCTTTGAGAACTTCACACACATAACGTATACGATCTAATACTCCCCCTGAACCAATACATCCTAGTTTAGCATGCCCAGTTCCAGCCTTAGAGCTGCAAACCTCTCATCTGGCAATGGTTTAGTGAAAATGTCTACAATCTGCATATCAATAGAAACAAAATATAAAGACACGTTATCTTTTTTCCACATGATCTCTTATGAAATGGTGTCTTACATCAATGTGTTTAGTTATGGAGTGCCGCACAGGATTCTTTGTGATTGAAATGGCACTTGTGTTGTCACATTTAATAGGAACTTCTCTGAATTCATATCCAAGGTCTCTCATTTGTTAAGAAATCCACAAGACTTGTGAGCAACAAGCAGCAACTACTATGTATTCAGCTTCTGCAGTTGATAAGGCTACTCAGTTTTGCTTCTTTGAATGCCAGCTTATCAGAGATGAGCCAAGGAATTGGTAAAACGCTGAAGTGCTATTCCTTTCAACTTTGTATCCTGCAAAGTCTGCATATGAATAACCACTCAAAGAAAAATTATACCTTCTTGCATACCAAAGTACCAAGTCTTCGGTACCATTAAGATATCTAAAAACTCTTTTGACAGCCACTAAGTGACATTCATTTTTCATGATACTAGAGAACTCTTTTGGCAGAGCATCATTAGTGGCACCAAACAATATATCATCAACATAAATTTAAACTACTAGGATATCTTTTTTCATGAGTCTTGTAAGGTCATAGGATTCATGGACTTGAAATACATAGTTATTTCAAGACCTTGAACCAGTTTTCAAAGCCTTGAATCAGGTTTTATAGGCTTGAAATAGCAAGGCCTTGAACCAGGATTTAAAGCCTTGAAACTGTCTAACCTGTATGCATGTTCTAAGGGGGAGTTTTTTTCAACTCTTCTGATCTAATTTTATCTCTATCGCCCCTGTGCTTGATGTGTTATTATTTGATGATGTAAGACAAACTGTTTTGATATATCTAACATGGTTTAATCCATCAATTTGACTCAGTTTTGCAGGGAAAATCTATTTCCTAAATATGCAGGATTTGTTTCCTTATCTAGCTTTTGCAGGAAGGGAAATACTTAGAGAAGATGATTATGTGATCAATCAGAGACTCATGACAGTTTCTCAGATTGTTTAAATTCGAGATCACAACAATATCTCTGAAGATTGTGATCAAATATCCGTTGTAGAAGGCTGTTAAACGAGTCTAAGTTTGTTGCCTATAAAATAGCAAGTTGTTGCTGAAAAACTGGGAAGATTTGCAGAGGCCCTAACTGTATAAATGGAGCTCATTTTCAAGCAACATAGACAACACTCAACGTGCAAGAAGAGAGACAAATTTCACGATTGACAAGCATCAAAGAAGTTCATCACTCTCACAATCCAACTCACAAAAGATCACAGCATACTTCACTGCAGTTCTACACCTTAGTGCTCTTTTGTATTTTGCTTTATATGTAGATCATTCGTGTAATAATTCTTCATTTCATTCTTAAGGATTGTTCAAAGTGAACAATAGAGAATTCTTAGTTAGAAATTTAGCTAGAGTAGGTACTAGAAAGGTTAGAGAGAACCACAAGCTGGAACAGAGTAAGGCAACTCTCTGTGCTTGAGATCTAGGGCTTAGCTTTTGATTAATAGGAATTGAGTTGAAAATCCTGCGGGGAGAAGATTCCTGAGGTAGAGACGTAGGTCTAAGTGGACTGAACTCTATAAATTACTTGTCTCTCGCATTTACAGTTCATTCACATTCATAGTTTTTACAGCATTCAAACTAGTCTGTTTTCAAGAGTTTGAAACTCTTTTCAAAGCCTTGAAAAAGACTTGTCTATCCTATTTCAAACCGTATTTCACTTCAAAGGCTTGAAACAGTTTTCATGGCCTTGAAATCCATTGCTTTTGAACTAAAACTCCTTTCCTCCACAAGTTTTGAAAAAAGTTGGCATACTCTAATCAACCCCCACCCTTCTAGAGTATTTGTGCTGCATATCCATCTGCATACTCCCCTTTCAATTGGTATCAGAGCTTGTATCACTGTATAAGATTTAACCATCTAGTGATCAAGAGTACTGCAGGAGATGGTGGTTTCTCACAGGGAAGAGCTTCCAACAGACCTCCTCTATTTTGTGGAGACTACTTTGCTCACTGGAAAGCTCTGATGAAAATGTTCATCATTGATCAAGACATAGAGCTTTGGACCATTATTCAAAATGGACCTCACACTTTCTTTACAGAGAATGATGGTATAAAACTCCCAAATCTGAAGACTCACTCTCATTTTCTGATTTAGAACAATTTTCTAAGAATTATAAAGCTATTAACGTCTTGTATTGTGCTTTGAGTACAGATGAATTCAACAGAAATTCAGGCTGCAAGACTGCCAAAGAAATATAGGATATGCCTTTGGTGACATTTGAAGGAACCAGTCAAGTCATGCAAACCAAAATCAACATCTATCTCAGGTATTATGATTTGTTCAAGATGAATGCAGATGATTCAATTAGAGATACGGTCAAGAGGTTCACAGAAATTGTAAAAAATCTTGATTCACTGGGAAAGCATATTTCCAATGAAGAAAAGGTGAGGAAGATACTGAGAAGTATTCCAAAGGCTAAATGGGAACCAAAGACAACAACCCTTGAAGAAGCTCAATATCTCTCATCCCTACAACTTGATGACCTACAAGGAAAGCTCTTGACACATGAAATATCCATGAATAAAGCTGATGGAGAGCTACTTGAAGGTGTCAAGAACTTAGAACTCAAGGCCAAATAGAATGAGAAAATTCAAATACTTGAAACTGAAGATGATGCTGATGATGATGAAGATCCATTTACATTCATTTCCAAAGCCTTGACCAGAATTCTCAAGATGAAGAAAAAATTTGGAATAAAAGACTTCAATAGAGAAAGAAACAGACCTCCAGTAGCAAGGACTACAAAGGTAAGTCTTCTTCACAGAATAAATTCAAAGTCACGAACTACTTTGAGTGTGGTGATGTTAACATTTGATAAGAGATTGTCCAGACAAGAAAATCAAGAACTTTCAGAATAAAGACCATGAAAGGAGAAAGAAAGCTATGATAGCTTCATGGAGTCATTAAGATAGCTCAAGTGACTCTGAATCTGAAGAAGAACATACCAACCTGTGCTTTATGGCCAAGCATGATGAAAGTTTTGAGAAGAACATTGAGGTAATGGTAAACTGTTTGATTTCAAAATAAAAATATGTTCTTTCATATTATCTTAGAACAATGCTTTTAAATGAAGAAAATTATCTAAATGAGATTAGAGTTTTGAAAGAAAACGTTCATGGGCAAGCAAAAGAGAATTTACGACATGTTTGTCTGAATCAGAATCTTAAAATCTCTCAGAAGAAAACTGACAATGATTTCAAGGCCTTGAAAATTAATTTCAAAGCCTTGAAAACACAAGTCAAGGAAGTAGTCACTGAGACTCCTCTCTGAGTGATAGCCTTGTTAATCTGAGACATCAAGTTGATGAATTAGATAAACAAAAGACTACTCTTGCTGAGAAACTTCAAAATCTGAATTAGTCAAAGTCAAGCTTGTAGGCTCCGAACACAAGTTGAACCTGATTCTTGGAGAAAGTTCAAAGTAAGTTCACAAAACTGGTATTGGATATAAACTAAATTTTCCAATAAAGAACAATACCAGGTTTGTGAAAGCTGGAAACAAAACTTCTCCTAAAGATATTTTTTGCAACAAGATTGGTCATGTGAAGAGGACTTGTCCTTTCAGAAAAAGATACCCTCACATTATAAGGAACACATTCCCATTTCAACTCAAAGGACACGCCAGACAGATTTGGGTTCCTAATGGGGTCAGACCACCTATTATGTTTGATCGTGAGTATGAGTCCAAATTCTACACTTGGTCAAACAGCTGGGTTAGGCCGTGATTTGTTTTTGCACGTTGTCACCAATGTCAAAGAACAGAAGTGGTTTATGGACAGTGGTTTCTCAAGACACATGTGTGGAAAGAGATCTCTATTCTCAGAATTATAAGAGCAATCTGAAGTTTCAGTTACTCTTGGTGACAAAGGAAAATGCAACATTCTTGGTATTGGTAAAGTTGGTATGGATTCTGAAAATTCTATTTCTAATGTATATATAGTTGATGGTTTGAAATTTAACTTGCTTAGTGTATCTCAGCTTTGTGATAATGGCAATAAGGTTATCTTTGATAAAGAGAAGTTTGTGGTCAAAAGGAGAAATCAGGCTATTGCATTCTCACAGCCTTTAAACCAAACAATGTTTATACTTTTTACACTAACAAAGTTGCAGGTAAAAGCTTAAAGTGTCTCAAGGCCTTGAAAGAGGATTCAAGGGTTTGGCACAGAAAGCTTGGTCACATTAGCTTGCATACCTTGAAAAAATTGATCTCCAAAGACCTGGTAAGAGGATTACCATCTATCATGTTCAAAGATAATAAAGTATGCAATGCTTGTACTCAGGGTAAGAAGACCAGAAGCTCATTCAAGCCAAAGAAGTTTGTAAGTACTTCTAGACCTATTAAACTACTTCACATGGATTTGTGTGGTCCTATGAGGAAACCAACTCCAAAAGGTTAGAGGTATATGCTAGTTTTTATAGATGATTACTCTAGATATACTTGGGTTATGTTTCTTAAAGATAAATCTCAAGCCCTCTCTGAATTTTCAAAGCTTTGCAGAGAACTTCAAACCTTGAAAAACTTACATATTGCTTCAATAAGAAGTGATCATGGTAGAGAGTTTGATCAATTAGAATTTGATTTTTTCTGTTCTAAGCATGGAATCTCTCACAATTTCTCTGCTCCTAGAACTCCTCAACAGAATGGAGTTGTTGGAAGAGAGAATAGGACTCTTGAAGATATGTCAAGAACAATGCTTCAAGAAAACAAACTGCCAAAGCATTATTGGCAGAAGCTGTGAATACAACAAATTACATTTTGAACAGGTGCTTGATCAGACCTATCTTGAAGAAGACCCCCTATAAACTCTTCAAAAGGAGAAAGCCAAACATTTCATACTTCAGACCCTTTGGTTGAACATGCTTTGTCCACAACAATGGTAAGGAAAAATTGGGTAAGTTTGATGCTAGAAGTGATGAAGGAATATTTCTTGGTTACTCTCTTACTAGCAAAGCATATAGAATTTACAATAAAACAACCAAGCTGGTTGAAGAAAGTATTCATGTTATTTTTTATGAAAGATATGATCGTTCTTTGAGTGAAAGTTTTGCTGACTTGAATCTGAACAAGCATGAATCAGAAGAAGAAGTTGAGTACTCTCTTAGGTTCAAGAAAGGTTCAGAATGAAACAGAAGCCATTTTCAAGAAACAGGCCTCAAGGCCTTGAAAATAGAGATCAAATGTAATACCCCGTAATTTGGTCAGGGGTAAATTTGTTATTTTGGAGGTGAAATATGAATCTTAAATTATTCGGGAAGTTTATCGTAATTTTGTGTGAATTTTAGATTGTGAATTGGTAATTTTTCGTGTTATCGCGTAGGTGACCACCACGTTAGATGATGCGACGACCACATTATGACACAACTACTACTACTACTACTACTACTACTACTATTATTATTATTATTATTATTATTATTATTATTATTATTATTATTATTATTATTATTATTATTATTATTATTATTATTATTATTATTATTATTATTATTATTATTATTATTATTATTATTATTATTATTATTATTATTATTATTATTATACCCTTTTTCCCCTGTCCTTATCTACTCTCCGTTTCCCCCTTCCTTTGTCTTCACGCCAACGGAACCATCGCCGCCCCAACCATCACCGCCTCCGACCTTCTACCACTTTCCACCACCGCCCTCAACTCAGCTATAAAAAGCCCCCAACCCCCTCGCTGCCTTCCCCAGCAGCCACACTCCAGCACCCCCATCACCAGAAACACCACCACCATCGAGCTTTTCAACACCGCCAACATCTCCACCATCACCTCAAGATTCGACAAAGAGACAACCCACCACCATCACCTTCGTTCTCTCTCTCTCTCCCTTGCTGTTTCAGGACCCAGCAGCAGCAGCATCCAACTCCACCACCATCGCCATCGTGTCTACCATCACCACCACCACCAATAACACCATCGGCAAAGGAAGTAAACCCACCCCTCAACTCTCTGCCAAGGTCTCTGCCTCACCCTCTTCCTCCTGTCTGTTCACCGGCGAACCCAACAGGAAGCAAGGGTAGTGGCGGCCGAAGGTCACCAGCAGCTGCCGCCATTTTTGCCGTCGGGGAATCATCATCAAGAGAACCCACAGGAGCTCTCTCCCTCTCCCTCTGTTTTCCCTCACGGCTCCCTCTCACTCCTCTCCCTGTTTCGAACCAGAAATAAGGAAGAAGAAGCTGAAGGTGTCTGCAACTACCAACCGTAGCAGAGCCACCATCACCGCCGGCGGAAGCCATTAAAACCGGCGAGTATTGTAGCCCAGCAACTTCCAGCACCAGCCGGAGAGCCACGGTCGGCCTCACCGCCGCGAGCTCCGACGAGACGTTGACCCGGCTCAAATCTTCATCGTTTCTTGAGTTTCTTTGACCAGGTGCACATTAAATCTCCCCCTAGACTTGTTTCTGTACTTAGAATCGCATTTCATGGCATTTATTCGAGCTTTGATTCGGAAGCTTCATAATGTTCTTACCTTGGGGTTGTTTATGTAGTTATTGAAAAACTGTGGGTAATAAATATGCTATATGAAACGGTTTTAGGGGAGAAGGAGGGTATTTATTTGAATTTTAGTGCAAACTTGGGTGTCTCCTAGCCTTTTAACCATATTATTATATAAAAATAAAAATAAACTAACAATTTAGTGTTTAGCTAAATTTCTACAACCCATAGTATCTTTTTAATTGAATAAAAATGTGCAAAATATATGTTAGCTAAATAATATTGTTTTCTTAAATATTTTACAAGTTAGAAGATATATTTCATAGATTGTATATTATACTCCTTTTAAATAAAAAATTGTTTTGAATAATTTGGCTACCTAATTAACATTTTATGATTTAAATTATCATCTTCTTATAAAATAGAAAGTCTTTGTTTTCTTTCCGAGTCATTTTTACAAATTTCCTCCAACAAGTGGTTATTTCATAGCTAGGCTATTCAAATGAATATAGTGGCTATTTAAGAATAAAATTTGGTTTAACAATTAACATGTTGTGAACATAAAAGTTATATTTGAATTAGGCTATTGTATAAGGTTAAAATTAACCAGTGTTGTTTGTGGGACTTAGGCGATTCCTAATAAGACTCGTTAGACTTATAGCACTACATGTTGTATACTTGAGTAAATAAATTGTAATTGAATAAGGAAATGTAATTTGTAGGTGACGAGTTTATTGACGAAGGCTACATGTCTTTCTAAGGGATCGTTACGTGCTATTTGCTGAGAATTAAGGTGAGTATACATGCCAAGCCTTGCGTGCGAAGCTTCCTTCATGTCAAACGTGGATTTTTACTTTATGTCTCAAAATTGTATTGTTTGTTTAATACTTGTCAGTTTCGTTTGTTCCTTGGAAAATCTCACACGATAATTATTAATCCGTAATAACGTAAAATTGAAAGAGTTGTGCGGGGAACGTCATTTGGATTATTATTGATTTGGTTTGGTCGTTGTTGGCTTCGTCCACTCGACCCATTATTATTTTAGCCCGGTTGCCATTGCCCCGGGTTCGCTCCATGTACTCACCTCTCTGGCCGCAAGAAATCTTAGGGGGGTGCCGGCACTTAAGGTCTTGGTAGCTTGTGATGGGATATATTGATGATGTGATTGGATTTTCCCCGTTCAACTCAAGAATTAAAAAGGTTATTTCTAGATTGGCAGTTTATTGATGAGAAATTGGATGTTTATGATTAAATGAGGATATCAGATTTGGATTATCGAAATTGAATATGGATTCTCATATGAGGATGTTGGAAATGAGTTAAATGCTAGATTCTGGAAACCTCGGGAATTGTGTTTGGAACATGAGAATATATTATTATTTAATTGTCATTTACTTCCGCTGTGCAAATGTTATTATTTACTGTTTTACTTAAGTTATCATATCCTCTGTGTTTGACATGCTTGTGTGTTGCTCACTCAGTATTTATTGCTGACTTTGAAAACTGCGGTTCCTGTTTTTCCTTCCCACAACAGGTTTAGAAGCAGGAGACTTGGTGTAGCAGGGTACGGGACTCACCTAGAGGAATATCATGACGTTTTGATCTAGTTTGTTAGCTAAGCCTAGTGTATTGATTTCGAGACGCACGTTTTATTCAGAGACTTGTGTAATGTTTAAGACTTTTGTACTGTTTAATGTTATGTAATAAATAATTCAGGATGTTATGCTTTTGATTTCCAGCGTCACTTTTAGCAGCGCCCTCTTGGGCTTTCCGGTCCGGAACGGGAAGCTTGGGAAACCACGGGTTGTTGCAGGTGGTATCTGAGCCGGTCATCCGTTAAAGGGAAATAAAAACTTGTAGGGCAACTTAAAATGAACATAGGGCAAGATAAAACTGGAAAAGCCGATTGGGTTATGGGTAGTTTATTTGTTGACCCTGCCACCTTGATCTTTTCTTGTGTGTTGAGGTTATTATGTGATTTGGTTAAGCCTTGATTATTTGGATGAAGGATATATTTTGAGATGAGTGATACTACTCCAGGAAGATGATGAGTATGGAATGTGAAACATGGTAAAATATTTAATGGTGCATAATGTGCGTTTCTTTTAATAATTAATGAGTTTATACGACTTGCATGCTATACAATGGATAGTATTTCTTATTTAATTGGTTTGTGTATATGGATGAATCTGACCCTGAGATGATAGTATTAAGTGGTAAGAATACGAGCAATTGCGTAGGACCCCGAGGGTTGATCAATGGCCGCTGAAAGCACAAACCAACCACAATTGGAGCAACTAGCCGCCAGATGAAACGAATGCCACAAGTCATGGATAGAGTAGTCGGTCGCGAAGAGCAAGGAAGGCCAAGGTATGCCAAGCAAATAGCTGAGCTGGAATCCTCGCCAATACACAGGGAAGGAAGATCCGATTGAACTGGAGAACTGGATTCGGAACTTTGAGAAGCTCCTAAAGGTTGTGCATTGCCTCGAGGATGAGAAGGTTAATTGCGCCGTGTTGCACCTGCTGGATGACGCAGATGACTGGTGGACTACTAACCAGGAAGTCCTGCTCGCTCGACCTAACTTCAACTGGGAAGCCTTCAAGACTGCCATTAGGACGCGGTTCTATCCAGAACACGTTAAGAGAAGGAAGTGCAATGAAATCAACAATTTGACACAAGGGAATGGCTCAGTGACAGACTACTTTAAGAAGTTCGTGGAACTACTAAAGTTTTCAGGCCACACAGTACCCGGTGAAGACGATAAGGTAAACAAGTTTATTTCGGGACTAAACTTCCAGCTGCAAAAGATCATGCGTAGCAGAACTTACGACACTTTGCACGAGGCATATGATCGAGCTGCTGACATGTGGTAAGTCCAGGAAGTTCAGGACGAGTTGTGCGGGAAACACAAGGCAGCTGAGGCAGGAAGCGGGAACCCGAACAAGAAGTTTAAACCTAGCAATGGGGAAACTATCAAAACCGGGGCCATAAGCCGAGCACTGAAATTGAACCAGTTCGTCGATACTTCTGTAAGAGATGTCAACGAAACCATCCCGAAGTTGACGTCATGGGTATCCCAGTTAGCTGCAATAACTGTGGCAGGAGGAGACATCGAGCATTCGAGTGTCGATCTCCACCAGCAAGAAATCAGCAAGTGTACCAGGGTGGAAACTACCAGAGGCCACCCCAGAACAACTACCATGGAAGCCGTCAGCAGTACGGTGACCAGCAAGTTGGGAACCAGCAAACGGGCTACGGCAACAGGAACAATGGCAACCGTAACTATCAGAATAACGGAGGCAATGGTTACGGACGACAGCAAAATCTTAACCAAGGGAATGCAGGACATAATGGAGCCCAAAACCGCAATTCTAGGATGGCAACTAACAACCATGGAGCTGGAAACGGAGGAGCTGGACCACAAAACGACAATGTGGAAAGAATAGCTGTGATGACAAAGACTGAAGCTGAAGCTGACCACGGAGTAGTCACGGGTACTTTCCTCATCTATGAACACCCAGTTTTCGTATTATTTTACTCTGGTGCATCCTAATCCTTTATATCATCGTCCCTTATTGAGAAATTGGGTTTGCATAAGTCATCTAGAATATCCATTCCTGTAGCGGCACCTACGGGCCAAATTACCGTTTGTGACACTATATTCGAAGGAGTAGAACTAAAAATCCTCACCAGTGTCCTACCCGCCAACCTAATAAAATTTGAACATGGAGGTATAGACATAATCCTAGGAATGGACTGGCTTGGGGCATATCGAGCAGTCATTGACTGTTATGAGCAAAAGGTTCGTTTAAGGGGACCCAAAGGGGAGAAAATCACCTACCGTGGAATTATTAGGGAACCTCGCATCAAACTCGTGTCGGCCCTAACCGTAGTTAATCAAGTAAAGAAGGGAAACACAGCCTACTTGTGTTACATCCAAGAATTTGCCAAGAAGGAGGCTGTTTGGAGGAGATCCCCGTTGTGAGGGATTTTCCTGACGTATTCCCGGAGGAGATCCCAGGTATGCCACCTAAGAGAGAGGTGGAGTTTACTCTGGACTTAGCACCATGGACCGCGCCAATCTCAAAGGCCTTGTATCGGATGGCACCCGCGGAGCTGAAGGAGAAGTTGCAAGAACTTCTAACGAAAGGGTACATCAGACCAAGTGTATCACCCTGGGGTGCACCAGTACTTTTCGTGAAGAAGAAAGACGGTAGCCTGCGGCTATGTATTGATTACCGCAAGTTGAACAACGCCACCATCAAGAACAAGTATCCGCTACCCCAGATCGATGACCTGTTCGATCAGTTGCAAGGAGCCAGCGTCTTCTCAAAAATCGATCTGCGGTCGGGTTACCATCAGCTACGAGTAGCAGAGAAGGATATACCAAAGACTGCCTTTAGGAAAATATATGGCCATTACGAATTCACGGTGATGCCGTTTGGCCTAATCAATGCGCCTGCAGTCTTTATGGATTTGATGAACCGGGTAATGAGGCCATTCCTAGACCGGTTTGTAGCCGTCTTCATAGATGACATTTGGTGTATTCGAAGAGCGAGAAGGAGCATGAGGAACATCTCAGAGAGGTGTTGCAGACTTTGAGACAGGAGAAACTATATGCCAAGCTGTCAAAGTGTGAGTTCTGGCTAGATCATGTTCCGTTCTTGGGTCACATGATTTCGAATGAGGGAATAGCAGTCGACCCAGGAAAGATCTCAGCAGTTAAAGACTGGCCAACCCCGAAGAATGTTTCAGAAGTAAGGAGTTTCCTCGGCTTAGCTGGATACTACAGACGGTTTGTGAAGGACTTCTCCATCCAAGATCGCGAGGCCATTAACAACTCTGACGAAGAAGGCGGTGAAGTATCAATGGGACGAAAGCTGCGAGCAGGCATTCCAGACTCTGAAGGAGAAACTGACTACATCACTAGTGTTGGCCCTGCCAAACGATTCGGGCGAGTTCGAAGTATACACCGATGCATCAAAGAAGGGACTGGGATGTGTCCTTATGCAGGATAGAAGGGTGATTGCTTACGCTTCGAGGCAACTGAAACCCCACGAAGAGAATTATGCCACGCATGACCTGGAGTTAGCAGCAATCGTCTTCGCACTGAGGATATGGAGGCATCATCTATATGGAGCCGTCTGCAAGCTCTACATGGATCACTGAAGCCTGAAGTACATTTTCACGCAGAAGGAGCTGAATAACCGACAACGAAGATGGCTAGAGGTCATCAAGGACTACGATTTACGTATCTAGTACCACGAAGGGAAGGAGAATGTCGTCGCAGATGCGTTAAGCCGGAAGTCAAGCCATGCAATGAACGCTATGCTAGCCCAGCCAGATTGGCTATGCCAGGAGTTTAAGAAGCTCAAAATCGAAGTTGTGGAGCAAGGAACAGTGCAGAATCTGCTTGGAAGCATGACAGTTTTGCCACATTTCTTCGTGGAAATAAGGAGTTGCCAAGACGGAGACGTGAAGCTTGATAGGATCAAAAAGAAGATTGCAGCAGAAGAAGCCAAAGAATTCCATATTCACGAGGATGGGAGTATTCGTTACAAAGGAAGATGGTGCGTACCACAGAAGTGCACGACAATCAAGGAGAAGTTGATGCGGGAAGCACACAAAACGCCCTACTCAGTTCACCCTGGGGGCGAAAAGCTTTACAAAGACCTGAAGAAGACGTTCTGGTGGCCCAACATGAAGAAGGAAGCGTCTGAATTTGTGGCAAGATGCTTAACATGCCAGAAGTTCAAGTTCGAACACAAGAGGATAGGAGGTCTACTTCAACCACTAGATGTTCCAGTATGGAAGTGGGACTCTATTTCGATGGACTTTGTGACAGCCTTGCCGACATCAAAGAATGGACTCAACCAGCTTTGGTTTGTCGTAGACAGATTAAACAAGACAGCGAGATTCATACCAATGAAAGACACGTGGAACATGGAGCAAAGGGCAGACGCTTATGTTAAGAACATAGTGCGATATCATGGAGTCCCAAGCTCAATAATCTCAGACAGAGTCCCAAATTTCCTCTCGCACTTTTGGAGAACTCTTCAGGAGGCACTCAGGACACAATTTAAGTTAAGTACGGCGTTTCACCCGGCTACAGATGGACAGACGGAAAGGACCATCCAGACTTTGGAAGACATGTTGAGAGCTTGCGTTATGGACTTCCAAGGCTCATGGGTCGATAAACTGGCATTAATAGAGTTCTCCTACAAAAACAGTTATCACGCGAGCATTGGCATGGCACCGTATGAATCTTTGTATGGAAGGAAGTGTCGGTTGCCACTTTGTTGGAATGACATCAGCGAAACGGTAGTACTTGGACCACAAGTAATTGAGGATATGACCAACTAAGTACGACTGATTCAATAAAGAATGAAAGCAGCTCAAGACAGACAGAAGTCTTATGAAGATCAGAAGCGGAGGCCATTAGAATTTCAAGTGGGAGAAAAAGCTTTCCTTAGGGTTTCACCTACTAAGGGGGTAACCAGATTCAATCAGAAGGGGAAATTAAGCCCTAAGTTCATTGGGCCATACGATGTTCTAGAAAGAATTGGAGATGTCGCGTATCGATTAGACTTGCCATCAAATTTGGGGCGATTACACAACGTCTTCCACGTATCCCAGATGAAGAAATATGTGCCAGACCCGTCACACGTGTTGGACCCTGAACCAATAGAGCTGGACCCATCATTATCATACGAGGAGCACCCTGTCAAAATCTTTGACACCAAGACAAGAGACACGCGTACCAAGAGCGTCAAACTAGTCAAGGTGTTATGGACGAATCAGCAAACAGAAGAGCCTACCTGGGAGGCAGAGGAAGAAATGCGAAAGAAATACCCGCACCTGTTTAATGAGGTACATTGATATCCGGGGACGTCACTCTCTAAGGGGGAGAGGGTGTAATCCTTCGCTTGTCACCGTCTTGAAACCCTAGCCCCTTATTACGTGCTTAGCATTAACACCTAGGAAACAAGAATGAAATTTCTTGGTACTTATTATTCATAACATGATAACTACTTGCTTTCTTGCATGAATTACTTGTGTTGATAAATTATTTGTCTATTATGTGGTTCTGTGAAAGTTTAGAGTGGTTGAGTATCTGAATAAGTGAAGCTTCGGGGACGAAGCTCTCTTTAAAGGGGGAAGACTGTAATACCCCGTAATTTGGTCAGGGTTAAATTTGTAATTTTGGAGGCGAAATATGAATCTTAAAATATTCGGGAAGTTTATCGTAATTTTGTGTGAATTTTAGAATGTGAATTGGTAATTTTTCGTGTTATCGCGTAGGTGACCACCGTGTTAGATGATGCGACGACCACATTATAACACAACTACTACTACTATTATTATTATTATTATTATTATTATTATTATTATTATTATTATTATTATTATTATTATTATTATTATTATTATTATTATTATTATTATTATTATTATTATTATTATTATTATTATTATTATTATTATTATTATTATTATTATTATTATTATTATTATTATTATTATTATACCCTTTTTTCCCCTGTCCTTATCTACTCTCCCTTTCCCCCTTCCTTTGTCTTCACGCCAACGGAACCATCGCCGCGCCAACCATCACCGTCTCCAACCTTCTACCACTTTCCACTACCGCCCTCAACTCAGCTATAAAAAGCCTCCAACCCCCTCGCTGCCTTCCCCAGCAGCCACACTCCAGCACCCCCATCACCAGAAACACCACCACCATCGAGCTTTTCAACACCGCTTACATCTCCACCATCTCCTCAAGCTTCGGCAAGAGACAACCCACCACCATCACCTTCGTTCTCTCTCTCTCCCTTGCTGTTTCAGGACCCAGCAGCAGCAGCAGCATCCAACTCCACAACCATCGCCATCGTGTCTACCATCATCACAACCACCAATAACACCATCGGCAAAGGAAGCAAACCCACCCCTCAACTCTTTGCCCAGGTCTCTGCCTCACCCTCTTCTTCCTCTCTGTTCACCGGCGAACCCAATAGGAAGCAGGGGTAGTGGCGGCTGAAGGTCACCAGCAGCTGCCGCCGTTTTTGCCGTCGGGGAATCATCAAGAGAACCCACCAAAGCTCTCTCCCTCTCCCTCTTTTTTCCCTATCGGCTCCCTCTGACTCCTCTCCCTGTTTCGACCCAAAAATAAGGAAGAAGAAGTTGAAGGTGGCAGCAACTATCAACGGTAGGAGAGCCACCATCACTGCCGGCGGACGCCATAAAAACCGGCGAGTAATGTAGCCCAGCAAATCCGAGGCCACCCAGCCGATTTCTCCCACCCCGATCGACCCCCTGAGGTCCGACCAACCTCTAGGAGGTCCCAACAGCTACCAGCACCAGCCTAAGAGCCACCGCCGGCCTCACCACCGCGAGCTCCGACGAGACATCGACCCGGCTCAATTCTTCATCGTTTCTTGAGTTTCTTTGACCAGGTGCACACTAAATCTCCCCCTAGACTTGTTTCTGTACTTAGAAACGCATTTCATGGCATTGATTCGAGCTTTGATTCGGAAGCTTCATAATGTTCTTACCTTGGGGTTGTTTATGTAGTTATTGAAAAACTGTGGGTAATAAATATGCTATATGAAACTGTTTTAGGGGAGAAGGAGGGTATTTATTTGAATTTTAGTGCAAACTTGGGGGGTCTACTAGCCTTTTAACCATCTTATTATATAAAAATAAAAATAAACTAACAATTTAGTGTTTAGCTAAATTTCTACAACCCATATTACATTTTTAATTGAATAAAGATGTGCAAAATATATGTTAGCTAAATAATATTGTTTTCTTGAAGATTTTACAAGTTAGAAAATATATTTCATAGTTTGTATATTATACTCCTTTTAAATAAACAATTGTTTTGAATAATTTGGCTACCTAATTAACATTTTATGATTTAAATTAGCATCTTCTTATAAAATAAAAAGTGTTTGTTTTCTTTCCGAGTCATTTTTACAAATTTCCTCCAACAAGTGGTTATTTCATAGCTAGGCTATTCAAATGAATATAGTGGTTACTTAAGAATAAAATTTGGGTTAACAATTAACATGTTGTGAACATAAAAGTTATATTTGAATTAGGCTTTTGTATAATGTTAAAATTAACAAGTGTTGTTTGGGGGACTTTGGGGATTCCTAATAAGAATCGTTAGACTTATAGCACTACATGTTGTATACTTGATTTAATAAATTGTAATTGAATAAGGAAATGTAATTTGTAGGTGACGAGTTTATTGACGAAGGCTACGTGTCTTTCTAAGGGATCGTTACGTGCTATTTGCTGAGAATTAAGGTGAGTATACATGCCAAGCCTTGCGTGCCAAGCTTCCTTCGTGTCAAACGTGGATTTTTATTTTATGTCTCAAAATTGTATTGTTTGTTTGATACTTGTCAGTTTTGTTTAATCCTTGGAAAATCTCACACGATAATTATTAATCCGTAATAACGTAAAGTGGAAAGAGTTGTGCGGGGAACGTCATTTGGATTATTATTGATTTGGTTTGGTCGTTGTTGGTTTCGTCCACTCGACCCATTATTATTTTAGCCTGGTTGCCATTGCCACGGGTTCGCTCCATGTACTCACCTCTCTGGCCGCAAGAAGGCTTAGGGGGGTGCCGGCACTTAAGGTCTTGGTAGCATGTGATGGGATATATTGATGATGCGATTGGATTTTCCCCGTTCAACTCAAGAATTAAAATGGTTATTTCTGGATTGACAATTTATTGATATGAAATTGGATGTTTATGATTAAATGAGGATATCAGATTTGGATTATCGAAATTGAATATGGATTCTCATATGAGGATGTTGGAAATGAGTTAAATGCTGGATTCTGGAAACCTCGGGAATTGTGTTTGGAACATGAGAATATTTTATTACTTAATTGTCATTTACTTCCGCTGTGCAAATGTTATTATTTACTGTTTTACTTAAGTTATCATCTCCTCTGTGTTTGACATGCTTGGGTGTTGCTCACTCAGTATTTATTGCTGACTTTGAAAACTGCGGTTCCTGTTTTTCCTTCCCACCGCAGGTTTAGAAGCAGGAGACTTGGTGTAGCAGGGTACGGGACTCACCTAGAGGAATATCATCAAGTTTTGATCTAGTTTGTTAGCTAAGCCTAGTGTAGTGATTTCGAGACGCACGTTTTATTCAAAGACTTGTGTAATGTTTAAGACTTTTGTACTGTTTTAATATTATGTAATAAATAATTCAGGATGTTATGCTTTTGATTTCCACCGTCTCTTTTAGCAGCGCCCTCCTGGGCTTTCCGGTCCGGAACAGGAAGCTTGAGAAACCACGGGTTGTTGCATCAAGTCCTTGACAAAGACGATCTGAAAGAGATGAATGATCAGGCTACTACTTCAAGACCAGAGAAGCAATATAGAGAGCCTGGAACCTGGTCCCCAACAAAGATATTCAAATATATTTCATCTCATCCAGCTGATAACATCATAACCGATCCAACCACCGGTACGCAAACAAGATCACAGGTGAAGAATCTCTGTGCTTTTAATGCTTTAATGTCTCTTCTAGAACCCAAAACTGTGAAGGAAGAATTACAAAAAGCATATTGGATTATAGATATGCAAAGTGAACTCAATGAGTTTTAAAGAAACAAGGTGTGGAACCTAGTTCCTCCACCATCAAACCAGTCAGTCATTGGTACCAGATGGGTGTTCAGAAAGAAACTAGATGAGAATGGCAAGGTAATCAGAAACAAAGCAAGGTTAGTTGCTCAAGGTTACAATCAAGAAGAACGTATTGATTATGAGGAATCTTTCGCTCCAGTTGCCAGGTAAGAAGCAATTAGAATTTTACTTGCATTTGCATCTTCAGAAAACATGAAACTATTTCAAATGTATGTGAAATGCGCATTTTTGAATGGGTACTTGAAAGAGGAAGTTTATGTTGCATAACCTCCTGGTTTTGAAAGTGATAAGTTTCCACATCATGTTCAAAAACTTGACAAAGCTCTTTATGGTTTGAAACAAGGTCGAAGGGCTTGGTATGAAAGATTGTCAAAATTTCTGCTTGAAAATGAATTCAAAAAGGATTGGTATACAAGACCCTTTTAATAAAGACTCATGAGAAACATTTACTTGGAGTTCAGATTTATGTTGATGATATTCTGTTTGGAGCTACTAGTGATCTTCTATGCAAAGAATTCTCAAGTCTTATGAGCAGGGATGTAATACCCCGGTATTTTAGGGAGTATTTTTAGACGTTTCACGAGTATTCCGGGCCATTATTTGAAATTATAAAAGTATTCTTATTCTTATTATTATTATTATTATTATTAATAATATTATTATTATTATATTATTATTATTATTATTATTATTATTATTATTATTATTATTATTATTATTATCATCATCATCATCATCATCATCAAAAAGATTTTTTTTAAGTTGACTTTTTTTTAGTTAGTTATGTGTATAATAGTGGGTGAAGGGTTACGTGTCGCGTAATGTTTTTAACGTGTCATAAAGTATAGTTTTAATTAGTGTGGCGTAGCCTACCACTGCGTGCCTGGTGAACCCGCCACATTATAGTGCCTCTCCCGTCATCTTCCCCAATTCCATTTTGGTTTCGCAGAGAGTCCTCCGCCGAATCCTCCGGCGACCATCAATGACAAGGTCAGAAAATCTTCCTCAAATCCTTCCAAGTCTCGTCCCTATCAACGCCAATCAAACTAAAGACCCAATCTTGAACATCAATTTCTCCATTTGACATACCAAACCGAACCCGAAAAATCCTCCGGGTGAATTTCAAATCTCCGATCGGGTTAATCCAAAGCAAACCCAAATCTCTCTCACTCTCCCTCGTCTCCCCCTCTCTCTCCCACTCTTTGCTCTCTGTCGAAGCCACCGAGAGAACCCAGCCGATTCAGGTCCGGCGAAGAACCGAACCCAGGTCCCAACGCCCGACGTTCGCCGCCTCCCTCTGCCTGTCGCCGTCCTCCTCCGCTCGAATCGCCGACCCCACCACCGCCCACTCTCTTCCGCTGTCTTCTCTTGTCCGACGTACCGGAAATCCACCAACGTCGTCGCCTCCTCTTCGTTCTCTCCAATCGATAAACCCAAATTAAACCCCCTTTTTTATTTTCAAATCTGATTCATCCCCTTAATTCATTTTGTTCCAAAGTGTGTAGGTGAATCTTAGTTCACAATTAGTGTATAGGTGCTTGGGTATGAGTTAGTACTTGTTGTCTCCATGGTTGTTACAGTGGGTGGTTGGGGAAGAAGAGGGTCTGATCCGTGGGTGCAAAGGGGGGGGGGGGTGCAAAAGTGTATTTTTGTGAAACAGTTGTGGTGACTTTTGTAAGATATGATTCTGAATGTTGTGTTATTACCTTTACAAGAATCTATTGTTAATTTAACAAATAATTTAAATTTCTTTTTAGCATAATATAGACTAGTATGCCTTATATTTATACATGTATATATATATCAACGAATATAACTAACAAGTTTTCGTGAAAATAAATATACATGCTTTCAGTTGAAAAAAGAGTTTTTCTTGGATAATGTTAGTATAATATTTATCGTTTTAACTAGCACCTAAATAGTCACATTTTTTTTATATGCCGGAAAATGAATTCTTTCGCTCAATAGCATTGTGTTCGTTAATATAATTTCTATAATAAAGTTACCTGGCTTTTAACTTAATTGAAATATTTATATTTTATTTATATAAACGTACTTTCGTAAATCAAATAAATATTCTAGAGTATTTAATAAAGTTTTCTTACCCTAGTTCTTACTTTTATATTCATAAACCACCATTTTACTACTAAATGTATATGCTCTAAACGTGCAACCTATAGCTAGTAAAATACAATTTGTTGGGGAATTAGTGGGGGGTTTCACTTGCATTTCATATAGGGCAATGTAAATGCAATTTCTTGTGTGATGTATATGTGTTAATATAGGATTGTGTGATTGTTGTAGATTCCGAGTTCGTAGGAGGCGAGTTCGTCGAGGACCCCTACTACTAGTTCCGTGCTAGCTTGTGTGTGTGACGTTCTCTCTTCATTTCCAGGTAAGTTATATGCACAACACCTTCATCTATCAAAATGTGTTGTTTTCGTGTGAGTATCTGAATCTTCAACTTCAATTTCGTTTTACAATATATGGAGTTTTCTAGCAAAATTTTATGAAAGCATGTGGTTATCTCAAACTTCTGGTTCATTACACGTGATACAATAAAGAATAAATGTACGATAATGGAATTAGGACGATGTGCAGAGGATGTGCGTGAAGGCTACGGCCGGGGACACACGTGCGTTGATTCCCCCTTAGGGTTTATGCCCATTTATGTTATCATGGAAACTATGAGTACTACCTATGCATGTGTAGGTCACTACTATATAGGGGTGTCGACACTTAAAGTCTCATTAGTATGGTTTGGGTGGGATAACGAAGGGCTATCTAGTATCGTCCGGGGACAATTGGTATATTCCAAGAATCGCCCCTATTATTATGATTTATTGCATCGTGACCTCTCTGTCCACATCGTACCTTTTGGGGCTCGTAGGCTACGCCTCAACCAAATACGTGATTAAATCTTGGTTACCGTGGTTGTTTATCTTTACTTCTTTCAGCCAAAAACTCATTCTTTACATGTTGTGGTATATACTTACTCAGTTTTCACTGACAAAATGTTTTTCTGCGTCGGCTTTTGCCATTTGAAAACCCGCAGGTTATAAATAAAGGTGGGGGAACGTGCACACGTAGCTGAAGGCAATGGCAAGCTAGGAATCACCTAATTAAATTGTTAGCAGTAGCTGTATTTTGAGAATTCAAACTTTGTCATCGCTGTGTCCCTTAAAACTTTGTTGGAGGTTTCTCCTCTCATTTCAATAAAGTACTTTTGGATATCGTTAAGTTGTACTGGCAAGGAACCCTAGGTTCCGGGTTGTTTCAAAGGAATTTGAAATGAGTATGATGGGAGAGTTCAACTTCTTCCTTGGACTTCAAATGCATCAGTTGAAGAAGGGAATCTTTCTGCATCAAAGCAAGTACACTAGGGACTTGTTGAACAAGCACAACATGTCTCAATCTAAAGATATCAAGACTCCCATGAGCTCTACACTGTCATTAGATAAGGATGAATCTGGTAAGAGTGTCAATTTAAAAGAGTATAGAGGTATGATTTCACTTCTAGTAGAACAGATATAATGTTCAGTGTTTGAATGTGTGCAAGATTTCAAGATGATCCAAAGGAATCACACTTAACTGCTCTGGAGAGAATATTCAGATATCTCAATGGTACCAAAGACTTAGGGCTTTGGTATCCGAGACATTCTAACTTCTCTTTGCATGGGTTTTCAGATGCTGACTTTGCAGGTTACAAAGTTGACAGGAAAAGCACTTCTGGAACTTGCCAATTTATTGGATCATCTCTGATTAGTTGGCGTTCCAAGAAACAAAACTCAGTGGCTTTATCAACAGCTAAAGCTGAATACATATCTGCTGGAGCATGTTTTTCACAAGTATTATGGATTGCTTAACAATTGAGGGACCTTGGATTTGATTTCAGAAGTATTCCCATCAAATGTGACAATACCAGTGCAATATCTATTACAAAGAACCTAGTTCAGCATTCAAGAACCAAGCATATTGAAGTCAGACACCATTTCATCAGAGATCATGCTGAGGAGGGTGATATTGTTCTTGAATTTGTTTCTACAAACTTGCAACTTGCAGATATCTTCACTAAACCATTGCCAAATGAAATATTTTTCAGCTCTAAGACAGGAATTAGGCATGCTAAATAAGGATGCATTGGTTTAGGGGGAGCATCGGGTAAGGAAGGTAAGTTATTATGTGTTTCAAATGTTTGAACTGATTTTCAAAGCCTTTAAAATCTATTCAAAGTTTTGATCTTATGTGTTTCAGCTTGACAACGTTTCCAAACCTTGAAACCATTTTCAAAGCCTTGAAAATAAGACTGATAACTCGTTAGTGAATAATTCTTGGATCATTCAGTATTAGGTGCTATATTTGATATTTGCTCAATATTGCCACTACCTTTTTCAAAATTCTTTTTCAGCTAAATATAATATAAAATTAATTATTTCCAACGGCTTCAAATATTTGAATCTTTGTTAATCATTACTGATCTTTTAAGATCAAGAAAATATTGCGGTTTCCTTTTCCAATACAAAATCTCTTAGTATTTATATCCTTCTCTTCTCCTTCACTCCGTATCAAATCTACCTCTCTCTATTCTTCTCCCAAACCCTAATGAGAACTAGAAGATGCTAACAATCAAAAACTAGATCTGATAAGAAGAGAAAGACAATTGAATGAAAAGTTCTAACAATCAGTGAAGACTCAAAGTCAAAAAGCTTTACTGATTAAGAACAGGAGTCTTCACCACCTAATAAGATGGTGAAAAAGGACCAGATACAGCAATTGGTAAGAAGAAACAGTCTACAGTATATTCACAAGAGAAGCAGAAGGGAATCCATATTGGAAGTCCTAGGAGAGACAAGAAAAAGAGAGACACAGGGATCAAGGGAAAAGGAAAAGAGATTCTCATTCCAGACTCAGACTCAGACACTACTTCAGGATCCTATGGAGTGTACTCTGTGTCCAACAAGGGGAGAGATGAGAAGGATCCTTCAAAGTCTGTGGCTGCATCAAAAACCGGAAAGAAGGATCACAAGATTTCCTCTGCACAGCAGAAGAAGGTGTATTTGAAGAAGAAACTAAAGCATGGAAGAAAAGTCGTAGAGGGACTCACCTTCTTGTTCAATAGTTTCATAGAAAAGATCAGTTCTATCATTGAGGAAATTGATGTGGTTCAACAAGAAGAACTTGATAAGATTGATGAAGACAGTGACGAAGAAGAGGGAGATCATGATGGAGATGAAGACCCAATCCCTTAATCATGCCTATTCTTTCTTTCCTATTCTTTCATTTTAGGCTTTTATTTTCAAATTTTTCCAGACACTGATCCAACATCTTCTCATTCTTTTTTATGAATGTCAAAAAGGAGGAGAAAAATCTTAGGTTTTTATTTTATTTCTGTTTAGATGGCCTATCTTTTGGTCAGTAGGATTATCTTCAACTGACTTGCAGTTTTTTCTTATGTTTATTAATAAGTTGGATCTTTTGAAATTACTGTGTTATTATTATTTATTTTAAATTGTGAGCTAATCAGTTGTTTTGCAGAAACTAAGAATCAAACATATTGAGGTTTTGTATTTCATCAAGGGGGAGATTGTAAGGTCATAGGATTCATGGACTTGAAATATTTAGTTATTTCAAGGCTTTGAACTAGTTTTCAAAGCCTTGAATCAGGTTTCACATGCATGAAATAGCAGAGGCCTTGAACCAGGATTCAAAGCCTTGAAATTGTCTGACCTGTATGCATGTTCTAAGGGAGAGATTAACTCAACTCTTCTGATCTAATTTTATCTCTATCACCCTTGTGCTCGATGTGTTATTATTTGATGATGAAAGACAAACTGTTTTGATATATCTAACATGGTTTAATCCATCTATTTGACTCAGTTTTTCAGGGAAATTTTATTTCCTAAATATGCAGGATTTGTTTCCTTATCTGGTCTGCAGGAAGAGAAATACTTAGAGAACATGATTCGGTGATCAATTAGAGACTCGTGACAGCTTCTCAGATTGTTTAATGACGATATCACAACAATATATTTGAAGATTGTGAACAACTATCCGTTGGATAAGGCTTTTAATATAGTCAAAGTTTGTTGCCTACAAAATAGGAAGTTGTTGCTGAAAAACTGAGAAGATTTGCAGAGCCTTTAAGTGTATAAGTGGAGCTCATTTTTAAGCAATAGAGACAACACTCAACGCGCAAGAAGAAAGACATATTTTTGGATTGACAAGCATCAAAGAAGTTCATCACTCTCATAATCCAACTCACAGAAGATCACTACATACTTCACTGCAGTTCTACACCTTAGTGCTCTTCTGTATTGTGCTTTATTTGTAGATCATTCGTGTAATACTTCTTCATTTCAGTCTCAAGGATTGTTCAAAGTGAACAATAGAGAATTTTTAGTTAATCAGTTAGCTAGAGGAGGTACTAGATAGGTTAGAGAGAACCACAAGATGTAACAGAGTAAGGAAACTCTCTGTTTGAGATCTAGGGCATAGCTTTTGATTAATAAGAATTGAGTTGAAAATCCTGCAGGGAGAATATCCCTGAGGTAGAGGCGTAGGTCCAAGTGGACTGAACTCTACAAATTACTTGTCTCTTGCATTTACAGTTCATTCACATTCATAGTTTTTACATCATTCAAACTAGTATGTTTTCAAGGGTTTGAAACTCTTTTCAAAGCCTTGAAAAAGACTTGTCTATCCTATTTCAAACTGTATTTCACTTCAAAGGCTTGAAACAATTTTCAAGGCCTTGAACTCCATTGATTTTGAACTAAAACTCCTTTACTCCGCAAGTTTTCCAAAACGTTGGCATACTCTATTCAACCCCCCCCTTCTGGAGTATCTCTGCTGCAAATCCATCTGCATACTCCCCTTTCGAGTCTTAATGAAAAGAGTTTTGTCTACTAGTCCTCTCTTAAATTTATTTTCAAGCAAATATTTAGAAAGTATGTCATACCAAGCCCTTGGAGCTTGTTTGAGGCCATAGAGAGCTTTTTAAAGTCTGTAAACATGATCAAGGAAACCGTCATCTTCAAAACCAGGAGGTAGATCAACATACACATATTCTTGTAAATATGCATTAAAGAAAGCACATTTGACATCCATTTGATAAAGCTTTATGTTTTTGTGAGAAGCAAATGCAAGAAGTATTATGATAACTTCTAACCTGGCAACAGGAGAAAATGTCTCCTCATAATCAATACCTTCTTCTTGATTATACCCATGTGCCACAAGTCTGGCTTTGTTCCTGATAACCTTACCATTCTCATCAAGCTTATTTCTGAATACCTAACTGCTTCCAATTACGGACTGATTCTTTGGCCTAGGAACCAAGTTGCATACCTTGTTCCTTTCAAATTCATTCAGCTCACTCTTCATTGCAATGATCAAATATGCTTCTTTTAATGCCCCCTTTTCATTCTTAGGTTCTACAAGTTATACAGAGGCATTGAAGGAACACAAGTTCTTTAAATGTCCTCTGGTACGTGTACCATTGGTTGGATCAGAAATGATGTTGTCTACCTGATGTGTTGATCAATATTGGAATGGGTAAAATCCACTTTGCACCCCCTATGTTTTGGCGATTTGTCACCCGCTACCCCTGTGTTTCGGCTAATGCACTTTACCACCCCTGTAACTGACGGAACCGAAACGTCTCTTCAAAAAGACTGTTTTACCCTTGAATTTTTGAAAAATTACGTACTATAAATTCTCCTCTTCTCCTTCTCCTCTCATTCTTCTTCTGGTTTCTCTCGTGCTCTCTCTATCTCTCACTCTCTCTTCTGTCTTCTTGAACAAACCCTAGCCGCCACAATCCACCAACACCGCTGCCACCACCGACCCCAACACCTCCACCATTGTCCCTAATTGTATTTTTGTTCATTATTCATTTTCTTTGCATTTTGGCAATCGAGATCTGAAACAGAGAGACAAGAGCATCGTGTCTAGTGGTGGTGGTTGTGGGGGAAGAGAGAACGCCGCCGATTGAAAAGAAGAAGACCAGAAGATCGATCAACACAGCCGAACCGGACGCCTTTTGCAACGCCGGTGCCGCCACGAACGACCAGTGCCGCCACCACCAGTGTTGCCACCACCCCTTTCGCTCTCTCTCTCTTTTTCCTTCATAAACAATCGAACCCAGATCTAGCTCTATACGTGACCCAAATCAACAGAGTTCGGATTTCTCTCCGATTTCGGTTTCAATCTTTCACCCATCAACCTGTTTTTTGTTCGAATTAGTGGCTGTGGTGAAAGAGAAAGAGAGAATAGGCACCGATTGATTTGTCTCTGGTGGTTGAGCAGATCCTCACTTTGGGATGGAAGTTTGGAGGTTCTGAAGGAGGAGGTTTTGGGTGTGGTAATGGAGGATGGTTCGAGTTTCGGTCATAGTGTTAGTACGGCTGTGGTTGATTGTGTTTGTGATTGGGAAGAACCCAAGAAGAATTGATGGGTTTGGTTTGGTCTGATGTTAGCTATTATGGGTGATTGATATTCTGCAAGTGTTGTATGGTGCTAAGGGTATGGAACCAGGTGTTGGAGGTTGGTGTGGGTAAAGGTATTTAGGACAAGTTTGTGCTAGCTATATAATTTGTATGGGATTTGATCTGAATTTAAGCTACAGATAGTACAGTAATTCTCATCCATCTTCCTCTTTAATTGGGTTTTGGTTTGTCGTTGTTGGCGATTTTGTTTCGGCAATCTAATAATGCACAAGTGTTTTGTGTTGTTGGTGGTGGGGATTTTGTTGTCAAGAACACCAAGAAAATAGACTGGTGTTGCTGGTGGGTACTACTATTCGGTAGTAGTGGTGGTATTGTTGGTGGACATTTGGTGGTGACAGCGGGGATGCTCAAGAACACCAAGAACATGAAACATGAACAAAATGAACTCAATAGGGGCAAAATAGTCCCAAAAATGTTAAAAGGTGACATTTTGGACGGAATATAACAGAAGGGTGCTAAGTGTCGTCACTTTTTTCCGTTACAGGGGTGGTAAAGTGCATTAGCCGAAACACAGGGGTAGCGGGTGACAAATCGCCAAAACATGAGGGTGCAAAGTGGATTTTACCCTATTGGAATTTATGTTTTGGTTTCCAGGGTTCTGGTTCTCCAGAAATCTTTTCAAGGGTTTGAGGCTCGATGAAATGGCTGGAGCACTCTATGATCTGTGAATTCTAGTCTCAAGGCTTTGAGAATTGGGTTCAGGAAGTTGTTCAAAGCTATGATATTCTCTTGTCTGATCCTGGATATTAGTTTTGCTGCTTTTCTCTTTCTCTATATAACCATATGCTTCATACTTATTCAGATTGAGATCTGCAAAACCTTCACTCAAGGAACCATCATTGCTTTCATAAAAAATAACATGAATACTCTTCTCTTCAATTTTGGTTCTTTTATTGAAAACCCTATATGCTTTGCTAGATTGAGAATAACCAAGTAGTATACCTTCATCACTTCTAGCATCAAATTTACCAAAATTGTTCTTACCATTATTATCCACATAACAGGTACAACCAAAATGTTTAAAAGTAAGAAACACTTGGATTTCTAGATTTGAAAAGTTCATAGGGAGTTTTCTTCAAGACATAGTTGGAAGTGTTAACAGCTTCTGCCCAAAGATATGTTGGCGAATTGTTTTTAATAAGCATTGTTATAGACATATCATCAAGTGTCCTATTCTTCCTCTCAACTACTCCATTTTTGCTGAGGAGTTCTAGGTGCAGAAAAGTTTTGCGAGATCCCATGCTTTGCACAAAATAAATCAAAGTAAAGCTGATCAAATTCCTTGCCATAATCACTCGTAACAGATGCAACAGGTAAATTTTTCAAAGTTTGAAGCTCTTTTCAAAGTTTCAAAAATTTATGTAGTGCTTCATATTTTTCTATAGTAACCATAACCATAGTAAACCTAGAGTAATCATCTACCATAACAAGAACATACCTCTTACCTTTGGGAGTTTGAACTCTCATAGGACCACATAATTCCATATGCAGCAGCTATAAGGGTCTAGTGGTACTTACAAAGTTCTTTGGCTTGAATGAGCTCCTTGTCTGTTTACCTCGGGTACATGCATTGCATATCTAATCGTCTTTAAACTTCATAGCTGGTAATCCTCTTACCAAGTTCTTTGAGAGTTTTTAGGAACCAATCCTGCAAAATATCAAGAACCTAACAGCTATCTTTAACAGATGAATTCAAACGGCGATATTAACTTGATCATCCCCATTTGATCAAAGTCTAGATCTGCAAAAATTGAACAAAAGTTAAGACACAATTCAAAATATATAGCACAAATATAATGACCTGTTCGACAGATCATTTTAAAGCTATAAGCATAGCTATTTTTCTGGGTATAAACAATATAAATATGTGTCCAAATAATAATCAATGTTGAGAATATATTTTAGAACAAGTCAATGAACAATCACACAACTTGATATGTCATCCAGCAACAAAGATCTGTCAGCCAATATAGCATAAGCAAAATTCCAGAATAACATGAATAACCTTTAAAGCTATGGAGCTTTTGCCACCTTCAAAGCTTTGGCCAACATCTAATGACTCTTAACACATATCAATTTGCATACTTGCCTAGCAATATAAACTCAATATATATACTCAAGAACATTTTTAAGCGACAGTATAAAGTCAATAAAACCAAGCTTTTAATCATATGCAAGTCCTGCAACACAGAAATATGTTAGACAGTTATAGCTAGAATATGAGTATTGTATACTTCAAAGCTTTGGAGCTTTGAACATGTCTCTCAAACAATCATGTCTTTCATCATCTTGAAAGTATAACTCCCTCTCAGTTTTTACACCACATGTAATATCCCGTTTTAATACTAAGGGTAAATCGGTAAATTATGCGAGAAATCCGGTTTTTCATGCGAGTAACGGATTGTGTTTGGGTTCAAAATATAGTCGGGAAGCTTATATATTAATTTTATATTCCTTCTAGAAAACGTTAATTTGAATGCGTAGTTTCTTTAGCAATTTATGTAATTTACCTAAGTATAGCCTAGTAGTGTACCCAACACACTAGATTACCCAACTAATTGGTGCTCCTAAACCATACTAGCAAAACTAACAGACAAAGAAAAAAAATTGTGATTTTCCCTTTCTCCAACCACCTGCCAAAACTTTTTTTGGAAACCACAAATTTCTCTCTCTCACACACGTAACACACACACTCTCTCTCTTTCTTCTCCTTCTTTTAATTTCTTTCTTGTTTCTCTTATCCTTCCCCGACAACATACACGGCCACCACACCACCACCAACATCACCACCACAGTCACCACAACACCTCCCTCACTCCCCCTCACCCTCTACCTCTCTGTCTTCCTCTCTTCTCTGGTTTGGCCGGCAAAAACCCAGCAGAAGCAGCAGCGGCACAAGGCCGCTACCGTCTCCGGCGAGCAACACCGCCACAACCAACGCATCTCTCTCTCTCTCTTTTCCTCTGTTTCATATCTCTCTCACTCTCTCTACCATCTGAAGCAACAGCGAGAACGACAACAGCAGCTGCAAGAGGATACCACCGCCGCCCCCGAACACCTCGACGGGAAAAACCAACGGACCACCACCTGCCTCTCTCTCTCCCACGACCTCCCTGAGACTCCTTCTCTCCTCTGTAGCAGAAGCACTAAAAGGCAGCAGCATCGGGGAGCCACCAAGCCGCCGCCGCTGCCATTAACACCAGCGAAAAACCCGGCCCCCCAATCCGGCGACGCCCAGCCCCAAATCCTTGTCTCTCCTTGTTCGTGAGCACCTAAGGAGCACGAAAAGACTCTCAGCTTCAGACTCTCAGCTTCACCCAGAAGCAGCTTGAGTCGAAGCCACAACTCGCCGTCGCCGTCGTGCCTCCTTTAACACTGGCGAGGGATCTTCTCAGATTGATACCATTTGCCTCCCGGGAACCTGAGGAGGCCATTAGCAGCCTCAAACGGAGTAATCGCCGTCGAGCACCACCACCGGCCCCCACCTTCGGAGCCTTGACCCACTCCGTGTGTTAACCATTTCTCGCGATTTTTCGATGGGGTAAACTCTAAATCACCCTATGATTAATTTTTTATCATCAAATACGATTTTGTTAGCTCCAGATTGAATCGGGTTATTGGGTTGAGAAATCTATATGCTTGTTCATGTTGCGGGTAGTTTTTCTACTTTCTGAAAAGTTAAGGGTGACTTGTGTAGCATAATAAAACTGTTTGTGTAGTGGGGGTGTAGCTAATGTCATTTCTGGAACTTGGGGGATCCACTTGTTGTTTTTAAACTGAATATGAATTATGAAATTAAAATTGCAATTTTAGTATTAGAATTAATTTCTAACGTTTCTAATTATTATTTTAATTATGTAAAAGAAGTTTTGGCTATTAAAATTATATATGAATTATTTAATATGCAATATTGTTGTTTCTCTTGAAAAATAAGTAAAATAATGATATATGCTGTTAAATAAATACTTTTAAGTACTTATAAACTAGTATTTTTAGTGAAATAGGTTATTTGTTCAATATTGATGAAATAAAATTTAGAAAGCTGACTTAAATAATATTTAATAGTAGACTCATAAATTAATAATTAGATAAAACTCGATTATTATTCGTAGATATTAGAAATAATTTTGTTCGACATAAAGTTATAATTAGGTATGACTCATTACTTACTCAAATGAACGTTTTGTGATTTTATTTTATAATTTTAGTCATTTTATAGTATATGTGCATTTTATGATAAATTATTAACTACAATTAAATTAGTTTGTGTTAAATTTTATAGTCACTTACAAATAAATAGGTTGTATAATAAATCATTATTTTCTAGATATAAGAGTGTATAAATCCGACATACGATTTCTTGCACAATATTTTTTTTTACGAATTAGTATTTATATCATTTGGAATATATTATGAGGAAAATTAATTTTTTTGGCAAAAATTTATTATAATGTGGCACCATAATAATTAATGGGGTAATGGGGGTAAATATCAAAAGAGACTCGTTAAGAATCATCGCACTTTACTTACCATACTTGCATAATTGGACTTGTAATTGATTTAGGGGATATAAATTGTAGGTGACGAGTTCATAGAAAGGGGATACATATATCCGTAGAAGCGTTATCGTGCTGTTTTCTTGGCTACTCAAGGTGAGTAAATATGACTTACCTAATGTGCCCGTCCTCCGTTCGTGTCTAAATATTTTTATGATATATATGTCATAATGTGATTTGTGATATACGTGTTCGACTTGAGATTTCAAATACTTGTCTAGATGATTCTTTGGAAACTATCAATGGAATTAATAATGCGTAATAACGTAAAGTGGAAACAGTTGTGCGGCGGAACCATATTCGGATTCTTATATATTGTGATTCTGATAGTTTGCTTGGTTGCAATTAGCCCCCGACTGCTCCATGTACTCACCTCTCTCTCCGCAAGAAGTCTTAGGGGGGTGCCGGCACTTAAGGTCTTGGATGCATGGGATATGGTTGGATACTTATGAGATACTTTGATGGAATATTGCGATGGATTGGTTAGTTCCCCACTACAACGAATTAATAAAATTGGATTTTCATGAGAAAATGGAAAGGAATTCTATACAGGAGATTTTCCGCCTAATTGGGAAAGTATTATGAGATTATCCCTAATCGGGACAGTATGGTGGTTTGGAAATATTTCTTTAGAATAATAAACGGTAATATTTTGAGAATACTGGAAAATTTATATCTTCTCATACTTGGTCATTTGCACTATTATATCTGATTCCTTGTTATTATTCATGTTATTTAAAGAAAATCATGTCTCTTTCCTGTTTAAACGTAGGGGTGTTTACTTACTCATCATTTTTTGATGACTTTGGAAAAATTGCGGTCTTGTTTCTTTCCCCCGCAGGTCTAAGAGTTGGGATTATGGAGTAGCGGGATTCGAGACTCATCTAGTACTAGACATCGCTTTTAATAAGGCGCAGTCTTAGTATAATATCATTTGTGTAACAGTGTATTGCAGAAAAATTAAGAGTTTTAATATATAAATATCGGATGTTTTGTTCTTGATTTCCACCGCTTCATTTTTGAGTAGCACCCTCCTAGGATCTCCGGTCCGGAACGGAAAGCTCGGGAACGAGGGGTGTTACAGGTGGTGTCAGAGAAGTTTGTTCTAAGAGGGAATTTAAAACCTGTAGGGCAAACTAAAATCAACATAGGGTAAGATAATAAAACTGGAAAAGCCGATCAGATTATGGGTAGTCTAAGTGCTGGTATTGGTCCCACCCACGTCCTTTCTTGCTAATTGTTACGTATTTAAAAGGTACTTGGATTATTTTGTTTGAGTTGGTAACGTCATTTCCGATGGATTGATTGACCAGTGTTACTCCTGTGGTGGAGATTGAGAAATATGGATTATCATAACCATATTCTGAATTGCAAGTGATTTGAGAAGATGAGGTATATATCGGTGAAATTAATTATCTATTGCATAATTTGACCCCCATGAGGTCGTTGATACTTGAACTATTTGGGGTCTTTATCTTTTTGATTGGTTATTGGATAAATAATTCTCTTAAAATAAGAGGAAATTGATTATGAGTTATAAAAGTTGGATTGTGATGAATGATGCATTGCTCTATTTTGGAATTTATATGTTGTGTATAAGATTCATATGAATTGCTAAAAGTGATGTGATATTTATCCCTTTATATGATGATTTAAGTCCCTGAGATTAGGATGGAATAGATAAAATCACCATAGGTGACTACTGAAATTAGGACTAATAAGCCATTGCGATAATATACTGGGAGGACCCGATAAGGATAGACGGCCCAGGGTAATAACCACATGGAGTAACTCTTCGTCTGATCGTAATGTTGTAGATACATGCCTCTTATGATAACTCTTAGGGGGAAGTATTGGGTTTTGACCATCGGAGACTTTGGGTCAAAGAGACGTAACGGGAATGTTGAAATATTTGACTGGTGAACCCTAGTTTCTTTAACTAGACCTGAGAAGACTTTGATGATATATTTGAGGTACCGTTTGAGTTGTTAATTTAGAATCATGGGTCAAGGATAAAATTATTTTGGGAGTCTTTTCTGGTGATCAAAGAAAGTTATTCGAACAAGGTCCCACCCACCCTCACCTGAGAAGTTATGAAGACGATCCGTTGAGTCTTGACTTATTTTGAATACAGTTTCACAGCCTTGGTGATTGGAGAGATTTTGCAACGTTAGCGGTTGATTATAGTCTACTTTTCCATGGTTTATATTTGGAGGGTCACGCTAGACTGCTTTGTCACTTGAGGTTGCTGTCAATATTTAACTATTTGATGCGTTACTTGTATTCTGGTTACTCTAATGTTTCTTGATGATTGGAACGTCTATTCGGCTACGTATTAATTATAGAATTCAAATGGGAGAAACGATGTATAAACTCTGAAAGAGTTATTGTTGGTTCATTGATGGTCGCTTATAATATTGGGACGCACCCTATGACAGTTCTAAGCATGTTTATTATGAAGTTACACATTTAGTGTTATATTGGAGTTCTGGCTCAGACTTTTGATATTTATGTTTAGAGCCTAATAAATTTATATTTGGAGTCTCCTATTTTAATAAAATTGCTCGAGAGATATTATTGTACGAGAATTTATGGATGCTTCTCATATATAACTATCGTATACTTGGAGTGTCGTAGAAATAATGTTTCTCATAGTCGGGGTATGTGCTCGGATATGGATTGTTCCTAAGGGATGTATGCTTCACATATGTCATTCTAAATTTATGTTGAGGTTAGGGGAGATGTTATGCATTCTTCAACTTTGCGTTGCTTGGTTTATGGTGTGGGATACGAACTGTATGAAGATGATGCTACCAGTTACCAAGACAGAAGACGTTAAGAAAAGCTTGGAGTTCGTGTAGAAAAATTGGAGGCAATTCTATATTTATATTTGGAGACTTGTTAGGATGTAGCAACGAGACCATGAAGTTTTATGGGGCTCTGTCATGAAGGATTTTGGAGAAACTTTGAAGAAATGTTGGCAGTTGGATCAAAGGTCAGGGGAACAAACCACTAAGTTTTAGATACCCTCAGCTAACTTGATTTGGATACATTCAGTTCGATTTTAAGATGTCTACTTGGAGTTCTATTATTTAGATCAACCACCCTGAGGGATCTGGTTATTGATGTGGTCGGGAATTCTCTACAATGTGTATGGACTAGAAAGTTTGTGAGCTTTATGGAGTTATGTAGCAGAATGATATGTCTCGGTAGCCTAACTTTCCGTGAGGTACATACTCTTTTAAAAAATCTTGATCGAGGTCTTAATGTTAATGTCTTGTTGATATACATTCTTCACTTAATTCGAGGTTTGGTTACTAGGATTGAAACTTGATAAGTTTCTTGGGAGTTCGTTTTCAGAATCGGGCTTCCTCTAGTCATTTGACATGGTATTTTAGGATTCTTGGAAGGCGCCACGACATTTGGGTCGGTAGCTAGACTTCAAATAAACAATAAGAGCTGTATATTGTGAAGACTTATTCTCTATTTTTTCTTAAATCATGTTTAAAAGGATTAAAGTGCTTTGAATGCTTAAGAAGTTGATAGTTTCTTTAGACATTGTTGTATGGAGTTGTGTCGCTTGGCCATCATCAGAGGAGCACAAAATTTGAGTCTTGAATTTCCGTTGGAGTCAGAAGACCCGTAGGATTATGTGTTATGTATCGTGGGAATACATTCTAATTCATTTATTGATTAATTTTCTGAACTATTGGTAATATCAAGTAAGCATTACATGTGGCTTTAGTAGTTTATAAATACTTTGGAGGTTTTTCTTGAAATGGTTCTATGACTTGCTGTAATTAGGATCTGTCTATCAAATTATGGTACAGATTTGGATTTCAGATAGTTAGTACAATCCGCCAGTGGAAGTGTGCAATTTGAAGTCTTATCGCTAAACAGACATTTAGGAGCCATAGGATGATCGTTCACTTATCAACTAATTCTTGATGTTATACGACATTATCGGGCTACTTACTTTCATTTGAACCAAGGGTAATAATTTTTATTTAGAAAACTCGATAAAATGGGTTATCTTGACAGAAGCGACTAGTGAAGACAATATTTGTCGTGGTAAAATGGGAAATAGTTAGTGGGTAAGAGGAGAAAAGAGACTTCCTAAATTATGGAGAACACCTGATTCAATTAAGTCAGGAATATTAGGCATGATTTTACGTCGTAGCTTCTTAGACGAGTGCGTGATAGTCAGTCAACCTTGGAATAAAAATAATAGTGTCAATGAACACAACTAGCGACATGTATCCGCTAAGTATGACCATCCATTGCGACTATTGTTCCGGGGACGTCACTCTTTAAGGGGAGAGGATGTATCCCTTCGCTTTAATACCCTTACGCTTTGGTTTAAGTACATTCCTAAGCACCTAAAATAAGTTTAAACATTTCATGTTATCTCTGTTTAGTCTCATGGTATATTTTGTGCATCATCATATAGACATATCTTTCATCAAGAAGAAACTATTTGCTCATTGAGTAGATTTAGCTTCGAGGACGAAGCTCTCTTTAAGGGGGGAAGGATGTAATACCCCTTTTTAATACTAAAGGTAAATCGGTAAATTATGCGAGAAATTTGGTTTTTCATGCGAGTAACAGATTGTGTATTTTCGGCTTCAAAATATACTCGGGAAGCTTATATATTCATTTTTTATTCCTTCTAGAAAACGCTAATTTTAATGCGTAGTTGCTTTAGCATTTTATGTAATTTACCCAAGTATAGCCTAGTAGTGTACCGAACACACTAGATGACCCAACTAATTGGTGCACCTAAACCACACTAGCATAACTAATAGACAAAGAAAAAAAAAATGTGCGTTTCCCTTTCTCAACGACCTGCCAAAATTTTTGTTGGAAACCACTAATCTCTCTCTCTCTCTCACACGTAACACTCTCTCTCTCTCTCTTTCTTCTCCTTCTTTTAATTTCTTTCTTGTTTCTCTTCTCCTTCCCCGACAACACACACGGCCACCACACCACCACCACAAACTCCACCACCACAAGCACCACACCACCTCCCTCACTCCCCCTCATCCTCTACCTCTCTATCTCCCTCTCTCTTCTCTGGTTTGGTCAGCAAAAACCCAGCAGAAACAGCAGCGGCACAAGGCCGCTGCCATCTCCGGCGAGCAACACCACCAACGCATCTCTCTCTGTTTTCATCTGTTTCATACCTATCTCTCTCTCTCTCTCTCTCTCTCTCTCTCTCTCTCTCTCTCTCTCTCTCTCTCTCTCTCTCTCCGCTATCTGAAGCAACAGCGAGAACGACAACAGCAGCTGCATCAGCTGCAAGAGGCAACCACCACCGCCCCCGAACACCTCGATGTGCAAACCCACCAGACCACCACCTGCCTCACTCTCTCTCTCCCACGACCTCCCTGATCCTCCGGATCCCCTCTGTTGCGACAGGAAGACGAATCAGAAGCACTAAAAGGAAGCAGCAGCAGGGAACCAACAAGCCGCCGCCGCTGCCATTAACGCCAGCGAAAAAACCCGGCCCTCCAATCCGGCGACACCCAGGCCCAAATCCTTGTCTCTCCTTATTCGTGAGCACCTAAGGAGCACGAAAAGACTCTTAGCTTCACCCAGAAGCAACTTGAGTCGAAGCCACAACTTGCCGCCGTCGTCGTGCCTCCATTAACGCCGGCGAGGGAGCTCGGTCCGAGATAACCGGAGAGACCCATATTCTCAGATTGCTACCATTCGCCTCCTGAGAACCTGAGGAGGCCATTAGCAGCCTCAAACAGAGCCATTAACGCCAGAGTAATCGCCGTCGATCACCACCACCGTTGACCACCTTCGGAGCCGTGACCCACTCCGTGTGTTAACCATTTCTCGCGATTTTTGAATGGATAAACTCTAAATCACCCTCTGATTAATTTTTGATCATCAAAATACAATTTTGTTAGCTCTGGATCGAACCGGGTTATTGGGTTGAGAAATCTATATGCTTATTCATGTTGGGGGGTAGTTTTTCTACTTTCTGAAAAGTTAGGGGTGACTTGTGTAGCATAATAAAACTGTTTGTGTAGTGGGGGTGTAGCTAATGTCATTTATGGAACTTGGGGTTTCCACTTGTCGTTTTAATAAACTGAATATAAAATATGAAATTAAAAATTCAATTTTAGTATTAGAATTAATTCCTAACATTTCTAATTATTGTTTTAATTATGTAAAAGAAGTTTTGGCTATTAAAATTATATATGAATTATTTAATATGCAATATTGTTGTTTCTCTTGAAAAATATGCAAAATAATGATATATGTTGTTAAATAAATACTTTTAAGTACTTATAAACTAGTATTTTGAGTGAAATAGGTTATTTTTTCAATATTGATGAAATAAAATTTGGAAAGTTGACTTAGTAAATATTTAATAGTAGACACATAAATTAATAATATGATCAAACTCGATTATTATTCGTAGATATTAGAAATAATTTCTTGGACATAAAGTTATAATTAGGTATGACTCATTACTTCCTCAAATAAACGTTTTGTGAATTTTTTTTATAAGTTTAGTCATTTTATAGTATATGTACATGTTATGATAAATGATTAACTATAATTAAATTAGTTTGAGTTAAATTTTATAGTCACTTACAAAAAAATAGGTTGTATAATAAATCATTATTTTCTAGATAAAAGAGTGTATAAATCTGATATACGATTTCTTGCACAATATGTTTTTTTACGAATTAGTATTTATATCATTTGGAATATATTATGAGGAAAATTAACTATTTTGGCACAAATTTGTTATAATGTGGCACCCAAATAATTAATGTGAAAATGGGGATGAAAATAAAAAGAGACTCGTTAAGAATCATAGCACTTTGCTTACCATACTTGCACAATTGGACTTGTAGTTGATTTAGGAGATATAATATGTAGGTGACGAGTTCATAGAAAGGGGCTACGTATATCCATAGAAGCGTTATCGTGCTGTTTTCTTGGCTACTCAAGGTAAGTAAATATGTCTTACCTAATGTGCCCGTCCTCCGTTCGTGTCTAAATATTTTTATGATATATATGTCATAATGTGATTTGTGATATACGTGTTCGACTTGAGATTTCAAATACTTGTCTAAATGATTCTTTGAAAACTATCACATGGAATTAATAATGCGTAATAGCGTAAAGTGGAAACAGTTGTGCGGTGGAACCATATTCGAGTTCTTATATATTGTGATTGTGATATTTTGCTTGGTTGCAATTAGTCCCGGGCTGCTCCATGTACTCACCTCTCTGTCCTCAAGAAGTCTTGGGGGGGGGGGGTGCCGACACTTAAGGTCTTGGATGTATGGAATATGGTTGGATACTTATGAGATACTGTGATGGAATATTGCGATGGATTGGTTCGTTCCACGCTACAGCTAATTAATAAACATGGATTTTCATGAGAAAATGGAAAGGAATTCTATACTGGAGATTTTCCCCCTAATTGGGACAGTATTATGAGATTATCCCTAATTGGGACAGTATGGTGGTTTCGAAATATTTCATTGGAATCATAAAAGGTAATATTTTGAGAATATTGGAAAATTTATATCTTCTTATACTTGGTCATTTGCACTACTATATCTGATTCCTTGTTATTATTCATGTTCTTTAAATAAAAGCATGTCTCTTTCCTGTTTACACGTTGGGGGTGTTTATTTACTCAGCATTTCTTACTGACTTTAGAAGTACTGCGATCTTGTTTATTTCCCCCGAAAGTCTAACAGTTGGGATTACGGAGTAGCGGGATTCGAGACTCATCTAGTACTTGATATCACTTTTAATAAGGCGCACTCTTAGTATAATCTCATCTTGTGTAACAGTATATTGCAGACAAATTAAGAGTTGCAATATATAAATATCGGATGTGTTGTTCTTGATTTCCGCCGCTTCATTTTTGAGTAGCACCCTCCTAGGCTCTCCGGTCCGGAACGGAAAGCTCAGGAACGAGGGAACCTCATAGACACTATGTTCTTAGCACAACTAATAACTCTGTATTAGAGTTATATTTCCTGCAAGTTGTACATCGTTTTGCTTGCTTTCACGGTTGATTATATTGGTGTTACACTAAGAATAGAGTGAAAACGTAGGAGTTTAGCTTTGAGCATTAATTTGTAAATCCGCGCGTTTCTCGCATTATTTACATTTATTTTGTCACTTTTGATTGCACTGGGTGTTTTCGTGTTGTGTTTGACAGGAAACGGAGCTCATGGATTAAGAGGAGGAGGAAAACGAACTTCAGAACACCTGCGGGAGCTTGATAAAGATGAAAGAAAAAGCGAAGAAAAAATCCCCAGGTGATCGAACGACCACAATATTCTGGTCGTGCGATCTGTACAGTATCCAAACTCACTGTAATTGGCGACCAGATCTTGTGGTCATAGGATCAGAAGCTGATCACATGACCAGAATATTGTGGATGTTCGGTCAGAAAGAAGGATCAGAAGCTGATCACACGACCAGAATATTGTGGCCGTGCGATCAGAAAGCAGGATCAGAAGCTGATCACACGACCAGAATATTGTGGTCGTGCGATCAGAAAGCAAGATCAGAAGATGATCACACGACCAGGATTTTTCTGTTCGTGCGATCACAAGTAAGTACCAGTTCTCACGGAAATAAAGAGGGGTCAAAATTGAAAATAAGGGACTTTTACTCAAAAGGAAGCACGGGTCTTATCATAATAGACCTTGGGGCTGTTTGATCGAGGAAGCAAAGAGGCGATGAACGTGAGAAAGAAGAAGAAGGAGGCGGACGAAGAGAAGACTAGGGTTTCACCATTAAAGCTTCCTTGCGTTTGATTTCTCTTACTCTCTCTTATTCAATCTATGGAGAAACTCTTTTGTGTTTCTTTAGATACTATGAATATATAAATCTTCCATTGCTAGGAATCTCAATTTGACAGCTTAGGGTTCATGTAAACGATTTTACGATTCCGGATTTAATCTTTGCTTCATGCTTTATTGATTTCGTCTTTTGAATCAATTCTAGTTTCTTGTTTATGTTAGTAATCCTAATTAAGCCGTGGACTGAAGGTTTTGAAGCAATTTCATCGCAATCGCAGGTAAGATGAACCAATCGCATCGTATTCTTGTTTCGTGTTTGGGTTAACGACGAGTATGATTCTTGTTCTGGGTTTGGGTTAAGCTTTGTGGTTTTAGGGTTTAGGGAAGTTTGTCTTGGACTTGAGACCGCAAGTTCCAAGCTTTGTGAGTATGATTTTTTCAGTTTGTGCGTAGGGGTTGGGTTCTTTTGTTTTGTGGTCATTTCAGTTATGTGATTTACATAACTCTTTGTTATTATATTTACTTGAATAGCTCTCGGGGTTTGATGGGTTTTTGGGTTTTTATTGGTAGGTTAACAACGGTGGAACACAAGGTTTCTTCAATTCATATGTGAACATTTTTTTTTTCAAATTTTTTCAAATTCTTACTTAACAGGGGACGCCTGATAGCAGATTAATTGAGAAACATCAACATTGAAAAAAAATTAAAAAGTCCAGGGGACGCCTGATATGCATTAGAATAAGTTTTCTTCTTATTCTGGAAAGATATTAGCTGCTCTCCCATACCTCTTATATTGCTCTTTCTTTTAGATTTCTCTTTATGAACTGGTAGTGTGTCAAAATTAATTCTATTACTGGAATGTGTGTATGGATATATGACTTTGTACTAAATGTTCTCAAATTATGCAATGAGTTAAATCTCCAAATTGACGTGTGGCATGTAACGGCTTCAGATGCCAAGAAAGCATGATACTTCTTGGCAAGTTACTTGATATACAGTTTGGTATGAGCTTGAGAAACAAAAGCAATAATACACTCAAAGCTATGTGACAAAGCTCAAGTCATGTGAATCAATCCTCACTGAGAAATGCATAATAAAAGGATAGAGACAAAATAAATGTACTACCTATTACTTGGAAACTCATGGTAGTAGTTTGATACATTTACTCCTAGGTAGGTAAGGTAAGGTACATCCATGACAATGAAATTACACAAACCCATTGGTGGTTGGCGGAAATCAGAAAGGAACTAATTAGGCTTCTGCATGTTCTAAGAACAAATTTGATTCTGCCATCTTAATCTTTCTTTGCAACACATAATAAGGAATATGATTATCCCAGGCAGTGGATTTGGAAATGCATAATAGACTTTTGCATGATATTATGGGTGAATTTGGTTTCAATAACTTTCTCTGCCCCAGACTTTTGCATGATATCATGGGTGAATTTCTTTTCAGCGATGTTAAACTTCTTCACGCCCTCAGCATCCATGTACTCCAAACCTATCTTCTAAGCATGTAATGCAAGAAAAAAATAAATTAAAACTAGATAGCAGACAATAAAGGCAGAGACTCCACCTTAGATGCAAGAATACTACACAGTGACAGAAGCAATAAGGAACTGAATAAGATCAGGTTAAGGTCCTCGTATATTCTCATTATTAACTTAGTACATAAGTGCATTAATCAAATTTCTTTAATCCTATTGTTTTGACAGGCATCCAACACCAGAAATGGAGCTGGTGGTTCTTGTGGCACCGGAGTGTCAAACTCACAACCAAATCTGGTAAAAGTTTGCTCTACATTTTGAACTTGATTTTTGTTCATTTACGCTTTTACTACTGGATTTAGTAGTTTCAAATATGGGTTTGTATTTTGCAAAATTCGAATTTGTATTTGTTTCAAACATTTAATCTATCACAGGCATCCAACACCTGAAATGCAGCTGCTGGTTTTGGTCGCACCGGAGTGTTAAACTAACACCAAATCTAGTGAAAATTTGATCTAAAATGTATTATACATTTTCAACTATAAATTTATTTTGTTTTACTTGGATTTTTATTTTGTTTTAACTTGCATCATCAATGCTTGTAGGCTAACAATAGTAATAGAGGTGGTGTGGGATTTTCAGATTCCATTCTCAGTAGATTACCTAGAGGTTCAGGCACCTGTCCTTGGATGAGCAAGTATAGTCCTTGTTGTAACATATCTTTGTAGAAGTGAAAATGTATTTAGTACTGGCTTCCTGCCCCTTTTTGTATATGTTTTAGATGAGCAACTAGAATGCTCGATATAGCATAGCTTTGTGGGAGGGACAATGTATTTTGTAGTGGCAATATGCCCCCTTTCGTATAAGTAATGCATGAGCAAGTAAAGTGCTTGTAAAATTAATTTGGGTCCAGTCTCTCTACTGGTGCCAGACTTGGTTAAATGATGGGTTTTAAGTCGTGGTTAGACTTGGTTACAATAATATTCATGAAGCTTGTTCTTGATAACTCCCTATTAGAGTTATATTTCTTGCAAGTTTTACATCGTTTTGTGTGCTTTTCGGGTTGATAATCTTTGTTTTACACTATGATTAGAGAGAAAACGTAGAAGTTTAGCTCTAGGCATTAGTTTGTAAATCATAGCGTTTCTCATATGATTTTATGTATTTTTGTCACGTTTGATCGCACGGGTTGTGTTTCATGTTGTTTTGACAGGAAACGGAGCTTGGGAGATGAAGCGGAGAGGAGAAACGAGTATTGGAGATTATTAGGGAGCTAAAACGGAGAAGAAATCGCGAAGAAAATAGTGTAGAGACATGAAGAGGGGAGGCACGTGTCATTTAATCAAGTTTGTGTAATGACACTTTAACCCCCCTCCCCATACTTAGCCAAAATTTGGAGGAGAAAATATTTTACCAACTCACTGTTTCCGCGATCATAGTGGATGGTCGTAGGATTTAAGGAGATCACACGATCAGAGATAAGATCTGAGCAGATCACACGACCAGAGATAAGATCTGAGCAGATCACACGATCAGCTTTAAGGAGGTCGTGCGATCTGCTTAAGAAAAAATACATGGACGGGGAAGGAAGGAAAATAGGAGATTGACTTCTACAAGGATATCAACGTGAAGAGAGGAGATTCATTCAAGATTCACTCTGCTAACGGGAGAGAAGGAGGACGGACACACGCACAAGATGAGGACTCCTCTTCCATTGAAGCTCTAGGTTTCATCATCTTCTTCTTCTTCTCTCTCAATATTTGTATGGAGAAACTTGTAAGTCTTGTTTGGTTGATTATTATTAGCTAGACATTTTGCTAGGCGTCTCTTTGAGAGCCTAGGGTTCATGTAAACGATGATATTTTTCCGGAGTTGATCTTTGCTTCATGATTTCTTCTTTTGAATCAATTCTAGTTTCTAGTTTAACTGTCATACTTGAAGGACTACATTGAGCCCAAGCTGAAACGCTAGTCTAGTATTTTACTTCAGTATTTTGCTTTAGAATTTTCGTTATGTTTTCGTACGTTTTGTGATTGTTGGACTTGGTGGATTGTGTGATGTTTTTTTTATTAAATTCGAGGTTTCTTTTTGGTTCTTTACTCGGAATAGGACTAGGTCGAACCGACAGGGTTAGTGGTATAAAAGAGGTGTAATATTTTCTAAAATAAAATAAGAAGAAAATTTTACCCTCACTCTTTCTCTCTTGCGTTTTTTTGTTCGTTCTTGTGTTTTTGCCGTGAGTCACCCATAGGGTAACATCTATTCCATCTCTTTCTATCCAAACTGACTTTTGTCTCTATTCACTACGTCACTTTGACCAAATATTTTGGATATCAATATGATGAAACTTTTTGATAATATTTTCATGATGTTGTAGAGTAAAAGTTGTTCTATAATACGGTGAAAAAACTATCAAAAAATTTCATCGTCTTGCAATCGAAATCACGCGGTCAAAGTGACTCAAATAATAGTCAAAAATGTCAAATGGATAGAAAGAGAGGGAACGGAGTGATAAAACAAACAATGTCAGTGGACCGTTAAAATTTTGTTGGTTACAACTATAGTGGTGATTTTATCATGTCGCCAACACTTTAGTCCCAAAAAATCAAAAGCTCTACTATGGAACTCTCAATGCCGAGGGGGGGGGGTGCTGCCACTAAAACAGGTATGTGTAGATAAGAGGATAACTATGAAGTTAAGAATATAGGCCCTTGGTTTACTTGGACTAATAAAATAACCAATTCAATGCCTACCTTTGAGCGACTTGATAGGGATTGGATTAACTTAGAGTGGCTGGATGCTTTCCCACAAAGTACCCAGCAAAATCTTGGTTTCTACTCCTCTGATCACTGCCCTGTCCTGCTTAATACCTAACCCAAAATTGTATCAACTACAAGGATTTACAAGTTTGAAGCCTGGTGGACTCGTCATCAGGATTGTCATGAACTTGTTCAGTAAATCTGGTCGCTTGAGATCCCAGGATCCCCCCTTTTCAAGTTACAACAACTTCTAAAGATAGGGGTCAAGTCTATGAGCCTTTGGTCTAAATGCAATGGATCGTTGATGGCGCAGATTGAGGCTACCAGACGTGAAACGCTGCACTTTCAAAATCAATTGCCTGATCCATCTGCTCTAGGGAACTTTCTTAAATCTAGATGCACATTAGATCAACTTCTTCTTAATCAAGAGATTTATTGGGCGCAAAGAGCTCATTGTAAGTGGCTTAGGTATGGAGATAGAAGCACAAAATTCTTTCATACTTCCACCAAGATCAGAAGACATAGAAATCATATTTGGGCCATTAAATCAGGGCAGGGCCATGACCTTACCAGCCAAGAGGACATTATGAAAGAATTCCTCTTGCATTTTAAAGAGACTTTCAAACCTGATCATGACCATAGAGACTATTGTGAATTCCCAATTTTGAATCAAATTGGAACCTCCTTGAAGCCTCTGCAAGTTTCTTACCTTCAAAAGCCCTTCACGGCTAAGGAGGTCACCCAAGCAGTTTTTTCAATGAGTCCCTTGAAAGCCCCGGTGCCAGATGGCATCCCCCCTATCTTCTTCCAGAAATATTGGCCCACCATCACCTCTTCTGTAATCACTGTTGTGCTTTCCTATCTAAACTCTGGTTTTATGCTATGGGAAACAAACAAAACTATTGTTGTTCTTATCCCCAGGAAGGATAATCCAGAGTTAGTCCAGGACTTCAGGCCCATAAGCCTCACCAACGTGATATACAGAGTTATTTCAAAAGTTTTAGCAAATAGGATTAAACAAGTTATCACTAGCATTGTCAGGGAGTCCCAATCTGGGTTTATTCCGGGAAGGCTAATCCATGATAATTCAGCTTTTGCCACTGACCTAATGCCTTACTAAAGGAAATCATCCCAGCAATGAGGGTTTTGGTTGCCTGAAGATTGATATGTCAAGGGCTTTTGATAGGGTAAGGTGGGACTTTCTTCAACATGCCATGAGGAGGTTTGGCTTCCCTGACTCTTTTATCATACTTGTCATGGGATGTGTCACAACCTCCTCTCTTGCCATTAAAATTAATGGCTCCCTTTCTGATTTCTTCACCCCAACCTGTGGTCTTAGACAAGGAGATCCTCTTTCTCCTTTCTTATTCATTCTCACTGCTGAAGCTCTTTCATGGGCTCTTATAAGAGCTGAGGAGGGCAAGCTCATTACAGGAATCCACCACTCACCAAATGGCCCTTCTATCACACATCTGCAATTTGCAGATGACTCCATCTTTTTATTCAAGATTGAGGAACACTTAGGCCAAAACATAAGAAAAATCTTTGAAGATTACTGCAACCAATGAGGGCAGGTTATAAATTTTAATAAATATGGCTTAACTGTAAGCACAAACTGATATTTTCACACAAAAATGGTCCTGGATGCTCAGCTGTATATTAAAATTAGGGATAGTTTGGGTCAATATTTAGGCTTACCACTGGAAGTGGGGGTCTGTATGGATTCTATTGTTACTCAAACCCTTAACAAAATTGAGGACATATGTGCAGGTTGGAAAGGCTGCTACCTTAACAAGGCTGGCAGAATTACTCTTGTCAAATTTGTCCTCACAAGCCTCCTTATCTACCCTTTCTATAATGTTAAGTTCCCACTTAAGAGCATTAGAAGAATCAATCAAATCCTGGCTTCTTTCATTTGGAGAAGGTCTTCCTGTCAGAAGGGTACCCACGGGGTGGCTTGGAAACATATGTGTAGGCCTTATGACATGGGGGGCTTGAATATTAAGGCCCCCCATTTTATGTATAAGGCTCTCTTGGCTAAGCAAGCTTGGAGAATTGCTACTGATCGTAACAATTTAATCTCCAAGTATTTCTACTCCAGATACTGTAAAAGGAAAGATTTTCTTGATAGGAAAACTTTTGAAAAAGCCTCCAAGGTCTGGACCTGCTTCTCTTCTGTCAGACAATTAGTAAGCCAGGGGTTACAGAGGGATGTGAGAAATGGAACCTTGATTAGGGTTAAGCAGGATAAGTGGATACCTGATACTCCTCCTCTGTCCTCTCTAAGTAGTCTCCAAATTGAGGAGGATGAAAGGGTGGCTGACTGGATTTCCATTGATAGAACTGGCAGAAGGATTTTGGAAGATGAAAAGCATAGACAATTGCCTCAGTGGCTTAGAAAGAAAATTGTTTCTGTCCCCCTTGCTAGGACAAACCAACAAGACTCATACAAGTGGTCCTTCTCTTTATCAGGGGATTTCTCAGTGGCTACTGCTTATAAGAAATTGTTTAGAGAGGATTTCTGTGGTAAATTAGCAAGTGCTAAGGTTGAGGAGTGGAAGGGCCTCATTTTGAACTTCCCATGGAAATGTTTTTGGAAGATGAAACTTCCTTTTAAAATTATTTTCTTCCTTTGGAAAGCCTTAAATGATAAACTCCAAACAAATCTTAAGCTTAGTAAATTTAGGAACTCCCATCCCAATGTCTGTTCTCTTTGTAAATCACATGAAGAATGTGTGGATCATCTTTTCCTCCGTTGTGCATTTGTGAAGCCTCTTTGGTCCTTTTCTGACATTTCCATTCCTCATTATCCCGGCTTAAAAGAATTACTTCTTAATATTCTTAACACCCATGGCATGCAAGACTCTCCAAAGAAGCTCTGTTGGATTGGAGCAATCACTTGGTCTACATGGCTCTATAGAAATTCCCTAGTCTTCAACAAAGAAGACCATGATGAAAACTGTGACTTTCCCTCTTCCTTGTTTAGAGCCAAAGTGATGGAGAGTCAATTCATTGAAGCTTGGATTCTGCAACGCAAAGAGCTGCATGACCAACGTCTAGAAGTCAAGAGAAATGAGATTAGGTTTGGGAAAAGCTGCTGCAAAGAAGAAAAAATAGAGATTTTGGTCTGGACTTCCAAGAAAAGGAAGAAGAAGACAGTCCATTGGTTTGCTCAAGAACATGGGAGGGTTCTCACTTTACAGAAAAAATCAGGCTGTTGGAGATTTCCCTAACATGATTTTGGATACAATTATTGATGTTGTTTGATTCCTTCACGATAGAAATTTTAATCATTTTAAGGTTTTCACTAACAGCTCCTGTGTTTACCATCTTCTTTACCAGTTGCAAGAGCTCACGCAGGAGAAGGAATTGAAATGGCCCGGGGTGTGGAAGAGAAAGCTGAACGACTTCAAGATTATTAGCTCTTCCCTTTGCTGCTTATCATGTAATTTTCATACGGAAAGTTTCAAGAAAAAGTTTATGTAAATTATTTCTAGGAACTTATGTTTAGCTAGGTTGGATGGTAAGAGGGTTCCAGACATTGGCCTCTGTTTTGGATTGTGATATCCGTTTTGTTTGCTTGGTTATAAAAAAAAAAAAAAAAAAAAGAGATAACTATGATTTATTAACTATAAACATATTACTATGCAAAACTAAGGGGAGGGGAAGGGAGGGGGATGTAGAATTGGTTGTTGTTCTGTCCTGCCAGCCATGTCCCAACTTGCCATGTCAATTACAGCAGCCAATCACTTTGAACATTTTTAATAGTGGTGGGTTCTGCTGTAAAAGTGGTTAAGTTATGACATGGTTGGGACATGAGAGTTGGGATGCATAGCATTTAGCCAGCTCCACGTCATCGTTAAAAATATTAACAAGTATGTGTGGATAAGAGGATAATTATGAATCATTAACTATAAACCTATTTATATGCAAAACTAAGGGAGGGGGGGGGGGGACAGCCCCTACGGAATTGGCTGTGGTCCCGTCCCTGCCAACCATGTCCCAACTTACCATGTCAATTACATCAACCAATCACTTTGAACATTTTTAATATAGTGGTGGGTTCTGCTATAGAAGTGGGTAAGTTATGACATGGTTGGGACATGAGAGTAGGGATGCATAGCATTTAGCCAGCTCCACGTCATCGTTAAAAATATTTTTTACTCTATCCATGGACAAGATCTAGTTTATTAATGACAGGTTTAATTTTGGGGACTAACTGAATTGGATTGGATCAAATTTAGTGAATTATAATAAGATATTTAATTACTTAATGTATACCCTCAGTATGTCGAAACTCTCACATTGCAACCCCCATTATAGAACTAGCTTATTGAAACCCCTATTTGCAAAGAAAACTTCAATTTCAAACTGGTAAAAGTATTTCGTCCCACAGTTAACGGAATACCGTTAGTTGACTATCACGTCCTATTATTTTAAGGGAAAAATTATCCATGCCCTTTTATGTATGAACCGAAATAGCTTCATCGTAATCACCACCACAACAGCCACTATCCCGCCACACAACCCAGTGTCCGGCGAGGCAAACCCAACATTTCTTAATTTCTGTCGATCCAATCTAAAGGGAAAACAAGACTCATTGCTTCCCCAGTTTCTACATTCGAGCCTCTAACTAATGGACACAACGCCGACCATCACAGTCCACAAACCTAACCATAAGCCTGAATCCTATCCCTGCTTCAAAAAAATGCATGCCTTAAAACATCCGAAATCGAATGATGCCATACAGAGTCTACAATCCAGAACCAATTTGTTCAACAAGTTTGAATTTTTGTTTGATTTGGTTTCGATTTTCAGGTTCCATCTCAAATCAATATCAAACCCAATCAACGGATTAAATCTACAAAACCAAATGAAATCGATAACAAGCTGTGGGTTCTCTGAATAGACCAAGTATAAACTCGATTTGAACGCACTTGTCCCTGTTTCTCGTTACATAGCTTCAAAAAAACCGTGATTTGGATTAGAGAAAGATTAGTAGGGATACGAAGCAGGATAGAGGGAGAGACACAGCAGAGAAAGATTGAGAGGGGACTTGCTTACCAGAACCGGACTTGTATTGACTTATTTACCCCTTTTCCAAGGATGGTGTTTGGATGTAATTTTTTATCAGTTTGAAAGTGACGTTTTTTTTTTTTTTTTTTTTTTTTTTTTTTTGCAAATGGGGGTTTCAATAAGTTAGTTATAGAACCGGAGTTGCAATGTGAGAGTTTTGGCATATTAGACGTATGCATTAAGTGATTAAGCCTAATAAATATTGTGATTGGTTTTGTGCGGTATTAATTCAATAAGAAGTACTAGCTCTGTTTCTTCTCTTTCAGCCTACTTTACTTTTTGTCACTATTCACTGGGTCACTTCGACCCGGTAATTTGATTAGCAAAACGATACAAAAATTTGGTAATTTTTGCATGGTCTTCTAGAGTAAACTTTACTCTACAACACCATTACGAGTTAAAAAGTCAAAGTAGGACGATCCAGAAGAAACAAAGGTAGTAACAAATAGTTCAATGTAGCTAGTCTTCTCATGTAAAAGTTGATTGAATGACTGCATTCTAATTTGTGCACGAACGGAGTAGTAGAATCTATATAATAAAATAGGACAATTGATTTTAAAATGCTATGTTGCATCTATGGTACCCATAGTTTGATTTTACTGTGAATCTGTTACCCTTAATTTCAATTTCAACATTTGTAGTACCCATTCCAACCGTGGTACCCACCGTTAACTTTTCATCAGTATGTTGGATGGAAATATGTAAAAAGACTAGTGTGCCCTTAATTCTCACTCCACGATTTTGTAAACTATTTTTTTTATAGAATATTGAATTGATTTATGTATATATATATATATATATGTGTATGTATGTATATATGTATGTATGATGTATATGTAAGAAAATTATTTGCCACAATAATAATTAAAGTTTTAATTATTTTACTTACAACTACATTTATAAAATCTTACTTATATTAAATTTAATTATTACTTGTCATAAAAAAAATTAACAAAGTTACTATAATTTTTTTATCGAAAGAAATAGTTATAGTGATAACTTAACCGGAAAATGAATTTTATTTTATTATTTTTTTGAAACAAATGATTATTTTAAGGGTAAAAGACAAAAATCACCCCTCGAGTATGGGGTATATACAAAAACACCCTTCGTGTTCGGTGATATACAAAAACCACCCTTCTCACTAATAGCGCACTAACGGATGGGTAAGAAGACATATTTACCCTCATTTTGGCAAAAAAAGCCAACACTATAGTACCATTTTTTTCTTTCTACCCCAATTTGTAACCTAGATGCATCCAGCGCTTTCCCCACCTCTCTTTCACTCTGCCCTCCGCCACCATCGACAGAGATCTCTCTGTCTCTCAGCCTTCCACCACCATCAAACCCACCATCAGCTCTCACAGCCCTCTTCTTAGCCAGGACAATCAGTCAATTGAGGGTCATAAGAGCCAGGCGAATCTAACAAGAACGCAATGGTCGCTTGTCCGGTCGTCTACCATACGATGGTCAATTCAGAGCCTCTCGTCCGCCAACGAGATCTCGCCGGAGGAACAGGACATCGAAGAACAGAAGCCCCACAAGCCCGGTCCAGCCCCTGTCAGGACCGACCCGAAATCAAACCGGTTCTTCCCTGTTCTCGGCCTCATCGGACTAACCTCTAGAGCGACGACATACCCACATCGGAGACCTTCCTCCTCCTCGTCGCCATCGCCCTCTTTTTTCGCCGGTAAGAACAATGAATTGCTTAACTGATTTTTCTCGATTTCGAGGCAGTTATGTCGGGACTACACAATCAGGCTTGGGTTCTCGAAGAATCATCACAAACCGGTCTAATGGTTCATCAGAGAACCAACAATTGCGAGAACAGAGGAGAGAGACAACGACGACGACGCCATTGTTCGAGAACAGTATCCTTTTATTCTTCTTCCTTCTTCTTAAGTTCAAGCTCTGTTCGAAGATTTCATTTTGGAGTCAGATTCCCTAAGCTTATCAGGTATTTCTAGATTCAAAAAATTTGTGTTTTTTGAGTTTTTTTGCAGTTCTTAGCTAATGTGTGGAATTGGTGTTGCTTTTGTGAGCAATTAGCAGTTTAGTAGCTATTTCTCTTGGTTTGGTTTGTAACTTGTATGGTTTGGAATTGATTCACGAAATTGGTTTTGTTCAATTTCTGGGTTGTAATTTCGGGGAATATGATTTTGGGTTGATAGGTTCTAGTAATTGAATTTCAGATGAGTTGTTTGTGTATGTGTTTGTGTTGTTGTTGTTGTTGTTGTTGTTGTTGTTGTTGTTGTTGTTGTTGTTGTTGTTGTTGTTGTTGTTGTTGTTGTTTGTTTGTGTTTGTGTTTGCGGTGGAGGTGGACAAGAACACCCAGAACACTATGAACAAGAACAAAATAAACACAAATAGGGACAAAATAGTCATAAAAGAAGTCAGATTGCACCCCTCTCTTAACTGACATTAACAGAATGGTGGTATTTGTCCAACGATCGTTAGTGACAGGGGTGGTTTTTGTATATCCCCGAACACGAAGGGTGTTTTTGTATATGCCCCATACTCGAGGGGTGGTTTTTGTCTTTTACCCTTATTTTAATATATAAAATAATAAATAACATAAATTTTAAATCTAATGGTAAATAACATTCTTAAATATTTAGCGCTACTAAAAAATATATTGGTATAAGTTGTTATTTTGTAAGAAATTAAAGGGAAAATGAGGGGCACAAATGTCTTTTACATATTTCTATCCAACATATGAACGAAAAGTTAACGTAATGTACCACCGTTGTAACAAATTGAAAGTATGGACACGGTGTATGCTGCAATTGAAACTGTGGGGTACCAAATCCACACAAAAAGCAAACTATGGATACCACAAATGCAATTTAGCCACTTTCAAATAACTTGTTATCCATTGCATGCAATTGATCTCATCCCTTGAATCTCATCCTTTATAAGAAATATTTCATTAGAAAAGTAAGTGAGGAAATTTGCAACTTTCACAACAAAAGCTCTTAAATATTATAAAAAGCTCCTGCATTTTTTATTACGAATCCTTTGCGTTAGTTTTGTTGTACTCTGAGGTCGTTCAGAATTTAACGAATCTTTTGGTTATTAATTTTGTTGAGCTCTCAAGTCGAGCAGACATTTTACTAGTAGAACAAAAATCCAAATCGTTTTTTTTTAAGAACCACTTGGTTAATTGATGCGAGTGCTTTGATAGTTATTTAACCCCACATTTAGGGAGAAAAATTGATTATAATATACTCTAATTCGAATTTCATAAATTTCGGAAAAAAAGAATAAAAAAAATACTGCAATTTTCCTTCTTAATATCTGTAATATTAGTTTGGTCGTGCCCTGTGTGGACACATGTTATCCTCTAGTAGATACACATTTGTCCACTGAATGACTCACTATGTTCTATTCCTATTTTTTACGGAGTGGCCACTTTTTTGCAGATGAAATTGAGAGTCTGGACATGAATTGTTAAGTGATTGTGCATTAGTAACTTTCCACTGAGTGTATGCCAAATTGTTGCATAGAGTATCTTTTAGGCTTTAGGCTCCAATATGTGGGGGAGAGTTAATTAATCTACATACTTAAATAATCACTTCAGATTTTTTTTTTCTTTATTTTTTCTTGTGAAAACACTTAACGTCAAGTTCTACGCACTAATTGGATTAGACTAAATTAAACTTTACAGTTAGAATTCGATTGAATTAGCTGAACTATAATAATGATGTGACTGAATTGGCTGGATTAATACCCTCATGTTAGGGGGATATATTTGGGGATACTAAATACTATGTTTTCACTATTTAACAACGTTATTAAAATTAATCAAGTACAATCAAACAAATATTAACTAATATATGAACTATTTAGTGCAATCCCTGCTCATAATGTTGATCCTAGAAAACAAAACACCCAAGTTATTGAAAAAATCTCTTGCAAAATTATATGATGATCCCCCCTCACTCTTCTCTTTAGTTGTAATTATTAGTAGCGGAATCCAGTCAATAATGCGAGTTTTTAACCTTAATAATGTTAGATGAAAAAATTATTCCCAATCTCGAGTTCCTTCCAAACTATTTCCCTGAATAAGGTTTGGGCTTCCACGTCACTGCCAGCTCAACTTTAATAAAGTAATTACATATTTATATTTGCCCTTTCTTGCATCAATTGAAAGGTAAAATCGACTGAGAACCATAATGGTCCCTTGCAAACGGCATAATTTGAACACACTTTAAACTCCAGGTGTTCATCTTCACCAGCATGATTGTAAAATGTTGTATCCTTAGATACTCTATATCATATTCCGGCAGCCCCCTCATTTTAGTATGCAAGCATCACAATCCAAATTTCTTCGACAAATTCTGAGTACATCTGATACTTAGATTACATCTCAAATTGCAATTGCTAACAGAATCTCCATAATTATAAGTATTGCTCTGACCCCTTTAAGAAAAATGCCAATCTTATTGTATGCCATGAATTAAACATTTGAAAGAACCAACGTTGGATATCAAAGATGAGGCATATTATAAATATGTTGAAAAAAAACAAGTGTTGCGATCAAGGACCTGATAGCTTACTCACCAACGGGAGTCCACAAAATGACATTTTAGTGAAGTTAGAACGGAAACGATAACTTACAACTGTGTTTTCACGACGAGTTAGAACCATCAAATATTCTATGACTAAGTTATACTTATCATTACAAAAGGAAAACGCGTTTATTACAAAAATCCAAAGATTAAAGTCTCTTGGACTGTAACAATTTCACAAAACAAAAAATCTCACAATAGTCCTAAAGTAATAGTAAAATTTTCTAACTCAAATACACTAGGAAGGATGACAATCACAGTGACCTCCAAGTAAAACAAGTCCGGCAAAAGCAAGGAGGTAAATATTAGTAGATGCTATAATACTATATTAAGTTAGCACTATGACTAGTGTGAATGATATTACAGAGACAATTATAATCATATTTGAATTTTATTAATTTTTTCCTATATCTCTCTCCTATGTGGAAGATTATGTTGCAGATTACACTCTATATTGGGTATTAGTTTAGAGGGAACACTAGATTGGGAATTGTTTTTCAATTCAGCAGCATTATTCAGGTAAAAGACTCCAATAATGCGGTCAAACATCGACCATTATTTCTAGTCTTTTTCTTTTTTTGGGAAACATTATGTTTAGTTTCCTGGGCTCCTCATATTGATATTTTTTGAATAGAAGACAATAAGGGATATATGCATTGAATATTTAGGTCTTTTTTCTTGAGGGGTTTGAATCATAGTTTGGAACACTGTACCGGACGTCGTTTCGTTTTTATTACTGGAATGAAACACTTCTGTACCATTATTTTTCGGTGATCCGTTTGGGAATAATTTTCTTAAATGATATGATTGTCCAAAAGTTTTTATATTTTCACAATTACCCAACTATTATTTATTTAGTTTTCAAAATAAGCATAAAACATGCATTTTTTTACTTAACTTTAATTTTTATTCTTAACTTTGGCTAAAATATAGTATGCAATCAGTGAACGAAAATGAAAAATTAACTATATATTTAGAAAATCAAAATAACTTTTATGTTTTTTTGCCTTTATATAAAGGCCCTAAAACTTGGTTAAATACAAACAGGATCCCGATCGAAATCCATCCAAATTTCGCTGTATCGTCCAAAACACCCCGAAACATATGAAATAGGCCGAAACTCAACGGTACGCATCGAATTTCAACCCGGTATGTAATGGTACCGGTTATACTTCGTTTCAAGACCGAAACGGAAGGAATCGGCCGAAACAGAACAAAATTTCAAACTGTGGTTTGAATATTAAAGTTCTGCGTGGGCATAAGATTTTGTCTAATTTTAATCTCGGTCAAGGATTCATTAACGATTAATTGTATCTAAAATTTTAATTAATATTTCTTTTAAGAGTTTAGTCAAAAAATATAAACTTTCTCTTCTCCAGACTTACAAAATTGTAAGGCCATCCCCAACATGTTGTAAAACAGACATAAAGTGGGCGCGGGGTGCAGTAGCCAGGCTGTTGGGGTTGACTTAAATCAAACTTGGTAATGACTTGAAGTCAAAGTCGGAAGAAAAGAACATGGAATGTTTCCATTGTTGGTGGCGGTTGCTTTATGGCTTTGTGCACAAGTCACTGTTTGCCACACATGGCATCATATATAAAGGATGGTGCTTTTTGGTTAGTATGTACACACACGGGTTAATTAGTATAAGTAGTGTTTTTTGTGTGTGTCTCGGGTGGGGGTTTGTTTGGCGGTCGCCGTGGCCACGGCGTGCAATGTAATTGGGTTCTCATCTCCATAAAATATCGAGTTCTGGCCGTGGAGGTAGCTAGCGGGTTTGTTCCGGATTCGTTAGTGAACCACGTTAAATATATGTCTCGTTCTTGTTTTGCTTTCGTCCTTCTTGCTTGAAAACCCCCAGGTTATAAGAAACTGGTATCAGAGATCTGAAATAGGAGTTCTGTAACAACAACGTCGGGGATCCAAGATAAGGGTGGCGCCAAGAGCCAGAGTTTCACGTTTTGGTGGAACTCAAAGCTAAGGTTTTGCGATTCAGGTGGAAAGGTCTATCGGGAGGTTGGGTTTCGAGATTCCGCCAAGAACGGTGTCTAGTTTGGCGATCAAGATCGATCTGTTCGTGAGAGAGAAGAAAGTAAACCCACCATCTGAAGCCCATGGAGGGGGCTATCCGGGCTCGTTTCTGAGAAATCTTGCACACATCTAATTAGGCGGGCAAGGAATCTGAAAAATCCAGCACGCATTCGGTACTGGCGCGAATCTGGCAGTTCACGCCCATCTGGCGTTCTGGCGATTGACGGCAGGCGCAATCTGGCTCCCGGCGTGGAGCATCTGGCATGTGAATTGAATCTTGATCTAGATCATGCATTGCAAGAACTCGTAGGAGTTGGAGCAACGACATGGAGCATCCGACGCGTGATATTTCTGGCACGCGCATTTAGTTCTGGTTCTGGCTCGCATTATGCAAGAGTCTGTTCTTGCGTGCATCCGTTCGGGTTTTGGAGCGTGTACCATGACACACATTGAGCTCGCATCTAGCGCAATCTGTTTCTAGCGAGCATCTGCCGCATCTGAGGAATACGGGGCGCATGAGGCATGAAAATTCTTCTGGCACTCATCGCAAAGTGAATCAGGTCTCGTAGCGATATATGGGCATTACGTCATGGTGCATCGTCTGGCGCAATTGGGCGCATCGGAAATACATTCGGTCCTGCTTTCTCAGTGAATGTATTCGAGTCTGGTTATGGGGTGGAGCACTTTTTTTTCTTCTAGAAGTGTATTCGCATCGGGCGCATTCGTTGCAGGAACGCATGGTAGTTGGAGCAACGATTTGGCAATTCGGATTTGGCGTACAGCTGCGAAATATGTATTCGAGAAGGCGTGCTCGTTTCACGTTCAAGGAGACGCATTCGTTTCAGGTTTGAGGAGAGAAGAATCAGGTTCTGGTTTCGGGTTGCTGAGATGATTCAAGTCAAGGTGGAGATTTGTTGGGGTTTACTTAAATCAAACTTGGTAATGCCTTGAAGTCAAAGTAGGAAAAAAAGAACATAGAATGTTTCCATTTTTGGTGGCGGTGTCTTTGTGTCGTTGTGCACAAGTCACTGTTTTCCACACATGGCAGCATATATAAAGGATGGTGCTTTTTGGTTAGTATGTACACACACACGGGTTAATTAGTAGCAATAGTGTTTTTGTGTGTGTCTCTGGTGGGGTTTTGTTTGGCGGCCGCCGTGGCTGTTGTGGCCACGGCGTGCATTGTATCCGGGTTCTCATCTGAATAAAATATCGGGTCTTGGCCGTGGAGGTAGGTAGCGGGTTCGTTCCGGATTCGTTTGTGAACCACGTTAAATATTTTCCTCGTTCTTGTTTTTCTTTCGTCGTTCTTGCTAAATACCCCGAGGTTATAAAAAACTGGTATCAAAGATCTGAAATAGGAGTTCTGCTACAACACAGGCAGAGCGACATGCATGGGCGCTCCACAGTCCCTCTTTGTCTCTCACTCTCTCATGTTGTCTCTTTCCAACATCATGGGAAGCCGTTCATTTGTTTTGCTAAATATGACGACTCTATTGGATGCCTGGATGGGTTCTAGGGGGTTATGTCTTAGGAAGACCTCCATCACTATAAATGACCTACTGATGTTGTTCATGTGCCATGAGATCTCGTTACATCATGATAATGCTGGTTGTGGCCCAAGTCTACGTGGGCGTCTAGAGATGGATTAAAACAAGGGACTTGAAATCTTGGACGTTACCTTCGATCCAAAAGTTAGATACATTTTTTGGGAAAAATATATTCACAATGCAATTGAAAGAGAGACAATTGGCCGTCTAACCTCACCCCAATTTGAAATGGAGGGTAGATGTCCAATATGAATAAGGGCAAGGTTAGAAATCAAAGATGGAATTCGGGGAAGGTTTTAGTGCAAATTTTATAATTGAGAGAGGTTGTGTGTTTTTTAGATTCTTGTATATGGGTTAGCACGTCAGGCTTTATGCCATAAATAGCAGGGGCGGAGCAATAGAAGCAGGGGATTATATCCCGCATTACACTCTCCATAATCGTGAAAAAATTCAGCACGACTAGGATAAGGATTTATGGCCCTACTGGCAATAAGTATGTTGGAATAATGTCTTGAAGCTTAGAAGATACTCAATGGAGCAATGGAGAAGTGAAGTCAATGGTCTTTGTATGAAGACAAGAAGTCTTCGCACGAAGACATCCCAGACTTAGCTAAATTCAAGAATCTTCCCAGAATAGCAATCTGTGAGAAAGTAGGAAGGCCTTCGTATGATGATAATTCGTCTTCGCACGAAGGGTCTTTGCACAAAGGGTCTTCGTACGAGGACAGTGTCTTCACATGAAGACAATCCTAGAGGCGACAAATAAGGGTTGGGTTGTTTTCTTTTGTATTCGGGGCGGTTTCGGGGGCTATAAAAGGTCCTTTGAACGTATGTAAACATCTCGAGACGTTCCTACTCATTGAATAAAGGTCTTTCTTCCCGTGGACATAGTTAGCTCGATTTGAGCTAGCGAACTAAGTAAAACTTGATTTTCCATCTTTCTTTGATTATTCGTGAGGTGAGTGATAGAGTGAATTGACATAACAAACTGGTATCAGATTTTAGGTCAAGATCAATCCACGAAGAACGATATCCGGATCGATGTTGAGGATTGACAGGTTCACAGGAGGAAACAACTTTAGTATGTAGAAGATAAAGATGGAGGTCTTGCTTAAATCGCAGGGTTTCTGGGCACCTTTGACCATAGAAAAGGGAGGCATGGATGTCAATACATCGGTGTTCAAGGTATTGTAGGAGAACGCAACGGTTATGTGGTGCTTATCGTATGACGTGATCATCGAGATCGCAAATCAGAAGGAAGCGGGTAATATTTGGCTCAAGTTGGAGAGTCTTTACATGAAGAAGAGTCTCACTAGCAAGTTGATGCTAAAGCAAATGCTCTTCACTTTTTGGATGCTTGAAAGTACGACTCTCATGACCATCTTAATCAATTGAATATAATTCTTTTAGATTTGCGTAACATTAGCGAGAAGGTGGATGATGAGGATGTACTTTTGTTATTGATCTGGTTACCTCCATCATATGAAACTTCGTTAAATCAATCATTGTGAACAAGGATGACTCATCTCCAGAGGAGGTCAGATCGGCGCTCTATGCTAGGGAATTCCGCCATAAAGGTGCAGGCACAGGTACAGAGGACCATGCTTCCGGTTTGATGGCAACCGGTGGAAGCAAGAAGGGTAAGAAGAACAAAAAGAATCAATTCTTAGGTTTTAAGTTACCCAAGGATGTATGTACCTTTTTCCAGGAGAAAGAGCACTGGAAGAGGGACTGCCTGAAAGGAGGACAACAGGGACAACATGGATCTGAAATTGTGGTAGAGAAGGAAAATTCATCTGAGGATGATGCAGGTGATGCCACTCATCAACTAGATGCGTTGTTTTCTTGACTTCATGGCTCTTTTAATATATGTTCTAATAGGGAACTGTTTTCAAGCTACAACTGTGCAGATGGAGGATCTTTTTATATGGAAAACGGAGTTGTTTGCAAGGTTATAGGAAAGGGTTCAGTTAGGTTCAAGACTAATGATGGGAAGACATGCACTTCGAAGGATGTTTGACACGTACCGCTTGTCACAAAGAGTCTGATTTCGTTGAGTCGTCTCGAAAACATGGGTTTCAGTTTCTAGGGTGAAGGTGGAGGATTTTGCGTCTAAAAGGACTCGGTTGTGCTACTCAAGGGGGTCAAGGATGGGACTTTGTATGAGCTACAAGGTTCAGCTATCACAGGGTCTTTCGGAGTTGCCTCTCCCGAGATTAAGGATGTTGATCTAATCAAGCTGTGGAATATGAGGCTCAGCCATATGAGTAAACATGGAATGAAGGAAATTCACTAGAAATGCTATCTCACTGGGCATGTGCCTAAAAGCCTGGGGTTTTGTGAGCACTGCGTGTATAGGAAGCTACATTATAGCAACCTACCTAAGGCGGTTCATATAACGAAAGGTACTCTTGATTATATCCATTCGGATTGCTAGGGTCAATCTCGAGTTGAGGCGATAGGCGAGTACACGTAATTTCTGAGAATTATAGACAACTACTCAAGGATGACTTGGATATTCCTTATGAATCAAAAGGGTGAAGCCTTCATAAGATTCAAGGAGTGGAAGACACTAGTAGAAAATCAGGAGGAAAGAAGGTGAAGAGGCTGCGCACGGACAACGGCTTGGAGTTTTGTTCATCATAGTTTCATGGATTCTTCAAGGATCAAGGTATCGCCTGGCATCACACCGTTCGGCACGCACGGCGGCAGAACGGTGTAGCCGAGAGAATGAATCAGACACTCTTGGCAAAATCAAGGTGTATTCTTTCAAATTCAGGTCATTCTAGAGGTTTTCTGTGGAGAAGCAGTTTCCATGGCATGCTATCTCGTGAATCGGAGCCTGCACAGAGGTATAGGATGCAAGATTCCTATGGAAGTTTGGTCCGGTATAGCAGTGGATTACTCGGATTTGAGAGTTTTTTGTTGCGTTACCTATTATCACGTTGATTATGGAAAACTAGAACAAAGAGCTAAGAAGGGATTATTCATAGGTTTCGTAACAGGTGTGAAGGGATACAAGATATGGCAGACAACATGATTATACTTAGCAGAAGTGTAGTATTTGATGAGAGTCTTATGTTGAATAATTCTATGGAGGTGGAGCTTGGAGAAGCAGAGAACAAGGTGGAGGGAGAGTCGGATCCTATTTATCTTAAGGATGCTGAAACCTCTACAACGTCGCCAGAAGCCGAAGGGGAAGAAGGAGAAGAGTCTGATAGTGAGGATTCGTCTCTACTAGAAGAAACGGTTCATCAAAGTATTGCTGAAGGAAGAATAACGAGAGTCATAAAGCCTTCGGCGAGATACAGGGATGACGGTATTGTGGGATTTTCATTACAGGTATCGGAAGAGGTAGATGATGAGCCATCCTCCTACAAGGCCGCTTTAACTATTTCTGAGTCATCACAATGGAATACCGCGATGGGAGAGGAGATGGAGTCTCTTAGCAAGAACTCGACTTAGGAGCTTGTTAAATTTCCAGCGGGAAAGAAAATAGTCAGTTGCAAGTAAGTTTTCAGAAAAAGGAGGGAACTACACCGAGAGAGGGCCTCAAGTATAAGGTAAGGCAGGTTGCAAGAGGGATCAGTCAGAAAGAGGGAGTTGACTACAAGTAAGTTTCTACCCGAGTGCTACTAGTTCTAGTGGCACACCACTACCTAGAGCTTAAGCAATTGGATGTCAAGATAGCTTTTTTACATGGAGAGTTGGAAGAAGAGATATACCTGAGCAAACCATAAGGATTCCAAATTCCCCGAAGAGAGAACCACGTGTGCATGCTGAAGAGATCTCTCTACGGACTTAAGCAGTCACCCAGGAAATGGTACAAGAAGTTTGACAACTTCATGTTGAATATTGGTTACCACAAGTGTGAGTATGATTGCTGCAAGTATCACAAGGAGTTGCGAAGTGGATCACGGATCTACCTAGTTCTATATGTGGATGATATTTTGATCCCAACTCAAGATATCAAGGACATTTGAGAACCGAAGAGGGACCTTAGCCCAGAATTTGAGATGAAGGATCAGGGAGCTGCTCTGAAGCCATTAGGAGTTAAGATCTATAGAGATATGAAGAAGAAGCTCTTCTTTTCACATAAGGGATACATCAAGAATATATAGGCAAGATTTAGGATGTTATCAGAAAAAGCTATATATACTCCTATGGCAACTAACAGTAAGGTAGGAATGTACACCGTTCAGACTGAGGAGGAGAAGAAGTACATGTCCAAGGTTCCATATGCTAGCGCAGTTGGAAGCCTTCTTTATGCTATGGTTTGTACTCTACCAGACATAACATTCGCTTTTAGTGTTGTTATTCTTTTTATGGCTCAACCACGAAAGGACCATTGGCAGGAGGTGAAGCGCATATTCATGTACCTTAAGGGTACGTCAGACATTGGCCTATGTTATGGGGATAATGAAACATCTTGGTAGCTGGGCTCTCGGATTCGGATTATGCAGGGGATATTGATAGTAGGAGATCTATGACTTGCTATATGTTTAATTTGGGAGGTTCTGTTGTGAGTTGGTAGGGGATGCTATAGCCGACGGTGACGTTGTCAACCACGGAGGCAGATTACATAGATGTAACACAAACAGCAAAGGAGGTAGTGTGGCTTAAAGTTATGGTCAATGATCTAGGCCTATATCAAGATCAGGCGATAGTCAATAGTGACTGCTTGAGTGTGATTTGCTTGACTAAGGATCAGATTCATCATGAAGAACAAGGCATATCGACGTCATGTATCACTTTCTGATAAACGAATGCAGGATCAAGGTGAAGAAGGTGGGGAAAGCTGACAACCCCGCTGATATGATCACCAAGCTGGTTCGAAGGAGCAAGTTCCAGCATTGTCTGGAATTGCTCAACATCCTGAGCCAGTGAGCCATTAGGGGCATGTCGGACCCGGCGAGATCCAATGAGTCTCCGTGACGGGAGACATCGAGAGGGGAGAAGACAAGCTTTGTTCAGAAGGAGTAGGAAGCTTCATTGCATACGAGAGACTTCAATTCAGGTGGAAATTTTTTGGAATAATGCCTTGAAGCTTAGAAGAAACTTAATGGAGCAATGGAGAAGTGAAGTCAAGGGTCTTCATAAGAAGACAAGAAGTCTTCGCACAAAGACATCCCAGACTTAGCCAAAACTCAAGAGTCTTCATAGATAGCAATATGTGGGAAAGTAGGAAGACCTTCATACGAAGACTATTTGTCTTTGAACGAAGTAACTTCATACGAAGACAACGTGTCTTCACACAAAGACAATCCTCGAGGCGGCAAATAAGGGGTGGGTTGTTTCCTTTTGTATTCGGGGCGGGTTTGGGGGCTATAAAAGGATCCTTTGGGGTTCTATGAACGTATGTAAAGATCTAGAGACGTTCCTACTCATTGAATAAAGATTTTTCTTCCTGTGGACGTAGTTAGCTTGATTTGAGCTAGCGAACCGCGTAAAACTTGTGTTTGCATCTTTCTTTGACTATTCATGAGGTGAGTGATAGAGTGAATTGCCATAAAAATGTAGTCAAGTATATCGTTGTGCACCTAGTTCGGATAGAGAGACAAGATCCAAGACAAACCATACAATCGTGGTACAGCGACACCTCAGTGTTGCACACAGGGGGATGGGGTAAGTCTAGTGAGGTGTAGGCTACAGTTAAGTCAATTGAGACGCTTGCTAGGGGACTTAACTTTATTTATTGGACAGAGATGTCTTTGGGTAGCTTAACGTAGGATGTTTCATCCTGGAAGTAGGTGGGATTTTTCTTGATCTTTTGATAAGTATAACTTTCATAACAATAAATGGAGTGAGCTAACTGTCTCTTGTGATTTCTAGATCCATGGGACCCACTTTGAGGCTACTCGTGGCTATATAAGGGAAAATTTCCATACGTCGTAGCATGCATAAAGAAGATAACTCTCTAAAGAGTACGCACCCACGCTGAAGTTTCCTCTCTCTTTATCAAAAAAATCAACTTGCTCCCATCCTCCATCTATGCATCTCTCTCATTCAACCATCAAAATTTTGATGTGACCCTATCATGTAATTTGCCCGGCTCCCCATAATAACCTTCACAGTCACTGGGGAAGTATTTGTAATATCCATCCCACATCGAGATATTGTGGATTAGATGTATATATGGTTGGGGGATTCTAATATCGTGTCCCACATCGGAGATTAGTGAGTATGAAATCTGGTATATGGTAAACCTTGACTACTAGCACCTTCAAGGCTTAAGAACTTTTATCTCGTGGTACGGATAAAGAAGTTTTTGGGGGCAGTAATCTGCTCGGGTTGTTACAAATGGTATCACAACCAACCATGGTCCTACAAGGGCTCTGTGGCAGTTTACTGCCACCAAGGGCATATGTTACTGGGCGCACTCGACTAGGACGCCGAGTATATAAGGTTGGGGGATTGTAATATCCGTCCCACATCGAGATATTGTAGATTGGATTAGATGTATATATGGTTGGGGATTCTAATATCCTTTCCAACGTCGGAGAGTTGTGAGTATGAAATCTGGTATATTGTAAACCTTGTGGATTACTACTAGCACCTTCAAGGCTTAAACATTTTTATCCAGTGGTACGGATAAAGAATTGCTAGGACAGTAATCCACTTGATTGTTACAGTAATATTTGACGGAGGATGAAATACAAAAGATATCTCGCATTCACCTACATACTCAGAATGAACACACTCATGCAGTAGGAGGATGTAGGAACGGTTAAAGGCAAACACACCCGAATCGAGATCGCATCTTAATTCCATCCAGGATTGAGATTGCCCTCCGCCAAAACCATGAGTACATCAAGAAAATATTGAGGCACTTCAGAGGTCTCCTTTTGGAGAGCCATCCAGTCTGAAATTAATGCAGGTGAATCCCTCATACCGTAAGACTATTATAGGAGTGGGTGCCAACTCACAGTAGATAGTGCATACCCTCTATAACTGACCAAAGATTCATTAAGGAAGCATTTGGAAGCTCAATATTTTAAGTTAATGTTTTTCATTGTAGAAATTTCATAGTCTTATTTGATTTGGCATATATGTTAACTTGAGACCGTTTTATAGAGATGTTGCATTTTCCACGTCTTTTTATATATATTATATGATTTAGTGCATTTTTCATCAGCGGTACGATGTCTTATTCTTCGGAGATGTGTTTTAGGTACCGTTAATGGCATCACAATAATCATGTCAATGACATGGAGCACAAAGTGGTGAAATCAAGCGGTCAAGGAAGAACTATGGAAGATCGTGTGAAATCGAGCAAGGAAACGAAGGAGGGAATGTAATCACATCAAGTGTGGCATCGACGTTCGAAGAAGCTCGAAAATTGAGCGGATATCACAGGATGTCGCACAGCGAAATGGTGATGAAAAGTAGGAAAAGCAAAAGTGCACAATCTAAACTATTTTTGCTATACTGGAGTTCTACACAGAATTTTAGAGTAAGACTGGTAAAAGTGAAAGTAGGATTTAAAATATTTCCAATGATATAAAATAGAAAGAATTAAGAATCCAAAAAAAGGTAAATTTTTACCCTACCAGGTTGGAAAATCCAACCAGCGGAAGTATACAAGGGCAAGAGGGACTTTCATAGCAAATTAGGAAGAGCAGAAAGTGTAAAATTCGCACAGCAGAGGCAATAATGCACTAAGGAAGGGGCATACCGTGGTATGAGCACTAGAAATCGCCAATATCAACAGAGGGATTATTCAAATAAGTCCATGTTGGAATCGGTGCCCTAGAGGTAATCTAGATTTAGTATGAACATTGTTTGACTAGCATATTCGTATATTATTTATGGAGATATTTAATATAATGAAGTCCTTCGATTGAAATGTGTGTTATTTATCTTAAATATCCCTAGTCCATTATATTGATTACACACGATCACTATAGACTAGTATGGGGTAGATGGATATGGAGATATCAAGGCTAACACATGGGTATGCATTAGGAGTAACGGCATACTGGATTAACCCACAATGAGAATGCTACATTAGATTATGTTAAAGTCACAAGTGCTTCTTGTAGTGCTATTGGTATCGTAATCCCTAGACTTGAAGTCACTATATACTCTAGTTGTGAAATATCATGCTTTGATATTATCAAACGATACACCGTGACTGGGTAACTATAAAGATTGCTATCAGGCATGGTAGGAAGCAATCTTAGAGATGGTAGTGATGTAGAGAGGATTTGTCCCCCCCCCCCCCCCCCCCGCACATAATGGGAGCAAATATCCATGGCTACTCGATGGATGGTGCTTATAGAATGTCATAATTCAATTTCTCTGCCTTGATATGAAGTATGAACTGTGGATGTTTATATGAAAATGATGAAAGACAATGTTAACATTTGTTCAAGTCTCAAAGGCCTCGAAGGTCTCTTACTGCATTTAAATTGGTTAAGTATCGTTTAACAATCTTGTGTATGCATACTTAGCATTGGATCAGGTGTTGGTTTAATGTATCTTACAAATATTCTTGGACTATATCTATGAGTTTCTAACACTTACAGTTTTCATAGCTTGATTGAATCAAGGATTGGAAAGCTTTGAGCTTAAAATTGTGAGGAATGTCACAGAGCTCCAAGGCCTTGAGATTTGCCTTGAGCTGCTGACAGTCTTACTCAGTTTAACTGATTCTTTCTTGCAGGATGCTATCTGTGGAATTGTAGTTGGTTAATGACTTGCTATAAGTCTTAATCATAATTATATCATTATCCTTTACATATTGCTGATCTGGCTTTTATTTTGTTATCAAATTTTGGTCTAGTTTATTGCAGAAACTGTTAATCCAAACAGTCTGTAATATGTTGATATATTTTCTAGATTTTGATAGACCTTGAAATCAAGTTTGTTGCAGGGTTTTTCATCGTTCAGACCCCTCACAACAAACTTTAATGGCTATCCATTCATAGCTGTTGAAAGAATCATGTTTGGGAGAGGATTTGTAGGGTGGTAGTTCCTAAAATCTCTCATTCAGTTACTGCAGCTTGTTATAAGCTTCATTTTGAATTTCAAAGAGGAGAGGAGACTGTGCGAAGACTTCATTCAGAAAGAAGAGTGTTCACTGTCGCGGAGATCATACAATCAACTCGTCAATCAATCAATCTCTTAACACTGCTAAACAAGGATATCAAATCATCCATAAATCTTAAGAACACATCAAAGCTTCACTTCTTATTTCAATTCTGTTCTTCAATACTTGTACCTAATTTGTGTTATCATTATGATTTCTTAAACCTCATAAACTTAAAAGTTTAGTTATTCAAGTGAACAACAAAGGTTCTTATTGTTTCAAAAGATTGTAGCTGTTACTAGATAGGTTGGGAACCACATGCTGTATAGGTGTAAGGCAATTCACTTAGGCTTGAGATCTAGGGCTAAATCTGGTTGTTTAATAAGAAGTGTTTTCCAAATCCTGGAGGTATGAGATCCCTCAGGCAGAGACTAGGTCCAATTGGGAATGAACTCTGCAAAATCCTTGTGTTCTTTACTTTACTGTATTGTTCTTCTTCACTACAGACTATCTAGCACAAAACAGGTTGTTCAAAGGCTTGAAGCATACAGCTCAACACCTTGAAGGTTTCACTTATTTTTAGAAAGCTTATGTATTTTATCAAAACTCCTCCAAGCCCTTGAGATTCATTCACCGGCTTATCTCAATTTTTAAATGACCAAGTCTTAGCAAAAGTTTCCATACTCTATTCTAAACCCCCCCCTCCTCTACAGTATTTGATCCTGTGTTTTATACTTACATTACAAACTTTTAGAATATCTGGCCAGACTCAGATAAATCAATATAAGGATATTGATGTTATTTGCTCGGATAAGCATATTCCCTGGATTGAGAAACTATGGATTGGATATACGAGTGTGACTATTATGTCTCGTGTCCAATCCTTCTATGGAGACAAACGAATAATAAAATGCGGTAACATTGGGCACAAGGTTTGTTGGATCACTGACTATTTCTATTAGTTGGGTGACATATATGTGTTGCTAGACACCGCTCTATGTTAGTAATAGTTACTACCAAATAAGTAGAAACCTATGGGATCACACACCGCATAGATTAAACTAGATATGGGCATTGATTAGTGCGACTAATTAATCAAGAGGATCTAAATGCAACCACAAGCAAAGTTTGTCGGACAAATTTGCAAGGTGGACTAATTCATGTATGGACATGATTAATATTGGGGCAATTATGTAGTTAATAAGGAGTTATTAATAATATAAAGGAACCTAGTTTGTTATTATCTCAACAAGAGTCATTATTAACATAACAAAGCAAGGATAGAGACAAGTTGAGAGGCTCTACCAACTCAACCCGTCCGCCCCCTTACCCGACGCCGTCGGCCTTCCCAAAGCGCACAATGTTGCTCGGTTTTGTGTGATCTCTTGCTTCCGTCTTCCGTTTCTAGCTCTACAAGAGGAGAAGGACTCCAGTCAGTAATCCAATTTGGAGATACTCGTACAGACGAAGGCACAATTCTTCGTAGTGACGACACAAACTAAGGTACATGGTTCTCTACCTTCATCATGTTATAAATGCTTGCCTGTGATCCTTGGAGGGATTTGAGCAGGATAATATTTTGTTATTCCCCTGGGTAACCTGTATCAAAATCCTACAGTGGCATTAGAGCCACAGGTCGTAGTGCATTACATGATCTTATGTGTTACAGTTTATCAGTTTTCACTATTTTTACACTTTTTGACGAAAAATGAAGTTAAGCATATGATGATAATTGAATATTATTCAATAGAGATTGATCTAATTAATATCAGTGTATAATTGGCTAAATTCGTTCACATATGACGTGAGTTTTTGGGTATCGAAAAACTAGAGTTTTGGCACAATTACGAAAAAGGAGTTTTTCTTAATTTGAAACTAGCACACAAGGGAAGGAGGAAGGAAACAACCCTAGGGCCGTCTGCCCCCTTTACTTGTGCCCCAAGATTCGGCCACGGCCTAGCAGCTGGATTGACTGTGCGGGCTAGGGACGACCAGTTCGGCCCGTCTTTTTGCGGCTCCTTGGGGTTTCGGCCAAAAGGTTTGGTGGGCCGCTAGGACCGTTTTGACCCTATAAAATACTACAACAAAAATTTATCAAGCGCGTTAAAATTGGATTTTAACTATTTACGTGCTTTGTTGCATGGTAGATGGATATGGCCTAGGTTGTGGACGTTTATTTTGTTGTCTGTGGTTTGGTTTGGTTTGGTTTTGAAAGTAATTAATGTAATTAATTAATTTACAGACTGCGTGTTGTATTCTTCTCAACCTGTGAGGTATATCTATTTAGTTTAGATTTTAGCTAAAATTAGATAGATAGATAGTCAAGTCGTGGAGAAGATCAAAGAAATCAAGAAATCACAAGAGGAGGAGCATTCCCAAGCTAGGACACACGAAACTAAAGAGGAAGCACATGGAGATGTGCTAGTCACTTTAGGGATTAAAGATATTATCATTGGCTTGCTAATATCTTAGTCTTAGAGGCCATGTCCATGCCACGTTTTATTTTTTTGTGGATGTTTATTATTTATGTTTTGTAATTTATTTTTATTGTATGGTTGATGCATGCAAAACATAACAAGATAAATTATAAAAAAGTTTAATATTTTATTGTGAATTTCCCAATCCAAATAAGTAGATCATGTTGATTGGATCAACTAAACAATTAAGTAATGACAATTAAATCTCTCAAACAAAATATTGCGTTTTGCCTTCTCTTACTTAAACACCCTTTCATGATCAAGCTCTATTAAATTCGGGCTTGCGAAAACAAGACGATTTTAATTCACCATGACATGATGCGGCGAAACATTCAAGTAATGTGTGATTGTTGAAGAAAGATGTTGGACGTAACAAGGTGATATTAATTGGATTGATAAACTTAGAGGCAAGACAATTAGGAGTTATCTATAGGATAGATAAGAAATTAGGGTTTATTCACCTAATTGAATGGATAATTGCATGGGATGAAATTTGAAAGGGTTCCTACCTAAATAACTAATTCGTGGGTGACTTGCCAAAGCAAGCTCAAGAAAAAGTGAAATATGGATCTTGGACCCACTAGAGAATATATATTGTTGAGTCAAAGACCCTTGAATGTGTTTTGGTTGGAAATTGTTTTGAGTGATGAAAGACAAAGACTAAGAAATAAGCAGAAAAGCATCTCAGTTATCCCAAGGCCTTGAGATATTGACTGAACTTCAAATCCTTGAGAGTTATCTTATTCTGTTATATATTCTAACAGTTCTGTGTTGCAGATTGGATATCTGATTATACAGATCAGTGGTTTACTGCAAATACTTATGGATTTCACTATTTATATGTCTAACACAATTTCAGATGATTAGAACAGGAAGAATCAAAGTTATTTGGGTTTAACTTTGAAATTCTGTGAAGCATGTTCCGAGCTCCAAGGCCTTGAGATGTGCCTCGAACTGCTGACAGTTTTTACAGAACTTAGTTGATTCTTTCTTGCAGGTTGTGATTCTTAAGTATTGTGATTATTTACTCACTTCTAAGTGTCTTAAACTTGTTTTGTCATGATTCATATGTTTTAGAAGATATACAGGTTGTTGTTCTAGTCTGTTAAACAGTTTTGTCAGAAACTGGATAACCAAACAGTCATAGCACTGTTATCTTTCTGGATTTCGTTGTTGCTGTATTTCAATGCTGTTGCAGGGTTGTTAAACGTGCAGGAGTAATCTCAACAAACTCCAACGGATATCCACTTGAAGCTGTTTGAATTTCAGTTGAAAACATAAAGAGGATTTGTAGGAACTGAGATCCTAAAATCTCTCAATCAGTTGCAGCTGTGGATAAAAGAAACTGGTTTAAATTTTGAAGGATAGAGAGGCTTGCTGAACACTCAGAGAGGTGTGACAAAATCGTGGGAGATCATTCATTCAAACACACAATCATTCAAGCTTCATTCAAGATTCCAGAAGATCAAATCAATCCAGTTTTCCAGAAGAACACATCCAGGCTTCAACAGCTTATCTTCATACTATGTTCTTCAGTTGTACTTCTATCTGTGTATCTTTATATTATCTTAAACCTGACTTGACCTAGTGGTTGGTTGTTCAAGTGAACAACAAGAGGTTCTTGTTAGCTCAACAGTTAGTAGCTGTAACTAGATAGGTTTGGAACCACAAGCTGTATAGGTGTAAGGGAAATCACTTAGGCTTGAAGATCTAGGGATGTTTCTGTGTGAGTAATAAGAAGTGTTTATCCAATCCTGGTAAGATTAGATCCCTTAGGCAGAGATTAGGTCAATTGGGACTGAACTCTGTAAATTTCTTTGTGTTCTTTACTTTACAGTTTGATTATTATCTGCTGCATACAAATCAAATCAAACTAGGGTTCAAAAGCTGTTTATAATTGTTCTCGAAATTCTCGAAATTCGTGTTCCAATCCTCTAACTCAGTGGGGTCTTCCTTTCCTGCAAACTCGCGAGGATTATGATCCTCTATCTTCTTCGAATAGCTTCGCTCTTCGCGCTCCTCATTCCTAGCAATGATTTTGGCCATTTGGGTGACCAGTTGAGCAATCTCTTGCGGGTTGTCACCTCCAGCTGCCATTTATCTTTGGTGGGCTCTCCTGGTGTAGTATCGCAGGGGTCTATCAGTCATATCCCTACACTAACACCTATTATATTATTTCTTATTCTATCATGGGGGAAACACCTAAGACGAGTTATATCGTAAAACATGATGTTCATCAACATTGCAAAAGATTCATATATATCATGAACTTCATACTCATCTTTATCAAAATAGAATGACTATCTTACAAAGGGATCAAATAATTTATAAAATTGCACACAAATTTTCATCAACTTATTTTCATTGCAGAACCAAATCTCAAACTTTATAATACTCATCTTTCATCATGGGAGTAATATCATCCCCAAGGCCAGCCAAGTAAAAATGTTCTCTTATATGTATCTCATAATCAGACCAACCAATTAACACATGATAAAAACTGAAAATGTCTCTCCCGAGGGGAAAGAAAGGTCGCGGGTGGGTGGGACTAAATAAAACACAGACTACCCATATCCCCAAGCGGCTTGTCAAATTTTAAATTTCTTATCCTAAGTTCATTTTATATTGCCCTACAGGTTTTAATTCCTTTTAGGATTGCCTCTGATACCACCTGTAACACCCCTCGTTTCCTGAGCCTTCCGTTCCGGACCGGAGAGCCCGGGAGGGTGCTACTCAAAATGAAATGGCGGAAATCGAGAACAAAACACTTCCATAGTTATACATATTACAAACCATAATTGTCTTAAACAAGAAACATAACATACTATTAAACAAGATGACTGTCTAGGTGCGTCATTTATTTAGTACTCACATAACAAGATGAGTTCGCGATCCCTTAAGCCGAGATTCCTTCACCTAGACCTGCGGTGGAAAGAAACAAGACCGCAGTTTTTCCAAAGTCAGCACAAAATGCTGAATAAGTAAACACCCAAACGTGTAAACCGGATAAGAGGCCAATTTTCTTTTAATAAAAGAGGATAATTTAGAAGTAATCAAACATGTTATTGAAATTAGCCAGATATGAGAAGTATAAAACTTTCAACTCTTTACTTAGCGCTCTCAAACCATTCTCATTTATATAATAAAGAGAACATCATCAAATCTTATCATTTCCACAATTAGGGGATTCTCAAAGTATCAATTCTTCCATCTTTCACATGAAAAACCAGATTTATTATTTAGTTGTAGCGGGGAACGAACCAATCCATCACAGTATCTCATAAGTAACCAACCATATCCCATGCATCCAAGACCTTAAGTGCCGGCACCCCCCTAAGACTTCTTGCGGCCAGAGAGGTGAGTACATGGAGTAGCCCGGGGCTAATTGCAACCGAGCAAAATATCACAATATAAAAGTATCCAAATATGGTTCCACCGCGCAACTGTTTCCAATTTACGTTATTACGTATTATTAATTCCGTGTGATAGTTTCCAAATAATTATTTAGTCAAGTATTTGAAATATCAAGTCGAACACGTATATCACAAATCACATTTTGAGACATAAATTATAAAAAAAAAATTTAGACACGAACAGAGGAGGGGCACATTAGGTAAGGCATATTTACTTACCTCAAGTAGCACGACAGTTATCACGATAAAGCTCTTACGGTACACGTATCCCTCGTCTACGAACTCGTCACCGACAATTTGTAATTCCTAAATCAATTACAAGTCCAAAGTGTGCAAGTATGCTATGCCAAATTAATTATGTACTTGAAATATTTACTTAATCACACTAAATTTATATGATTAAATCAACTATATAACAAACCGATGACGTAAACAATTGTATTTATCTCGTAAAAATCACTACTTATATAAATAGTAACTCTTAAAAATTATTAAGTAAGAAATAACATATTAAATTTATACACTCTCTTATTTAGAAAAATAATAACACATTTATTTGTAAGTTTCTACAAAATTTAATTTGACCTAATTTAAGTAAAGCTAATTATTTATTGGAAAAATTATATACTATAAAAGAATTAGATTCATAAATTAAATTCGCAAAAATATTTATTCTAAGGAAATAAGCGTTCAATCATACATAATTATAACTTTATTTTGGAGAAATATTTTCTAATATCTACAAATAATAAAATTTTAACTATTTATAAATAGAGGAGTTTACTATTAAATATATCGTAAATTAACTCTCTAACTTATTTTATTTTTATTAATATTAAAAAAATAACACATTTTACTCAAAACACTAGTTTATAAGTACTTGAAATATTTACTTAATCACAATAAATTTATATGATTAAATCAACTATATAGTTTATCTTTGCTTATTTTTCAATAAAACAACAATATTTCATATTAAATGATACATATATCATTTTAATGGCAAAAACATCTTTTATAAAATTAAAACAATAACTAGAAATCTTATAAATTAATTCTATTATAAAATTGCAAATTTAATTTTATATTTTATATGCAGTTTATGTAAACAACAAATAGATCCCCCAAATTTTCATAAATGACATGCAATAACCTCCCACTAGCAAAATCAGTTTCAACATGCTACACTTGCAGCCCCAACTTTTTCTGAAAATACAAAAAGTACCCCCCAAGCATGAACACACGTACAAGCTTCTCAATCCCACAACCCGATTCGATTTAATGTTAACAAAATCAGACTTTTATGATCAATAATGAATCAGAGGGTGATTTAGGAGTTACCCAAGCGAAAAATCTTTAGAAACGGTCAAGATTTGAGTCCGGTTGGGTTCGCCGTCGATGGTGGCCGGCGGTGATGGTCGATTCCGGCGATTGAGGCGTCCTCTTCTTCGATTGGAACCGGAAATAGCGTCCTCGGGCCTCAGGGATTCGTTTGCGATTGATTTTAGGGAATGGGTAGCGCCGGGTGGTTCGGGCCGAGCTTCTCGCCGGCGTTAATGGCTGCCGGCGGGTTGTGGGTGGCTCTGGGTTATTTCTGCAGCAACTTGATGCTGCTGCTGCATCTCCTCTAATCGAGACAGAGAGGATAAGAGGGAGAAGGGCCGTAACAGAGGGACAGAAGAGATGTGCAGGTGGTGGTGGCGTTGTTTCTCGCCGTCGGGGATTTCGCCGGAGACGGCAGCGGCTTGAGCCGTTGCTGTTTCTGCTTGGTTTTTCGTCGGAGGGTGAGAGAGAGTGAGAGTAGAGATTTGGGGGAGGGGCAGAGAGGAGAAAGTGGTGGTGGTGGTGGTTGTTCACCGTCGGGAACGGCGGCGGCCTTGTGCCGCTGCTCTGTTTTCGTCGGCCTAAAACAGAGGGCAGAGAGGGAGACAGAAAGAGAGATCAGCGGTGGTGAGAGAGAGAGAGTTAGGTGGTGGCTGTGGTTGTGGAGTTGGTGCTAGTGGTGGAGGGTGTGATGGTATTGGTGGTGACGGAATGAAGAGAAGGGGAAGAAGAAATTGATGTATAAGAAGAAAGGGTGAGGAAGAAGACAAGAAATTTTCTTGTTTTTCGGGAGAAAGCATCGGTTGGAGGAGTGTTGATGGGAGAAACTGATCTCAAATTTTTTTATTACTTTTTTTGTCTCTAACTTTTTAATTCACTATTATTAATTTATCCCCTAGGTGTTTGACTTTCTTCAAACTACAACTATCGCCCCCCTAAAATAACTAGTTTATCTTTACTTAAACTACAAATATCTCCCCAATTCACATTTAAACTTCACGAATTGCTATTAATTTACCCATATAAAAACGAGGTATTACATCCTTCCACCCTTAAACAGAGCTTCGTCCTCGAAGCGCAAACCAACTAATCCACGATATGCTAATAAGAGATTTTATATGTATCATAACAGCCAATTCCCATAATATGATATGTAGGAACTGTCTGCACATACACAATATATTAATTGCATTAATATTTAGTTCGATCTGGCACAGGGATTGAGGTCACGAAAAGGGTTACATGATTGATATGGAGATATCACGATCCAACACATGGGTATGCATTAGGAGTAATGGCATACTAGTTTGACCCATCTCCGAAAAGGCTATATACACGTTATGTAAAGTCACAAGTTCTGCTCGCGGTGACAACAGTATTGTCATCCTTAGACTTGAAGTCACTAGATCATCTAGTTGTGAAATATTGTGTTTTGGTAGCGTCAAACGCTATACCGTGACTAGGTAGTCATAAAGGCGCGTATCGGACACAATAGGAAGCAAGCTTAGATATCGTAATGATGTAAATAGAATTTGTCTCTTCCACATAACGGGAGCAAATATGCAAGGCCACTCGAGGTCCAGTGCTTATAGAATATCTGGCCATACACAAATAAATCAATATAGGATATTGATGTTATTTGCATGAATAATTCTATTCCCTGGATCGAGCAAATATGGATTGTATATACGACTGTGACTTGTATGTGTCCTTTCTAATCCGGATATTGAGACAAATGATGAGACAATACGTGCACAAGGTTTGTTTGATGACAATTTCTATTAGTTGGGTAGTATGGATGCCGTACTAGAGACCGCTCCATATTAGTAAATAGTTACTACCAACTAAGTAGAAACCTATGGGGTCACACACCATATGGATTTAACTGGACTTAGTAATTAATTAATATGATTAATTAATTAGAAGGATCAAATTGCAACAACTTGTTGACTTAGTAGGACTAATATGCAAGTTGGACTAATCCGAAGTTGAGTAGGATTAGGAGAGGGCGTTTATGTTATAACAAGGAGTTGTTGGACTATATAAAGGATACTCCTATCTTCCTTCCCTCATAACATATGCTCATAACATAAGTTGAGTAGGAGAGAAGCAAGGAGAGAGCAATACAACAAGGAGGTCGAACAGTCCTTGCCGTCCGCCCAACCTATCAGCCACAAGAGGACCGAGCTCCTCTTTTGTTGCTCCGTTGCGTGATTTCTTCTTCCTCTTCCATTCATCCTAGCTAGCCCAAGGAGTTTGAGCATCTAGATCTCAATCCTAGGCGTGGATCAACCATAGAGACGTGATACTTTTCGCTTTTGAAGTCATCAAAGGAGACCTACACGGTACATGACACGAAACCTTTACTATCGTTATGAATTCTCTTCCTGTGATTCTTGGAGGGTCTTGATCAAATAAATTATTGTTTATTCCGCCGCGTATCCCTGATCAAAACCCTACAGTGGTATCAGAGCCGCAGGTGGTAGAGCATAACGTAGTTTATGTGTTACGTTTTTATTTTTTTTCATCTCTAATTTATGATTATTGCGTTAAAACGACAAATTAAGCATATTAGATGCATGTTGAATGAGATTCAACGAAACAGGATCTAAATTTTACATTGGATGTAGGAATTAGTGAGTTTAAATCACATAGGATGTGAACTTTGGATCTTGACGGCTAGGGTTTGGGAAGATGCTTGGAAAAGGGGTTTTTCAAAATGGAAACAACTAATCTTGGGGAACAAGGCTAGGAGTTGTTTTGGAAACAACTCCATAAGGAGGTTCGGCCCCCCTAAGAGACCGCCCCCTTGCCTTGGCCGCGCGTGGGGCACGGTCGACCGGCCCAAGGCCGCGCCTTGGTCCTTTAGGGTTTCCTCCAAAGCCATGGAGGACCCTATTAGACAGTTCTAACCCTAGCACATCCAAAAACAATTAAAATTGACTAAGCATGTTAAAAATTAGTTTTAACTGTTTATGTGCAATTTGTATGGTGATTGGATATGGCCTTAGATATGGTTTGTTGTGAATGTTTAATTTTTGTGGTTTATTTACGGCCTGCGAGCTGATCAATTTGATGTAATAATGAATTAGGGTTTACGGCCTACGAGCTGATTTTTTTCTAGTTAGTACTATATAAAATAGATAATAGCCAAGATTGAAGAAAAGAATCCCAAAGATTTAAAGGAGCCACACCAAGGAGCACGGAGCATTCCACAAAGCAATGGAGGATGGACCAAAAGATGGAGGCACATGGAGATGAGCTTGCTATTCTAGGGTTCATAGATATTATCATTGGGTTAGTTTGGATAGTTGGTTTTTTGGTTTTTTAAATTTTGGTTTTTATGAATGAGTGGTTGTGATGAGGAGAGAGAGTGTAAAGTATCTTATCTCTCCTCACCCCACCCTTTCATTCACAAAAACCAAAAACCAAAAAACCAACTATCCAAACTAACCCATTGTCTTGAGAATATCTTAGTCTAGGAGGCCATATCCATATCACGTTAATTTTCTTTTGTGGATGTTTACTTTAATGTCTTATTATTGTTGTTGGTGTATGGATGATGCATGCAATTTGATAATAAGATAAGTAACAATCCGGATCTTTTATTTGTGAGTTAGCCCAAACTCAAAATAAGTAGATCAGTTGATATGGATCAACAAAACAACTTAAATTGAAAAGAAAATCCCCCAATTTAAATATTGCGTTTTTTCCTTCTCGTTATTTAATCACTCTTCATGATCATGATTATCAAGCTCGTGCGTGCCAAAGCAAGGCGACTTGATTTGTCATGATTGTGTTGCGATGCCACAAGCAAGTAATGTGCAAATTTTTAAGTAAGAGGTTGGACGCAACTAGGTTACTTCAATAATATTAAAAGCCTAGAGGCAAACAATTGCGATTATCCATGGGATGGATAAATAAGGAGTTATTTTCCCAATTGAACCAAGAATTGCATAAGGATGCAATTGGAAATTGTTCGTACCTAAATAACTAATTTTGGGTGACTTGCCAAAGCAAGCTCAAAAGAAGTGAAATATGGATCTTTGAACCCACTAGAAAATATAATGATATTTTTCGCATTAATATTTGAGGGTTAGTAATCCGTAGAAAAAGTGGGAGCTGTATTTAATAATCTAGCCATTATTAAATATAGTTAATCGTTCACAAATACTAAAACTTGCGCATTTCGTTTTGTAGAATTCCAATGGCAAACAACTCACAGAGCTCATCACACTCCCTACGCTATGTCCGACAAGCTCTCTGGGACCACTTTTCTAGACTGGTAAAAAAACTTGAGAATCGTTCTCAAGCGAGAAAAGCAAATGTACGCTCTAGAGAAGCAAGTTCCTGAAGGTCCTGAAAACAATACTCTTGCAGCCCTAAAGGTGTATCAAAAGCGTGTTGATGACGCTAACGATGTGGACTCCCTTATTCTTTGCACCGTGTCCTTTGAGCTTCAGAAGCAACATGAGAACATGAATGCATTCGATATGATCGCACACTTGAAGCAGCTATTCCAAGAGCAGGCAAGGGTTGAGAGGTATGAAGTTTCCAAGGCATGGTTCAAATGTCATATGTTAGAGGGAAACCCACTGGCGCCGCACATGTTGCGTATGATCGGCTACCTACAGAGCCTCGCCCGCTTGGGGTTTTCGTTGGGTCAAGAGTTGGCCGCCGATCTCATTCGAAAATCATTGACTTAGAGTTATGGACATTTCATCTTGAACTATAACATGAATGAGATCGTGAAACCTCTGTCAGATCTACTCAATATGTTGAGGACAGCTGAACAAATCATCAACAAGGGTAAGGGCAAATCCATAATGATGGTGCAGAAAGGAAAGGGGAAAAGGTTTGCCTCTACCTCCAAGGGAAAAGGGAAAGCAGTTTCCAAACCTAAGGACACTGCCCTTAAGCCTGTTGGTGGCATTGCCAAAGGTGTGACTAAAGGTGAGTATCACTACTGTAGTCAGCCTGGACACAGGAGGAGGAACTGCCCAAAGTATCTGGAGGATAAAGGGCTGGGAATAGTGATTCCACCACCACCAGGTATTTTTGTTATAGATGTCAATATTACTTGCTCTTCATCTTGGGTATTGGATACTGGATGTGGATCTCACATTTGCCGAAATGTGAAGAATCTAAAGTGAACTAGGAGATTGGCTAAAGGAAAGATAGATATGTGCGTCGAGAATTGTGCAAAGGTTGCTGCATTGGCTGTAAGCGTGTACAAGCTATCTCTGCCTTCTTGATTAGTTTTAGAATTAAATAATTGCTATTTTGTGCCTGCTATGAGCAAAAAAATTATTTATATTTCTTGTTTGGACAAGGAAGGTTTTACTATTTCAATAAAGGACAATTGTTGTTCCATTTATTTTGATAGTATTCACTATTTTAGTGTGCAATTATTTAAGGGATTATATGTCCTTGATCTAACTAATCTTGTCTTTAACATAAAGACCAAGAGGATTATAATAACGGATTTAAATCCTGCTTAACTATGGCACTGTCGTTTAGGCCATATAAACGATAAACGTGTATCTAGACTCCATAAGGATGGATTTCTAGACTCATTTTATTTTGAATCATATGAGACATGTGAGGCTTGTTTATTAGGAAAAAATGACAAAGTACCCTTTCAATAAGACATGTGAGAGGACTAGTGAGCAACTGGCGCTAGTACATACTGACGTATGTGGGCCATTTGCCATGCCTGCTAGGGGTGGTTACATCTACTTCATCACATTATTGATGATTTGAGTAGATATGTATTTGTATACCATATGAAGGCCAAATCCGAGTCCTTTGAAAAGTTAATAGAATTTAAGAATGAAGTAGAGAAGCAGCTTGGAAAAAATATTAAGGCTCTACAATCGGGTCGTGGAGGTGAATACTTGAGCCAAGAGTTTGACGACTATCATAGAGAGTGTGGAATAACTATCCCAAGTCACCCATCCAGAATGCCACAGTGGAATGACGTGTCCGGGAGGATGAATCGAACTCTATTGGATATGGTTCGATCTATGATGTGTCAAACTAACCTTCCATTATCATTGTGGGGCTATGCTCTATTGAGTGCAGCTTTCATTAACCGTGTTCCATCTAAGTGAGTGATGAATACACCACATGAGATGTGGAGTGGGAATCATCCCACAGTGTCGTTCATGAAGATTTGGGGCTGATGTCTATGTAAAACATTTACAATCAGACAAGCTAGGGCCTAATTCGAACAAGTGTAAGTTTGTGGTATACCCTATTGAAACTAAAGGATATTATTTCTACAATCCAAATGAGAACAAAGTGTTTGTTGCTCGGTCCGGCGTGTTTGTAGAAAGAGAGTTTATCTCTAAAGAAGGAAGTGGGTGGGCTGTAGAACTTGAAGAAGTTCAAGAACCACAAAGCATTGATCCTAGTATGGAACATGAACTGGAACCACAAGAGGTTGTGGAGGAGCCTGTTCAAGTAAAACAAGAACTTTGTAGGCCGAGTAGAGTGGCCACGAGCTAGAAAGGTATGGACTTCTCGTGACTGAGTCTGGTGACACGTTGCTCATAGATAATGAGCCTACTACCTATGAAGAGACCATTAAAGGGTTGTGCTCTCAGAAGTGGCTTGAAGCCATGAGATCCTAGATGGAATCCATGTATATCAACAAAGTATGGACTTTGGTGGAACCACCCGAAGGGGCTCGGCCCATAGGGTGCAAGTGGGTCTTCAAGAAGAAGATCGACATGGATGGTAATGTGATTACCTATAAGGGCCGATTGGTGGCTAAAGGATTCAGACAGATTCATGGTATTGACTATGATGAAACGTTTTCACCAGTCTCAATGACCAAATCCATCCAAATCTTACTTGCTATTGCAGCATATTACGACTATGAGATTCGACAGATGGATGTCAAAACAGCATTCCTGTATGGGAATCTCCTCGAGGATGTGTATATGACACAAACTGAGGGTTTTGAAGATCCAAAGCAAGCCAACAAGGTCTTTAAACTGCAACGATCCATTAATGGACTAAAGCAAGCTTCTAGAAGTTGGAATCGACGTTTTAATGAAGTGGTCAAAGAATTTGGCTTCATCAAAAACGAAGATGAATCTTGTCTCTACAAGAAGGTTAGTGGGAGCTCTGTTGCTTTTCTGGTCTTCTATGTGGATGACATACTACTCATTGGAAACGACATTCCAATGAAACCAACTATCCAAACTAACCCATTGTCTTGAGAATATCTTAGTCTAGGAGGCCACATCCATATCACGTTAATTTTCTTTTGTGGATGTTTACTTTAATGTCTTATTATTGTTGTTGGTGTATGGATGATGCATGCAATTTGATAATAAGATAAGTAACAATCCCGATCTTTTATATGTGAGTTAGCCCAAACTCAAAATAAGTAGATCAGTTGATATGGATCAACAAAACAACTTAAATTGAAAAGAAAATCCCCCAATTTAAATATTGCGTTTTTGCCTTCTCGTTATTTAATCACTCTTCATGATCATGATTATCAAGCTCGTGCGTGCCAAAGCAAGGCGACTTGATTTGTCATGATTGTGTTGCGATGGCACAAGCAAGTAATGTGCAAATTTTTAAGTAAGAGGTTGGACGCAACTAGGTTACTTCAATAATATTAAAAGCCTAGAGGCAAACAATTGCGATTATCCATGGGATGGATAAATAAGGAGTTATTTTCCCAATTGAACCAAGAATTGCATAAGGATGCAATTGGAAATTGTTCGTACCTAAATAACTAATTTTGGGTGATTTGCCAAAGCAAGCTCAAAAGAAGTGAAATATGGATCTTTGAACCCACTAGAAAATATAATGATATTTTTTGCATTAATATTTGAGGGTTAGTAATCCGTAGAAAAAAGTGGGAGCTGTATTTAATAATCTAGCCATTATTAAATATAGTTAATCGTTCACAAATACTAAAACTTGCGCATTTCGTTTTGTAGAATTCCAATGGCAAACAACTCACCGAGCTCATCACACTCCCTACGCTATGTCCGACAAGCTCTCTGGGACCACTTTTCTAGACTGGTAAAAAAACTTGAGAATCGTTCTCAAGCGAGAAAAGCAAATGTACGCTCTAGAGAAGCAAGTTCCTGAAGGTCCTGAAAACAATACTCTTGCAGCCCTAAAGGCGTATCAAAAGCGTGTTGATGACGCTAACGATGTGGACTACCTTATTCTTTGCACCGTGTCCTTTGAGCTTCAGAAGCAACATGAGAACATGAATGCATTCGATATGATCGCACACTTGAAGCAGCTCTTCCAAGAGCAGGCAAGGGTTGAGAGGTATGAAGTTTCCAAGGCATGGTTCAAATGTCATATGTTAGAGGGAAACCCACTGGGGCCGCACATGTTGCGTATGATCGGCTACCTACAGAGCCTCGCCCGCTTGGGGTTTTCGTTGGGTCAAGAGTTGGCCGCCGATCTCATTCGAAAATCATTGACTTAGAGTTATGGACATTTCATCTTGAACTATAACATGAATGAGATCGTGAAACCTCTGTCAGATCTACTCAATATGTTGAGGACAGCTGAACAAATCATCAACAAGGGTAAGGGCAAATCCATAATGATGGTGCAGAAAGGAAAGGGGAAAAGGTTTGCCTCTACCTCCAAGGGAAGAGGGAAAGCAGTTTCCAAACCTAAGGACACTGCCCTTAAGCCTGTTGGTGGCATTGCCAAAGGTGTGACTAAAGGTGAGTATCACTACTGTAGTCAGCCTGGACACAGGAGGAGGAACTGTCCAAAGTATCTGGAGGATAAAGGGCTGGGAATAGTGATTCCACCACCACCAGGTATTTTTGTTATAGATGTCAATATTACTTGCTCTTCATCTTGGGTATTGGATACTGGATGTGGATCTCACATTTGCCGAAATGTGAAGAATCTAAAGTGAACTAGGAGATTGGCTAAAGGAAAGATATATATGCGCGTCGAGAATTGTGCAAAGGTTGCTGCATTGGCTGTAAGCGTGTACAAGCTATCTCTGCCTTCCGGATTAGTTTTAGAATTAAATAATTGCTATTTTGTGTCTGCTATGAGCAAAAAAATTATTTATATTTCTTGTTTGGACAAGGAAGGTTTTACTATTTCAATAAAGGACAATTGTTGTTCCATTTATTTTGATAGTCTTCACTATTTTAGTGTGCAATTATTTAAGGTATTATATGTCCTTGATCTAACTAATCTTGTCTTTAACATAAAGACCAAGAGGATTATAATAACGGATTTAAATCCTGCTTAACTATGGCACTGTCGTTTAGGCCATATAAACGATAAACGTGTATCTAGACTCCATAAGGATGGATTTCTAGACTCATTTTATTTTGAATCATATGAGACATGTGAGGCTTGTTTATTAGGAAAAAATGACAAAGTACCCTTTCAATAAGACATGTGAGAGGACTAGTGAGCAACTGGCGCTAGTACATACTGACGTATGTGGGCCATTTGCCATGCCTGCTAGGGGTGGTTACGTCTACTTCATCACATTATTGATGATTTGAGTAGATATGAATTTGTATACCATATGAAGGCCAAATCCGAGTCCTTTGAAAAGTTAATAGAATTTAAGAATGAAGTAGAGAAGCAGCTTGGAAAAAATATTAAGGCTCTACAATCGGGTCGTGGAGGTGAATACTTGAGCCAAGAGTTTGACGACTATCATAGAGAGTGTGGAATAACATCCCAAGTCACCCATCCAGAATGCCACAGTGGAATGACGTGTCCGGGAGGATGAATCGAACTCTATTGGATATGGTTCGATCTATGATGTGTCAAACTAACCTTCCATTATCATTGTGGGGCTATGCTCTATTGAGTGCAGCTTTCACCATTAACCGTGTTCCATCTAAGTGAGTGATGAATACACCACATGAGATGTGGAGTGGGAATCATCCCACAGTGTCGTTCATGAAGATTTGGGGCTGATGTCTATGTAAAACGTTTACAATCTGACAAGCTAGGGCCTAAGTCGAACAAGTGTAAGTTTGTGGTATACCCTATTGAAACTAAAGGATATTATTTCTACAATCCAACTGAGAACAAAGTGTTTGTTGCTCGGTCCGGCGTGTTTGTAGAAAGAGAGTTTATCTCTAAAGAAGGAAGTGGGTGGGCTGTAGAACTTGAAGAAGTTCAAGAACCACAAAGCATTGATCCTAGTATGGAACATGAACTGGAACCACAAGAGGTTGTGGAGGAGCCTGTTCAAGTAAAACAAGAACTTTGTAGGCCGAGTAGAGTGCGCCACGAGCCAGAAAGGTATGGACTTCTCGTGACTGAGTCTGGTGACACGCTGCTCATAGATAATGAGCCTACTACCTATGAAGAGACCATTAAAGGGTTGTGCTCTCAGAAGTGGCTTGAAGCCATGAGATCCTAGATGGAATCCATGTATATCAACAAAGTATGGACTTTGGTGGAACCACCCGAAGGGGCTCGGCCTATAGGGTGCAAGTGGGTCTTCAAGAAGAAGATCGACATGGATGGTAATGTGATTACCTATAAGGGCCGATTGGTGGCTAAAGGATTCAGACAGATTCATGTTATTGACTATGATGAAACGTTTTCACCAGTCGCAATGACCAAATCCATCCAAATCTTACTTGCTATTGCAGCATAATACGACTATGAGATTCGACAGATGGATGTCAAAACAGCATTCCTGTATGGGAATCTCCTCGAGGATGTGTATATGACACAAACTGAGGGTTTTGAAGATCCAAAGCAAGCCAACAAGGTCTTTAAACTGCAACGATCCATTAATGGACTAAAGCAAGCTTCTAGAAGTTGGAATCGACGTTTTAATGAAGTGGTCAAAGAATTTGGCTTCATCAAAAACGAAGATGAATCTTGTCTCTACAAGAAGGTTAGTGGGAGCTCTGTTGCTTTTCTGGTCTTCTATGTGGATGACATACTACTCATTGGAAACGACATTCCTATGGTGCAATCTGTTAAAGATTGGCTAGGAAAGTGTTTCTCAATAAAAGACTTGGGTGAAGCAGCCCATATACTCGTTATAAGGATCTATAGAGATAGATCTAAAAATCTGCTCGGCCTAAGTCAAAGTACATATATAGACATGGTGTTTAAGCGATTCAACATGCAAAATTCCAAGAAGGGATTCTTGCCCATGTCGCATGGAATCACTCTTTCTAAGAGTGGTTTTCCTTCCAATGATATTGAGAAGAAACGCATGAGTAGGGTTCCCTATGCCTCGGTCATAGGATCGATCATGTACGCCATGTTATGTACTAGACCAGATGTGTCATATGCATTGAGTATGACAAGCATATATCAGTCGAATGTAGGTGAGAGTCACTGGATTGCATTCACGAACATCCTATTGTACTTGAGAAGAACTAAGGATGCATTCTTGATATTTGGAGGTGAGGAGGAGTTGCGTGTAAAGGGTTACACGGATGAAAGCTTCCAGACCGACAGAGATGATTTCAGATCACAGTCGGGTTTTGTGTTTTGCCTGAATGGAGCAGCGGTGAGTTGGAAGAGTTCTAAGCCAGAGACGGTGGATAATTCTACAAGAGAGCTGAGTACATTGGTGCGAATGGCACAACAAAGGAGGTTGTTTGAATTAAGAAGTTCATCACTGAGCTTGGTGTCGTTCCTAGCATTGCGGATCCAATAGAGTTGTATTGTGAAAACACAGGAGCGATCGCGCAATCAAAGGAACTCATGTCACACCAGAAATCCAAGCACGTACTCAGGAAGTTCCATCTTATTCGAGATATTATTGAAAAAGAATACGTTCAGATATGCAAGATTCCTGTAGATGAGAATATGTCAGATCCACTTACAAAGACTCTTGGTCAGCGCAAGCAAGAAGGGCACACTAGGAGCATTGGCATACGAGATGCACCAGATTGGCTCTAGTGCAAGTGAGAGACTGTTGGAACACGTGCCCTAGAGGCAATCTTGTTTTGTATGAACAAAAGATTGGCTAGAATATTCATTGTATTTTTTATGGAGATGTTTAATATAATGAAGTCCTTAGATTTGCAATTGTGTTGTTTATCTTAAATATCCGTATTCCATTATAATGATTTATAGGACAATCATCTATCAAATAGTATGCGGTTGGATTGATATGGAGATATCACTATCCAACACATGGGTATGCATTAGGAGTAATGGCATACTGGATTGAACCATCTCCGAGAAGGCTACATACAGGTTATGTAAAGTCACAAGTGCTTCTCGCGGTGACAACGGTATTGTTATCCTTAGATTTGAAGTCACTAGATCATCTAGTTGTGAAATATTGTGTTTTGGTAGCGTCAAACGCTATACCGTGATTGGGTAATCATAAAGGCGCGTATCGGACAAAATAGGAAGCAAGCTTAGATATCTTAGTGATGTGGATAGATTTTTTCCCTCCCAAAAATGGGAGCAAATAGTCTAGGCCACTCGAGGGATAGTACTTATAAAATATCTGACCAGACTTAAATAAATCAATAAAGGATACAGATGTTATTTGCATGAATAAGGCTATTCCTAGGATCGAGGAACGATAGATTGGATATACGAGTGTGACTTGTATTTCTCGTGTCCAATCCGGATATTGGGACAAAGGGATGAGACAATACTTGCACAAGGTTTGTCGGATGACTATTTCTATGAGTTGGGTTGTATGGATGCCTTGCTAGAGATCGCTCAATATTAGTAAATAGTTACTACCAACTAATTAGAAACCTATGGGGTTACACGCCATATGGATTTAACTAGACTTGGGAATTAACTAATATGATTAATTAATTAGAAGGATCAAATCGCACTAACTTGCTAACTTAGTAGGACTAATATGCAAGTTCGACTAATCCGAAGTTGAGTAGGATTAGGAGAGGGCCTTTATGTAGTAACAAGGAGTTGTTGGACTATATAAAGGATTCTCCTAGCTTCATTCCCTCACAACATATGCTCATAACATAAGTTGAGTAGGAGAGAAGAAAGGAGAGAGCAAGACAACAAGGAGGCCGAACACCCCCTTGCCGTCCGCCCAACCCGTCCGCCACGTAAGGACCCGAGGTCCTCTTTTGGTGCTCCGTTGCGTGATTTCTTCTTCATCTTACATTCTTCCTAGCTAGCACAAGGATTTGGAGGATCTAGATCTCAATCCTAGGCGTGGATCAACCGTAGAGACGTGATACTTTTCGCTTTTGAAGTCATCAAAGAAGACCTACAAGGTACATGACACGAATCCTTTACTATATTTATGAATTCTCTTCCTGTCATCCTTGGAGGGTCTTGATCGGATAAATGATTTTTTATTCCGCTGCGTATCCATGATCAAAACCCTACACGAGAAACTATTGATTGGATATACGAGTGTGACTATTATGTCTCGTGTCCAATCCTAATAGTGAAACAAATGGATGATACATTGCGGTAACATTGGGAACAAGGGTGACTATTTCTATTAGTTGGGTGACATAGATGTGTTGCTAGACATCGCTCTATGTTAGAAATAGGTACTACCAACTAAGTAGAAACCTTTCGTGTCACACACCGTATGGATGAAACCAGATGTGGGTATTTATTAGTGGGACAAACTAATCAAGATGATCTAAACGCAACCACATGGAAAGTAAGTAGGACTAATTTGCAAGGTGGAATAATTCGTGTACGGACATGATTAGTATTGGGGAAATTATGTAGTCAATAAGGAGTTATTAACAATATAAAAGAACCTAGCTTGTTATTTTCTCAACAAGAGTCATTGTTGACAAAACATAACAAAGCAAGGAGAAAGACAAGTTAAGAGGCTCGCCCAAATTAACCCGTCCGCCCCTTACCCGACGCCGCCAGCCTTTCCAAGGCGCACGATGTTGCTTTATTTTGCGTGATCTCTTGCTTCCTTCTTTCGTTGCTAGCACTACACGAGGATAAGGATTCCGTTCAGTAATCAAAGTTGTGGATACTCGTAGATACGAAGATACAATTCTTTTTAGTAATCACACAAACTAAGGTACACGGTTCTCTACCTTCATCATGTTATAATTGCTTTCCTGTGATTCTTGGAGGTATTTGAGCAGGATAAAATTTTGTTATTCCGCTACGTAACCTGCATCAAAACCCTACAGTCCATATTTCTTATATTTTATTCCCCAATCATATAAAGAGACATATAGCATCCATAATATAAAAATAACTCAATTTTGGAGCTATTGGGATTGTTTGTAGAGAAAAACGAGGAAAGGAGTGCGAGAAATCGCAAAGAACTTCATTTCACCATCTCTTCTTCTCTTTCTCTAGATATAAACTATCAATTCATCGTTTATCGCTTTAATGCACTTTTTAGTAGCTAAACTAGTTCTGCTAGATCCCGATTTGGGTTCCTAGGGTTTTGAATAACTGTTGTATATTCATGACTTGATTATTTCTCTAGTTAGCTTAATTAATTATTTTGTTGCAATTCTATGAAATAATTTTTAGTAATCCAACGAAGTAAAGTATGGTTTTCCTAGATAGAATTGGGGTTATGAACACATGTCCATATCAATCGTCAATAAAAACTACATGATCTTAGGAAATACTAAGGGTAGACGTAAAATGAATGTTTAACTAGTTTAACTAAATCAATGAAGAAATATAGGTGTTGTAATTTACACAAAATTTGATGCTACTAGATCGTCGTACTGCACGATTAAAAGCAGAAGGAGTCATCTGTAATGTTCTTACGAGGAGCCCTAGTGTTTTCGTTAATTAATTTCAATATAAAAAATACATATCAACAACCTCCAGTGTTGGGTAATATTGCACTTACTACCTCCAATTTCAAAACTCACTTATTTCCACCCTCAGTTTATGATTCTTAACAATCAACAACTGGGGAAAATTTTCCGTTAAGTTAGTAACAGTCAAAGGGATAGAGTTCTCCATGTGAATATCATAAAAAACAAAAAGTTAAAATTAAATGAGAAAAGATAGAAGAAAAAAAAAAGAGGGGAGGAAGAAGAAGAAACAAAGAAGAAAGTAGAGGGAGACGGAAAGAATAGAGGAAAATGAATATTAAAGGAAAAGGCTCCAATCTCTGCTCTTTATGGCTCTCATTCTCGTCACTCTCTCTTTTGGTAACCTAGAATAGGAGTTAATACTTAGCATTTTTACTACCTATTTGTGGGCATATTTATAGATTTAAGCGTCTTTTCGAGTATTTTTGTGAGACTTTTGTGAAAGTTGAGCTTGTCACGAGTAATTGATAATCTGGACGTTTTTCGCATTATTTACATTTATTCTGCCACTTTTGATCGCACGGGGTGTTTTAGAGTTGTTTTTTACAGGAAAAAGAGCTCATGTATCAAGAAGAAAAATAAAACAAACTTCGGAACATATCGGAAGCTTGGGAGAGAAAGAATCGCAAGAAAAGAGGAAAAAGATGGCAAGAGGGGGTAAAGGTGTCATTTAATCAAGTTTGGGTAATGACACTTTAGTACCCCAATGAAGAAGAGAAGGAAAGACTTAGAAAAAATTAGCAGAAGAAATGTGGGCAAGTCAGTGACTTGTATGACCAGAAGTTGATCGCAGGACAAGAATTTGTGATCACACGATCGTACAGCAGATGGGAATCCAATTCTACAGGAGATCGCACAATCAATATTTTGTGGTTGTGCGATCTGAATCAACGACCAGCGCACTCACGAAAATTAATAGGGGTCTTAGGGTTATTAATTAAGAGTCTTTGGTGATTCATTAATAAACTCTAGACCTAAAATAAAAGCACAGACGTGAGAAGGAAAGGGATGCCATTCCAGCTGAGGAGGAGAGCATGAGAACTCGAAGCCAAACTGAAGATCATGAAGACTAGGGTTCGATTTCATATTTTTTTCTTCTCTTAATCAATTTTATGGAGAAACTATCATGTTTTGTTAGCTTGAATACGATTAGCTAGATTTTTTTAGGCGTCTCTATGAGAGCCTACGGTTTTATGTAGACGATTAATTTCCGGATTCAAGACTTGTTTCATGCTTTATGATTTGATCTTTGGATAAGTATTAGTTACATGAAATTGTTATTGAATCTTGTCTATTGACAGGGCTAGATTAGGATACTAACATTCATGAAAACTTGGGCTCTTCGTGGGTTAAATCTTGCTTAATGTGGATTTTATTCTTGTCAATTGTGCACATGCTACACTTAATTCTTAGTGTTGAAGGAGTCATGACCCGGAAATACTACTTAGCTAGCGAGTGCACGATAGTGACTCCAACTAGCCTTGATGATATGTGAACAACAACCCCGAAACACCGAGACCGAAAAGGAGAGGTGTTAGGATTGGCCTTAGTGTGGGTAGATTCGGTAGGATTATTCAGCTGTAACATGAAACTCTGGACCGATAGAACCCGTCATTGTACCAATAGATGACCTGCTAGAACGAATAGGTAGACAACATGAGACCGAGAGGATATTGTATTTAACCGAGACGTAAAATGATATGAGACCGACATGATATTGTCATCGCTTATTACCCGGCTGAACTATAATAGTATTAAAGTGTTACATAGCTGAACCGGAATTCGTCTACAACCCTAGGTGATCTGGAGATTGCCTAGTTTCTCCATACTTTTTTATTAAATAAAAAAAATCCAAAAACATTAGTTTAGTTGTCTAATTCAATTTTTAGTCACTTGTTTGAGAGTGACAACTCACTTAATCTCAATCCTTCCTCCCTGCTACAGTACTTTAATCTAATTTTCTAATTAAATAATTTAAATTATGTCCTCGTGGGATCGATAACTCGGGGTTGAAATACCACCCCCTATATTACTTGATCGTGCACTTGCGCATACGCGTTAAGAAATTGCGTCAAGTTTTTGGCACCGTTGTCGAGGACAGCGGTAGATTATTTAGTTAGGATTAGTGTAGAGTACTTTCATTTTATTTTTATTTATTTTTTATTCTCTAGCTATGTGCTTCACGGTATCTTTGTGAGTTTGTTTTCGCAGGGACGCGGGAAGAAGGAGACATAATGAGCATGTGGAGCGACGATGATTATGAGGGGATATATGAGTACCCCTACTTATGTGCCAAAATGCAAAATTTGGCACACGAATGACACATGCTCGGTGATTTGGTGCTATAAATGAGATAAAGATCACAAGTATGAATACACATGCATATTTCATCTACCCCAGCTTCATCAGCACCTGGAAGACTCATAAGCAATTATGGCAGAACATCGCATTATTATGGAGGACATCCTACAAGTTTTTGTCTGTGGTTACACTAATTCCACAAGAGGATTCAGCCATAGGTATGGAATACGTGAGGGAGATGATGGAGAGGATAATGGAACGACTAGAAAAACTGCCAACAGTAGGGGAATCAAGTATTCAAGAGCTAGAAGAGGAGCCCTTCCACATGACAATGAGCCTCATATTGAACCTACATCATCATTTCCACAAAAGGATGATTCGGATGAACAACGTTGGCTTCCATCTGTACGAGAGATGCAGAATACATTTGAGCTAAGATGGAGCAAGAACGAGATTCTGCATCGCAAGCTACAACAGTGGAAGAAGAGATAACTGAGCCGAGCGATGGCTGTAGTGTCCAGAAACCATTGGTGGACTCTGCCATTTATGAGGACACAGACTCTAATCCAGACTGGGGTGGAACTGTGTGCCCAGATGGGAGGACATGTCGTATTGCGAGCCAAAACCGCAGGAGCCCTCACTTCCTTGGCATGAATGAAAAGAATTCGACATTAGAAGCATGTGTTGTCCTGATGAAAAAGTTGATGAAGTACTTGGACCCATACCTATTGAGGTAAAAGCCCCTACTCATACTTTTGAAGAATTCTCCGTATCTCATATTAAATAGGTATGTGATGAGTTGGAAATACTTTTGTATGGAGATTCTTATGGGGAAGAACATCATGGGAAACTTCCAATTTCTTGTTATGTTGGTTATTATGTTGATGATCCAAACGCCAGAGTCAAGGAATTAGAAACCAACAAGAGTGGGGGTTTGGATGAATTGCATGGGTCATTCGAAAAGCATCAAGCACCAAAGTGGTACTATTGGGATGAACTTATGGATGAGGATGCATGTGAGCCCATTGGTACTTTGTGGAAGTTGATCAAGAAGATAAATTGCAAGATGAAAAGAGTCAGTTTCTGCAACTCTCCACCATCTGCACCGCACATGGTGCACTTGAATTCATTGAAAAGAGATGGTGGAAGAAGAAGAAGTGAAGGGATAAATATTTCACCACAATCCTTTTCGGTTGAGGTAACCGGGTCGGGCCGTCAACCTTAAATTACAAGTGTTGCTTCAGAGGCAACCCAATGTAGAGTACGATGCCATTTATTTCGTTTTTGCTTTTTGTTCTCCATATCTGATTTTGAGGGGTGAGAGAGAGAGATATAGTTGCTTTAATAGGTTCAATCAGTGTGCAGAGACACATGTACAGATTGCCGGAAACTGTCAACGATCCACAAGACCCCTTCTTGTTTCAGTCTTGCGGACACGGTGCTAGTTCCAGGCACCCCAGGTATCTCAACTCTCTCGGCTTCTATGTTTTGAGGGATAATTGTTGAAATCCATAGCCTACAAATTAAGGCGAGTAAACCTCGTAATTGATCTCTAAATTTGTTGAGGACAACGAATCGCTTAGTGTGAGGGGATTTGTATCTAACTCTGCTAGACATGTTTTCTTGCATAGCCTTGTTACATGTAGTTGTGTAGTACATTTTAGTATTTGTGTTTAGTGTAGAGTGTTATCTCAATCCTTTCTCCATGTTACATTACCTTATTCTAATCGTCAAATTAAATAATTTCAAGTCTGACCTCGTGGGATCGATAACTTGGGGTGGAAATGCCACCCCTTATATTACTTGATCGTGCACTTGCGCATACGCTTTAAGAAATTGTGTCATCTTTCTTACATCTATCAATATGTTAGATTTATCCCTCCCTCTCTCTCTCTCTCTCTCTCTCTCTCTCTCTCTCTCTCTCTCTCTCTCTCTCTCTCTCTCTTCAGGTTTGGTTTGGGGGTTGAGTTGAGTTGTTCTGCGATGGCTGAGTTTCGTGGCTTGGGACTTGGATCAGTTAGAATGGTTCGATATTTTCGAATGGTTTCAAGAGGGGTCTGGATTGATCCTTTAAGCTTTGGGTTGATTTTTTGATTTGGGTTGATTTATGTGCAATCGGGTGGTTGGTCCGATTGGGTTTACCGGTGGTGGTGGAATGGATCGCTCGATTTCTGGGTTTGGCACGGGCTGTGGGGGTTTTTGGGGCTTTGTTCACCGTGATGTTGGAAAAAGATAGATTCTTGGTTGTATTGTAAACCTTATCGGAGCTCGTGTTGTTGTGTTGAATCAAATTTGTAGCAGCCTTGATGGTGGTGGTGGTTGACTGGAGGATGGGTGTGATAATTTTGTGGCTGAATTTGGGTTGCTTGGTGGTGGTTGTAGTGGTGATTGTGGCTGTGACCTCCATATGTTGTGTTTATGGTGACGGTGATGGTGGTGTTGCGGTAGTGATGGCGGTTGTGTTCTTAGTGTTCATACTTGTTCATACTTTTCTTATTAGACCAGCTTATCCCTCAATCACCGTTAACTAATGGAAATTTTTTGTCGGAACTTAACATAGTTGCTGATTGTTTGCAATTACAAACTGGAGGTTTCTATAAGAAAGTTTTGAAACTGTGGGTGCTATGTAAATCATTATCAAAAACTGGAGGTGGTGAATAAGTAATTGACTCCTCTTAATTACTTAGTTATACATTTAAATACTTGCAAACATTAGTTTTAGAATAAAAAATGATCGTGCAAACTATTATTATCCAAAAAAACTAGAAAAAATAGCTAGAAACAAGCTATGAAACAAGTGATAAGGGATAATATGGTCTATGATGCACACTTTCGTCACTGCACCACGGCAGACGCTCTGCCTGTGTATGTATGAAATTGACTCATTAATTTAAGAGCAAGGTTGTCAAACCCGCGGGTTGACCCGCGGGTTTAACGAGTTTACGAGTCTACATGGGCGATCGGGTTGACCCGCTCAAAAACCCGGCGGCTGACAAACCCGCAGCAAACCCGTGCAAACCCGTCAAACCCGTAGACCCGCGAGTTGACCCGCGGGTTTACCGTGTCCACTCATTGTGAAAATTGTGTAAATTTATTAGGTTTTAGATCTTTTAGTACACAAAATAATGGGTTAGATAGTCTCCCAACTTCAAACAATGGTGAACCATTGGAATTATCCCAAGATTAACAGATGAATTATAACGACTAATATCCAATCAACCACACCGATGACTGTGTAAATATCAAACGGACCACACTGATTAAGATTATATGTAAACTTATTTTTTATTTTTTGAGGGACTTATTTAGGAGATCGCATATAGAATTTAGCTTAGTAAAATTTTAATTACACCCTTACTTAAAATAAGCGAATCGATGAAAGGAATAAATATAAACAAATTAATAAACAAATAAATAAATTTGGCTTAATTCTAAACTTAAAAAATTTAAACCTTGTAGTATTGAAACAATTTTATATACATAAAGAAAAATGTACCATTTAATCATCAAAAAATCATTTTTCATTAGTGAAAAGTCACGTGTACGTAAAAAATTGAAGATTTGAAGTAAAACGTGACCGGGGCGAGTCTCGGGTCACGGGTCACGAGTCGGGTCTACCCACCCTCTACGGGTTTATGCTGACCCGCGGGTTTGAAAACCTTGTTTAAGAGTGTCTACAGAGAATGAGATGGAACGTTTTCTATATTAAAAGATAGAGGGAATAAGATTGAAGGGTTATTTTAACAGAGATAACGATATAAAAGAGGCTAAGAACTATTACAATCAGAGAGCAAAATATTTTCTAGGGCCACATGGGGATTGACAAGCCAATTCTCCCATAATTCTTTGATTCTAACCTTCTTAGCTAACAAATCAGCACAAGCATTAGTTAATCTAGGGATCCTACAAGCTACTTTGAAAGAGCTAATGTGACTGAGGATATAGGTACCTGGAAGGATATTACTGGCATGTATTGTTGTCATGTTCTCCTCTAGGCTCGTAGCTTTCTGTTAACCATATTTCACTGTATAATTTCTATATTTTATCCAGTTCCAGACTAATTTGTCTTCTTTTATAGTCCAAGGAATAGAGATGCTCAAGATCGCTCTAGTAGAGTGGATGTCAAAGTTGTTCCGAATTGAAAGACAGTAATGTAGGTAGAAATATAGGATCAATACTCTAGAACGGGGCGGGGAGGTTGAATAGAGTATGGCAACTTTTGCTAAAAGAGTGGTTTCAAAGAAGTTTGTAGCAAGCAGTGAGTATTCCAAGTCCGTGAAATGAATTTCAAGTCCTTGGAATCAAAACAGATAGTAGAAAGAATTCAAATAGTTTTCATGGCTTTGAAATGGCTTTCAAGTCCTTCAACTGAAATACTGTTTTTTGCAGTAAATAAGCTAAGTACAGAACAGTAAGAACAATGCAAGAGACATAGAGATTTATAGATTTCAGTCCACTTGGACCTACGTCTCTACCTCAAGGACTTAATCCCTGCAGGACTTTTAACTCAATTCATATAAATCAAAAGCTACGCCCTAGATCTCAAGCACAGCGAGTTCCCGTACTCTGTTACAGCCTTTGGTTCTCACTAATCTATCTAGTACCTGCTCTAGCTAACTGATTCAAAAATAATTCTCTATTGTTCACTTGAACAACTCACGAGAATAAGATATGAGAAGTATTATCTAAATGATTTAAAAATTGAGATCAGAAAGAAGGGCACTGAAACTAATGAAGCAGTTAAGTGTGCAGTGATCTTCTTGATGAGTGGATTTAGTGAAACGAATCTCATTCTGTGTTGCTTGACAATACTGAGAATGTCCGAGTGTATTTGTGTTCGTTCTCTTTTTTAATTTTGTCTGTCATTTCCTCTTACGCAGCTTGTTTGAATCGCAAATCTTCAGGATCTTCTCAAAACAAACTTTCCTAAAAATCAGTAGCATATCTGGACTTCTTTAACAGCTCTTCCCAACGGCTAGTTTCTTAGTATCTTCAAAAATACTGACTTGATCTTGCAGTTAAGTATGTTAGGAAGGTCCATATGTGTTTGCACAATCACGGAATCAATTTGTCAATCCAATTTCCCTTCCTAAAAAACATACAGATAAGGAAACAATCTCTACAAAATAGGTTACATTTTATCCCTACAAAAACTTAGTTAAACAAATAGCTTACCCACAATTTAAAGTATCAAAATGGTTTGGCTTTCATCATCGAGAAAGATATAAACAAGCATAGGGGATCAGGAATCAGATTAGGATCAAAATCTCCCCTTAAGCTCATGCTATAAACTGCAGTGTAATTTTCAAACCTTTAAAAACTGTTTCAAGGCCTCGAAACAGAGAAGCTGTTTCAAGCCTTTGAAACAAGATTAACTTAAAATCTCCTCCTTAATGAAAGACACAACCACAATTCTTTTAAGACATGGGTCTCTGCAAAAAAATAGTCATTAGAGCATAGCAGAATAACCATGATAATATTTGATAATAAACTTAAGCACAAAATATCCAAACAATCCAACTGATTAAAGATTTAAGCAGCAAATCCTACTTATCTGAACCAGATCTCTAAACTAGCAAAAGTACCCCCAAAAAAACCTAATTTCTCCCCCTTTTTGACTTTCATAAATAAAGAATGAGAAAAAAGTTGGATCGAAGTATTTGAAAGTTCTAAAAGAAAATAGTTTTATAATAGAGAAGCTTTCAAGACTTTTAAGAGAGATTCAAGGCCTTGAAAATAAAGAAATAAGAGGAAAGAATTATTGGGTTTGATCTCCATCTCCCTTTGGCTCATCATCCTCTTCACCACTTTCTTCTTCATCATCCTCATCACCTTTTTTTTCTTCTTCTTGAGCAACTTCATCACGAGCCTCAGCAACCACATCTTCATCAAAAGTTTCTTCCTTGGTCACTATATCTGGAATGTTTGCCTTCTTTTTCTTCTTCTTAAGATCCTTGATCAACATCCCTGAGTCTGGACTTTCTGCATCACCTTGTTCATGTTCTTCACCACCCAATTCTTGAGCAACTTGTTTCCCTGTGTTCACTACCCCTGCAGCCTCATCTTGAGTAGGATGCACACTGAATAAGTCTTTGGTTGAACCAGCCTTCTTTGATACTTCTGCAGCCTGAGAAACTTCCTCTTCCACATGGATCACATTGATGCTTTTGAAGATACTTTCAACCATATAACTCACTTTTTTAAACTCAGTGCCAAACACATGCTGATTTTCCTTCAACTCATACATATCTTTCTCTAGAACATTAAGTATCTGAAACACCATGGAAAGGTCTTGAGATTCAGAGGGTAGGTTTGAAGTAGAGGTCAAGGCCTTGGGTTTTGGAAACTTCTTGGATTGCAGCTCTTCCTCGGACAGATCAGAGTATAACTTCCAAGTTCCCTCACTGGTTTTCATGATTCCAATCCTTTCAAAGGCTTTGTCATCAAGCATACCAAAACCAGTGGTAACAAATTCTTCTTTTTCATTTGGAATCTCAAGGTGTTGGAAGAAAGAGATAACAGGTTGGCATAAGTCAAAGGGTGCTTTATTTCCTTAGTCTGGGAATAAAGCATGTGTTCAATCACAATTGTAGGAAGATCAATCTCATACCCATGCATGATCAAGTACATCAAGTATAACACAGTGTTAGATAACAACTCTTTTGATTCTCCGTAGGCACTACACACCTATAGAACTTTTGCTTCAACAGTTAGCACAGAGTGTGTAAACAGCTTTGAGGAGGTAGTAGTATTGGGTAAAAAGAACTCATATCTAGCAAGTTTCAGGGCTTCACTCTTGATTCGATAGTTTTGTGTGTCATACCTCTTAGGACAGCCTAAAACAATGGAAAATTCTGAATGATCTAAATCTAAAATTATACTAGCCACTTTAGATGTAATAACCAAGTTTAGGGTCTTGATTTGCTTCATGTGTAGGTAGAAAAGTCTAGTGAGCCTAGGGTAGGCAACTTCTGAGGGTTTAGAATCTTTCAAATAGACATTTTCTTCAACCTCTTAATGCACTCCAGATTCATACTTTTCAACATGTTAAAACTAATCATAAAGCACTAGGATACTGGTCTAAACGCAAAACCATCTACCCACAATCCTTTAGCGACATTACTAACAAATCACTTGCTATTAATGCTAGATTTCTTACCAGGTGATTGTTTCTTGTCTGAATAGATCTGCAGTTCTTTTCCAGTGTTCTTCTCTGGTTCTTCATCTGTAGCCTTCCATTTTCCTTAGTCAGCTTTTTAGGCTTCTTTTCTTAACCTTCTTAGGTTTAGCAATCTGTTCCGCTGGCTTTTTCTCAGGAGCAGACTAATATGTCTTCTTCTTCTTGCTAGAAGTTGGAGTCTGACCCTTCTTCATCTTCTTATTTGGAGGAGAAGGAGCCTTTTCTGCACTTGAGTTCTGGAACTACAATCATCACTTAGGGTTTGAACCTCTTCCTCAGCAGTCTTTCTCTTCTTTTTAGAACCTTTTTTTGAACCTCCAGCCATCTTGATTCTATCAGAAGTTCTTCTCGTGCTCATTAGGGTTTGAGGATGTATAAGAGAGAGGCATGGGTGATACGAGATAGAGAGAGAGAGAGAGAGAGAGAGAGAGAGAAGGATAGAGATAAATACCGAAGAGTTTAAGTTAGAAAAGGAAACGAAATATTTCTAAATCTTTTAAGATGTGCAGAATCAGTAAAATTCAAAATTGTGTTTGTGTGAAATGGGGAAGTAAATAATATAATACTAATGTTGAAAAGATAATAATTTAAAAGGTAAAGGCAATATTGAGAAATTATCTACAGTGATAGCACTCAACATTGAAGATCCAATTTACTGACTATGTAGCATAAAAACTTATTTTCAAGGCTTTAGAAAGCATTTAAAGTTCTTGAAAAGCTATACCGCTGAAGAAAATAAAATCAATGCTTTGAAATAACTTTGAAGCACATAATACTTACCTGATACTCACCTGATACTCCCCCTAAACCAATGCTTCCTTATTTAGCATGCCCAATTCTAATCTCAGGGCAGAGAATCTATCTTCTGGCAGTGGTTTATTGAAGATATCAGCCAACTACATGTTAGTAGACACAAATTCAAGAGTAACATTACCTTTCTTAGCATGATCTCTTATGAAATGATGCATAACATCTATGTGTTTGGTCCTTGAGTGTTGAACTGGATTCTTTGAAATTGATATTGCACTGGTGTTGTCACATTTGATAGGTATATCTCTGAAATCAAATCCATAATATCTCGTTTGTTGAGCTATCCATAACACTCAGCAAGCTCAAACTACTATGTATTCGGCTTCTTCTGTTGATAAAACTACTGAATTTTGCTTCTTTGAATGCCAGCTGATCAGGGATGATCCAAGAAATTGGAAACACCCTGAAGTGCTTTTTTTTCAACTTTGTAACCTCAAAAATTAGATTGTTTTGGAGACCAAAACCCTAAGTCTTTAGTACCATTGAGATATCTATAAATTTTTTTGAACAACCAAGTGTGATACTTCAGGATCAGCTTGATATCTAGCACACATACAAACACTAAACATGATATCTGGTCTATTTTCAATGATATATAGCAATGATCCAATCATAACTCTATATTCTTTAACATTTACACTCTTACCAGTTTGATCATTGTCTAAGGACAGTGTGTAGAGCTCATAGGGGTTTTTGTTACCTTGGATTGAGACATAATGTACTTGTTTAAGAAGTCCTTGTTATACTTTTTTTGATGCAAAAAAAATTCCTTTCTTCATCTGATTTATATGAAGTCCAAGAAAGAAGTTGAACTCTCCCATCAAGCTCATCTCAAATTCCCTGCTCATAAGACTTGAGAAATCCTTGCAAAATACAGTCATTAGTAGCTCCAAATAGAATATCATCAACATAGACTTTAACTACAACAAAATCTTTCCCACGAGTTTTTATGAAAAGGGTTTTATTTACTAATCCTCTTTTGAAATCATTTTCAATTAGAAACTTTGACAGTCTTTCATACCAAGACCATGGAGCATGTTTCAAACCATAAAGAGCTTTATCTAGTTTATAAACATGATTTGGAAATTCATCATTTTCAAAACTAGGAGGTTGAGCAACATAAACTTCTGTAGGGTTTTGATTCATGGATGCGCAACGGAAACAAAATAAACCATGGAAAACCCTCCAAGGATCAGAAGTCAAGAGACATAACGATGGTAAAGGAAGAAATCAATAACACAACTTAGGGTTCTCCTTTGATGACTTCAAACGCGAATTGTTTCACGTTCTCTATGGTTGATCCACGCCTAGAGTTGATTCCTAGATCTCCCAAATCCTTGGTGCTCGGCCGGAAGAGGAAGAGGAAGAAAAATCACGCAAAACGAGACCAAAAGGGGGCTCTCAGCCTCCTTGTGGCCAACGGGACGGGCGGCGGCAAGAGGGGCGGTCGGGATCCTCTTGTTTGCTTGCTCTCTCTCCTTTTGTTCTCTCCCACTCTTGTTATGTTCAATAATGAGCATAAGTTGTGGGAAGCAAGGAAGGAAGGTCCTTTATATAGTCCAACAACTCCTTGTCAACTACCTAAAGGACTTATTCTAGTCCTACTAGAATTCAATTTAGTCCCTTCCTTGCAAATTAGTCCCTACTAAGTTTGCAAGGTTTTGCAAAGTGATCCTTCTAATTAATTAATCCGATTAATTAATTCCCGAACCTAGTTCAACTCTATATAGCGTGTGACCCCATAGGTTCTATCTAGTTGGTAGCAACTATTTGCTAATATGGAGCGGTTTCTAGCAAAACATTCATTCTAGCAAACTAATAGAATAGTCATCTTGACAACCTTTGTACAAGTAATCGTCTCATCCCTTTTGTCTCTATATCCGGATTGGACACGAGACATACAAGTCACACTCGTATATCCAATCCATAGTTTCTCGATCCATGGGAATAGCCTTATTCGTGCAAATAACATCAATATCCCATATTGATTTATTTGAGTCTGGCCCGACATTGTATAAGCACTATCCCTCGAGTGGCCTAGGATATTTGCTCCTGTTATGTCGGAGGGAAAAATTCTTTCTACGTCCACTACGATCTCTAAGCTTGCTTCTTATTGTATCCTGTACACGCCTTTATAACTACCCAGTTACGGTGTAGCGTTTAACGCTACCAAAATCACAATAATCCACAACTAGAATATCTAGTGACTTCAAGTCTAAGGATGACAATACCATTGCACCGCGAGAAGCGCTTGTGACTCAACATAACGTGTATGTAGCCTTCTCGGAGATGGGTCAATCCAGTGCAACATTACTCTTAATTCACACCTATGTGTTGGATCGTGATATCTCCATATCAATCCAACCCCATACTAGTCTATAGATGATTGTCCCATTAATCATTATACTGGACTATGGATATTTAAGATAAACAACACAATTGTAAATCTAAGGTTTTCATTATATTAAATATCCAATAAATAATAAATGAATTTCTAGGCACAAATAAATTCATACTAAACTAGATTGCCTCTAGGGCATCTATTCCAACAGTCTCCCACTTGCACTAGAGCCAATATGGCGCATCTCGTATGCCCATACTCCTAGTGTGCCCTTCATGCTTCCACTGCTTGAGCGGCTTTGTAATCGGGTCTGACAGATTCTCATCTGTAGGAATCTTGCATATCCGAACGTCTCCTCTATCGATAATATCTCGAATCAGATGAAACTTCCTGAGCACGTGCTTAGACTTTTGATGCGACCTTGGTTCCTTTGATTCGCGATCGCCCCAGTGTTTTCATAGAACAACTCGACTGGATCCGCAATGCTAGGGACCACACCAAGTTCAGAAACAAACTTTCTGATCCAAACAGCTTCTTTTGCTGCGCCATTTGCAGCAAAGTACTCAGCCTCTGTTGTAGAATCAGCTACCGTCTCTTGCTTGGAACTCTTCCAGCTCACCGTTGCTCCATTCAGGCAAAACACATATCCCGACTGTGATCTAAAGTCATCTCTGTCGGTTTGGAAGCTTGCATCAGTGTAACCCCTCACACGCAACTCTTCCTCACCGCTAAATATCAAGAAAGCATCCTTAGTTCTTCTCAAGTACTTTAGGATGTTCTTGACTGCAATCCAGTGACTCTCACCTGGATTGGATTGGTATCTTCTTGTCATACTCAAGGCATATGACACATCTGGTCTAGTACATAACATGGCGTACATGATAGATCCTATGGCCGAGGCATAGGGAATTCTACTCATGCGTTCCTTCTCAATCTCATTGGAAGGACAACCACTCTTCGAAAGAGTGATTCCATGTGACATGGGCAAGAATCCCTTCTTGGAATCTTGAATGTTGAACCGTTTCAACACCTTGTCAATATATGTACTTTGACTTAGGCCTAGAAACATCTTGGATCTATCTCTATAGATCTTTATACCGAGTATATAGGCTGCTTCCCCTAAGTCCTTCATTGAGAAACACTTCCCTAACCAATCTTTAACAGATTGTAGCATCGTAACGTCGTTTCCAATGAGTAGTATGTCATCCACATACAAGACCAGAAAAGCTACAGAGCTCCCACTAACCTTCTTGTAGACACAAGACTCATCTTCGTTTCTGATGATTTGTGGTTCTTGAACCTCTTCAAGTTCTACAGTCCTCCCACTTGTTTCTTTGGAGACAAAATCTCTTTCTAGAAACACGCCGGTCTGAGCAACAAACACTTTGTTCTCGGTTGGATTGTAGAAGTAGTATCCCTTAGTTTCCTTAGGGTACCCCACAAATTTACACTTATCCGATTTCGGCCCTAGCTTGTCTGATTGTAAACGCTTTACATAGACATCGCAGCCCCCAATCCTCATGAACGACAGTGTGGGACGCCTCCCACTCCACATCTCATATGGTGTCTTCATTACTGATTTAGATGGAACACGGTTAATGGTGAAAGCTGCACTTAATAGAGCGTAGCCCCAAAATGATAATGGAAGATCGGTTTGACACATCATAGATCAAACCATATCCAATAGGGTTCGATTCCTCCTCTCGGACACGCCATTCCATTGTGGCGTTCCGGGTGGAGTGAGTTTGGACACGATCCCATACTCTCTAAGATAGTCGTCAAACTCTTGGCTCAAGTATTCTCCTCCACGATCCGATCGTAGAGCCTTGATACTTTTGCCAAGTTGCTTCTCTACTTCATTCTTGAATTCTTTGAACATTTCAAAGGATTCGGATTTTGCCCTCATTAGGTACACAAATCCATATCTACTGTAATCATATGTAAATGTAATGAAGTAGACATAACCACCCCGGCAGGCGTGGCAAACGGCCCACACACATCAGTATGTATGAGCGCCAATTGCTCACTAGTCCTCTCACCTTTCTTATTGAAAGGGGACTTTGTCATTTTTCCCAATAAACAAGCCTGACATGTCTCATATGATTCAAAATCAAATGAGTCTAGTAATCCATCCTTATGGAGTCTAGATACACGTTTCTCATTTATATGGCCTAAACGACAGTGCCATAAGTAAGCAGGATTTAAATCATTTATTTTAATCCGCTTGGTATTAATGTTGTAGACAGGATTGCTTAGATCAAGGACATAAACTCCATTAAATAATTGCGCACTAAAATAGTGAATATTATTTAAATAAAAGGAATAAAAATTGTTCTTTATTGAAATAATAAAACCATCCTTGTCCAAACAAGAAATAGAAATAATGTTTCTGCTCATAGTAGGCACAAAATAGCAATTATTTAATTCTAAAACTAACCCTGAAGGCAGAGATAGCTCGAACACGCCTATGGCCAACGCAGCAACCTTTGCTCCATTCTCAACGCGCAGATCTACCTCTCCTTTAGCCAATCTTCTACTTCTCTTTAGATCCTACATATTTCGACAAATATGAGATCCACATCCAGTATCTAATACCCATGATGTAGTGACAGTTAAATTGACATCCACAACAAAAATACCTGGTGGTGGTGGAATCACTATTCCAGGCCTCTTGTCCTCCATATATTTTGGGCATTTCCTCCTCCAGTGTCCAGGCTGACTGCAGTAGTGACACTCGCCTTTAGTCACACCATTGGCAATGCCACAAACAGGCTTAAGGGCAGGTTCCTTGGACTTGGCAACTGACTTGCCTTTGCCCTTGGAGGATGAGGCAAACCTTTTGCCCTTTCCTTTCTGTACCATCATGATGGCCTTGCCCTTACCCTTGTTGATGCTCTGTTCAGCTGTCCTCAACATATTGAGTAAATCTGGCAGTGTTTTCACGATCTCGTTCATGTTATAGTTCATGATGAACTGTCCATAACTCTCAGGCAACGATTGCAACACGAGATCGGTTGCCAACTCTTGGCCGACCGGGAACCCTAGTCTGGCGAGATTATCCAAGTACCCGATCATACGGAGTACATGGGGTCCCACCAGGTTCCCTTCTGCCAGATGACACTTGAACAGTGCCTTAGAGACCTCATACCTCTCTACCCTTGCCTGCTCTTGGAAGAGCTGCTTCAGATGCTCGACCATATCGACAGCATTCATGTTTTCGTGTTGCTTCTGAAGCTCAGAAGTCATGGTGCATAGCATAAGGCAGGCCGCATCATTAGCGTCATCAACACGCTTTTGATAAGCCTTTAGGGTAGCAGGTGTTTGGTTCTCTGGACCTTCTGGAACATGCTCCTCTATTGCGTACAGTTTCTTCTCTTGCTTGAGAACAATTCTCAAGTTTCTGTACCAATCAAGAAAGTTGGTTCCAGAGAGCTTGTCCTTCTCAAGGACGGATCGTAGGGAATGTTGTGAACTCGATGAGTTGTTTGCCATTTGGAATTCTACAAAAGGAAAATACGCAAGTTTTAGTATTTGTGAATTTTTGACTATATTCAATAATGGCTAGTTTATCAAATATAGCTCCCACTATTTTTCTATGGATTAATAACCCTCAAGATATTAATGCGGAAAATATCCTTATATTTTTTAGTCGGCCATGATCCATGTTTCATCTCCTTATGAGCTTGCTTTGGCAAGTCACCCATAATTTGACTACTTTAGGTAGGAACAATTCCAATTGCATCCCATATGCAACTCTTGGTTCAATTGGTCAAATAACTCCTTATTTATCCATCCATATGGATAATCCCAATTGATTGCCTCTAGGTTTCTTAATCATATTAATAGCCCAGTTGTGTTCAACCTCTTATTTAAACAATTGCACATTGTTACGTGCCATCGCATTCCATCATTATGAACCAAGTCGCCATGCTTTGGCACGCACGATCTTGATAAATAATGATGATCATGAGTGTTTAAATAACGAGAAGGCAAGAACACAATATTTGAATTTTGAGGGATTTTTAAATTCAATTTTAATTGTTTTGTTGATCAATATCAACTAATCTATCTATTTGAGATTGGGCACAACTCCAAATAATAGATCCGGGTTGTCTAATTGTCTTATTATCATAATTGAATGCATCATCCATACACCAACCACACAATAATAAGACAATAAAGTAAACAACCACAAAACAGAAATTAAACGTGATGTGGATATGGCCTTTTCTAACTAAGATAATTCCAAGACAATGGAAATATCTATGAACCCTAAATCAAACGTATCTCCATGCGGCTTGATCTTTTGGTCCATCCTTCATAGTCATGTGGAATACTCCATGCTCCATCTTTTGTGGCTCCTTTGGCTTTGGGCTTCTTTTCTTCAATCTTGGCTAACAATCTACTTTATCTAGCACTAGCTAACTTCTATACTAAATAAAATAAATCTCACAAGTTGAGAAAAAAATGGCACGCAGGCCATAAATCCTAATTAATTATTACAATTAATTGATCAGCTCGCAGGCCGTAAAACCAAACCACAAAATTAAACATCCACATCAAACCACATCCTAAGGCCATATCAAATCACCATGCGAATTGCACATAAACAGTTAAAATCCAATTTTAACGCGCTTGGTCAATTTTAATTGATTTTAGGATTTCTAGGGTTAAAACGGTCCATGGGCCCAACAATCAAATTGCCCGGGCCCAAAACGGTGAACCACAAGGCCCTAGGGCCGGGCCGGCCCATAACCCGCACGCCTAGGCCGCGCGCTAGGGCCGCCCGGCCCCTAGGGCGGCCAAGCTTGGGTGGAAAGCAAGAGGGGCGGTCCCCTAGGGGGGTCGAACCTCCTTGAGGGAGTTGTTTCCAAAACAACTCCCTTGCTTGGTGCCCAAGTTTGGTTGTTTCCTTGTTTTGGGAGAACTCCTTCTTCCCCAAGGATGCCCAAACCCAAGATCTAAGATCCTAAAATTTCTCAAACTCACCAATTCATGCATCCAATGCAAATATTAGATTTTGTTATGATAGATTATTGACAAATTGCATCCCATGCTTGATTTGTCTTGTTTTACGCGATAAACAATCATATTAAGGTGTAAAACAACTAAAACATAACACATAAACCACGTTTATGCTCTACGACCTGTGGCTCTGATACCACTGTAGGGTTTCGATTCATGGATGCGCAACGGAAACAAAATAAACCATGCAAAACCCTCCGAGGATCACAAGTCAAGAGACATAACGATGGTAAAGGAAGAAATCAATAACACACCTTAGGGTTCTCCTTTTATGACTTCAAACGCGGATTGTGTCACGTTCTCTATGGTTGATCCACGCCTAGAGTTGATTCCTAGATCTCCTAAGTCCTTGGTGCTAGCCCGGAAGATGAAGAGGAAGAAAAATCACGCAAAACGAGACCAAAAGGGGGCTCTCGGCCTCCTTGTGGCCGACGGGACGGGCGGCGGCAAGAGGGGCGGTCGGGCTCCTCTTGTTTGCTTGCTCTCTCTCCTTTTTCTCTCTCCCACTCTTGTTATGTTCAATAATGAGCATAAGTTTTGGGAAGGAAGGAAGGAAGGAAGGTCCTTTATATAGTCCAACAACTCCTTGCCAACTACCTAAAGGACTTATTCTAGTCCTATTAGAATTCAATTTAGTCCCTTCCTTGCAAATTAGTCCCTACTAAGTTTGTAAGGTTTTGAAAAGTGATCCTTCTAATTAATTAATCCGATTAATTAATTCCCAAATCTAGTTCAACTCTATATAGCGTGTGACCCCATAGGTTCTATCTAGTTGGTTGCAACTATTTGCTAATATGGAGCGGTTTCTAGCAAAACATCCATTCTAGCCAACTAATAGAATAGTCATCTTGACAACCTTTGTACAAGTAATTGTCTCATCCCTTTGTCTCTATATCCGGATTGGACACGAGACATACAAGCCACACTCGTATATCTAATCCATAGTTTCTCGATCCATGGGAATAGCCTTATTCGTGCAAATAACATCAATATCCCATATTGATTTATTTGAGTCTGGCCTGACATTCTAGAAGCACTATCCCTCGAGTGGCCTAGAATATTTGCTCCCGTTATGTGGGAGGGACAAATTCTATCTACGTCCACTACGATCTCTAAGCTTGCTTCTTATTGTATCCAGTACACGCCTTTATAACTACCCAGTTACGGTGTAGCGTTTAACGCTACCAAAATCACAATAATCCACAACTAGAATATCTAGTGACTTCAAGTCTAAGGATGACAATACCATTGCACCGCGAGAAGCGCTTGTGACTCAACATAACGTGTATGTAGCCTTCTCGGAGATGGGTCAATCCAGTGCAACATTACTCTTAATGCATGTGTTGGATCGTGATATCTGCATATCAATCCAACCCCATACTAGTCTATAGATGATTGTCCCATTAATCATTATACTGGACTAGGGATATTTAAGATAAACAACACAATTGTAAATCTAAGGACTTCATTATATTAAATATCCAATAAATCATAAATGAATTTCTAGCCACAAATAAATTCATACTAAACTAGAGTGCCTCTAGGGCATCTATTCCAACAACTTCTTCTTGTAAATATCCACTTAAAAAGGCCCACTTCACATACATTTGAAAAAGTTTTATACTTTTGTGAGATGCAAATGCAAGTAACATTCTAATTGCTTCTAACCTTGCAAAAAGAGCAAAATTCTCCTCATAATCAATACCTTCTTCCATGTTGTAGCCTTGAGCTACCAATCTTGCTTTGTTTCAAATTAATTTGCAATTCTCATCTAATTTATTTCTTGTTGACTCAAAGACCCTGAATTGCGTTTTGAGAAGTAACTGTTTTGTGTGATGAAAGACAAAGACCAAAGCTTTTATGATGCTCCAAGGCCTTGAGATACTGACAGAGCATCAAATCCTTGAGAGTAGTTTTTACTATGCTGAATGTTCTAACAATCTTGTGGTGTAGATTGGCTATATTATTATATAGATCAGAGATTTGCTGCAAATACTTATGTTTTATATTGTCTATATATCTAACACAATTCCAGATATCCTGACCAAAGAGAATCAAAGGTTTATGGTCTTAACATTGTAAGACTGTGAAGCATGTTCAGAGCTTCAAGGCCTTGGGATGTGCCTTGAGCTGCTGTCAGCTTTACAGAAATTAATTTGATTCTTTCTTGCAGGATTTGATCTTTATTAGTTTGATTGTTTAATGACTTCTAAGAGTCTTAAACTAGTTTATCATGAGTTATATGTGTCAGAAGTTAATCAGATTATTGTTTTATTCCGTCATCCAGTTTTTATTCAGAAACTGGTAAACCAAACAGACTTAGTGTTGTTATATTTCTGGAATTTTTTGTTGCTATGTTTTAATGTTGTTGCAGGTTTCTTAACCGTGCAAATACAATCTCAACAAACTCCGACGGATATCTACTCAGAGTTGTTTGAATTGCAGTTGAAATAGGAAGAGGATTTGTACGAACTGAGATCCTAAAATCTCTTATTCAGTTGCAGTGAGTAGATAAAAGACTGGTTGGAATTTTGAAAGTAGAGAGGCTTGCAAGAAACTGAGAGAGGTGTGAAATATTCATGGGAGATCAATCATTCAAACACACAGACATTCAAGCTTCGATTCCAGATTTCAGAAGATAAATCATTCCAGATTCCATAAGAACACATCCAGGAGTTCACAAGCTTATTCATCTACTGTGTTCTTCATCTGTTTTGTAATCTGCTTATATTTTGTATATCTAAAACCTCACTAAACCTAGTGGTTGGTTGTTCAAGTGAACAAAAAGAGGTTCTTGTTAGCTCAACAGTTAGTAGCTGATACTAGATAGGTTTGGAACCACAAGTTGTATAGGTGTAATGGAAATCTCTTAGGCTTGAAGATCTAGGGCTGTTTCTGTGTGAGTAATAAGAAGTGTTTGCCCAATCCTGGTGGGATTAGATCCCTCAGGCATAGATTAGGTCCATTGGGACTGAACTCTGTAAATTGAATTGTGTTCTTTACTTTGCAGTTTTGTTATTTTCTGTTGCACACAACTCAAATCAAACTAGGGTTTATAAGCTGTTTAGATTTGGTAATAGTTCAAGGCCTTGAAGCTTTCTGTAACACCCCGGACTTCCAAAGGAGCTGGAGACCGGGATGGTGCCCTCCGTACAGGGGATTTTACCCTTTCTTACAAGGAGTAGTAACGATAAGCAAGTGAAAAGAAACATCCAAATACAGATTAATTACGATAAAAGTTTACAACGTTGGTGACTGGTTCCAAATTGGACACTGAGCCTAACAAAATACATTTTACAACAAAAGAAATCTCCGGTTAATTACTAGGCTCTGCTGTTTGCATGAGAGAACCGATTCGTGATCCCAGCGCATTGCCCCAAGCAACCAATCATATACCTGCGGGGAATTTAAAAGAAACACAAGGACGCAATCTCTCGAGTATCAGTAAAAACTGAGTGAATAAACAACTTAGCATGTAAAACAGAATGGCTAAGAAAGGTTACAGGGTTTGTATTTGACATAGTTTGAACAGTGGCGGATTATAAGTATAAACATGAAATATATACTTGAACTGTTTTTAGAAGTATAAGTACGAGTAGGAGTGACAATTATCAGAGTTCTCAAAAGTACTATTTCCGAACCGAAAGTTATGGGAGTGGCCAATTCGTTTATCAATATTTCCATGCGTTTCCTAACGGGAAATGGAACAAGTGGTTCTTTAACTTATAACCTCGGCTGACTTTTCATTTAAAGATTGACTTGACTTGTTGCTTGATGGAACATTTTAATAAAAATTAACAATAATTAATTTTTTGTTGTTTTCAAAACAAAACAACCTATTAAAACTACTATTTCTCTCTCTCTCTCTCTAACCCACGGGAATTCAAATTGAAAACCCATCTCTCTCAACCGTCCCTCTCATGGCTTCTTCCTCTTCCTCTTCCTCTTCCTCTTCCTCTTCCATGGCCGCCTCCGCCAGTTCCGCTCTCACCTCCACCAGCGCCGCCACCATCACCAGCAATCCCTCCATGGGTGCTCCGTCACCCATCCCCGTCGTGGATGATATCCACACAGTCAATCCCACCCCCGCTGCCGCCATGGAGGCTATTGCCGCCCCCGTTGTCTCCGCTGCTCCCACCCCTACTCCGCCACCATCGATCAATCCGGCTACCCAAGAGGTTGGTGAAAGACTCAATTTTTTTCATGTTTGATATATGTTTGTATGTTGTTGTTGAATGTAAGAGTTGCCGAAATCGTCAATTTGGGAATTGACGTTTTGGGTGTGATACCCTAGTTTGTCAATTCTCAAAGTGACGAAATACAAATTGAAAGTGACGAATTAAAAATTGAAAGTGACGAATTGGTATCCGACCCTTGAGCTGAAAATGCTCTTGATTGAATTGACGATTGAATTGATGTTTTTGACGAAAAATTTATTTTTTCGTCAGAACTTCACTTGTTTCCTCCTCAATTGAAGTTTTGAGGGAAAAAATTGAAGTTCTCATCAAAACGTCACTTTTTTCATCAGAACTTCAGTTTAGGATACAAGTGAAGTTATGACGAAAAAATCACTTTTTTCATCAAAACTTCACTTCTTTCCTCAATTGAAGTTATGAGGAAAAAATTGAAGCTCTCATCAGAACGTCAATTTTTTCGTCAGAACTTCAGTTGAGAAAAGCAGTGAAGTTTTGACGAAAAAATCACTTTTTCTTCATAACTTCACTTGCTTCCTCCTCAATTGAAGTTCTGAGAAAAAAATTGAAGTTCTCATCAGAACGTCAATTTTTTCGTCCGAACTTCAGTTTAGGAAAAAAGTAAAGTTATGACGAAAAAATCACTTTTTTCATCAAAACTTCACTTGTTTCCTCAATTGAAGTTCTGAGAAAAAAATTGAAGTTCTCATCAGAACGTCAATTTTTTCGTCAAAACTTTAGTTGAGAAAAGCAGTGAAGTTTTGACGAAAAAACCCAATTTTTTCATCAAAACTTCACTTGTTTCCTCAATTGAAGTTATGAGGCAGAACTTCAATTTTTTCGTCAGAACTTCAGTTTAGGAAACAAGTGAAGTTATGACGAAAAAATCAATTTTTTCATTAAAACTTCACTTGTTACCGTAATTGAAGTTCTGAGAAAAAAATTGAAGTTCACATCAGAACGTCAATTTTTTCGTCAAAACTTCAGTTGAGAAAAGCAGTGAAGTTTTGACGAAAAATCACTTTTTTCGTCAAATCTTCACTTTATTCATCACGTGAAGTTTGATAAAAAGTTAAAATTTTCAGAACTTCACTTGATGTCCTAAAAATTCAGCTAAAGTTGTGACAAAATAAACACATATTGTGACGAATTGACGAAAAAAACACCATGTGACGAAAAAAACAACACGTTCAAAGAAATAAACACTTGGGAAAATTCATAAGATATTATTCGCTCCCCTTTAAGACTATTAACTTGTAATAACAATGTGTCATTGTATTTCAGGAACATATAATTAAGTTGTCGACTCTTGGTAGGGTACCCGGTCCGTTGTTTCACGGTGAGATAATCAGAGCAAATTCTAACTCTCGATTTACGTTGAGAGATTATGCTCATACTTTGAGTAGGTTGCGACCGTATGTGAGGAAGGTAATTGAGCAAGAGTTGCCAAAGCTGAAGTGGCTACTAGACATCCATTGCAAAAAAGTGACATTCCCGAGCAATATCTTGAACATATTCCAACACTCGAAGCTCAATCGCGATGAAAACCACAATGAGGTTTGGTACAATATTAACGGGATGGTTGCGCGGTTAGGAATGCAGGAGTTTGTTTTATTATCGGGGTTGAATATGGATTCTAGCAAGTATACGGAAAAACAGGTAGAAGATCAAGAAGCTAAAATTGAATGGGCAGGCAAGATATTTACGAATCACAAGAAAGCAAACAATTTTCCTGTTCGGCAGATTGATATGCAACTAGACACCTGGAATACAGAGAATAAAGACGTTGAACTGGACCCGGCAACACTGTTAGACTATACAAGGTTGTTGATTGTGGCGCTGATTGCACGACTTATGTGGAGCAAAGCAAACAAGCCTGCATTTCCTATGTCGTTGTTTGGCTTGTTTGAGACCCTTGATCACGCGAACAATTTGCGTGGGGATCATTTTTTTTGGACGAATTCATGAAAATGATAAAGTACGAGGCTTGGGAAGCATCGAGGGACAAACACGGTAGATTGAAGTATAGCCTGAATTTTTTTCCCCAGATATTTATTGGTTGGATGTGCGAGGCAGTTCCCGAGCTTGCTGCATTGTATGGAGAGAAGATTCCCGGGGATGCAATGCCACGTTTCATTAGTTGGAAATGAAAGGAAGCCAACAACGACTACGGATTCACCATGAGCTTGTGGAGGAAGATTAGCGAAGTCCGTCCGATTCTTGTTCCTTCTGCTGCGGAAATGCAAGAATGGTATTGGCAAAGCTATGTTGTGTACGAAATGGCTAAACCAACTGTGAAGCTTCACCCTGAATGGACTGAGGTGTTCGCGAACGGAGCGATCTTAAAAAAACGTGCCAACTGCTTCTGTAATGTCAGCTCCATATCCGAAGAGGGGTCGAGGAACAGCTAAGGCTCCGGGTGGCTCAAGTAAGAGACAGAAAAGGGTGGTCGAGACCGGTACTTCTGAAGCTGTCGTAATTAGTGAACTGCAAAATGAGACTCCTCCATCTACTCAGATGACTGCAGAAAATCAGATTCCTCCATCTCCTCAGCCGACAACAGAGGAACAGCCAGTTTTCCCTCCCTCTCGTGCAATTCCCGCTACTGCATCTCCATCGGTTGACTTTGCTTCCGTCATTGATGAGATGAGGAAACTTAATGAGGGAATAAAGTCCCTCAATGACACTTTTTCAAAGAAGTTGGACCTACATGATTAGAAGATAGATGCGTTGGCCGCTGATGTTAAAAGCTTGTCAGATAGGATGGACAAAACAGAAGGCAACTTTGATGCTGTTCAGTCTCATCTGACTAATGGCTTTGGTACCCTGAAGCAGATAGTTGATGCTTCCACGGAAACAATTACTGGAAAAGTATCATCCTTGAAGATTAGGGTTACAAAGATTGGCCAAAATTTGCTGGAACAACTTACTGGGAAGCCATTGGAAGATGCTGAGCAGGTCTGAATTTATGTAATGTTATTATTTGAAATTATGTAATGTGATGATTTGGAATTATGTGTTCATTTACTGAAAGTGTGATTTTTCTTTTTTTGATTTTTTCGTAGGGTATAATACAAATTGTTGATAGATCCAATGAACTCGCAGCATCAAACCAAGGTGTCGAACCATTGATACAACCTAAAAAGGGAAAAGCCTCGATCCAACCCGAAGCCTCGATCCAACTTGTCAATCTTGTTGAAGAAGAAGAAGAAGAAGAAGAAGAAGAAAAAGAGCAAGGAGAAAGGGGAGAAGAGAAAGGAGGAAACGAGGAAGATGGTGGGGTGGACTCAGATTCAGTTGATAGAGAGTTCGACGGGTATGAATCGAATGACATAGAAGAAGTAGGGACGTCATTCGAACCAGTGGCCGATGAATTTGACATGGGAATCAAACCAGCAGTGCCAGATGTTTACATACCCTTCTTTGAAGCTGCTGAACACACGGATCAAGAAGAGTGTTGGACCCCTGAATCGATATACAACGGCATGTACCCTAAAGTGTTTGACCATGATCGGTTGCACGTGGATGATAGGGATCCCACCTACATCAGGCTCAGGCGTGGCAGAATTTGTTGGGAAAAAAACAAATATTCTACGAAATACCTACCCATGAAGTCGCTATGGAGTATTCATGTTCCCACTCCCTCGTTTACATCCCGACGAAGTCAAACTGACGAGTTCAAAAAAGCGTTCGCTGAATGGCTTAACGACCCGGAACAGGAGTTTCCTTTCATATGTTGTGGAGTTTCTCGACGGAATCGACCATTCTTCAACTCCATGAAGACGCCAAAGAAGCCATTTTATTGGTCGCACCTTCATGAATGCACATATGTGATAAGGAGGAATTATTCAAAGAAAATGCGGCATGCAAAGACTAACATTGTAATTACCGACGAAGATTGGTACAACGCTTTCAACAACTATAATGGAGGATTCTGAGGCCTTGTCTTCAGAACCAGTGAATACTTCTTAGGAAACAAGCCTCCGAGGGGTTCAAAAGGAAAGCAAGCGCTTCAATGTTTCATGCCCTGGAAGTCACGTGCTCCAAGGAAAGGAGGGTCGCCGCGCTGGATCCTAGTGTACGTAGACGTGACCGACATGGTACTTCAAGTCTTCGATCCAAAGGAATACTCATGCATTAAGAAATGGGACTTTAAACGGCTCAGTGACGAGTTCCCTATGCTTCTGAAGCAGAATGGTGGATGCGGAGTACACCCTAGTTTGTTGGATCGGCCGTTGAAAATCCGCCACCTCTTGCAAAGGAAGATGCCGAGGCACATATGCAAATACCCAAGTGAGTCGGCTCTGTTCATGCCGCGTATGATCGAGTGCAGGATAATTTCTCCTTGTATGAGAGACTTCGTAGTTCATCAAGACAAAGATGAAAGCATTCTAGAGAGGACAGATTATGCATGTGCAATCTGGCAGGTAGGGTTTTGTTGGCCTGTAGTGGACCCACGTACCGGTGAAAGAAAGGACAGATGGAAATCTATGAATTTATTAATGTAATCGTTTTGATTTTCATTTTGTTAATGTAATCGTCTTGACTTTAATTTTTTTAATGTAATTGTCTTGAATAAAATATTACAGAAACGACGAAGACAACGTTGCATAGCACAAATAACATCGATATTACACAAACAACTGCGATATTACCCGAATAAGTCGCATAGGCTGTTTGCATGTCTTCCTCGTGTAACATAGCTCACCGCAGTTACCACACTTGTACGTCCTACTCCCACTCCCGAACAACAGGTTCTCGCCAACAGACGGAAACCTCTTCTCCTTGTCCCGTCCAGGGGTGACCTTCTTCAACGGGGGCAGCGGTCTTAGTTGTCGGATTTCCTGTGGGATTGAGTCCCAATCCCAATCCTTTCTATATTGTGGCGGTCGTTCAATCGCTTCTGAATATGCAGCCAGGAAATACTCGATCGTGTAGTATCTGCTAGCATATTCATACATTTCCTCATTTTTCCAGCACATGCAGCTGCGTGCTTGCAATGAAATAACATCTGTTGGAACTCGCCACAAGTACAATACCAGCGGTTGAAGTCCACAGTGTGTTCACGAGCATCACCTTTGACCCTAAATCTTTTGTTCGATATGTGTTCTGCTCTAAGGTCGACGGCTTTTAATGAAATTATAAGAAATTGTTCCTCCCGAAAAGTTTTCAGTTGGACCCTACCCATTGCCTCACCTTTTGCCATTTTCTTAATTTGCCATTTGTTCATCTTCTTCATCATATATGAAAGAAGTTGCATGGATTTCATTTTACGGGCCCTATTAAAGGTAGAGTTAAGAATTTCAGCATGGTTGGATGTCAACTGCTCGAACCTCGGAGTGGTGCTGTGCGACCTAGCCCATTTTTCAATTCCTGCTTTGCGTAGGTAACCGGCAAGGCTAAGTACATGTACATTTTGATCCCCACAAACGACCTCCATGTCTCTCAGATATTTTTCATAGTCAACGTGATCAAATGAATAGGCAGCATGCTTTAAGTACTTTATCCACTTGAATTTGGTTCGGTACAAGTGCTGCATGTTCCTCTTCAGATGCTGATAGCAGTGAACATGGTTTGACATTGGGTACATTTTTTGAACACCGTTTATAATTGCTCGATTACGGTCGGACACAAATGTCAGCTCAGGATGATCGGGTACGTGCTCACGCAGTTTTAATAAGGACCAGTTCCATGCATCGTTGTTCTCAGCGTCCACGATTCCCCAAGCAATTGGATAGCAGTGTTTCTCGCTATCCACTGCAGTGCACATTACCAATTGTACTGGCTCCTTCTTCATATGGGCGCAATCAATAATGAGCATCGGCCTCATGTACTTCATCCCTTGTAGTTGTGCACCTATTGTCAAGAAGCAGTACTTGAATACATTTCTCTCGGGATCAACAACGACGTCCCAATAGCTACCAGGGTTGAGAGATGCAGCTAAATAAAGAAATGATGGAAGGTCTTCATAATTTTTGGCGCGAGTGCTGCTAATAAATGACTTTCCGGTCTGCTGCACATACCATCCTGACCATTAACTTAAACGTGTTCCCATAACTATTGCGTGAGCCCTTATATCTTCAACAGAGGGAATCTTCTTAGGGTCTTCAAAGCGTGGCAACATATCTTTAGCTAAAACAGTGATGTTCACGTTGCCATGCTTCACGTTTATTGTTCTTGCAGTGCAAGTGTGTGTGCTCTCGTACTTCTTCAGAACGTAGAACGTAGCCTCTGCTTTCTTGTAAACCCCCACCCGCCACGAACAATCTTTGTCCTTTCACTTCAGTATAACCCGCGTTGCTTCTCTCCTGCCAACAATGTACTGCCAACGGTGATCACTTGATGCTGTTTTAACAATGGAAATAAGCGTATTGGGATGATCAAACATTCGTCCCATTTCCAGAGAAAGACCGTCTGGCCTCTGGTTACTACACACTACACCGCTAGCTGGCTCGAATATAGGATGTTCTCTAGGTACTCTGGCCAAAGGAAGGTTGAACAAGCACATGGCTCCCTCGTTGACATCGTTACCTATGCCACCAATGTCAATCAGATTAGAGTCATCCCTCCATAACTCATTTTGACTTGCATGGTCATTGATAATGTCATAACCAGCAAAATACTCGGGTTGTAATATATGTGGAGACTCCGGTGATAAGATCATTGTTGGATTGTCATCGGGCACTTCTATTTGGCAAATTTGGTTCTCTCCGGGAACACTTGTAGTGTCTGGGCTATCGCCCTCACCCACAATGTCTTCCCTAGTTACAAAAATCTTTACTGTCGTCTTAGAATCAAATATGTCTAACAGATTGTTAACATGTATGTCACAATCAATCAGGGTTGGTTGGAACATGTCATCGTACTGTACATGTAATAGTGTCTTCTTGTTTCGGTCATGGTCATCCACCATTCTTTCAGCAATTTCTTGTTTCAACGTCTCTAGCTGAGTTCCTTTATACAGAGCGAATCGTACAGTCTTCATTCGTTCTCCCAAATACACGTGCTTGTCCTGAATCATCGACCAGGAACCATTCCACACAAATAGAATTCGTAATTTCTTCACCATTTCTGCAAAATGATGGTCACCAAGTATAAGAAAGATGTTATAAAGCTCTAAATATTGGTTTGGTGTATAGTGTTTAGTGTTTAAACTTTTATTTGTCAATGTTAGGGTTTAGGTGTTAGAATTTATGTTTTTTTCGTCAAATACATGACTGTTTCGTCAATAAGACACGTTAATTCGTCAATAGTAGGGTTTAGGGTTTAGGCTTTTTTCGTCAGTTATAAGTTTTTTTCGTCAAAACTTCAATTGACCAGTTACTTGAAGTTTTGCCGACGAAACCTGAAGTTTCAGAAGTTTATATGAAACTTCAATTTTTTTCGTCAAAACTTCAGCTAATGGTTCAATTGAAGTTAAACTGCTTAAACTTCAAATAGATTTCAATTGAACCATTACTTGAAGTTTGACGACCAAAACTGACGTTTCAGATGTTCATATGAAACTTCAATTCTTTTCGTCAAAACTTAAGGTGATGAGTCAATTGAAGTTAAGCTGCTAAAACTTCAAATAGATTCCTCAAACTTCAGTTGACCAATTACTTGAAGTTTTGACGACCAAAACTGAAGTTTCAGATGTTCATTAGAAACTTCAATTCTTTTCGTCAAAACTTTAAATAATATGGCAATTTAAGTTAGTCTGCTAAAATGTCAAATACATTCCTGAAACTTCAATTGATCCATGAATGAATTGAAGTTCTGACGAAAAAAGAGAAACTTCACTCTTTTTTCGTCAAAACTTCAATTCATGTATCAATTGAAGTTTGAGAATCCATTTGAAGTTTTGACGAATAAATTGAAGTTTCAGCTGAAACTTCACAACTTCAATTCTTCACAACTTCACTCAGGTGAGTCAAGTGAAGTTTTTGTTAAACAGCTGAAATTTCACTTTCAACTATGACGATTTATCCACAAACTGGCGAATCAATATGCCTTACTGACGAAAAAAATAACATATTCATGAAATCTCATAAAATCTTGGAAGACAATGAACAACAACAACAACAACCTGAACTTCAGCATGGTCATACAAACAAATTTTAGAAAAAAATGAGGAACATTGTGAGCAAAATGTTCCAAAGCAGTTAACAAAAAATCTACAGAATCTTTACCTTTGTTTCTTGATGAACCAAGCTTCAAACAAAATCCAACAATGGAGGAAACAAATAGAAAAAAATTCTAGAGAGAGAGGAAACAACAAGGATGAATTCACATGCGAAAATGAAAGAGGCTTTGACAAGTATAAGGTTGTTTGGTTGTTGGAGATTTAAGGTAGCTAGAATTGATGAAACCGTACTTTTGTTTTGTGAGTGTAGTTGAAACATTGAAAGCTTTAGAGAGAGAGGGATGTGAAATTTACATAGCATGGGGGAGGGACAATATGGTAAATTAAAGAAAAAAGTGATATTTTGACGACCAAAGCTGAAGTTTCAGAAGGTTATACGAAACTTCATTTTTTTCGTCGAAACTTCAAGTAATGGGTCAATTGGTTCAATTTGAAGTTTTGACGAATAAAATGAAGTTACAGTTGAAACTTCACAACTTCACTTCTTCACAACGTCACTCCGAGGAGTCAAGTGAAGTTTCAGCTGAAACTTCAAATTTTTCGTAACTTAAACAGCTGAAACTTCACTTTCAACATATTCATGATTTTTTTTGAATTGTTTGGGGGGACCACAAATCAACTAACAAACAAGTTACTTGATAAGTAGTAGTTGTTTAAATTGGAGGTTAGACTCCCAATTTGAATTGGGGGAAGTTTACAAAGCAAATAGCCATTTCTAGGAAAGGCATTGGTCAAATTGTCCCAGGAAGAAGATATTGAAGGAGTTGTGGAGGTTGATGAGTTGGTGTTGTAGTTGAGGACAAGTGAAGGAGGATGGTGGTGATGTTGATGGGAGAGGAGAGTAGGAGGTGATGGAGCAGGGAGTAGGGGAGGCTGCAGCTGGTGCTACGGGGAAGAGACAACAGAGAAAAAAAGGGACGTGGCCCACTGGTGGCCAAGTGAGGGGAGAGTTTGTTGGGTGAGACGGGAGCGCGAAGTAGGCGAGTCACTCGGTACGCGATTCGTGTTTATCACGCGGTGAGAATTTTAAAACACAACAACAATTACTGTGCGACGAATGAGTAAAACACAACGAGAAGTTCAACGCGCAATAAACAAGTAATACGGTAACAAATAGGTAAAGCAATTTTTGACTGAATAATTAAAGTTAGCAGATAAAAATAATTTTGACTGATAAATAAAATTTTGACTGGTAAAAAAAAATTAGACTGATAACAAAATTTGAATACTATAACTAAGTTTGATTATTGAGACGGAACGTTTACTTTCACAATAATTTTGACTGTTGAAAAGTAATTTAACTGCTATAAAAATAAATTTAAATAATGATGATAAGTTCAACTGATATATATATATATATATATATACTTTACAAGGAATTCGGATTTTACTTTTGAGAAAACTATTAAACGTTCTATCTAATAAAAATTCACTAAACGATAATATAGTATTAATAACTAACTTATTATTTGAATAAACAAATTATTTAAAAATAACATTTTAAGAATAAATAAGTTTATCAAGATAATTATAATCGAATAGTTTATCACTACGATATCACACATATGAATCGAATAGTTTATCACTATGATATCACACATATCTTAACAGTGAACTAATACGTCCTCACATTCTCGAGTAATATACATGACATGTCAAAGTACTAAAATAACCCTAGAATAAAATATGGGCTGTTACACTTTCTATTTTGCCTTTAGAAGTTTCTGACTGTTTTCTAAAATCTCAAGGCCTTGAGATTTGAGTTACTCACTTAAGTTAATTTGTTAAAATCTGTGTTTTGCAAAAAGTTTTCATACTCTATTCAAACCCCCCCCTTCTACAGTATTTAAGTCCTGTATTTAGTCTATATTACACACTTTCAATTCGTATCAGAGCTTGGGTCACTAATATAGATCTAACAATCTTGTGACTATGAGTAATGTAGGAGATGGTGGATTCTCACAAGGAAGGGCAGCCAACAGACCTCCATTGTTCTGTGGTGATAACTTCATGCACCTGAAGGCATTGATGAAGATGTTCATCATAGATCAAGACATGGAACTGTGGTCCATAGTCCAGAATGGTCCTCATGAGTACTACACTACTATAGATGGAGTCAGATGTATGAAGTCTGAGGAAAATCTCTCAGTTACTGAACTGGAAAAGGTATCAAAAAATTACAAGGCTATGAATCTGTTATACTGTGCTCTTAATGCAGAGGAGTTCAACAGAGTGTCAAATTGCAAAAGTGCCAATGAAGTATGGGACAAACTGGTTGTGACATATGAAGGGACAAGCCAGGTTAAACAGACCAAAATCAACATTCTTCTGGGGCAATATCAGTTGTTCAAGATGAACTCAGATGAGACCATTAAGGAGATGTTCAAAAGATTCACTGATGTGGTGAATAATCTGGAGTCATTGGGAAAGAAGTTTTCAAATGAGGAAAAGGTCAGGAAAATTCTAAGAAGCTTGCCAAAAGCCAAGTGGGAGCCAAAGACAACAGCCATTGAGGTAGCTCAGGATTTAAGTCTTCTTCAGCTAGATGATCTACATGGAAAGTTGCTCACTCATGAAATGTCTATGAAGGATGTAGAAGGTGATCTGAGTGAAAACATCAAGAACTTAGCACCCAAGGCCAAAGACAGTGAAAAATCTCAAAGCCTTGAGACTGAAGATGAGCATGATGATGAAGAGGCTTTAGCATTGATCTCCAAGGCCTTGGCCAGGATTCTCAAGAAGAAAAAAAACTCTGGTAACAGGGACTACAACAGAGAGAGATCAAGACCTTCAAGAACCAAGGACTGCAAAGGTAAATCTTCATCACAGTTACATAAAACTAAAGTAATGAATTGTTTTGAGTGTGGTGATGCAGATCATTTATTAAGATACTGTCCACAAAAGAAGAAGAACAGGAATTTTCAGAAGAAAGATAGTGATAACAGAAGGAAGAAAGTCGTGATGGCTTCCTGGAGTGATTCTGATTCATCAAGTGACTCAGACACAGAAGAAGATCAAGCAAATTTGTGCTTCATGGCCAAACATGATGAAGAAAAGTCATCAGACAGACATATTGAAGATATGGTGAAAAATCTTCTTGCTAGTCCTTCTTATGTACTTCCTGAAATTCTCAAGAGTATGTTTTTAAATGAGGAAAGTTATAGAAATGAGATTTCTTCTTTAAATATTAAGATTCATGAGAAGGTAAAAGAAAACCTGGACCTAGTTTTGACCAACAAATATGATGAAGTTTCTAAGAAAAAAATTGAAAAGGACTTCAAGGCCTTGGACAGCAGGTTCAAACCCTTGAAGACACGATAAAAGAGATTGTTGATCAAAACTATCTTTTGACTGAAAGATATGTTGATCTAAAGACTCATTTTGAGGATTTTGAACAACAAATCTGCTCTTTGATTGAGAAACTTCAAGATTCTAAAAAGGTCCTAGCTAGTTTTACAGGCTCAGAACATAATCTAAATCTCATTCTTGGAGGAACTCTGAAATCAATGCATAAAAGTGGGATTGGCTATAATCCAAATTTTCCAAAGAAAAGCCAAACTACTTCTGTCAAATCTTGTTGCAGACATTCTCCAAAGTGTCATTACTGTGGAAAAATTGGTCATATCAGATTAACTTGTCCCTTCAGAAGATCATAACCTCATATTATGAGGAATACTTATCCTTATCAGCTTAAGGGACAGATTAGGCAGATTTGGGTTCCAAAAGGAATTAGACCACCAAACATGGTTGATTCTGAGTATGACTCAAATTTCTGCACTTGGTCTAACAGCTTGTTGAGGCAATGATTTACTTTTGCAGGATGTCACCAAGGCCTTGAAAGATCAGAAATGGATATTAGACAGTGGATGTTCCAGACATATGAGTGGAAATAAATCTCTCTTTACTGAGCTTACAGAAAAATCTGGGGGAACAATCACACTTGGTGACAAAGCAAAATGCAATATTATTGGTATAGGTAGTATTGGTAATGGTTCTACCAACTCTATCTCTGATGTTTATCTTGTGGATGGACTTAAGTATAATATGCTTAGTATCTCTCAGTTATGTGATAAAGGTTATAAAGCTATATTGACAAGGAGAAATGTGTGGTGCAAGATGAGAAATCTGGAGATTGCATACTCACTGCTCCTAGATCATATAATCTATATGCTATGAGTACTAACAGTGTTGCAGGTGACAAGTTAAAATGCCTCAAGGTCTTGAAGGAAGATTCAAAACTTTGGCACAGAAAACTTGGGCATATTAGCATACACACCTTGAATAAACTCATCTCAAAGGATTTGGTAAGAGGATTATCATCACAGAAATTTTCAAATGATGAGGTTTGCAAGGCATGTGTACAAGGTAAGCAAACCAGAAGTTCATTCAAGCCAAAGAACTTTGTAAGTACTTCTACACCCTTAGAACTGTTGAATATGGACTTGTGTGGTCCTATGAGAGTTCAGAGCCCAAAAGGTAAGAGGTATATGCTTGTTACAGTAGATGATTATTCTAGATTTACTTGGGTGATGTTTATTAGAGACAAAACTGAAGCCTTATCTGAATTTTCAGACTGTGCAAAGAGCTTCAAACTTTGAAAATTTACCTGTTGCATCCTTTAGAAGTGATCATGGTAGGGAATTTGATCAACTTGATTTTGATTTATTTTGTGCAAAGCATGGCATATCACACAACTTTTCTGCACCTAGAACTCCACAGCAAAATGGAGTAGTTGAAAGGAAAAATAAGACACTTGAGGATATGTCTAGAACCATGCTTCTTGAAAGCAATTTTCCAAAGTTCTTGTGGGCAGAAGCTGTTAATACTGCCAATTATGTGCTAAATAGATGCTTTATTAGACCTATTTTGAAAAAGACCCCTTATGAACTGTTTAAAGGTAGGAAGCCTAGTGTTTCTTATTTCTAACCTTTTGGTTGTATCTGTTTTGTGCATAATAATGGTAGAGACAATCTTGTTAAATTTGATGCTAGGGGTGATGAAGGTTTATTTCTTTGATATTCTCAAACTAGCAAAGCTTATAGAGTTTACCATAGAAAAACCAAGATTGTGGAAGAGAGCATTCATGTGTTTTTTCATGAAAGTACTAAAAATTCTCTGAGTGAAAGTTTTGCAGATCTAAATTTGAACAAGCATGAGTCTGATGATGATGCTGTGAAAGAGGAAAAAGGCAAAACTAAAGTGCAAAATCAATTAGTAGAATCTCAAGGCCTTGAACCTCCTGCAGAGCCAAAATCTCAAAGCCTTGAGACGGAAGCTGAAACTTTCTATGATGCTCCCTCTACTGTTTCAAGAACTCAAAGCCTTGAAGGAGAATATTCCTGGATACCAAGGAAGAAGTTTAAGTACCTTGCAGATCATCCAGCTGACAATATCATATCTGATCCATCAACTGGAACTCAGACAAGAGGACACTTGAAGAACATGTGTGCTTTTAGTGCATTTTTATTTTTGATTGAGCCTAAAAATACCAAGGGAGCATTAGAAGATGCAGACTGGATTATTGCAATGCAGAGTGAGCTGAATGAATTTGAAAGAAACAAGGTATGGAATCTGGTTCCCAGACCAAAAGAGAAATCAGTTATAGGAACCAGATGGGTGTTCAGAAATAAGCTTGATGAGAGTGGCAAAGTGGTAAGGAACAAAGCCAGACTGGTGGCACAGGGATATAATCAGGAAGAAGAGTTCTCAAGTCTGATGTGCACGAAGTTTGAGATGAGCTTAATGGGAGAACTGAATTTCTTTCTTGGAATTCATATTTTACAAATGAAGAAAGGAATATTTATACATCAAGGAAAGTATACCAAGGACTTATTGAACAAGTACAATATGTCACAGTCCAAGGTGCTTAAAACCCCTATGAGTTCATCACTCTCATTAGACAAGGACTCAAATGGTAAGAGTGTGAATCAAAAAGAATACAGAGGTATGATTGGATCTCTTTTGTATTTAACTGCTAGTAGACCTGATATTATGTTTAGTGTTTGTACCTGTGCTAGATTTCAAGCAGATCCTAAGTAAATTCATTTAACTGCTGTCAAATAAGTTTTTAGATATTTGAATGGAACAAGAGAATTGGGGCTTTGGTATCCAAGGAGATCTAATTTTATGTTGAGTGGCTATTGAGATGCAGATTTTGCAGGATATAAAGTAGATAGGAAGAGTACTTTTGGATGTTGCCAGTTTCTTGGATCTTCGCTGATCAGTTGGCATTCTAGAAAGCAAAATTATGTAGCATTATCAACTGCAGAAGCTGAATACATTGTAGCTGGAGCTTGCTATTCACAAGTGTTATGGATTGCAGAGAAACTTAGAGATCTTGGCTATAATTTCAGAAATGTGCCTATTCATTGTGACAACACAAGTGCTATCTCAATCTCTAAGAATCCAGTCCAGCACTCAAGAACCAAGCACATAGATGTGAGACATCACTTCCTTAGAGATCATGCAGAACAAGGTGATGTTGTTCTATCTTTTATTTCTACTTCAATGCAGATTGCTGATATTTTCACTAAACCTTTACCAAATGATAGGTTTTGATCCCTAAGGCTTGAACTGGGTATGTTAAACAAGGATGCATTGGTTTAGCGGGAGTATTGGTACTTACTTGTGTTTATGTGTTGAAATCTCAAAGCCTTGAGATTATACTTTCCAAAGCCTTGAAAGTATAGCTCAAAGCTTTGAAGTTTCTCAAACTGCAGAAAATCTCAAGGCCTTGAGATTGTTCTCCAGGTCTTGAAACATCTGTATTTTTTTTTAAATGGATCATCAAATATTATATCTTATCTTTTTAGATAACTGTATAATATTTGAATTACTCAGAGAATTTTCTAAAATATCCAAAAATATTTTCCAAGATTCTTTTTGCATGTTGATTTCAGTAAAGTCCTTTTATGACTCATCTTTTCAACCTACTTAAGCTGAAAGTCATGGCTTATTCCTCTTCATTCTATCTCAATTCTCTACGTCTATTTACTCTCTCTCTCTCTATTTCTCTCAATCTCATTCCCTTCTCAAAACCCTAAACCCACAATGGAGCGCAAATCAGCCAGGATTCAACAAAAGGGAAAGCCTTCTGACAGATCCAAGAAGAGGGCAAACAAGAAGGAGAAGATTGTGATCTCTGATTCGGATTCAGAGAATACTCAGAGCTTGCATGAGGACACTCCTCCTACAAAGATGATGAGATCAGAAATGGGAGATGAAGGTTCAAGTATTGATCCACAGAAGGAGACAGAGACTCAGGGTGGTGATCAACCTAGGTCAGACAAGAAGAAAGGGGGAGAGAAGAAAAAGGTTGGAGAAGAAGAAAAGGGTAAATCTACTCAAGAAAGCAAGAAGAAGCCAACTGAAGGAGAACAAGAGAAGAGCAAACCCACTGAGAAGAAAACAAGGGTTAAGCAAGTTGCTGCTGCAACCAAAAAGGGTTATCAAGGTAAAAATGTACTTCCTTCAGATTGGTTTGTTAGTTCTGAGGTTAGGACTGTGTGGATGCAAGGATATGCTTCTTCTAAGGTTGCTTTTGGTAGTATGGTTTTTGAAGAATTATTGGATAAACTGGATATTGATTGTATGAGGAAGTTAAGAGAAACTGCAGTTTGGAAGGTGTTAAATCCTAGTTCAAAAGCTTATCTTAGTTTAACTAGATTATTTTATCTGAATCTGGTTCAAGAATGAGATGATAAGATGGTGTTTACTTCTAAGGTGGCTGGGATAAACTTGAGTCTTGATCATAGAACTTTTTCCAAAGTCTTGAGCATTCCTAGGAAGTATAATGTTGGAGATTATCGTGATAGAAAGGAGTGTCTAGAAAAGGCAAAAGAAATGTTTTTCATTGATGGTGTACCCTCTGGTCCAAAACTGTTGACACACTCTGTGCTTAACTGTGAAGCTAAGATTTTGTTCACATTTCTGATGAGGAGTGTTGTTCCTAGGGAAAACTCAAGGGAGTTGGCTACAGATAAAGTTCTCATTCTTATGTATCTGATATGTCAAGGGTTTGAGATAGACTTGCCAACAGTGGTTATGGAGCATATGATCTATTGTGTTACTAGAACTAGAAACCATCCTCTTCCCTGCCAACCTATTACCTCTTTTCTTTGAGCAATTTTTGATGTACCTGTGAAAGGGAAGGAAAAGATTGCTGGAGGTTTTGGGCTGATTGATGAAACTGCCTTACAAAGGATTGGAGTAGTTCAGACAGGGAAAGGTCATTGGAAGTTCTATTCAGAGTTGTCAAAGGATGAGCTTGGGGAGAAGGAGTTTGTTAAACCAAAGGGGGCTACATCAGCAAAAGGACAAGCAAATGGGGATTACTCTTTTTTGGTTGAGAATTTGAAGATCAGCAGGTTGAGATTGAAGATCTCATACAAAGGTTATTTGATCTGTCTTCTGAATTTAACCAGTTCAAGGGTTTGATGAATGTGATGAATGGAAAACTGGATGTTGTCATCAAAGGCTTGAACTTGGAGAAGATACCTTCTGCTACTAGTCATGCCACCAGTGCGGACTCAGATGAAAGGCTAGGTGATTTCTTGAAGAAGAAAAAGAAGCCAATTCCAGTGGTGCTCACTTCAAAAGATCTTTATGATCAAACTAATGAAGAAGATGCTAGGGAAGACACAGGTGTTGATGCAGCTACAGAGGGTGATTCTGTGCAGGTTAAGAACAAGAAGGTGGATGAGATCATGAAGAAGTTGTTTCAAAGGTGGAAGCTGAACAAGATGAAAATCAGTCTGCTGATGATGCTGAAAGTGATAAAGAAGTTGGAGAAGGCTCAGAGAAAGGCCAGACATCAAAGAAGAAATGAAGATCTGAGAAGATCAAAGCCTTGATCATTTCCTTCTATTTCTTTCTTTTCTTCTTTTCTGTTCTCAAGGCCTTGACTTTCTAGGATTAAACTTTTGTTTAAGTTTTTTATTAAGACTGAGTAATGATCCAACATTTCTTCACCTTTGTTTGATGAAAGTCAAAAAGGGGGAGAAATTATGTGGCTTTAATGGTTACTTTCAGTACTTGAGTAATAATAATTAGATGTTTTTGTTAATCAGTTGTGCTCTGGTATTATTGTGTTTATCTGTGAATTTATGATTATTTGTGTTTAGATGGTTTGACTGGTATTATTGTTTATTGTATCTGAAATATGTTGTTATCTAATTCTTACAAGGAGTTGCAGGGATATTTACACAAGATTATGGGTTTTGTCTTTCATCAAGGGGGAGATTGTTGACTCAAAGACCCTTAAGTGTGTTTTGAGAAGTAACTGTTTTGAGTGATGAAAAACAAAGACAAAGATTTTATGATGCTCCAAGGCCTTGAGATACCGACAGAGCTTCAAAGCCTTGAGAGTAGTTTTTATTATGCTGAATGTTCTAACAATCTTGTGTTGTAGATTGGCTATCTGATTATATAGATCAGAGATTTGCTGCAAATACTTATGTTTTATATTGTCTATATATCTAACACAATTGCATATATCCTGATCAGGGAGAATCAAAGATTTCTGGTCTTAACATTGAAAGACTGTGAAGCATGTTCAGAGATTCAATGCCTTGAGATGTGCCTTGAGCTGCTGACAACTTTACAGAATTAATTTGATTCTTTGTTGCAGGATTTGATCTTTATTATCGTGATTGTTTAATGACTTCTAAGAGTCTTAAACTAGTTTATCATGAGTTATATGTGTCAGAAGTTAATCAGATTATTGTTTTATTCCTTCATCCAGTTTTTATTCAGAAACTGGAAAACCAAACAGACTTAGTGCTGTTATATTTCTGGGTTTTGTTGTTGCTATGTTTTAATATTGTTGCAGGTTTGTTAAATGTGCAAATACAATCTCAACAAACTCCAATGGATATCTAGTCAGAGCTGTTTGAATTTCAGTTGAAATAGGAAGAGGATTTGTAGGAACTGAGATCCTAAAATCTCTCATTCAGTTGCAGTGAGTAGATAAAACACTGTTTTGAATTTTGAAAGTAGAGAGGCTTGCGAAAAACTGAGAGAGGTGTGAAATATTCGTGGGAGATCAATCATTCAAACACACAGACATTCAAGCTTAAATTCCTGATTTCAGAAGATCAATCATCCAGTTTCCAGAAAGAACACATCCAAGCCTTCACAAGCTTATTCTTCTACTGTGTTCTTCATCTGTTTTGTAATCTGCTTATCTTTTGTATATCTATAACCTCCCTAAACCTAGTGGTTGGTTGTTCAAGTGAACAACAAGAGTTTCTTCTTAGCTCAAACAGTTAGTAGTTGATACTAGATCGGTTTGGAACCACAAGCTGTATAGGTGTAAGGGAAATCACTTAAGCTTGAAGATCTAGGGTTGTTTCTGTGTGAGTAATAAGAAGTGTTTGCCAATCCTTGTGGGATTAGATCCCTCAGGCAGAGATTAGGTCCATTGGGACTAGACTCTGTAAATTGAATTGTGTTCTTTACTTTACAGTTTTGTTATTTTCTGTTGCACACAACTTAAATCAAACTAGGGTTTATAAGCTGTTTAGAACTGGTAATAGTTCAAGGCCTTGAACCTTTCTATTTTGCCTTTGAAAGTTTCTGACTGTTTTCTAAAATCTCAAGGCCTTGAGATTTGAGTTTCTCACTTAGGTTAATTTGTTAAAGTATGTGTTTTGCAAAAAGTTTCCATACTCTATTCAACCTCCCCCCCCCTTCTAGAGCATTTAGGTCCAGTATTTAGTCTACATTACACACTTTTATTTCTGAATACCCATCTGGTGAAAATTAAAGACTAATATTTAGGTTGAGGAACCAAATTCCAAACCTTGTTCCTCTCAAATTCATTGAGTTCACTTTGCATTGCAATGTTCTAGTATGCTTCTTGTATTGCTTCTTTCACATTCTTAGGCTTCATAAGAGATAAAAAAGCATTAAAAGCACATATGTTCTTCAATTGTGATCTTGTCTGTGTTCCAGTAAATAGATCTGATATAATGTTGTCAACTGGATGAGATGAAAGATATCTAATCTCTTCCTTGGTGTCCATGGTTCAGGTTCTCCAAGAAGCTTCTCAGGTCTTTGAGGACTTGAAGTAGTGGTTTTTCCACTTTGATTCTCTTGATGTTCTTTTTCAAGGATTTGAGACTCATTTTCAAGGCCTTGAAAATTCCTTTTTTTCCTGCAAGCTTTCCTTGGAACCATTTGAAGGTTCTGCTTCATCTTCTTACTCATGCTTGGCAAAATTCAAGTCTGCAAAACATTCACTCAATGAACCATCGTAGCTTTCATAAAAAATAACATGATTACTTTCTTCAACAAGCTTGGTTCACTTATTATAAAATCTATAAGATTTTCTAGTCAGTGAATAGCCAAGAAAGATACCTTCATCACTTCTAGCACCAAACATACCAAGATTGTCCTTACCATTGTTGTGAACAAAACAAGTGCAGTTAAAAGGTTTGAAGAAAGTGATGTTTGGCTTTATTCCTTTGAAAATCTCATAGGGAGTATTCTTCAATATAGCCATAATTAGACACTTGTGAAGCATGTAGTTGGCAATGTTAATAGCTTATGCCCAAAAAGATTTTGGCAATTCTTTCTCCAGAAGAATTGTTATTGACATGTCTTGAAGAGTCATGTTCTTTCTTTCAACAACACCATTCTGGTTAGGAGTTCTTGCAAGAGATAAGTTGTGAGAGATTCCATGCTCGGCACAAAATAAATCAAATTCAAACTGACCAAATTCTCTACCATGATCACTTCTAATTGAAGTAATAGGCAGGTTTTTCAGGGTTTGAAGCTCTTCACCAAGCTTTGAAAAATCAGATAGAGCTTCAGATTTATCCCTAAGAAACACCACACAAGTAAATCTAGAGAGTTATCTACAATAGTTAACATGTACTTCTTATCCTTTGGAGTTGGAGTTCTCATAGGACAACAAAGATCCATATGCAGTAATTCAATGGTTCTAGTAGTACTTAGAAAGTTCTTTGGCTTGAATGAACTTCTTGTCTGTTTACCTTGAGCACAACCTTTGCATACCTCTTCATCCTTGAACTTGATAGAGGGAAGTCTACTTACTAGGTCTTTAGAAACTAACTTGGTCAAAGTGTGCAAGCTAATGTGTCCATGCTTTCTGTGCCAAAGCTTTGAATCCACTTTCAAAGCCTTGAGGCACTTCGGACTTTCTCCTGCAACTTTCTTAAATGCAAAGTATATACATTGTTTGACCTTGAGGCAGTGAGGATGCAAAAGTATATACATTTCTCTTTTTGCACCACACATTTCTCTTTGTCAAAAATAACCTTGTTTCCATTGTCACATAATTGAGATACACTGAGCAATTTGAATTTCAAGCCATCAACTAAATAAACATCAGAAATAGAGTTTTCAAAATCTATACCAACTTCACCAATACCTAGTATGTTGCATTTTCCTTTGTCACGAAGTGTGATTGAACCTTCATATTGCTCTTTAATTCTGAGAATAAGGATCTCTTTACACTCATGTGTCTGGAGCAACCACTGTCCATAAACCATTTCTTTTCTTTGTTCTTGGTGACAGCCTGCAAACACCATTCATTGCCTTACATAGCTGTTAGACTAAGTGTGGAATTTAGATTCATATTTAGGGTCAACCATGTTAGGTGGTCTAACTCCTTTAGGAACCCAAATCTGTCTAACTTGTCCTTTGAGTTGAACTGAAAAAGTGTTCCTCATTATGTGAGGGTCTCTTCTTCTGAAAGGATAAGTCATCTTAACATGACCAATTATGTTGCAGTAATGACATTTAGGAGAAGTTTTTCTACCCACGTTCACAAATCCGGTGTTGTTCTTTCTTGGAAAATTTGGATTGTAACCATTACTAGTTTTGTTAACAGACTATAAGCTTCCTCCAAGAATCATGTTTGAATTGCGATCTAAGCCATCAAGTTCGGTCATAAATTTATTATATTCTTGAAGTTTCTCATCTAGATTAGTCTTTTGTTCCTCCAATTCATCAAACTGGTTTCTTAGATCAATAATGATGTCACTCAAAAGGGAGTTCTCAGTAACTACTTTCTTGACTTGAGTTTTCAAGGCTTTGAAACTGGTTTCCAAGGCCTTGAAATCTCTGTCAGATTTCTTCTAAGAAATTTCAAGATTTTGATTTTGACAAACGAGTTGTAAATTTTCTTTTGCTTTCTCGTGAACCTTTTCTTCCAAAGTCCTGATCTCTTTCAAATAGTAATCTTCATTTAAAAGCAATGTTCTAAGATAATCAAAGATGCAGTCTGTTGGTTTTCAAATCAAACAATTTACCATTACCTCAATGTTCTTTTCAGAACTTTCATCATGCTTGGCCATGAGGCAGAGGTTGGCCTGTTCTTCCTCACATTCTGAATCACTTGAGGAGTCTGAATCACTCCAAGAAGCTATCATAGCCTTCTTTCTTCTGTCATGGTCTTTCTTCTGAAAGAGTTTACTTTTCTTGTGTGGACAATTTCTAATCAAATGTCCTGCATCACCACACTCAAAGCAATTCATTAATTTAGTCTTATTACCATGAGAAGAAGATTTACCTTTGTAGTCTTTGCTACTGGAGGATTTGTGTTTATCCCTGCTGAAGTCTTTGTTTCCAAAGTTCTTTCTCATTTTGAGAATTCTGGTCAAGGCTTTGGAAATAAGAGCAAAGGGATCTTCATCATCATCTACTTCATTTTCAAGGCTTTGAGATGGCTCACTCTCCTTAGCCTTGAGAGCTAGGTTCTTGACACTTTATAGCAATTCTCCATCAAATTCATTCATGGAGATCTCATGTGTAAGCAGCTTTCCCTGTAAGTCATCAAGTTGAAGTGATGATAGATCTTGAGCCTCTTCAATATCACTAGTCTTTGGTTCCCATTTGGCTTTGGGAAGGCTTATCAAGATCTTCATGACTTTCTCCTCATTGGAAAAATATTTTCCCAAGGAGTCCAGATTGTTGACAATGTCAGTGAACCTCTTGAACATGTCGTTGATGGATTCATCTCCAATTCATCTTGAACAGTTCATACTGTCTAAGAAATATGTTGATCTATGTCTGCTTGACTTGGCTGGTTCCTTCAAAGGTTACCACCAGCTTGTCCCATATATCTTTAGCAGTCTTGCAGCTTGAAATCCTGTTGAATTCATCTACACTCAAAGCACAATATAAGAGATTCATAGTTGTGTAATTTTTTGAAAATTGTTCTAACTCGAAAGCAGAAAGTGAATCCTCTGTTTTGGGAATTCTGATCCCTTCTTTCTCTGTGTAGAATGTATGAGGACCATTTTGTATGATGTTCCGCAATTCTATATCTTGATCAATGATGAACATTTTCATCAAACATTTCCAGTGCACAAAGTTGTCACCATAGAATAGTGAAGGTCTGTTAGCAGCTCTTCCCTGAGAGAAACCACCATCACCTAAAGTACTCAAAATCACAAGATGGTTAAATCTATGCAGGGATACAAGCTCTGGTAATAATTGAAAGACAGTAATTTATGTATAAATACATGATCAATACTCTAGAAGGGGGGCTAAATAGAGTATGGAAAATTTTGCTAAAAGAGTGGTTTCAAACAAGTTTGTGGCAAGCAGTGAGTATTTCAAGGTCTTGAATGAATTTCAAGTCCTTGGAATCAAGACAGATAGTAGAAAGAATGCAGATAGTTTTCAAGGCCTTGAAATGGTTTTCAAGTCCTTCAACTGAAATACTGTTTTGTGCAGTAAATAAGCTAAGTACAGAACAGGAAGAGCAATGCAAGAGACATAGAGATTTATAGAGTTCAGTCCACTTGGACCTACATCTCTACCTCAGGGATTAATCGCTGCAGGATTTTCAACTCAATTATTATTAATCAAAAGCTAAGCCCTATATCTCAAGCATAGAGATTTCCCTTACTCTGCTACAGCTTGTAGTTCTCACTAACCTATCTAGTTACCTCCTCTATCTAACTGATTCAACAAGAATTCTCTATTGTTCACTTGAAAAAATCACGAGAGTAAGCTATGAGAAGTATTATCTAAATGATATACAAATTGAGATCAGAAAGAAGGGCGATGCGAACTGATGAAGCAGCTAAGCGTGCAGTGATCTTCTTGATGAGTGGTGAGCGAAATAAATCTCCTTCTGTGTTTCTTCTTAATCCTCGGAATTTTCGAGTGTGTCTATGTTCGTTCTATTGTTTAATTTCTTAAATTATTCTTTATTATGCAGCTGGTTTGAATTGCAGATCTTCAAGATCTTCTCAAAACAAACTTTCCTAAAAAGGAGCAGCATATCTTGACTTCTTTACAACTCTTCTCAATGGCTAGTTGCTCCGTATCATCAAAGATACTGACTTGATCTTGCAATTAAGTATATTAGGAAGGTCCAAATGTGTTTACACAATCACATAATCAATTTGTCAATCCAATTTCCCTTCATGCAAAACATGTAGATATGGAAACAAATCCTACAAACTAGGTACCTATTTATCCCTGCAAAAACTTAGTTAAACAAATAGATTAGCCACAGTTGAGAGTATCAAAATGGTTTGTCTTTCATCATCATGAATCAGATTAGGATCAAAAACTCCCCCTAAGTTCATGCTATAAACTGAAGTGTATATTTCAAACCTTTGAAAACTGCTTCAAGGCCTTGAAACAGAGAAGATGTTTCAAGCCTTTGAAACAAGCTGAACTTACACTAATAATAGCCACATTCCACTCTTTGGTGTCGTTATTAATGAGTTCACTAACCCTGAAGTCCTCAATCCTCTGCCCCTTCTTCTTAAATTTTGGGCTTGGATGACCTCGCAACCATTTATCTGAGAGAGTTGTAATGGAGTTTCCATTCCCAACCACCCATCTACTATCTTCTTGGATAATCTTTTTGTCTTTTAAGATGCTCTTCTAGCCTTCACAAGTTTCTCTACTAGTGCAATCTTCCCATAAGTTACAGTTAGGTAAGTATAAAGCTTGAAGTACCTTGGACACTAGAAGGTTTTGCTGTTGCGCAATTTTCCACCCCATTTTGGCTAGGAGAGCTAGGTTGAAACATTTGAGGTTCCTGAATCCAATACCCTTATCCTTTTTGTCTCTTGTAAGCTTGCCCAAACTTACCCGGTAGATTTTCTTGTGAATGGGGTCATTTAACAACCAGAAGTTTCTCAGGGCAGAGGTTATGGAATTGATAAAGTTAATAGATACCAACATACAAGAAATTAGGAAGCTAAAAAGGCTTTGGATCACATACTTTATCATTATTTCCTTTTCTCCTTGTGGGAGAAGAAGGGACTTCCATCATTTCTGCCTATTATAACACTACTGAGAATCAAATTTGAGGCATTTCTCATATTCTTACCCCAAAATTGGGGGATTCCTTGCTAGGAAGCTTCAGAATTGAGGGGGAACTTGAAGAATAAGGGATATTTCATCAATAAAATGTTCTTGTCCACCTTTGGAGAGAGTAAGAACCCAGACTTTGCTTGGGCTCATGATCAGATTAGAGACTTCACCAAAGTTGTTTAGGACATTTTTAACACCCAAAGCATCAGAGGGGTGGCCCTGAGGTAGAGAAGTACATCATTTGCAAATTGAAGGTTGGTAATATCAAAATTACTGTTAGGCAGCTTCAGTCCAACAAGTCTTTGGTTTTGCACTTCCTTTTCCAACAATTTGGTAAGGACTTTATGTCCATAACAATGAGGTAATGGGAAAAACGGTCCCCCTGTCTCAGGCCCCTAAAAGACTTGATTCTAGCTACATCCATGCCATTAAGATGGAGGGAGTAGGAGACAGTGGATATGCATTGGTGAATCAGCCGAAACCACTTGTCACAGAATCTGGAACCCTTCAGCACTTGGATCATGAAATCCCATCTCAGAGAATCATAGGCTTTGATAATATCTATTTTGAGGGCGATGAATTGGGAGCTTTGATTCGTAGAGGAGGAGATTAGGTGATTTAGGGAGTGTGCTATAAGGATATTATCATGAATGTATTTGTTGGGGACAAGAGCTGCTTTGTTTGGGTATATGAAGGAATGGATAAGGGGTTTCAGTCTGTTGGTGAGGATTTTTTAACGGACCTTGTACTTGAATTTGAAAAGGGCTATGGGTCCTAATTGGTTAGGATATACTGGGTTGGGCGTCTTTGGAATACGGGCAACTCTGGTAGCATTGAAAGATTTCAAGAGATAACCACTATGGAAGAAGCTCTTGGCTGAGTGAAAGAGGTCATCACTTACAGTGTCCCAATACTGCTGGAAAAATTCTCCTTGGAATCCATTTGGGCCAAGGGCCTTTCATAACCCAAGTTGGAAGGTTTCAACTTTCACTTCCTCTAAGGAGGATCCTTTATGAGAGCATCGTTCATTTCAGCTGTAATGAAAAAAAATATCCAAGAGATTCTGGAGGGAATAGTTGTTAGGGTAAGCTTTGAAGATGTTGGACAAGTGGGCCACTAGGATCTCCTCAACTTCCTTGTCAGTATTTGTCCAAAATCCATCATCCTTCCTCAACTTTTTGTTGTTTGTTTCTCTGTCTCCTATCGCTGGAGCTCATTTGGAAGTATTTGGTATTTTAATCTCTAAGCTTAATGTACTTTAGCCAAGATCGTTGTTTCCTATATCTCTCCTCCCTCTTCCAACACACTTCCAAATCATCTTGGAGGTTTCTTCTTTCTAGCTCAAGAGCCTCACAAGTGTTAATTTCATGAATGGTCCTCAACCTGGTTTTGATAGCTTCTATTCTTTTCCTTGTGTTATCATAGCTGATTCTCTTCCCTTGCTTCAGGCCTTGCTTGACTCTTCTAAGCTTCTGGTCCATTTTGAACATCTTTGAACCCCAATCAGAAGTACTCCACTGAGTATCAATAACTTCTTTACAGCCCTGGGCTTTTTTCCAAGCTTCTTCAAACCTGAAACAGTAAGCTTTTTTGGTATCGTCTGGAGAGGTATTGATCACTAGGGAAAAATGGTCAGACCCAATATCCAATTCATGAAGTAGGGTGACATTAGGATAGAGATCCACCCACTCCACATTGTGCAAAACTCTATCAATCATTTCCCCTCACTGGGTTATGTGTCATGTGGTTGCTCTAGGAAAAGGAAGGGCATGCAAAGTGCATTTCAAGAAGATGAAGGAAAGACACATGATTGTTGAACCTTCTAATTCTCCCTTCTATACGGTCATTCCCTCCCTCTTTGTCTGCAAGAGTTGATGTCATTCAAGTCTCCTAGAATGATCCTAGGGCCCAAAACTTGTCTTCGCATCTATTTGATTTCCTCCCAAATGAGTTTCTTCCTTCTCTCATTTGGTTCACTGTACACAAAAATCCATAGTTCAGACTTGCTATTCTTCACCACTTCTACATGAATAATATTCTTAGTCTCCATAATGAAAAGGAAATTGGGACGATGCGCTCTACAAAACCCTCTCAATTGCTGGACTGTCAGGAGTTGCCCCAACCCCTGACAGTTCTAAGCCAAAGCTAACATGAGTCGTGTCGCTGATTTGGTTCAGCCACCACAACCCCTTCCTTTCAGAGATCCTGAGAATTTCAGCCTTACCTTCAAAAAAAATCTTTAATTTGTTTTCGAAGTTTTCGAGCCTTTCTTGTGCAAAAAGGTTTCATTCTCCGGTCTAGTTCTTCATTTTGTCTCCCCTTCCTATATTTATGTCTCCTCTGCTCCTCTCTGATTGCATTGGTATAACTCATATTTCTCTCCTTCTCCGCTTGTCTCTCTTATGGAGTAATAGTCATATTCTTTGCAGCTAGGGGAATCAAATATTTCCCTCCGGTTGATTTCCTGCTTGATGGTGCTAGGTTTCATCTTCTGTATCATCACTCCCTTTCCTTTTCAGGGAGATGACACGATTTCTTACGTGTATACGCAAGTGCACGGTCGAAGTAATAAAGATTGAGTATTAAAACTCAGGTTGTCGAACCCACAGGGAAATAGACGACTACTAGCTAATTAAGAATATATTAGAAGATACTTAAGTAACCGGTAAGAAGTGGTTTGATTTTGAATGTTCGTCGCCCACAAACAAGCGACTAAATAAAATGAATGTAGAGACAATATTTCTGTATTTTCAATTAAAAGAATTTAATCAAAGTATGGAGAAAACTAGGCGATCTATGAATCACCTGGGGTCTTTAGACAGTTCCGGAATTCGTATTGAAACACGTTACTCACTAACTGATTATGCCGGGTAATAGCACTTACAATCTTCTGTCGATCTCATGTAATTTTACGTAACAGTTTACTTTGGGTCCTGTCGGTCCACCTCCATCTACCGTTACGTTCTAGCTGGCTAGTCAACTTCGTTCACCGGGTCCTGTCGGTCCACCGATTCACTTACCTAACTAGTTCAACCGAATCTACCCACACATGACTACTCCTATTCATCTCACCTATCGGTCTCAATGATTCGGGAATAAAAACATGATATTATTCGTAACCGGGTTAAGTCTCTGTCGAGCACCCACCTAGTTCACTAACAACTCCGGTTCGCGACTCCCTTGTTGCTAAGAATTAAGCCTATATCATGATTTCTAATCAATTAGTTTGTAACATTAAGCTATGAATTCAACTAGTTCATCATCTTCATCTAACATGGTCATTCCATTCATCACTAACACGTGTCAATAGCCTTAGCTTACGGATTCACAATACAAGATGAAGAATAATAATCATTAATTGGATCAAACGCATGAATCAATCAACAAAATCCGGAAAATAAGTCTAAGTCATAACCCTAGGCTCTCCATAGAGCCTAACAAAGAAATTAGCTACTCATTGTTATGCCAAAATCACAAGTATTCTCCATAGAATGATAAAGAGAGGGTAAGAGAAGAATCAAACGATGAAATCGCCAAAGCTTTGACGAATCTGTGCAATCCCCAAGCTCCTAGGTGCTCTCCAATGGCTCCCGTACGTGAATTCTCTCCTATTAGGTCTTCTCTGCCCGTTTTTTACCAGCTGGGCACGTTTTTTAATGAAAACTAACCGAAATTGCACTTCAGCCCCTCTACTTTGTAATTCCCGGACAGAATTATTTGCTTATTTTGCGCGGGCTGTATCTCCCTCATACGGACTCGTCTTCGGGCCTACCATATACCGTTGGAAAGCTACGGATGTCTAATTTCCAATGCCGCAAGCCTTGCTCCAAAATTCTTTGTAGATTTTCGTGGGCATCGAAAAGAGTGCAGGCTGGTCCTGTGTGACTTTTCCAACTTTTCTTCGTTTTTGCGTCTCCTTTTCTCCTCTTCATCTAGCTCCATTCCAAGCATATCCAAGCATCTCATAAGCTCCAATGCACCTCTTTTACCTGAGATACACAACACTAAACAACCCGTGCAATTATCATAGCAACTATGAGAGAAAACATGCACAAATAAGCTAGAAACACAACTTTCAACTCTTAGGCTTATACATCATCAAATTCACATATTTGTGCAAATATAACATATAAATCATGTGAAATAAGACTAATACAAGTACTAAGAAAGTATAATAATAACTCATAAAAGAGAGTTATCAAATACCCCCACACATACCTTTTGCTCGTCCCGAGTAAAACCACTATTTACTAGCCGACTCAAGACGCAAACGACACAAGACTCGACAATGCAACAATATGATGCAAATGCAAACTATGACTCGATCCTACACAAACACATATATACACAAAACACACTTTTTATCTTTTTGGTTGAGATCGGGCAATCTCCATTGGCTTAAATCGATTATCATGAAGCGATGAGAATCCTAGGAACAAAGCATGAGTTGAAACTAAATTCGACAACGAGACTCTCCCCTAGTTAGTATAGAAAGCCTAACTTTACTAAGTACAAGAGTACGCTACCTCTTCGCGTGTGCCACGAAATAAGAGACTACGCTAGGCAAAGCCACATCCAAGGTCCGAGCTCCTAATCCGCTAACGGTTTTCACATGATGAGGCTTAGGGTTATATAGATAATCTCGTCGAAATCAAGTCCTAAGCGTCACATTCTCACATCAAATCCCACATCTCACACACCCTCACCACGATGATAGGAACCAAAACCCAAAGCTCACCACCTCCGGTCCTCAATTCCCTCAAACCCCGGTACACTAGTGATCTCCGTGGCCATCGTCGTTTGTCGTGCATGAAACGTGAACCGTCGTCGTCAAAGTAGCTCCACCACTCGTTTCAATTCAATTCCAACTCAACTTTATTTCATCTCTCCTTTTTCTTTTTCTCTCATTTTTTTTTATTTTCTATTTTTTTTTTATTTTCTGTTTTTTTTTTCTTTCACAATTCTCTCAAAATACCATCAAAATGCAACAATAATATCCGAGTGGTCTTCAAATACGAATCAAATATGCTAGGAGAAGGAAACACGTAAATCAACGAATGAATATGACATAAAAATATCATCTCCTCCTAACTCAATCAAAGTCCATGTCAAATCCAAACCACAAAATCAATGAAATACATGTGTGGGAGTGGAGTCGTCGCAAGCTCACACTCAATGTCCGGAGTCAAAAGTCGACACCCCCACACTCAAATGTAACCATATCCCCTCTCAAGTAGTCCCGAAGATGAATGTATCTCGTGCCTAATCCAACCGATCCTCCTACACCAAAGTAATCAAAACCGGTACCTAGCACGATCCACCAATTAAGTTCTCCCAACCCAATTCCGTGCGTATTAGATTCACGCACTCACGGCTCTCCACAACTGTGTCCATGATGTAATGGCATGGAACACCACCACACCGAAGTGCGCAAGCCTACTCACTCACCCTCGCATCCCCTCGTAGATAATCAATGAAGTGCAAGCGAGATGTAGAATTCAACGAATTGTATAATCACTCCCTCATCTAACCCCCTCAACTACACAACCCCCTCGTGACGCACTAAAGTGGTGATTCTAATCAATTTGTGATGAAGGCCAAGAATCGTCACCCTAGGTCCGAAGGCTAGCAAATAATCCAAGGTTCAAATTGGGGCGTCTAATGGTCCTACAAGGTGAGTTCTAAAAGCAGTGAGTGCTCTAATACACGTCCTCGCACAGCTGTTTCGTGTGCCACTACGAGGCGGGTTGGCGACTACCTAAGACGTACACATGGATGTTCGGCTTGTTTAGCTCACACCTAGCTCAGCTCTTGTAAGAAAATAGGCACACACTTGGGCTTTGAAAATCACGTAAGTGTTAAAAATAGGTAGGCACTCCCGTAAAGAAAGTCTCTCTATACCTACTAGGGGGGACTCACGTCGTCACTCTCGGTCGCAAATCATGCTCTACGCCTAAAATCCTCACACTTCGCGATTTATCAAATTTTAGCCTCTTTCGATTGCTCTTTTCTCAAAATTTTCTCTTTTTAATTTTTTTGGATTTTTCAATTTTTTAAATTTTTTTTTCTGGTTTTTTCATATAATTCCTACACTACATGCAAGCCGACACGAACGAAACTACACAAAACATTCGACAGGGTAGGTAGACTCAAATAAGAAAACGTGCAATATTAAACACAAACACAAACAAGTATATACACGACTAACAAATCACAATACGATATACTATCACAATATCACGACACGGACCACATAAATAGACACAATACGACACGAACAACTATATGCAGACATGGCGATGCAAACACTGACTGGCTAGTCAATAGCTAAAAATCCCCCCACACTTGAGCGCTTCGTTGTCCTCAACGAATTTAGAGATCAACCAAGAAGACTCGGCATTCAAATGGGAGGGGCGGTGATTCTACTCGGGGTCAAAGTCATGGCACAAGAAGGTAGCTACAATAAATTTAGAGATAATGCAAGCTACGTGCATGTGACAAGTTGTGTATACCGAATTAAGCAAGTACTCAAGTATTCCCTAGAATTCTAACAGCTAATTCCAGCGGCGACTATGCACCGTGACCAAGTTATCGAAATAAAATCCTAGAGCAAGTACGATGTGCCTAAACGATAAATAAAGAGGGAGAAAAGAGTGCTCACAACCGACACAAGGTCGGGGACGAAATCCGATATGTAGTGACTGAGGTAGCAAGAACAATCCCCAAACAAACATTGTGCGCATCAATGCAAGCTCCCTTGCGGTCGAGTGTGCGGAACACACCGAGGTCGATTGATCAGTTGCTGCTGACGAAAAGAGAACGAAGAATCCCCGAACTCGTGATGTGAGCTCCCGTAACGGTCGAGTGTGCAAGTGGCACACCGGGGTCGATGCTTCGTCAATTTTTTTCTTAATTTTTTTTCACTCGGACAAATCTGAGATCACGTTACTAGTGCTCTGTTGGAAACTCAATCCCCAATTGTTTTTTTTTTTTTATTTTTTTTTTTTTTAAGAATAATCAGGAGCTCCAATCAACAATACTCCGCAGAATAACAAAATTCACCCCCAAACTGGTATACACGGTCTGTTCACTATTGAATCATGTGAGCCCAATTTACCCTTATTTTCAGGTTGTATGATCCTTGTTCTCAGTAGAGTGAAAAACAATGGAGCCTACATCTTGGAACTTCTCTTGTCAGGTGATGTGAGAGCTGAATTCGCAAGTAAAGGCAGAACGAGAAGACGGTTGTCTCCTGGATCGTCCGGTGATACAGAACTGCGATTTGGTGGGTGTAATTGGGGCTATTCATTCTAGATTGAATTTCTGCGATATACAGGCTGCTGTTGATTTCCTTCTTCAAACTTGCTGGAGTTATGGAACTTGCTGGGTGAGTGGTGTTCTGGACGACGGTCGAGAGAGAAGTGATTGCGGTCGGTTGATTGAGAGAGAGAGAGGCGGTTCTGGGTTTAATTGGGGTTCTGATTCGACGGGAGAACAGGGGATGTAGCAGCGGCGATTCGTTGGTGGTCCAAAGGGCGGGTGCTGGGTTTAATTGGGGTTCTGAGTTCTTGCCGCTAGGTTTCATGGTTGACTGGTGGTATGTATCTGCGGCAGTGGTTGATGGCGGAGAACCCAGATTTGAGACGAGATTGGTGGTGGCTATGGTGGAGGCGATGGGGTCAGAGGCCACTGGTGGCTGTGGCGGGGGTTGCGTCGGAGAAGAGAGGTCGGGGAGGTGGTTCGATCGGAGATAGGAGGAAGGTGTTAGAAGGCGTCGGGTGGTGGAGGCTGCCGCTGGTGCTGAGGTCGCCGGAGTGACAGAGGGGTTCGCCGGTGTCACAAGCGGCCGGAGGCACGACAGAAACTCCACCCACAGTCGCCGGAAGCTTGAGACGGATTGAAGAGATAGAGGAGATTGAGGGTGGCTGTGGTTGAGAATGAAGGAGGAAGAAGATGAACTGTGACCCGATTGTGTATAAACTTTCCCTATTTTTCCAATTTTGCCCTCAAAAGCCTGTGGAACTGCCCTTTTCGCCCCTGTTCGCAGGAGCAATTTTTTTCTGTTCTTAATATTGAACAGAATGTTTTTGAGGTTCCTTTTGTTCGTGCGAACACAGGGGGTGTTCCTGCGAACACCCCTGACTCCAACATCAATTTTTTTTTTTGCTTCATCTTCTAGATTACGTCTCCGGACTCCTATGCACGCATATTACATACCGTCGGAAAGCTCGTTTCACGCACGTTCTGATTTCGCAATAGTGACTTCAAATTTTTCGGAGTAAACTTCAGAATTCCTGACCTCAAATTTCGTGATCATTATGTCGCTTTCTCGGTTTTTCTGCGTTTCCTCTTTTCACGCATCAAGAAGGGGAGTCCGGACCGCGTCTCCAACCTGTATGCCTGCACGACTCAATTCAAATATAATATCCTCACTCTCTCACCCCTCATATAACAAAACGGTATTAAAAACGCACACGACAGTATTTAAAAACACACTCTCTACACTAAAGCATAAAAATATGTTGGGTTGCCTCCCAACAAGCGCTTGTAATTTAAGGTCAACAGCCCGACCCAGTTACCTCTGTCACCTCACGAGGGTGGTCTGGCACATTGTGCCGCTTCCAGCTTAGCTTTTCGGTGTTGGATTTGAAGCACTGCTTCATGTGCGTGCACCGCTGATGGCTTATTTCTTTCCCAGTAATCAGGTGGATCCCCTTGCGACAACTCTGGGATTTGGCGCTTCACTTGTACAGCAAATGGCACACCTGGTTGATACTCCCATGAACACTGGGGTGACGGTTTGAAGACCCGAAAAGTCTCCATGTCATCATGTACCCTCATAATCAGTTCTCCATTCTCTACGTCAATGAGAGTACAACCAGTTGCCAGGAATGGCCTACCCAGAATTAGCGGAACATCACCTACTGGCATATCCAATATAACAAAATCAGCCGGAATGATCAGACTTCCGACCCTCACTAACACATCTTTAACCATCCCACATGCTTTCTTGGATGATTTGTCTGCAAGTTGGAGTGTTATCCAGGTTTTCGGGGGCTCCCCCACACCTAACTTTTTGAATACCGACAACGGAATCAAATTCACGCTCGCTCCCAGATCACAAAGAGCTCTTCCAGTGTAGGAATCACCCAATGTAGCCTCAATGACAAAGCTACCTGGATCCTTCTTTTTCTTAGGTAACCCATGCAAAACACATGAACTAACCTGTTCATTTAAGTTTACTCTCTGAAATTCATCCACCCCTTTCTTTCCAAGAACTGCATCTTTAATAAATCGAGCATACTTAGGCATCTTTTGAAGTGCCTCAATCAATGGGATATTGATATGCAGTTTAGAGAAGACATTCAAAAAGCGCTTGTATTCCTCAGAATCATCCTTCTTCTTCCTAGTACGTAATGGGTATGGAAGTTCTGAAGAAGAAGGAGAAGATGAAAGTGGTACCTGAGTATGCTCCTCCTCGTCTGGTGGAGTCATGCCCTTTGATTGGGGGATCATGACAGGTGTCTTCTCAGAATCGAAGACTTCATGTTCCTTCGCCTTTGAGGCTTCCGCTCTGGCATGACTCGGATATGGAGGATCTGTAAGTGCAATACCACTTCGAGTGGTGATGGCTTGAGCCTGTCCCTCTGATGTGTCAACAATGCTACCCAGTGCCCTTTGTTCAAGTTGTTCCTTTAGATCTTTTATTTCTGCTTGAGCAACTTGAAGTGCAATTGCTACAGAGCTGACCTGTGTGGACATGTCTGTCATGTGCTGAGCCATCGTCTTTATTATCCGTGTCATATCGGTCAACTCTAATGGTGGTACTGGCTGCTGCTGATGCATCTCTGAAACATTTGCTTCATGCACTACCTCTACCGCATTCACCTGAATCGTGCTATATGCCACTGAGCTATGCTTCATCGGGTCTTTTTGTTGGTGCTCATAATCCCAGCTCTCCTCTTGCTCAACCACACGTCTCATCAACTCATATGCACCGTCAACATCACATTTGAACAAGAAACTGCCCCCAGCTTCTCTATCAATCTTTTCTTTGTCAAGCATTCCAAGTGCATCATAGAAGACCTGTATGATCTGGCTTTTTGCAATGCCATGGTTGGGGCATTTGCGTAGCAATAAGTTGAGACGCTCCCATGCTTTGACCATGGATTCATGTTGCTTTTGCCTGAATGACCAAATCTCGTTCTGCAGCTGAATCATGCGTGAGATGGGAAAGAATTTACTCATGAACTGGGAGGCACAGTCTTCCCATGTCTTGATTGAGTTGGATGGCAATGAATCCAGCCAATCCATAGCAGCTCCCTTGAGGCAATGAGGGAAGAGCATCAGTTTTATTGATTCGGAAGTGACCCCACTATAACGGATTAGCCCACAGTGGCTCTGAAATCTCCCAATGAAAGCATGTGGGTCTTCCTCGTCTGTCCCAGCAAAAGTGCACTGGTCCTGAGCAAATTGAATTGTGCCCAACTTGAGATAGAAGGTTTCTGCCTGAATTGGTGGCACCACAATTGCTGGCTCCCTTCCTTTAAGGTCCGCCTTAAATGCCTGGATTATTGCTTTCCCTGATCGATTATATGGCATTGAGGTCGGGCGCGGTATAGATGTTGCTGCCAATGCTTTCTCTACAGCTTCAGCAACCATGGCTTGCAACTGTTCCGTTGTGAGGCTAATTAGCCCTTGGCTTTCTTCCATCGCTACCTGAGAAAATAACACTAGCACACCCGTGAGGTAAACAAATATTAACAAAAAGAAACTAAAAGAAGTATCCTAAATTAATTTTTAACTAAACTAATAAACCGTTTAATTCCCCGGCAACGGCGCCAAAAACTTGACACGATTTCTTACGTGTATACGCAAGTGCACGGTCGAAGTAATAAAGATTGAGTATTAAAACTCAGGTTGTCGAACCCACAGGGAAATAGACGACTACTAGCTAATTAAGAATTAATTAGAAGATACTTAAGTAACCGGTAAGAAGTGGTTTGATTTTGAATGTTCGTCGCCCACAAACAAGCGACTAAATAAAATGAATGTAGAGACAATATTTCTGTATTTTCAATTAAAAGAATTTAATCAAAGTATGGAGAAAACTAGGCGATCTATGAATCACCTGGGTTCTTTAGACAGTTCCGGAATTCGTATTGAAACACGTTACTCACTAACTGATTATGCCGGGTAATAGCACTTACAATCTTCTGTCGATCTCATGTAATTTTACGTAACAGTTTACTTTGGGTCCTGTCGGTCCACCTCCATCTACCGTTACGTTCTAGCTGGCTAGTCAACTTCGTTCACCGGGTCCTGTCGGTCCACCGATTCACTTACCTAACTAGTTCAACCGAATCTACCCACACATGACTACTCCTATTCATCTCACCTATCGGTCTCAATGATTCGGGAATAAAAACATGATCTTATTCGTAACCGGGTTAAGTCTCTGTCGAGCACCCACCTAGTTCACTAACAACTCCGGTTCGCGACTCCCTTGTTGCTAAGAATTAAGCCTAGATCATGATTTCTAATCAATTAGTTTGTAACATTAAGCTATGAATTCAACTAGTTCATCATCTTCATCTAACATGGTCATTCCATTCATCACTAACACGTGTCAATAGCCTTAGCTTACGGATTCACAATACAAGATGAAGAATAATAAACATTAATTGGATCAAACGCATGAATCAATCAACAAAATCCGGAAAATAAGTCTAAGTCATAACCCTAGGCTCTCCATAGAGCCTAACAAAGAAATTAGCTACTCATTGTTATGCCAAAATCACAAGTATTCTCCATAGAATGATAAAGAGAGGGTAAGAGAAGAATCAAACGATGAAATCGCCAAAGCTTTGACGAATCTGTGCAATCCCCAAGCTCCTAGGTGCTCTCCAATGGCTCCCGTACGTGAATTCTCTCCTATTAGGTCTTCTCTGCCCGTTTTTTACCAGCTGGGCACGTTTTTTAATGAAAACTAACCGAAATTGCACTTCAGCCCCTCTACTTTGTAATTCCCGGACAGAATTATTTGCTGATTTTGCGCGGGCTGTATCTCCCTCATACGGACTCGTCTTCGGGCCTACCATATACCGTTGGAAAGATACGGATGTCTACTTTCCAATGCCGCAAGCCTTGCTCCAAAATTATTTGTAGATTTTCCTGGGCATCGAAAAGAGTGCAGGCTGGTCCTGTGTGACTTTTCCAACTTTTCTTCGTTTTTGCGTCTCCTTTTCTCCTCTTCATCTAGCTCCATTCCAAGCATATCCAAGCATCTCATAAGCTCCAATGCACCTCTTTTACCTGAGATACACAACACTAAACAACCCGTGCAATTATCATAGCAACTATGAGAGAAAACATGCACAAATAAGCTAGAAACACAACTTTCAACTCTTAGGCTTATACATCATCAAATTCACATATTTGTGCAAATATAACATATAAATCATGTGAAATAAGACTAATACAAGTACTAAGAAAGTATAATAATAACTCATAAAAGAGAGTTATCAGGAGAACATATCTTTAAATATGGTGGTGATGTGGACATCCACATAGGGGTTCATATCCATGCTGGCATGATGAGGTAGCGCTATTGATCGACGTGTGGTTTTAGTGGGTTCCATTCTCAAGCACTCATTGTCTAGTGGATCAAGATAAGGGTTTTTATCAATTGGACCGGGAGTTAGAAGTTTTACCTTCTTTAAGTGGTGTGAATTAATAAACTCAATTCGGCTATCTAGTTCCTCCAGCGTATAAACTTGGGTGCTAGATACCGGGCTAGGCTTAGTCTAGATGGCCCAGTTCCATAGATTGACCCAATTTTATTTCTAAAGAAGGTTTTTAACCTTCTTCATACTTCTTGCCTCTTTTGTACCCACTCCGCTGCTCTCTCTTTCCACATATGTACTCTCCGCCATCTTCGACGACGACGTGCTCCCCTGTGGTGGTGAGTGTGTATGAATTGGTGCATGCATGTCCTCTTTCTGTACAACCCCCCCCCCCCAATACCTCCGATTTTTGTTTCTTCAACTCGTGTTGTCGGGCTCACTGAGTTGGCTCGTTTGACCATTTCATTCACTCGAGCTCTCCAATTACCTTTCAGGCTGCTTTCTTCATCGTCGGCTGCCACCGTTTACTAAGATCAGCTTGTCTTTGTCGCTCTTTGGCATTATTCTCGTTTGTGATTCTCTGGTATGCCACTCTTAGTTCCGCATCATATAAGGACTTCTTGTTTGCATCCTCCTCAAAAAACAGCATTGGGCATTGACATGGCCAAGTCTCCCACACCGGTAACACAAATCTTCGATCCTTTCATATAGGATACTAATCAAGACGTCGCGTTCTTCGGGGACTGGAAGTTGAAACCCGCATGGGAGGGGTTTCATGATTGCAATCTCTACTTTGATACGGAAACTGGGTTTCATGTCGTAGATCCCTACATCAATGGCTTCTTGATCCAAATAGGTACAGATGAGACTAGCAACATTTTCGGCATTTTCTCTAGACCGTTTTTCGGCCGGTGGGTCCCTTACTTGAACCCAGAAAGGGCATGTCGAGAAGTCTATCACCTGCAAGTTTTTGCCCAACTTCCATTTTCTCAGGTGAAGCACCTGGCGAGCTACAAGCAAGGTTGTTTTCTCCTGGATTCATTCATAGTCTTCTCCATTGGAGAAGCAGCACCTGGCGAGCCACAAACAAGTTTGTTTTCTCCAGGATTCTTTCATAGTCTTCTCCATTGGAGAAGCAGAAAGTAAAGGTATTAAGGGCAATGGAATCCACTAGTACATTCCCTTTTAGATCCGAGGCTCAATCTCTCCTTCTACAACATCATGTAAAATTTATCAAAAAATTACATCGTTTTGCTATCCAAATCACTAGGTCAAAGCGACCCAGTAATTAGTAACAAATGTGGATATGTGAAGAAAGAGATGGAACAGAGGAACTAAAATGTTTTATGAAACAAATTATAGACGAAACACTAATATTGGGGGTAAAATGTTTTTCTTTCATATATCTTTTTAATTGTTAGTTTTTTTTTAGAGAAATTTAATTCTTATTTATTTGATTCCAAATTAGTTTCGTTAAATAATTCACCAAGTAAAATACTTTTACCAAAACGTTGTAAAATTGTTTTCAACACCATCACCACCACCTGATGCATCCTGTCCCTAGTCCACCTGCTGCAATTTTCACCACAAATTTATATAAATTTTATACTACAGGACATGAAACTCCCCTAACCACTCCATTGTAATTAACCAATTGTTTATCCATTCTATTATTTATTCATTTTATAAATTGTACAATTTTATATTTATCTGATAAAGATAGCAAAACGATTCTTTTAATTACATCATATAGCTGGGAATCGAATCCTACTTCATGCAGAGAGTATAAACGCTCAACTGGCAAACATTTGCGGCACTAATATGATTTTGAAGTATCTATGGAGCCTATAAAAGTAAATGTAAAAAAAATATTTTCACCTGAAAGGATATGCACGTACATTATTTTACTGGCACACATTTGCGACACTAATATGATCTTGAAATATCAATGGAACCTATAAAAATAAATGAAGAAAAAATATTTTCACCCAAAAGGATTTGCATGTACATTATTTTATTTAGTAAGATATTTTCACGGCAACTAAATATAGGATGTAAGTTGCTAAAAAACATATATGTAGGATGTAAGACATTTTACTACCAATCAAAAGGAGCTTACTCATAAAATAAATTACCTCGTAAAACATTCTATTGAATATAAAACCGAGCCGAATACAGAGCCGAGTTTTAGATGGGAAGCATAGCGGGTGAATTGACATTAGACCGAAGTATCGACCTGATTACCCCGATTGCAAGAACTCGGACATCATGCTAACAGTGGGTAGAAAGTAACTTATCCAAACAAGTGAACCTCTTTTACGTTGGTGTAGGTTAATGGAGAGAGGGGGCTTCCAGAGTTTAGCATGAAAATATTTGAAATACTTTTATCGTACAATACGAGGTACTACTACACAAGCACCAGTACTTTCACTCCCATTGATTGCAGAACTGAGTTATTCGTGGCTTATTTATTTTGAACTTTCTGACTATGATCCATAGTGAACCGGCAAACCGCTATGGCACATAAACAAACAGTGATATATGTCATATGTGTAAGATAATTTGATAGTATACGCTATAAAAGTCTTAACAGTGAGACAACTATGCATGTAAGTGCCTTGTTCGATATTGATCACCTAACAAGTAGAAGATACATGGAATTTATTGCATGTTTTATTAAGTTTGTGACATGCTAAGAAGCTCATCTAGTAAGTCAGCTCCAAGGTCTTGAAGAACTAGAACGTTATCCAACTGCATACTCTTCTTCCTCGTCTTCATTTTCGTTTTGTTCATCTCCTTCAGCGCGGCAGCTGGGGAGAATCCCTTGTCCCAACCGCATTTGACATCACGTAGCGACTCCCTCACTCTCTCGACCGGAAAGTTGAGTCTAGTCAACGGACCCCGCATTGAGAAAGCAGCTTGGTCGTAAGCCAGAGCAGCTTCCTCCTCCGTAGCAAACGTTCCAAGCCAAACCCTAGATCCGCGTCTGGTGGAGTCGCGTATTTCTGCAGCGTACGTACCCCACGGTCGCTTTCTGACACCTATATAATGTTTCGCCATCTTAGGTTCCTCTTCTCTTCCGACAGAAACTTCATTTTGTTTGTCGACTTGTGTGGTGAACGGAAACGTTACTTCTCCTCCCCAGAATGCACAGTTCTGGTTTGAAAAATGTGAGAGATTTTGATAGTCCATGGTTGTTGGATTGATAGTGTGTTGGTGCAAGTCATTGATTGAGCTTAAATAGGTGCTGAAGATGTTGTGTTCTGGATGGTGAATTCAATGCGATGAAGACTGTACTCGACTGGGACGTGAGATTTTGTTTGGACACTAGTATGATATTCTGTGGCAGTTTGTGGGTCTAAGGGTCCAACCGATCAACGGTCAATTCAACAAGACTGAGTAGCAACAACTGAGATGCTTCTATTGTGTGTTATGATGACGTGATAGTTTGGTGTCAGTAATGAATCACTCAATTGTTGAGTTCATATTTTCTCACAAAATCTTACATTGAGAGCTTGTTTGGTATCCGTTTAAAAACAAGAAAAACAGTGGAAAAAACACGTACCGAAAAAACACGTTTAAAAACAGAATCAAAAACTGTTTGGTATCCGTTTGTAAACAGTGTTTAAAATCAAAAACATATTTGGCAACGTTACTAAATTTCAATGTTAATTTGCTTAAATGTCATTTTTACGTATAATACCGACATATATTTGATATTTGTTGCATCAAATCATAGTTGAAATGTCTTTCAACACTAGTAGTATGAAAAAAACACAAAAAAACACCACATTTGTTTTTTTTTAAACTGCTATTTTTCAGCATGTTTTTGTTTTTAAACAGACAAAAAAATAGGTGTATCAAATGGGTTTAAAAAAACAACCCTGTTTTTAATCAAATTTGATTAAAAACAGGGATGCCAAACATGCACTGAATCCGCGAGAAAATTTGAGACTATGGTGCTTTTGAAGCAAAACATATACAGTTAGCTTGTTCGGATAGACTTAATCCGCGAGAAAATTAAGTTTCAACAAGCTCACATAATATGAGCGTGTTTGGGTAAATATGTTCAAAAATAAGGTTTTTCGAAAAAAAATGAATTTTCCAGAAAACAAAAGATATCTGGAAAATGAGTAACGAAAACTGAAAAAAAAAATGAAGAAATTTGAAAAATGAGGACGAATTTTTATGCACATATACCATTAGTTAAATATTCGAGCAATCATTTTTTGTAATTAATAGATTCCGGAGAACTCAATTTTTGTTATTTCTTAAAAAGAAACCACATTTAATCTTACTTAATCTATCATATCCAACGTCACAGATCAAATGTGCTTTCGAGTTTAACCTATCGAAAATACATATTTTTAGTCAATTATTCTTGCTTGCGCGCGGTATATCAAACTGAGACGGCATGTATATTATAATGTGGAGGACACCGTGCCCGAAAATAGCATGGTTCATGTGTGTACAGGAATAAAAAGTTTCTCCTAGTATGAGGGCAGGTTGTTGTGAGTTATCCATAAATGATCACGTTAACTTGTCAATATTTTCGGACGGTATTGGACCATGGACTGTCCTTTTTCGGCTCCATACCTTCTGTTTTCGGACACTTGTGCACTCCATGTGCTTCGAGGAAATAAGCATCGAGGAAGCTAGACATGGTCAATTTTAAAGACTTGATCCAGTCCCCAACCTCCCCTCTTTTTGGCTCCGATTGACACGTCAGGTATCACCGCTAGGTATGGATTGACGAATTTACTCGCAAGTCCAATTTTTTCCTCGAGTAAGTTTTTAGAGCATATCCGAGAGAAGCAATAGTGGACACAGAAAATTAATCATGTAGAGGTCAAGTATAGCATGTTGGCCTATAAGAGTTGTTTTCAAGTATTAGATGGGTCAAAGAATATTATATTATTATAAATAATACTAATATGAGGGATGGTAAGTGTAATTTTCAAAATCTTGTGGGGGCCACAACCCCCCTTAGCGACCCCTGTGTCTCTGTCCTCTGGACAGAAGACCTTATATTTTGTCCTCCCAATTAACTTCCTCTAACTTTTTTGTTTGAGTTCCGTAATTGAGGGCATACATGTAAATATTTTACTATTTGTTTGGTTAACTGCCATCTATAGATTCTAATGATCCTATATTTGAGAGTGAATTTAAAGTGGGTAGACGACAAACAAGTATAAGAGTACGAGTATGACTACTTATATATAGTTGAAAAAAAAAATACTTATCTATACCAGTAAAAGTAAGTTTACTTTGTAGAGCAAATAGGCCATTGCCACAAACAATAGAAGATATAATTCACAAGACAATATGGTCTATCTATACTATATACTATTTTAGAATATCTTCTTCAGCTTTGTCTGATGAATTGCCACGTGGAATTAAAAAAATTATTTATTTTTTATAGTTTCAATTAAATAATGACAATTGTCAAAGTGCATAAAAGACAATCTTCTCATATCAAATTTAATATTTTAGCTACAGCAAAAGTATAAATAACTTAAGTAAAGAAAATGGTAATTAATATGATCAGGAAAAATGTAAATAAAAAATGAATAAGCGGAAATGTCAAATGTCATAGTGATGATAAACATGAGTCTGAATTCCTAAAATATAAACTAACCGTGTTGCTGACTAACAATTGAACATGATAAGGAAATGTAAATTACTCATTTAATTATGATTGGTATTAATTAGCAAACCACATATTCGGATAATACTATAAATAGTTACATAATGTAGGAAGATATTCTCGCTATGTATTTCAAATTAACTATCAATTGATTGACGGGATCTTCTTTCATACATAATCGGTAATCGAAAGTATAAAATCTCCACAAAGGTTGTTAATTCTCATTGTAATCAGATGTTGGGTTATCTTTTAGCTCTTTCGCACTGTTAGTTCTCGTTTCACACTATTAGTGTGTGTGTGTGTGTGTGCGCGTGCGCGCGTCTCTCTCTCTCTCTCTCTCTCTCTCTCTCTCTCTCTCTCTCTCTCTCTCTCTCTCTCTATATATATATATATATATATATATATATATATAGACACACACACATATCATCATCATCATCTTATTTTGTGCAGTAATTACATAGGAGTTTGGATGAGTTTATACATTAGGGACCATTCCTTTCAAAAGACCAATCAAACATTGCTCAGTTTGTTTTTTCGTATTGTGGTGTAATTATTATGACACGACTTTCTGATATTAAAATTCTTCACCCTCCGAAATTTAAATTATATTTCGTACGGGTCTTGATTCTCGTATATCATTTGATTTATAAGTTAATTTTATCCGGAAAGATCACGTTGATTCAATAGTAAGCAAAAAAGAAAATGATTATTTCAAAAGTATTGATAGAAATAAGTATTCAACAGACTTCACACTAAAATCTACTTACCGTGCCACGCACCGGTATTGCTATTTCTGTTTAATCAACGATTGCGTAAAGATCACTGGTCGATGCTACGATATAACTGTAAAGTAAATCTGACAATCAAAATAGGTCTATGAAAGTAAAAATGCATGGCACACAAGATTTTGACATGAGCAAACCTTGATTGTGTTCTCCGCTTGAGAATGCCAATAAGGGTAAAAATTCGACAACTTCCAACTGCAAATGAACAGATATCGCGTACAGTATTATGTGAAAGTAGGGTTGTCGTATCCCAAGAGACTTGTCATAAATAAATTATAATTTCCAACGTTGTGTAGGGGAATATTTGAGTAGGTTGCTGCTAACACTGTGAATTTAAATAACTCCCAAATTACTCATTTCACAATTAAATCAACGTGAAATATGGTTGAGATACGATTTGGAGAAAAATACTGTGATTCCTCTATATGATCACTAGGGTTACTATGGACACGTATGTAAGTTCAAAGTTGTTTTCAAAGCTTTGAAACTGGGTTCAAATCCTTTAAAACTTCACAGCATGAACTAAGAGGGAGTTCTTACTCCTATTCATTATCTAATCTCCTGCACTTGATCATGATATATTATATGATGAAAGATAAACTAATTATGTGTTATAACATGCTTTTATCTTATCAATTGCCTAAGTTGTTTTGCAGGGATTGTTAGCTAACTCTGTGTTGCCGGTTTAGCTAAAGTTTCCTTATTTGCAGGATTGCAGAATCGACAATCAAGGCCTGCAGAATGGTGCTACTCTTATAGAAAGTTGTCCGAAATTTCCTTAGGCTTGCAGATTGAAGATCAGATCAAAATCAATAAAGAAAATCATGAAGCTAGCCGTTGGGAGAAAGCTGTTGAGAGTCAAGTATCTGCAAGAGGATTTTTAGGGATTTTTGTTGAAGCTTCCTATATAGTCCGCAATTCAAATTGACATAAGTTGACTAATTCAGAGAGATTAACAAGTACAAAGCTTTACACAGAGATTCATACACTCTCACGGATTGACAAGCATCATTGAAGAAGATCATTCATCCATTCAATTCATTCTAGATTCCTATGGAACACTTCAAGCTTCATTGCTTCACTGTCTTCACTGTGTTCTTCATCCAGAGCTTAATTTTTATATCATTATGTTATATTACTTAATCATCTTCTAGATTTAAGTTGTTTCAGTGGAAGAACTTGTATTATTACTGTATCAGTTAGCTAGAGCTATTACTAGATTGGTTAGGAAGAACCACAGGCTGAAAAAGAGTAAGGTAATTTTCTCGGCCTGAGATCTAGGGCTTAGATTATGATAAATAAAAAGTTGTTGAAACCCTAGAGGGATTAGATCCCTCATACTGAGAGTAGGTCAATTAGGACCGTACTTCATAACAAATCACTATGTTCATTTTCTTGCTTTATTGTTTTTTACTTGTCTTCAAAACTGCTTCAAAACAGGTTTCTTTTTTCAAAGCTTTGAAAAGCTTTTCAAAGCTTAGAGAATACTCAATTTCTTATAAACAGTTTCTTTTGGTTTCAAAGCCTTCAAAGATTTGAAATACTTCAAGTTCTTCTCATTTATTTTAAAACCACACTTTTAGCCAAAGTTTACATGCTCTATTCAAGCTTCCCTTCTAGAGTATTTGATCCTGTAACTGTATCCCTGCATACAATCTTCAGCATATTTTGATTTACGAAACACTGATACATTTCTCTTGTCAATCGAGTAGTTGTGACTTGTCGAGTTACCAAACAAGTGATATACGCCTAAATTCAATTCAAACTTAGTTATCAAGTCTATATCAATCCTAGGCGAGCATTAAAATTATCGTTCTACTCCACGGTCGTAGTTAAAGCTGCCGAGTTATCAAATAACGATAAAACTAAGTGAATTATTCAATTTACTGACTAACATTCATGGATTTACCGCATATAAATCAATTAAAATCAACCCTAACGTGACATCTTACGGTAAAGAGATAGGATTAAAAACATAAATCATTTATAACAAGATAAAAACCACATCAAACATGAACCATTATGTCAACCCACGTAATCCATAATAAACCCTAGAAACCGGTGGGGATCCTGATAGTAAAAACGTAGATACTCATAGTTTTGATTATGATCACAAAGTTTATCATGAACATAAACAAACATAACGAAGAAGAGAAGAGAAAAAAGAATCCAAAGGATGAAACTCGAAGCTCCTAGGTTTCTCCAAAGCTCCAACAATGTCTCTCTTACGTAACTAGGGCTAAAACATACAACTAAATTGTTTTAACGTTTAGGATTTGTTTCCATGCAAGGACTTTCCAAAAATTAACTTTAAACCCAAACATTTGCGCTGACACTACATTATAATCGTGCGATTGGACTTGGGAAATCGTACAATTGGCCCTAGTCAATCGTATGAGCATATGAGGGCCTTCCCACGATTAGATCTTGACAAAATCTTGATTTTTTGTCTAACTCTCTGCAATCGTACGGTTTCAATATTCCAATTTCTACGATTGAACCTCTGCTCCAGCTCTTTTATTCATTCTTCTTCCTTCTTTTGAGCTTCTCTCCTATCGTATTCAACTTCGGGCATTGTTCTTGGGTCCTCAATTGTTACGAAGTTCGCTCCCGCTCCAAATGCACTTCTCCGGGCTCCTAATTCCTGAAATCCACAATAGGAAAACGTAATGGAAGATAAAAAGTGACAAAAATAGCTCAAATAAAAAATGATCGGACTATACATTTATGTACAATAACTCGAACATGCTATCATTTCATCATTTTGGCTATATAATTGTTGGATTTTTCTTGAATTCTATAAGACGAAGCAATGTACCCGATTCCTCTGATGTTTTCCTCTGAGGAGGTGAAATCGTGGGCTTGGTGGGCTTTTTCGTCTCCTCTATATTAGTATAAATAGAGGTGCTAGCTATTATTTTAAATGAGTGAGTCGAGTTGAGAGATAATGTGTTGAGATATCTTTGAGCGGATGTGAGAGGTTAGGATTTCATAGATGTAGTCTATGAGGATGAGAGTACATCATCGACGTGGTTCGCGAATTGACATGTCTCTCCCCCATGATGTATTCCCTCATTGATATAGTGAAATTCTCCTCCTCCCCTGGATGTATGAGGTTTTTTCCGAACCAGGTTAAATTCTTTATTGTCGTTTTTCTTCTCCTCACTTGTCTGTGTTGAGTGTGTGATCGTGCTTTGTGTTTTTGCTTCCACTGGCGGTGGGAATTTGTGCTGATGAATGATTCCCCAACAAGTGGTATCAGAGCCTGGTTCACGATCTGAGTGGAGCATACAAGTGAGGAGGATGAAGAAAAATCAAAGAAAGGAACTGGAAAAAAATAAGAAGCAACCATGTCAAATTGTTCGTGTTGCTGCTGTGGTTTGGTGTGAAAAAGAGTATTGAATTTGTGCACATGCATTATCAATTCGGATGATGTCGTGGTACTAAGGAAGGAAGCAGCTTATGCACATAACGGTTGTGACCAATTTATGGCAAGAAGCCAACTAGGTGCGGCCATGTGTTTTGGGATATGGTCACGCGGGCTGGTGGTGCCATTGATGTTGAGAACGTGCGTAGATGAACCCACCTGGTGGAGTAATCTAGTGTGGCAAGATCAGTGTACTTAGTGCTCACAAAACATAATTCAATGGTCCAATTTAATAGAAACAATTTTTTTCTTTAACCAAATTACCACTCCTGAAAGAGTAAGTATAACTAACATTTATAATTATGTTGAGGAAATTAAAATTGCCTTTGAGATCACTAGGAATTTGAAGAAGATCAAACTTTCTAATTGGGAGCCCCTATTGCAGGTGGTATCAACTTAATACTTATGGTAACAAGTTGGGAGAAAACGACGTTGTAGGTTTCGGAGGGGTACTCAGAGATGAAGGGGGTCAATGGATCAAGGGCTACTTCGGACAAATTGGCTTCAGTTCGGTGTTGGAAGCGGAGCTTTGGGGAATCCATAGAGGATTGGTTATCACTCATAAAATGAATCTTAAGGATGTGGCCACTGATTCTGATTCACAAGATATAATCAACCTCATTTCTCAAGACACTCCTCCTAATAACCTATTTGTTGTGATCATTCAAGAAATTAAGGTCCTTGTACAGGGATGCAACTGCTTGCTGATCACATTAAAAGAGAGAAGAATGTGCTGGATTTTGACGTAGGTAACGCAGCGGAATAAAAAAAAAATCTACTCAAAGCCCACCAAGGATCATACGAAGAGCTATCATAACATGATAAGAGCATAGAAGATGTGTACCTTGGTTTGGGAGATCACACAAAGAATAGTGTCTTCGTCTCTATGAATATCCACACCTTGGATTCTTGATTGGATTCTTTCTCGCCGTGTAGTGCTAGAAACGGAAGAAGGAGGAGGATGATCACGCAAAACGGAGCACCAAGGTTGTGCCTTATGGTGGCCGACGGCAAGGGGGCGGACGGCAATGAGGGCTTCGGTCTTCTTTGCTTGTCTCTCTCTCTAGCTTTGTTAAGTTATCTCAATACTGACTTGTGTAGAGAATTAATAAGCTATAGATCCTTTATATAGTCATAACTCTTTATTAATTACATAAAGGCCCAAGTACTAATCATGTCCTTACATGGATTAGTTCACTTGAAAATTATTCCTACTAAGTTTGCTTGTGGTTGTGTTATGATCATTTTTATTAATTAGTCCAAATAATTAATTCCTATATCCAATTTAATTCATCCGGTTAGTGACCCCATAGATTTCTACTTACTTGGTAGTAACTTATTACTAAAATGGAGCGGTGTTTAGCAACACATCCATGCCACCCAACTAATAGAAATAAGTCAGTGATCCCGACAAACCTTGTGCCCAATATCACATATTGTACTATCCATTTGTCTCCATATTCGGATGGGACACAAGACATAATAGTCTCACTCGTATATCCAATCCATAGGTGCTCGATCCTGGGAATATGCTTATGCAAGCAGATAGCATCAATATCTCTATGTTGATTTATCTGAGTCTGGCAAGACATTCCTATAAGCACCATGCCTCGAGTGGCCCGTGGCTATTTTCTCCCATTATGTGGGAGGGACAAATCCTCTCTACGTCACTACGATCTCTAATCTTGCTTCCGATCATGCCCGATAGCTATCTTTATAGTTACCCGGTTAAGGCGCAACGTTGGATAGCATCAAAGCATGATATTCCACAACTAGAGTATCTAGTGACTTCAATTCTAAGGATTACAATATTATTAGCACTACGAGAAACGATTGTGACTTTGTCATAATCTAATGTATCCTTCTCGTCGTGGGTCAATCCAGTATGCCATTACTCCTAATGCATACCCATGTGTTAGACTTGATATCTCCATATCAACCTACACACGTACTAGTCTATATTTGACTGTCGTATTAACCAATATAATGGACTAGGGATATTTAAGATAAACAACACATTGTATCTAAGGACTTCATTATATTAAATATCACAATAATTATTAAATGAATATTCTAGCCAAAACATCGTTCATACTAAATATAGATCGCCTCTAGGGCACCTATTCCAACAGTCTCCCACTTGCACTAGAGACAATCCGGTGCATCTCGTATGCCTATATATATAGTGTGCCATTCATGCTTTCGCTCTGCAAGTGGCTTTGTGAGCGGATCGGAAAGATTGTCATCGGTTGGAATCTTGCACATCTTCACATCTCCTCTATCGATCATGTCACGAATAAGATGGAATCTCCTAAGTGCATGCTTCGATTTCTGGTGTGATCTTGGTTCCTTGTCTTGTGCGATCCCTCCAGAGCTGTCACAATACAACTCCATGGGATCCACGATGCTAGGGACCACACCACGCTCAGTGATAAACTTATTTATACAAACTTCCTCTTTTGTTGTTTTTGCAGCAACAATGTACTCAGCTTCTGTTGTAGAATCAGCAACTGTCCCTTTCTTGGAACTCTTCCAGCTCACAGCTCCTCCATTCAGGCAAAACACGTATCTCGACTGCGATCTGTAGTCACATTTGTCGGTTTGGAAGCTTTTATCAGTGTAACCAATTACACTTAGATGTTCCTTACCTCCAAATATCAAGAACGCATAGTTCTTCTCAAGTACTTTAGGATGTTCTTGAAAACATGGCGTACATGACGGATTCTATGGCCGAAGCATAGGGTATCCTACTCATGCGGTCCTTCTCAATCTCATTGGAAGGACAGTCAGTCTTAGAGTGAGTGACTCCATGCGACATGGGCAACAATCCCTTCTTGGAATCTTGCATGTTGAACCTTTTCAACACCTTGTCTATATATGTACTTAAGCTTTGGACGAGCAGCTTCCTAGATCTATCCGTATATATCTTAATACCAAGTATATAAGCTGCATTTCCTAAGTCATCCATTGCGCAACACTTTCTTAGTCAATCTTTAATAGATTGCAAAGAAGGAATATCGTTTCCAATGAGTAGTATGTCATCCACATACAGGACTAGAAACACAACAGAGCTCCCACTAACCTTCTTGTAAACGCAGGGCTCATCTTCTTTCTTGATGAAATCAAACTCTTTGACCTCTTCATCAAAACGTTGATTCCAAATCCGAGAATCTTGCTTTAATCCATGAATTTACCTTTGTAGCTTAAAGACTTTATTGGCATTCTCTGGATCCTCAAAACCCTCCGGTTGTTTCATATACACATCCTCGAGGAGGTTCCCATAAAGTAACGCTATTTTGACATCCATTTTCCAAATCTCGTAGTCATAGTAAGCTGCAATAGCAAGTAGGATTTGAATGGATTTATTCATGGCGACTGGTGAAGAGGTCTCATCATAGTCAATACCATGAATCTGTCTATAACCTTTAGCCACCAATCCCTCCTTGAAGGCAACTACCTTGCCATTCATGTCGGTCTTCTTCTTGAAGACCCACTTGAACCCTATGGGCCGAGCCCCTTCAGGTGGTTCCACCAAAGTCCATACTTTGTTGGTATACATGGAATCCATTTCGGATCTCATGTCTTCTAGCCAGATCTTGGAGTCTGGGCCATTCATGGCCTCCACGTAGGTCGCAGACTCATCATCTATGAGTGGTATGTCATTGGGATCAGTCACGAGAAGTCCGTACCTCTCTGGCTCATGACGAATCCTTCCTGACCCACGAAGTTCCTGTGTTATCGGAGAAGGTTCTTCCAAAACGACTTGCGGTTCATGTTCATGCTCCATCATCGGTTCAGTGGTTTGTGGCTCTTAAATTTCTTCAAGTTCTACAGTCCTCCCACTTGATTCTTTAGATACTAGCTCTCTTTCTAGAAACACGCCGGTCCGAGCTACAAACACTTCGTTCTCGGTTGGATTGTAGAAACAATATCCTTTAGTCTCCTTAGGATATCCCACAAACTTACACTTATCCACTTTGGGTCCGAGCTTGTCTGTTTGTAAACGCTTTACATGACATCGCAACCCCAAATCTTTATAAACGACACTATGGGACGCTTCCCAGTCCATATCTCATATGGTGTCTTCATGACTGATTTGGATGGAACACGGTTAATGGTGAAAGCTGCAGTCAACAGAGCATGTCCCCAAAATGATATTGGAAGATCCGTTTGACACATCATAGATCGCACCATATCTAATAGCGTGCGATTCCTCCTATCGGACACGCCATTCCATTGTGGCATTCTGGGTGGAGTAAGTTGGGATACTATCCCACACCCTCGAAGATATTCATCAAACTCTTGACTCAAGTTGCAACACCCCGTGATCCCCAAGCTTCCCGTTCCGGACCGGAAAGCCCAGGAGGGCGATGCTAAAAGTGACGGCGGAACTCAAAAGCAATACAATCCCCAACTCATATATTGACATTAACAATTGTATTGAAAACTCAGTCTTATACAAGAATCTGATTACTATTACACAATGATTAACTAACAATGTCTAGACTCTATTTGTGAAGTCACTCTAAGTGAGTCTCGCACCCAGCCAAACCATAGTCTCCAGCGTCTAGACCTGCGGTGGGAAGGAAAACAAGAACCGCAGTTTTCTAAAAGTCAGCAATAAAATACTGAGTGAGTAACACCCAAGCATGTAAACATGGAAGAGTGATAAATCGATAGTAATTTAGCAAAACACAGCGGAAGAAAAAGACGATTGAATAATAAGACATTCTCAAACTTTTAACACACTTCCAAAGATTCCAGCATACAGATGATAATCCATAGACCAAGTCAAATTCTGACAGTTTCTCATTGATCACAGCAATCCGCGTTCCATATTCCGTGTCCAAACCAAGAGTTACCATTTTAGCCCTGAGTGTCACGGGGATAATCCAACAAATCACATCCAACCATCCCATCACAAGCTACCAAGACCTTAAGTGTCGACACCCTCCTAACAGGGTTCTTGCGCCCAGAAGGAGTGAGTACAAGGAGCGGGCCCAGGGCGAATCTCCCGGACTAACCAATATGGGTCGAGTGGACGAAGCCAACAACGACCAAACCAAATTTGTAATAATCCAAACAACGTTTCCCGTGCAACTCTTTCCACTTTATATTTTTACGCGTTATTATCTTTGTGTGATTATCTCAATAAAATCGTAATCAAACACGAGTAAAGCATACTCACACAAAACACATTTTGAGAAAAGTAAAGAAATCACGTTTAGACACGAAAGAAGCTAGCACGCAAGACTTGGCATGTATACTCACCTCATTCGGCAAATACTACGTAAGCTCCTAGAAGTACACGAAACCTTCGCCTACGAATTCTTCACCTACAAATTATATTTCCTAAGTCAAAGACAAGTTAAAGTGCCAAGATATACTTTCTAACAAACGTCCTACTCGAGTAACGAGATCAACACGCCCCCTCTTGCTAGAACGACTCATAAATTTACCCAAAAACGCTATTCAAACTTGTCGGCTTGTAATATTTCCAAAAAGAGGCGGTTTAATTAGGGAAATCTTCATTAAAATAACATATAATGTTTTAGTGAAATAAGAGGGTGACCAATTGATAACTTATACTGATAAAATTATAGTTGAATAAATAGTGTTTAAAATTACTGAATATAGTCGATTTATGACAAGTAAGACATTAAATTATAAGAAGACTACTTAAGAATATCTTATATAAGTTAGAAATATTTATTAGCTAGTAAATATCCCCTTACAGGTATTTGAACGAAACCAAATTGATAGCTAAGTGACAAACCCCTTATTTGTTGAGTTTTAAATAAAACAAAGCTTGTTTTTAAATTGATATTTCTGAATATATTTTGGAAACCCGATTTACATTTAGGAAACGAGAACGAAAAATAATATTTTTAGGAATTATTTTTGTCCCGAAAACAATACTTTTATTTTCGCGTAAAATGACATATTTAAGTAAACGACAATTAAATTCCCCCAAGTTATAGTAAAAGACAACATGCAACCCCACCACTCATATAATACTTTTAACAAGAGATAACCATCACCCTTAACATGTTCTGAATTGCCAACAAACCCCCCCAACTAACCCAAAAACAGTTTATGAAAATGACACTTTCAACCCCCCAAACATGAACCACCAATTCGATCCATCCAAACTGAAATCAAGCAAGCAAGAAATGATTTTGTCTACATAAATCAACTCACGACGAAGATTACAGCATACCAGAACCAAGAATCGCTCGAAACGGTCGAGTTATGAGTCGGGTCGAAGAGCACTGCGTCGTCGCCGGAGATGGGGCTCGACGCCGGCATTGTGTGCTGCTCTGGATCTGGTTGAGCCCTCTGGTGCCTTGGTCGGACCCCTAGGAGTGGATTGGTAGCCTTTTTAGCTCGTGGGTGGCGTTGGTGGAACTTGGCCGGAAGGTTCGCCGGAAACAATGGAGGTTGGGGCGGCGGTGGCGTCTTTGTTCTTGGTTCCGCCGCTGCTTTCTCCTTCTTCTTCTTCTTCTATTATGGGTGCGACAGAGAGAGGAGTGGGAGGAGGCAGAGAAAAACAGAGGGGGTTGGCTCCCTTTTCCTTCGGTGGTGGATTCCCGACGGGGAGAGTGGTGGAGCTGGTGGTGGTCGCTGCCGCTTCTCCCCGCGTTCTGCTGGGTTTCAGAGAACAGAGGGTGATGCAAAGACAGAGAAGGAGGGAGAGAGAGCTGATGAAGGTGGAGGTGGTGGGTTTTGCCGTGGAGTATGGCGGTGGTGTTGGAGGTTGAAGATGATGGTGATGAGGGAGGGGTAGAGAAGAGGTGGTTACCTAAATAGACAAATTTCAGATTGGGGAGCAAGCCATTGGAATTGTGTTGGGGAAGGTTGTGAAATCGTATGGGAGAAGATTCGAAAATATTGTGGAGGAAGTAATTGAAACCTTGTAGGAGAAGCTCATTGTGGTGTATGGGAGAAGATTGAAGAGTTGTGTTGGAGAAGATAGAAGAAAATCTTAAATTGTTTTGGTGTACCCAATTGAAGAGTGGAAAAATAAAAATCACATAAATGATATTTCTAGTATAATTTGTGAAAGATCAATAAATTTGGGCTGATAAAAGTAGGGAATAAAAATTTCGTATAATACTTGCTAGAATTATTGGCAATCATTCAAGCGAAAGCGCGCGCGTAATAATTTTTTTTTCTCACCGGTTAAAATTACTAAAATATCCTTACGAAAAATACGGAGTATTACATCCTTCCCCCCTTAAAGAGAGCTTCGTCCTCGAAGCTAAAATCAAACAATAGCCGCGATACAGAAAATCTCCCAACAAGCGACTGACTCCCACATTCCAAATAATTCCACGCAAGCAAGCTGCCACCATTTGGTACACCACACATTCACCCATTTCACAACGAAAGATATTGCCCCCAGTAGTCCTTTTTATCTAGATAACCCATTTCACAAAGTCTTCTAAAGAATAGTTATCACCTCTGGGTTCAACTGGAATAAAGTAGCCTGATAAAGTGAAATAACTTAGAAATAGCAAATAAGTGAAAGATCATACCATAACCCCAAATATCATTTTAGTGACGAGACTCCAATTTAAACACTTCACTGGTGGATCGTACTAACCATATGAAGCCCGAATCTGTACCATAATCGATAGACAAGCCTGATTACACCAAGTGATATAACTGTTTTAATAGAAACCTCGAAAGTTTTGGTAAACTACTAAAGTCACATTTGATATTACCAGTCGTCCAGAACATAAACCGATAAAGGAACAAGGATGTACTCCCATGATACAGAACACATAGTCATGCGGGTTCCCTGGCGCCAATGGCAATTCATGACTCAAATTTATGCCCCTCTAGTAATAGTTAAGTAATAAGACTCCAAATAGTAATTATCAACTTCTTAGACACGCAAGACACTTTATTTCTCCCAAACAGAATTTAAGAAAGTAACGAACAAGACTTTATAATAAACGGTTCTTCTTATTCTGAGAAATCTAACTGCCGATCTATGTTCTGCGATGTCTCACAAGAATCCAAAATCCTGAGTCAAACGACTAGATAAGGAAGTATACTGAAGACCAGACCCCAAAGGAATTTGTCAGCATTCATACCCATGAACCAAACATGAACCAAGCCTGAGTAAAATATTCTCAAAATGTAAACACGTCAAATGAACTTATGTGAAGACTGTAACAAGATATTAACAATAAGACTTCGAATATCTCTATGTGAAGAGTATGTGCCACAGGGAAAAGAAACTTTTACCACCCAGACATGTCATCATGTTACAAAACTCCAAGAAGATCGCAAAGACTTACTAACTCACAATTTTGAGAATTCCCGACCATATCAATAACCAAATCCCCCAAGGTATAAAGACAATGGAACTTCAAATGAACCCCCAAAATGTAAGAACACCTCTAAACTGAATTACTCAATATATTCAGAACTTGATGGGTTGAATCTGCGACCTTTGGTCAAACTTTCAACGCTTATTCAGAATTTCCTCCATGATTCAATATTCAAGGTTCTCTCATCCTATCATAATCTCAAGGGTTCATATATTCTTAATACTGCACCACTATCATAATTGTTACCAATGAAATTCCAGATGTCAAATAGAAAACCACATATAGCAATTCCTATAACTCTCTAACTTAACTTGTCAATTTCGAGTAAAGAAATACTTCATTCAAAATCAAAAATCTAATTTTAATAATCCATAACTTATTTTCCCTACTATAGGGGCAAGATTTCACTCCACAATTTATCAAGAATGCCAACACAAAATAATATAAGTTTCAACAACCACATAAAAATCAGAACATATGTAACTCAACCACAATTCATGGTCCAATTTTCAGGTCTTGTTTTCTTCATTATAGGCAGTGACTCATAAAAGACATTATTTCATCCATAATCCAGAAGCCAATTTTGATAATCCACATTTCCCATTTCATATCAAAGGAATATAAATATCAATCAACCAACAAAATGAAGTTCTCAAATCAAACCAAATGATATCAAAGTATGAGGGTTGAAGGGACAGCTAGACCAACACTAAAGCTACCCCACAACCCGATCGGCCTTTCCAGTTATATTATCTTACCCTATGTTCATTTTAAGTTACCCTGCAGGTTTTAATCCCTGAGTGGAAAGAACTGCTCTGATACCACCTGCAACACCCCGTGATCCCCAAGCTTCCCGTTCCGGACCGGAAAGCCCAGGAGGGCGATGCTAAAAGTGACGGCGGAACTCAAAAGCAATACAATCCCCAACTCATATATTGACATTAACAATTGTATTGAAAACTCAGTCTTATACAAGAATCTGATTACTATTACACAATGATTAACTAACAATGTCTAGACTCTATTTGTGAAGTCACTCTAAGTGAGTCTCGCACCCAGCCAAACCATAGTCTCCAGCGTCTAGACCTGCGGTGGGAAGGAAAACAAGAACCGCAGTTTTCTAAAAGTCAGCAATAAAATACTGAGTGAGTAACACCCAAGCATGTAAACATGGAAGAGTGATAAATCGATAGTAATTTAGCAAAACACAGCGGAAGAAAAAGACGATTGAATAATAAGACATTCTCAAACTTTTAACACACTTCCAAAGATTCCAGCATACAGATGATAATCCATAGACCAAGTCAAATTCTGACAGTTTCTCATTGATCACAGCAATCCGCGTTCCATATTCCGTGTCCAAACCAAGAGTTACCATTTTAGCCCTGAGTGTCACGGGGATAATCCAACAAATCACATCCAACCATCCCATCACAAGCTACCAAGACCTTAAGTGTCGACACCCTCCTAACAGGGTTCTTGCGCCCAGAAGGAGTGAGTACAAGGAGCGGGCCCAGGGCGAATCTCCCGGACTAACCAATATGGGTCGAGTGGACGAAGCCAACAACGACCAAACCAAATTTGTAATAATCCAAACAACGTTCCCCGTGCAACTCTTTCCACTTTATATTTTTACGCGTTATTATCTTTGTGTGATTATCTCAATAAAATCGTAATCAAACACGAGTAAAGCATACTCACACAAAACACATTTTGAGAAAAGTAAAGAAATCATGTTTAGACACGAAAGAAGCTAGCACGCAAGACTTGGCATGTATACTCACCTCATTCGGCAAATACTACGTAAGCTCCTAGAAGTACACGAAACCTTCGCCTACGAATTCTTCACCTACAAATTATATTTCCTAAGTCAAAGACAAGTTAAAGTGCCAAGATATACTTTCTAACAAACGTCCTACTCGAGTAACGAGATCAACACGCCCCCTCTTGCTAGAACGACTCATAAATTTACCCAAAAACGCTATTCAAACTATAAAATTACTGAGTCGCATAATAGTTTCGAAATGACTCGTCGGCTTGTAATATTTCCAAAAAGAGGCGGTTTAATTAGGGAAATCTTCATTAAAATAACATTTAATGTTTTAGTGAAATAAGAGGGTGACCAATTGATAACTTATACTGATAAAATTATAGTTGAATAAATAGTGTTTAAAATTACTGAATATAGTCGATTTATGACAAGTAAGACATTAAATTATAAGAAGACTACTTAAGAATATCTTATATAAGTTAGAAATATTTATTAGCTAGTAAATATCCCCTTACAGGTATTTGAACGAAACCAAATTGATAGCTAAGTGACAAACCCCTTATTTGTTGAGTTTTAAATAAAACAAAGCTTGTTTTTAAATTGATATTTCTGAATATATTTTGGAAACCCGATTTACATTTAGGAAACGAGAACGAAAAATAATATTTTTAGGAATTATTTTTGTCCCGAAAACAATACTTTTATTTTCGCGTAAAATGACATATTTAAGTAAACGACAATTAAATTCCCCCAAGTTATAGTAACAGACAACATGCAACCCCACCACTCATATAATACTTTTAACAAGAGATAACCATCACCCTTAACATGTTCTGAATTGCCAACAAACCCCCCAACTAACCCAAAAACAGTTTATGAAAATGACACTTTCAACCCCCCAAACATGAACCACCAATTCGATCCATCCAAACTGAAATCAAGCAAGCAAGAAATGATTTTGTCTACATAAATCAACTCACGGCGAAGATTACAGCATACCAGAACCAAGAATCGCTCGAAACGGTCGAGTTATGAGTCGGGTCGAAGAGCACTGCGTCGTCGCCGGAGATGGGGCTCGACGCCGGCGTTGTGTGCTGCTTTGGGTCTGGTTGAGCCCTCTGGTGCCTTGGTCGGACCCCTAGGAGTGGATTGGTAGCCTTTTTAGCTCGTGGGTGGCGTTGGTGGAACTTGGCCGGAAGGTTCGCCGGAAACAATGGAGGTTGGGGCGGCGGTGGCGTCTTTGTTCTTGGTTCCGCCGCTGCTTTCTCCTTCTTCTTCTTCTTCTATTATGGGTGCGACAGAGAGAGGAGTGGGAGGAGGCAGAGAAAAACAGAGGGGGTTGGCTCCCTTTTCCTTCGGTGGTGGATTCCCGACGGGGAGAGTGGTGGAGCTGGTGGTGGTCGCTGCCGCTTCTCCCCGCGTTCTGCTGGGTTTCAGAGAACAGAGGGTGATGCAAAGACAGAGAAGGAGGGAGAGAGAGCTGATGAAGGTGGAGGTGGTGGGTTTTGCCGTGGAGTATGGCGGTGGTGTTGGAGGTTGAAGATGATGGTGATGAGGGAGGGGTAGAGAAGAGGTGGTTACCTAAATAGACAAATTTCAGATTGGGGAGCAAGCCATTGGAATTGTGTTGGGGAAGGTTGTGAAATCGTATGGGAGAAGATTCGAAAATATTGTGGAGGAAGTAATTGAAACCTTGTAGGAGAAGCTCATTGTGGTGTATGGGAGAAGATTGAAGAGTTGTGTTGGAGAAGATAGAAGAAAATCTTAAATTGTTTTGGTGTACCCAATTGAAGAGTTGAAAAATAAAAATCACATAAATGATATTTCTAGTATAATTTGTGAAAGATCAATAAATTTGGGCTGATAAAAGTAGGGAATAAAAATTTCGTATAATACTTGCTAGAATTATTGGCAATCATTCAAGCGAAAGCGCGCGCGTACTAATTTTTTTTTCTCACCGGTTAAAATTACTAAAATATCCTTACGAAAAATACGGAGTATTACATCCTTCCCCCCTTAAAGAGAGGTTCGTCCTCGAAGCTAAAATCAAACAATAGCCGCGATACAGAAAATCTCCCAACAAGCGACTGACTCCCACATTCCAAATAATTCCACGCAAGCAAGCTGCCACCATTTGGTACACCACACATTCACCCATTTCACAACGAAAGATATTGCCCCCAGTAGTCCTTTTTATCTAGATAACCCATTTCACAAAGTCTTCTAAAGAATAGTTATCACCTCTGGGTTCAACTGGAATAAAGTAGCCTGATAAAGTGAAATAACTTAGAAATAGAAAATAAGTGAAAGATCATACCATAACCCCAAATATCATTTTAGTGACGAGACTCCAATTTAAACACTTCACTGGTGGATCGTACTAACCATATGAAGCCCGAATCTGTACCATAATCGATACACAAGCCTGATTACACCAAGTGATATAACTGTTTTAATAGAAACCTCGAAAGTTTTGGTAAACTACTAAAGTCACATTTGATATTACCAGTCGTCCAGAACATAAACCGATAAAGGAACAAGGATGTACTCCCATGATACAGAACACATAGTCATGCGGGTTCCCTGGCGCCAATGGCAATTCATGACTCAAATTTATGCCCCTCTAGTAATAGTTAAGTAATAAGACTCCAAATAGTAATTATCAACTTCTTAGACACGCAAGACACTTTATTTCTCCCAAACAGAATTTAAGAAAGTAACGAACAAGACTTTATAATAAACGGTTCTTCTTATTCTGAGAAATCTAACTGCCGATCTATGTTCTGCGATGTCTCACAAGAATCCAAAATCCTGAGTCAAACGACTAGATAAGGAAGTATACTGAAGACCAGACCCCAAAGGAATTTGTCAGCATTCATACCCATGAACCAAACATGAACCAAGCCTGAGTAAAATATTCTCAAAATGTAAACACGTCAAATGAACTTATGTGAAGACTGTAACAAGATATTAACAATAAGACTTCGAATATCTCTATGTGAAGAGTATGTGCCACAGGGAAAAGAAACTTTTACCACCCAGACATGTCATCATGTTACAAAACTCCAAGAAGATCGCAAAGACTTACTAACTCACAATTTTGAGAATTCCCGACCATATCAATAACCAAATCCCCCAAGGTATAAAGACAATGGAACTTCAAATGAACCCCCAAAATGTAAGAACACCTCTAAACTGAATTACTCAATATATTCAGAACTTGATGGGTTGAATCTGCGACCTTTGGTCAAACTTTCAACGCTTATTCAGAATTTCCTCCATGATTCAATATTCAAGGTTCTCTCATCCTATCATAATCTCAAGGGTTCATATATTCTTAATACTGCACCACTATCATAATTGTTACCAGTGAAATTCCAGATGTCAAATAGAAAACCACATATAGCAATTCCTATAACTCTCTAACTTAACTTGTCAATTTCGAGTAAAGAAATACTTCATTCAAAATCAAAAATCTAATTTTAATAATCCATAACTTATTTTCCCTACTATAGGGGCAAGATTTCACTCCACAATTTATCAAGAATGCCAACACAAAATAATATAAGTTTCAACAACCACATAAAATTCAGAACATATGTAACTCAACCACAATTCATGGTCCAATTTTCAGGTCTTGTTTTCTTCATTATAGGCAGTGACTCATAAAAGACATTATTTCATCCATAATCCAGAAGCCAATTTTGATAATCCACATTTCCCATTTCATATCAAAGGAATATAAATATCAATCAACCAACAAAATGAAGTTCTCAAATCAAACCAAATGATATCAAAGTATGAGGGTTGAAGGGACAGCTAGACCAACACTAAAGCTACCCCACAACCCGATCGGCCTTTCCAGTTATATTATCTTACCCTATGTTCATTTTAAGTTACCCTGCAGGTTTTAATCCCTGAGTGGAAAGAACTGCTCTGATACCACCTGCAACACCCCGTGATCCCCAAGCTTCCCGTTCCGGACCGGAAAGCCCAGGAGGGCGATGCTAAAAGTGACGGCGGAACTCAAAAGCAATACAATCCCCAACTCATATATTGACATTAACAATTGTATTGAAAACTCAGTCTTATACAAGAATCTGATTACTATTACACAATGATTTAACTAACAATGTCTAGACTCTATTTGTGAAGTCACTCTAAGTGAGTCTCGCACCCAGCCAAACCATAGTCTCCAGCGTCTAGACCTGCGGTGGGAAGGAAAACAAGAACCGCAGTTTTCTAAAAGTCAGCAATAAAATACTGAGTGAGTAACACCCAAGCATGTAAACATGGAAGAGTGATAAATCGATAGTAATTTAGCAAAACACAGCGGAAGAAAAAGACGATTGAATAATAAGACATTCTCAAACTTTTAACACACTTCCAAAGATTCCAGCATACAGATGATAATCCATAGACCAAGTCAAATTCTGAAAGTTTCTCATTGATCACAGCAATCCGCGTTCCATATTTCGTGTCCAAACCAAGAGTTACCATTTTAGCCCTGAGTGTCACGGGGATAATCCAACAAATCACATCCAACCATCCCATCACAAGCTACCAAGACCTTAAGTGTCGACACCCTCCTAACAGGGTTCTTGCGCCCAGAAGGAGTGAGTACAAGGAGCGGGCCCAGGGCGAATCTCCCGGACTAACCAATATGGGTCGAGTGGACGAAGCCAACAACGACCAAACCAAATTTGTAATAATCCAAACAATGTTCCCCGTGCAACTCTTTCCACTTTATATTTTTACGCGTTATTATCTTTGTGTGATTATCTCAATACTTGCTAGAATTATTGACAATCATTCAAGCGAAAGCGCGCGCGTAATAATTTTTTTTTCTCACCGGTTAAAATTACTAAAATATCCTTACGAAAAATACGGAGTATTACACAAGTATTCTCCTCCACGATCCGATCGCAAAGCCTTAATACTTTTACCAAGTTCCTTCTCTACTTCATTCTTGAATTCCTTGAAGAATTCAAAGGATTTAGATTTGGCCTTCATAAGGTACACAAATCCATATCTACTGAAATCATCAGTAAACGTAGTGAAGTAGGTGTAATCACCTATGGCGTGCGTGGTAAACGGCCCTCATACATCAGTATGTATGAGTGCCAATAACTCACTAGTCTTGTCACCTTTCTTATTTAAAGGGGACTTTGTCATTTTTTCTACCAAACAAGATTCGCATGTCTCATATGATTCTAAATCAAATGAGTCTAGAAGTCCATTCTTATGGAGTCTAGAAATGCGTTTCTCGTTTATATGGCCTAAACGACAGTGCCATAGATATGTAGGATTTAAATCATTAGTTTAATCCTTTATTATTTCTGTTATAGATGGAATTATTTAGATCAAGGATGTACAATCAATTAGACAAATGCGCACTACAATAGTGCATACTATCAAAATAAATGGAGCAACACTTTTCCTTTATTGAAATAGAAAAACCCTTCTCGTCCAAACAAGAAACGATAATGTTTCTGCTCATAGCAGGCACACAATAGCAATTGTCTATTTCTAAAATAAGTCCAGAAGGCGAAGATAGTTCATAAAAGCCTATAGCTAATGCAACAACTTTTGCTCCATTCCCGACGCGCATATATATCTCCCCTTTAGCCAATCTTCTACTTCTTTTCAAATCCCGCACATTTCGACAAATGTGAGAACCACATCCAATATCCAATACCCATGATGAAGAAATAGATAGATTGACGTATATAAAAAAAATACATGGTGGTGGAATCACTATTCCAAGATTCTTATCCTCCAGATACTTGGGGCAATTCCTCCTCCAGTGACCCGGCTGGCTACAGTAGTGACAATCACCTTTAGCCACGCCCCTACTAGGATTTAGAGCTTCCTTGGACTTTGCAAATTTCTTTCGCATTCCTTTAGAAGTAGAGGCAACTCCCTTGCCCTTCCTCTTATTCACCAACATTATGGCCTTGCCCTTGCCTTTGTTGATGCTCTGTTCAGCTGTCTTTAGCATGTTCATCAAGTCCGGCAGAGTCTTACTAATCTCGTTCATGTTACAGTTCATGATGAACTTGTTATAACTGTCGGGCAACGATTGCAAGACAAGATCAGTAGCCAACTCTTGGCCGAGTGGGAACCCCAGTCTCGTGAGGTTATCAATGTACCCGATCATTCGGAGTACATGAGGCCCAATTGGGTTTCCTTCTGCGAGATTGATCTTGAACAGTGCTTTGGACACTTCATACCGCTCATGCCTTGCCTGTTCCTGAAACTACTATTTCAAGTGTATGATCATATGATAGGCTTCCATGCTCTCATGTTGCTTCTGAAGCTCAGAGGTCATGGTGCAGAGCATGAGACAAGTCACATCATTGGAATCATTTATTTGTTTCTGATGTGCTCTCACGACAGCTAGAAAAGACTCATCCTGGGGTGGTTCTTGAATAGGATTGTCTAAGACGTACAGTTTCTTTTCTTTCTTAAGGACGATCCTAAGTTTCTGTACCAGTCAAGGAAATTTGTTCCAGACAATTTTTCCTTCTCAAGGACAGATCGCAGGGATGAATTGGATGCGTGATTGTTTGCCAATTGGAATTATACAAAACTAGAAATATGCAATTTTAGTATTTTGATCAATTTAACTATATTGAACAATGGCTAGATCATTAAATATAGCTCTCACTATTTTTATCGGATTAATAGCCCCTCAACATTAATGCACATTAATGCAGGAAATATCATACATACTTTCTAGAGAGTCAAAGATCCATATTTCACTTCTTTTTGAACTTGCTTTGGCAAGTCACCCAAGAATTGGTTATTTAGGTAGGAACCATTCCAATTGCATCCCATGAAACTCTTGGTCCAATTAGGCGAATAATTCATTATTCTTTATCCTTTAGATAACACCTAATTGTCATGCCTCCAGACTCATCAATCCAATTGATTTTACCCAGTTGTGTCAAACCTCTTGCTTCAAAAATCACAAATTACTTACTTGTGTCCTCCTCAACACATCAAGGTAAATTAAAACGCCTTGATTTGGCAAGCCCGAATTTAATAGACCTTGATCATGAAGAGTGTTAGGAAAGAAAAGGCAAAACGCAATATTTCCATTGAGGGATTATTTATTTGGTTGATTCCATCACATGATCTACTTATTTGGATTGGGCAATCCACGATAAAAGATCAAACTTGTTTATTATTATCTTGTTAACGTTTTGCTAGTATCTCCATACACACAAAAATAAATAACAAGACATAATAACAAACATCCACAAAAGAAAAAAACGTGGCATGGATATGGACCCTAGACTAAGATATTACCAAGCCAATGATAATATCTATATGGCCTAAAGTGTCAAGCTCATCTCCATGTGCTCCACCATAGCCGCGCACCTAGGATGGGAGTCTTCATCGTCTTTGTGGCTTATTGGTCCTCCGGTATTCTTCTCTATGGTCTTGGCTATCATCTAAATACTTCTAATTCTAGCCTAACATCTAGAATAAATAAACAAATAAATAAATAAATAAATAAATAAGTAAATAAATAAATAAATAAATAAATAAATTGAAAGATCAGGTTGTTCAAGACTTGAAATAGCTTGGCTATTTCAAGGCCTTGAACCTGCTTTCAAAGCCTTGAATCAGTTTCAGAGGCTTGAAAATATTTTGGCTATTTTCAAGGCGTTGAAACTCGACTCAAAGCCTTGAAACTGCTTAATCTGAATACACATTCTCAGGGGGAGTTTTCTGCTAACTCTCTGATTAGATTTACTCTCTCTCTTTTATATGTTTGATTCTTTGTTATTATATGATGAAAGAAAAATTGTTCTAATATTTTTTTAATCATAATATATCATTTGTTTGACCATGATAATGCCGGAAATTTTGTTTCTAAGTTTTGCAGGATTGTTTCCTAAACTGAATTGCTGCAGATTTGGAAATACTTGGACACTTTGATCCTGTTATCAATTAGACGTATATGAAAGCTTCTCATGGTGGTTAAATGCAAGATTACAACAATATCTCTGAATATTGTAATCATCCAACCGTCGGAGAAGATTTCAAAGTAGTCAAACTCTGTTGCCTACAAAAAAGGAAGGTTGTTGCTGAAAATCTGGGGAGATTTGCAGAGCTGTTTGAAGTATATATATAGCTCAAATTCGAAGCAACAAGACACAACACTCAACGGGCCAAAACAAAGAAAGCATTTTGGATTGACAAGCATCAAAGAAGTTCTTCATCCTTCCAATCCATTTACAGAAGTTCGCTGCATTTCACTGCAGTTTTCTACTCTTAAGTGTTCTTCTGTATAGAGCTCTATTGGTAGATCATTTCTGTATTATCTCTACATCTATTCTTGAGGATTGTTCATAGTGAACAATTGAGAATTCTTAGTTAATCAGTTAGCTTGGGCAGGTACTAGACAGGTTAGGGAAAACCACAAGCTGTAACAGAGTAAGGGAACTCCCTGTGCTTGAGTTCTAGGGCTTAGCTTTTGATTAATAAGAATTGAGTTGAAAATCCTGCAGGATCTAATCCCTCAGGTAGAGACGTAGGTCCAAGTGGACTGAACTCTATAAATCACCTGTATTCTACATTTTCAGTTCATTTACTTTCATACATTTTGCAGTACACAGAAACTGTTTACTTTTCAAGGGTTTGAACTTGTTTTCAAGGACTTGAAAAAGGCATACTTTTTCTATACTTTCTTCATCTACTTCAAAGGCTTGAAATAGCTTCAAGGCCTTGAACTGCATTGTTTGCACAAGTTTTCATCTTCTTAGCAAGTTTTGAAAAAAGTTGGCATACTCTATTCAACCCCCCCCCCCTTCTAGAGTCTGTTAGCTGCTTATACATCTGCATACTCACACTTTCAAATGGTATCAGAGCTTGTATCACTGTATAAGATTTAACCATCTGGCGATCTTGAGTACTGCAGGTGATGGTGGTTTCTCACAGGGAAGAGCTGCTAACAGACCTCCTCTATTCTGTGGAGAAAATTTTGCTCACTGGAAAGCTCTCATGGAAATGTTCATCATTGATCAAGATCTAGAGCTTTGGAACATTATCCAAAATGGACCTCATACTTTACACAGAGAAAGATGGGATCAGAACTCCCAAAACAGAACACTCACTCTCCTCTTCTGAATTATAGAAATTTCCAAAGAACTACAAGGCTATTAACATTTTGTATTGTGTTTTGAGTACAAATGAATTCAACAGGATCTCTGGATGCACAACTGCTAAAGAAATATGGGATAAACTTGTGGTTACCTTTGAAGGAACCTGTCAAGTCAAGCAAACCAAGATCAAAATTTATCTCAGACAATATGAGCTGTTCAAGATGAATGCAGATGAGTCCATCAGAGACATGTTCAAGAGATTCACTGATATTGTTAACAACCTTGACTCACTGGGAAAATATTTTTCCAATGAAGAAAAGGTGAGGAAGATTCTCAGATGTATTCCAAAGGCGAAATGGGAACCAAAAACCACAGCTATTGAAGAAGCTCAGAGTCTCTCAACTTTACAACTTGATGACCTACAAGGGAAGCTCCTGACACATGAGATATCTATGAAAGAATTTGATGGAGAACTCTCAGATGGTGTCAAGAACTTAGCCCTCAAAGCCAAATAGAATGAGAGAACTCAAAGCCTTGAAACTGAGGATGGTGATTATGAAGATCCAATTGCCTTAATTTCCAAAGCCTTGACAAGGATTCTCGAAATGAAGAAAAACTTTGGAAACAAAGATTTCAACAGAGGAAGGCATAGATCATCCAGCAGCAAGGACTACAAAGGTAAGTCCTCTTCACAGAACAAGTCAAAAGTATGAACTGCTTTGAGTGTGGTGATGCATGACACTTGATAAGAGATTGTCCACACAAAAAGAGCAAGAACATTTAAAAGAAATATCATGACAGAAGAAAGAAATCCATGATAGCTTCATGGAGTGATTCAGATAGCTCTTGTGAATCTGAATCTCAGGAAGAACATGTCAATCTATGTTTCATGGCCAAGCATGATGAAAGTTCTGAAAAGAACATTGAGGTAATGGTAAATTGCTTAATTTCAAAACCAAAAGAAGCTCTTTCATAATATCTCAGAACCATGCTTTTAAATGAGGAGGATTATCTAAGAGAGATCAGGCTTTTGAAAGAAAAAGTTCATGAGCAAGCAAAAGAAAACTTCCAACTTGTTTGCCTAAACCATAATCTTGAAATATCTCAGAAGAAAACTGACAGTGATTTCAAGGACTTGAAAACCAGTTTCAAAGCCTTTAAAAAACAAGTCAAGGAAGTAGTCACTAAAAACTCCTCAGTGAGTGACAGCCTTGTTAGTCTAAGACATCAGGTTGATGATTTAGAAACAAAAGATTACTCTTACTGAGAAACTTCAAGAATCTGAATTAGTCAAAGTCAAGCTTGCTAGATCAGAACATAAGTTGAACTTGATTCTTGGAGGAAGTTCACAGTCTGTTCACAAAGCTGGTATCGGATTCAATCCAAAGTTTCCATGAAAAAACAATACCAGATTTGTGAAAGCTGGAAACAAAACTTCTCCTACTTGTCATTAATGCTGCAAAACTGGTCATGTTAAAATGACTTGTCCTTTTAGAAGAAGAGACCCTCACATAATGAGGAACACTTTTCCTTTTCAACTCAAATGACAAGTTAAGAAGATTTGAGTTCCTAAAGGGGTTAGACCACCTAACATGGTTAATCCTGAATATGAATCCAAATTCCACACTTGGTCTAACAGCTGGGTAAGGCAGTGATTGGTGTATGCAAGTTGTCACCAATGTCAAAGAACATAAGTGGTTCATGGACAGTGGTTGCTCAAGACACATGAGTGTAAAAAGATCTCTATTCTCAGAATTGAAGGAGCAATCAGAAGGTTCAATAAAACTTGGTGACAAAGGAAAATGCAATATTATTGGTATTGGAAAAGTTGGTACAAATTCTGAAAACTCTATATTGATGTATATCTAATTGAAGGTTTGAAATTTAATTTTCGTATTGTCTCTCAGCTTTGTGATAATGGCAACAAAGTTATCTTTGATAAAGAGAAGTGTGTGGTGAAAAATGAGAAATCAGGAGATCGCATTCTCACAGCCTCTAGATCAAACAATGTTTACACTTTTCAGACTAACAAAGTTGCAGGTGAAAGTTTTAAGTGTCTCAAGGCCTTGAAAGAGGATTCAAAGCTTTGACACAGGAAACTTGGTCATATCAGTTTGCATACTTTGAACAAGTTAATTTCCAAATACTTGGTAAGAGGATTGCCATCCATCAAGTTCAAAGAATATGAAATGTGCAAAGCATGTGCTCAAGCCAAGCGGACCTGAAGTTCCTTCAAGCCAAAGAAGTCTGTAAGTACAACTAGACCTATTGAATTACTTCATATGGATCTATGTGGTCCTATGAGGACTCCTACTCCAAAAGGTAAAAGGTATATGCTAGTTGTTGTAGATAATTTTTCTAGATACACTTGGGTTATGTTTGTCAAAGTAAAATCTGAAGCACTTTCTGAATTTTCAAAGTTGTGTAAAGAACTTCAAAACTTGAAAAACATACATGTAGCTTCAATCTGAAGTGATCATGGTAGAGATCAGTTAGAATTTGATTTATTCTGTGATAAGCATGGTATTTCTCACAACTTTTATGCTCCAAGAACTCCTCAACAGAATGGTGTTATTGAAAGAAAGAACATGACTCTTAAAGATATGTCAAGAACAATGCTTCTTGACAACAAGTTGCCAAAACATTTTTGGGCAGAAGCTGTGAATACAGTAAAATATATTTTGAACCGGTGCTTGATCAGACCTATTCTGAAGACGACCCCCTATGAACTATTCAAAGGGAGGAAGCCAAACATCTCTTACTTCAGACCCTTTGGATGCACTTGTTTTATCCATAACAATGGAAAAGACAATCTTGGTATGTTTGATGCAAGAAGTAACGAAGGTATATTTCTTGGTTACTCTTTGAATAGCAAAGCTTATGGAGTTTACAATAAAAGAACCAAACTGGTTGAAGAGAGCATTCATCTTATTTTTGATGAAAGCTATGATGGTTCTTTGACTGAAATTTTTGCAGATTTGAATTTGAACAAGCATGAATCAGAGGAAGAGACTGAGAATTCACTTGGATTCAAGAAAGGCTCAGAAGAGAATAGAAGACTTTTTCAAGACCTTGAAAATAGTGCTCAAGGCCTTGAAAGTAAAGCTCAAAGCCTTGGAAAAGATGATTAGAAGGAGTCAAGTGACAAAGCCACCACTTCAAGACCAGAAAAGATCTATGGAGAACCTGAACCATGGTCTCCAAGAAAGAGATTCAAATGTCTCTCATCCCATCCAGCTGATAATATCATATCAGATCCAACCACTGGTACACAAACCAGATCACAGTTGAATAACTTATGTGCCTTTAATACTTTTATTTCTCTTGTAGAACCAAAAACTGTGAAGGAAGCTTTACGAGAAGCATACTGGATCATTGCTATGCAAAGTGAACTCAATGAGTTTGAAAGGAATAAGGTTTGGAACCTAGAACCTGCACCTTCAAACCAGTCTGTCATTGGTACCAGATGGGTATTGAGAAACAAGTTGGATGAAAGTGGTAATGTGATCAGAAACAAAGCAAGGTTAGTTGCTCAAGGTTACAATCAAGAAGAAGGTATTGATTATGAGGAAATTTTTTCTCTAGTTGCCAGGTTAGAAGCAATTAGAATTTTTCTTACATTTGCATCTTACAAGAACATGAAACTATTTCAAATGGATGTGAGGTGTGCTTTCTTGAATGGCTACTTACAAGAAGAAGTTTATGTTTCACAACCACCTGGTTTTGAAAATGACAAGTTTCCAGATCATGTCTACAAACTTGACAAAGCTCTTTATGGTTTGAAACAAGCTCCAAGGGATTGGTATGAAAGATTGTCAAAGTTTTTACTTGAAAATGGTTTCAAAAGAGGTTTAGTAGACAAGACACTTTTCATTAAGACTCCTGAGAAATATTTACTTATAGTTCAGATATATATTGATGATATACTGTTTGGAGCTACTAATGATCAATTATGCAACGAATTCTCAAGTCTTATGAGCAGGGAATTTGAGATGAGCATGATGGGAGAGTTGAACTTCTTCCTAGAACTTCAAATACATCAATTGAAGAAGGACATATTTCTGCATCAAAGCAAGTCCACAAGAGACTTACTAAATAAGTATAGCATGACTCAATGTAAGGAAGCCAAGACTCCTATGAGCACTACACTATCCTTAGACAAGGATAAATCTGGTAAGAGTGTCAATGTAAAAGAGTATAGAGGCATGATTTGGTCATTACTCTATCTGACAGCAAGCAGACCAGATATTATGTTTAGTGTATGCATGTGTGCTAGATTTCAAGCTGATCCAAAAGAATCACACTTAACTGTTGTGAAGAGAATTTTCAGATATCTCAATGGTACCAAAGACTTAGGGCTTTGGTATCCAAGAGATTCTAACTTCTCTTTGAGTGGTTTTTCAGATGCTGAATTTGAAGGTTACATGGTTGATAGGAAAAGTATTTCAGGAACCTGCTAATTCATTGGATCATCCTTAATTAGTTGGCATTCCAAGAAACATAATCAGTTGCTCTATCAACAGCTGAAGCTAAATATATAGCTGCAGGAGCATGTTGCTCACAAGTGTTATCGATTGCTCAACAGCTAAGAGACCTTGGATTTGACTTCAAGGGGATACCTATTAAGTGTGAAACAACTAGTGCAATTTCAATTACAAAGAATCCAGTGCAACACTCAAGAACCAAGCACATTGATGTCAGACACCACTTCATCAGAGATCATGATGAGAAAGGTGATATTGCTCTTGCATTTGTTACTACTAACATGCAAATTGCAGATATCTTCGCCAAAACATTAGCAGATGACAGGTTCTCAGCTCCAAGATTGGAATTGGGAATGCTAAATAAGACTGCATTGGTTTAGGGGGAGCATCAGGTAATATAGGTAAGCTGTATGTGTTTACAAAGGTTTGAAGTGAGTTTCAAACCCTTGAAAATCAGTTCAAAGTCTTGACCTTTACTTGTGGCAGTGTTACAGTTTTTCAAGACCTTGAAACCCTTTTCAAAGCCTTGAAAATAAGTCTGCTACACTGATAGTCAATAATCTTGGATCGTTCTATGTTGGGTGATATCTCTGTAGATATTTGCATAATTTAGCCCCTACCCTTTTCAAAAATTTGTTTTAGCCAAAAATAGTATTATTACATTCTATTTTCCAACGGCATAAAAGTTTTGAAATCTCTCTGATCATTACAAATCTTTTGAGAATCAGAGAGATACTAGTTTCCTTTTGAAACTCAAACTCTTTCAGTATTTATCCTCTTCTCTTCTCCTTCACTCCGTATCACACCTCTCTGTATTCTTCTCCCAAACCCTAATGAGCACAAGAAGAGCCTCAGATAGAATCAAGATGGCTGGATGTTCGAAACCCATTTCAGAGAAGAAAAGAAAAGCAGCAGTGGAAGAGGTTTAAGAAATCAGTGAAGACTCTGCTTCAAAAAGCTTCACTGATGAAGAAGAGGAATCTTCACCTCCCAATAAGATAGTGAGAAAAGATCAAGCTCCACCAAAGAAGAAACAATCTACGGCATCTACACAAAATAAGCAGAAGGGTATCCATATTGTAAGCCCTAAGAGAGACAAGAATAATACAGTCTCTGAGGTTAAAGGAAAAGGAAAGGAAATCCTTATTCAAAATTCAGACTCAGACACTTCTTCAGGATCCTATAGTGTGTATGCCATGCCCAACAAAGGGAAACTTGACAAAGATCCGTCCCAAGAGACCTCAAAAGCAGGAAAGAAGAATATCAAGACTGCTTCTCCTCAACAGAAAAGGTTAGCTGTAAAGAAGAAGCTGAAGCATGGGATGAAAGCCTTGGAGGGAATCACCTTCCTATTCAACAGTGTTATTTAAAAGATCACCTCCTTCATTGAGGAAATAGATGTGATCTCTCAAGAGGTTCAAGCCAACAGTGAAGAAAGTGAGGAAGAAGCAAGAGATTAAGAGGATGAGAAAGATCCTTAAATCTTTCCTATTATTTCTTCCACATTTACTCTTCTTTAAAGTTCTTTTTTTTAAGGTTTCAAAATTTTCCAGACACTTGATCCAACATCTTCTATCTTTTTGATGAAAAGGGGGAGAAAATTCTAGGTTTTTATTTTCTAGTTCTTCGGTTTATTTGGTTTTATTTGCTGAAACTGTTTAAGTTTTTGTTGGTATTATGAATAAGTTGGATCTTTTTGGAAATACTGTGTTTTAAATTGTGGACTAATCAGTTTATTTTGCAGAGACTAAGGATCAAACAGAATTTGGTTTTGTCTTTCATCAAGGGTGAGATTGAAAGATCAGGTTGTGCAAGACTTGAAATGGCTTGGCTATTTCAAGGCCTTGAACCAGCTTTCAAAGCCTTGAATCATTTTCAGAGGCTTGAAAATAGTTTGGCTATTTTCAAGGCCTTGAAACTGGATTCAAAGCCTTGAAACTGCTTAACCTGAATACACATTCTCAGGGGGAGTTTTCTGCTAACTCTCTGATTTGATTTACTCGCTCTCTTTCATATGTTTGATTCTTTGTTATTAGATGATGAAATACAAATTGTTCTAACATGTTTTAATCATAATATTGTTGGAATGGATGCCCTAGAGGCAGTCGTAGATTTAGTATGAACATTATTTTGGCTAGAATATTCATTTATTATATATTGTGATATTTAATATAATGAAGTCCTTAGATAAAATGTGTTGTTTATCTTAAATATCCCTAGTCCATTATATTGATTAATAGGACGATCAAATATAGACTAGTATGTGGGTAGATTGATATGGAGATATCGAGTCTAACACATGGGTATGCATTAGGAGTAATGGCATACTAGATTGACCCACAACGAAAAGGATACATTAGATTATGTCAAGTCACAATCGCTTTTCGTAGTGCTCATATATATTTTAAATCCTTAGACTTGAAGTCAATAGATACTCTAGTTGTGGAATATTGTGCTTTGATGTTATCAAACGTTACACCGTAACTGGGTAATCATAAAGATGGCTATCGGGCGTGATAGGAAGCAAGCTTAGAGATCGTAGTGATGTAGATAGGATTTGTCCCTCCCACATAATGGGGGTAAATATCCACGGCCACTCGAGGGATGAGGCTTATTGAATGTCTGGCCAGACTCAGATAAATCAATATGGAGATATTGATGTTATCTGCTAGCATAAGCATATTCCCAGGATTGAGGAACTATGGATTGGATATACGAGTATGACTATTTATGTCTCGTGTCCAATCCGGATATGGAGACAAAGGGATAGTGCAATATAACATATTGGACACAAGAGGTTTGTCGGGATCACTGACTATTTCTATTAGTTGGGTGGCATGGATGTGTTGCTAGACACCGCTCCATGTTAGTAAGAGTTACTACTAACTATATAGAAACCTATGGGGTCACACGTCAAATAGAGTAGAGCTAGATTTGGGATTAATTAATATTGATTAATTAATAGAAGGATCATTGTGCAACACCTTGCAAACTTAGTAGGACTTATTTAAAAGGAAGGGAATAATTCTAGTTCATCTAGAATGAGGAAACTCTTTTATGGAAACAAGAAGGAGTTGTTGGAGTATATAAAGGAGGATTTGCTTCCTTCCCACTTGATGTTATTAGACATTACAAAGACAGTGGGAGAGATCAAAAGAGAGAGAAAGACAAAGTTAGGGCCGAACCCTAGCCCGTCCGCTCCCCTTTCCCGTCGGCTCAAAGAGGAGGCCGAACCTCCTCTTGTTCCTTGTTGCTTTGATCTTCTTCTCTCTTCCTCCGGGTTCAAGCTAGCACTTTTTTGAAGGAAGAATCTAGATCTCACCTCTAGACGTGGATAAACCGTAGAGACGAGGACACCATTCTTCGTGTGATCTCACAAATCAAAAGGTACACAATACTATGTCTCTTAATATTATGATGTCTCCTCCTGACGATCCGTGGTGGGCATTGAAGTAGGAATTAAATTTTTGTTATTCCGATGCGTTACCTACTTCAAAACCCAACAGTGGTATCAGAGCCACAGGTCGTAGAGCATAACATTATGTATGTGTTACAATTTCATTTTACACACCGTTTTATTATTTATTACGCGAAAACTGAAAAATAATTGGCATAGTAGATGCAAAATTGAATTTGATTCAATAGAACAAGATCCAATTTAACATTTGATGTTATAATTAGTGATTTTAATCACATAAGATGTGTACAATTGGGTCTTGAAAAATTAGGGTTCATGGGCACATGATTGAAAATGAGTTTTCAATTATGAAAACAAATTTATGGAATTAAATTCATAACGAAACAACCTTGCTTGGGCAACAAGGAAGAGGGAAGGAAGACTAGGGCCGAAACCCTAGTCGTCCGCCCCCTCCCTTGCGCGCCAAGCAAAGTCCGCGGGCCAATGGGGCGGCCGGCCTTGGGCCAGGCCTTGTGGCCGCGGCGGTCCTAGGGGTTCGGGCCCCTTGTTGGCTTGAACCCCTTGGACCGTTGTAACCCTAATTACCCAATTTCATTAAAATTGAACAAGCGCGTTAAAAATTGGTTTTAACTGTATTATATGCTTTATTTCATGGTGGATGGATATGGCCTAGGATTGTGAATGTTTATTGCTTTGTGGTTTTGTTTACAGCATGCGAGCTGATCAAATTAATGTAATAATTAATTAGGTTTTACGGCCTGCGAGTCGTCTTTTTCTCCTCAACATGTGAGGTCTTTTGTTATTTATTAATTCTAGATGTTAGGCTAGAATTAGAAATATTTATATGATAGCCAAGAGCATGGAGAAGAAGACCGGAGAACCAAAGGAGCCAAAAGACAAATAAGACATCCCTAGGTGCGCAGCTATGGTGGAGCACATGGAGATGAGCTCAGCACTTTAGGGAAATTAGATATTATCATTGGCTTGATAATTCATTAGTCTAGGGGCCATATCCATGCCACGTTTCTTTCATGTTTGTGGATCTTTATTATTCATGCCTTTTTATTTAATTTTGTGTGTATGGCGATACTAGCGAAAACAATAACAAGATAATAATAAACAAGGTTGGTCTTTTACTGTGGATAGCCCAACCCAAATGAGTAGACCATGTTGACAAGATCAACCAAACAAATTAAAAGAAAATCCATCGATTAAATACTGCGTTTTGCCTTCTTTTGCCAAAACACCCTTCATGATCAGGGTTTATTAAATTCGGGCTTGCCAAAGCAAGACGATTTTAATTTACGATGGTGTGTTGCGGACGACACAAGCTAGTAATGTGTGTATGTTGAAGCAAGAGGTTGGACGCAACTAGGCAAGAATCAATTAAATTGATGAGCCTAGAGGCATGACAATTAGGTGTTATCCATGGGATAAAGAATAAAAGAGTTATTCACCTAATTGGACCAAGAGTTGCATGGGATGAAATTGGAATGGTTTCTACCTAAATAACCTATTCTTGGGTGACTTGCCAAATCTAGCTCAAGAAGAAGTGAAAAATGGGATCTTGGACCCACTAGAAAATATGATGATATTTTTCGCATTAATGGTGAGGGCTATTAATCCGATAAAAATAGTGGGAGCTATATTTGATGTTCCAGCCATTGTTGAATATAGTTAAATTGTTCAAAATACTAAAATTGCACATTTCTCGTTTTGTAGAATTCCAAATGGCAAACAACAACGCATCGACGTCATCCCTACGATCTGTCCTTGAGAAGGATAAACTGTCTGGAACAAATTTCCTTGACTGGTACAGAAACTTAAGGATTGTCCTTAAGCAAGAAAATAAGCTCTACGTCTTGTACACTCAAATTCCAGAACCACCACAAGACGAGTCTCTTCTAGCGGAAGTGAGGGCACGTCAGAAACATATTGATGATTCTAATGACGTGACTTGCCTCATGCTTTGTACCATGAAATACACTTAAAACAATTGTTTTAGGAACAGGCTAGGCATGAGCGCTATGAGGTGTCTAAAGCATTATTCAAGAGTAGTCTAGCAGAGGGAATCCAGTAGGGCCTCATGTATTCCGAATGATCGGGCACATAGAGAACCTTGAGAGACTGGGGTTTCCATTGGGCCAAGATTTGGCTACTGATCTTGTCTTGCAATCGTTGCCTGACAGTTATAATCAGTTCATCATGAACTATAATATGAACGAGATCAGTAAGACTCTGCCTGACTTATTGAACATGCTAAAAACAGCTGAACAGGGCGTCAAAAAAGGCAAGGGAAAAGCCATAATGATGGTGCATAAGAAGAAGGGAAAGTATGTTGCCTCTACTTCAAAAGGAAAACGCAAGAAAGTTGCAAAATTCAAGGAAGCCCTGAATCCTAGTGAAGGTGTGGCCAAGGGTGAGTGTCACTACTGCAGCCAGCCGGGTCACTGTAGGAGGAATTGCCCTAAATATCTGGAGGATAAGAAGCTTGGAATAGTGATTCCACTACCACCAAGTATTTATGTTATAGATGTCAATATTTCTATTTCTTCATCTTGGGTATTGGATACCGGATGTGGTTCTCACATTTGTCGTAATGTGCAGGATTTGAAAAGAAGTAGAAGATTGAGTAAAGGAGAGATAGACCTGCGCGTCGGGAATGGAGCAAGAGTTGCTGCATTAGCTGTAGGCGTTTATGAGCTATCTTTTCCTTCAGGACTTATTTTAGAATTAGAAAATATATATTATGTGCCTGCTATGAGCAGAAACATTATTTCCGTTTCTTGTTTGGACGAGAAGGGTTTTTCTATTTCAATAAAGGACAAGTGTTGCTCCATTTATTTTGATAGTATGCACTATTATTGTGCACATTTGTCAAATGTATTATATATACTTGATCTAAATAGTCCAATCTATAACATAAATACTAAAAGGATTAAAACTAATGATTTAAATCCTACATATCTAAGGAACTGTCGTTTAGGCCATATAAATGAGAAATGCATATCTATACTCCATAAGGATGGACTTCTAGACTCATTTGATTTGGAATCATATGTGACATGTGAATCTTGTTCATTAGGAAAAATGACAAAGTCCCCTTTCAATAAGAAAGGTGAAAGGACTAGTGAGTTATTGGCACTCATACATACCGATGTATGTGGACCATTCCCCACGCCTGCCAGAGGTGGTTATACCTACTTCATCACATTCATTGATGATTTCAGTAGATATGGATTTTTATACCTTATTAAGGCCAAATTAGAATCCTTTTAATTCTTCAAGGAATTCAAGAATGAAGTAGAGAAGCAACTTGGCAAATGTATTAAGGCTCTACGATCGGATCGTGGAGGAGAATACTTAAGCCAAGAGTTTGATGAGTATCTTAGAGAGTGTGGGATAGTATCCCATCTCACTCCACCCGGAACGCCACAATGGAATGGCGTGTCCGAGAGGAGGCATCGCACTCAATTAGATATGGTGCGATCTCTGATGTCTCAAACATATCTTCTGATATCCTTTTGGGGACATGCTCTAATGACGGCAGCTTTTACCATTAACCGCGTTCCATCCAAGTCAATCATGAAGACACCATATGAGATATGGACTGGGAAGCGTCCCATAGTGTCGTTTATGAGGATTTGGGGCTGTGATGTCTATGTAAAACGTTTACAAACAGACAAGCTCGGGCCCAAAGTGGATAAGTGTAAATTTGTGGGATATCCTAAGGAAACTAAAGGATATTATTTCTACAATCCCATCGAGAACAAAGTATTTGTTGCTCGGACTGGCGTGTTTCTAGAAAGAGAGTTTGTCTCTAAAGAAGCAAGTGGGAGGGCTGCAGAACTTGAAGAGATTCAAGAAACACAAATCACTGAACCGATGATGGAACATGAACAGGAACCACAAGTAATTTTGGAAGAACCCGTTCACGTAACACAGGAACTCCGTAGATCAGGAAGAGTGCGTCATGAGCCAGAGAGGTATGGACTTCTCGTGACAGAGCGGGATGACGTACCGCTCATAGATGATGAGCCTGCGACCTACGGAGAGGCCATGAAAGGCTCATACTCTAATAAGTGGCTAGAAGCCATGAGATCCGAAATGGATTCCATGTACACCAACAAATTATGGACTTTGGTGGAACCACCTGAATGGGCTCGGCCCATAGGGTGCAAGTGGGTCTTCAAGAAGAAGACCGACATGGATGGCAAGGTAATTGCCTATAAGGGGCGATTGGTAGCCAAAGGGTATAGACAGATTCATAGTATTGACTATGATGAGACCTTTTCACCAGTCGCATGACTAAATCCATTCGAATCCTACTTGCTGTTGCAGCATACTACGACTATGAGATTTGGAAAATGGATGTCAAAACAGCGTTCCTTTATGGGAACCTCCTCGAGGATGTGTACATGACACAACCAGAGGGTTTTGAGGATCCACATAATGCCAATAAAGTCTGTAAGCTGCAAAGATCCATTTATGGATTGAAGCATGCTTCTAGGAGTTAGAATCGACGTTTTGATGACGCAGTCAAAGAGTTTGGCTTCATCAAGAACGAAGATGAGCCTTCTGTTTACAAGAAGGTTAGTGGGAGCTTTGTAGTATTTCTGGTCTTGTATGTGGATGACATACTAATCATTGGCAATGATATTCCTATTTTGCAATCTGTTAAAGATTGGCTAGTAAAGTGCTTTGAAATGAAGGACTTGGGAGATGCAGCCTGTATACTTGGTATAAAGATCTATAGGGATAGATCTAGAAGGTTGCTCGGCCTAAGTCAAAGTACATATATAGACAAGGTGTTGAAAAGGTTCAACATGCAAGATTCCAATAAGGGATTCTTGCCCATGTCGCATGGAGTCACTCTTTCTAAGAATGATTGTCCTTCCAATGAGATTGAGAAGGACCGCATGAGTAGGATACCCTATGCTTCGGCCATAGGATCCATCATGTAAGCCATGTTATGTACTAGGCCAGACGTATCATACGCGTTGAGTATGGTGAGCAGATACCAGTCCAATCCGGGTGAGAGTCAATGGATTGCTGTCAAGAACATCCTAAGTACTTGAGAAGAACTAAGGATGTGTTCTTGATATTTGGAGGTAAGGACGAGCTAAGCGTAAAGGGTTACACCGATGCAAGCTCCCAAACCGACAAAGATGTCTACAGATCGCAGTCTAGATACGTGTTTTTCCTGAATGGAGGAGCTGTGAGATGGAAGAGTTCCAAGCAAGGGACAGTTGCTGATTCTACAACGGAAGCTGAGTACATTGTTGCTGCGGAAGCAGCAAAAGAAGCAATTTGGATAAAGAAGTTTATCAATGAGCTCGGTGTGGTCCCTAGCATTGTGGATCCCATAGAGTTGTATTGTGACAACTCTGGGGCGATCGCACAGGCCAAGGAACCAAGATCACACTAGAAATCAAAGCATGTACTTAGAATATTCCATCTTATTCGTGATATGATCGATCGAGGAGATGTGAAGATGTGCTAGATTCCAACGGATGATAATGTTTCAGATCCGCTCTCATGCGCAGCGAAAGCATGAAGGGCACGCCAGATATATAGGCATACGAGATGCGCCAGATTGGCTCTAGTGCAAGTGGGATACTGTTGGAATGGATGTCTTGAGGCAATCGTAGATTTAGAATGAACATTGTTTTGGCTAGAATATTCATTTATTATATATTGTGATATTTAATATAATGAAGTCCTTAGTGTGTTTTTTATCTTAAATATCCCTAGTCCATTATATTGATTAATAAGACGATCAATTATAGACTAGTATGTGGGTAGATTGATATGGAGATATCAAGTCTAACACATGGGTATGCATTAGGAGTAATGGCATATTGGATTGACCCACAACGAAAAGGATACATTAGATTATGTCAAGTCACAATCGCTTTTCTTAGTGCTAATATATTTGCAATCCTTATACTTGAAGTCACTAGATACTCTAGTTGTGGAATATTGCGCTTTGATGTTATCAAACGTACACTTTAACTGGGTAATCATAAAGATGGCTATCGGGCGTGATAGAAAGCAAGCTTAGAGATCGTAGTGATGTAGATAGGATTTGTACCTCCCACATAATGGGGGTAAATATCCACGGCCACTCGAGGGATGAGTCTTATTGAATGTCTGGCCAGACTCAGAGAAATCAATATGGAGATATTGATGTTATCTGCTAGCATACGCATATTCCCAAGATCGACGAACTATGGATTGGATATACGAGTGTGACTATTTATGTCTTGTGTCCAATCCGGATATGGAGACAAAGGGATAGTGCAATATAACATATTGGGCACAAGAGGTTTGTCGGGATCACTGACTATTTCTATTAGTTGGGTGGCATGGATGTGTTGCTAGACACCGCTCCATGTTAGTAAGAGTTACTACTAACTATATAGAAACCTATGGGGTCACACGTCAAATAGAGTAGAGTTAGATTTGGGATTAATTAATATTGATTAATTAATAGAAGGATCATTGTGCAACACCTTGCAAACTTAGTAGGACTAATTTGCAAGGAAGGGAATAATTCTAGTTCATCTAGAATTAGGAAACTCTTTTATGGAAACAACAAGGAGTTGTTGGAGTATATAAAGGAGGCTTTTCTTCCTTCCCACTTAATGTTATTAGACATAACAAAGCGAGTGGGAGAGAGCAAAAGAGAGAGCAAGACCAAGCTAGGGCCGAACCCTAGCCCGTCCCCCTCCCCCTTTCCCGTCGGCTCAAAGAGGAGGCCGAACCTCCTCTTATTCCTTGTTGCTTTGATCTTCTTCCCTCTTCCTCCGGGTTCAAGCTAGCACTTTTTTGAAGGAGGAATCTAGATCTCACCTCTAGACGTGGATCAACCGTAGAGACGAGGACACCATTCTTCGTGTGATCTCACAAATCAAAAGGTACACAATACTATGTCTCTTATCATGTTATGATGTTTCCTCCTGACGATCCGTGGTGGGTATTGAAGTAGGAATTAAGTTTTTGTTATTCCGCTGCGTTACCTACTTCAAAACCCAACAAATATATCATTTGTTTGACCATGATAATGCAGGAAATTTTGTTTCTAAGTTTTGCAGGATTGTTTCCTAAACTGAATTGCTGAGATTTGGAAATACTTGGACACTTTGATCCTGTGATCAATCAGACGTATATGACAGATTCTCATGGTGGTTAAATGCAATATTACAAAAATATCTATGAAGATTGTGATCATCCAACCGTTGGAGAAGATTCCAAAGTAGTCAAACTCTGTTGCCTACAAAATAGGAAGGTTGTTGCGGAAAATATGGGGAGATTTGCAGAGCTGTTTGAAGTATATATAGAGCTCAAATTCGAAGCAACAAGACACAACACTAAAGGGGCAAAAACAGAGAAATAATTCTGGATTGACAAGCATCAAAGAAGTTCTTCATCCTTCCAATCCATTCAAAGAAGTTCACTACATTTCACTGCAGTTTTCTACTCTTAAGTGTTCTTCTATATAGAGCTATATTGGTAGATCATTTTTGTATTATCTCTACATCTATTCTCGAGGATTGTTCAAAGTGAACAATAGTGAATTCTTAGTTAATCAGTTATGTAGAGCAGATACAGGACAGGTTAGCCAAAACCACAAGCTGTAACAGAGTAAGGGAACTCCCTGTGCTTGATTTCTAGGGCTTAGCTTTTGATTAATAAGAATTGAGTTGAAAATCCTGCATGGATCAAATCCCTAAGGTAGAGACGTAGGTCCAAGTGGACTGAACTCTATAAATCACCTGTCTCCTACATTTTCAGTTCATTTACTTTCATTGTTTTTGCAGTACACATAAATTGTTTACTTTTCAAGGGTTTGAACTTGTTTTCAAAGCCTTGAAAAAGGCATACTTGTTCTATACTTTCTGCATCTACTTCAAAGGCTTGAAATATCTTTCAAGGCCTTGAACTGCATTGTTTGCACGAGTTTTCATCTTCTTAGCAAGTTTTGCAAAGAGTTGGCATACTCTATTCAACCCCCCCCCCTTCGAGAGTATCTTAGCTGCTTATACATCTGCATACTCACACTTTCATAAATAAATAAAACCTGACATGTCGAGAAGATGATCAGCTCGCAGGCCATAAAATTAACTAACTTTTACATTAATTTGATCAGCTCACAGGCCGTAAACCAAATCACAAACAAACACAAACATCCACAACATAGGCCATATCCATCAACCATGCAACAAAGAACATAATACAGTTAAAACCATTTTTAACGCGCTTGTTCAATTTTAGTTGAAGTTGGGTAATTAGGGTCACAACGGTCCAAGGGGTCCAACCTAGACCTAGGCCGAACCCTTATGGACCGCTGCACGCCACCCCAGGCCGGCCCTAGGCTAGCAGCCCCTAGGTGACCCGCGGCCTAGTTTGGCGCGCAAGGAAGAAGGGGGCGGCTGCTAGTGTTTTGGTCCTAGCTTCCTTCCCCTTCCTTCCTAGTTTCCCAAGTTTGGTTATTTACATAAGTTGTTTCCATGATTGAAAAACCCCTTTTCCAATCATGTTCCCAAGAACCCTAATTTTCAAGAACCCAATTATTCACATCTTATGTGATCAAACTCACCAATATACACATCCAATTGTAAATTAGATCTTGTTTCTCTTGAATCAAATACAATTTGCATCTACTATCCCAATTAATTTCAGTTCCGCATAATATGAATAAAACGATGAATAAACTGAAATCGTAACACATAAAATCATTTTATGCGCTACGACCTGTGGCTCTGATACCACTTTTGGGTTTTGACGTAGGTAACACAGCGGGAAAAAAAAATTCTACTCAAAGCCCACCAAGGATCACAGGAAGAGCTATCATAACATGATAAGAGCATTGAAGATGTGTACCTTGGTTTGGGAGATCACACGAAGAATAGTGTCTTTGTCTCTATGAATATCCATACCATGGATTCTTGATTGGATTTCTTCTCGCCATGTAGTGCTATCAACGGAAGGAGGAGGAGGATGATCACGCAAAACGGAGCACCAAGGCTGTGCCTTGTGGTGGCCGACGGAAGGGGGCGGACGCGATGAGGGCTTCGTCCTTCTTTGCTTGTCTCTCTCTTTTGCTTTGTTAAGTTCTATCAATAATGACTTGTGTAGAGAATTAACAAGCTAGAGATCATTTATATAGTCAGAACTCTTTATTAACTACATAAAGGCCCCAATACTAATCATGTCCTTACATGGATTAATCCATTTACAAATTAGTCCTACTAAGTTTGCTTGTGGTTGCGTTATGACATAATCTAATGTATCCTTCTCGTCGTGGGTCAATCCAGTATGCCATTACTCCTAATGCATACCCATGTGTTAGACTTGATATCTCCATATCAATCTACACACATACTAGTTAATATTTGATCGTCCTATTAACCAATATAATGGACTAGGGATAGTTAAGGTAAACAACACATTGTATCTAAGAACTTCATTATATTAAGTATCACTATAATTATTAAATGAATATTCTAGCCAAAACATCGTTCATACTAAATATAGATTGCCTCTAGGGAACCTATTCCAACAAAATGCTCTAGCTGATGCATTGGCCAAAGAAGGAAGTAAACAAAGGGAAACTTTGGTGATCATGGAGGAACATCCTCAGAAGTTTGCCCATCTGGTGATTATGAATGTAGTTCTCAGTGATTGTGTACAGTGGTTCGGATTTTCCATGTATCTTTTGTTTCTTTGTTTTCGTGTGTTGTTTAATTTTTGGATGATAGAAAAAGTGGTCCACATTTGTTTGAGTTGATTTGAGCTGCCAGTAAGTCCGTTTGGGCTTGAACAAGAGTCAACCCCTAGGTTTTGGGACGCTCCGGATTTGGATAGCGGGGCCAGATTGTGCAAATTTTGGCTGCATTTTGGAGGATGCTTACATGGTAGTGTGCGGTGAGATCCAACGGTCCAAAATTGTTCGAGTGGTTACGACGTTCCTGTAGATCGGATTGGGTTAAATCAAGAGTCTACTCCTATGCTTTTGGACGTTTCATATTCATCGATAAAGTTAGTATTTTGAGATTCTGGGTGGATTGATAAGATCGGCATCAATCTATATCGGTATGTGAGATCGAAGAGGACGGGATGCGATCAGGGTTAATCAAGTTCAATCAAGTTGGGTCAGTTAGAGGGATATTTCCTAATTGAACATTCGATTGGCAACCTATGCAGGCTTAGGAGTGTTTTGATAGGTGGAGCTGCTTTTCAACATAAGAAAGAAGGATAGGCTTTGGGTAATTGTGAGCACAAGAAGCAACAGTTGCAGAGTAGTATAGTTTGAGACGTAGGCAACTATTTCCGGGAAATTCAAAAGAAGCTCCAGGGTAGAGATCGTGGTGGTGGACGTAGTTCACGAGACCATGGAACAAGGAGGCGTCTTGATATCTTTGTGTGTGGTTCGTGTCGATAAATCTTGTGACTCTCAAGGCAATAAGAGAGGTACGTTGCGACGGGTTTGCAAAGCAGTGGCTTTGCAAGGCGTCTCTGTGGAGGCGTATAATCCAACAGGAGAAGAAACAATGTAAGGAGAAGCACTCACGACTGGTGTTGAGAAACACGTGGTTGACGTGTGAAGACGCTGTAGCAAAAGTACAGGGTATGCAGCAGTTGCAGGTTCTTTGAGAAGAAGCTCATGTGACGAGAACGGTAATGTAGAAAACTATTGCAGTAGTGGAGAGGAAGCGACTCTCGTTTTCACTTGACCTGGTTGGTGGTGATCTCTCCAGTGATCATCTAGCTGGTGGAGAGATGGAGCCACACTACTCCCCAAAGTAGCAGACATTGGGACGCGCCTATGTGGTTGTGCGAAGCGGTGCCCTATGATGGGTGCTGAGCATCTATGTGGAGATGCGATGGTGATCCATGCAGGTGGAGCACGAAAGATGTGGCGTAGTTGACATCAACATCGGAGTTGGCTAACGAATTTGCTGGCGCTTGCAGAATTCATGCCAACATGGAGTTTGTTGGGTTTGTCTCAAATTCTGCAAGACGAATTGGTGTCGTCGATGAGTCTTATTTCTCCTTTGATGAGGTGATAGATTGGGCCTGGTGGGCTTTTCCACCTATTATATATTATTATATATATGAGTGAGTCGAGCTGAAAGAGAATATGTTGAGATATCTTTGAGCGGATGTGAGAGGTTAGAGTTTCACAAATGTAGTCTATGAGCATGAGAGTACCGCATCGACCGCGGATTAAGCTATCTCTCCCCTACGATGTATTACCTCATTGAAATAGTGAAGTTCTCCTCCTCTCGTGGATGTAGACAGTTTTTTCCGAACCACGTTAAATTATTGTGTTGTCGTTTTTCTTCTCCTAAATAACGTGTGTTGAGCGAGTGATCGTGCGGAGTGTTTTTGCTTCCTTTGCGGCCGAAATTCGGGTTGACGAATAATTCCCCAAAAATAATAACATAAATGCATCAAAATCACGGAAAACGGCAAGGATCACAAAAGAATATAACTCCAAAAACGGAGTTATCAATGAACCCTAGTCTTTGGTAAAGCTTCCATCTCCAATTTTCACATTATTAGTGAGATCTTAGATGAGTTCAGTATGATGTATGGGCAAAGGATTAAATTTAAAGTCCAGAATCTTTTTCTCTAAGGATATCGCATCCACTACTGCTGATAAATGTTCTGGCCGCCTGGGTTTCAATGAGAGCTCAAGATTTGGTACCTTCGTTTCCCAATCCTAATTCTAGAACTGTCAGTGTTGACTATTAGCTCATACTTGATAACATTAGGAGCAAATTAAGTATTTGAATGCCATCAAGATTTCCATTTATGGTAGAGCCACCATAATTATGAGATCTCTAGCAACCACCCCTATTTTTGCTATGCAAACCTTCGAACTTCCGGCCTCCGTCTTGAAGGAGATTGATTGTATTTTCAGAAAACTTATTTTGGAATGGAAATAGATAAGGTAACAATTTGAATAATGTCGCATAGAGTACTGTGACTGATCCCGAGAATCTTGGGGGAATGGGATTGAGAAAATTCAAGAATCTTAACATAGCTCTCCTAGCTAGCCAATGCTTAGAAATGGTAAAGCATAAAGAGAAAATTGTTGCAGAGTCTTAACCTGCAGACATAGAAAGGGAACTAAAGGGGGTCCCACTGTTGAGAAGCCACATGTTGGGGAATGATTTTATTTATAAATGGACTGAGTACATCTTGGGCATACATAATAACAACTTTTGGAACTCCATTTGGTGTGGTAAATTAGTCTATCACATGCCTTCTTCAGGGCCCTCTAATCCTGAATGAAGATAATATCTCTGTGAGAACTGTTTTGGAAGCTTTGGAAAATGCAACTCCATCATCTCTTTCAACTTTTACTTCAATATCATCGGGAGAATGAGACGGGTCTGTTTTAGCCCTCACTCTCAAGCCTTTGATAGGCCTAGTTGTTTGGCTAAGAACTCTAGTAATTTTTTCTTATCCCCTATTTTAATCTCATGAGCAACTGGCCTACGCCTGAAAGAGATTGGGATTGGATTTGGAAGCTCTTTATCCTCCCCCAATCTTTCATTCTTAGCTTGGTTACATTCCCACCACGAAAGTCATATAAATGACGCCATTTGCATCATCATGCAGCCCCATTACATCTTGTGCCCTGCATATGGAAGCTCTGATGAATCCCTTCATCTCCTTTTAAGAAGGTGTAGTTTCCTTGGTAGTTTTTGATCCCTGCTTGACCCCCTCCCCTGGTTTTTTTAATAAGAACATCAATTTCTCTAGATGGTTGTTTGGTAATGGATCTCCCAATCGAAAATGGAAAACATGTAGGAATGATATTTCACTACAATTTGCATGCATTCATCACTGGCTTCAAGAGTCATGCAAGATGTGAAAATGTGACTCTTTTATATGAATATCTACAGTAACAAGACAATTCCCCCTCCCAGATCATGGCATCGGGTTGGACCCCATGAAAGGTGGATGAAACTCAACATTGATGGTGGTATGACTCCTATTAGACAAGGGATTAGAGGCCTGATTAGAAATAATGAGGGTAGAGCATTGCAGGCTTTCATGCACTGATGTGGCCTTAACTCCCATTGTTAGAGAGGCTCTTTCCCTCCTTGCTAGTTTTCATCTGGTTAGAATTTTGGGGTTAAATTTCATAATTATTTGCTTTGGTTGTTCGGAGCTGTTCAAGTTGTTTCATAACAAGTCGTATGAGCATTGTGCATAAAATATCATTAACTTTCAAGGAAATTAAGCAGTAGCTGGAGCCTTCAGCTGGCACATGAGCTCTAACGAACCTGCTGACACGATTTCTTACGTGTTACCGCAAGTGCACGATTCAAGTAATACAGGGTAATATTTCAACCCCGAGTTATCGATCCCACATGGACAGGCTTGAGACTATCTAATTAGTTATTAGTTTAGAATACGGTACATGGAGGAAGAATTTGTGATTTGCTAAGCTGTCATCCTCAAACAAGTGACTTAATTTAAAATAACAACTAACTAATATTTTTGGATTTTTATTAAAGGAAAACAAATATGAAGAAACTAGGCAATCTCTAGATCACCTAGGGTTGTAGACAATTTCCGGATTAGCTATGTAACACGTTAATTCTATTCTAGTAAAACCGGGTAATGGTAGTGACAATCTCCTATCGGTCTCATGTCGTTCTACGACACGGTCTACTTGGTTTCCTGTCGGTCCACCTACATCGTCCGGTCTAGTAGGCTAACGATAGTGCACGGAATGATGTCCTCTCAGACCACCACCACAAGAACACCTCAATGTCTCCTACCGAATCTACCCACTAAGGCCAATCTTACACACTTCTCTTCTCAGTATCAGTGATTAAGGATTGTTGTTCATATCTCATCACAACAAGGTCTAAGTCGCTCTCACTCAGTCGCTAGCTAATTAACAAGTCCGGTTAATTACTCCATTCTTGCTAAGGAATTAAGCATATCATATGAAAAATAACTATAATAAAGACTAACATTAAGCAAGATTATGATCCAAAAATAAACCCTAAGTCTCATGATTATCAAATCCTAAACTAGTCGTGTCAATAGACTAGATTCAATAACAAGATCAAGAGCTAGCGTTCATTCAATAAATTAAACTCAAAGCATGAAACAAAGTCTGAATTCCGGAAACACCAATCGTCTACATAAACCCTAGGCTCTCTAGAGAAGCATAGAAAAACGTCTTACTACTAGAAATCGTAGCAAAGCAATAGAGTTTATCCATAAATTGATGAAAAGAGAAGAGAAAGAAATCAAACGGTGAAATCTCCGGTTTGGGGATGATCCCAATCGATCTCCTCAGCTCCCTTGCATCTCTCTCTTCCCCCGTATGAGTGATGTCTTCCTCTAGGTCTTCTATCACGTTTTTACCAGTTCGGGGCGAGTTTTTAATGTACTTTGGTTGAAATTGCATTTCAGCCCCTCCAGTTTGTAGTTCCCGTCCAGAATTGTAAGTTGACCTTGCGCGGGCCAGATCTCCCTCATCCGGACTCCGATTAAGCTTCGTCACCTATCGTTGGAAAGCTCTTTGAGTCTATTTACATTTGCACCGGTATCACTCTCAAATTAATTGTAGAACTCAAGATATGTTCGGATTAGTGCAGACTGGTAATCCTAGCTTCTCCATATTTGCTTCTCTTCGTTCCACTTGTGCTTCCGTTGTTTCCGAAGTTCGTTCCATGCCTCCTATCAACCGATTAGTATCCGTTCCTGCCAAGACAACATGAAAAAACATACCAGGTGATTATATTTGACAAATAACAATGAAACATGCATAGAAAACGCCCGGACTAACAATATAGCAAGCACATGGTGAGCAACAAGTGATAAACGACTCATATTCTCTAACATGGGGCTCAAATCACTCTCCAAATACCTATTAACATGTGGAAAATGCTAAAGAATTATAGCTCCTAAAAGGTGCTATCAGCTGTTGATTTTCTTGCTAGGCATGCTGTGAAGGAGTCTTTTGTTTCTATTTATATTATTCCAGATTTTGATCCAAAGTTCCATGGACATTATTTGTTTGTTGATCCTCTAATTTGTGGGAGAAAATTGCTTGAGGATGCAAGGGATGCCTCATCTCCCCTAATTTTCAATCCTCCTTAGTTTGCAGCATAACCCCTCTAGAGGTTGCGATGTTAATCCCCTTAGGTCCATAAAACTTACCGAGGAATCCCCTTAGGCGCATCATGTAATATTTCTAACACATAGATAAAGCCTGAACGAATGCAAGACCGCCCTAAATCATACTAAGAGGAATTAATAGATGTAGACCTTTGAGATGGAGAAATACGCCATGGCCAACCTACATTAGTGCCATTTAAATGCAGTAGAGAATATTGTTATAAGAAATATGTTGAGCTTGTAAAGAATTAACGAGATTGAATGTCGAGTTGGTTGTCCATAATTTGGATGTATCTCCAAAACAAAAACATATAAAGCAGTCGCAGTACAAGTTTAAGCCACGGCTAGAGCAAGAGCTCAAGGAAGAGAAAGATAAATTACATTACGTTGACTTTATTAACTTCGCACATCAAAGCCATCCAATATCCTACTTAATAAGCTAACATAGATTAGCCGAAGAAGAAGCATAGCCAAATAAGGGCGAGTCTTGATTTTCGGGATTTGAACAAATAATGTTCAAAAGATAAATTTCCAATGTCGTGTGTGGATGTAATAGTGGAATAACATGTTTTGTTATGGAGAATTATACAGCTATAACTAGACAAAAATGGAGCCATCAAGCTCAGAAGACAACCTTTAGTACACATATGATTTTTCATTGCATTGTCATACCTTTTGGTCACAAGAATGCTCAGGCTATACTTACCAAAGGGCAATGTCAACATTATCCGAAGACATGATACAAAACATTGACAGATTCTACGTTGACGACTTGTTTGTTAAGTCATAGGCCAGAGAGCATCATTACAAGATATGGAGAAAGTATTCCAACGATGCTAAAAATCCCAGATGTACATGAAACATGCCTTTGAGGTCACATCGGGTAAGTTTATTGTGCTTCTTAGTGCACATAGATGAGATTAATGTGGACACCACTAAAGGTTAAAGCTATATTAGACATGCCAGCACCTAGGAATTAGGGATAGGTAAAAGGCCTTATGCAAAAGATACCTCTGTTCGGGCACTTTCTTCACACTTTTTGTGGCAAAACAACGAAGGAGAAGGTGGTTATAGTCCAAAAAGGACCTGACTTTATGAATAAACACAACAATACCAGTGAATAGTAAACTCCACTACTGTAAATGTTAAACCAAATATGAAATTTTCCCTCCAAATCAAATTCACTAACAGAAAAACGAAAACTTAAAATGTGGAGCCAAAAAAGGGGTCAAATCATCAGACCCCCTATAAAACACACCCAATTCAGGCCTTTAACCCTCATTACACAACAATTTCTGCTGTTGTACATGAACATCATGAAGAAAAACATGAATACCCAAAATACAATAGTTTGATTCCTAGTGCTACAGCAACAATCAAGGTTCTTCTACATCATCCACATCCGCTCCATTCCAGATTCATCATCCACAGCACCATTTACCTGGAAATTATTCTAGAAAAATGAAGATAAAAAAATTAACGGCAGAAGAGAGAGAAGATGTGAAGAATTTCTTGCTGAGCCATAGTTCTCAGATGAAAATTGGGAAAGGTAAGTTGGATGAAGCTGCTTCCAAATGGAAAGTGTCTAGAAGAACAGTTCAAACAATCCGGGCAAATATTGTTGAATTCAAGAGCAAATGTGTTGGAATTTGTGTCAAATCCAAACAGATTGGGAACAAAACGCCTTAAGCACAGTTAGACTTGCAGACAGTCAAAGATATTGAACCAATAGAAGAACCATCAGAGAACTTGACTGTAATGTTTCTTTGCAAATTTTATTCCCAACATTTTGAGGTGTCACACAAAGTACAATGTCTGGTAAAGGGGTTGGAAAGTGTATTGCCCTACCAAACTTGACAACAATTGGCAAGAATTAATGCCAACATTGTACAGTTATGTTAAGGTTGTTGCAAATTTAATTTCCCTACCAAACTGTACATTTATTGGCAACAAAGTTTATGCAAGAGAATTTGACATAAATTGTACCAACTCTCAGAAGTGCAATGCACTCATTATTGAGTTGGTTGTTATAAATTATAAAGTGGTTGCAAGCCATGCCAATATTTACATTTATTGGCAACAAGTTTATGCAAGAGAATTTGACCTAAACTATGGCATAAACTGTACAAACTCTCAGAAGTGTAATGCACTCATCATTGAGTTGGTTGTAAAGTGGTTGCAATATTTAATTGTCATGCCAACCTTCACATTTATTGGAACATGAGTTCACATAAATTGTGCAACTCTCTAGTGTCATTTACACTCATCATATAGTTATTTTCAATTGTTTCAAGGTGGTCAAACCCTTACAACAATTATTTGCAACTGAATTCACATAAACTGTGCAACTCTCAAGTGTGAATTACACTCATCATGGAGTTATTTGCAACCGAATTCACATAATATGTGCAACTCTAAAGTGTGATTTACACTCATCATAGAGTTATTTTCAAAAGTTATAAGGTGGTCAAACCTTACAATAATTATTTGCAACTGAATTCACATAAACTGTGTAACTCTCAAGTGTGATTTACACTCATCATGGAGTTATTTGCAACTGAATTCACATAAAATGTATTCAGTGTTTCAGATCTGTTGAAGGTATCTGTTTCAACAATTCATAGGCGGATGAAGGAGAATGTGCTCCTGAGAAAATGCATTAATGTCCACCCCCCCCCCCCAATTGAAAGATGCACACAAGATTAACATACTCAGATATTGCCTTCAATCTCTGCAAGTAGATCAAAACAAGACAATAACATTCAAAGACATGTACTGCATCATTCACATTGATGAGTAATGGTTCTATATGCAAAGAGTGAAAGATAAATACATCTTGCTTGATGAAGAAGATGTTCCATATCAGGATTGCAAATCTAAGCATTACATACCCAAGTAAATGTTTTTGTGTGCTGTTGCAAGACCTTTATTTGGACCAGATAAAGAAGTTCTATGGAATGATAAGTTAGGTATATGGCCATTCACAGATGATGTGGAGGCGCAAATAAGCTCTGCAGACAGGCCAAGAGGAAATTTATAAAGCAAGCTTGTAACTTCTGCCACAAGAGATGTCATAAGAGACATGATTATAAACAATCTCATTCCAGCAATTAAACAGAAGTGACCACCATTTCTCCCAAAGAACATTTTCATCCAACGAGATAATGCAAAACCTCACTTGACAAATGATGACACGGAGTTCCTAAATGCAGCAAATACAAATGATTTCAATATGAAATTTTTCAATCAACTAGCTGTATCTCCAGACACCAATATCAATGACCTAGGATTCTTCTACTCTATTCAAAGCATGCAACAGAAGAAGAAGACAGCATGTATGCAACTGGTGATATATGCAGTTAATGAAGCATTTCGAGCTTTGGAGGCACGAACTTTGAACAAGGTATTTTTGAGCTTAAAGTCTTGCATCATTGAAATCATGAAGCAGAGAGGACACGGCAATTACAAAGTCCCTCAAATGGGAAAGAACATGTGGCAAGCGGCAGGTCTACTACCAGAGAACTTGACTCTAGATACTAACTATTAACTTACTGCATTGAATATTTGATGAGCCTAGGAGAAGACATTGGTAATTTGGACCTCACTAGTGGTCTTGGATATGTACCAGGTGGGTACATCTAGCTGTAGGTAAGTGTTGGGTACATATTTTGGTTGTTTTGGTTGTTTTCCTTCTTCAATGTCTTTCCATAACCTATGTAGTGGTAGGTTAGGTCAAGACATTATATGATCACACTTGTAATTCAGGCCTCAAGTTAGGTCCTTGGAAATGAAGCAAATACTTTTGGTTGTGTATAGCACCAACAATACAACTTTCATACCAGTTGTGTAAGTGTAATCGCTGAGTTGAAAAAACACATTAACTTAAAGTTGCAACTCTCATACCAGTGTGGATGTGTAATCATTGAGTTGCAAAACCAATCAAAGAAACAACGCAGAATCTACACATTTTAATACCACATAAACTTATGAAATGCAACTCTCATACCAGTGGTGTAAGTGTAATCAAAGAGTTGCAAAACCAATCAAGTGCATTATCAAGTGTATTCAACAATGCAGTAACAACTCATTTCAATACCACATAAACATATGAAATGCAACTCTCATACTAGTGGTGGAAGTGTAATCACTGAGTTGCAAAACCAATCAAGTGCAGTATCAAGTGTATTCAACAATGCACTATCATGATTTCAACAAACCCGTAACAATTGTGACACAAAATGTGTGAAGAAAGAGCTGTGAAGAAAGAGCCCAATCGGAGGAAGTAAAAGAGCAGTATCATTTCAATAGCACAAACCGGATGAAGTGCAGAATCATTTCAATAACACAAACCAGATCAAGTGCAGTATTATTTCAATAACACAAACCAGATCAAGTGCAGTATCAATTTACGTATCAGTTCAATAACATATATAGAGCATGTGAAGTATCATGTCACGGACCAGTTCAAGATCAGATAACTAACGAGAAGAGTTTCAAGAAATTAACCTCCCTTATGGGATAAGTTTCAAGATCGCAGGACACCACCATCCAGGCATGCGATAGTACCGATAGCTCTCTTCATCCGTTTCAATTTCATCATCTCAAGGAGAAGAAGGGTCGCCGTAAATAACCATCGAATCGCCTTCGTCTGGTTGGATCTCGTCTGGATCAGGCAGATCAGTGTTAGGGTTTGTAGAAGGAATTGAACAGACACCATTCACAACCAACACATCCCCCTCATCTGGTTGGGTCTCGTCTAAATCAAGCAAAAGGGGCACATGCAACCCAGATCTAGCCGATTCGACACCAAGAACAAACGAACCGACACCATCCATAACCAACGGATCGCTATCATACGGTTGGGTCTCGTCTGAATCGAACGGAAAGGGCACACCAAGTTTGGTCGAATCGACAACATCGCCAAGGAATTTTGATTCTTCCTCCGAATCTGGAATAATCAAACCATAGAACTCATCTTCCTCAGAATCTGGAACAAGCAAACAAGAGAACTCGTCGTCCATGGAAGATTCAACCGCCCAACAACACAGAACGGTATGAGATCGGAGATGGGAAGAAGATAGGAGGCGCCGTTCTTGGTTTTTAGGGTTTTTATCGGTGTTTCTAGAGAAATTGGGGAAGAACATGAGAGAGAGAGAGAGAGAGAGAGAGAGAGAGAGAGAGAGAGAGAGTTTCTCTCCAAATGAATGAATCGACTGTTTTTGTTATGCGGATTAGGGTTTGGTTGTTAGGTGGGTTAGTGGGCTGAATAGGAATAAGATTAGGTTAATTGGGCCAGTTATTTTAAAATTCGGGCCTCAATTGATCTGGTAAGTGTGAGAGATTTTTTATGTGGTTTTTTTACAAAAGACAATAAGATTACTTTTACACAAAAAACAATGTGAAGATACCTAGAAAACGGACGAAAATAGAACTGTGAAGATACGGAGAAAGTAACTGATTTTAGTGAGATCTATCCTTTGAAGCGATGGGCCTTCGGTAGAATAATGTGCTGATTAAAACTGTCCAGGGCAGGTTTAAAAACTACTTGTAGTACGCTGGAGAGACCTAAAGAGACCCATCATCCTCATGAGAGACCTAAAGAGACCCATCATCCTCATCCCTTTGAACTTGGAGCTTGCCAACTCATCGTTCAGGAGTGCAAAACAGCACATGTTCGTTGTACAAAGGTTTCGAACACACATGGGTAGACAGACTTGCATTGAACAAACAACAAAAGAACACCTTCCAACTTGTGTATGACCGACAACATAAACTATATTAAACACATTTCAATATTCCAAATATCAACAGCTTTGAACCCTGCCATTTACAGATACACATTAACGTAAACTTTTGCAGATACATTACCCAATCGACTCATATGCACAACCTTAAACACAAACTGAAACTCATATCTTCTTCTTCTTCCAACCTAATCTCTTCAGCAATTAATAACTAGATACAGAGCTCCCCGAAAATGGGTACCCATCTCGGGTTCAAGTTCTTACCGGTCATTCTAATCGGGTTGTCATCAATCTTCACAGTGTCTCAGTCTCAGTCTCAGACCGCCCAATCTGATGCAGCAGCGATGTTAGCTCTGAAGAAGACACTTAGCCCACCCCAGCAACTCAATTGGTCCGACCCAGATCCGTGTAACTGGGTCCGCATCGGCTGCTCAAACGATAAACGGGTGACCCGGATTCAAATCGGGCACCAAAACCTCCAAGGTACACTCCCTCCAGAACTCTCAACTCTCTCTGAACTCGAACGTCTAGAGCTCCACTGGAACAACATTTCGGGTCCTTTACCGTCTCTAAACGGGTTGAAATCGTTACGAGTTCTAATGCTTAGCAACAACCAGTTTAGCTCAATCCCTGTAGATTTCTTCACTGGCCTGTCGTCGTTGCAATCTGTTGAGATCGACAACAACCCTTTCTCGGGTTGGGAAATACCCGAATCCCTGAAAGACGCTTCGACCCTCCAAAACTTCTCTGCAAATTCAGCCAACATCAATGGCAGAATACCCGGTTTCTTCGGACCCGATTCCTTTCCGGGTCTGGTTAATTTGCATTTGGCAGTAAATAATTTAGAAGGTGAATTACCCGGAAGCCTTTCCGGTTCACAGATTGAGTCATTATGGGTTAATGGGCAGAAGAGTGAAGCTAAACTTGGTGGTAGCATTGATGTGATACAGAACATGACTTTCTTGAAGGAAGTTTGGTTACAGTTAAATGCATTTTCTGGCCCATTACCGGATTTTTCCGGGTTGAAAGGCTTGGAGAGTCTGAGTATTAGAGATAATTCGTTTACGGGTCCAGTACCAGTTTCATTGATCAATCTTGGTTCATTGAAATCTCTGAATTTCACCAATAATTTGCTCCAAGGACCAATGCCCAAATTTAGTGAATCAGTTGCAGTGGAGATGACTAAGGATACTAATAGCTTTTGTCTGTCCCAACCCGGTGATTGCGATCCTAGGGTGAACTCGTTGCTTTCTGTAGTGAAAACAATGGATTACCCGAAGAAGTTTGCTGACAACTGGAAGGGAAATGATCCTTGTGCTGGTTGGATTGGGATTACTTGCAATGGTGGAAACATTACCATCATTAATTTTCAGAAGATGGGTCTTTCCGGTTTCATCTCACCTGATTTTGCTTCGCTGAAGTCGCTACAGAGATTGGTTTTAGCTGATAATAATCTCACCGGGCCAATCCCCATCGAGTTGACCACTCTGCCTGCTCTTGCCGAACTTAATGTTGCCAATAACAATATTTTCGGCAAAATACCATCCTTTAAGAGTAATGTGATGGTAAATACCAAGGGTAATCCTGATATAGGGAAGGAGAAGAGTGTTTCTTCTTCTCCATTATCTTCAGGTTTAAGTCCTGGCTCAAGTGACAAAAACAAGAAATCGAATCGTTGGATTGGAGTTTTGGTGTTCTCGTTAATCGGGGGATTCTTCGTAATATTCTTGGTTGGTTTGGCTGCATTTTGCTTTTTTAGAAGTAAACAAAAGAGGTTCAGCCAAGTCCAGAGCCCGAATGAGCCCGTGGTCCATCCACGACATTCTGGTGCCGATAACGAGAGTGTCAAGATCACTGTTGTAGGATCAAGTGTTAGCGTTGGTGCAATGAGTGAAACCTACACCATCCCAAGCAGCGAGACTGGGGAGATCCAAATGCTGGAAGCTGGGAACATGGTAATTTCAATCCAGGTCCTCAAAGCTGTAACCAATAATTTCAGCGAAAAGAACATATTGGGACAAGGAGGTTTTGGGACTGTCTACAAAGGGGAAATGTCTGATGGGACTCATATCGCTGTTAAGAGAATGGAGGATGGTGTGATTACAGGGAAAGGTATCGCGGAGTTCAAGTCGGAGATTGCTGTTCTGACTAAGGTCAGGCATAGGCATCTTGTGGCGCTTCTTGGTTACTGTTTGGATGGACAAGAGAAGTTGCTTGTGTACGAGTACATGCCTCAAGGGACATTAAGTAGCCATCTTTTGAACTGGGCTGAAGAAGGGTTGAAGCCATTGGAATGGACTCGAAGGTTGGCTATCGCATTGGATGTGGCAAGAGGTGTTGAGTATCTCCATGGTTTGGCTCATCAGAGCTTTATACATAGAGATTTGAAGCCTTCCAATATCTTGCTTGGGGATGATATGCGGGCAAAGGTTTCGGATTTTGGCCTTGTTCGTCTTGCTCCTGAAGGTAAAGGCTCTATCCAAACAAGAATTGCTGGAACTTTTGGGTATCTGGCTCCAGAATATGCAGGTATGCAATCCCTTTCTTCTTCTTAATTTGGCTTCAGTACATGCTTCATATAGTGAGATTTGTTATGCATCATTACCTCTAACCACGGTTTAGGGAATGAAGTGGTTTTATCCCACAGTGGGCGAGTCTTGTCTGTTGTGAAATGGCATATATAGTTGTTTGTTTTCTCTTAGGAAAGTCGACTAAGACGTGCTAAACTACTAATCATGGATGAATTCTTCACAATTCATGAATCAACTTTTATACTATTATTACAGATCCCTTTTATGATTCCTTGAACATATGGAGACACGCATTTCATTTTCTAAGTCATGTAGTTCCCGCCTTGTATGAGACCAGTAATTAAAGGTAATAATATTAGATTACAGGGGAGGCCCTGATTCTGTTCATCTTCCTCTACAGAGAAGGTAAAATAACGTTTTAAACAAATTTAACCTTGCACATTCGTAACAGACTCTAGGCATATTAGTTACCTTTTATAGGATATTAGGAATTTTCATACTGGGGATGTAACTCAGGGTCTTAAAAGAGCTTCCAACTAACCAAACATGGCCAGTTAATTTAACGGGTCTAGTCCTTTGGGTACTTGACATGGAAACCTTTTAGACCCGCAGGTCAAGAATATAGGGGCACATTAAGCACTGACTAGGTCCAACCTGGCTTGCAGGGCATATTAAGACCCGTTCAGGTCCAACCCGACCCGCCGGACCGTATAATGCATATTTTCTTCAATTTGGGTCCTGAATATTTTTCTGTCCTGTACAGATGACCCTTAGCAGTTCCTCCCTTCTCATACCTTCAGTATATCTATTCCTCAAATTTATCATGTTAGTAATCACAATCCAGCAACCAAATACCAGCGTTATCTGGTAATTGGACCATTGAAACTTTTTAATTAATGTGCAAAAAACTAATTATTTTAATTAATGTTCAAAAAACTAATTATTTTCTTGGTTTTGCAGTGACGGGGCGCGTAACTACAAAGGTTGATGTGTTTAGCATCGGGGTGATATTAATGGAGCTAATTACAGGAAGAAGAGCAATCGATGAAACCCAACCAGAGGAGAGCATGCACCTAGTGACATGGTTCCGAAGAATGCATCTTAACAAGGAAACATTCCAAAAGTCCATCGACCCCACAATAGACGTTGACGAAGAAACACTCGCCAGCATAAGCATAGTTGCTGAGCTGGCCATCCACTGCAGCGCGAGAGAGCCGCACCAGAGGCCTGACATGGGTCACGCTGTGAACGTGCTATCGTCCTTGGTTGAACACTGGAAACCCTCAAACCAAAGCAACACTGAGGAGGACATGTATGGTGTCGATCTTGAGATGTCTTTGCCAAATGTACTGAAGAAATGGCAAGCTTTTGAGGGGACAAGTCGGTTGGACGATTCTTCTTCTTCGTCGTACCTCCCGAGTTTGGACAACACTATGACCAGCATTCCCAATCGGCCTTATGGGTTCGCTGATTCGTTTGCGTCTGTAGATGCCAGGTGATCAATGACTTAGTGAGTTGTTGCATTTGATTTACTGAGAATTCTTTGTGTCTTGCTGTTATTTTTCGGGATGCTAATTGTGGGTTGAATTTTTTTAAACCTTGGTATTCAGATTTCATCATCTTTTGGTTCATGTAGTAGTTTGGGTTTGCTTTTGTAATGGAAAGGGGAAGGCTGTGACTGTGATGTTTAGGAGCTATGTGTATGTAAATTGCTTTTTCAGTTTGGCTATATGTAAAAGTTTATGATTTTTTTTTTTTTTTTTCCTCTCTGGACTTCTCTTAGAACAAATACTTCTCCCAAGTCCAGTCTTGTTACATGTGTTTTCCTTTAATCTCCGTTAATTCGAGAATGAATAGAGCGTTGCGTACAAATATCTACCTCTCTGAAGCTAGATTTTCTTCTATAGAGCTCGAATAGAGCGTTGCGTATAATTATCTACCTCTCTGAAGCTAGATTTTCTTCTATAGAGCTCGAGTAGAGCAATCATGGAGACTGAACAGAAGGAATGGCTGTAGAAGATCAAACTCACTGAGAATCAAGCTGAGGGTAATCAAGATCAGTACATATGTGTGGTCGTGGCAAGAGGCAAGTTCCGAACACAGTCTCATTGGGATTTGGGACGTTCATTGGAGAGAACCATTTCAACGTGCGAACGAGCTAGAACCTGAAGAAAATTATTCAAGTTTGAAGGAAAAGCATGATCTAAACACATATAGATCTACTACATGAATTATAACGGAAAATTTATGTGTTTACCTCTTCGCCTAAGCTCCTAGCGCAGTGGATTGTGATCTTGTTGTGCTTGCTTTTATGTGTCTGCACCTTGATCTTGATCCCACCGGTTTAGTGCGAATCACTAAGACGAACACTTTGATCCACCCCACGTACCACCTTCTTGCATACTAGTTGGAGAGAGAGACTAGGTTCCCTAAAACTAATAATGAATGTGGACAGTAATTCTCTACTGACTAACATTAAAATATGTAGGATGCTGCCTCCTTATATAGGCAAAACTTCTCCTAGGTTTGCAACTAAACCCCTAGGGTTTAAACCCTTAGGCTTTGAGCCTTTGGTACTAACCCCTTTAGATTTTTGCCTCATTGCAGCTAACCCCATAAGGGTGTAATATTTGCATTGCGCACCCCATATGGGCTCACCAAATGCTAACAAGGTTGGATCATACATATTCATTTTACGTTCCGCACGAAAATGTTAATGCCGAGAGTGTTAGAAAGCGGACCGTGGAGTTTCTAGTTAGGTTATGGGCAGGGGCGGAGCCATGAAGGGGCAAGTGCCCCCCCCCCCCAAACTTTCCCAAAGTCCCTAGGGTATCCCTTTTCTATTTTTATTTTTTAACTGTGCCCCCTCTTAATATGTACATATGCCCCCCTACTTTTGACACAAATTGTTCAGTGGTTGAGCGGTTAAGAAACTGTAAGACAACGCTATAGACCAGAATTGGAATCCTGGATGAGCATTAGTTTTTTGACCTTTTTTAGGAAAAAAAAAGTGGCCTTGTTGTTGTGTTTGGTTTGTAGCGCTGTGGTTGTTTTCAGATTCTAGGATTGGGGCTTCTCTGTTACTACTAGGGTAGTTTGTTTGTTTTAGTTGTTTAGCTTGTTATCTACCTGATGTTTTCTTCTGCCTGATGCTCTGTACTCTTTAATGATGAAATGAAGTTTTCTATTTTTTCCAAATAAAACAAAAACAGAAAATCCTTCTAATTTTAAAAAAAAATTACACAAAAGACCTGGTATTAGTTAGATTCTATTATATTTTAATAATTAAATCCGTAACCTTCTCACAAAACAAAACAAAACAAAAAGAAAAATATGATCGTGGGTCTGGAAGGCAGAACGACGACGACGAACAACGCATAAGCGCTCCGCTCCACTGTCTGCCCCCATCCGGTGTCACTCCGTCGTCGGCGTCGCTCGTCGCTACCTTCGGCGGTCGGGGATTTCTGCTGGATGTTCCGTTCGTCCATCTCTGGCAATCAATTTTCATCATGCCGCAATTTGTAGGTAAACCCTAGTCTCTGAATACTTCTTCTCAAATCTCAATGATCCTCATTAATCTCCAATTGTGAATCATCTTCCTCCAATACTCTTCTTTAATCTCCAATTATTATTATTTTATGAACTTGATTATGAATTTGTTGTTCTTAATTATGAAACTGTTGTTGTTCTTAATTATGAAATTGTCCTTAATTTCTAATTTCTCATTGGTTTTTAAGATTGTCATATCGGCATTGATTTTACAGGTTGCCACTGCTACAGTTGAAAGATCATTGTCCCCGTTGAATATTGTGAAGAATAGGTTGAGAAATAGGACGTCAGATGTGTGGATGAATAATAATTTAGTAGTATTGAGAGAGATGTCTTCAAAGGGATCGATAATGAAGTTATCAATCAACGATTCCAAAAAATGAAGCCAAGAAAAGTTTATTCGTCATAGTAGTAGCATCTTTTGAATTCAATGTAGTGACTTTTGCTTGTACGAAAATACAATTTTTTTTTTTTTTTTTTTTTTTTGTAAAAAAAATCTATGCTGCCATATAATATATTTTTGACGTGTCTAAGTGAATTTCATTTTCTTAATTGTGTGCTCCATTTTACCGAATTCTTGGCACCGCGACTCGTTATGGGTTTATACACTTTTCGATTCAGTACTTGGGCTGAAATACCCGTATTTTATTTTGGGTCCTAAAATTTTGAAAATTTTGGGACCAGTAGTAGGATTTTTCAAAAAGAACCTCTCTCTATTGAAATTTGAAAAGAAACACCCCTCAAGCTATTAATTTTACATGCAAGATCAACACCATTGCTATCATTTTTTTCTTTAAAAAAAAACACCCTCATCCTATTCCTAAAAAAAACCTCTCACCCTATAACAATCATCACCATCCACTTTAACTCCACCATTCCACCCAACTCTCTATATAACTCTCACCCTCACTCTTATCACTCTCACCCTCCCCCATCTCTCCCTTCTTTCATTTTCAAAGTTGAAGCTCCTTTGTTGAGTTCAAGCACTCCTCAAACCTTCCTCAAGCTCTCTTTGACTCTTTGTAAGTACTAATTCTATTTTTTCCCACTATAGGAATCATTTAGCTCATAGTTTCTGTTTATGACTAGAACAAGTGAGAGACTTCGCAGTCTGTTACTTGCATGTCTCATTCTAACGTTCCTACGGTTGGACCTTCATCTCCATATATGGATCAAATTCTAATTCATATTTTATACACCTCCCATGAGATATATCTACGCTTTTAGACGGTCAAGTCAATCACCAGGGGCCCCAAGAATAAATGACGTTCATGGGGTACGAACTTGAGACCTAAGGGAGAGAACCCTTAAATCTCAAACCTCACCTTCTAGGCCGACCCCATGGGGTAAGTCTATGATTACATTAGTGAAATTTGGGTTATATTCAAGTTTTCATGTTTGCATGCACTATTTGCACTTAGTTTAGTATCACTTGGGTTAGTTGAGTTAATTTTGCAGTTTCAAGATATGGACAATTTGTGAAATTTATTGTTTTACTCAAACCTAAGCTCTTCAAGTATTATAATATGTATGTATATATTCTTTCCACAAACCAGACTCATGGAAGAGTTCAGTGTAAGAATTTCAGCCCTAGATTGATTTTAATATTTAACTGTTATTTTTTAAAGAGGGCTATTATGTAGTAGTCTTTTCACTGAACCACTTGTAGGGTTTGTAGTATAAATACATCTTTCATGATCCAATTGTGGTCCATATTCTTAATATGGAAACTAGTCACAAAGAGGTTTCTTTGGAAAACACCACCACTCTTGACCTTCTTAGATGTAATTGTGGTCATTCAAAGTTACCTTTATGTTCAAATATTTTTCTATGTACGACAATAAATTTTAATTTTAATTTGAAATATTGGCTAGTGTTTCCTTATGATTTTGAAAGAATACACGTGTGTGTAATACAAGTTTTAATTCATGGTTTTTTCAAGGGTTTTGATACTTAAACCAAATTTCTTAAGTCATAGAGGTGAATCTGTCCTATTTTCAAATTTAACTTATTTTGGGAAACCCTAAACTAAACCTAACTAGGCTTCAAGTATGAGTTTGTTTGAGCTTAGTACACTAACACAAAGATGTTAGAGGATGTAGTACTTGCATATCACATAGGTCATGTGTATTATCATAGTAAAACTTCTTTTTATTTAGGTTTAAATATATGTAGACGACCCCTTCGTACATAACCCCTTTGTTCCTTATGTTTACTATAATTCTAGGTTGTTTGTGTGTGCATCACTATGCTCAACTACCGATCAGTACCTATGTGCAGCTCATCTTATCAAAAGGTGATGCGTATGTGAATCATTTTAAATATGGTTATTGGTTATGCTTTGAAATTATACTATCTGTTTCAAATGTCTATTTGAAGCTAACTAAATCAGGCATTTATTGGAGCAGCAAGAAGCAAACATATGGAACATTGTGAAAAATCATCTCTAGGGTTATGGGAAAGAAACTTTAATATTCAACAACATAACGAAACATGCCCACAAGCCGGACTAAATAGCCAAAACTTAAAAGAAGCAAAATCACAATAATTATTTTAACTTAAAGTCCTAAATAAGAAAAGTGTGCTGGAAACGGGTGACCTAAATTGGGTTTAAATTGACCTCCTAATTAACACAGGGATTATTTCTAACATGGAAAATTTGACAATTATGTGGCCGAAACGACTGTTTTTGGCCGAAATAGTGTGAAGTTCATGAAAACGTCGTGAATTCTTCTTAGAATGTCGACTCTGGGGATAACTCCAATTGGGAGTTATGTTCTTAAAGTGTCACGTGTGCATGATATTGGAATGAAATAGAAGTAAATGCGGACAATTATATTCTTAGGATATGAATGATGAGCTTTATGTGCGTTATTACTAGTTCGGACATTTTTATATGTTTTTTTATGTTATTTGTCCAATTTAATCGCTTGGTATAGTTTTTCATGATGTCATAACAGGAAGGGATGCTAAAGGGTTGCTACGAAGCGTAGAATTCACTTCGGAAACAAATCAAGCTCAAGAAGCAAAATAACAATAATAATAATAATAATAATAATAATAATAATAATAATAATAATAATAATAATAATAATAATAATAATAATAATAATAATAATAATAATAATAATAATAAATAACAACAACAACAACAACAAAGTTGGAGGAGTAGAAGTGACAAGTCTTCACTCTTTTGATGATATTTGGATTTCAACAGGGAATTGCAGATTGAGACTAGTGGAAAATAAAATTAGACTCAAAGAGTTTTCCAATGGTAGGCCACTGACATAAATCAAAGGCACTTCAAGTTATGGTCCGTCGAAGATGGGGTCAAAGCCCATTGTGTTCGTCGACTAGGAATACTTAGATCAATGCCATAAAGTGGTCTTGCGCAACTCTACTGCTGGTCGTACGACCAAACTGCTATTCATACGACCAGAACGACATCTGGTGCATTTCTCTTAGGGCCACAACTTAATATTTGAAGTTTAAAAGCCAGGAAACGGGATTTTGGATAAAACTCGACCTAGGGGCTGGAGAAATCATTCTAGGGAGTTGGATCGAGGAAGGATGACATATTTGAGCTATTGGAGAGAATGAGTTCTTCAATGGATCGAAGTTTTATCTATTGATTCTTCTATTCTCTCATCTTATTAATTATTATGAAAAACTTGATATTTAATAGATTCTCTATGTCTAGCTATGTAGGGTTTTGATTCATGGATCGCACAACGGAAGCATAATCAAACATAAAACCATGCAAAACCCTCCAAGGATCACAAGTCAAGAGACATAACGATGGTAAGGGTTAGAAATCATAAACACACCTTTGGGTTCTCCTTGATGACTTCAAACGCGAATAGTGTCACGTCTCTACGGTTGATCCACGCCTAGAGGTGAGATCTAGATCCTCCAAATCCATGTGCTAGCTAGGAAGAATGGAAGAGGAAGAAGAAATCGCCAACAATGGAGTGCCAAAGGTGGAGCGGCTCTCCTTTGGCCGACGGGTAGGGGCGGCGATCCCAAGTGGGGTTCGGCCCTTGCTTGGGACTTGCTCTCTCCTTGCTTTGTTCTCTCCTTACTTCTATCATATAGATGTGTATGTGTGTAGAGAGAAAAATAAGCTAGGAGTGTTCTTTATATAGTCCAACAACTCCTTGTCCTACTACATAAAGAACCCCTCATAATCCTACTCAAGTTCGGATTAGTCCCTTTTGCAAAATAGTCCTTATCATGTCAATACATGGATTAGTTCTATTTGCAAATTAATCCTAATCATGTCTCTACATGAATTAGGCCACCTTGGCAAATCCTAATCATGTCTATACATGGATTAGTCCAACTTGCATATTAGTCCTACTAAGTTAGCAAGTTGTTGCGATTTGATCCTTTTAATTAATTAATCATATTAATTAATTAATTCCCATGTCTAGTTCACCCCTATATGGCGTGTGACCCCATAGGTTCTATTTAGTTGGTAGTAACTATTTACTAATATGGAGCGGCCTCTAGCAAGACATCCATTCTAGCCAACAAATAGAATAGTCATCATGACAAACCTTGTGCAAGTAATTGTCTCATCCCTTTGTCCCAATATCCGGATTGGACATGAGACATACAAGTCACACTCGTATATCCAATCCATAGTTTCTCGATCCTGGGAATAGCCTTATTCGTGCAAATAACATCAATATCCTATATTGATTTATTTGAGTCTGGCCAGACATTTTATAAGCACTATCCCTCGAGTGGCCTAGGATATTTGCTCCCGTTATGTGGGAGGGACAAATTCTATCTACGTCCACTACGATCTCTAAGCTTGCTTCTTATTGTATCCAGTACACGCCTTTATTACTACCCAGTTACGGTGTAGCGTTTGACGCTACCAAAATCACAATAATCCACAACTAGAATATCTAGTGACTTCAAGTCTAAGGATGACAATACCGTTGTACCGCGAGAAGCGCTTGTGACTTAACATAACGTGTATGTAGCCTTCTCGGAGATGGGTCAATCCAGTATGCCATTACTCCTAATGCATACCCATGTGTTAGATCATGATATCTCCATATCAATCCAACCCCATACTAGTCTATAGATGATTGTCCCATTTAATCATTATAATTGACTAGGGGTATTTAAGAATATAACACTTATATTCTAAGGACTTCATTCATGTTAACATATCTCCATATCGATAACATAATGAATCGTAAATCCATAAATGTCACAATTAATTGATTGCCTCTAGGGCACAATTCCAACAGTCTCCCACTTGCACTAGAGTCAATCTCCTGCATCATATGCCTATTGATCTAGCGAGGCCCTCCACGCTTCCGCTGCGTAGGGGCGAGACTCTGTTGGTACCTTTGCAAATATTCACATCTCCTCTATCAACAATTTGATTGAGATTGAATATTCTGATTAAATGCATCCTATGTATTAATTTACTCAGTCCTCTATGTTAGAATCAGTGACTGAATCTTGCCTGGAACCTTTCCAGCTCACAGTCGCTCCCACTAGAGAAAAACATAAAACTCGACTTATAATCTGTATCTTCTTTGTCAGATTTGAAGTTCGCATCACTGTAACCCCTTACAGTAAACTCTTCGTATCTTTAATTTATCAAAAAATCATCCTTTGTGCTTCTCAAGTACTAAAGGATAATCTTGATCATTTATCCAGTGACCCTCACCCGGATTTGACTGGTATCTTTGTGTCATACCATATGACACATCTGGCCTAGTACATAACATGGCGTATCTCATGAATCTTATTCATACGGTCCAATCCCAATCTAATTGGAAAGACAATTAGCCTTCCAAAGACTAATTCCATGTGACATGGGTAAGAATCAATATTCTTTTCACGTTGAACCAATTCAACACCTTTGTCAATTTATGTACTATGACCTAAGCTATACAACCATCTTGATCTACCTCAATAGATCTTCACAAGTTGCTTCACTCAAGTCTACCATTAGAAATTCAACTCCCTAGTCAATCTACGTAAGACTGCCAAGTAGGGGCAACATTCCCAATGATTAAGTATGTCTCCACATACAAGACCAGAAAAATAACTGTGCTCCCACTAACCTTCTTGTAAACACAAGTATCATCTTCAATTTTGATGGAACCAAACTCCTTACATCATCAATTTGAAGATTCCAACTCCTGGAAGCTTGATCAAATCTATAAATAGATTGCTACAAGCAAGATGTGAATGGATTTAAGCATCACAATTGGGGAAAGATTTTGTCATAGTCTATACTATGAGCTTACATGAAATCCTTTTCTTACCAATTTTCCCTTAAAGGTAATCATATTACCATCCATGTTGGTTTCCTCATAACCCACTTGCACCTTTTAGGTGGTTTCAACAAAGTCCATACTTTGTTGGTAAACATGGATTCCATATCGTATCTCATGGCTCCTAGCCATTTCTGAGAGTATGACCATATGTGGCCATCTCATAGGTTGTAGGCTCATCTCGATGAGCAATATATCAGGGGTTATGAGAAATCCTTATTTCTCTAGTCTCTCGATATATCCTACCTGACCTACGAGGTTCTTGTGTTTTTCTGAGTAGGTTGCTCCACAACACCTTGTGATCCTACTCATGTTCCATCAAGTGGATCAATGTTCTATTGTGGTTCTTGAACTTTTCAAGTTCTACTGTCCTCCCACTGTTTCTTTTAGAGACAATCTCTACCTTAGAAACATTGTGGTTCGAGCAATCAAACAGTTTCTTCTCGATTAGGTTGTAGAAATAATATCCTTTTCAGAATATTCCACAAAACATTTATCCGACATGGGTTCAAGTTTGTTTTGTAAACTCTTTTACATAAACGTCATAACCCCAAATCTTTATGAATGACATACTAGGACACTTCCTAGTCCATATCTCATATGGCGTTATTCATATTGCGTTTTTGATGGAACAAGGTTAAGGGCGAAATTTGCTGTAATTAGAACATAGCCCCCAAAAGTAAACTGGAAGTTCTGTTTGACTCATCATGGACCGAACCGTGTCCTACAAGGTTCGAACTCTCCTTTTAGACACGCCAAACCCATGTGGCGTGCTAGGTGGAGCGAGTTTTAGATAATATCCAATATTCCCATAGATTCTTGTCAAACTCTTGGCTCAAGTACTTTCTTCTATGATCCAATCGTAGAGTCTAAATACCTTTGCCAAGTTGGTTCTCTACTTCATTCTTGAATACTTTGAACAATTCAAAGGATTCTGACTTGTTTCTTCATAAGATACACAAATCCATATTTACCTGATCCTATCAATAAATATGATGAAGTATTGAAAACCCATCTTTAGTATTTATGTTTAGCGGCCTTCATACATCAATATGTATGATTACCATAAGATCATATCTTTGCCCAATAAGTTTTACATGTCTCATATGATTCAATAATCAAATGAGTTCAAGAAATCCATCCTCATGGAGTTCTAGATATGTATCTCTTATTTATGAGGCCTAAACGATAATGCTAAAGATAAATGAAGTTCATATCATTATATGCAAACCTCTAGGTATTAATGTTATCAAGATTTTCAAACCCGTGGGTCAGCATAAACCCGTAGAGGGTGGGTAGACTCGACTCGTGACCCGTGACCCGAGACTCGCCCGGGTCACGTTTTACTTCAAAACTTCAACTTTTTTACATACATATGACTTTTCACCTATGAAAAGTTAGTTTTTTTTTTATTATTTGATGATTAAATGCGACATTTGTATTATGTATAAAAAATTATTTCAATGCTACAAGCTTTAAATTTAAAAAAATTAGAATTAAAACCAATTTATTTATTTATTTATTTATTTATTTATTTGTTTATTTAATTATTTATTTATTCATTTATATTTCTACCTTGAATCGAGCCACTTATATATTTTTTTACAAACCGTTATTTGGTAACTAAAATTTACGAAGTTAAATTCTATATACGATCTCTTAAATAAGACTCTCAAAATATGAAAAAAAAAGTACTTACATATAATCTTAATATGTGTGGTCCGTTTGATAGTTACACAATCATCGGTGTGGTTGATTGGATATCGGTCGTTATAGCTTATCTCTTAATCACGTGATTATTTTAATGGTTCACCAGTATTTGAAGGTGGGTGACTATATACCCCATTTTTTCGTGCACTAAAAGGTCAAAAACCTAATAAAGCCACACTAATTTCACAATGTGTTGACTCGGTAAACCCGCGGGTCAGCTCGCGGGTCTACGGGTTTGACAGGTTTGCACGGGTTTGCTGCGGGTATGTCAGCTGCTGGGTTTTCGAGCGGGTCAACCCGATTGCCCATGTAGACTCGTAAACTCGTCAAACCCGCGGGTCAACCCACGGGTTTGACAACCTTGAATGTTATAGATGAAATTATCATGATCATGGATATAGAATGCACTTAGACAAAATTGCATTACAATAATGCATATCATAATAAATGGAACAACATTTGTCCTTTATTATGATAAGGAGCTTTCTTGTCCAAACAAGAAACTATGATAATGGTCCTACTCATAGCTAGGACATGATTGTTTTTGTCTAATTCATGAACAATTTCTTAAAGGTAGAAATAATTCCCTACGGCTTATTTAGCAACCCTTTGCTTTATAGCCCCACGTGTAGGATTATTTCTTCCTTATCCAATTGTCTTCATCTCTTGAGATCCTCCACATTTCCATAAATGTGAGATCCTCATCTAGTATCATATACTTATGATGATAAGATAGACACATTGATTTCTATAACAAAATACCTATATTGGAATTCATAATTCCTTTATTACTTACTTCCAGGCACTTTTGGGTAGTTTCTCTTCCTCTACACCACCTATGGGACTCCAAGGCAACTTGGTTTTAGCAACAGGCTTGCTTTATACCCTTGGGGTCGGCGCAAACCATTTGCCCTTACCCATGCTGTTAACCATTAACAGCTTTGCCCATGCCCATTATGAGTGTTTGTTTAGTGATTTTTCAATCATATTGAGTAAATCAATTTTAAAACAAAACTATAATTGCATCCAATGCAATTCTTGGTCCACTTGGGTGAATAACCTTTTATTCTTTATCTATCTCATAGATAATGCATATTCACTAATGTTTCAATCATATTGAATTAGTATATTTACATAACCCAAAGTGGAGCAACACTTCAAACCTTTCATGTCTAGCTCCCTCCTTTTAAAGAGCTTATTTCAATGTATGATCATATCATACTTCTCCATGTTTCTCTTCTTGCTTCCAAAGCTCAGAGTTCATGGCGGCTAGCATGAGGCAAGTCATAACCAAAGAACCATTCTTTGGTGTTCCTTTCATAGGTTTTAGTGTGTTTTTGGTAGTTGGTAGGAAGAGAACTTTATGTTCTACGAAGTACAACAATTTCCTTTTATTTGAGAACAATTCTCAGTTTATACCAATCTAGATTTCAGCCAACTCGTCCATCTTATGGACATCTAGTCGTGTTTTGTTTGTTTTAATGCCATGGGTATTTAACACAATAGGATTATGCAAAGTTTGTGACATTTAACTATATTTAACAAGGATTTAAATTGTTAAACATAGCTCCCACTATTTTACTACGGATTAATAACCCTCAAGATATTAATGCAGAAAATATCCTTATATTTTCTAGTGGGCCAAGATCCATCTTTCATCTCCTTATGAGCTTGCTTTGGCAAGTCACCCATAATTTGACTACTTTAGGTAGGAACAATTCCAATTGCATCCCATATGCAACTCTTGGTTCAATTGGGCAAATAACTCCTTATTCATCTATCCATATGGATAATCCCAATTGATTGCCTCTAGGTTTCTTAATCAAATTAATAGCCTAGTTGTGTTCAACCTCTTATTTAAACAATTGCACATTGTTATGTGCCATCGCATTCCATCATTATGAATCAAGTCGCCATGCTTTGGCACGCACGAACTTGATAAATAATGATGATCATGAGTTTTTAAATAACGAGAAGGCAAGAACACAATATTTGAAATTTTGAGGGATTTTAAATTCAATTTTAATTGTTTTGTTGATCAATATCAACTAATCTATCTATTTGAGTTTGGGCACAACTCCAAATAATAGATCCGGGTTGTCTAATTATCTTATTATCCTAATTGCATGCATCATCCATACACCAACCACACAATAATTAGACAATGAAGTAAACAACCACAAAACAGAAATTAAACGTGATGTGGATATGGCCTTTTCTAACTAAGATAATTCCAAGCCAATTGAATTATCTATGAACCCTAAACAAACACATCTCCATGCGTCTTGATCTTTTGGTCCATTCTTCATAGTCTTGTGGAATGCTCCATGCTCCATCTTTTGTGGCTTCTTTGGCTTTGGGCTTCTTTTCTTCAATCTTGGCTAACAATCTACTTTATCTAGCACTAGCTAACTTCTATACTAAATAAAATAAATCTCACAAGTTGAGAAAAAAACTGCACGCAGGCCATAGAACCCTAATTAATTATTACAATTAATTGATCAGCTCGCAGGCCGTAAAACCAAACCACAAAATTAAACATCCACATCAAACCACATCCTAAGGCCATATCCAATCACCATGCGATTTGCACATAAACAGTTAAAATCCAATTTTAACGCGCTTGGTCAATTTTAATTGATTTTAGGATTTCTAGGGTTAAAACGGTCCATGGGCCCAACAATCAAATTGCCCGAGCCCAAAAAGTGAACCACAAGGCCCTAGGGCTGGCCCGGCCCCTAGCCCACGCGGCTAAGCCGCGGGCTAGGGCTGCCCCGGCCCCTAGGGCGGCCAAGCTTGGGCGGCAAGCAAGAGGGGCGGTCCCACAAGGGGGGCCGAACTTCTTAGGGAGTTGTTTCCAAAAACAACTCCCTGGCTTGGTGCCCAAGTTTGGTTGTTTCCTTGTTTTGGAAGAACTCCTTCTTCCCCAAGGATGCCCAAACCCTAGATCTAAGATCCTAAAATTTCTCAAACTCACCAATTCATGCATCCAATGCAAAAAATTGGATCTTGTTATGATTAATTATTGACAAATTGCATCCCATGCTTGATTTGTCTTGTTTTACGCGATAAACAATCAAATTAAGGTGTAAAACAACTAAAACGTAACACATAAACCACGTTTATGCTCTACGACCTGTGGCTCTGATACCATTGTGGGGTTTTGATTCATGGATCGCACAACGGAAGCATAATCAAACATAAAACCATGCAAAACCCTCCAAGGATCACAAGTCAAGAGACATAACGATGGTAAGGGCTAGAAATCATAAACACACCTTTGGGTTCTCCTTGATGACTTCAAACGCGAATAGTGTCACGTCTCTACGGTTGATCCGCGCCTAGAGGTGAGATCTAGATCCTCCAAATCCATGTGCTAACTAGGAAGAATGGAAGAGGAAGAAGAAATCGCCAACAATGGAGTGCCAAAGGTGGGGCGGCTCTCCTTTGGCCGACGGGTAGGGGCGGCGGTCCCAAGTGGGGTTCGGCCCTTGCTTGGGACTTGCTCTCTCCTTGATTTGTTGTCTCCTTACTTCTATCATATAGATGTGTATGTGTGTAGAGAGAAAAATAAGCTAGGAGTGTTCTTTATATAGTCCAACAACTCCTTGTCCTACTACATAAAGAACCCCTCATAATCCTACCCAAGTTCGGATTAGTCCCTTTTGCAAAATAGTCCTTATCATGTCAATACATGGATTAGTTCTATTTGCAAATTAATCAGAATCATGTCTCTACATAAATTAGGCCACCTTGGCAAATCCTAATCATGTCTATACATGGATTAGTCCAACTTGCATATTAGTCCTACTAAGTTAGCAAGTTGTTGCGATTTGATCCTTTTAATTAATTAATCATATTAATTAATTAATTCCCATGTCTAGTTCACCCCTATATGGCGTGTGACCCCATAGGTTCTATTTAGTTGGTAGTAACTATTTACTAATATGGAGCGGCCTCTAGCAAGACATCCATTCTAGCCAACAAATAGAATAGTCATCATGACAAACCTTGTGCAAGTAATTGTCTCATCCCTTTGTCCCAATATCCGGATTGGACACGAGACATACAAGTCACACTCGTATATCCAATCCATAGTTTCTCGATCCTGGGAATAGCCTTATTCGTGCAAATAACATCAATATCCTATATTGATTTATTTGAGTCTGGCCAGACATTTTATAAGCACTATCCCTCGAGTGGCCTAGGATTTGCTCCCGGTATGTGGGAGGGACAAATTCTATCTACGTCCACTACGATCTCTAAGCTTGCTTCTTATTGTATCCAGTACACGCCTTTATAACTACCCAGTTACGGTGTAGCGTTTGACGCTACCAAAATCACAATAATCCACAACTAGAATATCTAGTGACTTCAAGTCTAAGGATGACAATACCGTTGTACCGCGAGAAGCGCTTGTGACTTAACATAACGTGTATGTAGCCTTCTCGGAGATGGGTCAATCCAGTATGCCATTACTCCTAATGCATACCCATGTGTTAGATCATGATATCTCCATATCAATCCAACCCCATACTAGTCTATAGATGATTGTCCCATTTAATCATTATAATTGACTAGGGATATTTAAGAATATAACACTTATATTCTAAGGACTTCATTCATGTTAACATATCTCCATATCGATAACATAATGAATCGTAAATCCATAAATGTCACAATTAATTGATTGCCTCTAGGGCACAATTCCAACAAGCTAAACACTTTTACTCGGTTCTATGATGACCCTAAGGTTATGATTTAGACTATTTCTCCGTATTTTGATTATGATACATGTTTAATTCAAGTATTTGCATTGTCCTTCCTCTTTTATTTTATATCTTTGAACGAGGGCTAGGGACATGTTCTAGTAAATATAATAACAACCATGAGAGAGGAGATCCATGGGTTAGTTGAATTGTAGCATAAAGTTATTGACTAAATTAATAGAGATTCTTATTCTAGGCTTAACACTTTGTATGAATGGAGTAATTAATTGAAATTGCTAGCAATCTAGGTGGGTGCTCGTGGGGGTTTTAACCCGAATACGAAAGATTCCCGAAACTATAGACCCGAGAAGTGAGGCGAGTAGGAATAGTCGGTGAGGTAGACTCGATCGACTAGTGTTTCATTTGGGCGTCGGTGGACTGAGAGGACCCGGTGACCGGAGTTTAGTTAGGGGGTTAGAACCACAAGGGTAGGTATTGGTGGATCGAGAGGACCCCTAATCAACAGTTAGGTATAATTGCATGAGAGCAAGTGATAAATGCGATGACTATTACCCAGAACAACTAATTAGAAGAAATGATATTCAAAATTGTCTAAAAACCTTCTGGAGATCACCTAGTTTTTTCCCCATGAATTGATAAAACCCTTTTACTATTTAAAATGGCAAAAACATTGTTAATTTCATTTATTTCAATAAACCTCGCTCTTTTGGGGGCGACAACTCAAAATATCTTAAATTAGTTTTTAGTTAGATAATTGTGAATTATCCTCGTGGGTTCGATAACCTCGAATTTTAATACTCAGTTGTATGACTTCATCTGTGCACTTGTGTATACACGTAATAAATTGACACCTTTTTCGGGGATAATTATTGATTATTTAGGTAGAAATTAGATTAAAGTATTTCTTTTATTTTTTGTTATCTACTATTCTCTCATATCTTACTTTGTGTTTTGAGTTTGTGTTTCATGTACCTAGTGTATGCCCATGATCCCTCGAGATATTGTGCTCCTACTAGAAGATACAGAACACTTATTCAAAGATCAGAGAAGATGCGCGTGTGTGTGAGAGAGAGAGAGAGAGAGAGAGAGTAAAATGGCTAAGCCACAGACACCTTAGCAGCTTGTTGCCCAGATTGATGAACTCTCAGCACGCTTGGATGAGCATGAGAACCAAATACCCTACAATAAGTCTGGTAGGCATTTCGTAGAAATCTTATAGATACTCACAGGTGGTCACGATCTTAAAATTGTAGTGCCAGATATTCATGCAAAGCACTTCGATATTAAACCTTCCACTATTCAGACGATCCAGCAGAAATTCCCATCCTCTGTGGGAATTGAAGATGATCCCATTGACTTTATTGGGAAATTTATTGCCTACTACAAGAATACAAAGTACAAGGATGTTGGTCCACAAGCATTGAAGCTTGTACTGTTCCCTTGTCGTTTGAAAGGTACAACAAATGATTGGCTGAAGTCCAGGGCACCGAGCTCAATACGACATGGGGAAAAGTTTGTTCGAGTTTATGAGCAAGGTCTATCCTACTTCACAGGTGATCAAGCTCCAGAGTAAAATCTTAGCTTTTCATCATAAATTATATGAGACAGTTGTATAAGCCTGAGACAGATATGAGGCTGCTCAGAAAGTTCCCCAACCATGGCTTTGGGGATGATAAGATCTTACAAGTGTTCTATTGTGGTCTGGATCGAGATAATATGGATTTAATGAATAGAGAGGTAGGTGGAAGTTTTCTATATCATGTGGACAAAGCAGAAACATATGAGTTGATGACGCAAGTCTCTAAGCAGGACACTCGAAGGCGGCTCACAAAATTTCAAGAACCAGTTGTAGACGATTGGAAAGATAATTTGACCAAACTAGTCTCTTACTTGTTCAAGCATGGCTACAAGGATTAGAAAACAGTTGAAGTAGTGGAAGAACCAGATTGGGATACAGCTTTGAACCAGCTGATGAGAGAAGACGTGAATTATGTGGGGGCACAAGCAAATTGACGAAATTAGAACATCAGCAAGTATAGGCCATGCACCATAGAGATTCAGGTAAAACGACCCAACAAGGACCAATCATGCGCCAGTTTTCCAACACAAGACACAAGCACCACCAACATAGCAGACACAACCAGTTGCTGTAGCATTGACAGTAGAGATGGAAGAATTGGAAAATACAATGACGCAGATGGGTAAACACGTGAACATCATAAGCACAAATATAACTACATTGGGTTCTGATCTGCTCGTAACTAAAACATCACTCCAGCCTCATGATTGCAAGTTGGGAAAATAGCTACTAAACTACTAGAGGGAGCTACGGGATCACTCCCACCGAATAATGAACACCCTCACCAAGTCAATGATCGAAGTGGAATTTCCTTGAGGGATCCTCCATATCCGAACAATACTAGGGTCAATGCTTTTAAGGCTAAGGAGCATGAAATCTTTTATTTTGAGAAGACACTCATCGTGGACCCCAAGTCAAAGGACACAATTCAGCGGGACATGGAGCAAGAAAGTGAGGTGACACATTACCATTCTTCTAAAAACATTCATTTCCACTTCTTACTAGGAAGAAGAAGGACAATTTAGAAGATTACAAGAGATTTCTAAGTGTGTTCTCTAAATTTCACATCAGCAGCTGATCTTTCACTGAAATATAAACATCAATCATTCTCATGAGAAACTGCATAACATAATCTTCCTCAGCTCCTTGTTGCACTATTCCACATTCACAAGATAAGACAATCTTATAATTGCTTAGTTCATCACACAATGTCTTCAATTTTGTGTAATACACAAGGACAGTCATACCTCCTTGTCTCAAAGAGCTGGTATCCTTTTTCAATTGAAAGATCTTAGAGATGTTCTTGTCAGAGAACCTCTCCGCTAAATCCACCCACATCTATCTCTTGTTGTCCTGTACATTACAGTTCCAGAAATGTCTCTTGACACAACATTAAGTAACTATGAAATCATCATTTCATCACACCTCCTCCATAAAAGATAGAGCTCATCTCCTGCATTAGGCATCTCAATGCCTCCATTCACAAATGCTATATTATTTTTAGCTTCTAAAGCTACAATCATATATCTATGCCATGTATTGAAGTTCTCTCCAGTTAGAACTTGAGATGCCAATACTCTACCAGAATTTTCAGAATTACTAGTGAAAAACAAAGATGAGTTATATGTGTGTAGATCCATACCTCTACCACCAGCTCTCTGCGAATTCACAACTTCAAACTCGTTCGTCATGTCAAATCAACTGCAACCTCAAATTGCAGTACAAGAACAAAACAGATCTAGACTGAACTCTGTGATCTTCAAATCACTGCACCTTCTTCTGAGCCTCAAACTTCAAATTCTAGATTGAAGAACAAAGCACTGATACCATATTAGAAATCAAGAATGAAGTATTGAAGAACACAAAAACTTTAATTGCAGAAGTGAACGAAAAGTGGAATCAAAGATTACATCTGAAAAGTAAGCTAGAACAAAACCTTAGTGCATGTTTGGTAGCTCGGATTTTAATCCAATTTGATTAAAATCGGTCATTTTAATTTAATTCCGTTTGTTAAGATACAAAATTTTAAGCTAAAAATCTGCAGATTAAAATAATCTCATTGCGATTGCAGAATCTCCAAAATTGAGGATTATGCGGGTGAAAATCTAAAAAAAATATTTTTTATGTGTTTTTCACATGAGCATGATCATACTTCATTTATGAGTGAGTGTATTCAAGTAATTGACTATATATCTCTTTAATTGTGTCCAATAGATCAATTTAATAATCTACAGCGAATTTAGATTTTCAATTTAGCTAGATTTTTCACCAAGATTTTTTTCAACCGATTTTCTAGATCTCAGGTTATAGCAAACATGGCCTCATACCTGTTGAGAGGGAGGGGACATGTTCAAATACAAGAAAGAGTTATCTGCCTTGCATAATGGCAAATGGAAGACCAATCAGGTTGTGCCACGCAACCTTTGGCTATCACAGATTCTGGTAATGAAAGGGAACAACGTTGTTCCAATAAAGCATAAAACAGTTAAAATAAAAAATCGACGAAAATGTGATTCAACGGTGACTGAAACTTCTTCTTCGGTGATCCTCGGCCACATAACGAAGTTATTTCATGTCATCAGTTTGGACATGTTTGTAGTTTAGTCTAGGCAGTAGGAGATTTTTCACTTCAATTCTAATACTTTTATTTTTTTTTTTTTTTTTTTTTTTTTTTTTTTTTTTTTGAGAAATTCAATTCTAATGCTGGATAGATAACTGTTTGGATTTGTGTGATTATTTCACAATTTAGGGAAAAAGGTGTAATATATTTAAAAATCCTTGACAACATAACTCCAAGAAGCAAAACACCCATAATGGCAATCCCCCTTATAAATTGGTAGTCATCCATTTGAAGCAACGCCAACTCACCTTCAGAAGTGCAAAACAGCACATGTTCGCTGGAGAAAGGATTGGAACACACATGGTAGACAGACTTGCATTGCATAAACAACAAAACATCTTCCAACTAATCTATGACCAACAACATAAACTAAAAGGACCCAATTCAATATTCCAAGAATATCAAACAGCTTTGAACCATGCCATTTACAGACACACACTAACATTTCCCAGACACATTAATCAATCGACTCAACACAAACTGAAACTCTCATCTTTTCTTCCAACCTAATAATCTCTTCAGCAACTAACTCTAGTAGCTACAGAGCTTCCCAAAAATGGAAACCCATCTCGGGTTGAAGTTCTTACCCGTCATTCTAATCGGGTTATTATCAATCTTCACAGTGTCTCAGTCTCAGACCGCCCAATCTGATGCAGCAGCCATGTTAGCTCTGAAGACGACGCTAAGTCCACCGCAGCAACTCAATTGGTCTGACCCAGATCCGTGCAACTGGGGCCGCGTGGGCTGCTCAAACGATAAACGGGTGACCCGGATCCAAATCGGGCACCAGAACCTCCAAGGTACACTCCCTCCAGACCTCTCAACTCTCTCTGAACTCGAACGTTTAGAGCTCCACTGGAATAACATTTCGGGCCCGTTACCGTCTCTAAACGGGTTGAAATCGTTACGAGTTCTAATGCTTAGCAACAACCAGTTTAGCTCAATCCCTGTAGATTTCTTCACTGGCCTGTCGTCGTTGCAATCTGTTGAGATCGACAACAACCCATTTACGGATTGGGAAATACCCGAATCCCTGAAAAGCGCCTCGGCACTGCAAAACTTCTCTGCAAATTCAGCCAACATCAATGGCAGCATACCCGATTTCTTTGGACCCGATAATTTTCCGGGTCTGGTTAATTTGCGTTTGGCATTGAATAAATTGGAAGGTGAATTACCCGGGAGTCTTTCCGGGTCCCAAATTGAGTCATTTTGGGTTAATGGGCAGACGAGTGAAGCTAAACTTGGTGGTAGGATTGATGTGATACAGAACATGACTTTCTTGAAGGAAGTTTGGCTGCAGTTGAATGCATTCTCTGGTCCGTTGCCCGATTTTTCCGGGTTAAAAAGCTTGGAAAGTCTCATCATTAAAGACAATTCGTTTACAGGTCCGGTCCCTGTCTCTTTAATCAATCTTGCTTCATTGAAATCTCTGAATTTGACCAATAATTTGCTTCAAGGACCAATGCCCAAGTTTAGTGATTCAGTTGCAGTGGACATGACTGAGGATAGTAATAGCTTTTGTTTGCCCCAACCCGGTGATTGCGATCCGAGGGTGAACTCGTTGATTTCTGTAGTGAAAGCAATGAATTACCCAGTGAAGTTTGCTGACAACTGGAAGGGAAATGATCCATGTACTGGTTGGATTGGGATTACTTGCAGTGGTGGAAACATTACCATTATTAGTTTTCAAAAGATGGGTCTTACCGGTTTCATTTCACCCGATTTTGCTTCGCTGAAGTCACTACAGAAATTGGTTTTAGCTGATAATAATCTGACAGGGTCAATCCCTGTGGAGTTGACCACTCTGCCAGCTCTTGCTCAACTTGATGTTGCCAATAATGATATTTCTGGGGAACTACCGGTCTTTAAGAGTAACGTGATGATGGTTACCAAGGGAAATCCTAATATAGGGAAGGAGAAGAGTGATAATTCTTCTCCATCACCTTCGGCTTTAAGTCCTGGCTCCAGTGACAAAGACATGAAATCTAAGCGTCGGGTTGGAGTTTTGGTTTTCTCATTAATAGGAGGATTCTTTGTGATATTCTTGGTTGGTTTGGCTGCATTTTGGTTGTTTAGAAGTAAACAAAAGCGGTATAGTCAAGTCCAGAGCCCAATTGAGCCCGCGGCCCGTCTGCGAGATTATGAAGCCGATAAAGCGAGCGTCAAGATCACTGTTGCAGGATCAAGCGCTAGCATCGGTTCAATGAGTGAGATTGGCGACTTTCAAATGGGAGAAGCCGGGAACACGGTATTTTCCATCCAAATGCTCAAAGCTGTAACCAACAATTTCAGCGAAAAAAATATACTAGGGCAAGGAGGTTTTGGGACTGTCTACAAAGGGGAAATGTCTGATGGGACTTATATTGCTGTTAAGAGAATGGAGGATGGTGTGGTTACAGGGAAAGGTATTGCGGAATTCAATTCAGAGATTGCTGTTCTGACTAAGGTTCGGCATAGGCATCTAGTGGCGCTTCTTGGTTACTGTTTGGACGTGCAAGAGAAGTTGCTCGTGTACGAGTACATGCCTCAAGGGACATTGAGTAGGCATCTTTTTAATTGGGCTGAAGAAGGGTTGAAGCCGTTGGAATGGACTAGAAGGTTGACAATTGCGTTGGATGTGGCAAGGGGAGTTGAATATTTACATGGTTTGGCTCATCAAAGCTTTATACATAGAGATTTGAAGCCTTCTAATATTTTGCTTGGAGATAATATGCGGGCTAAGGTTTCGGATTTTGGCCTTGTTCGTCCTGCTCCTGAAGGGAAAGGCTCTATCCAAACAAGAATAGCTGGAACTTTCGGGTATCTGGCCCCAGAATACGCAGGTATCTGTCTTCACCCTTTGTCTTTGTACGTAACTCGGTTTCAGTACATGTTTAATCTAGTGTGGTTTGTTATGCAACCAGTATTTTATCCTTGGATTAGGGAATGGAGAGGTTTTATTCCACAATGGCATGTCTTGTTTGTTGTAAAATGTAATGTAGAGGTTGTTTTCGTTTGTCTTATGAGAGCAGAATAAGGCCCTGTTTGGTATCAGCTAAAAATCTGAAAAATCGGATTAAAACAATTTATGGGTGAAAAATCCAGCTTAATTGAAAATCATAATCCGCTTGGTATGTTTGAAATCGCAGATTTGTAATTTGATCCATCTAACAAAAAATAAAGAGAGATTTAGTCAATTACTTGAATCCTCCCAATTATAAATGAATAGCAATCATGCTAATGTCAAAAACACGTTAATATTTCTTTTTTTGATGAGATTTTCAGCTGTATAATCCCCAATTTTGGAGATTCTACAATTGCACTGAGATTATTTTAATCTGCAGATTTTCAGCTTAAAATTTTGTGCCGTATCAAACGGAAATGTGTAAAGTTGCAAATTTTAATCGAAACTGGATTAGGTACCAAACATGCACTAAGATATACTTCCTGTGTCCCACCCATTTTGATAGTCGGGTTTGACTTGATGATTTGAGTAGGAAATTGACACATTTAACATGACAATTAAAATAGGACAAAGGGAGTACTACTCTACTCTACAGCTAATACATGGCATGAATTGACTTGCACTTTGTTGATTCAACTCTTGTATAGTGATGCGATTTCTTTAAATCTGTAGAGGTTTATTTCAAGTTTGTGAATTGTGATACACATTCCATCTTCTGGAATAGATAATAGTTTGCGCCTTGTTACAATCATTAATGAAATGTAACAATAATCAATTACAAATGCAGTAAAAACACCAACTGGTTTAGCATATTAGTTCATCAGATATAGCGTGGAACATATTTTCTTCCATTTGGATATACATTGAGTGTCCCAGAAAACAAATGCCTGCTTTTTCTGCTACTATTGAGTATTGAATACCCTTAAATTGATGTGCCGAAAACAAATTGTTCTCTTGGTTTTGCAGTGACGGGGCGAGTAACTACGAAGGTTGATGTGTATAGCATTGGGGTGATCTTAATGGAGCTAATTACAGGAAGAAAAGCGATTGATGACACCCAACCAGACGAGAGCATGCACTTAGTGACATGGTTTAGAAGAATGCATCTTAACAGGGACACATTCAAAAAGTCCATTGACCCTACAATAGACCTCGACGAAGAAACACTAGCCAACATTAGCATAGTCGCTGAGCTGGCAGGTCACTGCAGTGCTAGAGAGCCACACCAGAGGCCAGATATGGGTCATGCTGTGAACGTGCTATCGTCCCTGGTTGAACACTGGAAACCCTCAAACCAAAGCAACGCTGAGGACATGTATGGTTGCGATCGTGAGATGTCTTTGCCAAGTGTGCTAAAGAGATGGCAAGATCTTGAAGGAACAAGTGGGTTGGATGATTCTTCTTCTTACTCTTACCTCCCGAGTTTGGACAACACTATGACCAGCATACCCAGTCGGCCTTAAGGTATCGCTGATTCATATGTGTCCGCAGATGCCAGGTGATGACTTAGTGACTTCTGTTGTTTCATTTATGAGAATTCTTTGTTTCTCGCTGTAAATTTTGGAACTTTTTTTATGGATTGAACATTTGTAAGCCTTAGATGGAATACTCCTTGATCATGTCTTATGTGAATTCACTTTTTAACAGAAATTGTCAAATTCTCAAGTTACCGTCTTATTTGTGAGAATTATTTGGGGAGGCTCCAGTTTACGGATTTGTGCCTTTGACCGGTAATGTAAAACTACTATGGATTCATAGAGAGCGCGTACAGCTGACTTGTAGAGAGAGAAAGAGTTGGAAAACATGAACTTTGGGATTGATTTTTCTAAAATCAATTTGATCTTAAACATGTAGATATTAAAATCGTGTTTTGAGATGCTTATTCTAAAATGCATGTTTGTCCAAAATCAGTAATGGGTGAATGAAAATTGTTTTTAATTATTGGTGTAAGAATACTTCCTTTTTTTAAAAAGGGACATTAGGGGTGATAGTTTCTCTCTCTCGAGCTTTTCTCTCTAGCTTGCTCTTGCATGAGCTCATCATTGCTATCCCTCTCTTCTTCAATTTTAGAACACAATAAGATCACTCTTTTGATCTTCATTTCCTTCCCGAGATACCACCATCATTCCACCCGTCCCTTATCACCAATCAAACTTCCTGCAACTGGCAAACCCAACCTCCCATCTATTCTTCATCCTCTTCTTTACGGCGCCCGTACCACTTGGCGTCTATCCCTCCTATCCATAAGAAATCTCTCTCTCTCTCTCTCTCTCTCTCTCTCTCTCTCTCTCTCTCTCTCTCTCTCTTTGCTTCCCTTCCCCAATCTATATCAATGACCTACTTTTGGAACCAACCCTCAGTTTCACCTCCTAGCTCCTCAAACAACTCAGCCTTTGAACAACTTGATCAGAGGGGAGTTATGTTAGACCTTGATCCCAACCTGGTTAACGTCTACAGAGCTCTATGGAAGAATTGTCTTATAGGAAGGTTCATCTCAGGGTCCAAGGATTCGACGCCATCATCTGCAGTTATTCAGCAAGTTATTGATGAAGTTTGGAAAACACGAGACAAGATTTGGGTTGAAAAGAAAGGCACCTGCTTCCTATTCCATTGCTTCAACATTGAAGATAAAGTGAGGCTTCTAGACTACGGGGTTATTGGTCTGCATGACAAGTCTCTTCTCCTCAGAGAGAAACCACTACACTTTCCAATTTCAGAGCCCAACTTTCCAACGATGCATGTATGGATTAGAATGCCAGGTATCGCCATGGAAGGTTTTTATCAAGATCTTGCTAAAAATCTCGGAAAGGTTGCAGGTGAGCTTCTGCATGTTGACTGGGGTATAAAGAGATTTGCTAACATGGAGAAATTCAGGGTTAAAGTGAGAGTTCGAGTTGATGAGCCTCTCACACCAGTTGCCTACATAAACCCTATTGATCCAGGACACCCATCTATATGGATCTTTTTTAGGTACGAGAATATCTTCAAAGTGTGTTTCAAGTGTGGGTTCGTGGGTCACTCAAACAGAGCGTGCCGTAGAAATTTGGTGGATGTTTTACATATTTTGGTAGACAGGTATAGGAACTCTCCATTCCACCAATCTCTGCACTTCCACATCGCCGCCGGACAACCGCTTTTCACGGCGAAACTGAAGGCTTTCCGGGCGGTAGGAAGGTTCCGTACAACAATGGTGGATCTATTCAGAAGGCAAGAGGAATCGGGTGAAGATGACGATACCCGACCCGCTAACAATAACCTCGTTCTTTCTTTTGGAGAGGGATCGTCTTCGGACGAGTTTTTCACACCCGGATCCACACTTAATGAGTGGAACAAGACGCTTGGAAACCCGACCCTATTAACCCGTACCCACGTGGTATGTTTGGGCCTGGAGAAGGCCCGTTTCCTTCGGGTTAACTTTTCAGCCCAAGCGATGCCCTTTACCCGGACCCAACTCTTACACTCCAAGCACCCGAACCAATGCTGCAACCTATCACTAACCGGCTTCCTCAACCCGACCCAGTTCAGCAACCTCAGCAATCAATTCCATTTTCGGACCTTTCTTCTCTCACCCCACTACCCGATAAATTTGACGCCTCGTTTTCCCCCAACCCTTTAAACACAACCTGACCCGTCTTGGAAATACAAGCTAGCCTACCCCTTCACTTCCCCGTACATGAACCCTGCATTAATACCCCACATTCTCATAAAGCCTTTGAGAGACGTGAAAAAACTCTCCTAAAGAATCTCAACTCTTCCCCTTCTGATATCGCCCTCTCCTGCTCTGAATCCATGGGTTCTCTCACCGGTGATCAATCGCCTCTAACAACAGCCATCAATTCTAACTTCGCCGAGGACGACGATGACCTCTCAAAGTTCATTCAGAGCTTACCCCCATTAAAATATCTTCTCCACAAACAAATCCCTCAACCACCCCTCTCCTACCGTCCCCTGTCTCGGCTCCATCGGGCCTGCTTCTTCTTCTGGCGCCGGTCGAACCCATGGATGCGGAACCAGTGCAAATCATCTAACCCCGGGCATTCATTCTTACGGCACCGGAGTTTGTTGAAGAGGACAGTGACCAAGGGACTCTAAACAAAGGAAAAGAAACTTTGCTCACTCTTACAATGGAGGACTCAGTTGACAAAGGATTACAAACTGGTTTGAAGAAGGAAGACGATGGAAAAGCAAAAACCAAGAGAGCTCCAAGAAAGAGGCCACCCAAAAAAGAGGACTTTCAATGACGTTGCCCAGCAAGAAGATGCAGAAGAGGAGCACAAAGGTAACAAAAAGTAATTTAAGTTTAGTCTTTCATCTCCTTGGTCTTATGCACTGCCTTGGTTTTTTTTTTTTTTTTTTGTAACCCATGATTCTTACTTTGGCCAACTTTCTTGCTTATCTTCTGAGGTTTTGATGGTTGGCCTTCATCAACCATCACTTTCTTCATGAGCATCCTTGCCTGGAATTGCAGAGGTTTGGGTCAAGCCTCTGCAATACAATAGGCGTTTAACTTGACCAAAATTCATAGGCCTTCTTTGTTTTTCCTTTCCGAGACTAAAAAACCTGTTGCTTGGATTAATAACAAGTTTAGAAATTTAGGTTTCTCTTCCTCGTTCGGTGTTGATCCTAGTGGATCATCTGGTGGCCTTTGGTTCACTTGAGATAATGCTTTTGAAATCCAAATCTTTTTCTCAAATCAAAATTTTATTTTCTGTGATGTTCTGGATTTTAATAATAATCATTGGAACTTAGGGCTTGTGTATGGCAGTCCCTATTTGGCAGAAAGGGGTGAAGTTGGAATATTATTAAGTCTTTTATCCCTCCCTCTTAACCAACCTGTTTTGTTTATTGGAGATTTTAATCAGGTTCTTTTTGCCCATGACAAAATATGCTTAATGCTAACTCCCTTGTTGGAGCTAATTTATTTAGAAATTTTATTGACAAATGCTCCCTTTTTGAACTGCCTAATTTTGGCCCCTGGTTAACCTGGACTAACAACAGATTCTCCACTAATCCCACTTTCGAAAAATTAGATCGTGCATGGTGTAATTCTGCTTGGTTCAATCTTTTTCCCTTCGCCTACTTGAACAATTTAGGAATTACGGTTTCTCACCATGCCCCTATCCTTGCTTGCCTTAACAAAAACCATAACAATCACCCAAAGAATTTTCCTTTTGAAGCTTGGTGTTTTAAAAGAAGATAAGTAGATTTGGAATTTGCCTTTAAGGGGTTCTCCTTTGTTTAGAGTGGTTAAATATCTTTTCATAACTTTAAAAGATTTAGACTGTTGGAACCGAAATATTCCTTCACTTGCAAGACAGATTCAAAGCTGCAAAGATGAGCTTGCTTCACTGCAAAATCAAAACCTTAATCAGTAAACCCTTAATAGCTTCTGTTTATTGCAAAATCGCCTAAATAACCTTCTGCTTGACTATGAAACTTTTTGGGCACAAAGAGCAAGATGTAAGTGGCTTAAAGTGGGGGATGGAATTAAAAAAAAAAATCATAATTACGCTAGAATTAAAAAAGCTAGGAATAAGATTTATAGTATTAAGAATAATAATAATGGAATTTTTACTGACTACAGGGAAATTTCACAAGTTTTTCTGCACTATTTTCAAAATATTTATTCTTCTCCTACCCCATCTCAGGCACATCTAGAGACTTTGTATGGTAATGACTGTGGGTTTGATTTACTGTTTAACATTGATTCTTTTGTTAATTCCAAACAGCAAGCTTTCCTAAATTCTCCTTTCACGTCGGATGAAATTAATAATACGAATATTGTCCTTATTCCTAAAATTGAGAACCCAAGTCTTGTCACTGATTATAGGCCTATTAGTCTTTGTAATGTGCTCTATCGTATTATTTCTAAGGTTTTGGCTAACCATCTCAAAGTGGTCTTTCCTTCTTTAATCTCAGAAAACCAAAATGATTTTGTGCCGAATCGTAGTATTCACCATAATATTATTCTCACTCAAGATATCCTCCATTTCTTATCAAAACTTTCGGACCCCTCTTTACCAAAATATGCAGCTCTTAAATTAGACTTATCTAATGCCTTTGATAGACTAAGATGGGACTTTATTGAGGCCACCCTCAATCAATTTCATTTTCCACCCTTTTTTATACGCCTTATTATGCAATGTATTACAACAGTTTCGTATTCAATTATTGTCAATGAGACACCCACTAGGAGATTTCAACCTCATAGAGGGCTAAGACAGGGTGATCCCTTGTCACCTTTTCTCTTCATCCTTTGTGTGGAGGCTTTATCAAAATCTCTATCTTATGCTCGTAGTTCAAATCTTATCTTAGGTGCACCTTCTAAAAATAATGGCCCTTCCATCTCTCACCTTCAATTCACGGATGATAGTATTTTGTTCTTTAGAATCACCCCTAATGTTGGTAATGTCATTTTAGATCTCTTAAACATATTTGCTAATCAATCGGGGCAAGTCATTAATTTTGCAAAGTCTTCGGTTACGTTTTCGGCTAATTGTGACCGACATGATATTAATAACTTAATTTCAACCCTTAATGTTAATATTACCAATCACATAGGAAATTACCTTGGCTTTTACTTTGACACCACGTACTCACTCACTAAAAACAAAAACGAATCAATCCTTATTGATAAAGTTAGAAATAAATGTGCCTCGTGGAAGGGTCTTTTGTTGAACAAATTTGGGAGAGCTACTCTTATTTATAGCTATTCTCACTAGCTTTCTAGTCTACCCACTCTCAGTTATGCTCATTTCCTAAAAAACAAGTAAGATTATTACGTCTATCTTCAATAACTTCTTCTGGACAGGAAACCCTTCTAAAAAAACTATTCACTACATTTCTTGGGATAAGCTTTGTCTTAGTCCTTCCAGAGGTGGCCTTGGGTTCAAAAATTTTAAGGCTTTCAATTATGCTCTTTTCTAAAAAAGTACTTGGCATTTACTTTCGAATCAGTTTTCCTTAGCCTCACGTTTTTTAAGTGCCAAATATTGTAAAAGAAACGATTTCTGGTTACACAACGCTCCCCCAACTGCATCTCCGATGTGGAAGGCAATTGTCAAAGGAGACTCTGTGCTGCAAAGTGTGGCTCACCATACCAATATTAAATGGGTCAAGGATCTAACTACCCCTTCTGACGGAGGAGGATTTGATTGGAACTATACCCTTATCTCTTCAATTTTCCCCCTGGTTAACTAATCTCATTCTCACAACCCCACTAAATGCCCCCAAAGATGAACCTCTTTGGCACATTAGCCACAATAAGCCACAATAATTCCTTTTCAGTTAAATCACTCTACAACCACCTGTTTAACCCCCTTCCAAAACCAAATTTTAAAACCACCAAGCACTCCTTCAACCCTAGCATAATTTCTTTTAAATGGAAGCATCTCTGGAAATTGAAACTCCAATACAAAATAAAATTCTTTGTTTGGCAACTCACTCATCAAATTCTTCCCACAAAAGATTTGCTAAGCTCTGGAGGGACACACTATTACGATGTGTTTTTTTGCCATGAAAATGAAAATATTTATCACCTCTTCATGCATTGTGCTTTTTCAAAATCCATTTTTCGCAAACTTCAAATTCACTATACTTTTTTCGCAGACTTCACTAACTGGTTGGACTATTGGATCAAAAAAACTACCACATCTCACCATAACCGCATTACTTGGATTATACCCTGCTCGGTTATTTGGAAGCAGCGAAATGAAACAATTTACAGGGGAAATCCACCAAGCATTGATAACTGTTCTTTTCATATCTCCAATCTAACATCTCAAATCTCAAATGTTTTCATGTACACACCCACACAGCTTTAGCTATGGTTTCAGAAGAGACGACGAAGGCAAAGGCACCCAATAAGGTGTCTGCAAGCAGGTTGAAAGCTGAGGCCAAGAAGTTAGCTACAGGGAAGGCCCCAATGTCTGCTGCTGGTTCCAAAGATTCCAAGAAGCCAAGAGGCATTGAGGCATTGAAGAGCAATGGAAATTGAAATTCAAAGAAGAGGAAGAAGAATGGAAGAGATTGCTGCCATGTACAAAGCCAAGTCTCAAGGCTTCATTTTGGTGAATGGGAAGTTAGTGGATCCGAATGAAGAATCCCTCTTCAAGTTTCTCGAGGAAAATTCAGGATCAAAGATGAAAGGGAAATCAGTTTAAAAGTGTTTTAGTTTCATTCTTGTGTCTATCAATCTTCGAACATCATTTAGTTTTCGGTCTTTTTTGTGTTCTACTTGTGGTTGTATTTTGAGCATTAGGGTGGATGCTCTTGCTTGTTTTCTTTTGTTTTCCTTTTATTTTTGTCACTTGTTTAGGTCATCCTAATGTACTCGGTAATCCTTTGGTACTCCTTATTAATGAATTTATCATGTTTCCCCGCAAAAAAATTAAACCGTAAGAGTTACAATTGATTCGAATACATTTGAGTCTATTATGAACTTTGGTCACCAATTGACGTCTGGCGTACTGAATACTCAAGAATTGAAACTCTTTGCTTGATTATGTAATGTCACGACTCGCGAGCCAGTGAACAGATGGAGTAATATTTAACTCTTCCATTAAGGTTATTCACTGTTTTGAGAGAGTCAGCGAGCAGTTCCACACATTCATAATGGTCCGAAAGAAGCCATCTCAGCGCTTTGGGAAGTCTCCTCTTGCAGAGCTGAAACAATGTTGAAAGTGAAACTTCCATCCCCTCGTAAAATTCCAATGCTCTCATCCAAGAAGCCATTCCGGAGAAGTCCTTATGCCAGGATACATCAATGATAAAGGTAACACAACTTTGAGTTTTTGTCCCCATTGGCCAGTAGTGATCATGAGCCTGCTTCTCCTAAACAACAGAAATCTGCAATTTCTGAGAAGGGGTATAGTTGGTTTGTGAAGAGCCAAACCTACCGACTGACCAAGAGCTGCCAATGAAGTTTCAGTGGTAATGAAGAGATGATTCATTATCGCTTCATTCCAAAGCAGCCAAATGTGCCGCAACATGATAATTAAAAAAAAAAGCGATCCTCCTTGAGAGAGAGAGAGAAGAAGAAACAATTATGGAGAAAAGTAGAGAAGGGCGGCGACGGGCCTTGAGTTAATATCAAACGCTACAATATATCTTGCTTGCATCGACCAGTTTCATTCCAACAACCGGAATTCCCGTTGTTGATAGCAGTGCAAACAGTCGTTTTTTTCCTGTCTTCTGGATTGTCGTCTTTCAGATTTTTAAAGACCAACTGTAATTGTGTCGTGGGAAAACAAAAAGTCATCAGAATTCTAAAATATTAACGACGTGCAATATTGCCATCAATGGATCTAAACACAAATTTGACCAAACTTTGGGGGGATTAAAATTACATGAAACAATTGTGGTAAAAACACAATTTTACAAAATTTAACGCCACCTATTAACATTTTGGGCGGCCACTGAAAATTTCACCGAACATTGGGGGGGGGGGGAGAGACTATCAATTCACGAAATGTTTTGAGCGAAAAACCAATTCAAATCTATTCACCAAAACATAAACCTGCAGAAAATGGATCGAAATTTTCCCATTATCTCCCTTCTCTTCTCGATCTCTAGCTTTTCATCCGTTCTTCTCCACACCCCACGGGAAAACCGATCAATTTCACTTGCTCCTTTCTCTTCTAGATCTCTAGCTCTTCATTTTTTCTTCTTTACACCTCGTGGGAAAATCAATCAATTTCAACTCCGCGCCATCGATCGATACTCCCACCATAGCCGAATAACCACGCGCCTATTGTTCTGTGCGGTGAGAGCTAGGTCAATCGAAAGTGGCCAGGAGAGACGAGGCATTTTGATTTGGAACCCTAACAGGGTCCCCGATTGTCATAGATCATTGTCAAAGAATCAAAATCGAAGCTCGATTTTGCCCCAATACTCAAGTAAGAAACATCATTGATTTGATTTACAATTCATAGATTATGTTACCTGTATATGGGGTTTCCGTTGTTCTACGAGGGATTATTGGTATCTTATTTGGGGATTTCTTTTTTCTTGATTCCAATAACATTTTTTAGGGATTTTTCTTTTTCTAGTGTGGGTGTAAATGTAATTCCTTGTTTGTTTTAAAGATGACAATTTTCATTTCAATATGCGAATAGCAGGCATGTTGAGTATGTTAGTGTCATCCATTTTCAATTGTTTGGTATATGCATGAAGTTGTGTGATACTTTGGATTGTTGAATGTTATGTCTCTAAGTGTGCAGGATGAAACTCAGTTAGTTGATAGTGTGATGTCTCACATTCATATTTACAATATTTAAGTTTTAAAGTACCCAAGCTCTTTGCTGCCTGCATTCCATTTTGTCTGGTGAAATAACTTTTTGCGTCTCATTTACTTGGACATCTTTGGTATATAGTTTTGTATTTCTCGCATTACATGGTAATGCAGTTGTGTACAAGGAAATCCTAGAGGAGAGATCCAAGTGTACACCTCAAGTAGGGGACAAGATCAAGAACAAGAATACAGAGAGATTGAGGGAGCGAGTAGGGAGAGAGTAAGCACTTGTGACTGTTCTTGAGAGAGAGAGACAGTGCATCAAGTTATCCAGAGAATTCAAGAAGAAGTGTCATAGAAGGCTAACGCTCCTATATATAGTGGGGAAGTTACCGTTATGAGGGGTTAGTGCGCCCATAAATTGCGGCTTAATGATAGCCTCGTAACGGCACGTTCGGCCGTATACATAGGGCACGTTACGCACTCATCCGTATAGTAGGGGACCGTTATGAGATTGATCGCATTTATGGGACACGTAGGCCTTAAATCTCTCAGACAGTTACCAAGGGTCGGTCGCGAGCGCGGTTGTTGCTCTCGCGCGACGTTCCTTAATCTAGCCTCCAAACCACTAATTCCCTACAACTCCCGCGCGGTTGGTATCGCAGGTGGCCCTGTCTCACAACCCCCAAGTGAATAGGCTCGCATATGAGCATATACGAATCAGAAGAGATGTGATAGAGTGTGTAGGGTGTACCATTAGATGTGCTGGATGGCTTCCACGTGGATGATGATGGGTCTGCTCAGAATGCCCTATCTAAATTAGCCCCATTTTGCGCGAATATCACGCGCTTGCTTGCTGTATAATCGCGCAAAATCAACCGTGCGTGGTCCCCACACAAATCCTCGTATTAAATCAAATAATATTCGAATTCCTAGCCCCCAAATGTAGCCATGATTGCATAGGGTTTTGATACGTCGTATAGACTTTAATGAGGCGTGGCTATTGCGAAGCTAACCATACACCATCCACATACCTTCGCCTATTTTCGAGGCAAGAATAACTCAGAAGTGATCTGATAGGCCGTCGATTTCGCTGGTTATCGAGATAGCGCTAACTCAGCAGATCGGAACAGTCGCGACCCTTCAGGCTTCGGAACCCTATTTAAAGCCTTCGTCGCATCAATTAGAACTTTTCCACCGTTGCTACTACTCAAGTTTTATGAGCCAGAGAGAGAATTACCAACAAGACGTTCAGATATCCAACCAGATTCGCGATCAGGTTGTTCAGACCATCGAATCACCCAAAAACCAACAAGGTTAGTGATTCGTAATCTTTCACTTTACCTTTTGAATCCAAACTAATACCCAATCTGTCACGTTATTCACTGTTCTTCAAGCAAAAACAATCTTTGATCTTAAATATCTCATTTTGCAAGTGTTTTTCTGCGTAATAGAAATGGCCCAAACTAAGAGCTTGAAGGGAGCAGTTGATCTGCCAGAAGTTCCGAAGGACTTATGGTGTAAAGCCCCCTATCTTGGTGGGGAGGACTTCTATCTGGCGATGATCAGAGGCACTACTCTCAAGCCACCCCTTGCAAAGAAGGTCTTGCAATTGGCTCCGGATCCGAAAGAGATGATTGGGACCTCGCCAATATCAACGATATCCATCAACTCATTCTCGAAGCTGGGCTTCACCACTTCACAGATCTTCTCCACCAAAATTTCACCGAGAAATTGGATTACATGGAAGAGTGGACATAATTCGTTCTCGAGCACCACAAATTCACACTGACGAAAGCAGGAATCCATGGTGCTGTGCGTGCGATCAAAGGGCTGAGTGTGCGACTGGACAAGGACATGCTGATGACCATATTTTCTAGATATTTTACGAAATCCCACAATTTTCGTATTTTCAACCTTCGAAGCTGGTCCCACACTCGAAGATGTTGAAGCACAAACAATATTTGAATTTTAAGGGATTTTTAAAATTCAATTTTAATTTTTTTGTTGATCCATATCAATTGATCTATCTATCTTGAGTTTGGGCACAAATCTAAATAATAGATCCGGATTGTTAATTACCTTATTATTAAATTTCATGCATCATCCATACACCAAAAATAATAATGAGATAATAAAGTAAACATCCACAAAACAAATTAACGTGATATGGATATGGCCTGCTAGACTAAGATATTCCCAAGCCAATGAGAATATCTATGAACCCTAGAATAAACACATCTCTATGTGCCTCCATCTCTTGGTCCATCCTTCATAGCCTAGTGGAATGCTCCATGCTCCATGTTGTGGCTCCTTTAATTCTTTGGGGTTCTTTTCTTCAATCTTGGCTATCTATCTATTTTATATAGTACTAGCTAACATCTATACTAAAAAATATAAATCTCACAAGTTGAAAAAAAATACCGGCTCGCAAGCCGTAAATCCTAATTAATTATTATATAAATTGATCAGCTCGCATACCGTAAACAATCAAAACATTAAACATCCACAACAAACCACATCTAAGGCTATATCCAATCACCATTCAAATTGCACATAAACAGTTGAAACCAACTTTTGACGCTCTTAGTCAATTTTTAGTTGTTTTTTAAAGGGAGGCGAATCCCTGGACTGGTTCGAATGCATGTCTGCTATACCGATTATAATAATTACTTCAACATGAACGCTAGAAACCCTACTAGGCAGAATTAGGGTTCATACATGCGTCCAAGCTATCTGATATAGGTCTGTAACACTCCGGATCTTCTCCCGTATTCCTAAAGTTCATCCTGGATGCAAGTGTGGGCTTGCTGCTTCCAGAATCCTTCTTGGCCTTTAGACGTATTACTCTCACTCTCGAAACCCTATATTTCAGTGTGTATCTAAAGCATACGAAATCTGAAGACTAATGAAACTTATATAGGCTACGGGAGGGACCTGGAGGAGAAAATACGAATTTGGCTCCTAACTTTATTAGGACTTCTAATTCCACCCAAACCTAGCCCGAATAAAGTTAATAACAGTTAGTACCACTAAATAACTGTTATTGCACTCCGGTCCATATTCTCAAAAAATAATATTCCGAGCTCATATTATTAAATATTTATTATCTTCCCATGTTAAGATTACAGATATCGTCGATTAAATTAATCACTGACTAATTAATTTAATCGACCTCTTCCCAATTCCTTGATCCTTACCACTTAACTTATTTGATATGTCCAGATTACCAACTAATCTACTTGCATGGTTTGACATAATCAAAACTTATAAGCTTCATCAAGGGGATTTCATCAATCCCATAACCGGGACATGGATTCCTTCGATATATCAATATACACCATGGACTCAATAGTATCACCCAACTCATCGAGGTTATTGACTCCATAGGAATCTCACTCACTTGAATTGTCAAAGTAATAAATACAAAATACATGTGCACATTGACTATCTAAGTATTAAGAGCATAAGTAATCATAATAACCATGAGACATGACTTGTCTTGTTATGTCAGTACGAAGACAATGATCTCAACTTGGTCCTGTCCAATATACACAAATTATACTAACACATTGAGTTGAAAATATGGTATGAACTGTACTGTTTCCTGTAGCCAAGACGGACCTACTACAACAATGTGCTACAATCGTTCCGATGGTTTGTCTAATTCCATCTAGATTTTGAACTCACAATTTTCATTCCACAAGAACCGAAGATAAAATCTTCTGTGTGTAAGCTATACTCTACACACTATATCTTCTACTATGCATAACAATAGACAACTATGCATAATAATAATATAATGCAAAAATATTGCCCAAAAACATTCTCATAAATATCAAGTTCATATAATCCAATACAAAAAACATGGTTTGTGGATCCCGAATCTACACATCAGGTTCTAGTAGATCGAACCGCTAAACATGATTCAACTATTAGTGAAAAAGATATACCTGAGTTGTTCTGGATTGGATGAGTCAGGAACTTTGGACATCGCTTCTTCCAATTCCCTCTCTGGTTAAAGAGGAAACACTTGCCTTTCGGATTTCTCAATGTCCCCTGAGGACCAAGTGCTTGCTGTGGCCCACGAGCTATTCCTTGAGGTGCCGGAGCAACCTTCGGAACTACTGCTTGTGCAACTTTCTTCTTCTTCTTAGCCCTAGGGTTAGAAGTAGAAGCCTTTCAGCCACCATTACATTAACCGGTTTCAGTAGGAGTCCCTCTGCTGCTTGAAGCTCCTTTAACAATTTGACTAAAGAACAAGTCTTTTTGTTCATATTATAATTTAGCCAAAAAATGTTAAATGAATCAGACAACGTCATGAGAACGATATTGACCTGATTTTCCTCATCGATTACCGCTCCAAGGATCTCTAGTTCACCTAGAAGAATTATCGTCTTCTCAAAACATGATCCCTGACAGAGGATCCTTCAACCATTTTTGTGTTCATGTCGTTTTTCATAGCAACCTGCCTGGCAGCACGATCTTGATCCCCAAACATATCTTTGAGGTTCTCCATGGTCTCAAGGGCAGAGCCCATGTTCTCATGCTGATGTTGCAACACATTAGACATGGAGACTAATATGTAGCATTTAGCCATCTGATCGAATTTCTCCCACCTCTTATAAGGCTTGGCTTCTTCCTCAGAAGCCCCTTCTATAGGTTCTGCATGACATTCCTCAAGAAGCACAAAATTGTAATCCTCAGCAGTTAGCACAATATTCAAACTCCTCTTCCAATCAAGATAGTTTGATCCAGTGAGTTTGTTTTGATTCAAGAGAATAGATAGTGGGTTGAATGAGTTCGACATTTTGAACCTGAGAATCATGTAAATAAAACATATAAGGGCAATGTAACCCACCAGTAGTCTAATACACAAAAAAATAGTATTCCACGATGGGTGGACGTCTACCATTCATTCTATAGTTAGACATTGTACCTTTGGTCCTGCAAGCCATAGCAGTGACTCCGATGGGGAGGATACTATAACTTACATCTAAGTGTATACCATCATTTTACTTCTAAACCCCTTACCCTATTACATGCCTCTCAGATGGAAAGATGACACATAAATAGTAATCGTTAGAAGTGTCCTTATAGGAATTTATACCAATGATACTATAGTGGTTATGTTCGATGAGAAGGTTAACTCCAGGGCCAACACACACATTCAACTACATCACTTATAAATCAATGATGGAGACCCCGGGATCTAGCAGCACTAGACTCCCTCTCCCACATAGTTGTTTGAAAAATTTAATAAAAATTAAATTATTTATCCATGTTATCCATGATTAACATGCAAGTATCCACACTAATCATACACATAGATACAAGAAAGCACAAAATAAGCATTCAACCACACACAAGCTTGCTATTATGGTCCAAGCTTCATTATCTGCTCTATCATGCTCTGGTCCCAGCTTTTGCGAGATCATCTTCAAAGTTTCCCTCCGATCCAACTCGGCGCTGAGTTGGCTGGGGGTTTGCAGGGGGCAGCGCAATTTCTGGGGTAGGATTTTTGTACATCGTTTGCAACCCGACGTGCCCTTTTTCTGAAAATTGTCATGCCATCTTCTCCCTTCTAACTACACTATAATTACAGTAACCCTAGCCTCCATGGATTCCGCAAAGGAGTCTATAACAGAGTACTAGAGACTGGTACAGACTTACACTGCCTCCAAGGAGTTCACATGTTCATCTAAAACTTGAGTAAGAGAACCTAGGGTTTACTATTACAGATTACAGATTTCATCCAAAAAGAAAGAAAAAAACATCGTGGGAACCAAAACCAAATCAAACCACATACATAAAACAGTATGACCATAATAGCAGGACAAGATTCAATTTGCGTAACAGAGTTAGACATCGCAATCTTTCCACTCAAACATGCATAGCCGGTTTGATTATTGGAAAACATGGCTGTATAGCAGATACGCAGAGTCAAACTTGGGATCTGATACCAATTTAAGGGAGGCGAATACCTTGACCAGTTCGATTACATGTATGCTATACCGATTAAAATAATTACTTCAACATGAACGCTATAAACCATACTAGGCGGAATTAAGGTTCATACCTGCGTCCAAGCTATCAGATGTAGGTCAGAAACTTTCCGGATCTTCTCCCGTATTCCTGAAGTTCCTCCTGGATGCAAGTGTGGGCATACTGCTTCCAGAATCCTTCTTGGCCTTCAGACGTATTGTCGTCACTCTCGAAACCCTAGATTTTAATGTGTATCTAAAGCATACGAAATCTGAAGACTAAGGAAACTTATATAGGCTACGGGAGGCACCTGGAGGAGAAAATACGAATCAGGCTCCTAACTTTATTAGGACTTCTAATTCCACCCGAACCTAGCCCGAATAAAGTTGATAACAGTTAGTACCACTAAATAACTGTTATTGCACTCATGTCCATATTCTCAAACGCTTCTATTATTAAATACTTATTATCTCCCCCATGTTAAGATTACAGATATCCGTCGAATAAATTAATTACGGACTAATTCATTTAATCGACCTCTTCTTAATTCCTTGATCCTTACCACTTAACTTATTTGATATGTCTAGATTACCAAGTAATCTACCTACAGGCTTTGACTGTAACACCCCCAAAACCGCCAAGCCGGAAGCCCGGGGATGTCACTCCGTGCCCGAGATTAAACCCGGATACAAGGAGATTTTATAACATAATATCCAATCCAAAGTCCATAAAGTAATTAACTAAAACTTTAAAACTTGTCTCGCCACAAATATGGGCATTATTCCAATCTAAAATTCAACTACTAGATAAAATAATTCTAGATGTGAAATTAAATTTTACTAAAGTGATGTGTCTCGAATTCCCCCAAAAGCCATGCTTCCACCTAAACCTGTGGTGCAGAAACAAAAAGAAACACCACATTTTCCAAAGTCAGCGGAAAATACTGAGTAAGCAACACCCAAGCATGTAAACAGATTATGAAGCAGTTTAAAAAATGACACATGAGTTTGAAGAGTAAATAATTTGAGTAAGAGTATAAGTATGAAATAAGAATTCACAATATTTTCCTTTATCACTTCACTCGTGGGGAAACATTCCCAAACTTCCTTATTTGTCCAATCGGGACTTCCAATTCTCAATCATGAAGTTCCATCATTCAGAAAACATATATTACCATGTTGACACGGGGAAGATCTACTAATAACTGGCTACCAGACCATAAGTTTCGACACCCCCCTAAGACTTCTTGCGACCAGAGAGGTAAGTACTGGAGCAAACTCGGGGCGGTTGCGACCGAGGAAAATAAATAAAGTGGGTCGAGAGACGTAGTCCACATCGATCAAAGCTCAAAATATTGACCCCCGGTACAACTATTCCACTTTACGTATATACGTCTTATTATCCTCTCATGTGATAGTTGTGATAGAATCACCTTTGTAAAATCAGTAAACTTTCTCAAATAAACAGTGCAAGTAGATATTCCAATTTTGAGACAATAAATCACAAAAGCAGTTTAGACACGAAAGAAGATATGGGCGCTAGGCCTGGCATGCTTACTTACCTTGAATCTCAAGCAAAGCAAATCACTTCCTAGTAACACTCGACGTATCCTTCGTCAACGAAATTATCGCCTACAAATTTAATAATATCCTAATCAACATTTTGCACACGAAGTCCTATAGGTAAATGAAATAAACCCCTTACTAACTCTCCCCAACCTTGCTAACGTGAACAACCTCATTTATAATAAAATACGCTTTATAACGTTTATTATTTGTAAAAACATAGCTATAGTTATATAAATATAACTTATAAGATTAGATAAACTATCATTTTTATTATTTAGGGTAGAGAAGCATATTATTTTACCTCAAAAACACTTTTAATTCAAATAGTAGTTTCTCCCAACCAAACAAGCCTTAGTAGAGAATATAGGTTATAAACTAACTAACTTTTATTTAAAAGAAATAACAAAGTTATTAATGGAAAATAACTTATTCAAATTTGTTACAAACTTATAAAAATAAGTAAGAAAAATATACTTTTATTTTGGAGTGAAGATGAGTAAAAAAAATGATTTTAAACTTGTATAAAAATAATTGTCTAATTTTTACTATTATAAAGCATAACCCAAGAGTATTATTTTTCAAAAGATTAACCTTTAAACAAGAAAATAAACTTCCTAAATAAATAATTCTCAAGTGTTTTAATAAGGCTTTCAAACTCCCAAAACTTCTCTTTCAAATTTTGAGTTTAGAGTAGTAAAAAAATAGTTGTGAATGGTGAGATTCGAACCCAAGACCATCTCAATACTAACAGTCAACTTTAACCACTGGGCCACTGCCCACTCTCATTGTTTTTACCCAGATAATATTCTTATAACTTTAACAGTTAACTAATGCGTAATAAAAAAATAAAAGAAACAACTGAATAATAAAAACAGAGGACAAGAGACGGGTTGTCTCTTACCCGATCAGAGAACGAAGAGGGCGACGATGGTGACGACGACGGGGTGGCTCGCGGTGGTGGCGAAGGAGGAGGCCGACGGTGGAGCGCCGGAGGAGGGGGCGGCGTCGGACGGCACAGGGGCGGTCGGTTTGGTTCGCCGGACCCGGATGGGTTTGTGCTTGGCGATTCGAACGAGAGAGAGAGCGAGAGAGGGAGAGATTGGTGGTGGGTTTTGATGTGATTTCGTTTCTGATTTCACAGGGTATTTATAGGCTTTGATTCGAAGAATCCGGCGAAGAGGAGGATTCCTCCGGGTTGATTTTTGATTCCGAATTGGTTCACTATTTTGGGCGAAATTGATTTCTTGGTGCTAAATACTCGATCTTTGTCGAATAGGGAGTGTATTGGGACGGAACTTGGGACATTTTGGCGGCGAATTGGTGTTGGTGGCGTTTGGGTCGGAGAAGGGGAAGAGAGAATTCTCCTGTTGCAACCAGGAGAGGAAAAAGATGATGATTATGGGTAAAAGACACTTTCACCCCCCTTAGTTAGTTAAAAGACACTTTTTACCCCCCCCCAGAATTAGATTAACTGCATTATTTAAGTTACAAAAAAGACACTAAAGCCCCCTAAAGCTTATTACAATAAAATTTAACTTTTAAATAATTAAACTAATACCCATAACTTATACTAACATTATTTTAACACCTAATATGGTTATAAAATACCCGTTTTAATAAACTAAAACTTAATATTTGTTAAAAATACCCGTTTCTAAATAACGGGGTATTTCATTGACATAATCAAAACTTATAAGATTCATTAAGGGGATATCATCAATCCCATAATCGGGGCATGGATTCCTTCGATATATCAATATACACCATGGACTCAATAGTATCACCCTACTCATCGAGGTAATTAACTCCATAGGAATCTCACTCACTTGACTTGTCAAAATAATAACTACTGAATTCATGTGCACATTGACTATCTAAGGATTAAGAGCATAAGTAATCATAATAACCATGAGACATAGCTTGTCTTGTTATGTCAGTACAAAGAAAATGATCTCAACTTGGTCCTGTTCAATATACGCAATGTGTACTAGCACATTGAGTTGAAACTATAGTATGAACTATACTATTTCGTATAGCCAAGACAGACCTACTAATACAATGTGCTATAATCGTTCCGATGGTTTGTCTAATTCCATATAGATTGTGAACTCAAAACTTTCATTCCACAAGAACCGAAGATAAGATCTTCTGTGTGTAAGATATACTTTACACACCAGATCTTATACAATGCAGAACAATAGAAAACTATGCACAATATTAATATAATGCAAAAACATTGCCCAAAACCATTTTTATAAATATCAATTCATGTAATCAATTACAGAAAGCATGGCTTTTAGTATTCAATCCAAAAGTTTTAGGATCACTAGGTTCAAAGAGGTCCAAGAGGGTCCACCATAGCATGGCCGAACCCCTCAATGGACCGCCAAAGGCCTTGGGCCGGCCGGCCCCTAGCCCACACGGCTAGGTCGTGCGCTAGGACTGCCCCGGTCCCTTGGCCGAGACTTGCTTGGGCGGCAAGGAAGGAGGGGCGTTCCCCTAGGGGGGGGGGAACCTCCTTAGGAGTTAATTCCAAAACAACTCCTTGCCTTGTTGCCCAAGTTTGATTGTTTCCTAATTGAAAACTCCTTTTTGCAATTGGATGCCCAAGAACCCTGGATCTAAGATCCTAAAATTTCTCAAACTCACTAATTCCTACATCCCACTTAAAATTAGTTATTGTTTGATTGAATTATTGACAAATTGCATCAATATGCTTGATTTGTCCGTTTACGCGATAAACAACAATTTAAAGTGTAAAACTATATAAATTGTAACACATAAACCACATTATGCTCTACGACCTATGGCTCTGATACGAAAGTAGGTTTTTGATCATGGATACGCAGCGGAAGAAAGAATAATCCATTCAAGACCCTCCAAGGTACACCGGAAGAGAATCATAACGATGGTAAGGGAAGAACAAGTAACACACCTTAGAGGTCTCCTGTGATGACTTGTAACGTGAATTGTGTCATGTATCTACGGTTGATCCACACCTAGAGGTGAGATCTAGATCATCCTAACTCCTTTTGCTAGCTAGGAAGAATGGAAGAGGATGAAGAAATCATGCAACAAATCACCAAGGAAGAGGGTTCGGACCCTCTTGGTGGCCGACGGGTAGAGGGGCGGCAATGGGAGAGCTTCGGCCTCCTATTATTGCTCTCTCTCTATCCTTGTTTTATTCTCTCCTACTATACGTAAGTTGATGTGTGTAGAGAAAATAATCTAGAAGTGTTCTTTATGTAGTCCAACAACTCCTTGTCCTACTACATAAAGAACCCCTCTCCTAATCCTGCTCAAATAAGGATTAGTCCCTTTTGCAAACTAGTCATAATCATGTCCATACATGGATTAGTTCTCTTTCCATATTAATCCTAATCATGTCTCTACATGAATTACTCCACCTTGTCAAGTCCTAATCATGTCTATACATGCATTAGTCCAACTTGCATATTAGTCCTCCTAAGTTAGCAAGTTATTGCGATTTGATCCTTCTAATTAATTAATCATATTAATTAATTAATTCCGAAGTCTAGTTCACCCCTAAATGGCATGTGACCCCATAGGCTATAGTTAGTTGGTAGTAACAATTTATTAATATGGAGCGACCTCTAGCAAGACATCCATTCTTACCAACAAATAGAATAGTCATCACGATAAACCTTGTGCAAGTATTGTCTCATCCCTTTGTCTCAATATCCGGATTGGACACGAGACATACAAGTCACACTCGTATATCCAATGCATAGTTCCTCAATCCTGGGAATAGCCTTATTCGTGCAAATAACATCATATCCCATATTGATTTATTTGAGTCTGGCCAGACATTCCATAAGCACTATCCCTCGAGTGGCCTATGATATTTACTCCCGTTATTTGGGAGGGAAAAATTATATCTACGTCTACTACGATCTTTAAGCTTGCTTCTTATTGTATCCGATACAAGCCTTTATAGCTACCCAGTCACGGTGTAGCGTTTGACGCTACTAAAATCACTATAATCCACAAATAGACAATCTAGTGCTTCAAGTCTAAGAGCTTGTTTGGTACCAGCTTAAAATCTCAATAATCAGCTGAAAATAATCTAAAAAGAAAATCCAACTTAACTGAGAATCACAATATGTTTGGTATGAGCTGAAATTATAGATCACTAACTTGATCCATTTAACAAAATTTAAAGAGCTCTAAAGTCAAGTAATTGAATACACATATTTGTAACTGAAATGTGATCATGCTAATGTAAAAAGAAAATCAAAATTATTTTTTTAGAGATTTTAAGCTGCATAATCCCCAATTTTGGAGATTCTACAATTGCATACAGATTATTATAATCTGCAGATTATCAGATTAAAATCTGCGAGCATAACAAACGAGATTGTTGAAAAGAGGCCGATTTTAATCCAATTGGATTAAAATATGGGATACCAAACATGCACTAAGGATGACAATACCGTTGTTACCACGAGAAGCGTGTGACTTTACATAACTTGTATGTAGCCTTCTTGGAGATAGGTCAATACAGTATGCCATTACTCCAAATGCATACCCATGTGTTGGATCGTGATATCTCCATATCAATCCAACCCCATACTAGTATGTAGTTGATTGTCCTGTTAATCAATATAATCGACTAGGAATATTTAAGAATATAATAATTATATTCCAAGGACTTCATTCATGTTAACATTTCTCTATATCGATAACATAATGAATCGTAAATCCACATATTTATCACAATAAATTGATTGCTTCTAGGGCACAATTCCAACACGTTCTCCATTCTACGCACCGTTCTTGAACCTTCACACATTCCGAAGTTCGTTTCCTCTTGCCAATGCACATCTCAAAAAAGCACAACACAAAACAAACTGGAAGATCAAATGTGACAAAAATAGTTCGAAATTACACAAGAAACGGCCGGATTAAACAATCAAGTCCAAATACTCAAGCATGCTCAAAAAACCTAAAAATTGGTCAATCTCTCACTTAAATGCATCTTGGTCACGCAAAAAGGTGATGAACTCTATACGAATGTAACTCCTAATGTGAACTTGTCTTTGTTGTAGTCCTTGTTTCTAATGTTTTTCTTCATTTTTAGAATTCTGGTCAAAGCTTTATAGATCAAGGCAAAACCTTCCTCATCATCATCATCATCTTCCTGTTCAAGGCTTTAGGATTTCTCATTATCTTTTGCCTTGAGTTCCAGGTTCTTGATGTTTTCACCCATATCACCTTCCACTTCCTTCATAGAGATCTCATGAGTGAGCAGCTTCCCTTGCAGATCATGTAGCGCCAGAAGGCTCAAATCCCGAGCTTCTTCAATTGCAGTGGTATTTGGTTCACACTTGGCTTTTGGAAGGCTTCTTAGAATCTTTCAAAACTTTTCTTCATTTGAGAATGCTTTCCCCAAGGACTCTAGGTTATTCACAATTTGTGTAAACCTTTTGAACATGTCCTTGATGAATTCATCAAAATTCATCTTGAATAACTCATACTTCCTTAGAAGAATTTTAATTTTGGTCAGCTTGACCTAGTTGATTACTTTATATGTCACAACCAGTTTGTCCCAAATCTCCTTGGCACTTTTGCAGTTGGATATTGTGTTAAACTCTTCTACACTAAGAGCACAATATAATAAATTCATACATTTATAATTATTTGATACATTATCCAATTCAGCAAATTGAAAGATCATCTTCAGTCTTGATAGTTTTGATCCCATCTGCAGTAAGTTCGAATATATAGGGACCATTTTGAGTGATTGACCATAACTCCTAGTCCTTATCTATGATAAACATTTTCATTAATGCTTTCCAATGGAATAAGTTTTCACCACAAAACAGTGGAGGTCTGTTGGCTAACCTTCCCTGTGAAAATCCTCCATACCCAACAATACTCATTTTCACAAGATGTTTAGATCTTTTATAGTGAGCCAAGCTCTAATACCATATAACAATGTGTAATGCAGGTAAAATACAGGATTAAGATACTCTAGAAGGGGGAGTTGAATAAAGTATGCAATTTTGCGAAAATTGGATCTTGAAACTTAACACACATATTAAATAGATTTCCAAAGCTTTTGACAAACTCAGAAGTAGTTTGAAACAGTTTGAAATTGTCTGAAGCTTCGAAGCAGGAAAACCTCCAAAGTTTTGGAGAAGCTCTGTGTTGAACAGTTTTTAATGGAGAATTAAAAGAAACAATGTAAAGAAATAAACATAGTGATTTTTTACAAAGTTCAGCCACAAAAGGACCTAGTCTCAGCCTGAGAGATACTATCCTTCCAGAATTTAAACACATTCTTATTAATCATAGACTTAGCCCTAGATCTCAAGCCTAAGTGAACTCCCTTACACCTATATAGCTTGTGATTCCAAACCTATATAGTTTCAGGTACAATCTAATGAAACAATAAGAACTTCTTGTTGTTCAATTGAACAACCAGCTTCTAAAGTCAATGAGGTTTTCTAATGAATACACAGCTTCTAGTGAACTCCCTTACACCTATATAGCTTCTGATTCCAAACCTATATAGTTTCAGGTACAATCTAATGAAACAATAAGAACTTCTTGTTGTTCAATTGAACAACCAGCTTCTAAAGTCAATGAGGTTTTCTAATGAATACACAGCTTAAGCAGAAGTATGAAGAACAAAGAAAACAGAATAAGCTTGAAGATTGAAGTGTTCTTCATAAAATCTGGAATGATTGAGATGAATGATCTTCTTCAATGTTGAGCTGTAAATCTGTTTCAATAGTTGAAGAGTTTACAGTTGATCTCCTGTGTATTTTCTCTCTTCTTTTTCTCTGTAAAATCACCACTTTCTTGCTTGAAGTTAAAACCCAGTTTATAACAAACTGGCAGCAACAAACTTTAGAAATTTTAGGAACAAACTTCCTGCGTATACTCAACAACCTAATAGCATCTTTCAATAGCTATATTCAGACGAGTGTTTTGATTTGACCAAAGTCTAGCCCTTCAAAAACTTGAACACAAGTTAAGACACAATCCAAATTATATAGCCTGAATATAATGATTTGTTTGAAAGACCATTTAAAACCAATACGCATAGCTATTTTTTTGAGTGTAAACATATCCAAATAATAAACAATATTGAGAATATAAATTGGAACAAGTCAATAAATAATCACACAGCTTGATTTGTTAACCTGCAACACAAATTGGTTAGAAAGTATAACACAGACATGATTCCAGGATATCCTCCAAAGCATTGGAGCGTTGGCCACCTTCAAAGCTTTGGCCATGATCATGTGATCCTTAAAGCCAAGCAATCTGTATACTTACCTATCAAAGTAACCTCAATATATAAGCTCAAGAATATTTTTTAAGAGACAGTATAAATTCTGTAAACAAGTTTTCAATCCAATGTAAGTCCTGCAACACAGAAATCTGTTATCCAGAATATAGCAAGATTATCATAATTGTAAGTTCCAAAGCTTAGGAGCTTTTGAACATGTCTCTTAAAATTGTCCATGTCTTTCATCATCTTCAAAGTATACCCCCCCCCTGAGTTTATACACCACTTTAATTAAGAAGGATTGAATTATCAGTACTTAACACAATATAATTCATAGGGATGGTAGTTCGGGTAAGAGAAATGGGGTCCCGGCTTAACCCCACATATTCAGGTGTATATCGCGCATCTGTATTGTCGGGTTTTGGCGGTTGCGGGTGTGCAAAAAAACCCCATCGTGTATGGTGCACCTGGTGCTCCATATTTTTCTGAATACCATCATTGATTTTCCCCTTATTTCTCAATCAATCATGACCTTCTATACGTCTCTCTCTCTCTCTCAAACTCATCCTCATCTCAGCTATTCTCTATCTCTCTCTTTAACTCTTCATATGTTCTCTCTTCTTCCTTATGAAGAGGAATTTGACCAACTACTCTAAAACATGAGACCCAAGAAGGATCACTGCCGATTAACACCCATTTCTGCCGGTTTCAGTACTGACATCGAGGCCCATCCACAGGCTCATTTTCAATTTACTCTGTCGCATAAAGGATTCTGTGTAACGACCCTGTTTTGTCCCTGCATTCATATGCCTGCTAATTGTCGTTTCACTAGGTCTGACTTAAATAGAGACCCATAAGACCTAACACCGAGTTCAAGCTTCGAGGACGAAGCTTAGTCCAAGGAGGGAAGGATGTAACAACCCGTATTTTAATCTAGGGTTATTTTAGTAATTTCCTTACAATATATTTACTATTAAAAAAAATGTTAGAATCGTATTGCTTCATATTAGTAAAAGTCATAATAAGACGTGTAGATATTATGCGTGATTTAATTTCGTAGTGATTAACTATTTGTTCGTTTATAATTATTTTTATAAGCTAGATTATTGTTATATTTTAGTTTTAAAGAAATTTCTTTTATTTGAATAATAAGTTAATTATAAAATTTAATTAATCGTTTAGTTAATTTTAATTAAAATAAAATGTCTTGGAGTTTTACTCAAAATCCGAATTTGAATTTCTTGTAAAAATATCAGTCGAACTTAAGTTTATTGGTCCAATTCATTTTTATCAGCTAAATAACTTTTAACAGTTAAAAATTTATTATGTCCGTAAACGTTCCGTTTTTATCAATCCGATTCCGTTATAGTAGTCAAATTTCTTTTATCAGTCTAATTTACTTTTACCTGTTAAATTTATATTTATCTGTCAGAATTATTTTTGTCTGTCAACGTTACATTATTCAGTCAACCTTAGTATTTATTTCTTATATTATTAGTTGTTTATTTGGCGTGAACTTTCGTCGCGTTTTTAAAACGTTCGTTGCGTGTAATTTCCGTCGTGCACCACTTTTCACGTGTCAAACCACCGCGTGACTTCGCGAATCCGCCACACCGTATAATTTTCTCTCTCCTATCACATCCCTCTTCTTTCCCTTCTCTGCTTTACTGCTTCAGCCACCGACCAGCAGCCTGAGAAAAACCCACGCCCCCGTACCTCCTCTGCCCTGCAACGACCACCCACGCCCGCCTCCTTCACCAGCTAGCTACCTAGCCTAGCTCCCCCTCTCAAATCAAATCACCAGTTCATCACCTCCCTCTCTTCTTAACCTCCCCTTCATCTTCTTCACCACCATCATCAACCTTTCACCTCCTCCCCACTGCTCCCTCTCTTCTCTTCCTTGCCGAGAAGAAAACCCAGCCACCTATCTCTCAAAATCACTCTCTTCCCCTCTGTTTAGCCGACGCAAGACCCACCAAAAAGCCACTACAACCACCGAGCAATACCACCCAAACCGCCATAACCACTGCCACCAACACTGCCACATCAACAACCACCGAAACCCAGCAACACCAACACCCAAACCTCCTCCACCTCCACACTCTGTTTTTGCCGAGAAGAAACCCAGCAAAACAGAGCACCTCCAATCACCACCACCGTGAGCCACCACCTCCAATCACACCACCATCATCACCCAGCTCCAATCGCCACCCAACTCTCTCCCCTCCTCTCTCTCTCTGCCTCGACATCAACCCAGAAGCAGCAGCAGCAGACGCCGGAGAACAGAGCCCCCGACGCCACCACTGCTCCCGTCGGGAACAACGGGGACGCCACCCCCCTGCTCCACATCTCTTCATCTACCCTCGATTTCTCTCTCTCCCTCTTCCGAATTCACCAACAGCAGCAGGAGCAACTAGCAGCTGCAGCAACCGAGGGAAATACCCACTCCACCGTCGGCCAACCTCCACTAACGCCGGCGGAAATTTTTCCCAACCAACCGGGCAACACCTAGCCCATTTTATCGGTCTCTACGCGTTCCCGAGCTCCCAAGGAGCAGGAGGAGCTCCTGAGCCAAGCCCGAAGGCAGCTAGAGCAGCCCCTTCGATCGCCGCCGCGGCCGCCGTCGAAACGAGCTCGACCCGCCTAATTTCTTCGCCGTTTCTACGCTTTCTTGATATGGGTATGCTCCAAATCTTCCTATTGTTTATTATTGATCGTCTAAATTCGATTTTGAAAGCTCGAATTAAAGTTATGTTTTGGAGAAGATGGCATGAGTGAAAGAATGTTTCGTTTTGGGGGTTAAATGTGTACAATATGAAACTTGT